>CM074193.1:39640581-42040581 GCA_037179385.1 Holothuria scabra
GGCTTACGGTACAATTGGACCTGCTACAGCCGCCTACGGCGTTTTTGAGCCCAAGTTCTAACGTCTTCATACTGGCGCGAGATGATCTTTTAAGTGAGTCGGAGGTGCAAATGCTGCTCCCGTTTTCTCATTTTTGATACAATGACAGCGAAACAACAGAACGTCGCAATCGTTGCAGACAATGCTTACGGGGTAGAATGGGACCTGTTTTAACTGCCTATGACATTTTTGAGCGGAAACTCTCACGTCTTCCTACCGGCGCGAACCGATCTTAAAAGTCGGTCCTGGCATCTCAATTGCACTTTTTGCACACATTTTGATTCGATGACAGCTCGACAACGGCACATCGCAACAGTTCGTAACGGGGCTTACACGGTACAATTGGACCTGCTACAGCCGCCTACGGCGTTTTTGAGCCCAAGTTCTAACGTCTTCATACTGGCGCGAGATGATCTTTTAAGTGAGTCGGAGGTGCAAATGCTGCTCCCGTTTTCTCATTTTTGATACAATGACAGCGAAACAACAGAACGTCGCAATCGTTGCAGACAATGCTTACGGGGTAGAATGGGACCTGTTTTAACTGCCTATGACATTTTTGAGCGGAAACTCTCACGTCTTCCTACCGGCGCGAACCGATCTTAAAAGTCGGTCCTGGCATCTCAATTGCACTTTTTGCACACATTTTGATTCGATGACAGCTCGACAACGGCACATCGCAACAGTTCGTAACGGGGCTTACACGGTACAATTGGACCTGCTACAGCCGCCTACGGCGTTTTTGAGCCCAAGTTCTAACGTCTTCATACTGGCGCGAGATGATCTTTTAAGTGAGTCGGAGGTGCAAATGCTGCTCCCGTTTTCTCATTTTTGATACAATGACAGCGAAACAACAGAACGTCGCAATCGTTGCAGACAATGCTTACGGGGTAGAATGGGACCTGTTTTAACTGCCTATGACATTTTTGAGCGGAAACTCTCACGTCTTCCTACCGGCGCGAACCGATCTTAAAAGTCGGTCCTGGCATCTCAATTGCACTTTTTGCACACATTTTGATTCGATGACAGCTCGACAACGGCACATCGCAACAGTTCGTAACGGGGCTTACACGGTACAATTGGACCTGCTACAGCCGCCTACGGCGTTTTTGAGCCCAAGTTCTAACGTCTTCATACTGGCGCGAGATGATCTTTTAAGTGAGTCGGAGGTGCAAATGCTGCTCCCGTTTTCTCATTTTTGATACAATGACAGCGAAACAACAGAACGTCGCAATCGTTGCAGACAATGCTTACGGGGTAGAATGGGACCTGTTTTAACTGCCTATGACATTTTTGAGCGGAAACTCTCACGTCTTCCTACCGGCGCGAACCGATCTTAAAAGTCGGTCCTGGCATCTCAATTGCACTTTTTTGCACACATTTTGATTCGATGACAGCTCGACAACGGCACATCGCAACAGTTCGTAACGGGGCTTACACGGTACAATTGGACCTGCTACAGCCGCCTACGGCGTTTTTGAGCCCAAGTTCTAACGTCTTCATACTGGCGCGAGATGATCTTTTAAGTGAGTCGGAGGTGCAAATGCTGCTCCCGTTTTCTCATTTTTGATACAATGACAGCGAAACAACAGAACGTCGCAATCGTTGCAGACAATGCTTACGGGGTAGAATGGGACCTGTTTTAACTGCCTATGACATTTTTGAGCGGAAACTCTCACGTCTTCCTACCGGCGCGAACCGATCTTAAAAGTCGGTCCTGGCATCTCAATTGCACTTTTTGCACACATTTTGATTCGATGACAGCTCGACAACGGCACATCGCAACAGTTCGTAACGGGGCTTACACGGTACAATTGGACCTGCTACAGCCGCCTACGGCGTTTTTGAGCCCAAGTTCTAACGTCTTCATACTGGCGCGAGATGATCTTTTAAGTGAGTCGGAGGTGCAAATGCTGCTCCCGTTTTCTCATTTTTGATACAATGACAGCGAAACAACAGAACGTCGCAATCGTTGCAGACAATGCTTACGGGGTAGAATGGGACCTGTTTTAACTGCCTATGACATTTTTGAGCGGAAACTCTCACGTCTTCCTACCGGCGCGAACCGATCTTAAAAGTCGGTCCTGGCATCTCAATTGCACTATTTGCACACATTTTGATTCGATGACAGCTCGACAACGGCACATCGCAACAGTTCGTAACGGGGCTTACACGGTACAATTGGACCTGCTACAGCCGCCTACGGCGTTTTTGAGCCCAAGTTCTAACGTCTTCATACTGGCGCGAGATGATCTTTTAAGTGAGTCGGAGGTGCAAATGCTGCTCCCGTTTTCTCATTTTTGATACAATGACAGCGAAACAACAGAACGTCGCAATCGTTGCAGACAATGCTTACGGGGTAGAATGGGACCTGTTTTAACTGCCTATGACATTTTTGAGCGGAAACTCTCACGTCTTCCTACCGGCGCGAACCGATCTTAAAAGTCGGTCCTGGCATCTCAATTGCTCTCTTGTGCACACATTTTGATTCGATGACAGCTCGACAACGGCACATCGCAACAGTTCGTAACGGGGCTTACACGGTACAATTGGACCTGCTACAGCCGCCTACGGCGTTTTTGAGCCCAAGTTCTAACGTCTTCATACTGGCGCGAGATGATCTTTTAAGTGAGTCGGAGGTGCAAATGCTGCTCCCGTTTTCTCATTTTTGATACAATGACAGCGAAACAACAGAACGTCGCAATCGTTGCAGACAATGCTTACGGGGTAGAATGGGACCTGTTTTAACTGCCTATGACATTTTTGAGCGGAAACTCTCACGTCTTCCTACCGGCGCGAACCGATCTTAAAAGTCGGTCCTGGCATCTCAATTGCACTTTTTTGCACACATTTTGATTCGATGACAGCTCGACAACGGCACATCGCAACAGTTCGTAACGGGGCTTACACGGTACAATTGGACCTGCTACAGCCGCCTACGGCGTTTTTGAGCCCAAGTTCTAACGTCTTCATACTGGCGCGAGATGATCTTTTAAGTGAGTCGGAGGTGCAAATGCTGCTCCCGTTTTCTCATTTTTGATACAATGACAGCGAAACAACAGAACGTCGCAATCGTTGCAGACAATGCTTACGGGGTAGAATGGGACCTGTTTTAACTGCCTATGACATTTTTGAGCGGAAACTCTCACGTCTTCCTACCGGCGCGAACCGATCTTAAAAGTCGGTCCTGGCATCTCAATTGCACTTTTTTGCACACATTTTGATTCGATGACAGCTCGACAACGGCACATCGCAACAGTTCGTAACGGGGCTTACACGGTACAATTGGACCTGCTACAGCCGCCTACGGCGTTTTTGAGCCCAAGTTCTAACGTCTTCATACTGGCGCGAGATGATCTTTTAAGTGAGTCGGAGGTGCAAATGCTGCTCCCGTTTTCTCATTTTTGATACAATGACAGCGAAACAACAGAACGTCGCAATCGTTGCAGACAATGCTTACGGGGTAGAATGGGACCTGTTTTAACTGCCTATGACATTTTTGAGCGGAAACTCTCACGTCTTCCTACCGGCGCGAACCGATCTTAAAAGTCGGTCCTGGCATCTCAATTGCACTTTTTTGCACACATTTTGATTCGATGACAGCTCGACAACGGCACATCGCAACAGTTCGTAACGGGGCTTACACGGTACAATTGGACCTGCTACAGCCGCCTACGGCGTTTTTGAGCCCAAGTTCTAACGTCTTCATACTGGCGCGAGATGATCTTTTAAGTGAGTCGGAGGTGCAAATGCTGCTCCCGTTTTCTCATTTTTGATACAATGACAGCGAAACAACAGAACGTCGCAATCGTTGCAGACAATGCTTACGGGGTAGAATGGGACCTGTTTTAACTGCCTATGACATTTTTGAGCGGAAACTCTCACGTCTTCCTACCGGCGCGAACCGATCTTAAAAGTCGGTCCTGGCATCTCAATTGCACTTTTTTGCACACATTTTGATTCGATGACAGCTCGACAACGGCACATCGCAACAGTTCGTAACGGGGCTTACACGGTACAATTGGACCTGCTACAGCCGCCTACGGCGTTTTTGAGCCCAAGTTCTAACGTCTTCATACTGGCGCGAGATGATCTTTTAAGTGAGTCGGAGGTGCAAATGCTGCTCCCGTTTTCTCATTTTTGATACAATGACAGCGAAACAACAGAACGTCGCAATCGTTGCAGACAATGCTTACGGGGTAGAATGGGACCTGTTTTAACTGCCTATGACATTTTTGAGCGGAAACTCTCACGTCTTCCTACCGGCGCGAACCGATCTTAAAAGTCGGTCCTGGCATCTCAATTGCACTTTTTGCACACATTTTGATTCGATGACAGCTCGACAACGGCACATCGCAACAGTTCGTAACGGGGCTTACACGGTACAATTGGACCTGCTACAGCCGCCTACGGCGTTTTTGAGCCCAAGTTCTAACGTCTTCATACTGGCGCGAGATGATCTTTTAAGTGAGTCGGAGGTGCAAATGCTGCTCCCGTTTTCTCATTTTTGATACAATGACAGCGAAACAACAGAACGTCGCAATCGTTGCAGACAATGCTTACGGGGTAGAATGGGACCTGTTTTAACTGCCTATGACATTTTTGAGCGGAAACTCTCACGTCTTCCTACCGGCGCGAACCGATCTTAAAAGTCGGTCCTGGCATCTCAATTGCACTTTTTGCACACATTTTGATTCGATGACAGCTCGACAACGGCACATCGCAACAGTTCGTAACGGGGCTTACACGGTACAATTGGACCTGCTACAGCCGCCTACGGCGTTTTTGAGCCCAAGTTCTAACGTCTTCATACTGGCGCGAGATGATCTTTTAAGTGAGTCGGAGGTGCAAATGCTGCTCCCGTTTTCTCATTTTTGATACAATGACAGCGAAACAACAGAACGTCGCAATCGTTGCAGACAATGCTTACGGGGTAGAATGGGACCTGTTTTAACTGCCTATGACATTTTTGAGCGGAAACTCTCACGTCTTCCTACCGGCGCGAACCGATCTTAAAAGTCGGTCCTGGCATCTCAATTGCACTTTTTTGCACACATTTTGATTCGATGACAGCTCGACAACGGCACATCGCAACAGTTCGTAACGGGGCTTACACGGTACAATTGGACCTGCTACAGCCGCCTACGGCGTTTTTGAGCCCAAGTTCTAACGTCTTCATACTGGCGCGAGATGATCTTTTAAGTGAGTCGGAGGTGCAAATGCTGCTCCCGTTTTCTCATTTTTGATACAATGACAGCGAAACAACAGAACGTCGCAATCGTTGCAGACAATGCTTACGGGGTAGAATGGGACCTGTTTTAACTGCCTATGACATTTTTGAGCGGAAACTCTCACGTCTTCCTACCGGCGCGAACCGATCTTAAAAGTCGGTCCTGGCATCTCAATTGCACTCTTTCGCACACATTTTGATTCGATGACAGCTCGACAACGGCACATCGCAACAGTTCGTAACGGGGCTTACACGGTACAATTGGACCTGCTACAGCCGCCTACGGCGTTTTTGAGCCCAAGTTCTAACGTCTTCATACTGGCGCGAGATGATCTTTTAAGTGAGTCGGAGGTGCAAATGCTGCTCCCGTTTTCTCATTTTTGATACAATGACAGCGAAACAACAGAACGTCGCAATCGTTGCAGACAATGCTTACGGGGTAGAATGGGACCTGTTTTAACTGCCTATGACATTTTTGAGCGGAAACTCTCACGTCTTCCTACCGGCGCGAACCGATCTTAAAAGTCGGTCCTGGCATCTCAATTGCACTTTTTGCACACATTTTGATTCGATGACAGCTCGACAACGGCACATCGCAACAGTTCGTAACGGGGCTTACACGGTACAATTGGACCTGCTACAGCCGCCTACGGCGTTTTTGAGCCCAAGTTCTAACGTCTTCATACTGGCGCGAGATGATCTTTTAAGTGAGTCGGAGGTGCAAATGCTGCTCCCGTTTTCTCATTTTTGATACAATGACAGCGAAACAACAGAACGTCGCAATCGTTGCAGACAATGCTTACGGGGTAGAATGGGACCTGTTTTAACTGCCTATGACATTTTTGAGCGGAAACTCTCACGTCTTCCTACCGGCGCGAACCGATCTTAAAAGTCGGTCCTGGCATCTCAATTGCACTTTTTTGCACACATTTTGATTCGATGACAGCTCGACAACGGCACATCGCAACAGTTCGTAACGGGGCTTACACGGTACAATTGGACCTGCTACAGCCGCCTACGGCGTTTTTGAGCCCAAGTTCTAACGTCTTCATACTGGCGCGAGATGATCTTTTAAGTGAGTCGGAGGTGCAAATGCTGCTCCCGTTTTCTCATTTTTGATACAATGACAGCGAAACAACAGAACGTCGCAATCGTTGCAGACAATGCTTACGGGGTAGAATGGGACCTGTTTTAACTGCCTATGACATTTTTGAGCGGAAACTCTCACGTCTTCCTACCGGCGCGAACCGATCTTAAAAGTCGGTCCTGGCATCTCAATTGCACTTTTTAGCACACATTTTGATTCGATGACAGCTCGACAACGGCACATCGCAACAGTTCGTAACGGGGCTTACACGGTACAATTGGACCTGCTACAGCCGCCTACGGCGTTTTTGAGCCCAAGTTCTAACGTCTTCATACTGGCGCGAGATGATCTTTTAAGTGAGTCGGAGGTGCAAATGCTGCTCCCGTTTTCTCATTTTTGATACAATGACAGCGAAACAACAGAACGTCGCAATCGTTGCAGACAATGCTTACGGGGTAGAATGGGACCTGTTTTAACTGCCTATGACATTTTTGAGCGGAAACTCTCACGTCTTCCTACCGGCGCGAACCGATCTTAAAAGTCGGTCCTGGCATCTCAATTGCACTTTTTGCACACATTTTGATTCGATGACAGCTCGACAACGGCACATCGCAACAGTTCGTAACGGGGCTTACACGGTACAATTGGACCTGCTACAGCCGCCTACGGCGTTTTTGAGCCCAAGTTCTAACGTCTTCATACTGGCGCGAGATGATCTTTTAAGTGAGTCGGAGGTGCAAATGCTGCTCCCGTTTTCTCATTTTTGATACAATGACAGCGAAACAACAGAACGTCGCAATCGTTGCAGACAATGCTTACGGGGTAGAATGGGACCTGTTTTAACTGCCTATGACATTTTTGAGCGGAAACTCTCACGTCTTCCTACCGGCGCGAACCGATCTTAAAAGTCGGTCCTGGCATCTCAATTGCACTTTTTTGCACACATTTTGATTCGATGACAGCTCGACAACGGCACATCGCAACAGTTCGTAACGGGGCTTACACGGTACAATTGGACCTGCTACAGCCGCCTACGGCGTTTTTGAGCCCAAGTTCTAACGTCTTCATACTGGCGCGAGATGATCTTTTAAGTGAGTCGGAGGTGCAAATGCTGCTCCCGTTTTCTCATTTTTGATACAATGACAGCGAAACAACAGAACGTCGCAATCGTTGCAGACAATGCTTACGGGGTAGAATGGGACCTGTTTTAACTGCCTATGACATTTTTGAGCGGAAACTCTCACGTCTTCCTACCGGCGCGAACCGATCTTAAAAGTCGGTCCTGGCATCTCAATTGCACTTTTTTGCACACATTTTGATTCGATGACAGCTCGACAACGGCACATCGCAACAGTTCGTAACGGGGCTTACACGGTACAATTGGACCTGCTACAGCCGCCTACGGCGTTTTTGAGCCCAAGTTCTAACGTCTTCATACTGGCGCGAGATGATCTTTTAAGTGAGTCGGAGGTGCAAATGCTGCTCCCGTTTTCTCATTTTTGATACAATGACAGCGAAACAACAGAACGTCGCAATCGTTGCAGACAATGCTTACGGGGTAGAATGGGACCTGTTTTAACTGCCTATGACATTTTTGAGCGGAAACTCTCACGTCTTCCTACCGGCGCGAACCGATCTTAAAAGTCGGTCCTGGCATCTCAATTGCCCTTTCTTGCACACATTTTGATTCGATGACAGCTCGACAACGGCACATCGCAACAGTTCGTAACGGGGCTTACACGGTACAATTGGACCTGCTACAGCCGCCTACGGCGTTTTTGAGCCCAAGTTCTAACGTCTTCATACTGGCGCGAGATGATCTTTTAAGTGAGTCGGAGGTGCAAATGCTGCTCCCGTTTTCTCATTTTTGATACAATGACAGCGAAACAACAGAACGTCGCAATCGTTGCAGACAATGCTTACGGGGTAGAATGGGACCTGTTTTAACTGCCTATGACATTTTTGAGCGGAAACTCTCACGTCTTCCTACCGGCGCGAACCGATCTTAAAAGTCGGTCCTGGCATCTCAATTGCACTTTTTTGCACACATTTTGATTCGATGACAGCTCGACAACGGCACATCGCAACAGTTCGTAACGGGGCTTACACGGTACAATTGGACCTGCTACAGCCGCCTACGGCGTTTTTGAGCCCAAGTTCTAACGTCTTCATACTGGCGCGAGATGATCTTTTAAGTGAGTCGGAGGTGCAAATGCTGCTCCCGTTTTCTCATTTTTGATACAATGACAGCGAAACAACAGAACGTCGCAATCGTTGCAGACAATGCTTACGGGGTAGAATGGGACCTGTTTTAACTGCCTATGACATTTTTGAGCGGAAACTCTCACGTCTTCCTACCGGCGCGAACCGATCTTAAAAGTCGGTCCTGGCATCTCAATTGCACTTTTTTGCACACATTTTGATTCGATGACAGCTCGACAACGGCACATCGCAACAGTTCGTAACGGGGCTTACACGGTACAATTGGACCTGCTACAGCCGCCTACGGCGTTTTTGAGCCCAAGTTCTAACGTCTTCATACTGGCGCGAGATGATCTTTTAAGTGAGTCGGAGGTGCAAATGCTGCTCCCGTTTTCTCATTTTTGATACAATGACAGCGAAACAACAGAACGTCGCAATCGTTGCAGACAATGCTTACGGGGTAGAATGGGACCTGTTTTAACTGCCTATGACATTTTTGAGCGGAAACTCTCACGTCTTCCTACCGGCGCGAACCGATCTTAAAAGTCGGTCCTGGCATCTCAATTGCACTTTTTGCACACATTTTGATTCGATGACAGCTCGACAACGGCACATCGCAACAGTTCGTAACGGGGCTTACACGGTACAATTGGACCTGCTACAGCCGCCTACGGCGTTTTTGAGCCCAAGTTCTAACGTCTTCATACTGGCGCGAGATGATCTTTTAAGTGAGTCGGAGGTGCAAATGCTGCTCCCGTTTTCTCATTTTTGATACAATGACAGCGAAACAACAGAACGTCGCAATCGTTGCAGACAATGCTTACGGGGTAGAATGGGACCTGTTTTAACTGCCTATGACATTTTTGAGCGGAAACTCTCACGTCTTCCTACCGGCGCGAACCGATCTTAAAAGTCGGTCCTGGCATCTCAATTGCACTTTTTTGCACACATTTTGATTCGATGACAGCTCGACAACGGCACATCGCAACAGTTCGTAACGGGGCTTACACGGTACAATTGGACCTGCTACAGCCGCCTACGGCGTTTTTGAGCCCAAGTTCTAACGTCTTCATACTGGCGCGAGATGATCTTTTAAGTGAGTCGGAGGTGCAAATGCTGCTCCCGTTTTCTCATTTTTGATACAATGACAGCGAAACAACAGAACGTCGCAATCGTTGCAGACAATGCTTACGGGGTAGAATGGGACCTGTTTTAACTGCCTATGACATTTTTGAGCGGAAACTCTCACGTCTTCCTACCGGCGCGAACCGATCTTAAAAGTCGGTCCTGGCATCTCAATTGCACTTTTTTGCACACATTTTGATTCGATGACAGCTCGACAACGGCACATCGCAACAGTTCGTAACGGGGCTTACACGGTACAATTGGACCTGCTACAGCCGCCTACGGCGTTTTTGAGCCCAAGTTCTAACGTCTTCATACTGGCGCGAGATGATCTTTTAAGTGAGTCGGAGGTGCAAATGCTGCTCCCGTTTTCTCATTTTTGATACAATGACAGCGAAACAACAGAACGTCGCAATCGTTGCAGACAATGCTTACGGGGTAGAATGGGACCTGTTTTAACTGCCTATGACATTTTTGAGCGGAAACTCTCACGTCTTCCTACCGGCGCGAACCGATCTTAAAAGTCGGTCCTGGCATCTCAATTGCACTTTTTTGCACACATTTTGATTCGATGACAGCTCGACAACGGCACATCGCAACAGTTCGTAACGGGGCTTACACGGTACAATTGGACCTGCTACAGCCGCCTACGGCGTTTTTGAGCCCAAGTTCTAACGTCTTCATACTGGCGCGAGATGATCTTTTAAGTGAGTCGGAGGTGCAAATGCTGCTCCCGTTTTCTCATTTTTGATACAATGACAGCGAAACAACAGAACGTCGCAATCGTTGCAGACAATGCTTACGGGGTAGAATGGGACCTGTTTTAACTGCCTATGACATTTTTGAGCGGAAACTCTCACGTCTTCCTACCGGCGCGAACCGATCTTAAAAGTCGGTCCTGGCATCTCAATTGCACTTTTTTGCACACATTTTGATTCGATGACAGCTCGACAACGGCACATCGCAACAGTTCGTAACGGGGCTTACACGGTACAATTGGACCTGCTACAGCCGCCTACGGCGTTTTTGAGCCCAAGTTCTAACGTCTTCATACTGGCGCGAGATGATCTTTTAAGTGAGTCGGAGGTGCAAATGCTGCTCCCGTTTTCTCATTTTTGATACAATGACAGCGAAACAACAGAACGTCGCAATCGTTGCAGACAATGCTTACGGGGTAGAATGGGACCTGTTTTAACTGCCTATGACATTTTTGAGCGGAAACTCTCACGTCTTCCTACCGGCGCGAACCGATCTTAAAAGTCGGTCCTGGCATCTCAATTGCACTTTTTTGCACACATTTTGATTCGATGACAGCTCGACAACGGCACATCGCAACAGTTCGTAACGGGGCTTACACGGTACAATTGGACCTGCTACAGCCGCCTACGGCGTTTTTGAGCCCAAGTTCTAACGTCTTCATACTGGCGCGAGATGATCTTTTAAGTGAGTCGGAGGTGCAAATGCTGCTCCCGTTTTCTCATTTTTGATACAATGACAGCGAAACAACAGAACGTCGCAATCGTTGCAGACAATGCTTACGGGGTAGAATGGGACCTGTTTTAACTGCCTATGACATTTTTGAGCGGAAACTCTCACGTCTTCCTACCGGCGCGAACCGATCTTAAAAGTCGGTCCTGGCATCTCAATTGCACTTTTTTGCACACATTTTGATTCGATGACAGCTCGACAACGGCACATCGCAACAGTTCGTAACGGGGCTTACACGGTACAATTGGACCTGCTACAGCCGCCTACGGCGTTTTTGAGCCCAAGTTCTAACGTCTTCATACTGGCGCGAGATGATCTTTTAAGTGAGTCGGAGGTGCAAATGCTGCTCCCGTTTTCTCATTTTTGATACAATGACAGCGAAACAACAGAACGTCGCAATCGTTGCAGACAATGCTTACGGGGTAGAATGGGACCTGTTTTAACTGCCTATGACATTTTTGAGCGGAAACTCTCACGTCTTCCTACCGGCGCGAACCGATCTTAAAAGTCGGTCCTGGCATCTCAATTGCACTTTTTTGCACACATTTTGATTCGATGACAGCTCGACAACGGCACATCGCAACAGTTCGTAACGGGGCTTACACGGTACAATTGGACCTGCTACAGCCGCCTACGGCGTTTTTGAGCCCAAGTTCTAACGTCTTCATACTGGCGCGAGATGATCTTTTAAGTGAGTCGGAGGTGCAAATGCTGCTCCCGTTTTCTCATTTTTGATACAATGACAGCGAAACAACAGAACGTCGCAATCGTTGCAGACAATGCTTACGGGGTAGAATGGGACCTGTTTTAACTGCCTATGACATTTTTGAGCGGAAACTCTCACGTCTTCCTACCGGCGCGAACCGATCTTAAAAGTCGGTCCTGGCATCTCAATTGCACTTTGTTGCACACATTTTGATTCGATGACAGCTCGACAACGGCACATCGCAACAGTTCGTAACGGGGCTTACACGGTACAATTGGACCTGCTACAGCCGCCTACGGCGTTTTTGAGCCCAAGTTCTAACGTCTTCATACTGGCGCGAGATGATCTTTTAAGTGAGTCGGAGGTGCAAATGCTGCTCCCGTTTTCTCATTTTTGATACAATGACAGCGAAACAACAGAACGTCGCAATCGTTGCAGACAATGCTTACGGGGTAGAATGGGACCTGTTTTAACTGCCTATGACATTTTTGAGCGGAAACTCTCACGTCTTCCTACCGGCGCGAACCGATCTTAAAAGTCGGTCCTGGCATCTCAATTGCACTTTTTTGCACACATTTTGATTCGATGACAGCTCGACAACGGCACATCGCAACAGTTCGTAACGGGGCTTACACGGTACAATTGGACCTGCTACAGCCGCCTACGGCGTTTTTGAGCCCAAGTTCTAACGTCTTCATACTGGCGCGAGATGATCTTTTAAGTGAGTCGGAGGTGCAAATGCTGCTCCCGTTTTCTCATTTTTGATACAATGACAGCGAAACAACAGAACGTCGCAATCGTTGCAGACAATGCTTACGGGGTAGAATGGGACCTGTTTTAACTGCCTATGACATTTTTGAGCGGAAACTCTCACGTCTTCCTACCGGCGCGAACCGATCTTAAAAGTCGGTCCTGGCATCTCAATTGCACTTTTTTGCACACATTTTGATTCGATGACAGCTCGACAACGGCACATCGCAACAGTTCGTAACGGGGCTTACACGGTACAATTGGACCTGCTACAGCCGCCTACGGCGTTTTTGAGCCCAAGTTCTAACGTCTTCATACTGGCGCGAGATGATCTTTTAAGTGAGTCGGAGGTGCAAATGCTGCTCCCGTTTTCTCATTTTTGATACAATGACAGCGAAACAACAGAACGTCGCAATCGTTGCAGACAATGCTTACGGGGTAGAATGGGACCTGTTTTAACTGCCTATGACATTTTTGAGCGGAAACTCTCACGTCTTCCTACCGGCGCGAACCGATCTTAAAAGTCGGTCCTGGCATCTCAATTGCACTTTTTGCACACATTTTGATTCGATGACAGCTCGACAACGGCACATCGCAACAGTTCGTAACGGGGCTTACACGGTACAATTGGACCTGCTACAGCCGCCTACGGCGTTTTTGAGCCCAAGTTCTAACGTCTTCATACTGGCGCGAGATGATCTTTTAAGTGAGTCGGAGGTGCAAATGCTGCTCCCGTTTTCTCATTTTTGATACAATGACAGCGAAACAACAGAACGTCGCAATCGTTGCAGACAATGCTTACGGGGTAGAATGGGACCTGTTTTAACTGCCTATGACATTTTTGAGCGGAAACTCTCACGTCTTCCTACCGGCGCGAACCGATCTTAAAAGTCGGTCCTGGCATCTCAATTGCACTTTTTTGCACACATTTTGATTCGATGACAGCTCGACAACGGCACATCGCAACAGTTCGTAACGGGGCTTACACGGTACAATTGGACCTGCTACAGCCGCCTACGGCGTTTTTGAGCCCAAGTTCTAACGTCTTCATACTGGCGCGAGATGATCTTTTAAGTGAGTCGGAGGTGCAAATGCTGCTCCCGTTTTCTCATTTTTGATACAATGACAGCGAAACAACAGAACGTCGCAATCGTTGCAGACAATGCTTACGGGGTAGAATGGGACCTGTTTTAACTGCCTATGACATTTTTGAGCGGAAACTCTCACGTCTTCCTACCGGCGCGAACCGATCTTAAAAGTCGGTCCTGGCATCTCAATTGCACTTTTTGCACACATTTTGATTCGATGACAGCTCGACAACGGCACATCGCAACAGTTCGTAACGGGGCTTACACGGTACAATTGGACCTGCTACAGCCGCCTACGGCGTTTTTGAGCCCAAGTTCTAACGTCTTCATACTGGCGCGAGATGATCTTTTAAGTGAGTCGGAGGTGCAAATGCTGCTCCCGTTTTCTCATTTTTGATACAATGACAGCGAAACAACAGAACGTCGCAATCGTTGCAGACAATGCTTACGGGGTAGAATGGGACCTGTTTTAACTGCCTATGACATTTTTGAGCGGAAACTCTCACGTCTTCCTACCGGCGCGAACCGATCTTAAAAGTCGGTCCTGGCATCTCAATTGCACTTTTTGCACACATTTTGATTCGATGACAGCTCGACAACGGCACATCGCAACAGTTCGTAACGGGGCTTACACGGTACAATTGGACCTGCTACAGCCGCCTACGGCGTTTTTGAGCCCAAGTTCTAACGTCTTCATACTGGCGCGAGATGATCTTTTAAGTGAGTCGGAGGTGCAAATGCTGCTCCCGTTTTCTCATTTTTGATACAATGACAGCGAAACAACAGAACGTCGCAATCGTTGCAGACAATGCTTACGGGGTAGAATGGGACCTGTTTTAACTGCCTATGACATTTTTGAGCGGAAACTCTCACGTCTTCCTACCGGCGCGAACCGATCTTAAAAGTCGGTCCTGGCATCTCAATTGCACTTTTTTGCACACATTTTGATTCGATGACAGCTCGACAACGGCACATCGCAACAGTTCGTAACGGGGCTTACACGGTACAATTGGACCTGCTACAGCCGCCTACGGCGTTTTTGAGCCCAAGTTCTAACGTCTTCATACTGGCGCGAGATGATCTTTTAAGTGAGTCGGAGGTGCAAATGCTGCTCCCGTTTTCTCATTTTTGATACAATGACAGCGAAACAACAGAACGTCGCAATCGTTGCAGACAATGCTTACGGGGTAGAATGGGACCTGTTTTAACTGCCTATGACATTTTTGAGCGGAAACTCTCACGTCTTCCTACCGGCGCGAACCGATCTTAAAAGTCGGTCCTGGCATCTCAATTGCACTTTTTGCACACATTTTGATTCGATGACAGCTCGACAACGGCACATCGCAACAGTTCGTAACGGGGCTTACACGGTACAATTGGACCTGCTACAGCCGCCTACGGCGTTTTTGAGCCCAAGTTCTAACGTCTTCATACTGGCGCGAGATGATCTTTTAAGTGAGTCGGAGGTGCAAATGCTGCTCCCGTTTTCTCATTTTTGATACAATGACAGCGAAACAACAGAACGTCGCAATCGTTGCAGACAATGCTTACGGGGTAGAATGGGACCTGTTTTAACTGCCTATGACATTTTTGAGCGGAAACTCTCACGTCTTCCTACCGGCGCGAACCGATCTTAAAAGTCGGTCCTGGCATCTCAATTGCACTTTTTTGCACACATTTTGATTCGATGACAGCTCGACAACGGCACATCGCAACAGTTCGTAACGGGGCTTACACGGTACAATTGGACCTGCTACAGCCGCCTACGGCGTTTTTGAGCCCAAGTTCTAACGTCTTCATACTGGCGCGAGATGATCTTTTAAGTGAGTCGGAGGTGCAAATGCTGCTCCCGTTTTCTCATTTTTGATACAATGACAGCGAAACAACAGAACGTCGCAATCGTTGCAGACAATGCTTACGGGGTAGAATGGGACCTGTTTTAACTGCCTATGACATTTTTGAGCGGAAACTCTCACGTCTTCCTACCGGCGCGAACCGATCTTAAAAGTCGGTCCTGGCATCTCAATTGCACTTTTTGCACACATTTTGATTCGATGACAGCTCGACAACGGCACATCGCAACAGTTCGTAACGGGGCTTACACGGTACAATTGGACCTGCTACAGCCGCCTACGGCGTTTTTGAGCCCAAGTTCTAACGTCTTCATACTGGCGCGAGATGATCTTTTAAGTGAGTCGGAGGTGCAAATGCTGCTCCCGTTTTCTCATTTTTGATACAATGACAGCGAAACAACAGAACGTCGCAATCGTTGCAGACAATGCTTACGGGGTAGAATGGGACCTGTTTTAACTGCCTATGACATTTTTGAGCGGAAACTCTCACGTCTTCCTACCGGCGCGAACCGATCTTAAAAGTCGGTCCTGGCATCTCAATTGCACTTTTTTGCACACATTTTGATTCGATGACAGCTCGACAACGGCACATCGCAACAGTTCGTAACGGGGCTTACACGGTACAATTGGACCTGCTACAGCCGCCTACGGCGTTTTTGAGCCCAAGTTCTAACGTCTTCATACTGGCGCGAGATGATCTTTTAAGTGAGTCGGAGGTGCAAATGCTGCTCCCGTTTTCTCATTTTTGATACAATGACAGCGAAACAACAGAACGTCGCAATCGTTGCAGACAATGCTTACGGGGTAGAATGGGACCTGTTTTAACTGCCTATGACATTTTTGAGCGGAAACTCTCACGTCTTCCTACCGGCGCGAACCGATCTTAAAAGTCGGTCCTGGCATCTCAATTGCACTTTTTGCACACATTTTGATTCGATGACAGCTCGACAACGGCACATCGCAACAGTTCGTAACGGGGCTTACACGGTACAATTGGACCTGCTACAGCCGCCTACGGCGTTTTTGAGCCCAAGTTCTAACGTCTTCATACTGGCGCGAGATGATCTTTTAAGTGAGTCGGAGGTGCAAATGCTGCTCCCGTTTTCTCATTTTTGATACAATGACAGCGAAACAACAGAACGTCGCAATCGTTGCAGACAATGCTTACGGGGTAGAATGGGACCTGTTTTAACTGCCTATGACATTTTTGAGCGGAAACTCTCACGTCTTCCTACCGGCGCGAACCGATCTTAAAAGTCGGTCCTGGCATCTCAATTGCACTTTTTTGCACACATTTTGATTCGATGACAGCTCGACAACGGCACATCGCAACAGTTCGTAACGGGGCTTACACGGTACAATTGGACCTGCTACAGCCGCCTACGGCGTTTTTGAGCCCAAGTTCTAACGTCTTCATACTGGCGCGAGATGATCTTTTAAGTGAGTCGGAGGTGCAAATGCTGCTCCCGTTTTCTCATTTTTGATACAATGACAGCGAAACAACAGAACGTCGCAATCGTTGCAGACAATGCTTACGGGGTAGAATGGGACCTGTTTTAACTGCCTATGACATTTTTGAGCGGAAACTCTCACGTCTTCCTACCGGCGCGAACCGATCTTAAAAGTCGGTCCTGGCATCTCAATTGCACTTTTTGCACACATTTTGATTCGATGACAGCTCGACAACGGCACATCGCAACAGTTCGTAACGGGGCTTACACGGTACAATTGGACCTGCTACAGCCGCCTACGGCGTTTTTGAGCCCAAGTTCTAACGTCTTCATACTGGCGCGAGATGATCTTTTAAGTGAGTCGGAGGTGCAAATGCTGCTCCCGTTTTCTCATTTTTGATACAATGACAGCGAAACAACAGAACGTCGCAATCGTTGCAGACAATGCTTACGGGGTAGAATGGGACCTGTTTTAACTGCCTATGACATTTTTGAGCGGAAACTCTCACGTCTTCCTACCGGCGCGAACCGATCTTAAAAGTCGGTCCTGGCATCTCAATTGCACTTTTTTGCACACATTTTGATTCGATGACAGCTCGACAACGGCACATCGCAACAGTTCGTAACGGGGCTTACACGGTACAATTGGACCTGCTACAGCCGCCTACGGCGTTTTTGAGCCCAAGTTCTAACGTCTTCATACTGGCGCGAGATGATCTTTTAAGTGAGTCGGAGGTGCAAATGCTGCTCCCGTTTTCTCATTTTTGATACAATGACAGCGAAACAACAGAACGTCGCAATCGTTGCAGACAATGCTTACGGGGTAGAATGGGACCTGTTTTAACTGCCTATGACATTTTTGAGCGGAAACTCTCACGTCTTCCTACCGGCGCGAACCGATCTTAAAAGTCGGTCCTGGCATCTCAATTGCACTTTTTTGCACACATTTTGATTCGATGACAGCTCGACAACGGCACATCGCAACAGTTCGTAACGGGGCTTACACGGTACAATTGGACCTGCTACAGCCGCCTACGGCGTTTTTGAGCCCAAGTTCTAACGTCTTCATACTGGCGCGAGATGATCTTTTAAGTGAGTCGGAGGTGCAAATGCTGCTCCCGTTTTCTCATTTTTGATACAATGACAGCGAAACAACAGAACGTCGCAATCGTTGCAGACAATGCTTACGGGGTAGAATGGGACCTGTTTTAACTGCCTATGACATTTTTGAGCGGAAACTCTCACGTCTTCCTACCGGCGCGAACCGATCTTAAAAGTCGGTCCTGGCATCTCAATTGCACTTTTTTGCACACATTTTGATTCGATGACAGCTCGACAACGGCACATCGCAACAGTTCGTAACGGGGCTTACACGGTACAATTGGACCTGCTACAGCCGCCTACGGCGTTTTTGAGCCCAAGTTCTAACGTCTTCATACTGGCGCGAGATGATCTTTTAAGTGAGTCGGAGGTGCAAATGCTGCTCCCGTTTTCTCATTTTTGATACAATGACAGCGAAACAACAGAACGTCGCAATCGTTGCAGACAATGCTTACGGGGTAGAATGGGACCTGTTTTAACTGCCTATGACATTTTTGAGCGGAAACTCTCACGTCTTCCTACCGGCGCGAACCGATCTTAAAAGTCGGTCCTGGCATCTCAATTGCACTTTTCTGCACACATTTTGATTCGATGACAGCTCGACAACGGCACATCGCAACAGTTCGTAACGGGGCTTACACGGTACAATTGGACCTGCTACAGCCGCCTACGGCGTTTTTGAGCCCAAGTTCTAACGTCTTCATACTGGCGCGAGATGATCTTTTAAGTGAGTCGGAGGTGCAAATGCTGCTCCCGTTTTCTCATTTTTGATACAATGACAGCGAAACAACAGAACGTCGCAATCGTTGCAGACAATGCTTACGGGGTAGAATGGGACCTGTTTTAACTGCCTATGACATTTTTGAGCGGAAACTCTCACGTCTTCCTACCGGCGCGAACCGATCTTAAAAGTCGGTCCTGGCATCTCAATTGCACTTTTTTGCACACATTTTGATTCGATGACAGCTCGACAACGGCACATCGCAACAGTTCGTAACGGGGCTTACACGGTACAATTGGACCTGCTACAGCCGCCTACGGCGTTTTTGAGCCCAAGTTCTAACGTCTTCATACTGGCGCGAGATGATCTTTTAAGTGAGTCGGAGGTGCAAATGCTGCTCCCGTTTTCTCATTTTTGATACAATGACAGCGAAACAACAGAACGTCGCAATCGTTGCAGACAATGCTTACGGGGTAGAATGGGACCTGTTTTAACTGCCTATGACATTTTTGAGCGGAAACTCTCACGTCTTCCTACCGGCGCGAACCGATCTTAAAAGTCGGTCCTGGCATCTCAATTGCACTTTTTTGCACACATTTTGATTCGATGACAGCTCGACAACGGCACATCGCAACAGTTCGTAACGGGGCTTACACGGTACAATTGGACCTGCTACAGCCGCCTACGGCGTTTTTGAGCCCAAGTTCTAACGTCTTCATACTGGCGCGAGATGATCTTTTAAGTGAGTCGGAGGTGCAAATGCTGCTCCCGTTTTCTCATTTTTGATACAATGACAGCGAAACAACAGAACGTCGCAATCGTTGCAGACAATGCTTACGGGGTAGAATGGGACCTGTTTTAACTGCCTATGACATTTTTGAGCGGAAACTCTCACGTCTTCCTACCGGCGCGAACCGATCTTAAAAGTCGGTCCTGGCATCTCAATTGCACTTTTTTGCACACATTTTGATTCGATGACAGCTCGACAACGGCACATCGCAACAGTTCGTAACGGGGCTTACACGGTACAATTGGACCTGCTACAGCCGCCTACGGCGTTTTTGAGCCCAAGTTCTAACGTCTTCATACTGGCGCGAGATGATCTTTTAAGTGAGTCGGAGGTGCAAATGCTGCTCCCGTTTTCTCATTTTTGATACAATGACAGCGAAACAACAGAACGTCGCAATCGTTGCAGACAATGCTTACGGGGTAGAATGGGACCTGTTTTAACTGCCTATGACATTTTTGAGCGGAAACTCTCACGTCTTCCTACCGGCGCGAACCGATCTTAAAAGTCGGTCCTGGCATCTCAATTGCACTATTTTGCACACATTTTGATTCGATGACAGCTCGACAACGGCACATCGCAACAGTTCGTAACGGGGCTTACACGGTACAATTGGACCTGCTACAGCCGCCTACGGCGTTTTTGAGCCCAAGTTCTAACGTCTTCATACTGGCGCGAGATGATCTTTTAAGTGAGTCGGAGGTGCAAATGCTGCTCCCGTTTTCTCATTTTTGATACAATGACAGCGAAACAACAGAACGTCGCAATCGTTGCAGACAATGCTTACGGGGTAGAATGGGACCTGTTTTAACTGCCTATGACATTTTTGAGCGGAAACTCTCACGTCTTCCTACCGGCGCGAACCGATCTTAAAAGTCGGTCCTGGCATCTCAATTGCACTTTTTTGCACACATTTTGATTCGATGACAGCTCGACAACGGCACATCGCAACAGTTCGTAACGGGGCTTACACGGTACAATTGGACCTGCTACAGCCGCCTACGGCGTTTTTGAGCCCAAGTTCTAACGTCTTCATACTGGCGCGAGATGATCTTTTAAGTGAGTCGGAGGTGCAAATGCTGCTCCCGTTTTCTCATTTTTGATACAATGACAGCGAAACAACAGAACGTCGCAATCGTTGCAGACAATGCTTACGGGGTAGAATGGGACCTGTTTTAACTGCCTATGACATTTTTGAGCGGAAACTCTCACGTCTTCCTACCGGCGCGAACCGATCTTAAAAGTCGGTCCTGGCATCTCAATTGCACTTTTTTGCACACATTTTGATTCGATGACAGCTCGACAACGGCACATCGCAACAGTTCGTAACGGGGCTTACACGGTACAATTGGACCTGCTACAGCCGCCTACGGCGTTTTTGAGCCCAAGTTCTAACGTCTTCATACTGGCGCGAGATGATCTTTTAAGTGAGTCGGAGGTGCAAATGCTGCTCCCGTTTTCTCATTTTTGATACAATGACAGCGAAACAACAGAACGTCGCAATCGTTGCAGACAATGCTTACGGGGTAGAATGGGACCTGTTTTAACTGCCTATGACATTTTTGAGCGGAAACTCTCACGTCTTCCTACCGGCGCGAACCGATCTTAAAAGTCGGTCCTGGCATCTCAATTGCACTTTTTGCACACATTTTGATTCGATGACAGCTCGACAACGGCACATCGCAACAGTTCGTAACGGGGCTTACACGGTACAATTGGACCTGCTACAGCCGCCTACGGCGTTTTTGAGCCCAAGTTCTAACGTCTTCATACTGGCGCGAGATGATCTTTTAAGTGAGTCGGAGGTGCAAATGCTGCTCCCGTTTTCTCATTTTTGATACAATGACAGCGAAACAACAGAACGTCGCAATCGTTGCAGACAATGCTTACGGGGTAGAATGGGACCTGTTTTAACTGCCTATGACATTTTTGAGCGGAAACTCTCACGTCTTCCTACCGGCGCGAACCGATCTTAAAAGTCGGTCCTGGCATCTCAATTGCACTTTTTTGCACACATTTTGATTCGATGACAGCTCGACAACGGCACATCGCAACAGTTCGTAACGGGGCTTACACGGTACAATTGGACCTGCTACAGCCGCCTACGGCGTTTTTGAGCCCAAGTTCTAACGTCTTCATACTGGCGCGAGATGATCTTTTAAGTGAGTCGGAGGTGCAAATGCTGCTCCCGTTTTCTCATTTTTGATACAATGACAGCGAAACAACAGAACGTCGCAATCGTTGCAGACAATGCTTACGGGGTAGAATGGGACCTGTTTTAACTGCCTATGACATTTTTGAGCGGAAACTCTCACGTCTTCCTACCGGCGCGAACCGATCTTAAAAGTCGGTCCTGGCATCTCAATTGCACTTTTTTGCACACATTTTGATTCGATGACAGCTCGACAACGGCACATCGCAACAGTTCGTAACGGGGCTTACACGGTACAATTGGACCTGCTACAGCCGCCTACGGCGTTTTTGAGCCCAAGTTCTAACGTCTTCATACTGGCGCGAGATGATCTTTTAAGTGAGTCGGAGGTGCAAATGCTGCTCCCGTTTTCTCATTTTTGATACAATGACAGCGAAACAACAGAACGTCGCAATCGTTGCAGACAATGCTTACGGGGTAGAATGGGACCTGTTTTAACTGCCTATGACATTTTTGAGCGGAAACTCTCACGTCTTCCTACCGGCGCGAACCGATCTTAAAAGTCGGTCCTGGCATCTCAATTGCACTTTTTTGCACACATTTTGATTCGATGACAGCTCGACAACGGCACATCGCAACAGTTCGTAACGGGGCTTACACGGTACAATTGGACCTGCTACAGCCGCCTACGGCGTTTTTGAGCCCAAGTTCTAACGTCTTCATACTGGCGCGAGATGATCTTTTAAGTGAGTCGGAGGTGCAAATGCTGCTCCCGTTTTCTCATTTTTGATACAATGACAGCGAAACAACAGAACGTCGCAATCGTTGCAGACAATGCTTACGGGGTAGAATGGGACCTGTTTTAACTGCCTATGACATTTTTGAGCGGAAACTCTCACGTCTTCCTACCGGCGCGAACCGATCTTAAAAGTCGGTCCTGGCATCTCAATTGCACTTTTTGCACACATTTTGATTCGATGACAGCTCGACAACGGCACATCGCAACAGTTCGTAACGGGGCTTACACGGTACAATTGGACCTGCTACAGCCGCCTACGGCGTTTTTGAGCCCAAGTTCTAACGTCTTCATACTGGCGCGAGATGATCTTTTAAGTGAGTCGGAGGTGCAAATGCTGCTCCCGTTTTCTCATTTTTGATACAATGACAGCGAAACAACAGAACGTCGCAATCGTTGCAGACAATGCTTACGGGGTAGAATGGGACCTGTTTTAACTGCCTATGACATTTTTGAGCGGAAACTCTCACGTCTTCCTACCGGCGCGAACCGATCTTAAAAGTCGGTCCTGGCATCTCAATTGCACTTTTTTGCACACATTTTGATTCGATGACAGCTCGACAACGGCACATCGCAACAGTTCGTAACGGGGCTTACACGGTACAATTGGACCTGCTACAGCCGCCTACGGCGTTTTTGAGCCCAAGTTCTAACGTCTTCATACTGGCGCGAGATGATCTTTTAAGTGAGTCGGAGGTGCAAATGCTGCTCCCGTTTTCTCATTTTTGATACAATGACAGCGAAACAACAGAACGTCGCAATCGTTGCAGACAATGCTTACGGGGTAGAATGGGACCTGTTTTAACTGCCTATGACATTTTTGAGCGGAAACTCTCACGTCTTCCTACCGGCGCGAACCGATCTTAAAAGTCGGTCCTGGCATCTCAATTGCACTTTTTGCACACATTTTGATTCGATGACAGCTCGACAACGGCACATCGCAACAGTTCGTAACGGGGCTTACACGGTACAATTGGACCTGCTACAGCCGCCTACGGCGTTTTTGAGCCCAAGTTCTAACGTCTTCATACTGGCGCGAGATGATCTTTTAAGTGAGTCGGAGGTGCAAATGCTGCTCCCTGTTTTCTCATTTTTGATACAATGACAGCGAAACAACAGAACGTCGCAATCGTTGCAGACAATGCTTACGGGGTAGAATGGGACCTGTTTTAACTGCCTATGACATTTTTGAGCGGAAACTCTCACGTCTTCCTACCGGCGCGAACCGATCTTAAAAGTCGGTCCTGGCATCTCAATTGCACTTTTTTGCACACATTTTGATTCGATGACAGCTCGACAACGGCACATCGCAACAGTTCGTAACGGGGCTTACACGGTACAATTGGACCTGCTACAGCCGCCTACGGCGTTTTTGAGCCCAAGTTCTAACGTCTTCATACTGGCGCGAGATGATCTTTTAAGTGAGTCGGAGGTGCAAATGCTGCTCCCGTTTTCTCATTTTTGATACAATGACAGCGAAACAACAGAACGTCGCAATCGTTGCAGACAATGCTTACGGGGTAGAATGGGACCTGTTTTAACTGCCTATGACATTTTTGAGCGGAAACTCTCACGTCTTCCTACCGGCGCGAACCGATCTTAAAAGTCGGTCCTGGCATCTCAATTGCACTTTTTTGCACACATTTTGATTCGATGACAGCTCGACAACGGCACATCGCAACAGTTCGTAACGGGGCTTACACGGTACAATTGGACCTGCTACAGCCGCCTACGGCGTTTTTGAGCCCAAGTTCTAACGTCTTCATACTGGCGCGAGATGATCTTTTAAGTGAGTCGGAGGTGCAAATGCTGCTCCCGTTTTCTCATTTTTGATACAATGACAGCGAAACAACAGAACGTCGCAATCGTTGCAGACAATGCTTACGGGGTAGAATGGGACCTGTTTTAACTGCCTATGACATTTTTGAGCGGAAACTCTCACGTCTTCCTACCGGCGCGAACCGATCTTAAAAGTCGGTCCTGGCATCTCAATTGCACTTTTTTGCACACATTTTGATTCGATGACAGCTCGACAACGGCACATCGCAACAGTTCGTAACGGGGCTTACACGGTACAATTGGACCTGCTACAGCCGCCTACGGCGTTTTTGAGCCCAAGTTCTAACGTCTTCATACTGGCGCGAGATGATCTTTTAAGTGAGTCGGAGGTGCAAATGCTGCTCCCGTTTTCTCATTTTTGATACAATGACAGCGAAACAACAGAACGTCGCAATCGTTGCAGACAATGCTTACGGGGTAGAATGGGACCTGTTTTAACTGCCTATGACATTTTTGAGCGGAAACTCTCACGTCTTCCTACCGGCGCGAACCGATCTTAAAAGTCGGTCCTGGCATCTCAATTGCACTTTTTGCACACATTTTGATTCGATGACAGCTCGACAACGGCACATCGCAACAGTTCGTAACGGGGCTTACACGGTACAATTGGACCTGCTACAGCCGCCTACGGCGTTTTTGAGCCCAAGTTCTAACGTCTTCATACTGGCGCGAGATGATCTTTTAAGTGAGTCGGAGGTGCAAATGCTGCTCCCGTTTTCTCATTTTTGATACAATGACAGCGAAACAACAGAACGTCGCAATCGTTGCAGACAATGCTTACGGGGTAGAATGGGACCTGTTTTAACTGCCTATGACATTTTTGAGCGGAAACTCTCACGTCTTCCTACCGGCGCGAACCGATCTTAAAAGTCGGTCCTGGCATCTCAATTGCACTTTTTTGCACACATTTTGATTCGATGACAGCTCGACAACGGCACATCGCAACAGTTCGTAACGGGGCTTACACGGTACAATTGGACCTGCTACAGCCGCCTACGGCGTTTTTGAGCCCAAGTTCTAACGTCTTCATACTGGCGCGAGATGATCTTTTAAGTGAGTCGGAGGTGCAAATGCTGCTCCCGTTTTCTCATTTTTGATACAATGACAGCGAAACAACAGAACGTCGCAATCGTTGCAGACAATGCTTACGGGGTAGAATGGGACCTGTTTTAACTGCCTATGACATTTTTGAGCGGAAACTCTCACGTCTTCCTACCGGCGCGAACCGATCTTAAAAGTCGGTCCTGGCATCTCAATTGCACTTTTTTGCACACATTTTGATTCGATGACAGCTCGACAACGGCACATCGCAACAGTTCGTAACGGGGCTTACACGGTACAATTGGACCTGCTACAGCCGCCTACGGCGTTTTTGAGCCCAAGTTCTAACGTCTTCATACTGGCGCGAGATGATCTTTTAAGTGAGTCGGAGGTGCAAATGCTGCTCCCGTTTTCTCATTTTTGATACAATGACAGCGAAACAACAGAACGTCGCAATCGTTGCAGACAATGCTTACGGGGTAGAATGGGACCTGTTTTAACTGCCTATGACATTTTTGAGCGGAAACTCTCACGTCTTCCTACCGGCGCGAACCGATCTTAAAAGTCGGTCCTGGCATCTCAATTGCACTTTTTGCACACATTTTGATTCGATGACAGCTCGACAACGGCACATCGCAACAGTTCGTAACGGGGCTTACACGGTACAATTGGACCTGCTACAGCCGCCTACGGCGTTTTTGAGCCCAAGTTCTAACGTCTTCATACTGGCGCGAGATGATCTTTTAAGTGAGTCGGAGGTGCAAATGCTGCTCCCGTTTTCTCATTTTTGATACAATGACAGCGAAACAACAGAACGTCGCAATCGTTGCAGACAATGCTTACGGGGTAGAATGGGACCTGTTTTAACTGCCTATGACATTTTTGAGCGGAAACTCTCACGTCTTCCTACCGGCGCGAACCGATCTTAAAAGTCGGTCCTGGCATCTCAATTGCACTTTTTGCACACATTTTGATTCGATGACAGCTCGACAACGGCACATCGCAACAGTTCGTAACGGGGCTTACACGGTACAATTGGACCTGCTACAGCCGCCTACGGCGTTTTTGAGCCCAAGTTCTAACGTCTTCATACTGGCGCGAGATGATCTTTTAAGTGAGTCGGAGGTGCAAATGCTGCTCCCGTTTTCTCATTTTTGATACAATGACAGCGAAACAACAGAACGTCGCAATCGTTGCAGACAATGCTTACGGGGTAGAATGGGACCTGTTTTAACTGCCTATGACATTTTTGAGCGGAAACTCTCACGTCTTCCTACCGGCGCGAACCGATCTTAAAAGTCGGTCCTGGCATCTCAATTGCACTTTTTTGCACACATTTTGATTCGATGACAGCTCGACAACGGCACATCGCAACAGTTCGTAACGGGGCTTACACGGTACAATTGGACCTGCTACAGCCGCCTACGGCGTTTTTGAGCCCAAGTTCTAACGTCTTCATACTGGCGCGAGATGATCTTTTAAGTGAGTCGGAGGTGCAAATGCTGCTCCCGTTTTCTCATTTTTGATACAATGACAGCGAAACAACAGAACGTCGCAATCGTTGCAGACAATGCTTACGGGGTAGAATGGGACCTGTTTTAACTGCCTATGACATTTTTGAGCGGAAACTCTCACGTCTTCCTACCGGCGCGAACCGATCTTAAAAGTCGGTCCTGGCATCTCAATTGCACTTTTTGCACACATTTTGATTCGATGACAGCTCGACAACGGCACATCGCAACAGTTCGTAACGGGGCTTACACGGTACAATTGGACCTGCTACAGCCGCCTACGGCGTTTTTGAGCCCAAGTTCTAACGTCTTCATACTGGCGCGAGATGATCTTTTAAGTGAGTCGGAGGTGCAAATGCTGCTCCCGTTTTCTCATTTTTGATACAATGACAGCGAAACAACAGAACGTCGCAATCGTTGCAGACAATGCTTACGGGGTAGAATGGGACCTGTTTTAACTGCCTATGACATTTTTGAGCGGAAACTCTCACGTCTTCCTACCGGCGCGAACCGATCTTAAAAGTCGGTCCTGGCATCTCAATTGCACTTTTTTGCACACATTTTGATTCGATGACAGCTCGACAACGGCACATCGCAACAGTTCGTAACGGGGCTTACACGGTACAATTGGACCTGCTACAGCCGCCTACGGCGTTTTTGAGCCCAAGTTCTAACGTCTTCATACTGGCGCGAGATGATCTTTTAAGTGAGTCGGAGGTGCAAATGCTGCTCCCGTTTTCTCATTTTTGATACAATGACAGCGAAACAACAGAACGTCGCAATCGTTGCAGACAATGCTTACGGGGTAGAATGGGACCTGTTTTAACTGCCTATGACATTTTTGAGCGGAAACTCTCACGTCTTCCTACCGGCGCGAACCGATCTTAAAAGTCGGTCCTGGCATCTCAATTGCACTTTTTTGCACACATTTTGATTCGATGACAGCTCGACAACGGCACATCGCAACAGTTCGTAACGGGGCTTACACGGTACAATTGGACCTGCTACAGCCGCCTACGGCGTTTTTGAGCCCAAGTTCTAACGTCTTCATACTGGCGCGAGATGATCTTTTAAGTGAGTCGGAGGTGCAAATGCTGCTCCCGTTTTCTCATTTTTGATACAATGACAGCGAAACAACAGAACGTCGCAATCGTTGCAGACAATGCTTACGGGGTAGAATGGGACCTGTTTTAACTGCCTATGACATTTTTGAGCGGAAACTCTCACGTCTTCCTACCGGCGCGAACCGATCTTAAAAGTCGGTCCTGGCATCTCAATTGCACTTTTTGCACACATTTTGATTCGATGACAGCTCGACAACGGCACATCGCAACAGTTCGTAACGGGGCTTACACGGTACAATTGGACCTGCTACAGCCGCCTACGGCGTTTTTGAGCCCAAGTTCTAACGTCTTCATACTGGCGCGAGATGATCTTTTAAGTGAGTCGGAGGTGCAAATGCTGCTCCCGTTTTCTCATTTTTGATACAATGACAGCGAAACAACAGAACGTCGCAATCGTTGCAGACAATGCTTACGGGGTAGAATGGGACCTGTTTTAACTGCCTATGACATTTTTGAGCGGAAACTCTCACGTCTTCCTACCGGCGCGAACCGATCTTAAAAGTCGGTCCTGGCATCTCAATTGCACTTTTTTGCACACATTTTGATTCGATGACAGCTCGACAACGGCACATCGCAACAGTTCGTAACGGGGCTTACACGGTACAATTGGACCTGCTACAGCCGCCTACGGCGTTTTTGAGCCCAAGTTCTAACGTCTTCATACTGGCGCGAGATGATCTTTTAAGTGAGTCGGAGGTGCAAATGCTGCTCCCGTTTTCTCATTTTTGATACAATGACAGCGAAACAACAGAACGTCGCAATCGTTGCAGACAATGCTTACGGGGTAGAATGGGACCTGTTTTAACTGCCTATGACATTTTTGAGCGGAAACTCTCACGTCTTCCTACCGGCGCGAACCGATCTTAAAAGTCGGTCCTGGCATCTCAATTGCACTTTTTTGCACACATTTTGATTCGATGACAGCTCGACAACGGCACATCGCAACAGTTCGTAACGGGGCTTACACGGTACAATTGGACCTGCTACAGCCGCCTACGGCGTTTTTGAGCCCAAGTTCTAACGTCTTCATACTGGCGCGAGATGATCTTTTAAGTGAGTCGGAGGTGCAAATGCTGCTCCCTGTTTTCTCATTTTTGATACAATGACAGCGAAACAACAGAACGTCGCAATCGTTGCAGACAATGCTTACGGGGTAGAATGGGACCTGTTTTAACTGCCTATGACATTTTTGAGCGGAAACTCTCACGTCTTCCTACCGGCGCGAACCGATCTTAAAAGTCGGTCCTGGCATCTCAATTGCACTTTTTGCACACATTTTGATTCGATGACAGCTCGACAACGGCACATCGCAACAGTTCGTAACGGGGCTTACACGGTACAATTGGACCTGCTACAGCCGCCTACGGCGTTTTTGAGCCCAAGTTCTAACGTCTTCATACTGGCGCGAGATGATCTTTTAAGTGAGTCGGAGGTGCAAATGCTGCTCCCGTTTTCTCATTTTTGATACAATGACAGCGAAACAACAGAACGTCGCAATCGTTGCAGACAATGCTTACGGGGTAGAATGGGACCTGTTTTAACTGCCTATGACATTTTTGAGCGGAAACTCTCACGTCTTCCTACCGGCGCGAACCGATCTTAAAAGTCGGTCCTGGCATCTCAATTGCACTTTTTTGCACACATTTTGATTCGATGACAGCTCGACAACGGCACATCGCAACAGTTCGTAACGGGGCTTACACGGTACAATTGGACCTGCTACAGCCGCCTACGGCGTTTTTGAGCCCAAGTTCTAACGTCTTCATACTGGCGCGAGATGATCTTTTAAGTGAGTCGGAGGTGCAAATGCTGCTCCCGTTTTCTCATTTTTGATACAATGACAGCGAAACAACAGAACGTCGCAATCGTTGCAGACAATGCTTACGGGGTAGAATGGGACCTGTTTTAACTGCCTATGACATTTTTGAGCGGAAACTCTCACGTCTTCCTACCGGCGCGAACCGATCTTAAAAGTCGGTCCTGGCATCTCAATTGCACTTTTTGCACACATTTTGATTCGATGACAGCTCGACAACGGCACATCGCAACAGTTCGTAACGGGGCTTACACGGTACAATTGGACCTGCTACAGCCGCCTACGGCGTTTTTGAGCCCAAGTTCTAACGTCTTCATACTGGCGCGAGATGATCTTTTAAGTGAGTCGGAGGTGCAAATGCTGCTCCCGTTTTCTCATTTTTGATACAATGACAGCGAAACAACAGAACGTCGCAATCGTTGCAGACAATGCTTACGGGGTAGAATGGGACCTGTTTTAACTGCCTATGACATTTTTGAGCGGAAACTCTCACGTCTTCCTACCGGCGCGAACCGATCTTAAAAGTCGGTCCTGGCATCTCAATTGCACTTTTTTGCACACATTTTGATTCGATGACAGCTCGACAACGGCACATCGCAACAGTTCGTAACGGGGCTTACACGGTACAATTGGACCTGCTACAGCCGCCTACGGCGTTTTTGAGCCCAAGTTCTAACGTCTTCATACTGGCGCGAGATGATCTTTTAAGTGAGTCGGAGGTGCAAATGCTGCTCCCGTTTTCTCATTTTTGATACAATGACAGCGAAACAACAGAACGTCGCAATCGTTGCAGACAATGCTTACGGGGTAGAATGGGACCTGTTTTAACTGCCTATGACATTTTTGAGCGGAAACTCTCACGTCTTCCTACCGGCGCGAACCGATCTTAAAAGTCGGTCCTGGCATCTCAATTGCACTTTTTTGCACACATTTTGATTCGATGACAGCTCGACAACGGCACATCGCAACAGTTCGTAACGGGGCTTACACGGTACAATTGGACCTGCTACAGCCGCCTACGGCGTTTTTGAGCCCAAGTTCTAACGTCTTCATACTGGCGCGAGATGATCTTTTAAGTGAGTCGGAGGTGCAAATGCTGCTCCCTGTTTTCTCATTTTTGATACAATGACAGCGAAACAACAGAACGTCGCAATCGTTGCAGACAATGCTTACGGGGTAGAATGGGACCTGTTTTAACTGCCTATGACATTTTTGAGCGGAAACTCTCACGTCTTCCTACCGGCGCGAACCGATCTTAAAAGTCGGTCCTGGCATCTCAATTGCACTTTTTGCACACATTTTGATTCGATGACAGCTCGACAACGGCACATCGCAACAGTTCGTAACGGGGCTTACACGGTACAATTGGACCTGCTACAGCCGCCTACGGCGTTTTTGAGCCCAAGTTCTAACGTCTTCATACTGGCGCGAGATGATCTTTTAAGTGAGTCGGAGGTGCAAATGCTGCTCCCGTTTTCTCATTTTTGATACAATGACAGCGAAACAACAGAACGTCGCAATCGTTGCAGACAATGCTTACGGGGTAGAATGGGACCTGTTTTAACTGCCTATGACATTTTTGAGCGGAAACTCTCACGTCTTCCTACCGGCGCGAACCGATCTTAAAAGTCGGTCCTGGCATCTCAATTGCACTTTTTGCACACATTTTGATTCGATGACAGCTCGACAACGGCACATCGCAACAGTTCGTAACGGGGCTTACACGGTACAATTGGACCTGCTACAGCCGCCTACGGCGTTTTTGAGCCCAAGTTCTAACGTCTTCATACTGGCGCGAGATGATCTTTTAAGTGAGTCGGAGGTGCAAATGCTGCTCCCGTTTTCTCATTTTTGATACAATGACAGCGAAACAACAGAACGTCGCAATCGTTGCAGACAATGCTTACGGGGTAGAATGGGACCTGTTTTAACTGCCTATGACATTTTTGAGCGGAAACTCTCACGTCTTCCTACCGGCGCGAACCGATCTTAAAAGTCGGTCCTGGCATCTCAATTGCACTTTTTTGCACACATTTTGATTCGATGACAGCTCGACAACGGCACATCGCAACAGTTCGTAACGGGGCTTACACGGTACAATTGGACCTGCTACAGCCGCCTACGGCGTTTTTGAGCCCAAGTTCTAACGTCTTCATACTGGCGCGAGATGATCTTTTAAGTGAGTCGGAGGTGCAAATGCTGCTCCTGTTTTCTCATTTTTGATACAATGACAGCGAAACAACAGAACGTCGCAATCGTTGCAGACAATGCTTACGGGGTAGAATGGGACCTGTTTTAACTGCCTATGACATTTTTGAGCGGAAACTCTCACGTCTTCCTACCGGCGCGAACCGATCTTAAAAGTCGGTCCTGGCATCTCAATTGCACTTTTTTGCACACATTTTGATTCGATGACAGCTCGACAACGGCACATCGCAACAGTTCGTAACGGGGCTTACACGGTACAATTGGACCTGCTACAGCCGCCTACGGCGTTTTTGAGCCCAAGTTCTAACGTCTTCATACTGGCGCGAGATGATCTTTTAAGTGAGTCGGAGGTGCAAATGCTGCTCCCGTTTTCTCATTTTTGATACAATGACAGCGAAACAACAGAACGTCGCAATCGTTGCAGACAATGCTTACGGGGTAGAATGGGACCTGTTTTAACTGCCTATGACATTTTTGAGCGGAAACTCTCACGTCTTCCTACCGGCGCGAACCGATCTTAAAAGTCGGTCCTGGCATCTCAATTGCACTTTTTTGCACACATTTTGATTCGATGACAGCTCGACAACGGCACATCGCAACAGTTCGTAACGGGGCTCACACGGTACAATTGGACCTGCTACAGCCGCCTACGCCGTGTTTGAGCCCAAGTTCTAACGTCTTCATACTTGCGCGAGATGATCTTTTAAGTGAGTCGGAGGTGCAAAAGCTGCTCCCGTTTTCTCATTTTTGATACAATGACAGCGAAACAACAGAACGTCGCAATCGTTGCAGACAATGCTTACGGGGTAGAATGGGACCTGTTTTAACTGCCTATGACATTTTTGAGCGGAAACTCTCACGTCTCCCTACCGGCGCGAACCGATCTTAAAACTCGGTCCTGGCATTTCAATTGCACTTTTTTTGCACACATTTTGATTCGATGACAGCTCGACAACGGCAAGAAGGATCCTAGCTCCCGTTTGTTTAAACGTGGGGATAAGAAGTTACCCTTTGCACCAACTGCCTCCGGGGCACCCTTAGGAGAAGTGAACCTGTATATTTGCCCAGTGCTTTTTACGTGTTGTTGCCTTCGGGTGCGTTGTTGCCTTGGAGGATGGGGTGGTCTCTTTGGGCTTGGTGTGGGATGTTCTTGGTTTATGTTGTCTTGGCGGTGTTTGTCGAGCGGTGGTTGATATTGAAGACGGTTGTGAGCTGAGTTGACGGGTTGTTTGGGTGGAGTTGGTGTGTCTTTTCTGTTTGTGACAAACCTTTTTGTTCCATGTTTGTGTGTGAATTATAGTTAGCGTTTGTGAGTAAATAGTAAGATATTCCCTAATAAATAATGAGACAATCTCTATAACGCAAATCAGGAAGACCTGAGACAAGATCCCAGAAAATGTTTCAGTAATTAAATGGAATAAACCTAGGCAGATGTATAAAAGAAACATTGAGTCAAGTTACAGTTACCTCGGTGTGTGTACATAACCGGCCAGAGACTTTGAACGCTTGGCTTCAATCTGTTTGTTTTATGTTTTTGTTTTGATTTTGTTTGTTTGGTGTTTTTTTTTTTAATTTAAGGCGCCACCTTTTATAAATTCCGAAAACTCAAGAAGGTAGCGAGCTACTAATCTGAATTGCCATTGACTACACACTAAATGGGACTGAATGTTTGGTTTTCGCCCCGTGGCCCTTCGCCAGGGAGTCGAGGGGACTTTTAGAAAAAAGTTGTCCTTAAGGATGACAGCTGGCGGAGGCCGTTCTATTCAGCCAGTCTATAACGGGACTCTGCACGTCAGGTCGTTTAGTTGGCCATGTTGAGTTGTCCCTTGTAACTTCTTGTTTGGTTTTCGCCTCTGGTTCTTTGCCAGAGAGTCGGGGGACTTTTCAAAAAAAAAAAAAAAAAGCTTCTTCGGAAAGCAGTTTCAAGTTTGGTTTCGTCGACCGGCCCTTTGCCAGAGGGTCGGGAGGACTTTGGAAAAAAGTAGTGCCCCCTATCTTCTTTTCATCCCGTCTAAAATGCAGCCATACATGATAAACCAATGATGAAAATGGTCTGAAGGCCGTGAGGTTGGTTGTCAAGTGTTGTCCTTAATTGGACGCAATAGCTTCTTCCGGGAAGACCTTTCAAGTCTGGAATCGCCTTACAGCCCTTTGCCAGAGGGTCGGGAGGACTTTAGAAAAAGGTTCCTAGCTCCCGTTTGTTTAAACGTGGGGATAAGAGGTTACCCTTTGCACCAACTGCCTCCGGGCACCCTTAGGAAAAGTGAACCTGTATATTTGCCCAGTGCTTTTTACGTGTTGTTGCCTTCGGGCGCGTTGTTGCCTTGGGGCGTGCTGTTGCCTTCGGGGGTGGGGTGGTCTCTTTGGGCTTGGTGTGGGATGTTCTTGGTTTATGTTGTCTTGGCGGTGTATGTCGAGCGGTGGTTGATATTGAAGACGGTTGTGAGCTGAGTTGACGGGTTGTTTGGGTGGAGTTGGTGTGTCTTTTCTGTTTGTGACAAACCTTTTTGTTCCATGTTTGTGTGTGAATTATAGTTAGCGTTTGTATTTTGGTCTGGCCGGTTTGAGTTTGCTATTTGCTACATCGGGCCTTGTTTTCCTGTATGTTTTAAAAGAACCCTAGCTCCCAGTAGAAGTTTTCAACCAGGACATTCCACCCTCTGATCGAATTTCATAATCTGGGCTTTCATGGCGCTCTCAAATTTCTTTACATGACCATTGAAATTTTGAGCTACAGAGCCTTGAATGTAAGGTATGTGTTTCAGGCCATAAAAGCTACTAAAAACGGCATTTCACAGAAAAAAAGGAATGACACTGAAATTGATCAAACTGGCTTGAAATTTGCACAGTCTGTATTTCAACTCATTGTCTATAAAATCCGACTGCAAAAATGATCATATTTTGTAAGTAACACAGTCAGAAACAACATCCCATAAAAATTTTAAGGCACTTTCTCTGCCAGTAAACATTTTCACAGGCAAGAGTATAGGAGTTAGCCCACGGTCAGCTACCAGTAGCACGATAAGAGAAAAAGACGAGAACGACCCCAGTTTGAATTGAAAACTTTTTAGGACAAATTTGGCAGGCAAATTAGCTAGATTCATATTCGGCATGACAAACTTTCTAGGAAAAAAGAAGATTATAAAAATTTGGTCCATTTTAGGGAAACCTATGGAAAAACAATGTCCGTCCCACGCCATAGGTTTGCGCGCCGCACTTTACACAGAATGGTATAATATTCAAGCTAAAATGCCCCTATCCCCCCCCCCCCAAATAAAATAAAAATAACAATTAAAATTCGGGACGCTTTCATTCGTAAGATAACGGCAGACGGGGAGAGGGGTACATATCATGCATATGTCTAAATGCTTTAAAACATTCGCCCGGAAAGTGGTAGTACTGACATTCGATCAATTAAAGTGTACCTAAAGTCAAATAATTTAAAAATATAATTTAAACAGCATGAAAAATGAATTTTAAACAGTCCAACTCCTACTTTCATAGTTCTTTCTTGAGCCGAGATAAAAAAATATTGACATTTTTTCATTTAGTCTGTCACGTAAGACTCCATTATAGACTTGATAAAAAGCAGATATTACACGGGCTCTCGGCCAAACGACTGAGGAGCCTTTTCTAAAGTCTTCCCGACCCTCCTTTATGGCAAAGGATTGTTCGGCGAAACCAAAGCAAAATTTTACGTCTTCGTGATATCTATAATCAAAATTTTGTAAGCAAACTTACGTGCGCCACAAAATGGACCTTTTCCCAGATTTCGCGGGCCTGCACGAAGTGACCTGATCTATTAAACTGATAGGGATGATTATTTTAATTCTACTAATTGTAATTGTAAATGATGTGTCGTTCTAAAAGTTACCCGTTTAAAATTACATTTCAAAATTTATTAAAAGGGCTGTTAACGCCTTTTGAGAACGACTTTCTTGCTATCATTACAAAGGTGAGTAAATAGTAAGATATTCCCTAATAAATAATGAGACAATCTCTATAACGCAAATCAGGAAGACCTGAGACAAGATCCCAGAAAATGTTTCAGTAATTAAATGGAATAAACCTAGGCAGATGTATAAAAGAAACATTGAGTCAAGTTACAGTTACCTCGGTGTGTGTACATAACCGGCCAGAGACTTTGAACGCTTGGCTTCAATCTGTTTGTTTTTTGTTTTTGTTTTGATTTTGTTTGTTTGTTTTTTTTTTAATTTAAGGCGCCACCTTTTATAAATTCCGAAAACTCAAGAAGGTAGCGAGCTACTAATCTGAATTGCCATTGACTACACACTAAATGGGACTGAATGTTTGGTTTTCGCCCCGTGGCCCTTCGCCAGGGAGTCGAGGGGACTTTTAGAAAAAAGTTGTCCTTAAGGATGACAGCTGGCGGAGGCCGTTCTATTCAGCCAGTCTATAACGGGACTCTGCACGTCAGGTCGTTTAGTTGGCCATGTTGAGTTGTCCCTTGTAACTTCTTGTTTGGTTTTCGCCTCTGGTTCTTTGCCAGAGAGTCGGGGGACTTTTCAAAAAAAAAAAAAAAGCTTCTTCGGAAAGCAGTTTCAAGTTTGGTTTCGTCGACCGGCCCTTTGCCAGAGGGTCGGGAGGACTTTGGAAAAAAGTAGTGCCCCCTATCTTCTTTTCATCCCGTCTAAAATGCAGCCATACATGATAAACCAATGATGAAAATGGTCTGAAGGCCGTGAGGTTGGTTGTCAAGTGTTGTCCTTAATTGGACGCAATAGCTTCTTCCGGGAAGACCTTTCAAGTCTGGAATCGCCTTACAGCCCTTTGCCAGAGGGTCGGGAGGACTTTAGAAAAAGGTTCCTAGCTCCCGTTTGTTTAAACGTGGGGATAAGAGGTTACCCTTTGCACCAACTGCCTCCGGGCACCCTTAGGAAAAGTGAACCTGTATATTTGCCCAGTGCTTTTTACGTGTTGTTGCCTTCGGGCGCGTTGTTGCCTTGGGGCGTGCTGTTGCCTTCGGGGGTGGGGTGGTCTCTTTGGGCTTGGTGTGGGATGTTCTTGGTTTATGTTGTCTTGGCGGTGTATGTCGAGCGGTGGTTGATATTGAAGACGGTTGTGAGCTGAGTTGACGGGTTGTTTGGGTGGAGTTGGTGTGTCTTTTCTGTTTGTGACAAACCTTTTTGTTCCATGTTTGTGTGTGAATTATAGTTAGCGTTTGTATTTTGGTCTGGCCGGTTTGAGTTTGCTATTTGCTACATCGGGCCTTGTTTTCCTGTATGTTTTAAAAGAACCCTAGCTCCCAGTAGAAGTTTTCAACCAGGACATTCCACCCTCTGATCGAATTTCATAATCTGGGCTTTCATGGCGCTCTCAAATTTCTTTACATGACCATTGAAATTTTGAGCTACAGAACCTTGAATGAAAGGTATGTGTTTCAGGCCATAAAAACTACTAAAAACGGCATTTCACAGAAAAAAAAGGAATGACACTGAAATTGATCAAACTGGCTTGAAATTTGCACAGTCTGTATTTCAACTCATTGTCTATAAAATCCGACTGCAAAAATGATCATATTTTGTAAGTAACACAGTCAGAAACAACATCCCATAAAAATTTTAAGGCACTTTCTCTGCCAGTAAACATTTTCACAGGCAAGAGTATAGGAGTTAGCCCACGGTCAGCTACCAGTAGCACGATAAGAGAAAAAGACGAGAACGACCCCAGTTTGAATTGAAAACTTTTTAGGACAAATTTGGCAGGCAAATTAGCTAGATTCATATTCGGCATGACAAACTTTCTAGGAAAAAAGAAGATTATAAAAATTTGGTCCATTTTAGGGAAACCTATGGAAAAACAATGTCCGTCCCACGCCATAGGTTTGCGCGCCGCACTTTACACAGAATGGTATAATATTCAAGCTAAAATGCCCCTATCCCCCCCCCCCCCAAATAAAATAAAAATAACAATTAAAATTCGGGACGCTTTCATTCGTAAGATAACGGCAGACGGGGAGAGGGGTACATATCATGCACATGTCTAAATGCTTTAAAACATTCGCCCGGAAAGTGGTAGTACTGACATTCGATCAATTAAAGTGTACCTAAAGTCAAATAATTTAAAAATATAATTTAAACAGCATGAAAAATGAATTTTAAACAGTCCAACTCCTACTTTCATAGTTCTTTCTTGAGCCGAGATAAAAAAAAAATATTGACATTTTTTTCATTTAGTCTGTCACGTAAGACTCCATTATAGACTTGATAAAAAGCAGATATTACACGGGCTCTCGGCCAAACGACTGAGGAGCCTTTTCTAAAGTCTTCCCGACCCTCCTTTATGGCAAAGGATTGTTCGGCGAAACCAAAGCAAAATTTTACGTCTTCGTGATATCTATAATCAAAATTTTGTAAGCAAACTTACGTGCGCCACAAAATGGACCTTTTCCCAGATTTCGCGGGCCTGCACGAAGTGACCTGATCTATTAAACTGATAGGGATGATTATTTTAATTCTACTAATTGTAATTGTAAATGATGTGTCGTTCTAAAAGTTACCCGTTTAAAATTACATTTCAAAATTTATTAAAAGGGCTGTTAACGCCTTTTGAGAACGACTTTCTTGCCATCATTACAAAGGTGAGTAAATAGTAAGATATTCCCTAATAAATAATGAGACAATCTCTATAACGCAAATCAGGAAGACCTGAGACAAGATCCCAGAAAATGTTTCAGTAATTAAATGGAATAAACCTAGGCAGATGTATAAAAGAAACATTGAGTCAAGTTACAGTTACCTCGGTGTGTGTACATAACCGGCCAGAGACTTTGAACGCTTGGCTTCAATCTGTTTGTTTTTTGTTTTTGTTTTGATTTTGTTTGTTTGTTTTTTTTTTTAATTTAAGGCGCCACCTTTTATAAATTCCGAAAACTCAAGAAGGTAGCGAGCTACTAATCTGAATTGCCATTGACTACACACTAAATGGGACTGAATGTTTGGTTTTCGCCCCGTGGCCCTTCGCCAGGGAGTCGAGGGGACTTTTAGAAAAAAGTTGTCCTTAAGGATGACAGCTGGCGGAGGCCGTTCTATTCAGCCAGTCTATAACGGGACTCTGCACGTCAGGTCGTTTAGTTGGCCATGTTGAGTTGTCCCTTGTAACTTCTTGTTTGGTTTTCGCCTCTGGTTCTTTGCCAGAGAGTCGGGGGACTTTTCAAAAAAAAAAGCTTCTTCGGAAAGCAGTTTCAAGTTTGGTTTCGTCGACCGGCCCTTTGCCAGAGGGTCGGGAGGACTTTGGAAAAAAGTAGTGCCCCCTATCTTCTTTTCATCCCGTCTAAAATGCAGCCATACATGATAAACCAATGATGAAAATGGTCTGAAGGCCGTGAGGTTGGTTGTCAAGTGTTGTCCTTAATTGGACGCAATAGCTTCTTCCGGGAAGACCTTTCAAGTCTGGAATCGCCTTACAGCCCTTTGCCAGAGGGTCGGGAGGACTTTAGAAAAAGGTTCCTAGCTCCCGTTTGTTTAAACGTGGGGATAAGAGGTTACCCTTTGCACCAACTGCCTCCGGGCACCCTTAGGAAAAGTGAACCTGTATATTTGCCCAGTGCTTTTTACGTGTTGTTGCCTTCGGGCGCGTTGTTGCCTTGGGGCGTGCTGTTGCCTTCGGGGGTGGGGTGGTCTCTTTGGGCTTGGTGTGGGATGTTCTTGGTTTATGTTGTCTTGGCGGTGTATGTCGAGCGGTGGTTGATATTGAAGACGGTTGTGAGCTGAGTTGACGGGTTGTTTGGGTGGAGTTGGTGTGTCTTTTCTGTTTGTGACAAACCTTTTTGTTCCATGTTTGTGTGTGAATTATAGTTAGCGTTTGTATTTTGGTCTGGCCGGTTTGAGTTTGCTATTTGCTACATCGGGCCTTGTTTTCCTGTATGTTTTAAAAGAACCCTAGCTCCCAGTAGAAGTTTTCAACCAGGACATTCCACCCTCTGATCGAATTTCATAATCTGGGCTTTCATGGCGCTCTCAAATTTCTTTACATGACCATTGAAATTTTGAGCTACAGAACCTTGAATGAAAGGTATGTGTTTCAGGCCATAAAAGCTACTAAAAACGGCATTTCACAGAAAAAAAGGAATGACACTGAAATTGATCAAACTGGCTTGAAATTTGCACAGTCTGTATTTCAACTCATTGTCTATAAAATCCGACTGCAAAAATGATCATATTTTGTAAGTAACACAGTCAGAAACAACATCCCATAAAAATTTTAAGGCACTTTCTCTGCCAGTAAACATTTTCACAGGCAAGAGTATAGGAGTTAGCCCACGGTCAGCTACCAGTAGCACGATAAGAGAAAAAGACGAGAACGACCCCAGTTTGAATTGAAAACTTTTTAGGACAAATTTGGCAGGCAAATTAGCTAGATTCATATTCGGCATGACAAACTTTCTAGGAAAAAAGAAGATTATAAAAATTTGGTCCATTTTAGGGAAACCTATGGAAAAACAATGTCCGTCCCACGCCATAGGTTTGCGCGCCGCACTTTACACAGAATGGTATAATATTCAAGCTAAAATGCCCCTATCCCCCCCCCCCAAATAAAATAAAAATAACAATTAAAATTCGGGACGCTTTCATTCGTAAGATAACGGCAGACGGGGAGAGGGGTACATATCATGCACATGTCTAAATGCTTTAAAACATTCGCCCGGAAAGTGGTAGTACTGACATTCGATCAATTAAAGTGTACCTAAAGTCAAATAATTTAAAAATATAATTTAAACAGCATGAAAAATGAATTTTAAACAGTCCAACTCCTACTTTCATAGTTCTTTCTTGAGCCGAGATAAAAAAAAAATATTGACATTTTTTCATTTAGTCTGTCACGTAAGACTCCATTATAGACTTGATAAAAAGCAGATATTACACGGGCTCTCGGCCAAACGACTGAGGAGCCTTTTCTAAAGTCTTCCCGACCCTCCTTTATGGCAAAGGATTGTTCGGCGAAACCAAAGCAAAATTTTACGTCTTCGTGATATCTATAATCAAAATTTTGTAAGCAAACTTACGTGCGCCACAAAATGGACCTTTTCCCAGATTTCGCGGGCCTGCACGAAGTGACCTGATCTATTAAACTGATAGGGATGATTATTTTAATTCTACTAATTGTAATTGTAAATGATGTGTCGTTCTAAAAGTTACCCGTTTAAAATTACATTTCAAAATTTATTAAAAGGGCTGTTAACGCCTTTTGAGAACGACTTTCTTGCTATCATTACAAAGGTGAGTAAATAGTAAGATATTCCCTAATAAATAATGAGACAATCTCTATAACGCAAATCAGGAAGACCTGAGACAAGATCCCAGAAAATGTTTCAGTAATTAAATGGAATAAACCTAGGCAGATGTATAAAAGAAACATTGAGTCAAGTTACAGTTACCTCGGTGTGTGTACATAACCGGCCAGAGACTTTGAACGCTTGGCTTCAATCTGTTTGTTTTTTGTTTTTGTTTTGATTTTGTTTGGTTTTTTTTTTTAATTTAAGGCGCCACCTTTTATAAATTCCGAAAACTCAAGAAGGTAGCGAGCTACTAATCTGAATTGCCATTGACTACACACTAAATGGGACTGAATGTTTGGTTTTCGCCCCGTGGCCCTTCGCCAGGGAGTCGAGGGGACTTTTAGAAAAAAGTTGTCCTTAAGGATGACAGCTGGCGGAGGCCGTTCTATTCAGCCAGTCTATAACGGGACTCTGCACGTCAGGTCGTTTAGTTGGCCATGTTGAGTTGTCCCTTGTAACTTCTTGTTTGGTTTTCGCCTCTGGTTCTTTGCCAGAGAGTCGGGGGACTTTTCAAAAAAAAAAGCTTCTTCGGAAAGCAGTTTCAAGTTTGGTTTCGTCGACCGGCCCTTTGCCAGAGGGTCGGGAGGACTTTGGAAAAAAGTAGTGCCCCCTATCTTCTTTTCATCCCGTCTAAAATGCAGCCATACATGATAAACCAATGATGAAAATGGTCTGAAGGCCGTGAGGTTGGTTGTCAAGTGTTGTCCTTAATTGGACGCAATAGCTTCTTCCGGGAAGACCTTTCAAGTCTGGAATCGCCTTACAGCCCTTTGCCAGAGGGTCGGGAGGACTTTAGAAAAAGGTTCCTAGCTCCCGTTTGTTTAAACGTGGGGATAAGAGGTTACCCTTTGCACCAACTGCCTCCGGGCACCCTTAGGAAAAGTGAACCTGTATATTTGCCCAGTGCTTTTTACGTGTTGTTGCCTTCGGGCGCGTTGTTGCCTTGGGGCGTGCTGTTGCCTTCGGGGGTGGGGTGGTCTCTTTGGGCTTGGTGTGGGATGTTCTTGGTTTATGTTGTCTTGGCGGTGTATGTCGAGCGGTGGTTGATATTGAAGACGGTTGTGAGCTGAGTTGACGGGTTGTTTGGGTGGAGTTGGTGTGTCTTTTCTGTTTGTGACAAACCTTTTTGTTCCATGTTTGTGTGTGAATTATAGTTAGCGTTTGTATTTTGGTCTGGCCGGTTTGAGTTTGCTATTTGCTACAACGGGCCTTGTTTTCCTGTATGTTTTAAAAGAACCCTAGCTCCCAGTAGAAGTTTTCAACCAGGACATTCCACCCTCTGATCGAATTTCATAATCTGGGCTTTCATGGCGCTCTCAAATTTCTTTACATGACCATTGAAATTTTGAGCTACAGAGCCTTGAATGTAAGGTATGTGTTTCAGGCCATAAAAGCTACTAAAAACGGCATTTCACAGAAAAAAAGGAATGACACTAAAATTGATCAAACTGGCTTGAAATTTGCACAGTCTGTATTTCAACTCATTGTCTATAAAATCCGACTGCAAAAATGATCATATTTTGTAAGTAACACAGTCAGAAACAACATCCCATAAAAATTTTAAGGCACTTTCTCTGCCAGTAAACATTTTCACAGGCAAGAGTATAGGAGTTAGCCCACGGTCAGCTACCAGTAGCACGATAAGAGAAAAAGACGAGAACGACCCCAGTTTGAATTGAAAACTTTTTAGGACAAATTTGGCAGGCAAATTAGCTAGATTCATATTCGGCATGACAAACTTTCTAGGAAAAAAGAAGATTATAAAAATTTGGTCCATTTTAGGGAAACCTATGGAAAAACAATGTCCGTCCCACGCCATAGGTTTGCGCGCCGCACTTTACACAGAATGGTATAATATTCAAGCTAAAATGCCCCTATCCCGCCCCCCCCCCCCAAATAAAATAAAAATAACAATTAAAATTCGGGACGCTTTCATTCGTAAGATAACGGCAGACGGGGAGAGGGGTACATATCATGTATATGTCTAAATGCTTTAAAACATTCGCCCGGAAAGTGGTAGTACTGACATTCGATCAATTAAAGTGTACCTAAAGTCAAATAATTTAAAAATATAATTTAAACAGCATGAAAAATGAATTTTAAACAGTCCAACTCCTACTTTCATAGTTCTTTCTTGAGCCGAGATAAAAAAAAATATTGACATTTTTTCATTTAGTCTGTCACGTAAGACTCCATTATAGACTTGATAAAAAGCAGATATTACACGGGCTCTCGGCCAAACGACTGAGGAGCCTTTTCTAAAGTCTTCCCGACCCTCCTTTATGGCAAAGGATTGTTCGGCGAAACCAAAGCAAAATTTTACGTCTTCGTGATATCTATAATCAAAATTTTGTAAGCAAACTTACGTGCGCCACAAAATGGACCTTTTCCCAGATTTCGCGGGCCTGCACGAAGTGACCTGATCTATTAAACTGATAGGGATGATTATTTTAATTCTACTAATTGTAATTGTAAATGATGTGTCGTTCTAAAAGTTACCCGTTTAAAATTACATTTCAAAATTTATTAAAAGGGCTGTTAACGCCTTTTGAGAACGACTTTCTTGCTATCATTACAAAGGTGAGTAAATAGTAAGATATTCCCTAATAAATAATGAGACAATCTCTATAACGCAAATCAGGAAGACCTGAGACAAGATCCCAGAAAATGTTTCAGTAATTAAATGGAATAAACCTAGGCAGATGTATAAAAGAAACATTGAGTCAAGTTACAGTTACCTCGGTGTGTGTACATAACCGGCCAGAGACTTTGAACGCTTGGCTTCAATCTGTTTGTTTTTTGTTTTTGTTTTGATTTTGTTTGTTTGTTTTTTTTTTTTTAATTTAAGGCGCCACCTTTTATAAATTCCGAAAACTCAAGAAGGTAGCGAGCTACTAATCTGAATTGCCATTGACTACACACTAAATGGGACTGAATGTTTGGTTTTCGCCCCGTGGCCCTTCGCCAGGGAGTCGAGGGGACTTTTAGAAAAAAGTTGTCCTTAAGGATGACAGCTGGCGGAGGCCGTTCTATTCAGCCAGTCTATAACGGGACTCTGCACGTCAGGTCGTTTAGTTGGCCATGTTGAGTTGTCCCTTGTAACTTCTTGTTTGGTTTTCGCCTCTGGTTCTTTGCCAGAGAGTCGGGGGACTTTTCAAAAAAAAAAAAAAAGCTTCTTCGGAAAGCAGTTTCAAGTTTGGTTTCGTCGACCGGCCCTTTGCCAGAGGGTCGGGAGGACTTTGGAAAAAAGTAGTGCCCCCTATCTTCTTTTCATCCCGTCTAAAATGCAGCCATACATGATAAACCAATGATGAAAATGGTCTGAAGGCCGTGAGGTTGGTTGTCAAGTGTTGTCCTTAATTGGACGCAATAGCTTCTTCCGGGAAGACCTTTCAAGTCTGGAATCGCCTTACAGCCCTTTGCCAGAGGGTCGGGAGGACTTTAGAAAAAGGTTCCTAGCTCCCGTTTGTTTAAACGTGGGGATAAGAGGTTACCCTTTGCACCAACTGCCTCCGGGCACCCTTAGGAAAAGTGAACCTGTATATTTGCCCAGTGCTTTTTACGTGTTGTTGCCTTCGGGCGCGTTGTTGCCTTGGGGCGTGCTGTTGCCTTCGGGGGTGGGGTGGTCTCTTTGGGCTTGGTGTGGGATGTTCTTGGTTTATGTTGTCTTGGCGGTGTATGTCGAGCGGTGGTTGATATTGAAGACGGTTGTGAGCTGAGTTGACGGGTTGTTTGGGTGGAGTTGGTGTGTCTTTTCTGTTTGTGACAAACCTTTTTGTTCCATGTTTGTGTGTGAATTATAGTTAGCGTTTGTATTTTGGTCTGGCTGGTTTGAGTTTGCTATTTGCTACAACGGGCCTTGTTTTCCTGTATGTTTTAAAAGAACCCTAGCTCCCAGTAGAAGTTTTCAACCAGGACATTCCACCCTCTGATCGAATTTCATAATCTGGGCTTTCATGGCGCTCTCAAATTTCTTTACATGACCATTGAAATTTTGAGCTACAGAGCCTTGAATGTAAGGTATGTGTTTCAGGCCATAAAAGCTACTAAAAACGGCATTTCACAGAAAAAAAGGAATGACACTAAAATTGATGAAATTGGCTTGAAATTTGCACAGTCTGTATTTCAACTCATTGTCTATAAAATCCGACTGCAAAAATGATCATATTTTGTAAGTAACACAGTCAGAAACAACATCCCATAAAAATTTTAAGGCACTTTCTCTGCCAGTAAACATTTTCACAGGCAAGAGTATAGGAGTTAGCCCACGGTCAGCTACCAGTAGCACGATAAGAGAAAAAGACGAGAACGACCCCAGTTTGAATTGAAAACTTTTTAGGACAAATTTGGCAGGCAAATTAGCTAGATTCATATTCGGCATGACAAACTTTCTAGGAAAAAAGAAGATTATAAAAATTTGGTCCATTTTAGGGAAACCTATGGAAAAACAATGTCCGTCCCACGCCATAGGTTTGCGCGCCGCACTTTACACAGAATGGTATAATATTCAAGCTAAAATGCCCCTATCCCGCCCCCCCCCCAAATAAAATAAAAATAACAATTAAAATTCGGGACGCTTTCATTCGTAAGATAACGGCAGACGGGGAGAGGGGTACATATCATGTATATGTCTAAATGCTTTAAAACATTCGCCCGGAAAGTGGTAGTACTGACATTCGATCAATTAAAGTGTACCTAAAGTCAAATAATTTAAAAATATAATTTAAACAGCATGAAAAATGAATTTTAAACAGTCCAACTCCTACTTTCATAGTTCTTTCTTGAGCCGAGATAAAAAAAAATATTGACATTTTTTCATTTAGTCTGTCACGTAAGACTCCATTATAGACTTGATAAAAAGCAGATATTACACGGGCTCTCGGCCAAACGACTGAGGAGCCTTTTCTAAAGTCTTCCCGACCCTCCTTTATGGCAAAGGATTGTTCGGCGAAACCAAAGCAAAATTTTACGTCTTCGTGATATCTATAATCAAAATTTTGTAAGCAAACTTACGTGCGCCACAAAATGGACCTTTTCCCAGATTTCGCGGGCCTGCACGAAGTGACCTGATCTATTAAACTGATAGGGATGATTATTTTAATTCTACTAATTGTAATTGTAAATGATGTGTCGTTCTAAAAGTTACCCGTTTAAAATTACATTTCAAAATTTATTAAAAGGGCTGTTAACGCCTTTTGAGAACGACTTTCTTGCTATCATTACAAAGGTGAGTAAATAGTAAGATATTCCCTAATAAATAATGAGACAATCTCTATAACGCAAATCAGGAAGACCTGAGACAAGATCCCAGAAAATGTTTCAGTAATTAAATGGAATAAACCTAGGCAGATGTATAAAAGAAACATTGAGTCAAGTTACAGTTACCTCGGTGTGTGTACATAACCGGCCAGAGACTTTGAACGCTTGGCTTCAATCTGTTTGTTTTTTGTTTTTGTTTTGATTTTGTTTGTTTGTTTTTTTTTTTAATTTAAGGCGCCACCTTTTATAAATTCCGAAAACTCAAGAAGGTAGCGAGCTACTAATCTGAATTGCCATTGACTACACACTAAATGGGACTGAATGTTTGGTTTTCGCCCCGTGGCCCTTCGCCAGGGAGTCGAGGGGACTTTTAGAAAAAAGTTGTCCTTAAGGATGACAGCTGGCGGAGGCCGTTCTATTCAGCCAGTCTATAACGGGACTCTGCACGTCAGGTCGTTTAGTTGGCCATGTTGAGTTGTCCCTTGTAACTTCTTGTTTGGTTTTCGCCTCTGGTTCTTTGCCAGAGAGTCGGGGGACTTTTCAAAAAAAAAAAAAAAAAGCTTCTTCGGAAAGCAGTTTCAAGTTTGGTTTCGTCGACCGGCCCTTTGCCAGAGGGTCGGGAGGACTTTGGAAAAAAGTAGTGCCCCCTATCTTCTTTTCATCCCGTCTAAAATGCAGCCATACATGATAAACCAATGATGAAAATGGTCTGAAGGCCGTGAGGTTGGTTGTCAAGTGTTGTCCTTAATTGGACGCAATAGCTTCTTCCGGGAAGACCTTTCAAGTCTGGAATCGCCTTACAGCCCTTTGCCAGAGGGTCGGGAGGACTTTAGAAAAAGGTTCCTAGCTCCCGTTTGTTTAAACGTGGGGATAAGAGGTTACCCTTTGCACCAACTGCCTCCGGGCACCCTTAGGAAAAGTGAACCTGTATATTTGCCCAGTGCTTTTTACGTGTTGTTGCCTTCGGGCGCGTTGTTGCCTTGGGGCGTGCTGTTGCCTTCGGGGGTGGGGTGGTCTCTTTGGGCTTGGTGTGGGATGTTCTTGGTTTATGTTGTCTTGGCGGTGTATGTCGAGCGGTGGTTGATATTGAAGACGGTTGTGAGCTGAGTTGACGGGTTGTTTGGGTGGAGTTGGTGTGTCTTTTCTGTTTGTGACAAACCTTTTTGTTCCATGTTTGTGTGTGAATTATAGTTAGCGTTTGTATTTTGGTCTGGCCGGTTTGAGTTTGCTATTTGCTACAACGGGCCTTGTTTTCCTGTATGTTTTAAAAGAACCCTAGCTCCCAGTAGAAGTTTTCAACCAGGACATTCCACCCTCTGATCGAATTTCATAATCTGGGCTTTCATGGCGCTCTCAAATTTCTTTACATGACCATTGAAATTTTGAGCTACAGAGCCTTGAATGTAAGGTATGTGTTTCAGGCCATAAAAGCTACTAAAAACGGCATTTCACAGAAAAAAAGGAATGACACTAAAATTGATCAAACTGGCTTGAAATTTGCACAGTCTGTATTTCAACTCATTGTCTATAAAATCCGACTGCAAAAATGATCATATTTTGTAAGTAACACAGTCAGAAACAACATCCCATAAAAATTTTAAGGCACTTTCTCTGCCAGTAAACATTTTCACAGGCAAGAGTATAGGAGTTAGCCCACGGTCAGCTACCAGTAGCACGATAAGAGAAAAAGACGAGAACGACCCCAGTTTGAATTGAAAACTTTTTAGGACAAATTTGGCAGGCAAATTAGCTAGATTCATATTCGGCATGACAAACTTTCTAGGAAAAAAGAAGATTATAAAAATTTGGTCCATTTTAGGGAAACCTATGGAAAAACAATGTCCGTCCCACGCCATAGGTTTGCGCGCCGCACTTTACACAGAATGGTATAATATTCAAGCTAAAATGCCCCTATCCCCCCCCCCCCCAAATAAAATAAAAATAACAATTAAAATTCGGGACGCTTTCATTCGTAAGATAACGGCAGACGGGGAGAGGGGTACATATCATGTATATGTCTAAATGCTTTAAAACATTCGCCCGGAAAGTGGTAGTACTGACATTCGATCAATTAAAGTGTACCTAAAGTCAAATAATTTAAAAATATAATTTAAACAGCATGAAAAATGAATTTTAAACAGTCCAACTCCTACTTTCATAGTTCTTTCTTGAGCCGAGATAAAAAAAAAATATTGACATTTTTTCATTTAGTCTGTCACGTAAGACTCCATTATAGACTTGATAAAAAGCAGATATTACACGGGCTCTCGGCCAAACGACTGAGGAGCCTTTTCTAAAGTCTTCCCGACCCTCCTTTATGGCAAAGGATTGTTCGGCGAAACCAAAGCAAAATTTTACGTCTTCGTGATATCTATAATCAAAATTTTGTAAGCAAACTTACGTGCGCCACAAAATGGACCTTTTCCCAGATTTCGCGGGCCTGCACGAAGTGACCTGATCTATTAAACTGATAGGGATGATTATTTTAATTCTACTAATTGTAATTGTAAATGATGTGTCGTTCTAAAAGTTACCCGTTTAAAATTACATTTCAAAATTTATTAAAAGGGCTGTTAACGCCTTTTGAGAACGACTTTCTTGCTATCATTACAAAGGTGAGTAAATAGTAAGATATTCCCTAATAAATAATGAGACAATCTCTATAACGCAAATCAGGAAGACCTGAGACAAGATCCCAGAAAATGTTTCAGTAATTAAATGGAATAAACCTAGGCAGATGTATAAAAGAAACATTGAGTCAAGTTACAGTTACCTCGGTGTGTGTACATAACCGGCCAGAGACTTTGAACGCTTGGCTTCAATCTGTTTGTTTTTTGTTTTTGTTTTGATTTTGTTTGTTTGTTTTTTTTTTTAATTTAAGGCGCCACCTTTTATAAAATCCGAAAACTCAAGAAGGTAGCGAGCTACTAATCTGAATTGCCATTGACTACACACTAAATGGGACTGAATGTTTGGTTTTCGCCCCGTGGCTCTTCGCCAGGGAGTCGAGGGGACTTTTAGAAAAAAGTTGTCCTTAAGGATTACAACTGGCGGAGGCCGTTCTATTCAGCCAGTCTATAACGGGACTCTGCACGTCAGGTCGTTTAGTTGGCCATGTTGAGTTGTCCCTTGTAACTTCTTGTTTGGTTTTCGCCTCTGGTTCTTTGCCAGAGAGTCGGGGGACTTTTCAAAAAAAAAAAAAAAAAAGCTTCTTCGGAAAGCAGTTTCAAGTTTGGTTTCGTCGACCGGCCCTTTGCTAGAGGGTCGGGAGGACTTTGGAAAAAAGTAGTGCCCCCTATCTTCTTTTCATCCCGTCTAAAATGTAGCCATACATGATAAGCCAATGATGAAAATGGTCTGAAGGCCGTGAGGTTGGTTGTCAAGTGTTGTCCTTAATTGGACGCAATAGCTTCTTCCGGGAAGACGTTTCAAGTCTGGAATCGCCTTACAGCCCTTTGCCAAAGGGTCGGGAGGACTTTAGAAAATGGTTCCTAGCTCCCGTTTGTTTAAACGTGGGGATAAGAGGTTACCCTTTGCACCAACTGCCTCCGGGGCACCCTTAGGAAAAGTGAACCTGTATATTTGCCCAGTGCTTTTTACGTGTTGTTGCCTTCGGGCGCGTTGTTGCCTTGGGGCGTGCTGTTGCCTTCGGGGGTGGGGTGGTCTCTTTGGGCTTGGTGTGGGATGTTCTTGGTTTATGTTGTCTTGGCGGTGTATGTCGAGCGGTGGTTGATATTGAAGACGGTTGTGAGCTGAGTTGACGGGTTGTTTGGGTGGAGTTGGTGTGTCTTTTCTGTTTGTGACAAACCTTTTTGTTCCATGTTTGTGTGTGAATTATAGTTAGCGTTTGTATTTTGGTCTGGCTGGTTTGAGTTTGCTATTTGCTACAACGGGCCTTGTTTTCCTGTATGTTTTAAAAGAACCCTAGCTCCCAGTAGAAGTTTTCAACCAGGACATTCCACCCTCTGATCGAATTTCATAATCTGGGCTTTCATGGCGCTCTCAAATTTCTTTACATGACCATTGAAATTTTGAGCTACAGAGCCTTGAATGAAAGGTATGTGTTTCAGGCCATAAAAGCTACTAAAAACGGCATTTCACAGAAAAAAAGGAATGACACTAAAATTGATCAAATTGGCTTGAAATTTGCACAGTCTGTATTTCAACTCATTGTCTATAAAATCCGACTGCAAAAATGATCATATTTTGTAAGTAACACAGTCAGAAACAACATCCCATAAAAATTTTAAGGCACTTTCTCTGCCAGTAAACATTTTCACAGGCAAGAGTATAGGAGTTAGCCCACGGTCAGCTACCAGTAGCACGATAAGAGAAAAAGACGAGAACGACCCCAGTTTGAATTGAAAACTTTTTAGGACAAATTTGGCAGGCAAATTAGCTAGAATCATATTCGGCATGGCAAACTTTCTAAGAAAAAAAGAAGATTATAAAAATTTGGTCCATTTTAGGGAAACCTATGGAAAAACAATGTCCGTCCCACGCCATAGGTTTGCGCGCCGCACTTTACACAGAATGGTATAATATTCAAGCTAAAATGCCCCTATCCCCCCACCCAAATAAAATAAAAATAACAATTAAAATTCGGGACGCTTTCATTCGTAAGATAACGGCAGACGGGGAGAGGGGTACATATCATGTATATGTCTAAATGCTTTAAAACATTCGCCCGGAAAGTGGTAGTACTGACATTCGATCAATTAAAGTGTACCTAAAGTCAAATAATTTAAAAATATAATTTAAACAGCATGAAAAATGAATTTTAAACAGTCCAACTCCTACTTTCATAGTTCTTTCTTGAGCCGAGATAAAAAAAATATTGACATTTTTTCATTTAGTCTGTCACGTAAGACTCCATTATAGACTTGATAAAAAGCAGATATTACACGGGCTCTCGGCCAAACGACTGAGGAGCCTTTTCTAAAGTCTTCCCGACCCTCCTTTATGGCAAAGGATTGTTCGGCGAAACCAAAGCAAAATTTTACGTCTTCGTGATATCTATAATCAAAATTTTGTAAGCAAACTTACGTGCGCCACAAAATGGACCTTTTCCCAGATTTCGCGGGCCTGCACGAAGTGACCTGATCTATTAAACTGATAGGGATGATTATTTTAATTCTACTAATTGTAATTGTAAATGATGTGTCGTTCTAAAAGTTACCCGTTTAAAATTACATTTCAAAATTTATTAAAAGGGCTGTTAACGCCTTTTGAGAACGACTTTCTTGCTATCATTACAAAGGTGAGTAAATAGTAAGATATTCCCTAATAAATAATGAGACAATCTCTATAATGCAAATCAGGAAGACCTGAGACAAGATCCCTGAAAATGTTTCAGTAATTAAATGGAATAAACCTAGGCAGATGTATAAAAGAAACATTGAGTCAAGTTACAGTTACCTCGGTGTGTGTACATAACCGGCCAGAGACTTTGAACGCTTGGCTTCAATCTGTTTGTTTTTTGTTTTTGTTTTGATTTTGTTTGTTTGTTTTTTTTTTTAATTTAAGGCGCCACCTTTTATAAAATCCGAAAACTCAAGAAGGTAGCGAGCTACTAATCTGAATTGCCATTGACTACACACTAAATGGGACTGAATGTTTGGTTTTCGCCCCGTGGCTCTTCGCCAGAGAGTCGAGGGGACTTTTAGAAAAAAGTTGTCCTTAAGGATGACAGCTGGCGGAGGCCGTTCTATTCAGCCAGTCTATAACGGGACTCTGCACGTCAGGTCGTTTAGTTGGCCATGTTGAGTTGTCCCTTGTAACTTCTTGTTTGGTTTTCGCCTCTGGTTCTTTGCCAGAGAGTCGGGGGACTTTTCAAAAAAAAAAAAGCTTCTTCGGAAAGCAGTTTCAAGTTTGGTTTCGTCGACGGGCCCTTTGCCAGAGGGTCGGGAGGACTTTGGAAAAAAGTAGTGCCCCCTATCTTCTTTTCATCCCGTCTAAAATGCAGCCATACATGACAAACCAATGATGAAAATGGTCTGAAGGCCGTGAGGTTGGTTGTCAAGTGTTGTCCTTAATTGGACGCAATAGCTTCTTCCGGGAAGACGTTTCAAGTCTGGAATCGCCTTACAGCCCTTTGCCAAAGGGTCGGGAGGACTTTAGAAAAAGGCTCCTAGCTCCCGTTTGTTTAAACGTGGGGATAAGAGGTTACCCTTTGCACCAACTGCCTCCGGGGCACCCTTAGGAAAAGTGAACCTGTATATTTGCCCAGTGCTTTTTACGTGTTGTTGCCTTCGGGCGCGTTGTTGCCTTGGGGCGTGCTGTTGCCTTCGGGGGTGGGGTGGTCTCTTTGGGCTTGGTGTGGGATGTTCTTGGTTTATGTTGTCTTGGCGGTGTATGTCGAGCGGTGGTTGATATTGAAGACGGTTGTGAGCTGAGTTGACGGGTTGTTTGGGTGGAGTTGGTGTGTCTTTTCTGTTTGTGACAAACCTTTTTGTTCCATGTTTGTGTGTGAATTATAGTTAGCGTTTGTATTTTGGTCTGGCCGGTTTGAGTTTGCTATTTGCTACAACGGGCCTTGTTTTCCTGTATGTTTTAAAAGAACCCTAGCTCCCAGTAGAAGTTTTCAACCAGGACATTCCACCCTCTGATCGAATTTCATAATCTGGGCTTTCATGGCGCTCTCAAATTTCTTTACATGACCATTGAAATTTTGAGCTACAGAGCCTTGAATGAAAGGTATGTGTTTCAGGCCATAAAAGCTACTAAAAACGGCATTTCACAGAAAAAAAGGAATGACACTAAAATTGATGAAATTGGCTTGAAATTTGCACAGTCTGTATTTCAACTCATTGTCTATAAAATCCGACTGCAAAAATGATCATATTTTGTAAGTAACACAGTCAGAAACAACATCCCATAAAAATTTTAAGGCACTTTCTCTGCCAGTAAACATTTTCACAGGCAAGAGTATAGGAGTTAGCCCACGGTCAGCTACCAGTAGCACGATAAGAGAAAAAGACGAGAACGACCCCAGTTTGAATTGAAAACTTTTTAGGACAAATTTGGCAGGCAAATTAGCTAGAATCATATTCGGCATGGCAAACTTTCTAAGAAAAAAAGAAGATTATAAAAATTTGGTCCATTTTAGGGAAACCTATGGAAAAACAATGTCCGTCCCACGCCATAGGTTTGCGCGCCGCACTTTACACAGAATGGTATAATATTCAAGCTAAAATGCCCCTATCCCCCCCCCCCAAATAAAATAAAAATAACAATTAAAATTCGGGACGCTTTCATTCGTAAGATAACGGCAGACGGGGAGAGGGGTACATATCATGTATATGTCTAAATGCTTTAAAACATTCGCCCGGAAAGTGGTAGTACTGACATTCGATCAATTAAAGTGTACCTAAAGTCAAATAATTTAAAAATATAATTTAAACAGCATGAAAAATGAATTTTAAACAGTCCAACTCCTACTTTCATAGTTCTTTCTTGAGCCGAGATAAAAAAAATATTGACATTTTTTCATTTAGTCTGTCACGTAAGACTCCATTATAGACTTGATAAAAAGCAGATATTACACGGGCTCTCGGCCAAACGACTGAGGAGCCTTTTCTAAAGTCTTCCCGACCCTCCTTTATGGCAAAGGATTGTTCGGCGAAACCAAAGCAAAATTTTACGTCTTCGTGATATCTATAATCAAAATTTTGTAAGCAAACTTACGTGCGCCACAAAATGGACCTTTTCCCAGATTTCGCGGGCCTGCACGAAGTGACCTGATCTATTAAACTGATAGGGATGATTATTTTAATTCTACTAATTGTAATTGTAAATGATGTGTCGTTCTAAAAGTTACCCGTTTAAAATTACATTTCAAAATTTATTAAAAGGGCTGTTAACGCCTTTTGAGAACGACTTTCTTGCTATCATTACAAAGGTGAGTAAATAGTAAGATATTCCCTAATAAATAATGAGACAATCTCTATAATGCAAATCAGGAAGACCTGAGACAAGATCCCTGAAAATGTTTCAGTAATTAAATGGAATAAACCTAGGCAGATGTATAAAAGAAACATTGAGTCAAGTTACAGTTACCTCGGTGTGTGTACATAACCGGCCAGAGACTTTGAACGCTTGGCTTCAATCTGTTTGTTTTTTGTTTTTGTTTTGATTTTGTTTGTTTGTTTTTTTTTTTAATTTAAGGCGCCACCTTTTATAAAATCCGAAAACTCAAGAAGGTAGCGAGCTACTAATCTGAATTGCCATTGACTACACACTAAATGGGACTGAATGTTTGGTTTTCGCCCCGTGGCTCTTCGCCAGAGAGTCGAGGGGACTTTTAGAAAAAAGTTGTCCTTAAGGATGACAGCTGGCGGAGGCCGTTCTATTCAGCCAGTCTATAACGGGACTCTGCACGTCAGGTCGTTTAGTTGGCCATGTTGAGTTGTCCCTTGTAACTTCTTGTTTGGTTTTCGCCTCTGGTTCTTTGCCAGAGAGTCGGGGGACTTTTCAAAAAAAAAAAAAAAAAAGCTTCTTCGGAAAGCAGTTTCAAGTTTGGTTTCGTCGACGGGCCCTTTGCCAGAGGGTCGGGAGGACTTTGGAAAAAAGTAGTGCCCCCTATCTTCTTTTCATCCCGTCTAAAATGCAGCCATACATGACAAACCAATGATGAAAATGGTCTGAAGGCCGTGAGGTTGGTTGTCAAGTGTTGTCCTTAATTGGACGCAATAGCTTCTTCCGGGAAGACGTTTCAAGTCTGGAATCGCCTTACAGCCCTTTGCCAAAGGGTCGGGAGGACTTTAGAAAAAGGCTCCTAGCTCCCGTTTGTTTAAACGTGGGGATAAGAGGTTACCCTTTGCACCAACTGCCTCCGGGGCACCCTTAGGAAAAGTGAACCTGTATATTTGCCCAGTGCTTTTTACGTGTTGTTGCCTTCGGGCGCGTTGTTGCCTTGGGGCGTGCTGTTGCCTTCGGGGGTGGGGTGGTCTCTTTGGGCTTGGTGTGGGATGTTCTTGGTTTATGTTGTCTTGGCGGTGTATGTCGAGCGGTGGTTGATATTGAAGACGGTTGTGAGCTGAGTTGACGGGTTGTTTGGGTGGAGTTGGTGTGTCTTTTTTGTTTGTGACAAACCTTCTTGTTCCATGTTTGTGTGTGAATTATAGTTAGCGTTTGTATTTTGGTCTGGCCGGTTTGAGTTTGCTATTTGCTACAACGGGCCTTGTTTTCCTGCATGTTTTAAAAGAACCCTAGCTCCCAGTAGAAGTTTTCAACCAGGACATTCCACCCTCTGATCGAATTTCATAATCTGGGCTTTCATGGCGCTCTCAAATTTCTTTACATGACCATTGAAATTTTGAGCTACAGAGCCTTGAATGAAAGGTATGTGTTTCAGGCCATAAAAGCTACTAAAAACGGCATTTCACAGAAAAAAAGGAATGACACTAAAATTGATCAAATTGGCTTGAAATTTGCACAGTCTGTATTTCAACTCATTGTCTATAAAATCCGACTGCAAAAATGATCATATTTTGTAAGTAACACAGTCAGAAACAACATCCCATAAAAATTTTAAGGCACTTTCTCTGCCAGTAAACATTTTCACAGGCAAGAGTATAGGAGTTAGCCCACGGTCAGCTACCAGTAGCACGATAAGAGAAAAAGACGAGAACGACCCCAGTTTGAATTGAAAACTTTTTAGGACAAATTTGGCAGGCAAATTAGCTAGAATCATATTCGGCATGGCAAACTTTCTAAGAAAAAAAGAAGATTATAAAAATTTGGTCCATTTTAGGGAAACCTATGGAAAAACAATGTCCGTCCCACGCCATAGGTTTGCGCGCCGCACTTTACACAGAATGGTATAATATTCAAGCTAAAATGCCCCTATCCCCCCCAAATAAAATAAAAATAACAATTAAAATTCGGGACGCTTTCATTCGTAAGATAACGGCAGACGGGGAGAGGGGTACATATCATGTATATGTCTAAATGCTTTAAAACATTCGCCCGGAAAGTGGTAGTACTGACATTCGATCAATTAAAGTGTACCTAAAGTCAAATAATTTAAAAATATAATTTAAACAGCATGAAAAATGAATTTTAAACAGTCCAACTCCTACTTTCATAGTTCTTTCTTGAGCCGAGATAAAAAAAATATTGACATTTTTTCATTTAGTCTGTCACGTAAGACTCCATTATAGACTTGATAAAAAGCAGATATTACACGGGCTCTCGGCCAAACGACTGAGGAGCCTTTTCTAAAGTCTTCCCGACCCTCCTTTATGGCAAAGGATTGTTCGGCGAAACCAAAGCAAAATTTTACGTCTTCGTGATATCTATAATCAAAATTTTGTAAGCAAACTTACGTGCGCCACAAAATGGACCTTTTCCCAGATTTCGCGGGCCTGCACGAAGTGACCTGATCTATTAAACTGATAGGGATGATTATTTTAATTCTACTAATTGTAATTGTAAATGATGTGTCGTTCTAAAAGTTACCCGTTTAAAATTACATTTCAAAATTTATTAAAAGGGCTGTTAACGCCTTTTGAGAACGACTTTCTTGCTATCATTACAAAGGTGAGTAAATAGTAAGATATTCCCTAATAAATAATGAGACAATCTCTATAATGCAAATCAGGAAGACCTGAGACAAGATCCCTGAAAATGTTTCAGTAATTAAATGGAATAAACCTAGGCAGATGTATAAAAGAAACATTGAGTCAAGTTACAGTTACCTCGGTGTGTGTACATAACCGGCCAGAGACTTTGAACGCTTGGCTTCAATCTGTTTGTTTTTTGTTTTTGTTTTGATTTTGTTTGTTTGTTTTTTTTTTAATTTAAGGCGCCACCTTTTATAAAATCCGAAAACTCAAGAAGGTAGCGAGCTACTAATCTGAATTGCCATTGACTACACACTAAATGGGACTGAATGTTTGGTTTTCGCCCCGTGGCTCTTCGCCAGGGAGTCGAGGGGACTTTTAGAAAAAAGTTGTCCTTAAGGATTACAACTGGCGGAGGCCGTTCTATTCAGCCAGTCTATAACGGGACTCTGCACGTCAGGTCGTTTAGTTGGCCATGTTGAGTTGTCCCTTGTAACTTCTTGTTTGGTTTTCGCCTCTGGTTCTTTGCCAGAGAGTCGGGGGACTTTTCAAAAAAAAAAAAAAAAAGCTTCTTCGGAAAGCAGTTTCAAGTTTGGTTTCGTCGACGGGCCCTTTGCCAGAGGGTCGGGAGGACTTTGGAAAAAAGTAGTGCCCCCTATCTTCTTTTCATCCCGTCTAAAATGCAGCCATACATGACAAACCAATGATGAAAATGGTCTGAAGGCCGTGAGGTTGGTTGTCAAGTGTTGTCCTTAATTGGACGCAATAGCTTCTTCCGGGAAGACGTTTCAAGTCTGGAATCGCCTTACAGCCCTTTGCCAAAGGGTCGGGAGGACTTTAGAAAAAGGCTCCTAGCTCCCGTTTGTTTAAACGTGGGGATAAGAGGTTACCCTTTGCACCAACTGCCTCCGGGGCACCCTTAGGAAAAGTGAACCTGTATATTTGCCCAGTGCTTTTTACGTGTTGTTGCCTTCGGGCGCGTTGTTGCCTTGGGGCGTGCTGTTGCCTTCGGGGGTGGGGTGGTCTCTTTGGGCTTGGTGTGGGATGTTCTTGGTTTATGTTGTCTTGGCGGTGTATGTCGAGCGGTGGTTGATATTGAAGACGGTTGTGAGCTGAGTTGACGGGTTGTTTGGGTGGAGTTGGTGTGTCTTTTTTGTTTGTGACAAACCTTCTTGTTCCATGTTTGTGTGTGAATTATAGTTAGCGTTTGTATTTTGGTCTGGCCGGTTTGAGTTTGCTATTTGCTACAACGGGCCTTGTTTTCCTGCATGTTTTAAAAGAACCCTAGCTCCCAGTAGAAGTTTTCAACCAGGACATTCCACCCTCTGATCGAATTTCATAATCTGGGCTTTCATGGCGCTCTCAAATTTCTTTACATGACCATTGAAATTTTGAGCTACAGAGCCTTGAATGAAAGGTATGTGTTTCAGGCCATAAAAGCTACTAAAAACGGCATTTCACAGAAAAAAAGGAATGACACTAAAATTGATCAAATTGGCTTGAAATTTGCACAGTCTGTATTTCAACTCATTGTCTATAAAATCCGACTGCAAAAATGATCATATTTTGTAAGTAACACAGTCAGAAACAACATCCCATAAAAATTTTAAGGCACTTTCTCTGCCAGTAAACATTTTCACAGGCAAGAGTATAGGAGTTAGCCCACGGTCAGCTACCAGTAGCACGATAAGAGAAAAAGACGAGAACGACCCCAGTTTGAATTGAAAACTTTTTAGGACAAATTTGGCAGGCAAATTAGCTAGAATCATATTCGGCATGGCAAACTTTCTAAGAAAAAAAGAAGATTATAAAAATTTGGTCCATTTTAGGGAAACCTATGGAAAAACAATGTCCGTCCCACGCCATAGGTTTGCGCGCCGCACTTTACACAGAATGGTATAATATTCAAGCTAAAATGCCCCTATCCCCCCCCCCCCAAATAAAATAAAAATAACAATTAAAATTCGGGACGCTTTCATTCGTAAGATAACGGCAGACGGGGAGAGGGGTACATATCATGTATATGTCTAAATGCTTTAAAACATTCGCCCGGAAAGTGGTAGTACTGACATTCGATCAATTAAAGTGTACCTAAAGTCAAATAATTTAAAAATATAATTTAAACAGCATGAAAAATGAATTTTAAACAGTCCAACTCCTACTTTCATAGTTCTTTCTTGAGCCGAGATAAAAAAAATATTGACATTTTTTCATTTAGTCTGTCACGTAAGACTCCATTATAGACTTGATAAAAAGCAGATATTACACGGGCTCTCGGCCAAACGACTGAGGAGCCTTTTCTAAAGTCTTCCCGACCCTCCTTTATGGCAAAGGATTGTTCGGCGAAACCAAAGCAAAATTTTACGTCTTCGTGATATCTATAATCAAAATTTTGTAAGCAAACTTACGTGCGCCACAAAATGGACCTTTTCCCAGATTTCGCGGGCCTGCACGAAGTGACCTGATCTATTAAACTGATAGGGATGATTATTTTAATTCTACTAATTGTAATTGTAAATGATGTGTCGTTCTAAAAGTTACCCGTTTAAAATTACATTTCAAAATTTATTAAAAGGGCTGTTAACGCCTTTTGAGAACGACTTTCTTGCTATCATTACAAAGGTGAGTAAATAGTAAGATATTCCCTAATAAATAATGAGACAATCTCTATAATGCAAATCAGGAAGACCTGAGACAAGATCCCTGAAAATGTTTCAGTAATTAAATGGAATAAACCTAGGCAGATGTATAAAAGAAACATTGAGTCAAGTTACAGTTACCTCGGTGTGTGTACATAACCGGCCAGAGACTTTGAACGCTTGGCTTCAATCTGTTTGTTTTTTGTTTTTGTTTTGATTTTGTTTGTTTGTTTTTTTTAATTTAAGGCGCCACCTTTTATAAATTCCGAAAACTCAAGAAGGTAGCGAGCTACTAATCTGAATTACCATTGACTACACACTAAATGGGACTGAATGTTTGGTTTTCGCCCCGTGGCTCTTCGCCAGAGAGTCGAGGGGACTTTTAGAAAAAAGTTGTCCTTAAGGATGACAGCTGGCGGAGGCCGTTCTATTCAGCCAGTCTATAACGGGACTCTGCACGTCAGGTCGTTTAGTTGGCCATGTTGAGTTGTCCCTTGTAACTTCTTGTTTGGTTTTCGCCTCTGGTTCTTTGCCAGAGAGTCGGGGGACTTTTCAAAAAAAAAAAAAAAAAAAAAAGCTTCTTCGGAAAGCAGTTTCAAGTTTGGTTTCGTCGACCGGCCCTTTGCCAGAGGGTCGGGAGGACTTTGGAAAAAAGTAGTGCCCCCTATCTTCTTTTCATCCCGTCTAAAATGCAGCCATACATGACAACCAATGATGAAAATGGTCTGAAGGCCGTGAGGTTGGTTGTCAAGTGTTGTCCTTAATTGGACGCAATAGCTTCTTCCGGGAAGACCTTTCAAGTCTGGAATCGCCTTACAGCCATTTGCCAGAGGGTCGGGAGGACTTTAGAAAAAGGCTCCAAGCTCCCGTTTGTTTAAACGTGGGGATTAGAGGTTACTCTTTGCACCAACTGCCTCCGGGGCACCCTTAGGAAAAGTGAACCTGTATATTTGCCCAGTGCTTTTTACGTGTTGTTGCCTTCGGGCGCGTTGTTGCCTTGGGGCGTGCTGTTGCCTTCGGGGGTGGGGTGGTCTCTTTGGGCTTGGTGTGGGATGTTCTTGGTTTATGTTGTCTTGGCGGTGTATGTCGAGCGGTGGTCGATATTGAAGACGGTTGTGAGCTGAGTTGACGGGTTGTTTGGGTGGAGTTGGTGTGTCTTTTTTGTTTGTGACAAACCTTCTTGTACCATGTTTGTGTGTGAATTATAGTTAGCGTTTGTATTTTGGTCTGGCCGGTTTGAGTTTGCTATTTGCTACAACGGGCCTTGTTTTCCTGTATGTTTTAAAAGAACCCTAGCTCCCAGTAGAAGTTTTCAACCAGGACATTCCACCCTCTGATCGAATTTCATAATCTGGGCTTTCATGGCGCTCTCAAATTTCTTTACATGACCATTGAAATTTTGAGCTACAGAGCCTTGAATGAAAGGTATGTGTTTCAGGCCATAAAAGCTACTAAAAACGGCATTTCACAGAAAAAAAGGAATGACACTAAAATTGATGAAATTGGCTTGAAATTTGCACAGTCTGTATTTCAACTCATTGTCTATAAAATCCGACTGCAAAAATGATCATATTTTGTAAGTAACACAGTCAGAAACAACATCCCATAAAAATTTTAAGGCACTTTCTCTGCCAGCAAACATTTTCACAGGCAAGAGTATAGGAGTTAGCCCACGGTCAGCTACCAGTAGCACGATAAGGGAAAAAGACGAGAACGACCCCAGTTTGAATTGAAAACTTTTTAGGACAAATTTGGCAGGCAAATTAGCTAGACTCATATTCGGCATGGCAAATTTTCTAGGAAAAAAGAAGATTATAAAAATTTGGTCCATTTTAGGGAAACCTATGGAAAAACAATGTCCGTCCCACGCCATAGGTTTGCGCGCCGCACTTTACACAGAATGGTATAATATTCAAGCTAAAATGCCCCTATCCCCCCCCCCCCCCAAATAAAATAAAAATAACAATTAAAATTCGGGACGCTTTCATTCGTAAGATAACGGCAGACGGGGAGAGGGGTACATATCATGTATATGTCTAAATGCTTTAAAACATTCGCCCGGAAAGTGGTAGTACTGACATTCGATCAATTAAAGTGTACCTAAAGTCAAATAATTTAAAAATATAATTTAAACAGCATGAAAAATGAATTTTAAACAGTCCAACTCCTACTTTCATAGTTCTTTCTTGAGCCGAGATAAAAAAAATATTGACATTTTTTCATTTAGTCTGTCACGTAAGACTCCATTATAGACTTGATAATAAGCAGATATTACACGGGCTCTCGGCCAAACGACTGAGGAGCCTTTTCTAAAGTCTTCCCGACCCTCCTTTATGGCAAAGGATTGTTCGGCGAAACCAAAGCAAAATTTTACGTCTTCGTGATAACTGTAAGCAATTTTTTGTAAGCAAACTTACGTGCGCCACAAAATGGACCTTATCCCAGACTTTACAGGCCTGAACGAAGTGACCTGATCTATTACACTGATAGTTTCTTTTGAAGGGACTGAAAAACATGAAGCAGCTTATATCTGCAGAAGTTAGGGGTGGCACACAAGTGGATTTCCAGCTGCCGTAGTACATCAACAGGCTCAGCCACACAAGAGCTCTTTAGCAGAAAGTCCGATTCTAGCCCCTGCTTTTAACAGCTTTCATGTCGACATGGTGGGCATTCTCAAATTCACATTGTGTATCCTCAAAGTGAGGGTGTATACCAGCACTCACAGTCTTCTAATACAGTACTAAGGCAACATTAAGCATCCCGATTCGAGCGATGTGTTCTAAGCTGTTATAAGCTTGCATCTGCGTTTTCAATCGTATCGATAAAGTCACTGGCGTAGAACGCCGACTGTGCTGGCCTCGTGCTTAAAGACCGACCCTAGTAGCACAGCCATAGGCAAGTCGGTAACCAGACTTGATGAGCTGGTGGGTGGGGATGGAGGTGCTTATCCGTTTTGAAAATTCAGAGTCTCCATATGTAGCCTACACATCATACATTTGATAGTTCATTCATAACCAACTGCAGCAAGTAAATGTATACGTAAAAGGGCAAGGGTATGAGGGGCGGGGATGTTTCCCCTCCCCTTTGAGAAATTTTTGCTCATTTCCAAGTAGCCTAGATGCAAGATGTTGGGACATTTCCCTTCTTTTTCTTCTAAAAAAGGCCCTCATTTCTTCGTCGACTGCATGATAAACTCTTATTGCAATTTTTGGGGCATATGCATGCAGTGCAGGGGGCAAGCCAAGGAGCAGGGGCCTGGCTCCCAAATGCGCCCCTTGGTTATGCGCTTGGTCATTGGCCTATTGGACCGATTTGATCGGGCACAAATTTTTTGCCAGAATCTGAGTCTTGTCCACATGTTGAGAAAATACATTTTTCTGTTACTCTGAAAGTGATCACAGCGGCTTTCAAATATTCGCGGAGGAAGGGGGTAAAGTTTGTTTTGAACCACTGTCCTGGGGAGATGTGTAAGGGAAGGGGAGCCCCTCAGCGGAGATTTCTGAAAATCTGATTGCCCTAATATGCAATTTTGTGCTTTTGTGCAAACTTTAAGGAAAATTATTGAAAATATTTAACTTTTCTGACTGAAAAAAGGTGTTTTCTTGCTTGAATAGTGGGAGAGGGGCGGCATACATGATCTCGCACCGATGAGTTGTCTAACGAGTAGAAGGCTAATGATATGGCAGATACCTGTAATGGGTGCGCGTGAAGCGCGAAGAGAAATTCGTATATAAGACTCTAACATATCAATAGTAGAACTGAACAATTTTGAATGCAGATCAGAGTAAGACCCTTTTCCACTCCAGCTGAATAGGGTAGAAGCACTTAGAATATTCGTAGTGAATCGTGATGTACAACCAGGGAGGTGTAACTAGGTGTGTCTTATCACACCTCCCTGGTACAACGGTCTATTGCCCTACAGAGTCCTTTTCATGTGGTGTGTATTAAAACTTAACTTGTGATGGGATGTGCCAAAAAAACAGATTTTTAACGAACTTTTAAGACATCTCAGTTGTTACATTAAATGGAAATTATAGATAGAACGGCCCCTTTTCACTTCAATTGAATAAGGATGAGCCATTAGATATCCGTACTAAGCAGAAGAGTAGCTTCTTGGAGCAGGGGGTGGGGCAAGTTGCCCCCCCCCCCTGGAAAAAATTGGGGAAATTTGATGAAATGATATGCCCTTTTCCCATTTCTCAAAATTTTTGTTAGAATAAGAAATCGTGAGATATTTCTCATACATCATTCGTACTTTCATGCAATAAATCAACCCAGATTTCGTCAGTGTCGCATGAACGGGCCCGACTCGCGTTCCACGGAAATGTCCTCGCCGCGCGGCAGATTGAATGTTCTCTTGTATACGCGTAATAGAGAGATGTTAATATATTTTCAATTCGTTGTATAGTTTCCCCCAAAACAATCAAGACCATTCCTTATAGGCCTAATAGAGATAGTATATTTTATGTGGTAATTTTCTGATCACTTAGCATGCCACTGTTTGAACAACGGATACGGAGTTACAGCTACTAATAATTCACTTTTTGACCTCTGGTGATCGCCAGTGACCTTTGACCTTCACGAAAAACGATAGGGCACATCTACTCACCAATATCTACATAAACACCGAGTCTGAAAAAATGATCACTTGGTTATTGAGTTATCGCACCACATACCTCGCATTCCAATCCGTCACATCCACACACACACACACATACATACGCCAAGGTGACTGCATAGGTTCCTTTGTTACATAAGGAACCAAAAATAAGTATTTTGAAAATTTTCATGCTCCCCAAATAGGAAAATCCTAAAACATAGGCCTATAATCAGTTCAAAGTTTTGCCAAACATAGCACCATTTTCCATCGAGCAAATCTAACGCAAAGAAAGTTTTTCAGAGCTAGAGGACACTACTAATTTTGGTTTTCGCTATTGAAGCTGAAATCTATTCAAATATTGCCGCATTTGCGATCTACGTTCTCCTGAAGTTCACAAGTTCAACAACAGATCAGAAATCCTCAGACTTTGGGTCCCTAAAAAGTATATGTATTATCATTTTTCATAGACTGATTTCTCATTCACACTATTTGAGAAGTGGCAGACATGAAGATTCGTCTTTCAAGGCTGGGTACATCCAGCTTAAAACACGTGGGAAGTGCCGTTTCCAGCCATCTGGAGGGTTTGTTGAACCCCAAATTTTCTTGTACGCTCCGCGCCAACCGACGGTGGCGCTCCGCTTAGATAGTCTTGCCGCGCCTGACCCTCGGAAGTACCAGGCCCCCCACTTGTTATCTAGGTCCCCCCCCCCCCCAAAAAAAAAAATCCATCCTTGCTACGTCGCTGCCGGGTTGTTAATGCTCTTGGGAGGGGAAAACAACTTGGTAATAGTGCCGGTTTAACTGTGAGACGATCATTTTAACCAATTTGTCCCGCAAAAAAAAAAAAAAAAAAAAAAAACTGGAATGGTTAACTAGCATGGAAGCCCCCCGAAATTTTTAACTTGTTTTTGGTAATGTTTAACGTTATTTTGCACAAAGGTGCTAATAAAAACACCAAAATTAAAAAAAAAAAACAGCAATAAGAAGGGGTAGTTCATGAACCGGTAGGTTTTAAGGGGGGGGGGGAGGCCGTGTTTGTTGATTTTCTTGGGGCTTTAGAACAATCATCTTACCCAAGCTGTCCTATAGGAAATTTTGCAAAAAGAAAGAAAGGTACGCGCGAAAGGCGCCGAAAAAATTGCATTTTGAAGCGATTTCGTAACGTTTCACGTCATTTTTGTGGGAAGTGCTAGGAGACTTCCGTACAGTCCCAACCCACTCGCTCTACTACGGAGGTGAAATCGTGGGAAGTGGTCAAAATCTCGCCTAACGATATAGTCGAAGTAACGCCGTGACAGATGAAGTATAAAGTTTGTTGTAGAAATCGTGTTTGATTCAGTTAGAATACACTGGAAAAATGACACTTCTTGTAACAAAAACCACAAAATTACCAAACAAACTCTCCAACTGAAAAAAGTCTTAATTGTAAGTTTGGATTAATTATTTTGCAGAAGCTATGAAAGGTGGCGTCCTTCACTAAAGACCTACCATACGGTACTGTGTGTAGGTACATACACACATCCACACACAAAGCGTTTTTAAACGCAGCAATTCGAGGGGTCCTTGAGTTGAAGTGCCGTGTCTGACCGGACTTGGCGTCCTCGAGATAGTAGCTCTGTACGTATGCGTGTTTGCAAGCAAAAGTGTCATAAACACACCCATATACATACATGCACGCACACGACATCACCATTGCATTGATGCCTTACCTGCTTACGGCAAGGAATCAATAATGGCCCACAGGGAAATAGAAAACGGAAAGACATGAAATGAGTACAAAAAATTCATTCATGTTTGAAAAGAAACTCATCTCATGGTTATAAATATCATTCTGTCGTTCATTTCTGGTTATGATTACTTACGAACTGCACAGGTAACTATGGCATTTGTGTGACAAGCCAGGTTACGAATGTAAACAAACTGTAGGTTTGTATCATGGAACAAAGGAGAATACATTTTTAATGAGACAGTAGGAGCCTCATATTGTTCTTATTCGTTCAATGATATTGTTATTTCAATGGGTCCTTATCAACAAAGGACAATTTTGGGTGCCCTCAATGTTACTAACAAATCCTTATGAATAGGGCTGTCACATCTTCCTAATTTCGATTTGAAGTAATTAGTTTCATAGGTATTTTCATGTTATTATGGCATTCAATGAAAACACAATAAAAGCAGAGAATTTCTTGTCCCCAGAACCCGTAGATGGAGTAGGTACCAAATCTTTTCAAACTTCCTACGTTACTACCTCGTGTTAACAAGGTTTTGAGACACTCGATGACCCTGACTATCTTTTGACCTCAAGTAAAAATATATTGGTCTTCATTTCTCCATAAGGCATCCACATACAGTACCATATATGCCATTCATTCGAAACTCTTCCTACCTTGAGATGTTGCGTAACCATGTTGTCGGAACTTTGACCCCTGGAGAACCCCCGATGACCTTTGATCTCCATCAAGAAGGCATTAATACAATATGAAATGAAATTTACAACTACCACACATCGGAAAAGTCTTCCCGACGTAATTTGAAAAAATAACGAATGGCTGATCTGAAAAAAGATCGGATGAACATTTCAATTGACTCCATTGTCAAGTTTTTTTGGAATACGGAAACTCTCACATCGTTGCTACTCTTCAGCAATTGCATTGCTCCGCAGAACGATTAATGACTACGAGAAAACCAAAACGTTAAAGGTTCTATCTCGAAATGAAATGGAAGGGTAAATTTTCTACAGGATGAGAAATTGCATTTCTAGCAATTTAAAACGGATTTGATGTTCCATCTACACCGACCTCATGCAACATTCGATACCGATCCAGAGTCAAAATGCAATAACCCTTCACCTCTTTCAGTTACTGGCTAAATGATATCTCAATATGCTCTGTCTTCATATTTGATATGGTGAACTCTTGGGAAATTTTTGCACTTTACTCTCTGATGATGATGTTGGTAATTCTCTGGAAATTTGGCTTTTTGATCACTGGCCACCCAAGGAGATAACATCCAGAAACAAGTGGGTTCCCTTTTAACCACATTGCATTCACAAAACATATCGAACGTTCTCAGGTTGTACCGACGGCTTTGCGGTAGAGTTTTGATTTAAATATTATTTCTGTTTATTCGTTGACATATCATGACTTCAACGAAATCCGCATCCCCTAAAAAACGTTAAGAAACCTTCCATAATACTCCTTTGCATAAAAATTAAGGGATAACGGTAAAAGAAAGAACTTTTTAGCATAACGTATATCACCTTTTTGACTACCAGTGTAATATTCAAAAACAAAATTAATACTCAAATATAATTCTGAAGAGTCAGTTACTTCTCTACATTATAATTCCTTGTTATATGCGTGGGTAAGTTAATATATATACACGATGCAATTCATATATGTACACGATGCAATTCACAATTTATTGCACAATTTGAGAAGGAAACACGAAAGACTCCTAATTATTCACGTCATGACAGCTGATGGTGCTTCCCGCAACTTCGAAGACACCGATGTTGACTAGTCGATCCGATTCCCTCTGGAGAATTTTCCTGAGAAAAAGCGGAATTCGTCTGAGACAAAGGCAAAGCATACCTATCAAGAAACTGGCTAAATTTAGGAAAAACCAGTTTGTGTGAGTTCTTACCAATAAAATTGTCAAAATGACCGAACCCATCCATTAAAGATCGTTCATAATGTTGTCGTGGATTCGCTTCCTTACAGACCTCATAGGACTTCATAGAAGTTTCTGGGTCCCAGCACATATTATCCTGACCACTACAAAAAAGAGTAGGGATGTCGAGAAGTTTCATTTGATTTCGGTAAGATTCGTATGTCATTCGATTTTCTTTATCTGCCAGTCCTGGCATGTAGACATCGTGTCCTTTACAAGACACGATATGACCCTTGATGACGCTTTTCGAAAAATGTTCAAAGACTGTTGTATTCACAAATCCAAAATATTCGTGTAGTTTGTCATGGGTGTTTTTGTTTAAATTGGCATGGTTCCAGAGGATATGATAAGTCAGACTGATACGGTGACATACGGGGTTGTTGCAGTGTTCTGTCACATCAGTGAAGATAGCTGCATGTAATCTAGCGATAGCGTTAATAACTTTGTCAAAAAGACCATCATTAACATCAGTGTATGACGACAAACCACAAATGCCTATCTTTTTGAGAACAGTAGCAGCATTAAGGTGAGATCGCCAGTCATTCATTTTACTGGCAATCAAGCATGGACCCGTCTGAGACGATATTATGCTGCGAATTTTACCTTTCAAATGCCCTTGCAGTAGGGAGGTGTAAAACGAAATAGCTCCCGCACAATGTACAAGCACTTGAAGATCTTTGTGCCCGGTTGTTTTAAGAATATATCCAACCGCCGTAGGAATATCATATTTAGCAGCTTGGTCGATATTCCACTGCGATTTAGATGCTTCCATTTCAAAAGATGCCCGCCAGTCTACCGTCCACACATCATACTCCTTCTCTACTAAAAACTCTACGAAATTTTGCTCAATTGTGTCAATATAAAACATCCTGGAAGACACACCTGTGCCATGAATAAGGAGTATTGGTCCCTTTTTACCTCCAAAAAAGCGTTTCACCTCGATCTCAACTTGATCTGGTGTGATTAACCGTTGAATCTGAGGCTCTGGAAGCCTGAGCGGTCGCGTAAAATACACAGATGTGTCTGGGTTATGTTTATGAACTTTTTGTAAAGGGCTATAAACGTGCCACATGGCTTTAATGAAATGCCATATAAAAGCAGAGAGAATTTTCAATTTTTCAGCAAGTTTATCTGTATTGAAAACCTCCAACGTGAGCATCTGTTTGATGAAGTCTTGCAGGCGTATTTTTAGTTGCCCATCTCCCAAAAATTCCAAAATTGCCTCACTTTTCTCGTTCTGATCAGTTCTTCCTTTCTTCCTGTACATATTAACATTCAAATGAGTAGTATCTCCTAGACCGATCTCAAGCAGCGAATCTTTGTGAACGTGCTTAACTCCGCGAAAGAAAAATTCTTCTCCTTCCGTATTTTTTATTGGAAGCTCATACACCATCTCTCTGGTTTCTACCCGAGACTGGCTTCTGTTCAAAAATCGAAATTTCCCTTCATTTACAGTCATAGGAGAAGTTGCAATGGCGTCACAAGAAACGGTTCCAAAGACATCAGCAGAATGTTCAGGGTCTTCATTCAGCATTTTCTTAGCATCCGAGCTCTCGATTGTGAGGAGGAATTCACACGGTGTTGATTTTTTGCCACTTTTCAGCTTCAGGGATCCTACCATCTTTTCTGTAAATCTTATCCCTTTGGGAGGTGCTTTGGAAAGTGGTTCTGAAAAAAAAAAAAATCGTTACACTAGACTTCTATTATTGCTTAGACCCAAGTAATCACCAAATCAAATATGCGCATAGCACATGGATTGAGGCATACAGGGATAAAAATATTTTAACTACTTGTTGCTCCATCCCCTCCATTCGACTCAATCGCTCTTTTTCGGTGTCATAGAACACTTCAATTTCCAGTTAATGAACTCATAATATTAGAGGAACCGAGCGGTGTTTGCCATGTCTTAAATTGATGTTATCCTTTCATATTAGTGCAATAGCTAAATAGTAAAGGAAATGTGATTTATTGTAGTGTACTTATGTAGTGGTATAGTTAAGCATGGTGGTCGCCTATGAATGGTACTTTCAAGTGGAAGAAGTTTCTATTGACACATCTATACGTAAGGTACATGTCAATGTACTACATAGTCCAGGGAGCTTTGCTGTGATATTGCTTAACCCTTTACCGTTGTTTTTCGGAGCACAACGGTAAAGGGTTAATCTAAAGTATCTGCAGCACGGGGCTGTGCACACACGCAGAGACAGTGGCATCAGCTTTGCAGTAAACACACTCCACAGACTTATTTTAACCCTTTACCGTTGTCTGGGTCCATACGGAGAGCGCTGCTGTCACCCATCTTTACTGTTTCACGCGGATCTCGAAACTGCGAGTAACTACCCGAAAATTCGGCCACAACAACGAGAGAGACAATAGTTTAAGGTCACGGGATCAATAGCCTACGACAGCTGACGCGGGGCGTGCTACGTCCGCTTTTCCGCCCACTCCAGAGGTGCGCAAATATGCCCCGATTGGAGCACAACGGTAAAGGATTAATCTTAAGTATCTGCAGCACGGGACTGTGCACACATGCAGAGACAGTGGCATCAGCTTTGCAGTAAACACACTCCACAGACTTATTTTAACCCTTTACCGTTGTTTGGGTCCTTTTGGACCCGTACGGAGAGCGCTGCTGTCACCCATATTTACTGTTTCACGCGGAGCTCAAAACTGCGACTAGGTACCCGAAAATTCGGCCACAACAACGAGAGAGACAATAGTTTAAGGTCACGGGTCAATAGCCTACGGAAGCTGACGCGGGGCGTGCTACGTCCGCTTTTCCGCCCACTCCCGAGGTGCGCCAATATGCCCCGATTGGAGCACAACGGTAAAGGGTTAAAAGAGATGTTTTCATTTAGCAGTATGAGAATATAATGAATTAATGAATATTCGTTATTATTATAATAAATATAACCTGTTGTGCTGAACAATAAAACATATAACAAACCTAAGAAACAGAAAAAGATAATAAAAAATAACTAGAAAGCCAACAGGCTTAGTGATTCCTTGCCGTATGATATATCATAGCAAACATGGAAACAAACATGACATGCATGAGATCCCATACAATTATCCTACTTAATTGAGATATAATACTAGTAGGGTCAAACTTTTTGACCTCATGTGACCCAAAATGACCTTTTGTCCCCTTAAAAACAATAGTGATCACCTTACCAATACGTCCATCAACATGAGTAATTCAAAATTAAGCTTAGTACAGAATGAGTATGGAAGTACTACCACCATGGTATGAGATCCCTCACAGTTATCCCCCTAAAAATATTACGTCTACAAAGTTTGATCTGACTGTCACCTCAAACCTTTGATCTCCACACACAAGAGGAATTTCTCACACAGCTTTAATATTCCAGAAAACTATCTCATTACTTGATAAAGCGGTATTTTGAAACCATTTTTATCAAAAGTTTGGTCAATGGGGACAGTTCTCCATTCTGAAGTCTCTATGTTCCGATGCCTCTGTGTTTTTCGAAAAGTCTGCATTGAGGTTAGTGTTTAAACAAGCCCTCATCGACACACTCTCCTACAAGCATTGGATCAAAAACTGTGTTCTCACATACCCCACGCTCGAGGTAACACTGTATTACCTCACGCTCGAGTAACGTGGGAACGCGGGTTAACGCGGGGTCGGTGTTTAAATTTCAATCCACCTCAAATCGCAGGGTTAAGCAGTTTTAAACATCGTGTTTGTTTTAATTAAGCAAGGTCACAGGTATTTATAGCACTGATGACAGGTATTTTCTTACATTTTGCTGTAATCGGTGTGTGAAATATTTGGTCTCGTTACTACGGTAACACTATCCAATCAACGAAACACTGGGTACGTGAGAACACAGACTGGAAAACACGGGGTTAGCCCGTGGTTTTGTCTGATTGTAAACACGAGTTAACACTGGGTGTTGCGGGGTATGTGAGAGAGACATCTGAACAGAGATGTGTAACCTTGGCTATTACTGACGGCAATTTTTGCTTTATGGGGGAAATGCCCCACCCATTGTCTATGGTATCCTTTGCAAATTAACAAAAGCAGATATCCCTATTAATCCATAATTTAACAAGACTTTTAATTCGCCTTTTGTCTACTTATACTGTAGGTACAGCATAACATACAGTACAAGTTTTCCTTGTTTAATACACAGTATACAACTTTATGCTTGCGCTTATTACCTGAACTACTTTTAAATGACAGCAGCAATGCAAAATTAAATCTTAATACTTTTGAAAAGTGTCATAAAGGGTAATCTTGAAGCAATGGTTCTATGCATTAAGCTTTATGGTACACTTTGTTTTGTTTTTTTTTGGGGGGGGGGGGGAAAGTGACATGGATAAAAATGATATGTGAGACAAATTCCCACTCGATGATGATATTTGACATAGCTATATAATCCTTCACACAGGGGTTACTTTTTTGGTGCGGTTATCCAGATATAAGCAGAGATGAGGCAAGTAGTATGCTAATACATTTTATGCTATCAAACATTTAAAACAAATTCTAGGATGAAACTAAGTGACAAATAATCACTGTAGAGCATATTGAAACTGTAAAGCAGAAACACCAATCTAGACAGACACCAATGTTTAAAGTTTTGTTCAACAAAATTCCTTATACAAACACATTATTTGTTCAATTCCACCAGCTTCTATGTAAAGGACTCTAATTTCTGAAGGGTGTCAATCTACAGTATTTCTAAGATGACTTTCAGTTTGAAACTTGATCAGTGTACATGAACTTCTCCATCTCCAGACAATGGCTAGGCAAACAACTTTTATTTGTGGTCAGATGAGACAAGATAATGTGGACAGTTATTTTATGCTGGATTTAGCAGAGGTGTGACTTTCATGGAAGTCTGACATTTTGACCACAAAAAGAGTACTGAATGCCTGCAGGGAATGGCAGGAAATAGGAGTATGTACAAACAATGGGCTGTCATGGTTATGTACTGAGATAAAAATAAGCTTTCTTCAGAGGGTTTATAAGAGTGAATTAACACCACTTATACAGTAAAAAGCTTAAGTCAATTGAGCTGTATGTTTGTATGAGGTAATCCTTCAGGACACTGTGGGGATAACTGGCAGTCAACTGTGAAAAATTGGGCGAGATAACTGTGACCACATGGCAAACAATGGGTCAGTCACTATTTGATTCACTCTATTAGGCAATGACAGTTCATGTGCGCTGAAGGGTATTTGACACCAAATGATCAGTGTAAATTAGGTTCTTTTTTGTAAAACTAACTAACTGTGGTACATCTAATTATTCAATTCCCACTTCCAATTAATGCATGCTTGCATGCACATGTCCTCATGAGGACAGTAGGCACAAGGTTTGTCAAATATTAGCACTTTTTGCCACTAAATTTAATGTTTTCTTCAGGTTTTCTTTAAGGTTATTGAAAAAGCAATGTAGGTATGTTAAAAAAGAGATTCTTGTGCATCACACAGAATACTCTCTGTTCAAAGTTTATACTTATGAAGTTCCATATCAGTCATCTACTTAGTGTGCACAGAAGCATCTTCTAATATTTTCAGACTATGTCCCTAAATGACCCTTATATACAGACTGTTTAAACTCACATGTTCCACATCAGTTTCATGAAAATCTATTTACTTGTGGCTGCAAAATCAGCATACCCATGAGCATTGAAGCATGTATGCCAGCCTGATGAACAGATTTTGCCTTTTAAGATTTTATATTTTGCTCTGCCCACTTTTTCATGTATTAAAACTTGGAACTTAATGTAATAACAGGGCACAATTTCATGCCAGAATCAACATTCTGTACAGTAACTACCATGTGATGTGCCTTTTTGTGCACCTTAGACCTTCTTCCTATGAGTTTGCTTCAGTACTTTACAAATGCATTTTCAAAATTACCTCACTAAAGAATTTACATAGTGAAGTTAATAAACTGTTCCAAAAAAATTATATACCCTATGCCTATTACATTACACATGCCAAATTATTCTTACCCTTTCACCCTAACCGCTCATGGATATTAACTTCAACAGTTATATACTCTTTTGAGATGTAGTGTTTGCAAGGTGTAGATGTTTTGAACTTTGACCTTTGGCATCCAATAAAAACAATAGGGGTCATCTACTCAGTATGGACAATCCACTTAGTAAATATGAGATTCCTGGCAGTTACCTTTCTTGACATATGGTGTTTACAAGTTTTTGAGCTTTTCATCTCTGATGACCCCAAATGACCTTTGACCTCCACCCAAATTGTGATCTACTTAATATGGGCAATCCACCTGCTACGTATGAGATCCCTCACATTTACCCTTCTTGAGATACAGTGTTTACAAGGTTTTGACCTTTTTCCCTCTGATGACCCCAAATGACCTTTGACCTCCACCCAAATTGTGATCTACTTAATATGGGCAATCCACCTGCTACGTATGAGATCCCTCACATTTACCCTTCTTGAGATACAGTGTTTACAAGGTTTTGACCTTTTTCCCTCTGGTGACCCCAAATGACCTTTGACCTCCATCAAAAACAATAGGGACCATCTACTCAATATGGACAATCAGCAAGGTACGTATGAGATTGCTCACATTTTTCCTTCTGGAGATATCGTGTTTACAAGCAATTTCCAAGGTATTTACATTTTGACCTCTGGTGACCCCAAATGACATTTGAACTCTACCAAAAAAAATAGGGACCATCTACTCAATGTGGACAATCTACATTGCAAGTTTGAGATCCCTGGGGGTTACCGTTCTTGAGATATCGTGTTTACAAGCAGGCGTCACACACACACATACACACACACACACATACACACACACGACATCACCATCGCATAGATTCCTTGCCTGCCTTCGGCAAGGAATCAACAAAAGAAAACTTCACATTTAAAGTTTTCTTAACCAGAAAGCCAAAAGGCTTAGTGATCCATTGCCGCTGAAATTTGTGTCTATCTTTTTTTTAAAGTGACAGTTCTCCGTAATGTACCCAGAAATTAAACATGCAAGGCATCCAAACTTCCGACATTGAGATGCCGGATGACGTTTGACCACCGAAAACTAGGGTCTAGATGATGATATCACTACAACACACTATGTGTGAAATTTTGCAGTATACAAAAACGATAGGGTTCTTTTTCTCAACATGAAAAATCTATTTACCAAATATGAAAAGTGTCGGTCATTCCTACCTTGAGACATCGTGTTAACGAGGTTTTCGGGTTTTGACCTTTGGGACCTCAAATAACCTTTGACCCCCACCAAAATCAATAAGGTTATTCCTCTCAACATAGCAAATCTACATACCAAATATGAAGTGTTGGCCATTCCTAACGAGGTTTTCGCAGATTTACCACTAGTGACCTCACATGACCTCAAACGTCCACCAAAAAAGATAGGGTTCTTCCTCTCAACATGGCAAATCCATATGCAACATATGAAAAGTGTCGGTCATTCCTAAATTGAGATATTGCGATAACAAGCTTTTTAGACTTTTTCCTCTAGTGACCTTAAATGACCTTTGACCTCCCAAAAAACAACAGACTTCTTCCTCTCAACATGGAAAATTTACATAACAAATATGAAAAGTGTTGGCCATTTCTAACTTGAGATATCATGATTTCAAGCACTTTACGAGTTTTTCGCTGATTTACCGCTGTTGACCTCATATGACCCGAACGTCCATAAAAAACGATAGGGTTCTTCCTCTCAACATGACAAATCTATATACCAAATATGAAAAGTGTCGGTCATTCCTAACTTTAGATATCGCCATTACAAGCTTTTCAGACTGTGACCTCTGGTGACCTCAGATGACCTTTGACCTCCACCAAAAACAATAGGTTTTTCCTCTCAGCATGACAAATCTATTTACAAAATATGAAGAGTGTTGGTCATTCCTATCTCGAGATACCGCGAATACGAGCAAAGTGCTACAAACACGCATACATACCCACACACACAAACACACACATATACACACACACACGACATCACCATCGCACAGATTCCTTGCCTGCCATCGGCAAGGAATCAAAAAGGTTAAGTACTAAGTTAAGATTTAAAAATGCCAATGGAGGGACATAATCTAAGATCAGCCGGGAGAGAGGCCAAAGGCGAGGATCAGCCACAGCAAAGGAATGTTCCCCGAAATAGGTATTAAATCGAAGAATAATAAAGTGAACAGTGGAGTCAGATCGCAGATGTTTTAAAATCTCCCTCTGTAACAATAGACCGGACAAATAAACGGGGCAATACCGTTAAGGGCTTTAAAAACCAACAAAACCACCTTAATGTGAATTCTGTAAGAAACCGGTAGCCAGTGGAGATCATGCAAAGTAGGTGAAATGTGACAGAATTTCAGGGTGAGCGTGACAAGTCTTGCCGCGGTGTTTTGAACTCTTTGTAATTTGGCAATAAGATTGTCGGGAAGTCAAAACAATAAAGGGTTACAATAGCTGAAATGGCAGGACACGAAAGCATGGAGGAAAGTCTTGCAAGCATCCTCAGACAGCATCTTCCTGACTTGTCTAATTTTGGACAGCTGGACAAATGCCTTACTACAAATTTCACTAAGATGAATTTCTTATCAAACCATACACCGAGATTACAGACTTCGGTTACAGCATTTCGCGATGCATTTTTAACTAAAATAGAATTAACAGAAATCTTGGAAAGTATTTTTTTGAATATTCCTTGGAATATTTCAACTTTTTCTAGCGTTGCTTCAAATGCTGTTGAAAACATCAACACCCGTGCAAAAAATGATGTCGTCCTTCAAAGAGTTGGACATCAAATTAGGCGTATGTTACCTCTGAATAAATTTACTTAAGTGCAATGAAACAGATAATGCTTAGTGATACTGAAATTTTAAGAGGGCACATTTGCCTTTCCAAATAAATCCCTCAGAGCCTAACAATGCAACAAATGTCCTTTTGACGGTTAAACCAGAAAGCCAAAAGCCTTAGTGATTCCTTGCCGAAAGAAAAATTTTGAAAATGTTGCTTTTTGACATTTGATTATCTCAAATTACTTCTGATCTCAAAACAAGAGTTTCCTTTACCATACTGTAATCACAAAGCAAATACTTCCAACTTACAGTTTTAAGCCCCTGGTGATCTAATGTGACATTTGACATCTGGTCACCTGGCAATTGACCACTGGTGACTTGGCTGATCTCCACCGAAACAAATTTCATCCTCTCATTGTGTTTAACAAGGTTTTTACAATTTCGCGTCTGGAGAAATCAAATGACATTTGACTGCCACCAAAATTATCAGACTTCTTCCTTTCAACACGACAAACTACTAAATGCGCAAGTGTTCATCTTTACTATCTTGAGATACTGTGCATAACTGAGGCACATACAGCTCTTGTGACCTCAAATGACCTTTGACCCCACCAAAACAAAATGCCTCTTTCTTTCAACGTTACAAATCTATAAACTAGAGCAGCAATTGCTGCAGTTGCTCAACCCTTCTAAATGATATGACCTGTTGTTTGATTTATTTTGAACACAATCATGGTCTACACTACTTTACACATACCTTTGCGCTACCCACGGTGTAACACTTTGCACCCAGCAGTTGAACAGTGTTGTACTTTAGATATAGGTAGTGTCGCTTGATATAGGACAAAAACAGTCACCCCAAACTTATTTTGAAGTAACAGCTACATCTAACTTTTTTTTTCTTATTTCTCACCAAAGTATGTGATAATATTTTGCGACTTACATGTAAACCAAGCCGTAACTCCTAGTAAATTTGATTTCACGATTGAGGAAAACAATCATAAAATAGGACAGTCCACTATACTAATTCAACTAATTCAACGAAAGCAACTATGCTGATGAATCTTAATACTTCAGTAAATATGGGATCAATCTTGAAGAAGTGGAACTATGCATTTATATGAGTTTTGAAAGACAACAAGAAAGGGAAAATCTTATTTTAGAGATCAGGTACAGCATCATGCATGAAAATGAAATATAAGACAAACTTTTCATATCAACCAGTATGGTCTTTCATACCATACAGGTTGGTTAGCGATTGTAATGTGGTCACTCAATCATTTATGGAAGAGATTAATTGCTTAATGGTGCATTTTATGCTTAAAATTGAAATGGTTTTATTTAAAGAACAAATTCTGAATGACACTGGTATGCTAAGTGGTAAATATAACCATTTCATGTAAAAGCATATTGAAAATATCGAGCAGAAACAACTATTCAGCTAGATGGAGATAAATGTTTTAAGCAAAAGCTGTGTCCAACTAAAATAGTTTTCTTCTGCCTGTTACCCTCTTTGTTCAACACCACCCTCCCTAATGTGATCTCCTATAGTCATATTCAAATAAGCTGGTAAAAAACCAAACTTAAAAATGTTGAGATCTAATAGCCTGTTTAGACACTCAAACAACAGTAAATGATCTTATCCAACTCAACACAATGGCTGGGCAAACATCTTGGCCATACCATATCAAGGTCATGTAACACTTACATCATGCTTCATTTAGCAGAGGTTGGAAGACAAACACAAAATAACAGAATGCATTATGGGAAAACAGCAATGGGATGCAATGGCCCTGTTTTCTTTTGCACAATTGTTTGACACTTCCAGTCAAAATAAATAAGTTATCAACTTATCAGACCATCAAGTTCAAATTTTTTCTCCTCAATAATTATACCATGATGGAGAGCCACAAAAATTAATGATAAAATGTAAAACTGAAAAGGATATTTAGTTGCAACTAGCAACAGCTAGTGTGACAATATGTCAATATGTACCGAGATAATGTCTACAATGGTAAGTACATTTCATACTTCCATGACTGGAAACAAGACCAGGAGGTCTTGATATATTGATCCTAGAGCAGGGTTATTTAAAGTTCTCAATTAAATTATCACGGTTCAAAATTTTTACGTTTGACACTACAACATTAAGCCAGTAAGCCAAAAGGCTTAGTGATTCCTTGTCACTGAATTAAAGGCATGTTCTGGAGACAAAATTCGTTAACTTCAAAATAAACAGAAAAATTTTCTCTTTCAAAAGGTGAAAATTGCATTTCAATAGCTTATAGCATTTGGAAGATACAAATTTTTAAAATACTGCAAATTTTTCTTGGGATTTGATGCATCATGGGAAAGCTGTGATGTCATTGTGGCACATTAATTTGACGCTGCATTCAATTTATTTATAATTATGATGCCGCTGCAGACAATATCAAGGAACATTGTTGGTTGCGCTCTACATATGGTGAAGGGTAATGCTAGAACTACAGAAAAAGATATTCAAACATTCCAGCAGTATCAAATTTCAAGGACAAACAGGGTGTTAAATTATAAAGAAAAACAAAAGGAATTTGAAGCAATGTGCCCACATTACATAACTTTCTGTGGCTTTGTTGAAGAGCAGAGGTACTTTTTAACAGAAATAACCCATCTTTAAAGTGAGATATCTTGAGTTAGGAAAATGGTATTGTGATAGGGTTTGAAGGACATGGTGTGGAATATTTTTGTTTTTCTTACAAGACAAAGGCATAAAGCCACCAGAACATGCCTTTAAGCCTACATTCTTTTTTTTCAAATTGACAGTGCTTCGATATTTTTTTCAATTTGACAGTGCTCCATAATGTACCCACAAAGTATACATGCAAGGAATCGAAGCTTTCTACAAGAACTAGGGCTCTGCTCATGTTATCACACCCACATACTAAGTTTGAAATTTTGCAGTGTCTAAGACTCCAACAATGGGAAATTTACCATTTGCCCTCTCGTGACCCCAAATGACCTTTGACCTCCAGGAAAATCGATAGGGATCATCTAAACAACATGTCCAACCTCCACACCAAATATGAGCATAGTCAAATGTACAGTTCTTAAAATATCGTGTTTACAAAGTTTTGAACCTTTACCCTCTCGTGACCCAAACGACCTTTAATCTACTCAATACAGCCAACCTACACGCCAAATATGAGCATGGCCAAATGTACGGTTCTTGAGATATCGAGTTTAAAATGTTTTGGTCTTTTGACCTCTCGTGACCCCAAACGACCTTTGACCTCCACCAAAAACGATAGGAATCATCTACTTAATTTGAACAACCCACACACCCAAATATGGGCACAGCCACATGTACCGTTCTTGAGTTATCTAGTTTCCAAGGTTTTGACCTTTTGACCTCTCGTGACCCCAAACGACCTTTGACCTCCTCTAAAAACAATAGGGATCATCTACTCAACACGGCCAACCCACACATCAAGTATGAGATTAGTCACACTCACCCTTTTTTTATATCGTGATTACAAGCCAAAGTGTCACATTCACATACACACACACATACATACACATACACACATATACACGACATCACCATCGCATAGATTCCTTGCCTGCCTTCGGCAAGAAATCAAAAAGGCTAATCTACGCCTGTAAGATAAACTAATTAATGGGTGTTGATGGGGATAGCTAGTCTACTAGTCCCCCAAAAGGTTTACTTTCTACTTAATTTAACTAATTTAGCTAATTTAAATAGCACTGAATGACACTGATCGAAGAATAATCTTCGACATATTAACAACTCATACCTTTTAGGATAGGGAAACACTTACTCAACATTCTCTTGCTATCGTAGTCTATTTTCCAATTCTTTTGTTCAGCCATCAACCTCATGCATCTTTCTGCTAAAATACAAATTGTCATAGTCGGGTTAACCCCCAGACTTCGTGGCATTATTGATCCATCTACTACGTAGAGACCAGGGTAAACTTCATCACTGTCACCAACAAACACTTGACCAGCGTGGTTGACGACCCCATCCTTTCCAGTTTCTCCCATACCACACCCACCGAGCGGATGTACCGTTATAACACCTTTCTTGTCTCTGAGTGATGCAAACAGGCCTCCCCAGTAAGGATTTTTTATGAACTTGCCTTTCAGTCCTTCTGTGGCCTTCTTTGCCGCTCTCCGTACCTAAATGTTACAAGAAAAAGTGAGCAAACCCATGTTATTCATATCAAAATGTTAGAAAGTCTTGCGAAATAAGTTAAGCTATTCTTGACGTTTTGGTTGAAAACAGGCAAACCCGTTCTCCACAATATGCATCACTCCACTTAAAGAAAACGAAACCAAGTTTCGTTTAACCCTTCCGTCGAGGGAGATGTGGCAACCCTGACTTCTTCAGACCCTTGAGGTCAGAGAGCACATTGCAATAATTTGGAATTCAAATGAGGGTGGAGCATCCTACCGACACATACATAATGCTCACAGTTATAGTATCATTGGTCATCTTGGGATCAGTGCTATTTTTACTTTTAAGTCCTCTCGACCCTCTAGCAAAGGGCCGTTCGGCGAAACCAAAACTTTCACTGCTTCACGAAGGAGCTATTACGTCCACTTGACAAAAGGTCATAGTCTCTCTATATCCAGCAACTGAAAAGTGTTATTATTAATTCTCAAGTATTTCGTCACACTTGTTAGACATACCTGTTCTAAAGCGTCGAGATAAGTATTTATACCGATAACAATGCCCTATGACTTTTCTTATTCTGAACAGGTCTACACCGAATATTTCAATATTTTCAAAAGTTACTCACGATAATGCTAACGCAAGGCATTCAAACAGGTTTGAAGCGTATGCAGTTATCATTTTATGTGCTAAACATCTCGGTTAGAATCAAATTCAATTGATCAAAAAAAGTTTTATTCCGTTTGTGCTCCTCATTGGCTTAGAATTCACAATAACAAGAATATTCATATAAATGAGTTTTCTCGTTCCTGATTGGCGAACCCAAGTTTTTTTGGTTCGTGAAGCCACTTTTGTCGCTATCGGGTCCCTGACGTCCAGGTGTATGAACAAGGCAGGGTCACCTAAACGGAAGGGTGACCCTGACTAGGAGTAGGGTAACTTATACAGCTTATCTGATACATATGTTTTACCGCAAAATCAAAACATTTCGTCCCTCATGAACCCTTATTCTATGAAGAATGATAAGGACTTCAGAAAGGAATAATTTCTCCATCGACATTCTATTGTTGGTTATAATCGTTTGTTAAAGAAATCTAGAGATAATACAGACATGCATTCATAACCTACACTGCCGCGGTGAATATAAGCCGTGGGGGGGGGATTTATAAACTAAACTGAGGAGCAGAAGTGCAGATCACTGTCCAGTCGTTTTGGAAACCAAACGATAAATTAACGTTATCCGTACTGCAGTATTCTCGTTGGTAATTTCAAACGTTGTCAATCTAATTAGCATAATTCTTTAATAAATTCCACGCAGAATGAACATTTCTTGCTTCTTTGGTGCTTTCCAAATAACAAAACTTGAACATTAACGCGCAGCGACTGTTTTATAGTATCCTGGGAAGCACAGATTTATACGCGATTACATCCTTACACGCTAAAAATGGAAAAGTTGGTGCGTTCATTTTCCAATCACGCAAAGTGCTTGTCAATTATCCCGTTTGATCAGGGAGGTGCTACTCGATTGAGATCCACCGAATCTTTAATTTATGCTAATCCGACCAGACTGATTCCAAAGTGGGCACTAAATCCTTTATTTGGGGATTATTGAACTAAAGAGCATGAAATTCTTTTGTCTAATACCTTGGCAACCTCATTCATACCTACGGTGACTTCAAAAAAGGGATTATTTGGAACTATGCTGTTATGTGTAGGTAGTTGCCGACAAAGAAGACCCAGACACCATCTCGGCATTTTAAATGACTGGCCATTGCTAATGAAGACAATGATCCTGGCTATAGGCCAATTCTTATGATTTATGCAAATGAGCAAAAAGAGAAATAACACTAAACATTGCCATCGGATTTCCATTAATACTCGCATTCGTTCGCATTGTCTAAAAAAAGGTACACCTAAATAGAGTAAAATACAATAAACAAGACACGTAAATTGTAATTCCCGTCCAAACGCGTCCAAATCGAAAAATTAATTTCATTCCTTAAGAGGCTGGCAATATTAAGACAAGGGAAAAACTTCCCGATCTGCTGTTTGACATCTAGCAGACGGCTGACCAGGCTTGAACTTAGTTCCTAACACCTGCTAAGCATATTGCGCCATAAAGAACAACACACAAAAGATATTACTGTCAGCAACTATTACGGCTCAGAGAAAAAGGTTCTTGATGGATCTCCATCTTATAACGCCTCCGTGTTTTGATCGCACAGAGAAAGTTGTTGTGTGCGAAAACAACACATCTTAAAATTGCACCCAATTTTATCTCTTGTCAGAATGGAATTTTCGAGTAAGGCCTACCCGGTAAAGCTATCTGTAGAATTGCAACAATGAATCGCTTTTGCAAAGAAGCTTGTTTTATTAAACAAACAGTCTTTAGAAGGTTTCAAACCTAATTAATTTTATCTATTTCAAGATACCTAACCAAGAGGTTCTTCCATAGATTCTGGATTAAGAGTGGTCAAGCAGGGATGACTGAAACTTGCTCTTCGTTTCCAGCGTCATAGGTGCGCATGTCAAATCAAAACTTTCGTTCCTCCGAGTTTGCGCTTTTAACAAGGTAGGGGATGGGATTTTGGATGTAACAATATCTTAGTAGAAATCTAACCTTCTCGAAGTTTTCCTGTTCTCCTATGCCGGGATACTGAGGTAAGACCACTCCATTTTCATCCAACACTAGTTTGCCCGTAGCATCGTCGTGACTCATCGAGAGAAAGCAAAGCGTGTTCTTAAATCCTTTTCCTGAAAGGCGATGTGAGAATTCCGTCAATTCACTTTGCTCTTCTTTTGTTGTATGTTCCCCGTGCTCCAGCCAGTCAACTACAAGTTTATATGTTGTATCAGAAGAACATGGAGGGGTTCCGTCTTGCAAGACAATGCCCTCTTTTAATCCTTCCCCCTTCCTGTTCCTCAAGTCGATGAGTCCTACAATGGAGGGACCAGGTCGATTGCTGTCATTGAGATTCTCCAGCTTGACACCTGCTGGGTTTATGGGAAGTATTCCATCATAACTAAAGTTTAATGAATCCCCATTGGTAGAAAACCGTTCGCCAAGTTTATTGGAAAGCTGGATGTGTCTTTCTGCTTTTGATCGAAGCAATATCCCCGTCGATCCCAACGACCCGGCTCCAAGAATTACTGTTTCGGCATGAATAAACAATTCTTTGGTATCAAACCATGTATGCTTCTGTTCGGCTGGTACGTAGTACACAGTCCATTTATCGTGATCTCTCTTCAAACTTTTCACTTCTATCTGCAAGATATAATATTCAGCGTGAAGGTTACATACGGTAGAATCTCAATGACAGAAAATGGTTAGTGATCAAAAGCTTATATTCATTCTTAGCAACTGTACGTTGTTTGTCAGGTATATTAGATTAACGAACACGTGAAGAGCAACTAAAATAAATTCACAGCAGCTGAGTTGCCAGTGACTTGTCTATATTTACAGTACTTCAACATGAACAATTTTTACGAAAGTCTAAAAAATTTCTGCACAAGAGAAGTCCGTATAATGATTTCACAGCATCGCACTCTACAGTAGTTCAGCTTTAACAGTTTACGTCTGAGGGGTTCTCGAGAAATTGATTACCGACTTCATCACGGTAACCATAATTACTCAAAAATCTCTCATAAAACCTGAGAAGGGCAACGCACTTCATCTCTCTCCTTAGTACCACTGACATTACAACTTGGGGGTCTTCCACCTTTTTTACTGATGCCTCCAACTTTACACTGGTCAGAGCTTTTTTGATCAAGACTGAATGTGTATGTCAAGCACAAATACAAAACATCGTTCCTTTAAAGATTCTCAAGGTCTGGAAGTCTCTTTGACTTGGCTTTAGAATCATGTACTTATTTCATTACTATGATGCAATTTATCCCTCTATAGAATTTGTAGTTAGATCTTCAGAATCCAAACTTCACTTTTTTAGTTCATTTAAATGAAGGAGAGGTTTTTACTGACGTTTATTCCAAACCCACTGACGGGCACCTCTATCTTCGAACAGATAGTGCTCATCCGTCGAGCTGTTACCGGAGCATTCCTCATAGTATTACCCTTCGACACAAACGCATTTGTTCAAAGCCTGAGTTACTAGAGAAACGACTAGCCGAATAAAAAGAATATCTAGTTCATTGTGGTTACAATGAAAGCTTCGTGCAAGCCCAGTTTCAAAAGGTTCAACTTATCCCTCGTACCCACTTACTACAAAATCATAGAAGGACTAAGGTCACAGCTTCCCAGAGGAACTACCCCTTTATTTTGGACTACCACGCGGGCTATAGACACCGGTTCGAAAGTCTATTCTTTCGGAGAACCAAACCCCCAGAAAATGAGAGAACATGTACTCTCATTTCCTGTCGGTTTGCTTCTCGGGAAGCTCGTAAAAAGTGCGAGTTAAGCTGGATCCTTCGACTTGATACTCATACTAAGGGCCTAAATAAGGACTTAGGCGTCCTCGAGGGTTTTTCGTTTTTTCACGCATCGTAACCAGACGATATTGTTTCTCTACGAGTGTAAATTTATACAGCATTCACTTTTTATGTCTATTCGCTTCGTTCGACTTCCAAAAGACTGGGCTTACTCAAAGTCCTTGAGAGTTCTACTTTTACGTTCATGTGATGTATTTACTTGTATCTACTATTCTTCTGCAGTCAATATTCCTTTATTTCCTGCGTATTTATATCTTTTTTGTGACTTGAAAACTGTATCTACCAGCCTAACTTTCGTCTCTTTTTTGTACGCGCGTCTTCATTGTTACGTCACACAGGTGATAATTAAGATCTAAACGTTTATTCAGCTAGGGCGCACATCTTGTTTAACCTATTTGCTTTTAAACTTCAGTCTTTCGTGTATTCATTAAAACTGTTGTAACCAGGCACTGAGGAAGGCCCCGGGGGGGGGGGGAATTATATATGACTAGTGTTCAAAATTTTGTGCTTGATGTAAATATAAATTCCATATATATATATATATATATATATATATATATATATATATATATATATATATATATATATATATATATATATATATATATATATATATATATATATGTGTAGTGGTCGTAGACTCTGCCCGGAAAGCGGAGGATGTGGGGTTCGGCCCCCGTGCGGCTCAATTTTTCTCTCTGGTGTTTTTCTTCAACCGTTCCTTCTTTGATAAGAGTTTATACTCTATCTTGGATCGGTATAAAATTCATGATCGAGAACTAGTGCTGTTCCAAAAAATTAGGCACCTGCTCAGGAGGTGAATTGCGAGTTGCTTCATCTGTTATTTGAACAAAAGCCAAACCAACTTGGCTTCATGGCTTAGTGGTTAGAGCGTCCGCACTAGAAAGCGGGAGGTCCCGAGTTCGAATCCCGGTGGAGTCAACATCGTTTTTTCACCTCAGCCAGATTTATATATAGCCAGATATATATATATATATATATTATATATATATGTATATATACATACATACATACAAACATATATATACATATATACATATCCACATATATGTAAAATAATAAGAAAGTAAACACCATTGCATTTCAAGATACAAGTTTGTTTCGTGTAGGCTTACGTTTGTAGTCTACAAATGCGAAGTATAACGGTTACACAATAACAATATGAAAATGAGACGAGCGTGTTATAGACACGTCAAAGTGGTTAAGCAACCGTTATGACGTCCACATGCAAAACTAGAACGCGCAAAATAGCTTAAGAGGGCGTGGGTTATTAAAATGCGCACAAAATCTAAGTGTTTTACAGATCAGTAAGGTAATCTTAGGAAGTACTCTATGCTTCATTATTTAAAGTTATTATGAGATAACAGCTTTTTGCGGTGCCTACAGCTACTAAAAAGTTCATTTCTATTATTCAAGGAAGACATAAGGTTTGTGGATGATGAAATATTTCCAAACAGAATATTCATACGAACCTTTGTGTAAATTTCAGCTCCATGGGCTTTCGCATCAGGGAGGTAGTTCATATTTAGAGAATTTTTTGCACCGGTGTTACATCCTCCACAGCAGTTACCACAGCCTATACAGGCAGGCTGGGGGATACCGACGTGATTACGTGACTTGTCCTTAAAGTTGACGTAGAGTGGCGCCCTATATGTTAAGGCAAAACAAGAAAATTTAGAGGCGTCCTTAATAAACTGGTCCAAATGCAGCAACACTCTAGACTGAATTTTCCAGATAAATTTATGTTTTCACAGCCTTTCCGATGGAAGTTATTATACACTCTCTCTAGAGTGTAAGTTAGTAATCGGTTACGAACTTTGAAACATATTCTACCGTTCAGGTATTTGCCGATCTAGTACTCGAAAAAATGAAATGCGAATTAGTGCACACTTACTTGTCACGTTTGAGTTGTGAATCTTTAGCAATAAAATTTGCATTGAGCTATCACAAATTCATGGCATCACCCCTTACTGAGAGTGGAAACCATGATGTATTGCAAGCTATTATTCTAGTTAAATTTGAAATGCACAAAATGCTGATTCTAAAATATTATTCTTATTCATAAATCAAAAAAGGCAGCTTTCATTCTGTCTTGAATAACATTACTTTCAGAGAATCGGTTATAAACATAACCCAGTAAACAAAAACAGATAAGAATATATCAGCTGAGAACTTTTATTTCGTCAAGACGAATTCAAAAACAGTACCTTACTTATAGATTAGACCAGCCTCCCACATCATTTAATTAATTCATGGGTCTATGACGACAAATGTCTGTACATCGCATGTATATGATGTTGCCCAACCTGACAAACATCTCTGTAAAATAAATTAAAATCACATTGCGGGGAAGAAGAAAATGCAACTTTGAAGATTTAGGAAGCGTACTTTCTCAAGACTTCACCGAGATCTTCAACGTCCGGTATAACAATATTTTTTGCTGCTTCCTCCATTGCAACCATTTTCTTCAAATCGGGAAACTGATCTGGGTATGTGGCAGGTTTCAGCATACTATGAACACGCTTTCTGTCCAAATCAATTCCCGAAAGTTTGTCACAATCCCCTGTGTTTAAACACGTAAAGTCGTTGCGAAGAATTTCTGGCCATACCTTCAGCGAAAAAAGATGGTAATAAGAGGATCAATGATACCATAGGTCATCAACAATTTCACTAACACACCGTTACTGCTTTGTGGTATTAAAGTATACAGGGACCAGAACCAAAGAGTTCCTTCAATGCAGTTGTTACTGAGTTGTCAAGCTTTAGGCAACTTTTTTCAATGTTTGCGGAGACAATATCGCAAGTTATTCTGCTGGCAAGTATGAAATGCTATTTATGCCTAATTTTGTCAGGCCAATCAGTTCATGATTTCTAAAGCAATGCCGCGCAAAACAGAACTCTGATGGGACGACAATGCCATACGTGTCACCATCTTACCATTTGTAATTTTAAAATGACATTTTACATCAGCATAATTAATTTACAACTGAATCACAATCAAGTGAACATATGCTAAAGCTTAATTTGTTGATTCGAGTTTTCTTCCTCGAACAACCTTTGACCTTTCCAAAAACACATGGTTTGGGCTACTATCAGGCTTGGTACTCCAGCGAACTTTATAAGATTCAGACACATTTCCTAGAAACAGACAGATATTACACGATTCTATTGCGCAAATAATAATTCACCTTCTTACAAAGTGCACATGATGACCCATCAAGACCCCAAATGACCTTTGACCTCCCAAACGAACAACTTTGATGATCCATCATCACCTAACACAGGCCATATTTGACAAAATAAGTAACTTACCCCTAGGATAAAGGTACCTGGCATAATTTAACTGTGACCTCTGTATGACCTGTGTGACCTTCTTCCTGCTTCAAAAGTACAACACTGATGACCTATCATCTACTCAACCCTGACAAACTTAATGTAATTCGGCTCTTAGTGATTCTACACTCTCTACACGACCCCAAATAACCCTTTGGCCAACTTCAAAAGCACAACTTTGATCCACTGAATACTCTGACCACTTTTCATTAAATAAGCACATAACCACTAGGTACTGAAGGCTTCGTTATTTGAGGGCTTCATGACGTCCAAATGACCTTTGATGTACTTCAACAGATGCAACGCTGGTGACCAATCACCTCATTTAACCCCACTTGCTAAAGTTGGGAAAATCCGAACATAGCCTCAAGGATTCTGTATTATTTTGCAATTCGGAAGGATTTTAACATTACCAGAAGAAGTTGAAGACTGAAACTGTGTTTTTAATTCTGATCTCTCAAGACCCCATAGCACCTTTGATCTACTTGCTGCAACCGTAATTTGTAAGCCATTGATATAGGAAAGGTCCAAAAAAAGACCTTAATCCAAAGCCTCGTAACTCTTTACTAGAAAAAAATATTCAAAAGGCAACGAATGAAGTGTCGGTCACTGGTATCTTCAGCCATCGTGTTAACAAGCTATTTTCGAGGTTGTAGTTTTACTTTTGGTGACCGCCACCAAAAACACAAGGCCTCTTTCTGGCAACATAAAAATCTATATATCAAATACGAAAAGTGTTGGTCAACCCTAAATGAAGGTATCGTATTTAAAAAGTTTTCAATTTTACACCTCTGGTGACCTCAAGTGAGGTTTAACTTCCACCAAAACAATATGGTTCTTCATCTTAACATAACATACTGTATAAATGCACCAAATATGAAATTAAAATAAAAGGACCGTCGACCTCAACCAAAAACAACAAGGTTTCTTCACCTCAACATGACAAATCTATACACGAAATATGAAAGTTGTGCGACCTTCCTTCCTAAACATATTTTGTTCACAAGCAAAGCGTTACATACATACACACACGACATTACCATCGCAAAGAGTTCTTAGCCCGTCACGGTAAGGAATAAAAAGTATGTTCATGCCATTAACCCTTTACCGCTGTACTCCGATCGGGGCATATTTGCGCGCCTGGGGAGTGGGCGGAAAACCGGACGTACCCCGCCCCGCATCGGCCTCCGTAGGCCATTGACCCCGTGACCTTAAACTATTGTCTCTCTCGTTGTTGTAGCAGAATTTTCGGGTAGCTACTCGCAGTTTCGAGCTCCGCGTGAAACAGTAAAGATGGGTGACAGCCGAGCTCTCCGCATGGGTCCAAAAGGACCCAAACAACGGTAAAGGGTTGAAATAAGCCTGTGGAGTGTGTTTACTGCAAAGCTGATGCCACTGTCTCTGCGTGTGTGCACGTAACACTTTGGCCGACTGGTGCAGATATTTTAGATTAACCCTTTACCGTTGTGCTCCGATCGGGGCATATTTGCGCGCCTGGGGAGTGGGCGGAAAAAGCGGACGTAGCCCGCCCCGCATCGGCCTCCGTAGGCCATTGACCCCGTGACCTTAAACTGTTGTCTCTCTCGTTGTTGTGGCCGAATTTTTGGGTAGCTACTCGCAGTTTCGAGCTCCGCGTGAAACAGCAAAGATGGGTGACAGCCGAGCTCTCCGCATGGGTTCAAAAGGACCCAAACAACGGTAAATGGTTAAGGCAGCACGAAACCCAACTCTACGCACAATGCTACAGTGCCCATTAGTACATTAACTTGACACGGCACCATTCATTTTGGGGTCTTGATTTTTCGACCTTCCGTTGGGAGATTTAAAAAATAGTAATTGTATTTATTTTACTGCGGTTAGTAAAAACTAACCCAATCAAATTTGTGTTTTAATATGCGCTCTTTTGATCCCGATTCCTCCCGGGTAACACCCTAGATTTAGAAGAAATACAGTGTCTTTTACCTTATCCTTGAAGACTCGCATGTCACATTCGAGGCCTACATTGGCATTAATGAGGGATCCCCCTCCAAGTCCACAACCCTGAAGCACCGTCACGTCTTTTCCAGCCACCACGTCGAAGAGGTTAGTTGACTTACCTAAAATAACAAGGAGAATCATAAAAAAATCAACGTTTCCATAAGTGTCCTTAAAATTTTTTCCATCATTCGCTTGTAAATACTACGGTTATTTTCGCAACCAAGAAAAGTTTGTCTGACTTGAAACAAAGACATTAACTAACCCGAAGAGCTCAATGAAGTCGGTCGTTAGTGCGAGTCATCAACATTTAATCATTCTTCAGTCTAAGTGGAGTCATTAACCATCACACCCATTGGATTAACAGGTTCTAGTCCCCGTGCACCCATAGATGTAGGTAATTTTTGCGAAATATGAAGTTCGCGCAAGGGGTCCGGAAAAGCTCTGTCGGGTGAGTAAATTACTATGGGGTGAGTTGGTATGGGGAGAGATGGTACTGGACCAAATTAACTTGGGCTGATTTATTCTGTGTCGAATTTTGTTCCAAAACTTTCTCGCATTTAAAACATACTTAATCTCTGGTCATGGAGAGATCTAACTCCCGTTGGTAAATTTGTTATGAAAACTTTTCTCATATCACAACTTGTTTATTCATTCACCGTTTTACCAAATCCAAGTACAAAATTTTGTAAGGATCTTCAAAGTACTCTGTGTGGCTTCATTTCGTGCAAAAAAAAAAAAACGGAAAAAATAAAGCGAAATGTTTTAATAAATGATAAATAAAAAGGAGGTCTTCATATGATCGATGTGAGTTCATTTGCAAACAATTTTAAAATGTAAATGGGTTAAATTTTTATCCAGACCACAATGAAGCTCTATGAAAAGTTTTATTTGACGAAAGTCTTAAAGATTCTGCCAAAAGATTGTTATTTAAGTGTAACTTCCGTAAAGATGACATAACTATTTCTAACAATTTCATCCGTGATGTTTGTTGCGCCTGGTCAGATTTTAGCCTCAAACCCCTGATGACTCAGCTTTCGTAATACTATTCACTATAACCAATTTTATACTACTAATTTTGGTGCAAATTTTGGTGGTATTTTATTTGCACTTCTGAGAGCTTGGAAAAAACGCATTTCTCATGCTAAAAACTTAAACAGTAATGAGATAACGTCTTACACAAAATCACAAAGCATACCTCCGATAAGCATTTAATTGTGAAAAAATCCGAGCAACCACTTGATGGCAATTCAGAAATGGCACGAAAGTGGCACTAACGAATATGGCTGGGAAAATATCTTTATTTTACCTTGGAGGGCTGCGCGGGATACTAAAATCCATTATTCTCAGTACCATTGCCTAAACAGAATACTTGGCACAAATATGTTTTTTTTTACAAAGATTACGTAAAAGATTGTTCTAAATGTACCTTTTGCAACAATGAGAATGAAACATTGAAGCACACATTCTGGGAATGTCATTTTGTTGAAGCATTTTGGAAACAATGTTGTAACCCGTGCCTTAAGGTTAACTTTAATTAAATTACGATAATGTTAAATTTGGTCTAATAGACACTGCTGCGCACCTGATCACCTTCTTTATCTTTCACGGAAAGTACTACATCTCTTGTTGCAAATTAAACAGTAAGATACCAGATGTAACCGCATTTTGTTACAAACTCAAATATTATTTACAGGTGGAGCAGTATTTGCTAAACAAGCCGAAAAATGAATACCGTTTTACGCTTTTAACGATGTGTTTAATGACTGATTGAGTCATTATTAAACTTCACTTGAAATCTTTGTTTTTTGAAACTCCGTTTAGAAATTCCACTCATTGTTTAGTAAAGTCACTTCCCTATTTCTTGCAATAACTGTATTTTTACCATTTTTATCTGTGATTTGAACTTTAACCTTAATACCTGAATCACGTCGCTCCTTATCTACGCTACTGCATGTAGGACACGGGTATCTCTCGGTGTGCCTAGCAGCTTGGACTGAGTCGCCATTGGTAGTGTTTGCTCCATAGCGACTCTACCCCGGGTCCGGGAGGCTGGACTTTTGTAGGCCTGGCCCTGCCTTCCAGTAACCGCTTCGTATGTTTGAGCGCAGGGCTAGGTACTCCTAGTTAATGTTATTGTCTTTTCTAAAAGTATAAGACTGTAGATCACTATCAACGAACGATAGTTTTTTATGTGTGCTACTATTTGAAAGTTAACTACTCTTTTGTTTATCTACCGCTTGCATCAAACGATGGATTATTAAGCGATATTCAAGGAAATTTAATTTTAAAGTGAAATGTTTGCTCGGATCATCAACGACCCTATGCCAGGGGTGGCGCAAGCGGCGGGCCGGGGGCCATGCCACCCCCCCGTCGGGGAACACTGCCCCCCCCCCCCCCGTCGGGGAAGGTCGGTGGTTTCGTCAGGGAGATCTAAAAAATAAACTAGAACAGCAATGCTGTTGTGAAGCTAACACAACCTGTTTTGTCTGTTAAGAACAGGAATTCAAAGTTCAACCAAATTTTATCTGTTGTTTCCTAAACCTCCTTACATTATAAAAATACATGCAAGGAAGAAAAGAATAGTGAAAACAAAAACATTTGTGATTTTGCATGTAAATCTATATCTGATATAGTTTTATGGTGGATCAAAATATCACTGTGTATTTTCTCAAATCATGAAAGCCTGGACTGTGTATTTGTAAAGACATTAGACAGTAAGATAAAATTAATAACTTATGTATGGTGTAACTGTAAATTGCTCAGGTATTGCAAAGTACATTCATTTGCACTTACAAATCCACAAGTAAACACTGCATGGCTCTGTACTGATCAAAATACAACAGAGACTCAAGAAGTTCCTACTGTACTGTGCTTATTGAACTCAAACAGTTATGTTGGTATTGCTTAGTTTCGTCAATTCATGATAAATTGAACAGAACAGAATGAAAGGTATCTCCACAACAGATAAGCATGGAGGTGTTATTAACTCCTCCCTGAGATAAGTTACAACATGGTCTGTTGTAACTCCCTGGTTACAGCTTATTCTCTCCACACTAGCTGTCCACAGCTGATTATGAGACTGCCTGCACAAGCATACAGTGACAGTACTGTGAATGCTTCGTGTTCAACCAGCTGTAACATAAAGAACCAGGCTAAATAGCCTGCATATATGTGCAAGACAAGAACTGAACACACAATCAAGCAAACTGCTGTTGGTGCAAAAAATAAACAACTAACCGATCTGCAGGCAAAATGAACTCGGCCCTAAAAAACAGCTTTAAAACACAACTTCAATTTCCTGTATTAGAATGCAGGTAGGTAGGTATGAATGCTCTCCTCCAAAGCAATCATACACCAAAATTTAAGTCCCAAATCTTCAAAAATGAGGAAGAAGAAGACTTTTGTTAAAAAGTTGACGCCATCTGCCCCATTTGATAACCTCACACATGTGTAAATGTGTGAGCTAAAAAGTAATAAAAAATAACCAGAATGCAAAAATGCATTGAGGTTTCGATGATGCATACAGAACATGTTCTTTTCAAAAAATGCTTCATTTATTGTAACACATGGTGAACCAAAGTGACCTTTGACTCCACAAGTAAGTAACTGGTTTTTCTTTTAACCAAAACACTTCTACATTCAAAAAGCCTAATTTCATGCTGTGCCTTAAGATATTCTATCCTACTAACAAAGTTTTCCTAGTTTGATCTCTGGTGACCCCAATTGACCTTCAACCTCCACCAAGGACGACAGAAGCCATCTTCCAACCATCACACATCCACATTCTAACTTTGAACTCTCTCTCATTTTCCCCACCTTGAAATACAAAGTAGGAAAGGTTTTCAAGGTTTGACCTTGGATAACCCCAGGTGAACTTTGACCTTTACCAAAATTAACAGGATCCACCCTTCCGTCATAATTCATTAACAAACCAGGTTCGAAAAAATCCAAGCTTCCTACCATAAGATATCATGCAAACAAGGTTTTCGGGGTTTGAGCCTCCTGTGACCCCGGATGACCTTTGTTCTCTAACAAAATCAATAGGGTTCTCTCTCACAATATATTGCATCAACAAACCAAGTTTGAGATTAATCCAAGTTTTCTACCTAGAGATATCATACAAACAAGGTTTTCAGAGTTTGACCCCCTGTGACCCCAGATGACCTTTGACCCCTACCAAAATCAATAGGGTTCTTCCTTACATTATGATGCATCAACATCTCAAGTTTGAAATCAATCCAAGCTTCCTTCCTTGACATAACGAGTAAACAAGGTTTTGAGGGTTCTGCCCCCCTCTTTAACCTGAAATGACCTTTGACCTGTACTAAAATCAATAGGATCCTTCCTTACATCATAATGCATCAACATACCACATTTGAGATTTATCCAAGTTTCCTACCTTGAGATATCCTGTAAACAAGGTTTTCCAAGTTTGACCCCCTGTGACCCCAGATGACCTTTGACCCCTACCAAAATCAGTAGGATTTTTACATACATCATAATGCATCAAAATATCAAGTTTTGAAATTAATCCAAGTTTCCTACCTTGAGATATCCTGTAAACAAGGTTTTTGGGGATTGACCCCTTGTGACCCCAAATAACCTTTGAACTCTACCCAAAATCAATAGGGTTCTTCTTCCCATCATATTGCATCAACATATCAAGATTCAAATCAATCCAAGCTTCCTACCTTCAGATATCGTGTAAACAAGATTTTCGGGTTTGACCCTCTGTGACCCCAAATGACCTTTGACCTCTACCAAAATTAGTAGGGTTCATTTAATCATCATACTGCATCAACATATTAAGTTTGAAATCAATCAAAGCTTCCTACCTCAAGATATTGTGTAAACAAGGTTTTCCGGGTTGGACCCCCTGTGACCCCAAATGACCTTTGAACTTGACCAAAACCCTTACCATCCTTCCTCTTGATATGGGGCATCTATGTACGAAGTTTGAAAACTTCCAGACATTTCTACCTTCAGATACTATGTAAATGAGTGAAATGTAAAGTGTTTCAAGTCCTATGGCATTTCTAAATTGAGATACTCTGTTAATTAGTTAAATGTAAAGTGTTTCGAGTCCTTTGACACCTGTGACACCAAATAACCTTTAAACTCATTGAAAACTGATATTGTTCTTTTTCTTCATATGGGACATCTATGTTCCAAGTTTGAATACTTTCAAACATTCATACATTCAGATACTGTGTTAATGAGTTAAATGTAAAGTGTTTCAAGTCCTATGGCATTTCTACATTGAGATACTGTGTTAATGAGTTAAATGTAAAATATTTCGTGTCCTTTGACACCTGTGACCCCAAATAACCTTCAAACTCAACGAAAACTTGTGCTGTTCTTTTTCTTGATATGGGACATCTATGTACCAAGTTTGAATACTTTCAAACATTCCTACCATGCCATATCCTATTGTAAAGTGTTTCGAGTCCTTTGATCCCTGTGACCCCACATGACCTTTGAACTCCACCAAAAAAGATAAGGTTCTTCCTCTTCATGTGGGGCATCTAACTACCAAGTCTGAAAACTGTCAGATATTCCTATCTTGAGATATCGTGTTAACGAGTTTTTGACCCCTGTGACCTCAAATGACCTTCAAACTTGACCAAAATCGATAGGGTTCTTCCTCTTCATATGGGGCATCTATGTGCTAAGTTTGAAAACTCAACGACATTCCCATCTTGAGATATGGTGTTAACAAGCAAAGTGTCACAAACACAAACACACACACATACACACACACAAACACACACACATACATACACACGCACGCCATCATGATTGCATTGGTTTCTCTTATCATCGAAACCAATAAAAAATCCCACAAGGACTGGAATTACTGGATGGGCGAAGTAGAACATATTTTTTGTTTTGAAATGCTATTTTAATACATATCGGAATCGATTTTAAATCACTTCTTAACTCTGTTAAACCCCATTCTATTTACCTTGTCCTACCTCTTCCCCCGTCGGGGAAGGACGGCAATTTTTCGGGGAGGCCTTAACATGAAAAAAGTAAAGGACTGAAGTTACTGGATGGTTGTCAATGATTTTTTTCTTTTGAACTATTTTTTCTTTTGTAACGCTATTTTAATGCATATTTGAATCGGTTTTAATCACTTCTCACTAGCTCTTCTATCCCTTATCCCATCTTCAAACCGTGCGCGCAAGGTCATGCCTTCGTCGGGGACGGGCTAGCCACACCCTGTTGTTGAGAAAATCCAATTTCGTCGGGCAGCCTTCATCTACAGGCCTACGATAAAAGATGTGGGTCTGCAGTCACTCGGACCTTCTTGATCTTGCTTCCTAGAAGACCACATTCTTCAAGGAAACTTACAATTCCGAATTCTCCTTACAAAAACGGACTAGGTGTTGTTCATGTTCGTGCAGTATGACCGGACAACCGAATTCTCACAAAGGTAATGAATATCGGCCATGAAAATTTATTTGAAGGCACCTTGTAACGTGCCATATTTTCAAATACCTTGCAAGCAAAACCATTTATAAGTCATGAGTTCGGACAGTCACGTTAAAAATTTCATCTATTTAGTGGAACTTGCAATTGAATTCAACGAAGATTCTTAAAACAGTCAAAAAACATTTTAGTACGTTTTCAATTCCGTTGTGTAGTCTCCCCACCCCACCCCCCCCCCCCCCCTCGAAAAGAGGCAAGACCATTACATCTAATTGTATCGGTACATTTTATCTGGTACTTTTCCGGTCATTAGCAAGTTGGGTTATTTCTCTATATTTTAAAGAAAAGCTCAAAAAACAACTGCTTCATTTCTAGTTACAAGTCTTGGAAATGCCATTCCGGCTATCTTGGGGGGTTAGATTACTTAACAATTTTCTGTACGCTCCGTGCTAACTAATGGTGGCGCTCCGCGTAGATAGTGTATTATTTGAACAGATAACTGAACAGAACAATGCGTTTTTGTAAACTATCCCTCCTTTTGGGCAGTATTATGAAGTGAAAATAATTTTATTGCGAAAGAAATCTGAAAGTAAGGACTTCTTTAATTCTAGTTACGAGCCCAGGAAATGCAATTTCCTGCTGACCGGGGGCTCTCCATTTTTCAAAAAATTCTGTGCGCTTGAATTAGATAATCTTTCGGGCAGTATTACATTTTTTCGGACAAAAGAACAATTCTGCCCCCTCCCAAACTCAACTGACACGCTCCCGTTCGCCAATGACAATAAATAAAATATAAAATTTCAATTGTATGCGAAGCCAAATTTTTTCCTCGGGAGAACGCTCCAATATGGTCCGAGGGCCTAAATCTGCACGATGATATTCAGTAACCTCAACAAAACTACAGATCACCCCCTACTTAATTTTCCTCATGCGAACGTAGGTTCCTCCATAAAACCTCAAAACAGTCACAAAATTGAAATTTTGCTCCAATATTAGCTTAAGATTGTTAAAAATGGCAAAATTTTTCAATTCCGATGGTTACTCCGTACAATAAGTAACCAAAACTAACTCTGTTAATTACCCAGCATACTACCTAATTTTGCTCCTGAAAGGCATATCACTTAATAAAAGAAACCAAATTTTTCATTCAAACCTTACCAAAAACCAAATTTTCTTTCATTTAAATCCAAAAATTTTCCATCATGACAAGCTCTTCATTTTGAAAGATTCGTTCAAAAAAAGGCAAAAACTTTCCGGGCAAACTTCTAGTCTCGTCCCAAAGCGTTAGTCAGTTAGTAAGTAGGTCTAGTACGATTCAATGCGTAACCCCAAAGGAATTTCAGCTGTCACCCATATAACGTGTTTGATTTCTTCCTTATGAAGGACATATTCTTCAATAGACATCCAAAATTTTTTATAGTACCAATAAAAGCCAAATTTCTTTCACCTTCCTTAAACCTTCCTTAGCAACTCTAAATAAAAGAAACGAACTGATAAGTTCTTGTAGACACAGGAACAAACATCTACTCTGTAATTATTCTAATAGGTAATGTATCGTGGCTCGCTGTACACCGTTCGTGCCTGTTCACATCGAACACGGAACGGACACGTGCTTAAAAACGGACACGTTCAAAAGCAGCGAACATATACGTATTTAACGTTATTGACATCATTCTACTTCAGGCTTCTGAGGAGTGAGGACCTACATTATTGGTCCTTACGAAACAGTTCTGTAAAGCTATGTTGTAAGAACTTATTGCAACCTTTCCAATATTACAGCTCCCTTCACAGGGTTGAGCACTTTACCATTGCCTGGTTGACATTATTAATTAATTTTTACTATTACGGTTATATATATATATATATATATATATATATATATATATATATATATATATATATATATATATATATATATATATATATATATATATATATATATATATATATATATATATATATTTCGATAGTAACGTCTTTCATAATAAGGCAAAGGTTGCCACTATTAGATTTTAAAGTTCTACAAAAATTTAAAAATGCGACTGTTTCCGCTATTTATCATCTTCCTTCAATATCTATGTCAGAAAGTCGCAATGTCACACCAATACTTCCTTACATTTCCACGCTTGGCGGGGCATACTTGTGACGCAATGATGGATAAACTGTCTCTCTCGGTACTTGAATTAATTCGACCGGTTCTTCTCGATCGGCAAGGCGTATTTTCCCGGCTAAAGGGTTCTGAGGTTGCGTGGGTTCGAGTTCTGGGTGGAGCACAGTTTTTCCATCATCTTTCGGTAGCAACGTCTTTCATAATAAGGCAAAGGTTGCCATTGTTAGATTTAAAAGTTCTACAAAAATTTAAAAATGCGACTGTTTCCGCTACTTATCATCTTCCTTCAATTTCTATATATAATATATATAAATTATCGTCATTCTCTATTCAATATTTTGAAATATTAAATTATGAAATTTTCCACTTAAATCTTCATCATGCAATAATTGTGACATTCTTCTTGTTAAACCCACATGTTCTGCTCTCTTTTTTTAATAAAAATGTTTGTTTGACACCTTGAACGCTTCATGTTTTCTTGAACGGCATGGCTTGTTTATTTAGGTCACCCCACAATAGTAACAAGAGCCCAATGAGCACTTGTGCTTCTTTGCTGAATATATTGAACTTAGTCATTGTTCCACTCATACAGATAAAATTTAGTTGATTGTGTAAAATGTGCGTCTTACTCTGGTAACCCCTAAGAAACCTTCACAGTTGTGAGCACTGAATGTTGCCTACTGAACATCCACCAAGTTTTATATCTTGTTCACAGTTTTCAGTGTTTGTCCTGAAGTTATCAGAGATGACCTTTCACTTCCTCAACCTCCACATAACAAATATGAAATCTACCAAAGGTTCCTGCCATGAGATATTGTGTTTAGAAGGTTTACCATGTTTGACGTGTAATGATCCCAAACGGCATCTGACACCCATATTTTTGGCCAATAAGAGTTTGAGAAACCGATATACATCAATTTAATTTCTGGATTAAGGCAGGTGATGTTGTTTATCCAATCTGACATGTCAATTTAATTCGACGTACGTTCGGTTTCAGGAATTATGGCATGCTAGGCGCACCATAGACGGTACCAATTATCAGCGGTACCGTGAAACGCTAATTTAAAGCGGGGTTGTCATATGAGAAAAGGTTATAAAGACTCTCACTCTTAATTTTTAACCTTCGAATAAGCCATTTTGGATTTAAAGTGTACTTTTTGTCTAGAATTTTAAATATATATATTTAACATTGCAAAACCAATCGTATTGACCAAACTCTGTCATTGCCATGCCGTGGCTTGTTCCATTGTTGGAATTTGATGAAATTTATTCACCTAAATCCAAATAGTCCATTGCGCAATTAGCAGTGTGTTGTTGTACGACTCACATACATGTACATGCTTTTAACATATTTAGATTTCTTTTAAAGTTACAAATGTTTGTATGACCTTTGACAGAGAGGGCTGGTAAAGTCAAATCACCCAACAGCAGTACTTACGTAATGACACTGTGACACAAGGGTGACAAGGCGCAGAAGTTTCAAACCAGAAATCCAAAGGCTTAACTATTTCTTGAAGACCTTGATGTATCTTGGAAAATTTGGTTAGGACAAAGATCTTGGCAATTATTGAACTCAGGATATTTGAGATTAACAATATTGGGAATATTGGACCAATATTACTTAGACTACTGGCAAGGAATAAAACAGGAGGAAATAAAAAGACTGCAACTAAGGTAGTTCAACAGTGACATCACGAATTATTTGGCAATGTACCATTTCTAATTGAGGTTTCAACATTTTTATCTCAGCTGGATAAGAATTGTGCCGTGAAGACTAGCGTTACGTTAGACCATTTATTAGAATCTAGTTTCAGCGTCTTAATATGCTTTTAAATCTTAGACTTGCGGAAACTTAAAAATGCCAAAAAGATATACTCTTTGATGAAGAGCGACCCTTCTTCCTACCGGTTACTTACTTCGAAATGATTTTTTACCAGGCCGCATTAAACGCTCCTATGCATTGATTGCGTATTTGGGATTTAATTGCCTTCAAAGATAACATTAAACCACCTCACTCTAACGTTGTCTCTTTAAAAATGCTCTCGTTTCAACAACAACAAACCGATGAGAAACTTTGCATGTGACTACCACAACTAGTAAAAGCTTACCATTTTGGGCAACCATTACACAAACTGACAAGCATCGCTCTACTTTCAATAAAAAAACGTGCAATGAGTTTCCATACAATTTACATGTAATCCAAGCAACAATACAAAAAATCACAAAATCTGGCGATAATTTTACTACCACTGCATAGATGTACGTACCTTGTACTACAGTAGCACTGTAACACAGGGTACGTTTGCTAATTAGAAGTCTAACGAGGATTCTAGAAAGGAATACAGGGTGCAAATAGATTACTACAAGTGAAGTTTTAAGAAATTTTTTTACCAAAATGTCCCGATTGTCCTCCCATTTGCATTTCCGTTAGTGCACCGACATCATTCTCAGGAAAGTCTCCTGGCAGCCATTCCTTGCCCTTCTCCAGAACACAAACACTTTTGCCTGCTCTCGCGGACCGACTGGCAGCGATGGATGCCCCGTATCCAGATCCTATGACTACGACGTCGTAAAACAGCTTCATATCTGATTTTGCCGACGACAGGCGATACCTGCTGTAATCGTATCGTAACTGCAAAAGAAAACCACTTATACTGATCTAGGATAACATGAATGCAACCCTTGTTTCATTGCAGTGACGTAAGTTGGGAGACTCACATTTATTTTGTGGGGCAGAACACCGTAGACGTAACACACACATGACTTGTTTAACCCCTTTGTTTTATGTTCTATATTTTGTGATTTGCGTTTAACGATGTGGAGAACGCGTGTTTGTTCTAACGGTAAGAGCATCCGCCTCTCGCGCGGAAAGCCCGGGTTCCATTCCCAGGTCGGGTCATACCAAAGACTCTAAAAAATGGAACCTACTGCGGCCGTTGTGCGTGATGTCAGTGAGCCACAACTGGAAAAAAGTCGTGACCGGCTCGACTTCAACCAGAAGGTTGGAAACTGGGACGTAAAACTCCGTCTAAATAAATAAAAGATGTGTTTCCTTCATCCTTTTCATGGCCCTCACATAGTAAGAATCACATTCCTATATACATGAGGCAGGGAGAGCCCCACCACATTTTTCTAAGCCCCCCTTCAATCTATGCGAACGTATTGGGTAAGTGTGTGACCAACTGTAGCACGTACAAATCCCATGGTTCTTAAGGGTTTCCCTCCACCTTCGGGGTAGGTTCAGTGAATATTGTCGACCCAGTCCACCGTAAGCTAGCTAACATGGGCTTGTGGCAATACTGAGTGTAGTATCAAACATAAAAAATCACCAGCAAGTCAGATCAATGCTACTCTTGCAATCACTAATCGACTAATGCATATATGATGACATACACTATAGAAAGTGCCCCTCTATGCAATGAGTGTCCTTCCAACGTACAGCAATAAATTCAGACAAATTGTTTTTGTACCAGTTGGTGTAGGTCTACTACAGGTACCGTACGTGTACGCAAAATCTTTGTCGTGAGTGCAACGCTTGCTTCATTGTTTACGTAAGAAATGACATTAAATTTTACTTACCTTGAGACCCATAGCAAGATAATCTGACTACTCAAACCAGAAATTCCAAAGGCTTAATGATTGCTTGAGAAAGGAAAGTCTGGAAAATTCTTATTTTTGAAATCTGGTGACCCAAAATGATCTTTGATCTCCCAAAACAATTGGATTTGCTCTTTTTAAACATTATGCATTTTGAAATTTAACCATGTATCAGAGCTCGCTTATTCCTGATACTACAATTAGACCATCTCAGACCAGTATTTAGAAGACTAACCTTTCCCTCGTCACAAATCCAGGCGATATTAATACTTCCAATTTTGGTCACAGATCCTTTTGTCCTTTCTCTGCCACATTATGGAAAAGTATCTCTTTTAATATCTACCAAGTTGAAAGTAGTAACAATTTTATTCCGGCCTTAAAACACTTTGCGCATGCGGTCTTATTTTTTCTGTAAATATACGAACGTTTTCATCTATTAGCGCGAAGAGGCTTGTACATTTTCCGGTTTACAAATTTTTATTATTTTATTATTACTAAGTTTCCTACTAGAGGTATCTTGTTTACCACACTAAATTACACGCTTTTGAACTTCTTCTGTTCTTATAACTTCAGATGAACTTTGATGTCTGTTGGTCAACTCCGAATTAGACCAAAAATGAAAAGTTCTCACATACATTGTGTTTTTGAATTGCAGTTAACGTGTTTTGGAAATTTTGGAAATCTATACACCAAATGTAAGTGTCCACCGATGGTACTTTTAGATATCCAGACCTCAAATGCCTTTTGACCCCTTTATATGACAAATCCATACACCAAACTTGACGAGTGTCGGTCACTATACCTTGAGATATCGTTTTAAAAGCAATTTTCAAAGGTTTTGGAGCTTCATCTCCCGTAATCTCAGATGACCTTTGAGTTGACCTCCAAACAATACCGTTCTTCTTCTTACAGGCATTTTCTGGAGACAAAATTCGTTAACTTCAAAATAAGCAGAAAAAATTTCTCTTTCAGAAGATGAAAACAGCATCTCCATAGCTTATAGCGTTAAGAAAACAAAATCTTTTAAAGTATTGCAAATTGTTCTTGGGATTTGATGCATCATGGGAAATCTGTAATGTCATTGTGGCACATTAATTTTACATTGCATTCAATTAATTTATATTTATGATGCCGCTACAGGCAGTATTAAGCAATATTGTTCAATGTATGGTGGAGGGTTGTGCTAGATCTACAGGAAAAGATATTCAAACATTTCAACAGTGTCAAATTTCAAGGACAAACAGGATGTTCAATTATAAAGAAAGACAAAAGGAATTTGAAGCAATGTGCCAACATTACCTAACTTTTTCCGGCTTTGTTGAAAAGCAGCGATATTTTTTAACAAAAATAAACAATCTTTTAAAGTGAGATATCTTGAGTTAGGAAAATGGTATTATGATAGGGTTTGAAGGACATGGTGTGGAATATTTTCGTTTTTCTTACAAGGAAGAGGCAAAAATCCACCAGAACATGCCTTTAAAATGGAGAAACTATTATACAGTATGTACCAAATATGACTGGTGTTGGTAATTCTTATATTGAAATTTCGTTTTTACACGGCAAAGTGTCAAAAAACACACGCACACACGACATCACCATCGCAATGATTCCTTGCTTGCCTTCGACGATGAATCAAACATTGTTCTGTACTCAAAATGGTGGGTTTGCTATACATATTTCTAAAACAGTCTGTCAAATGACGAATTACAGCGATCTGGTGGTGTCATTCTCTGACCAAACCTTTCATCAAATAGCCTTTATCTTAACAAAAATGCCGCCGCCACATAAAAGAGAAGTACTCAGGTGAAATGGCACCTCTTCTAACACAACAGCTCAAAAAGTTCCTGCTCAGGGACTCGACAGTGTGTGTCAGAACAGTACTGGGGCTTTTACGTATTACAGAGAAAGAATGGGTGCATCGGCTGCATACTATACCAACCGGAAATCATATTCGCGAATATAGGCGGTGCTCACAATAACCTGGTATGAACAGAAGTTGCGAAATTGCTTTTGAGCGACGAACAATAGGTAGCTGTGAAGATGGTGACTTTGTTATAACGAGGATCGTGCATGTCAGAAAAGGGTCAAGTTAGTTTTAGTTAGTCAATGTTGAAAATTTAGTGATACGTAATGATGATGTAAAATTGAACAAAATAGCGACTTAACTATAAAAGACTCTTGTGGGCTGCCTTGTTGTACAACTCACAGAACCTGCTTTGTCTCCCTCTACAATTAAAAAATGTTTTTATGACCTTGAACACTTCCTGTTTACTTGCACAGCATGTTGCACAGAGACAGCTTAGTTAACGGCATCACCCCATTATAGTAAGATTGCTATCACACCTTGGTACAAGGCGCAGGAGCTTTCAGAAACGCAAAGAAATACAAAGATTGTAATTTGAGTTGTACAACAATGACATCACAAATTATTGTGCAATATACCAGTGAATAAACTTATGTAGCTAAGATTTTAACATTTACCATTTTATATGCTAAGTCATGTGTAGAAAATATGGGGCAAACATCAGACCTTTTCGACTGTAATTTAGGAGTAAGACAGGGGGGAAATTTGTCCCCAGTGCTGTTCGCTATATTTGTAAATGATTTTGAAAGGTTTCTTTGACGTTATTATAAGGGTTTAAATATTTTAAGTGAGTCTTTTAAGGAACATTTGAGTGATGGTGACGTAGAAGTTTTTCTGAAGATATTTACTTTATTTTACGCTGCCGATACTGTAGTTCTAGCTGAGAATGAAAAAGATTTACAGTTAGCTTAAAACGGTGTAAAAATGTATTGTGATACAAGGAATTTGACCTTTAATTTAAATAAGACAAAAGTAGTTGTATTTTCTAGAGGTAAAATTAGAAAGAAACCTTTTTTGGGGGGGAGGGGGGGTGGTAGGGGGATTAAGAGCTTGAAGTCGCTGAAGGCTATTCTTACTTAGGTGTTCAATTTAACTTTAATAATAAGTTTAATAAGGGCAATGCGTTGCAAGTAAACGAGGCCCAAAGGGCATTATATAGTCTCCTTACTATGTCTCCAACTGCCTATTGATTTACAACTGCAATTGTTTGATCAATTAGTTTTACTTGTTTTACTCTATGGGTGTGAAATATGGGGGTTTGAAGATTTCAATTGAGTCATTTCAACTGAAGTTTTTGAAAAAAAAAAAAATTCTCAGAGTGAACAAGTACACTCCCAATTGTATGGTTTATGGGGAACTAGGAAGACAAAAGTTAATTAATAAGGTTGATGTTAGAATGGCGGACTTTTGGGTAGACTGGCCAATGGCTCTGAACATAAACTTTTGTCTATGATGTATCGGCTTTTAAGAACTTTACATGACAGAAAAATTTATTCATCTCCCTGGATTCTTAAAGTTCACTCGGTTTTAATTATACGGGCTTATCATATATATGGCATACCTCAATTATGAATCATCAGAGTTTTTACTCAAGTAGTACATTATGTACATTGTGTAATGATGCAGAGGGTTGGTGAAATTTATGACCAAGAATGGTTGTCCGAAGTAAATTCAAACAGTCAATGTTTACTTTATAGAATTTTTAAGAAAAAGTAGAACTCGAGAGATACTTGAAAGTACTTAATATGCGGGAACGGATTAATTTATGTAAACTCCGTTGTGGTACACTAATATCAAAATTCCTACAGTAACTGGGAGGTTTGAAAATATAGTCTATTAGTCTTACATGATAGAATATGTACCTTGTATGTTAGGGGGTATGGGGGTGAGTTTCATTATTTATTTGAGTGTGATGCATTAACAGATGTCAGAGACTTGTACATAAAACGTTTTTTAGGAGGAATCCAAACATAATGGAGCAATTATTTCAAAGTAAAAGTAAGAAGAAATTAGTCAAGTTGAGTTTATTTTCGGCAAAGTTAAGAACAGCGTCTAAGTCTTAGGTTGGGGCCGGAATTAGTAAGACATTTTTTTTTCTCTTCATACATTTTTTACTTTATTTTATTTATTTTTTCTTATTTTTTCTCTTTTTGTTTGTTTTGTTGTTCTTGTAAAATGTAATAAATCCTGTTAATTTTATTGCCTCTTATACCTCTTCGGAGGAGAGAAAGAGAATACACTTACCTAAACTAAACTGAACTGAACTAAACTAAACTTATATCTCAGCTAAGGAATGTCCTATGAAGATGGGGGCTGGAATGTTCGAATTCATTTTTCATGCTTTTAAATATATATATTTTTTGACTTGAGGAACACTTTAAGTATTGTGCTCCTTCATAAGCATACCTGCTGCCCTATGCACACGAACAATCGACATAATCACAGAGACCGATGAATAATGCATCTTTGATATGCAAGTGAAAAAAGAACATCAATGGGTATGCAAGCACGCGGAGCGCGCGAAAATTTTGGGATTTTGCAAAGTAAACAGATGGAATTACTGATACAGAAAGCCGATCGTAATCGGTAGAGGACACCTTATTGTAAGATACATGTATTGTCTTTTGGTAATGCATTTCTTTTAAGTTTGAGGTCACAAAAAAGTGTGGAGGCCTTTTACATTAGTGTCCCCTCCACTCCAAAAAAAGGGGAGGGTGGTCATATCGCCCTGTCCCCCCCCCCCCCCCCCCCCGTAATCGACGCCCCTGAGTTCGAGTCTTGGCAGGGTCATACGGAATACTTTAAGAATGGAACCTTCTGCTTCTGTGCCGTTGAAAGGCCATGCAGTGGGCCACGACTGGAAAACCCCCTTGGCTGGCATGACCTAACCAATTGCTTAGAAACTGAGCCGTAAAACCTCATCTAACTAACCCCTGTGACATCATTCAATCCGAATAATGTACACCTTGGTAGTGGTGGTCACTTGATTTCAAGTATGGTATGTATCATGCAGCTACCAATGCCTTCATCTCTTTGAAATGGTGCATTAATACTGCATTTACAATGCACGAACAAGTTTGGTAAAGCAAATCCATGTAGAGCAACGACCTTTCCGATTTCTTTGTGCTACATCTTGTAAAAAATGCTCCCCTTTTTGATAGTTATCTCGTTCTGTATCTAAAAATGTTGGTATTGATTTATTGGGAACATTTTCTGTACATCAAACGCAATCATCTCAATATAAATACAACAACTGCTTGCTGTGCACTGGTGTGCCGTACGTATTAGCGTCAGTACAGTCTTGTTTGGAAAAAAAAAAAACCGAATGCAAAACTTCTCCCTCTCATCTGTAGAGATGACATTCAAATCTAACGCTGCAAACTGAATGGAAGCGTCATGTCATTGGCTTTCTGTATTATAGTCTGCTCCCCGTTTGTTCATATTAAATTAAGGGAAATGCATTCAGCCGATACAATATCATGGCAGTATAGATACACCCCCCCCCCCCCCCTCCCTTTGTAGCGGACACCTTTAAGTTACAGTAATATTTCAGTTCTGTTGCAGCCCACACAAATCCATACGTGAACTGCATGTACTTTGGTGAGTTATCCACATTTCTACCCGCCAAATTGTCGGGTAAGGTATGCTATTTATAAAGTATAGGTCCCATCAATCACGCACATTCCTGACCGTCAATGCAAATCGGAAATTAACAAGACACATAGACTACTGACTGGTTTCCCGTGTGTCGTATAATACTATAGCTGACAGTAACACACAAAGACTCAGTGCAAACTCGGTACTACTCATGAATACAAATTTACACGTAACAAACATGCTATCTCTCAATGAATGTTTAGGTTGTGATATGAATTGACTGAAACTGTTTTACAGAAAATGTCGACAGCTTTTAACTTACCTTCTCGCTCATTCTGCGTCTTTTCACTTCGGCTTCAAACTTCACTCTGTCACTAGCTTTGTGCTTGCCTTTCCCACTCATTCTACCGAGTGAATACAGAAAACCGCAAAATGTTATTTCAACTTGTTGAAAGCCCCTTAGCTGGAAATTGTTGTTGCATCAATCAGTTGTGTTTACTTTCTTATTGAACCCTTCTGGTCATGAAGCATGGTTTCAGCTGAAGCGGTAGCAAAACTTCCCTTTGCGTCTGAGGAAATGAGCATGAACGACTTTTTCATTGATAAAGCATGAAAACTTGCAACTGCATCTACAAAGGCTCGCAAAATCATTTCTGGTATTCTGGGAAAATGATGTCATTTGTTCTTGTTACCTCGTGTGTGTGTGTCACAAAGTGTGTCTCGTCGATATATTGCTCAATGAAGAATATAAATAACTGCGCAAAGACAGACGGACGGTACTTTTTTCTTTTTTTTTTTTTTATGGCCGATACATGTTATGAAACCAGCTCAAAGGAAATCATGACGACTCATTTTTAAGCTTACTTGTAAACTCCTGGACCTAACACCAATTATTTTAATTTTAAATATCTACGTTGTACTGTTATGGAGTAAGCGTGAACAAGGTGGAAGTAACAACCTAACATTTTAGGTTCTGACCTCCAGATTTTGGTATTTGTCGCCATTATTAATAGGCTGCATCAATGGACGCGGCAATTTATGGCTAGTGTATAGGCCTATTCTAAGGGAATCTTACATCACGCAAATGGACCGTTAGCACCGTACCTGTATCGTATATTGATTGCAGCCCTGTACATTGTACTTGCCGATCTACGATTCGCAGGAGAAATTCTCCACATATACTATATACTGCTGACAACGACTGATACTGCGCTGGGTGGTTATATGGCTTCCGAATTTAACACTTACTTTTATTATTTTTTTATTAACCATTGAGAGTGCGAAGCTTTCCACTTTTCCTTTACAATTAAGAGAATATTTGTAACCATTTAAATAATTTCGAATAGGGGGTAGGTAGTTCGTTGAACTAATGGGTGAGATTTTCAGGGTGTGCCTTTGTAAGAGGCAACTTTGCTAGGCGGCGACCTGACTGGTTCTTATCGGCATAATTTAAATACACACATGTACGTAGGACCATGGGATTTAACATAATTGGTCAGAAGTGATTACATTATCGGTTCGATGTTACTACCTTATCTCTTCATTTTTTCTGCTTTATCGTTAAACATTTTTCTACTTTATCGGTCGTTTAATACTATCGGTTAATTTTTACATTTTTTACAGCTCATATGCCAAAAAGAGACCATATACTGTATGCAAGATGGAGGCAGAAGTACCATCCTTTTAGTTTTAGTTAGTTAGTTTATTCAGTTAGTTCTGAACAATCGTTAAATCGGGCTGACCGCGGCTATTTTTCGTTGTGGCTCACTGGTTTCTTTTCCCTTCTCCATTGCTTTGGACGAGCACCAAGTAAGCCCTAACCCTATGACCCGACCAGGAATTTATCTCCAATCTTCAAATTAAGTGAAGTGTCCTCTAGCTTACTTAAATGACCAAACACAAAGCTTTGTTCACTAAATTCACATTAAATCAAGCCAATCCGCAGGGTCTCATCCGCAACACCAATGAGGGAAGTTGCAATTATTTTTTGCAGGCGACTGGCAATGGCTATGGAAAAAGTCGTCATACTGCTATACTGAATTTTGGAATTCAGCCAAGTTCGAACTGACCTGATAACAGAAATCGCATCGGTAAGATGAAGGCTATAAAATGACCATGGATGAAAAAACCTAACTTCAAAAAAGTTTTTGGTGAATTTATTAACAGCACCTACGTAGTAGCCACAATTACAAGACTGCAAGAGAGGGTATCCAGGATTTTCATTTTGACTCCTAAATCACTTGTTGTGAGAGTCAGCGGGAGTATTCCATCTGAGAGAGTCTGAGGGTAATTAAACGGTTTTCCAGATGTAGTGCTACTGTATCTTCATTGTAAATTTATTCTATTGCCCTCAAAAAGTTACAACATAAAAAATTGCAACATCCTGTTTACAATGAAGTCATCACCAACAACTAACTGTCATTATAAACAAGCATCAAAGTTGCACAAGACAATATTTAGGAGGTGGAACATTTTTCGTTTACTGTAAAAAGAGCCAAAGGGCCCAAATGGGGCATTGGACCAAAAACCAAAAATTATAGCATACCATCCACAGATCACTAACCAAGCACCCTTTCTACAGACGGTTAACACTTTTAACAAAAGTTCAAAGGTAGACTTACACATTTTGTACACATTTTGTAATGTTTCTCTTTTTTTTTGATAAAATGGACCTCAGGGCCACATTTTGGGCACTGGACCCAAATTTCCTGTATATAATGAAGATAACAACAACTGATGGTCAATATAAACAAGCATCAAAGTTGTACAACACAAATTGTAGGAGGTGGAGCATAACTGTGTGTCAATATAAACAAGCATCATATTTATACAAGGCAATTTGTAGAAGGTGGAACATTTTGCAGAATTTCATGAAAAGAGCCAAAGGGCCCAAATGAGGCATTGGACAAAAAATTCCAGTACACCATCCACAGATCACTAACCAAGCATCCTTTCTCTAGTTCTAGAGACTGTTAACACTTTTAACAAAAGTTTACAGGCAGGCTTAAACATTTTGTAATGTTTCTCTTTTGTTAAATAAAATGGACCTCAGGGCCACATTTTGGGCACTGGACCCAAATTTCCTGTATATAATGAAGGTAACAACAACTGAGTGTCAATATAAACAAGCATCAAAGTTGTACAACACAAATTGTAGGAGGTGGACCATAACTGTGTCAATATAAACAAGCATCATATTTGTACAAGGCAATTTGTAGAAGGTGGAACATTTTGCAGAATTTCATGAAAAGAGCCAAAGGGCCCAAATGAGGCATTGGACAAAAAATTCCAGCACACCATCCACAGATCACTAACCAAGCATCCTTTCTCTAGTTCTAGAAACTGTTAACACTTTTAACAAAAGTTTACAGGCAGGCTTAAACATTTTGTGATGTCTCTCTTTTGTTAAATAAAATGAACATCAGGGCCACATTTTGGGCACTGGACCCAAATTTCCTGTATATAATGAAGGTAACAACAACTGAGTGTCAATATAAACAAGCATCAAAGTTGTACAACACAAATTGTAGGAGGTGGAGCATAACTGAGTGTCAATATAAACAAGCATCATATTTATACAAGGCAATTTGAAGAAGGTGGAACAGTTTGCAGAATTTCATGAAAAGAGCCAAAGGGCCCAAATGAGGCATTGGACAAAAAATTCCAGTACACCATCCACAGATCACTAACCAAGCATCCTTTCTCTAGTTCTAGAGACTGTTAACACTTTTAACAAAAGTTTACAGGCAGGCTTAAACATTTTGTAATATTTCTCTTTTGTTTTATAAAATGGAACTCAGGGCCACATTTTGGACCCTGGACCCAAATTTCCTGTACATAATGAGGGTACCAACAACTGGGTGTCAATATAAACAAGCATTTAAGTTGTAGAAGACCAATTTTAGGCGGTAGAGCATTTTGCAGAATTTGACAAAAAAAAAAAAAAAAAAAAAAGCCCAAAGGGCCCAAATGGGGCATTGGACCTAAAATTCTAGCTTACCATCCACATATTGACTAATCATAGTAACCAAGCATCCTTTCAACAGACTGTTTACACTTTTAACAATAATTCAAAGGCAAGCTTAAAAATTTTGTAATATTTCTCTTGTTTAATAAAATGGACCTCAGGGCCACATTTTTGGCCTTGGACCGACACTTCCTGTACACAATGAAGGTACCAACAACTGAGTTTCAATATAAACAAGCACTGTCAAGATAAACAAGCATCAAAGTTGTACAGGAAAATTTGTAGGAGGTGGTGCATTTTACAGAATTTCATGAAAAGGGCCAAAGAGCCCAATGGGGCCTTTGACCTATAATTCCAGCATACCATCCACAGATCACCAACCAAGCATTCTTATTACAGACTGTCAACTCTTTTAACAATAATACAAAGGCAGGCTTAACATTTTGTAATATTTCACAAAATGGACCCTCGAGGCCATCCTGGGCCTTAGATCCAAAAATTGTGAAAACCCCAAAAGGACCACTACCAGAGTACCATTATGACAAACCATCAACAGTATACGACATAATCTGTAGGAGAAGGGGTTCTTGTGTAGAATTTAAAAAAAAAAGGGCCAAGGGGCCCACATAGACCATTTGGACCAATATTTCCCGAATACCCCAATATATCACTACCCACACAACATTGTGTCCACCTTTCAAGCAAATCGATGGTAGGATGTGGGAGTGAAAGTCTTCAGCACAAATTGTGGACAGACATATACTGTAGACAGACAGACAGACAGACAGACAGACAGATAGAAAGATAGATAAAAAGCAGACGGAAGACAGACAGATAGATAGGTAGAGAGACGCTGCATGAGCACAAAAGCTCACCCCAGCATGTTGGTATGAGTAAAAACATAAGAATTGCCAAACCATCAGAAAGCCGAAAATGAACAAGAAAGAGACACAAATATCGGAGTGATACCAACAGTAAATTACCATGCCAGATAACATGTGCAATTATATGAGTAAAGTGAGCATATCATTGGCTTATTATTTTTTGAGAGGGAGAGGGTATTTGTCAGTGATAGTAAGAATGGCGATGTAGAAACTGGCAGGATCAAAAATGGGGTTTAGCAGGTTTTAAAATGTGGAAGTGTTCAGATTGTAGAAGAAATGACACTAACAAACTAGCAAGCACTCGGGTAGAAAATGGTGCCAATTACATAAATTCAGTATGTCGGTGAACTTTGTGTTTCCGTCTTTCTTGTTGTGGCTAGCAGCCTTCTTGCAAAGACAGCGTACCGATGCGTCTGAATAATCCTGTCGAATTATGTAACATCTAAGGTGGGCGGTACTTTAAAGGGCCAAACCTCTCACCCAAAACTACAATTTTGGAACCCGGGTACCGAAATTCTCAATTGGCCCAGCTCTTTGATTGACAGCTAATTCAAACAATGCAGAGTGCCAAAGCTTATATTACACAGCATGAACGGTACTGAGAGTGTTTTTATAGTATAAATTGAGTATTTCTTTACTCACCCTGAAGCAATAAACTGAGATTGTGTCTGGATGAGGATGCATTTCAGACAATTGTGGGAGGGGCTTCAGTAAGAAGGTTAGGAGAACTGGTGCTGTTTGGGGTGAGAGAAATGGGCCTTTAAGTCTCAAGTGATGACAACATAGTGTTCAATTGCGCAATTCTATTATGCTGGACCTTGCCATTCAAAGACGATCTTTGGCTACAGTGCCAGTGTTTCTCCTCCTAAATTTTACACTCCTTTTCAAAGGATCACAATAAAATATGCCCAGTAAATCATTATTCCTATCTTAGTTGTAAATTAAAACATCTAGTCTGCATATGAAATAAGAGGGAAAAAAGGAAATAGCAAAAATAAAACGATGCAATAAGTAGAATGGCTTATCAAGTGTTCTCTTTTCAGTTCGGTATCTGTTTTTTTTTTTTACTTTATTCACTAGGTCACTTTCAAGTTAACACATTGTGTACTTGGCACCAAGAGGCCATGTTTGTGTTCCAACTTGGATACAACCATTCATGGTTTTGATTTTTTTATCGCCCTGGGCAATTGAAAAGAACTTAACTTTACAACCTCACTGCAGTTCTACCAACCTGACAACTGGTAAGACCAGGGTCACACCTCACGACGTAAGTCCTAGCGGCAAGAAACGTCCAACATTTCATCAACACGACGCAACAAAAATGGATGCACGAAAACTTATAACAATTTTGTACGATGCCATGGTTTTGAAAGATGGTATCCAGTTTATATAACAAATGAGAAGGCTGCAATGAGCAGGGAGTTTGCAACAGCACAGAACTGGTAGCACTAGTGTAAATAAGGATCCTTGAAATCAGGTCTTTGTTCGCAGCTGTCGCGTATTAGCGATGCTCACTGAAGTGTTCATAATCAAAGAAAGGTTCTCCGTCACTGTGCTGCTTGGTCACAATGAAATTTCATCCTAACAAAAGAAGCATGTAACGGACGGACAACAACTCTGAAGTCTGTTTTCTTGTGTGGTGCACAAAGATGCAATCGTCAATGCTAGACTGCCGACTTAACTTCGATAAATGCAGGGAGCAGAACTCCTCCAGAAGTGAATGTTGGGTTTTCGCCCCTTGGCTCTTCGCCAGAGAGTCGAGGGGACTTTTAGAAAAAAGAAGAACAGTAAATACTGCCCATCCCGAAGTAGACTGCCATTGAGAGTCACGTGACAAATTTAAGTTTTCTTCTTTTGTGAAGTTAACTATGAATATGCAATATTGAAGTCCCAGATATTTTAAAGAGAAATAAGAATAAAACTTGAGATTTTCCGGCTGCTGCTGCTTCAAAATGAGGTCGGGTGACTGTTTTTGAATTGTTGAATATGGGACTCAAGAACTTTGCATATTTTTATTTCTTACCTTCTTGTACATAGTCAAGTGGTTAGGAGCATGCTTTACCAGTTTTTACCGGTGTCCCTGCAAAGAAAGGTTTCAGTTGCCGTCAAAAACCAAACCCTGGTTTGTTAGGGGCAACTTTTTCATACGGCGACTTTGTTGATCGATGGGGGCGGACCTTCTGGGAGGCGAGTATACAGTGCCGAGTAGTATCAGGGCGACTTTGCAAGGTCGACTTTACTCGCAACTGCTCATAGACTACATGCATACATGTATGTAAGTATTGATATGTCGTTAGAACAGTTAATCAATTATCGGTATTTTTTACATTATCGGTACAAACAAGTTTTTACATTACCGGTTGTAACACATGCAAACCAACACAACCCAGTGAGCCATAACTGGAAAAAGGCCGTGGCCGGCTCGACTTGAACCAATAGGCTGGAGGCTGGTAAGTAAAACTCTGCCTAACTAACCGACTGACTGACTAACAAGGATCGTCAACCTTGACCATCGCATAGATTCTTAATGAGTCACAACCGAAAACTGACCGTAGAAGGTGCAACCGGTCGCCTACCGTGCCAATTGAGAAGAAACTGAGCAGTAAATCCTATTTAACGGGCTAACCATCGAAATATCCACTGTCTATATGCATTCAAACATTTGCTTTGATTTTATTTTAAACCATAGTTTTAAATAAGGCTATAGTTTCAGCGGCAGCAACTTGGAGGTATTGTCAGCTATTAAACATACCTGATGGTCATTCAGAACCACGTAGGCTTACCAGATGTTGCTTCCATGAAACATATGTAACTGAATTTCTTTCCGCCATGATTTATTTTAAGCACGTAAGCCTCAGCCTAGACGGGAAGGGTTGATATTTGATACTTATTACTTAAACGCATTAGGTTCAAAGGTCATTCTATCACTTAACATATTGCGATTTAATACATCTGTAACTATTTTTAAGCATTTGAACAACTGTAGAATGTTCAGAACTCTACTTAAAAACTAATTCGAAAGAAAAAAGCGTTGCGTCCTAGGTTAATGGATTTTCCTTGTACAAAGTCTTCGAAAATAAGAGAATCTGCTCACGTGATTTAGTCACTCCAACTTAAACGGAAAAATTCAATCCACTCTTAACTAGGCCGATGGTATTCCTCGTTGTCACAATGAACTCTTTTATCCTACCATTGTCAATACTACCATATATCGCCCAAGCTTGCTTACACAAGTATTATTTGTTTACTATTTCATGGATCGTCTATTACTCATTGGTAGATAAGCGACTGCCGTGTGTTCTTGCACAAATGCAGGTTATAGCTGCTATTGTACTGTACGTCCTTGAAACTATGCATTGCCATATTTCACCAGGTAAAACCCTGGTGTGTGCTGGGAGACTACAATGATGTACACTAGCAGGGAGTTGTCAGAGACTTCGATTGACGGCCTTGGTATAATATTATACAGGCAATTTAGGGAAGTGCGAATATGTGCAGCTACGTACAAAGTGTGCAGTATACCTAGTTAAAAAATGGAAACTAGCAACTCTTTTGTGAATACAGAGAAATTCTTGTTTGGCGAATTGGCGAATCGATTAATGTACCAAGGAGTGTTTTAGCTCGAACACAGAAATGAAACTGAATTTATAATAAAAAGGCCAAAGAATACGGTCAACTGGACAGAATTTGAATAAATGTGCATACCGACGGAGTTACAAGCGAAGATATAGTCAGTGGGCCTACAGTTGGTCAATAGGCCTACCTTCAAATGTTAGGAAACGATGAAAAAATATATTACTGCATATAAGAGAAAGAAAATGGTGAGACTTTTTATACCGTCCAGTGTGAGGAATATGTATTAACCAAAAATTTCAGGCAGGCTTGCCTTTCGCCAACCTCCGGTAGACATACAGCGTGTAGCTACTTGTAGTACACCCAAAGGGGGTGAAATAAAACTGCCTTATGGTCTCACACCCCCAATAATTTCCCCATTGACTTACACACTAAATTAGCTCCCTTTCGAGGCCGCTGCAGCCTTGTCAAAGTTCACAGCTATTTCAAGACACCCATCACTTGATAGCTGACAAGTTTGCCCATCATGGCACTACAAAATTTCCATACCATGACCGTTTAGATTTTGAGCTAGAAGGACTTAAAGTTTTTGTAGGGTACACCCACCCCTAGCCTCTTCACAAAAACGGAAAATCTCCGCCATTTGACAGCAGTTTTTTAAACAGTCAAAATCACCGTCAATCTTACCCAAATTTTCAACATCCACACTCTGGCAGGTACTCTTTCATATTCATGGACTTTCATCACCCAGCTGGCAGGTTATCTTGACAAAATTTGGTCAAAACCAGAGCTAAAAGGACTACTTCTTTGAGGGTGTGCACTTGACGCTCTAGAACACTACTCTAATGGAGTAGTGATACCTTAAAAAAGTGTGATATAGAGATTTGCTCTTACAAACACTTCAGACTCATTTCTATACATATTGTCAACTCAAGTCTTGTCATATTTCAACTTTCTGTCCCTCCTATATCAACTTCAGGACACCCAACTCTATGCTGGACATATGCCCTTTTCTGTGCATTCACAGCTACACTCAGGTGTGTGAGAATCTCCACATACCTCACACTGAATAACTTGCAAAGCCATTTGTGGCACTGATTTTCTTTCCCAACTGAGGTTTTCTGTTGTGGTAAAGCATGTTCTGTACAAAAATATAAGAAATTAATCTTCAAGAATGCCTCAGTTCAGCGTAGGCGCTGGTGATACAGATCATCTGGCCATAAGGTTACAACACCCCAAGTCTACAAGAACAAAAAGGAAAGGGGAAATAAAAATCATTAATCTGATGGAAAAAGTTAAACTTTCTGACTTGATATCCATGAAGGTCATGTACAATTAGCATTTTTGTTACATTTAATGAAAAAATCCACTATTCAGACTGTCTCAGGAGGATTGAAAGGTTAAAAAGTTGAGAAACCAATAGAGGGCGCTGTTCAAAACAGCTGTCTTGGACAGATTTCATTTGATGGTGGCCCATCCCCAGACAGCAGTTAACAGCATATCTGCAGAAGAAAAATTCTCTTACACTTATCTGAGACTAAGAAATGATTAAGTTATCATTATCTAAAACATAAATACATCAGTGACAGTGTTAAATTTATGCAGCATCATGCAGAAAGTCTGAAAAATGTGGCATTGTACAAACCTTTGCTGGAATTTCTGTAACAGTAAACACCTCCTCATTAAGTCTGTATGGGTGCTGGCCAATCTTGTTAAATGGTTATTCAGATCATTCCAGCATGACAGCTTGGCTGGGTAAATTTGTTCCAGAATATATATTAATAGTTTCTTGCTTTAATAAAGGTGTGATAACTAAAATTTTTAACAATACACACAACCAATGGAAGTCTCATTTCCTCTCAGACTTTGAGGTACACTACTACTGTAGTCAAGTCTTACCTGATGCAGTGAAAGCCAGTAAATGCACCACAACATTATATTACTGTACATGGAATACATAATGCTCACATGTGTTACTTGCTACTCTGCAGTCAGGAAATAAAGTGGGTTGGGGAGAGATGCAAAATTGAGCTGGTAATGTGAACCTTAAGAGAATCCTCACAAAAGAATGTGATTCTCATTAATTTCTCCTCTTGACGGTTTTTCTTCCCGGTGGCTGCATTTCAATTTTGAAGTCAATGTAATGTGTACTGCAGCAGATTAGTCATTTTCACATACCTTGATGCTTCAAATTACAAGTGCAACAAACTTTATATCCCTGGCCCCACTAAGGTTTGTCAGTCACTGAGTTAAGTCTGGACTTCACTTAGCCTACCACAAAACAGTACAGTCTCCTTTATTTAGGAATGACTAAAAAAGTTGAAATTGCCCTGACTTTCAGGCATAAAAAAAAGGAGAAAAAGAAATTGTTGACTTATATTTAAAAAGGTTGCAGGCATGGTTGAAACCCCCAAATGGTGACTTCATCTATTGGCCTAGGAGCAAGCAGCCCACACTGCCATTTCATGTTTCAAAAGAAAGTTGATCTGCTCAAGAACTCCTCCAATGCAGGCTGCCACAGAATGTTGCATTAAAAACTGGTCAGTTGGGATATGTTTCTCCTTCAACACCTAGCTGTTACCAATCAAATATAACCTGCAATTAAATAAATTCAAGTCAGCAGGAAAATTGGAGGAAGAACAGCATATGGAGACACTGGGAAGGGGGGGGGGGGTAATTTGGTCATGCACAGTGACAATGCATTAGATGGAAATTGCTGTGGGGTCCTTAATGACCTCATATAAGTTCTAACCAGAGTCAGAGATTTGACTACTGCATTCTCTTTCGTACATACTGCATATTACAGTACAGTGTGGTGAATGTGCACAGCAACGGTAGCTTAACCTAGAGTTAGTGTATGTTTTCACCCCTCCAATACCCTTCTACGTGTACAACTGGTACAAATAACCCCCTCCAACAGACTGCATCATTGCAATTGAGTTGAAAATGTCATTACAATACCCAGTCCTATGAACAATATCACACACTTACCTGCAGCATGTCGTCTAACATTAATTGCCAAGTAGCTGTTCGTGGAACTAGCTTCCTGGCTACCGTTTACACAGGGTGCCTGGACGATAGGTAGGCTATGGCAGTGTAGAATGACCATTGTAACATTCAGCTACTCTTAAACATTCATTTACTTTCCAAAAATGTGACAAAATAGAATATGGCAGTGCAATCTTTGTCACAATCTCAATCAGGGTATCATTTTTTACCGAAAACTGTAATTTTGACCCCAAAATCACTCAAGCGCGAAATTCTGAGACGTCTCCCCAAAATCATGTTTCAGACATTAAAACAAATCATTTAAGTCTAAATAAGGTGTCTTTACATAAAAAATGAAGAAAATCACCTTTTGCTCTAAAGGTCTCACACCCCCAATAATTTCCCCATTGACTTACACACTAAATTAGCTCCCTTTCGAGGCCGCTGCAGCCTTGTCAAAGTTCACAGCTATTTCAAGACACCCATCACTTGATAGCTGACAAGTTTGCCCATCATGGCACTACAACATTTCCACACCATGACCGTTTAGATTTTGAGCTAGAAGGACTTAAAGTTTTTGTAGGGTACACCCACCCCTAGCCTCTTCACAAAAACGGAAAATCTCCGCCATTTGGCAGCAGTTTTTTAAACAGTCAAAATCACCGTCAATCTTACCCAAATTTTCAACATCCACACTCTGGCAGGTACTCTTTCATATTCATGGACTTTCATCACCCAGCTGGCAGGTTATCTTTACAAAATTTGGTCAAAACCAGAGCTAAAAGGACTACTTCTTTGAGGGTGTGCACTTGACGCTCTAGAACACTACTCTAATGGAGTAGTGAGACCTTATACTCTCAACTGCAACTACCTTAATTAAACAAATCGTTGCACCCATAGGTAATCGCTTCAAATGCATAAATCCTTTAATCCTGCTGTGTGAATAATGTGGGTCCTCAGTTTGAGGATGGTTTTCGATTCTTATTGTTTAGCTTTATAACCAGGAGAGAAATAACCAGCTAAAGTGAGGAACATGGTAGTTTGTGGATGCAATGATGAGATCAGGGAAGGGACAGAACTCCCTAATGAGATCTGTTGAAATGCGCGGTCACAAGGAAATCGGTCTTGTTTGTCCGATTGAGTGTTTAACTGGAAAAACAGCGTTTGCCAAACGATTTATTGAAGTTAACCTAGTTTACATACAATCAGATACATAGATAGAGTTCGATGGAAAAGACGCATCTAGGAAAACGATTCTGCCCGATGAGCACAAATATAACCAGCAGTTCACTTTTCTGTAACAATTGACAAATTTGTTGGCCCAAACAATTAGGGTAAGCAAAACCACACCTTCGTTACCGCTCATTCAAAATCCACCAATTAATCATTTGTATCGCAATGCGTCAAAACAAAACAAAAGCAAGCAAATATAACGTAACATTTGACGGTGAAAAACTACAGAGATTTCTAAATTGTCTGTGCTAAAATTTTGGTTGCTGTTTGACGTTAGTAGGCCTATGTAGGGTAATGTCTTTTTCATACACTTTATTTCTAGTTAAACTGTAGTGCAAATTGTAGACCAGGTTGTTTTGCTTTCCAAATAGCAGAATGCAGAGATTGTTAGTATTTCAACAACTGCTGTTTATGGTTTTAGCCCTTTTCTATTTGACAACGAAATTTTAACAAACCTTATGCTCCCTGGCACTCGTCAAACACCATGGTCTAACTTAAACGTGATGACCCCAGGCAAGTTGTCTGCATTTAAAATCCCCTCACTCGTATTGTCCTGTTTTAGTGACATAACGACATGGTGAGCCAGTGAATGCGTTATAAACGTTGGGACAAGGCATATTCTTCACTATACAGCCAGCAAATTCTGTGTCGGCGCTAGCAAACTTACTTTCAGGAAGCAAGCAACATAGACCAAAATCTGTCCTGCTTTTTGGTGTTACTTCGTGACGCACTTCGGAGGGTATGATTGAAAAAATACGAATCGATGGGAAAAGATGAAACAGTAACCCATGCAATTACCACAAGCGATCCGTTTGGCCTATGGATCAAGAAAAAATAAGTAAAAATATTCCTTAAAATTCAAAATCTGGAGAAGGTGAGATGGACACACAACTTCCACGTTTTAAGTAAACTTTTCCTCAACTGGTACTAAACCTGCAGCTGCAGCCTCTGATCATGTTCTTAATGCACTTTAATTATCTGAAACACGCTTTAATGTAGAATTTATGAAAAATGAAACAAATTTTAAAGCTATTTTTGGCATGTGGGATTAAAAGGGGTAAAAAGATGTGGAAGGAAAATGGACACTTTGACTTGAACGAGGAACTGTTTATGTCCCTCCTTCGTCGGTTTCGCGCGTAACATTAACTGCGAATATGTAACTCGAGCTTGATACCGATCCAAATTGTATAATCTGCGTCACTCCGATATCTGAAAAAAATAATACCCTTCAGCCCACCTAGTATCATTTTTGTATCGAGGAACGACGAAATCTGGACGGTGAACAATACGGATAGGGGAGAGAATGTCACTATGCTCTGTTTCGTGTAATAGATACTAATAGGCACTGGCATCTGGGGGCGTGTTGATTCCCAAGTTAGAAGTGAATAGTTGTAGCTTTAATTCGGCTTAGCAGTAACTGACGTGCTATATAAAAGTCCTAAACCGCTACAAACTTACTAAATATTTGGTGGTCGAACTGTTATTAACGGCTGGGAAAGGATTCCCTTCCGAAAAATATCGGAATTCGTGTGCTAAATTTTCTGGTCCCAATATGAGTTCAGTACTGGTTAGTGCCAAACTGAATACTACCGTGTACGGTGTACACTGACCACATTTTGTAAAAACCATCGGCCCTTTCCCGATGATATGCTTCTTGTGACGCTCAAAGTGGTCATGTATTAAAATTTTGATCTTTCTGGCAGAAAATCTCTTCAGAAATTCCTGCCCCTGGAGACTGGGCGTCATGACATGGCCGATATAGATTAGCTTTAGACACTAGGGGCTGGTTTTTCAAGAAAATGGTCGCAAACAAACCTTCAGTGGTATTTTCGAGCATACTACTAGGCATAGGCCTTTCAAGTGGGAGTCGGGGACTGCACTCCTCCTAAAGCAGGGGAAATGCTTATTTCAGGGCACTGACACTTATATGTATTTTAGGGCGGTAACCTGTAGTAGTTAGTTCGACCTGCAGCGGACCGTGTTGACATGCGGCCGGGCAAAATAGGACTTGAAAAATATTCAGTTCACGGCAAACACGATCCGCCTCTTCTTAAAAATATCTTCCATTGCACTATGCACGGCATTCTATAGATTTCGTACGTGTCAGAAAATTTGTGGAACTAGTATATACAATGAATGTTGGCCACGAAAAGCCAACAACTCACCCTCAAATTTCTCTTCGTAGGCCAACTCGTTCGCTTGTGGTAGTTGATATTGTGTTCACAAGGTTAAAATTGACCTTCGTGGGTAATTTTTATGCCGACCCTCAGATGTGCGTCACGAAAGTTAAAAACGAAAGCACTTTTTCGTGTGCGGCCCGCTGCCTAACATCTACTTTTGGGGGAAATGCCCGAAGTATGTCGTCCAGCAATGTTAATAAGTCACAGCAGTGTTGATGACACCACAGAGCTGACATCTGTAGACTTTCTATAAGGTCGATTACCTTTAGGGGAGTTCAGCATAGTTCTAATAACAATAGTGTAATAGTATACGATAATATTTAACGACACGCCAACACGAATGTGTGATGTAGTGTCATACTAATCAAATACTGTTCAAGTACTCCCGCTTATTCGCCTCTTACGCTAGGCAGGGGATACCTAGGGCATATTCTACAACCCAGCCCACAGGGGGAATAAAAATATAAGTTAAGTTACAAGGTTACTTGCGACCAATGGTGGGAGGCAAACGGAAAAACTTTCATCCACTGAAATTACAGTCTGCAGTAGCCACAGAAATTCTGAATAAACTCTGATTGACAGCAAGTTCAAAAAATGCAGAGTACTTTGGCTCGTGTTGTACATAAAATATTTATTAAGAGCGTTGTGCTAACACACATTACGGTCTATTCACCGTGAAGCAACTAAACTAAGATTATTTCCGAATGAGAATGAATTTTAGACAATTGTGTGCGGGGCTTTACAAAGTAGGTTTAATAAGGAAAATTGGAAATGTTTGGGGTGAGAGGATTAGAATAGTCAATAGTAGTACGGTACCACTCTGGAGAATGCTCCAGAAACAATACACATTGCGAAGGCCGCTTTAGTCAGGGTGATGTTGAATGACTAGAGGCGGTGCGTACCTGGGTGGTTTCTTTTTGTTCTTTTAAGTAGTTGATCGCGATCGAGTGAGTTGACGCGATCAAAGTTCTCTTCTAGAGCAAAAAGTTATCTCTCGTTTGCGTTATCTCTCCGAGTCGTTTCCAGAGTGTAGCGAACTTCTACAGTAGTGGTACAGCCTAATGTATGTCATTGTTCCAATTCCTGGGAATGCATACACCTGAAGAATAACCAGCAAAGAGAAACTCTGTTTGCATCACACAAACAAGAGGACATTAATATTCTGAGTGACCTCAATAATTTCCTCGTTTCGACCTAAACCGAACCATGAATGTTGCGGTTTAAATGTCATGTTTTTAAATGGGTACTAGGCCTACAGAAATGTCTGACCGTATACTGTATCCAACAGGTTTGTGGTGAGGTGCATTTCGTTTCGAGACAATAAGTTGTCGAGGAATGCCTCGCTTTTCTTAGAGCTGTATTTAACAAGAAACCTAATTCATGCAAGCAAATTTACCCCAAATTGACACGGATCTAATTTTACACCAATTTGTATCCCCGTCTTCAGAGTTAGTGGTGGCATCGGCAGTTCACAATTATGTATCGGTGCTCAATGTACCATCCAGTGAACAGTGTCTATTTTATACAAACTGACGAACAGGATGTTCATGGAATATAATTCAAACGATTCTGTTGCGCCTGTAAAATCAATATCCATTGAGTCATCGATTGACAAAAGAAAAATAATATGACTGTTTCACGATGGTTCAGAACATTTATTGCACGTCGTGGAGTGATTCTGCCTCAATATATCTATCTAATACCACAAGTATCAAAGATAAAGAAAGATATACCTGAATTTGTTGTGTTCTGGATGCCTTTAATAATTTAATTTCGGGGTGACTGTATTTGCCCTTAAAGTCCCAGAAGGAGACATTAGCCAAGGAGGAGATATTTATCCGGAAGAGGAAACTAATCCGTACCGTACTCATTTATGGATAATTGCTTTTAAGTTCAAGAACGTTGAGCGTAACAGCAGTTCAACGAAAGTAAAAGCAATCTAACGCGTTTATGTAGTTGATTACATTTCCATTCACATCCATTTCTGTTTATACTCTCACGAGTATTAAAATTAATTTCGCGGTCGAAATGTTCTCAGAAAATCAGTTAACTTTGCGTTACCAGTATCTTCGTTGAAAAGCGATGAGTCTGTTGTTTTCTGGTTAGGGCCTATTGTTTTTAAAATGCAGACTGCAAATTATGAGATGCAGTGCAAAAAAGGAGGATAGGCCTAGTCCCTGTTGAGTACATTCAGGAAGCAATGCAATTTGGTGATACATAGGTCTGTTGGCATGTAAGAATCAGGTCGTTGATTTACCACAAGAACTATTTTGACTATTACGGCCAACTTCTACGTTTGATGACCTGTTAGTACCTTTCCTGAGAATGCAATCAGGAAGTGGTCAACTCCATGATTCGATTTCGTTTTTAAAGGCGAAATATTGCGTTTGCCAGATTTTTTACAAGCGGATACAGTTCTTTGAAAGAAAAGTTACTAGAGGAAAAGTCTATCCAATGAACACTTATCATCAATTGCAACTGCCAAACTGGTTCAATCGAGCACTTTTGCAAGCAAAACCACACCTTCGATACCAATCACCAATCACTGAATCTTTTGCATCTCGTTGCGTCAAAGAGAAGTAACTGCTTCTTAGTCTCACACTAAAAAATAGTTTGTGAAAAACCACTTACAACTTCGTGGAATTACCAAGACCAGAGATTTGTACTAGGCCTATGCCTGTCAGTCTGTGCTGAACCATTACCGCAGTTGCAATTCGACAACCCGATTAAAGGGGAAATGCAGACACATCAACTTTAAGTATACTGTAGCAGACTGTCCTGTTTCCTTATTGGCTACTGACAGTCATGCAACAATATTTTTTCTTCTCAAGCGTAAAAGCAGGGAGTTGTTATTTGGAAGGAGATGCAACGCAAATTTTAATTTATGCCAATATTTTACTGCTTTAGGACTCACTTAAAGGAATGAGGATAAGCTGTTGACGCAAAGAAATTTCCTTCCTAATTTACTCGCGGGCATCTCTTCAATGTCATTCCTGGAACACCATGTCATTGAAGACAACTAATCCTTAGACAAATGACTCATGCAGAACAATACTTTGATAGGTAGGTCTGTACCGACAACAGTTTAGGAGCAGATGCAATCACACTCGAAACGCTTGTTTACCTGAAATAAATGAATTCAATTGGCCCTTTTCTCTGGAAGGCATGACATGCAGATAAGCTGTAGGGGGTATAAGTCTTATATACTTTGACATGATGAGAAGTTTTCTCACGTTTCCAGAAATAGCCAGATGTAAATTCTTGTTCAGATTTCGACATTTGACCGAGTTGATATTTTTTCATACGCGCTACGAGCATCGAAAGACCGGTTTTTACTTTTATTTCCGTGACGACTGAAAATACTGTGGCAGTGCAAAGAACCTGCCGGTCCTACTCTAACCCTAGCAGACGACAATCGCCTTTTTGGTTTCCCGAAAGGGACAGAAAATGTTAATTACTTTAAAAGCTGAAAAACATCATGTTGTATTGGGCGCAAAACTTTCACTTAGTGGATTGAAGGTCAACTTGACTGAGTGGCTAGGGCGTCTGAGTCACTCCTCTTAAGTTCACAGGGCAAATTAAGTGCAAGTTTAATAAGAGGTGGTTGTGTTGGAGGGGGGGGGGGGGCGACGAGTCTCACCCTATAAATTCGAACCCTCATAGTCGCCGAAAGGCCCGAAACAAACTCTCCCGCCCCCCCCCCCCAACAAAGTCTTCCCTGACAACTCCACCCCTCTAGTTCATATCGGCCCTGTGACTTCAAATCCTTTTATAAACTAGACGGTTGATCGAAGCCACTGAAAATGGTTTGAAACGAAACGAAAAAGCCCAATATTGCACCACTTCGGTCCAATTCTCGATCTAGTAAATATTAAGTGCTGTACAAATTGAGCAAACGGCCTACCATGCTCACATTCTCAGAAAAAATGTTTTGTCGCAAACACAACTTTAACCATTGTGTCAGGAACGTAACTTTCACGCAGGCAACAGTATAGTGTAGTGGAGTGTGGTATAGTATAGTTAATTCTCTTTTCATCCTGCGAAGAGGTATAAGAGGCGTTAAAAATAACATTAACAAGATTAATCACATTTTACAAGAACAACAAAACAAACAAACAAAAAGAGAGAAAATAAGAAATAAATAAAGTAAAAAATGTATGAAGAGAAAAAAGTCTAATAAATTCCGGCCCCAACCTAAGACTTAAAAGCTATTCCTAACTTTCTCGAAAATAAACTCAACTTCACTAGTTTCTTCTTACTTTTACTTTGAAATAACTGTTCCATTTTTAATGTATTTGGATTCCGCCTAAAATAACGTTTTATGTACAAGTTTCTGACATAAGTAAATGCATCACACTCAAATAAATAATGAAACTCACCCCGATACCCCCTAACACACAACAGCACAAGGTACATATTCTATCATGTAAGACTAGTAGACTATATTTTCAAACCTCCCAGTTACTGTAGGAATTTTGATATTACCACAAAGAAGTTTACATAAATTAATCCGTTCCCGCATGTTAAATACTTTAAGTATTTATCGCGTTCTAGTTTTTTCTTAAAAATTCTCTAAATTAAACATTGACTATTTGAATTTACTTCGGACAACCATTCTTGCTCATAAATGTCACCAACCCTCTGCGTCATTACACTTTTAATATACGAAACTGGGAATAATGTACTTCTTGTGTAAAAGCTATGATGATTCATAATTGAGGCATCCCATATATATGATAAGCCCGTATTATTGGAAACTGAGTGAACTTTACGAATCCAGGAAGATGAATAAATTTTTCTATCATTTAAAGTTCTTACACGCCTATACATAATAGATGAAAGTTTATGTGCAGAGCCATTAACCAGTCTACCCCAAAAAGCCACCATTCTAACATCAACCATATTAATTAACTTACCGTATGTCTTCCTAGTTCCTCATAAACCATACAATTGGGAGTATACTTGTTCACTCTGACAATATTTTTTGAAAACTTCAGTTGAAATGACTCAATTGAAATCTTCAAACCCCCATATTTCACACCCATAGAGCAAAACAAGTAAAACTAATTGATCAAACAATTGCAGTTGTAAATCAATAGGCAGTTGGAGACATAGTAAGGAGACTATATAATGCCCTTTGAGCCTCGTTTACTTGCAACGCATTTCCCTTATTAAACTTATTATTAAAGTTAAATTGAACACCTAAGTAAGAACAGCCTTCGACGACTCCAAGCACTTTATCCCCAAAATAAAAAACAGGTTTCTTTCTAATTTTACCTCTAGAAAATTCAACTTTTGTCTTATTTATATTAACGGTCAAATTCCATGTATCACAATACATTTTTACACCATTTAAAGCTAACTGTAGATCCTTTTCACTCTCAGCTAGAACTACAGTATCGTCAGCGTACAATAAAGAAAAACCTCTACGTCATCATCACTTAAATGTTCCTTAAAAGACTCAAAATATTTAAACCCTTATAACAATGGCTAATAAACCTTTCAAAAAGATAGCGAATAGCACTGGTGACAAATTTTCTCCCTGTATAACTCCTAAATTACAGACGAAAAGGTTAGATGTTTGCCCCGTATTTTCTACACATGACTTAGCATTTCTGTGCAAGGACTGAATTACATTAAGAACTATCCCATTAATATTACTTGCAATGAACTTAGACCAAAGAAAAGTCCTATTGACCAAATCAAACGCCTTTTATAATCGATGAAGGCACAGAATACACGTTTTCTTTTACTCAAATAGATATCTATAACTGAAAATAACACAAAAATATGATCAAGTGTAGAATAATTAGCTCTAAAATCCGCTTGCTCGTCCCCAAAGACCCAGTGTTATCTAGATATTTCTCAATGCGTTCATTTAAAATAGAAGTAAAAAGTTTTCCCAAACAGCTTAAAAGGGTGATACCACGGTAATTATCGACATCATTGGGCGACCCTTTTACTTTGAATAATGGCTTGATAACACCACCGATTGTCCAGTCCATCGGCATCACCCCAGTGGCCAAAACAATATTGAAAAGTTTGGTTACCAATTTCACAACATTAATTGGACTGCACTTGAAAATTCATTAATAAGATTATCAATCCAGGGTGACTTCCCACATTTAAGTTTTTGTATTTGCAAGGTCACCTCTCCTTCTGTTATATCATCATTCAAATACTCATTTACATTAGATGTCACGCTATAAAAATCTGAAAATACGTTTAAATGCACAAGATCCCCCTTCGAAAGATTCATGAAATGAACTTTGAATTTATCAATAGAAATATGAGAGCTACATTTCTGTGATGAACTAGCATTATTAATCAAATCCCAATACTTCCTCGGTTCAGACTTTTTCATATTCCTCATTACATTGTGAAGATTAGTACAATAATTGCATTTTGCTTTTTCAGTACTGTTTGATACTGCTTTCATACACACCGCAGCTCTTGCTTTGATATTCACATTTATTAACTTTGCATGATTGCTTTGATTTAATGTACCTTGCCCTTGCTAATTTGCAGTCATTATTAAATCGCTGATTAGTAGGATTTGCTACTTTTCTATTACTAATCGATCTCTTCCTTACCATACCCATTTTTCCAGCGGTGTCAAGAAAAAGTTCCCTTACATTGTTACACAAATGATCCATTCGTTCTTGTGAACTAAACATATTTTCAATCAAATCAATTTCGCAAAGGATTTTATCAACATTGTCCTCATCAAACAGGTTTTCAAAATCACGACTTTTACTTTTATCCCAGACAATTTTAGTCATAGTAACATTACGCTCAACGGGTAAAGCTTCATTTATACATGATGGTGGATCCTTGCAATAACCTTTAATTTCAATGTGTATAGGATAATGATTATCTGACATAAATTTATCCAAAGAGTCAACTTCAAAATTAAAAATATTTGGAAAAATTTCAGGAGATACTATGACATAGTCAACGGGTCAATTATGCTCTTATCGGCAAAGGTTAAGCTACCTACTCCTTGATCAGTTCCACGCCTTCCATTTACAATATGCAAATCCAAACACCGGCATGGGCCAGATGGGCTGTAAGATGTGTCTACCTCACATTCGGCATTTGCACATGTGCAGATTAAGCTGAGACGTGCCAACGGACTTGTTGGGGTTGGCAAGCGGGAATTTTCGATGATGTGGTCGTGGAGTAAATACTAGCGTTAGTCTGCGTAGCGGCGTTCAAGTCTGTGACTATTTTATGAGTGATCAAATCAAGTATATAAAGAAAGGCAATAGAACTGCGTAACGATTTATCGTCCTTCGAAAGAAGACTTCCTACATGCCTCAAATAGGCTGATTATTCTATTGGAACACCGTCAAGTCGGTGAAACCGGGGAAACGGTCGAAATTTCCACTTCATGAAAAAGTCAAAATAACTGAGTGGCAGATGATTGCTGTATAACGTTAGTATTGTTCGTGTGTAAATCGAGTAGCATCACACTGAAGATATTCATACGCCGAGCCGAGAAAGAAGGCACGAGTTGACTTGATTAACTGAGCAAATCCAATAATCGAAGCTGTAGGCTTCGATTAATGAAAAGTGAATGGGGAAGACTGCCCTCAGTTATGTAGCGACACCTCTATGTTCCGACAATCTCTATATTCATCAACTATCGAGTTGTCGGAACATAGGTATGTTGGAGCAAAGCCTGTATTGGAACTTAATGGGTTTGTCGGAATATAGCGGTGTCGGAATATATGGCTGTAACCAACTGAATTAAGCTTCACTCCATAGGCTGAAGTCAACTAGAAAGCCAACAGGCTTAGTGATTCCTTGCCATATGATATATCAATAGCAAACATGGAAACAAACATGACATGCATGAGATCCCATACAATTATCCTACTGAACTGAGATATCATAAAAGTAAGGCCAAAACTTTTTGACCTCATGTGACCCAAAATGACCTTTCGACCCCTTAAAAACAATAGTGATCACCTCACCAACACGTCCATCAACATGAGCAATTCAAAATTAAGCTTAGTACAGTATGAGTATGGAAGTACTACCTCCATGGTATGAGATCCCTCACAGTTATCCCCCTAAAAATATTATGTCTAAAGGGTTTTATCTTTTGTCACCTCAAACCTTTGATCTCTACAAACAAGAGGAATTGCTCACACAGCTTTAACATGCCAGAAAACTGTTTTGTCTCATTACTTGATAAAGCGGTATTTTGAAACCATTTTCATCCAAAGTTTGATCAATGGGGACAGCTCTCCATTCTGAAGTCTCTGTATTCCGATGCCTCTATGTTTCCAAAAGTCTGCATTGAGGTTGGTGTTTAAACGAGCCCTCATCCAAACACTCTCCTACATGAATTGGATCAAATACTGTGTTCTCACATACCCCACGCTCGAGGTAACACTGTGTTAACTCACGCTCGATTAACGTGGGACCGCGGGTTAACGCAGGGTCGGTGTTTAAATTTCTATCCACCTCAAATCGCAGGGTTAAGCAGTTTTAAACATCGTGTTTGTTTTAATCAAGCAAGGTCAAAGGTATTTATGGCACTGATGACAGGTATTTTCTTACATTTTACTGTAATCGGTGTGTGAAATATTTGACCTCGTTACTATGGTAACGCTATCCAATCAACGAAAGTGGGTGTTGCGGGGTATGTGAGACCACGCCTAAAGAGACATCTGAACAGGGATGTGTAACCCTGGCAATTAGTGACGGCAAGTTTTGCTTTATGGGGGAAATGCCCCACCCATTGTCTATGGTATCCTTTGCAAATTAACAAAAGCTGATATCTCTATTAATCCATAATTTAACAAGACTTTTAATTTGCCTTTTGTCTACTTATTCTGTAGGTACAGCATAACACACAGTACAAGTTTTCCTTGTTTGATACACAGTATACAACATTATGCTTGCTCTTATTACCTGAACTAATTTTAAACGACAGCAGCAATGCAAAATAAAATCTTAATACTTTTGAAAAGTGTCATTAAGGGTAATCTTGAAGCAATGGTTCTATGCATTAAGCTTAATGATACACTTTTTTTTTTTTTTTTTTTTTTTGGGGGGGGGGGGATAGTGACATGGATAAAAATGAAATGTGAGACAAAAATTCCCACTCGATGACGATATTTGACATTAACTATAATCCTTCACACAGGGATTACTTTTTTGGTGCGGTTATCCAGATATATGCAGAGATAAGGCTAGTAGTATGCTGACACATTTTATGCTATCAACCAGAATGCAAAAAGATAAGGCTAGTAGTATGCTGATACATTTTATGCTATCAACCAGAATGCAAAAATGCATTGAGGTTTCGATGATACATAAATGTTCCGTTTCAATGAGTGCCATCATGCACCATTATCTTCTCATTCAAATGTTATACTAGCATGTTCAAAAAATAATTTTGTCATTCCAGATGACCTTTTGACCTCCATCAAAGCCATACATAGCTAGAATGACAAACAACAGACAGACAAATGGACAAACAGCTTTCTTGAGAGATCACATTTAAAAAGGTTTCCAGGCTTTGACCACTGGAGACCCCAGATGAGTTTCATCTCTGCCAAAAACTATGGGGACCATCTTCTTACCACAATGCATCCACATACCCAAATATGAAATCTATCCAAGTTTCCTATCTTGAGATATTGCATCAGCAGGATTTTCATACTTGGGCCAGGAGTGACCCCAGATGACCTTTGAACTCCATCAAAAACATTACGTACCATTTCCTGACCATAACCCATCCACATAACAAATATGACATCTATCAAAGCTACTTAACCTGAGATATCACATAAACAAGGTTTCCAGACTTTGACCCCTGGTGACCCCAGATGACCTTTGACCTCCGCCAAGAGCAATAGGGATCATTTACTGACTATGACGCATCCACATGCCAAATATGAAATCTATCCAAGTTTCCTACCTTGAGATATCCCATTAACAAGGTTTTCATACTTTGACCCTGATGACGCCAGATGACCTTTGACCTCCACCAAAAACAATAGGACCAACCTCCTGACCATAATACATCCAAATCCTAAATATGAAATCTATTCAAGCTTTCTAACTTGAGATATCTTGTTAACGAGATCTTCAGACTTTGACCCCTGGTGACCCCAGATGACCTTTGATCTCCACCAAAAACAATAGGGACTATCTACTGACTATAACGCATCCACATACCCAAATATGAAATCTATCCAAGCGTCCTATCTTGAGATACCGTGTTAACGAGATTTTTAGACTTTGACCCCAGGTGACCCCAGATGACCTTTGACCTCCACCAAAAACAATAGGGACTATCTACTGACTATAACGCATCCACATACCCAAATATGAAATCTATCCAAGCTTCCTATCTTGAGATATCGTGTTAACGAGATTTTTAGACTTTGACCCCAGGTGACCCCAGATGACCTTTGACCTCCGCCAAAAACAATAGGGACCATCTACTGACTATAATGCATCCACATACCAAATATGAAATCTATCCAAGTTTCTTAACTTGAGATATCCTGTTAACAAGGCTTCCATACTTTGACCCCTGGGGACCCAAGATGACCTTTGACCTCCACCAAAAACAATAGGGACCATCTCCTGACCATAACACATCTACATACTAAATATGAAATCTATTCAAGCTTTCTACCTTGAGATATCGTGTTAACGAGATTTTCAGGCGTTGACCCCTGGTGACCCCAGATGACCTTTGAACTACCCAAAAACAATAGGGACCATCTACTAACTATAATACATCCACATACCAAATATGAAATCTATCTAAGCTTCCTATCTTGAGATATTGTGTTAACAAGGTTTTCAGACTTTGACCGCTGGTGACCCCAGGTGACCTTTGACCTCCACCAAAAACGATAGGGTTCTTCCTCTCAATATGGCGCATCTATGTACCAAGTTTGAAAACGGTCACACATTCCTATCTTGAGATATCGTGTTAACAAGCAAAGTGTCACAAACACACACACATACACACACACGCACACACACACATACATACATACATACATACATACACACACACGCCATCATGTTTGCATTGGTTTCTCTTATCATCGAAACCAAAAATTTAAAACAAATGTTACAATGAAACTTAAGTGATAAATAATCACTGTAGAGCATATTGAAAATGTAAAGCAGAAGCACCGATCTAGATAGACACCAATGTTTAAATCTGTGTTCATCAAAAATCCTAATACAAACACACTATTTGTTCAATTCCACCAGCTTTTATGTAAAGGACACTATTTCTGCAGGGTGTCAAGCTACAGTATTTCTAAGATGACTTTCAGTTTAGAAACTTGATCAAGTGTACATGAACTTCTCCATCTCCAGACAATGGCTAGGCAAACAACTTTTATTTGTGGTCAGATGAGACAAGATAATGTGGACAGTTATTTTATGCTTCATTTTGCAGAGGTGTGACTTTCATGGAGGTCTGACATTTTGACCACAGTACTAAATGCATGCAGGGAATGACAGGAAATAGGAGTATATACAAACAATGGGCTGTCATGGTTGTTGTGTACTAAGATAAAAAATAAGCTTTCTTCAGAGGGTTTATAAGAGTCAATTAACACCACTTATACAGTAAAAAGCTTAAGTCAATTGAGCTGTATGTTTGTATGAGGTAATCCTTCAGGACACTGTGTTGATAATTGGCAGTCAACTGTAAAATTAAGGCCAGATACCTGTGACCAAATGGCAAAGAATGGGTCAGTCACAATTTAATTCACTCTATTAGGCAATGACAGTTCATGTGCGCTGAAGGGTATTTGATACCAAATGATCAGTATAAATTAGGTTCTTTTTTGTATAAGCTAATTAACTCTGGTATATCTAATTAATCAATTCCCATTTCCAATTCATGCATGCTTGCATGCACATGTCCTCATGAGGACAGTAGGCACAAGGATTGCCAAATATTAACACTTTTTGCCACTAAATTTAATGTTTTCTTCAGGTTTTTCTTTGAGATTATTGAAAAAGCAATGTAAGTATGTTATAAAAGAGATTCTTGTGCATCACACAGAATACTCTCTGTTCAAAGTTTACACTTATGAAGTTCCACATCAGTCATCTACTTAGTGTGCATAGAAGCATCTTCTAATATTTTCAGACTATGTCCCTAAATGACCCTTATACAGACTGTTTAAACTCATATGTTCCACATCAGTTTCATGAAAATCTATTTACTTGTGGCTGCAAAATCAGCATACCCATGAGCTATGAAGCATGTATGCTAGCCTGATGAACACATTTTGCCTGGTAAGATTTTATATTTTGCTCTGCCCACTTTTCATGTATTAATACTTGGAACTAAATGTAATAACAGGGTACAATTTCATGCCAGAATCAACATACTGTACTGTACAGTAACTACCATTTGATGTGCCTTTTTGTGCACCTAAGACCTTCTTCCTATGAGTTTGCTCCAGTACTTTACAAATACATTTTCAAAATTACCTCACTAAAGAATTTACATAGTGAAGTTAATGAACTGTTCCAAAAAATTTTATACCTATGCCTATTACATTACCGTGACCATGCCAAATTATTCGTACCCTTTCACCCTAACCGCTCATGGATATTAACTTCAACAGTTATACTCTTTTGAGATGTAGTGTTTGCAAGGTTTAGATGTTTTGAACTCTGATGACCCCAAATGACCTGTGACATCCAATAAAAACAATAGGGGTCATCTACTCAATATGAGCAATCCACTTGGTAAATATGAGATTCCTGGCAGCTACTTTTCTTGACATATGGTGTTTACAAGTTTTTGAGCTTTTCATCTCTGATGACCGCAAATGACCTTCGACCTCCACCAAAAATAATAGTGATCATCTAATTAATATAGGCAATCCACCTGCTATGTATGAGATCCCTCACATTTTCCCTTCTTGAGATACAGTGTTTACAAGGTTATGACCTTTTTTCCTCTGGTGACCCCAAATGACCTTTGACCTCCATCAAAAACAATAGGGACCATCTACTCAATGTGGACATTCTACATGCCAAGTTTGAGATCCCTGGGGGTTACCCTTCTTGAGATATCGTATTTACAAGCAGGCGTCACACACACACACACGACATCACCATCGCATAGATTCCTTGCCTCCCTTCGGCAAGGAATCAATAAACCAAGCGACGTATCAACTCTTTCTCAGAAATACTGTTAAATATTTCACTGTCCAAGTGAAGTGAGGGCTGCAGTTATTTAATAGTACTAGCCGAATGTCGATGCTTCATTGTGGTCAAAACCGTGTATCAGAAGCGGATCGAAGGAGGCTTTTATGGCCTCATCCCCCATTTTCAGTCGCCACATCAACATAGTAAAACATATGGAAAGTTAGCACTACAGTGCAACTCACTCATGTTGCTTTCTCTCAAGTCAGCTCCCACTTTTTTGGAATGTCTTCATCCGTGCCTCTCCGATATATTGAACAGTGGGGGCAATGCAGTCACTCAAGTCATCCCTCACAAAATTACCCCTGAAAAAGCCGCATGCTTGGCCAAACTAGCTCCCGTGACAAAGTTGTCCCTTACAAAATCGCCTCAGTCCTGATAAAGTCGACAGCGCCTTAAGAAAAATGTTAAACAAGAGCCCAGTGGGCACTGTGGTTCCTTGCTGGATATTATAAGAATGTACAGGCAGTCTCTGAAATAGAGCTAAGCAAAAGCTCATACTCAATGTTTGTAACATCTTCACAAGGGATATTTTATTACTTATATTACATGATATCAAAGATCAAATTTTTGTGGCCTTACTAACCTTCAACTTTAATAATGCTTGGTGATCCTTCAAAAATATTTCCTCATTTCCATATGTATTTGTGCTTGTAATCAAACTTGATATTATCATCAAAACACAATACACAATGTGGTCAGAGAGAGAAAAACACCCCTTGTATTTCTCTTACAATTTCTTTTTACCTGCTCTCAAATAAAACTTGCTATTACTTTAAAACAATCTACCATTTGTCCTGTGTGCTACCTCTACACAGAAAACAGTGTTTATTCAGCAGTTAAGCAGAAAGCAAATGATTAATGGGGTGTGATAATAGAATGAGGGTTAGGTTACCCCCACAGAGCACAGCAGTATTAAAGAGACATACTGTATAACCCATGTTTTCCATTATGTCACAAACTTACCAGGGCCCCCTTCTGGAAAATCTTGAATCTGCCACTGGCTAGAAAGTAGGTTTCCTGTCCTTCATTTCTTTTCTTTTGTTACAAGGAAATTTGGGAAAAGATGTTTTAAGTCTGAATATCGCAGAACTGCTCGACCTCCTGTTTCAGTAGGGGCCGAAAATAACCAAACCTAAGTGTAGTGACTCAAAAGTATAGGGGCATGAGTGCTGACTACTGTTCAATCATTTTCAAAGTCAAATTAATCAATCATTAAGTATCATTCATCAATAATTTAACATACATGGAGCAGCATTTGCTTCAAGTGGAGCTGTAAGTGTAAGCCTGCTCCCATATGCCTATGGATGCCCACAGATAACCGCCCTTGACTGCAAAAGGTATCTGATTACATTCAATCATAAATAATTGTTGGAGAGAATGTCAATCAAAACATGGTGGGGTCTTAGTTTTGTAGTTGGTGGGGTCTTAGTTTTGTAGTTGGTAGGGTCTTAGTTTTGTAGTTGGTGGGGTCTTAGTTTTGTAGTTGGTTGGGTCTTAGTTTTGTAGTTGGTAGGGTCTTAGTTTTGTAGTTGGTAGGGTCTTAGTTTTGTAGTTGGTAGAGTCTTAATTTTGTAGTTGGTAGGGTCTTAGTTTTGTAGTTGGTAGGGTCTTAGTTTTGTAGTTGGTAGGTCTTAGTTTTGTAGTTGGTAGGGTCTTAGTTTTGTAGTTGGTAGAGTCTTAGTTTTGTAGTTGGTAGGGTCTTAGTTTTGTAGTTGGTAGGGTCTTAGTTTTGTAGTTGCTGGGGTCTTAGTTTTGTAGGGTCTTAGGTCTTAGATCTTAGGTCTTAGTTTTGTAGACACCCCCAAAATATGTGTACAACCCGAAGGAATCATTACTGAACAAATGCAAAGGCCAAATTTCTAAGGTGTTTGGGTGTGTAAGCATGCAAAACCAGGTGAGATAAAAAATCTATTGAATCTATCTTTATCTAGCTTACAAGATTTTCTGAATAACATTTCCAGCGGTTGACCTCCAGTGACCTTGATGACCTTTGACCTTAACCAAACACAGGTCGATTTGAAATCTGTCCTTTCTACCTTAAAATACTGTGTTTAAATGTTTTTCAGTTTTTGACCCCTGGTGACCCCTTGACCTTCACCAAACATATCCAATTTCATCCTTACACCATAACACATCCACACACTAAGTATGACATCTATCCAAGTTCCCTACCTTGAAAAATCGTGTTGAGAAGGTTTTTAGTTTTTGACCTCTGGTGACCCCAAATGACCTTTGACCTCCACCAAAAACAATAGGGCACACCTTCTCCCTATGACAAATATATGTACCAAATCCAAGTTCCATCCAACCTTCCCTTCTTGAGTTAGAGCGTACCGAAGCAAGTGTCATACACACACACACACACACCCATACACACACACACACACACGCCAGCCTGACTACATAGGTTCCTTTGCTACCGCAAGGAACCAAAAACGTGCTATTAAACATACCTTTCAAACCTATATGGGTCCCTTATGGGTAAGGCCCCGTGTGGGCTGGGGGATGTAGAATATACCCACGGTATTCTCCCCGCCTGTCCTAAAAAGCGACTAAACGGGAAGATTTGTACCGCACTTGATTATATGATATATATATATATAAATATATATATATATATATATATATATATATATATATATATATATATATATATATATATATATATATATATATATATATATATATATATATATATATATATATATATATATATATATATATATATATATATATATATATATATATATATATATATATATATATTTATAATACATTCGTTAAATCTTATTTAACGAATCCTTATGGGTAAGCTCATACCGGTGGGGACATTTACCTAGATTGATAAGGAGCCCAAATGGGTATCCCACATGCACGAGGGATATTAAAGCATTGAAACTGACCCATATTCTCACACACACGCAGTTGTTTGTTTAGAGACTTAGAACTAGTTTCTCATATGCGTCACTTGGATAAACTGAAGGTGCGCTACCCGTGGGTCTTATAACCATATGAACCCTAAGGGGTTATGAAATGGGTCCCGTAACATTCCCTTATGAGAATGTTACCAGTAAAATTGTTATTTTGGGGAAGGGGGGGGGGGCGGGGTGGATGGGTGAGTCACTGGGAGTCGAAGAACAGTATAATTTTGTCGTAGGGGACGGACTTAGCCTCGAGGAAACCTAGCTTGTCCAGCAGAGGCCTTTTTTAACGTCAGACTTTGATGGAGCGCGAGTTTGCCAGGAGTGACTTTGTAACTGGGTGTCATATTTTGTTACTAAGGAGGCGGTGTACGGAGGAGACTTCAGACATTTCAGTCAGAAAATCAAGAAATTTAGCTAGTCTAAGTTGTCACTCAGTGCACATACGTCTTTACAAATCCGTGAAGTTTGTGCCGAGGCTGAACGTTTTTGCCACCTGCAAAATGGCCACCGTAAGACTTCCGGTTGCTTCGACTTGACAGTACGCAGTTACAGTAGGTGCACGCCTTACAACCGGGCATGCAGAGTCAGTGGTGTACTGCAAAGAGAGTCGTACAGTAGCATAAATAAAGCGGGATTGACCGTTTCATGAATATTGGAATAATTTATCAACGAACCTATGTGAGAAAGTATATTTCCTGTCTTAATTTTTCTGCATTCGGTAATCGATGGACAGCTTCAGGATGATTTCGGGACCAATTCGTGATCATTCGCCGAACGTTCAGAAAGGCTGACTAAAATCTCCCGATGATTGATTCTTGGGCCATTTCGCTAACAATTTCGCATGAAGTTGGTTTTACGAAGTTGGTCTGGTGAGTTTCATAGTTTTCTTGATCTTCATTGGAAGTAAACAGAATGAAAAAACCATTCTTTTCCCCAAGTGTACATTTCTATAGGCGGCTAAAATTCAAAATTGTGTGACGTCATTAGAGCTTAATATATTTCGGTGACCCCAGGTCAGCTTCTCAACTGGTTAGCCAAATAAAAAGTGATTATCTCGAACAAGTTTTCCGCCCTCTTTCTTAACGTCCAACTTGTTGCAACAACTTGAACAGGGAAAACCAGTGAATGAGACTATATATATATAAACGTCTCCCTGTGGTGTGGTTATATATGTCGTGCGATACAGGACAAGCGGTACCCTGTACGGGAAAATGAGGTGATTGATTCTTCCGGAGGGTCGTTTGTACTATGATTGCACAAGGAGTGTATAGTATGTAGCTATCACCTCCATGATATGACCAGACTGCCAGATGGCCTGACATAACTGTTTTCCCTAAATGAATATGTAGCAGTGCGGTCATTGCTTAAGGCAAGGCTTATTTTTCGATAAGAGCGTGCTGGATGAGGACATGTGTTGGATCATGCTCAACCTTGGCAACATAATGGAAAAGTCCTTCATGTATATGAATTTTATTAATTCATGCAGATGATTCTCCTATGTTTAGCTTTGCAAACTTCCTGGAACAGGAAGCCAAGGGAGGGAAGTAATTGGCTGATTCGGTCACCTGGTCACATGTTTATGATTTGACTTTTCATTGGTTGATTGTTGGTGAGGAGACTACCTCGTGTAGCTTCTAGAATCAGTCATGAGGCCCGAAAACTGGTAGCCAGCGGACTCCGTGTGTAAATTCTTACAAGTCCTGCACGTAAAATACTGGATATAAATGGAAGATTAGAATAAATCATTTTGGGAAATTGAAGTAATTGAGTCTGTCTTTCTTGAGTCTTTTAACAACCGTTTACGCTACCGGAACAAGAAACACACGACAATCTGGCTGTATTTTTCTGTCCATATTTTGTGACGTTAATGTTAATGTCCTTCAAGTTATTTGTGATTCATGTTTAGAAAGGGGAAAAGACCACAAAAGGACGGTCTAACGTTTGCGTAAATTTGTGCAAAACATTTTCAAAGGTTGGGAATACTTCCACATTTAATATTTCAATATAAAACACAGTATGCCGAAACATTAACTGTCAAGTTGAATATAATGTAATATAAAATGACATGACAAGGCATTGCATGACATGACAGGACACGACACGACATGACCTGACCTGACATGGCATGCCATGACATAGAAAGCCGTATTTCCTTTCCCAAATGAAACACCTTAACAAACATCTTGACTATTTTCTAAAACGCGGGTTGGAATTCAAGGGAAGTAAACTAGTTCCCAAGGGCATCATTTTCAATCCGTCGCACTACGCATTCAACATTTTGGCAATTCAACAGAATCCTTTTAATGTACGGTTCTTTCTGAAAATATCCCAGGATAATGAGCTTCCCAGAATCACAATTTTGAATCTAGCCCAACCTCCGCAAGCCAACATTTTCCAAAGGGGATGGATACAAAGAACGGCCACCAGTTATCATTTCCTCCCCAAGATGAAATCTTGGATATACTGTCTTGACCAAGCGGTAAATAATATTGGTAGTAAGTTGACCATAGACTATCGGGGAGTTGACCACATGTTCTTTAAATATAATCAATAGCTATTTTTTTTTTTATAGATGCATCACAATAATAATAAGCAAAAGAACTCTCAGTCAATCATTTCAAACACGATAGTACACTGTGTCAAAATTCATTTCACGACGTCTTTTGGCTTAACAGAAAGTTGCAATTTGTTTTGGAGACTGAAGTTCACTTTGTGAGAAAAGCCTGTGAGCACTTCATTCGTCCTTGCAGGTAAGTTAATTTTGACCTTACGAACCTCAATTCGAAATGATGGCTATCGCAAGATCCCTTGAAAAGGTTATAGGAATTTAGTTCAGTGCTATTACTAAGAAGTATTAATTTACAACATGCTTAGTCAATAAATTTCCATCGAACTCTTTGTTTTTTACAAAACGGTAAAAGATTCCATAACCTAACTATACAAAACTTTTCAATTCAATTGCTTTAGAGTTTGTATAAACAACGATCTAGTGAAGTATAGTGGCCTTTCATTTTGCATGTTAACGCGGTTTTAATAGGTCTTCCTATTGTACGCATTGTAATAGCCAACTTGACATTTCTCGCGGAAGTTGTTAAGAACGGAAAGACCAAAGAAATGACATCACGTGCTGTTCCGGTGTGAATAGGTATTGTTTCTAATAGCAATTGTCCCACCCATTCTGAAAAAGGGTTAACTTTGTAATTTTAACGCTTAAGGCGGATGTATTTTGTAGCCTATTATTTTAAGAAATTTGATTGTGTACGAGGTAACTCTGAATGCACTACCGTTATTGCGCAAATCTAGTCTGGATTTTCCAATAGACTTATAACCGTTCGGGTATAGAACTACGTTAACTGGAACACATTTGATGAGTCACAATGAACGTCTTTCCCTTACACGGAGAATAGCAGAGTGACGTAGGTATTGCGTGGTTTGCAAGAATTGTACTAACAGTGTCCCATTTTTCGATCCACTGTTATAACACTTTTTTAAATTGGACATATGCAATGGTTTATATGTCAAATATGGATACATGCAAAGTGAATATAGTGAGAATAATGAAAAGGAACAAATTCTGAGAGAGACTTGCACAGCTGCAAAGAAATGAAATACCAATAAAATGGATTTCAACGGCTTAAATGTGCCGCAGGAAAAAAAAATCGTTCGATGTGGAATCGCCATTGAAACGCGTGCAAATTGCACCAATTTCAGTTCGGAGAAAATGAAACTTCCTTGCCTTGTAAATTATATACTTATAACATTTTCAACTCGCATTACACAGTCAACAGGGCCAGAGGTGCACTTGCAGTGCGAGCAGACTTGGTCAGACTGCTTCCGAGTGGTTGCTTTTCCCCTGAGTCCCTAACTACTTTCGGAAGTGAGGCACGGGGCTATGCCACACTATTGATCACTACCTGGGGTGACTGAGGGTGCAGGGAGAGTTGGTACTGACGATACTTGCCTTTCTGTATTTTAATAACAGGTAAATAAGTTAACATGTTGAAAATGCAATGAAAAACAAAAAAATATAATTTTCTCATCTCGAAATATTTGTACTTATCGCTGCATCAGTATGCAAAGTATCACATTATACAGTAGTACATGGATCATATCTAGTAGTCCGTATCTCCTATCCAGGTACAAGTAGGCTTCATGTTGCGTAAAATGATGTTTTGGATCCGATGTCATGATCTTTCTCAATTTCTCTGACTGCTTACGGACAAACAGCAGTCTCGTATAGTGCAAAGTAATACTAAGGCTTAATGAGCAAATTTTAACAAAATCAGGACAAACTGTTCAAAATAGACCAACCGATCGGACACTCCTTTTTCTTCTAAACTAGAGCACCAATGGTGCAGAAGCTTATACTTTCAACTAATGGTCCCTAGGTTGTCTTTTCTAGTAACAATTGCTAAATGAGTTAGGTAAATGGTGTGAAATCTCGAACAACTGGGAGGCAGCATAAATAATCTCACAAAAATGTCCTATGCTCTCTGTTAGTATAAATTATTGTGATGCACACGCCAAAGGCACAACAGAGTATCATTCTGACAAACCATCGTTGCACAAGAAAATTTGTAGGAGTGTAAGGCATTTGGCAGATATCATAAAATGAGCCATACGGTAGGATCCGAATTGCCGCGGACCTTTAAACAAAACTTCCTGAATACTATAAAAAGATCCTTAACAAAGCATCATTACATCAGGCTGCCAGCTGTTTCAACATTGACCGAAGGAAAGTGTTAATTATATTGCAAAATTTCACAAAATGGGACCTATCTTGGAGCTTGGTTACAATATTCCTGGTCTCTTCAAAGGGAACGCTAACAGACTTCCATTATGAAAAACCATCAAAAGTTTTACTGCTGTGAAGCGTCACGGTGCGATTATGAGTTTGGTAATTTAAGGCCTCTACTGAAATAGTGGGCTAATCAGTTGAACGATATTCAAAGACGACTGACACCGGCACCAGATTGCATATAAGTCAAGGACACCTTATCTCAAAATTTTCAAAGGGGAAGAGCCACGCCCCTCCCTTTAATCTAATCTAGTTTTTGAATAAGGAGTTTGCATTTCGTGCAATGGTATTGATACTTCTTTATTGAGCTACTACGTTACCTTAATTTTGTTAATTGTAATTTTCTGATCATTTTGCAATTTGGTCGTTTTTTTCATTGAATCAATAATTTTGTTGCAAACGGAAACTCGTTATACAAATGACAGTTTCCATTCTACTTATATGACAGGGAAATACCTTTTCCGGTTGTCTGAGGGGTCGTGAATTTTCAAAACTTTCTGTACGCTCCGCGCAAGCCAACGGTGGCGATCCACTTTGATAGTCTTACTGGCATTTACCAATTCTCACGGACCCCCACACCACGCCCAACCATTCTTTTTGCACAACACTCCCTGCAGTGGCGTAGCTACAGGGGCTCTGGGGGAGATTTCCCCAGCTCCGGAAAAGGAAAAATTCGAAAATCTGCCATTTGTTATACCAGCCCTCGCTTCCTGAAATTCCTAATTCTCTTCAATGTGCTTCGCGCGCAGCAAATTACAATTCTTGATGCAGTGCTTGCTCATAAATCAGTTTGGTAAACTTTTCCGGGCACTGGAAATAACAAAATAGAAAATTTGCCATATGGAATTTGCCATCAAGTGACACCGACAACTACAATTTTCTCTTACATAATTCCAAATGGTTTCCAATATTCTTTTTACTTTTGAAATGTCATCGGAGATCCTCAATTCATAGGTCTGCAGCAACGATCTTTGGTCGCCTTGCAATATCAGATTTGCCGATAGGAAATACATATTCCTCAGTAATTCCCAAACTCTTCAAATTCTTTAAAGGAAATCCAGAATCCAAACTTTCTGCAAAACAACCCCCATATCTATCTAAAACATTTGTTTTAAAATTTTGGCGCGCTCTACTACAGTGGTGTTCACACTTTAAAAACCAGAAAGCCAAAAGGCTTAGTGATTCCCTGTCATCAAATACCTTACCTGCTTTCAAACTGACAGTGTTTGATAGATTTTTCTTTACATTTTTGGCACAGAATTTTCGCAATTTTACAGCTTGTGACCTCAAATGACCTTTGACCTCTACCAAAAAGACTTCTTTCTCTCAACATGACAAATCTATATACCAAATATGAAGAGTATATGTCACTCCTACCTGAAGATATCATGTTTACAAGCCATTTTCGGTGCTTTAGTATTTTTACCGCTGGTGACCTCAAATGACCTTTGACCTCAACCAAAAACAATAGGGTTCTTCCTCTCAACATGACAAACCTATATACCAAGTATGAGAAGTGTCAGTCACTCCTATCTGAAGATACCGTGTTTACAAGCCATTTTCGAAGTTTTTACAACTTTACCGCTAGTGACCTCAAATGACCTTTGACCTCTACCAAGACAATAGGCTTCTTTCTCTCACCATGTCAATACATACACACACATACACACACATACACACACACACATGCCAACCTGACTACATAGGTTCCTTTGCTACCGCAAGGAACCAAAAATGGGAACCAATGATTATGATATCCTTGAAAATTAACAAAAAATGGGAACCCTAATAATCCAGAAATTAACAAGATTTGTAATTTGCCTTAAATTGTCTGCTTGTAGGAACACCACATAACAGAGTACAAGTTAAGTGTCCTTTGTTTGATACACAGTAGATACTATTACCCTTGCTTTAATTACCTAAACTACAGTTCTTTCTGAAAAATAAGCCTTACTGAGAGGGCCAAATAAGTGTCAGACACTATTTCTAGACAGGTCGGAAATGGTTAAGTCCATTGAGCTGTATGATTTAATGAGAAAATTCTTCAGTGGAAAACAAGGGGTTAACCTGCGGTTTTACCTGATTGTAAACACGAGGTTGTCGTGGGGTACGTGAGACCAAGCCTCAGGACACTGTGGCAGTCAACTGTGATAAATTAGGTAAGATAACAGTGAACAGCAATTTTCACAAACTCTGGTGGGTCAGTTACAATTTGATTCATTCAATTAGACAATCTCAGTTCAAGCATGCTCAAGGGTATTTGATCCAAATGATCAGTTGTTTAGTTCATTTTATAAACTACTGTACTGTAATTACCCGTGGTGAAATGAATTATTTGGTTCCCACTTACATGTCCAAATGAGGACAGTGGTACAAGGTTTGTCTGTATATGATCTTTGTGTTTTCTTTAGGGTTATGGAAGAGATAGTGTTTGTATGCTCTACAAGAAATTTTGTGCATCATACAGAGCCTTTGATCTGATGAAAGTTTACAGTTATGAAGTTCCCCACTGAACAATTCCTCTGCTTTGGGGGCACTGATGGAAGCTTTTTCCAATATGTTAAGACTATGTCCCCAAATGAACCTCATAAAGCCTTTGTTTACATCACATTTTCCAGGCACTGCTAGAAACTTCCACTTAACAGTAGGAAATATATTTCATGAAAATCTTTAGGCCTAGATACTTGTGGTAAAATCAGCATACCTATGACAAAGATGATTAACATGTCAGCCTGATGAACAATTTTTTTCCTTTTTAACTTTTCCAGATTTTGTTCTACCCACTTACTCTAATGTGTATTTATACTGGCACTAAATGAAATAGGGCAAAACTTAAAACCAAAATAGACACAAATACTGTACCAAATAATGTGCACTTTTATGCACTTTAGACATTCGTAATACCGTGAGTTTGCTTCAGTGCATATTTTGAAATTACCCAACTTGATCATTTACAGAATAAAATAGATTCAAAAAGAAAGCCAAAGGGCTTAGTGATTCCTTGCCAAAAAGGGGTGCTTTGTTGTCCTCATAAACCACTGAAAACGGGCATTTTGAATGGAATCAGGTTTTGTAGATGAAAAAAAGAATTGCTTTGGTTAGTGGGTTTCTGATCCAAGTTTTCTACATGCATTTGTGGTTTAAATTTTCTTATTTGGTTTTATATATTTCTAAAGCTGTAGGGTTATATAGTTTGCAAAGCTTATTCAGTTCAAATAAGAGGAATATTAAGGTACATTATGGTACCCTTGAAAACATTTGGGGGCAGCCCCCCCCCCCTCGGGCCGCAAAGGGCACGACGCCTCTGTATAAAAGTTGGTTATAGCTCTCTCTAGTCAACAGTACTTTGAGAAGTCCTTAAAAAGTTCAATAAAATTTCCTGGAAAGTCATGTGAGTGTTACCAAAGACAATGCGCAGTTCCTTAATTAACGATTTATTCCATAGTAATAGATGCGCAGGTTAAAATCACCTCTGCAGCTATTAAAAGTCGTAAAAATAAAGAGAAATTGACATTCTGATACTGCGCTATAACTATTTTTGCAAAGAAAAAATTTTCAAGGCTATGAAAACTAGGAAACTTTTAAGAATTAAATTTCCCACCTTTCCGGATCCTTCCTGATAACAACAACTTAGTTTATCATAAAGCTTGATCTTTACTTAGTTTTATAAACTTGACGGCACATGTGCACACAACTGCACATTCTCGGAAATTTTATTTAATCTATTATAAAACTTACTACGAAACCACCAGTATGGCTAAACTAGGATTAATAGGTAGGGAAAGATCTTGCCTACAACTGTGACTGATCACTAAGTAATCCTGGATTATAGCCCTTTGTAGCAGCTAATGAGGGCTTTGAGCTTTGGAATGTCGGACCGAATGATAACCTCAAAGGGAAATAAGCTGGTTTTACTCCATTCGTAGTAGGTGAACGAAAGAGCTACAATTTGGGCAGCAAATTTCCAATGATCTACAATATTTGTTATCAGAAATAACCTCAGCCATGAGCAGTACTGCTGTAGGTTAGTTACAGTACATGACGGGACTTTTTCATCTAGAGTGGGCTGACGTAGTGGTTCAAGAAGGGGGGGGGGAGGGGAGGGGAAGTGGCGGATCCAGGATTTTGAGACGCTCCTACCGCGAGATATCGTTATTACAAGGTTTTCCATCATTGACCTCTGGTGACCTCAAATGACCTTTGACCTCCACCAAAAACAATCTAGGGTTTTTCCTCTCAACATGGCAGGTCTATATACCACATATGAAAAGTGTCTGTCATTCCTATCTCAAGATATCGCAAATACAAGGTTTTCGGTCTTTGAACTCTGAAGACCTCAACTGACCTTTGACCTCCACCAAAATCAACAGGGTTCTTCCTCTCAACATGGCAAATCGATATACCAAATATGAAAAGTGTCAGTCATTCCTATTTCAAGATATCGCAATTATAAGGTTTTCGGTCTTTGATCGCTAAAGACCTCAAATGACTTTTAACCTCCACTAAAAACATTAGGGTCCTTCCTCTCAACATGGCAAATCTATATACCAAATATGAAAAGTATCGGTCATTCCTATCTCAAGATATCCCGATTACAAGGTTTTCCGTCTTTAATCTCTGGTGACCTCAAATGATCTTTGACCTCCACCAAAAACATTAGGGTTCTTCCTCTCAACATGGCAAATCTATATACCACATATGAAAAGTGTCGGTCATTCCTAACTCAAGATATCGCATTTACAAGGTTTTGGACCCTCTTTGATCTCTGGTGACCTCAAATGACCTTTGACCTCCACCAAAAATTATAGAGTTCTTCCTCTCACCATGGCAAATCTATATACCAAATATGAAAAGTGTCAGCCATTCCTATCTCAAGATATTGCGATTACAAGGAGCGTCACAAACACACATACACACACACACACACACAGGCGACCACACGACATCACTATAGCATAGATCCCTTGCCTGCCTTCGGCAAGGAATCAGAAAGTTTACCTATGCATCTCACATTACCCATGTCATTCAAAACTCTTGATCCTATCCACTAATCAATATTAACTCTAACAATTACCCTTTTTGAAATGTAGTATTTGCAAGGTTTAACCTCTGATGACCCTAAATGACCTTTGACCTCCAATAAAAACAATAGGGATCATCTACTCAATTTGGGCAATCCACATGCTAAGTATGTGATCCCTCAGTTACCCTTCTTGAGATACAGTGTTTTCAAACTTTTGATGTTTTGACCTCTGGTGACCTCAGATGACCTTTGACCTCCACCAAAAACGATAGGGGTCATCTACTTAATATGGACAATCCACATGCTATGTATAAGATCTCTCACAGTAACCCTTCTTGAGATACAGTTTTACAAGGTTTTAACCTATTTACCTCTGGAGACCCCAAATGACCTTTGACCTCCACCAAAAACAATGGGGATCATCTACTCAATATGGGCAATCTGCATGGTAAGTATGAGATCACCCACATTTTTCCTTCTGGAGATATCGTGTTTACAAGCAATTTCAAAGGTATTTAACATTTGACCTCTGGTGACCCCAAATGATCTTTGACCTCCACCAAGAACAATAGGGATCTTCTACTCAATGTGTGCCCAGTTTGAGATCTCTCAGAGTTACCCTTCTTGAGATATCGTGTTTACAAGCGGGCGTCACAGAGACACGCATACATGTTTTGACCCTCAATCGGGACACATTTTTTTAACCATGAAAATGTGAATATCCCCACTTTGGGTGTATCAACACTTGACTAGGGGAAAAAGCTCATGCCCCCAATTTACTGGTACTGCACAGATACACACACACACCCATGCTGGCCATGCACCAGTCCATGGTTTGTCACCTAATGTTTGGTCCATCACGTGGAAATTGGGGATAACTCCAAAATGCTTCAAACTTGCTGAAGTACATGGTACATCATTGAAACATGACAAACTCAATTTCATGGCTAATTATGCATTTGCCAAGTGGAGATATCCCCAATTTGCAGGTGTATCCACACTTGCCAGGAGTAAAAAAGGCTCATGTCCCCATTTTACACCAAAAACATATGCACATACGCACACACACACATACGACATCACCATCGCATAGAAGAAGGAAAAGAAAGAGAAGGATGAACCAGAAAGCCAAAAAGCTTGGTGATTAATTGCCGCTGAAATTTAGGTGTTTTTTTTTTCAAATTGACAAGGCTCCGTAATGTTTTATAAATTAACAGTGCTAAGTAATGTACCCACAAAGTATACATGCAAGGCATTCCAGCTTCCTTCATTGAGATCTCAGATGACCTCTGACCACGTAGAACGGGGGGGGGGGGGGAGGTTCTGCTCATGATGTCACATCCACATAGTATGGGTGAAATTTTGCAGTATTCAAGACTCCAACCATGAGAAATTTGTGTAAATATATTTAGACTTTGACCCCTTGGGACAAAGTGATATTTGACCTGCACCAAAAACTATAGGGATCATTTATTCACTATGCATCATGTACATGCCAAGTAAGAGGACCCAACAAGTTACCTTTCTTGCAATACTACAATATGCAAGCAAAATTTTCAGACTTTGACACTGCTGACCCCAAATGACCTTTGACCTCCACAAAAATCAATTGGAATCACCATCTCAATACCACCAACCCACACACCCAAAGATGAGCTTATTCACATGCTTTTTTCTTGTGATACTGTAATTACAAGGCTTTGACTTTTTGACCTTTCATGACCCCAAATGACCTTTGACCTCGACGAAAATCAATAGGGATCATATGCTTCATACAACCAACCCACATACCCAAATATGAGCATATTCACATGCACCCTTCTTGAGATATCATGTTTACAAGTTTTTGATCTTTTGATCCGTTGTGACCTCAAATAACCTTTTAACTCCACCAAAAACAATAACGACCATCTTCTCAATATGGGCAACCCACATACTAAATATGAGGATAGTTGCACTTACCCTTCTTGAGATACTGTGTTTACAAGCAACTTCTAAGGAATTTACCAATTGACCTTTCAAATGACCTTTTAACCTCCACAAAAATCGATAAAGATTATCTACTTATTATGACCAACCTACGCACTCAACTATAGCAAAGTCACACGTACAGTTCTTGAGATATCATGTCTACAAGATGTTGACCTTTTGACCTCTAGGGACCCCAAATGACATTCGACCTCCACCAAAAACAATAGGGATCATCTACTCAATATAGCCAACCCACACACTGAATATGAGATTAGTCACACTTACCCTTCTTGAGATATCGTTGTGCACACACCCACACATACTGTACACAAACACCCATACACATGACATCACCATTGCATAGATTTCTTGCCTGTCTTCGTCAAGGAATCAAAAGGGAACTAGAGCACCAATATTGCAGAAGCTCATACCTTCAAAAAATCCCTAGCAAGCCAATGAGTCACAGCTCAAAAGAAGGGTAGCCCAATTTTTTAATTGGTTAGAAATTGAGTGATAAAACTCATCTGAATTCTACAAGTGGCTAATATGTATACCTTTCTTCTGTAATTAAGCCTTTTCTCGGCTTCCTTACTTGAAACTTGTTAGATACATATTACATAAATAAATGCTCGATAAAGGTTGGATACATTTCAAAGGAGGTAAATTATTTATTGCACAAAAAGTTACCGTTGATCAAAATTTGAAACCAGAATGCAAAAATGCATTGGGGTTTCGATGATACATAAATGTTCCGTTTCAAAGAATGCCATCATGCACCATTTTCTTCTCATTCAAATGTTATACTAGAATGTTCAAAAAATAATTGTCATTCCTGATGACCTTTTGACCTCAATAAAAGCCATACATAGCTAGACAGGCAAACAACAGACAGACAAACACCTATCTCGAAAGATCGTATTTAAAAAGGTTCCTAGACTTTGACCCCTGGAGACCCCAGATGACCTTACATTTCTGCCAAACACAATGGGCTAAATCGAGGGTAGAAAATCGCATTTATTCCGCCTAAATAGGGATACATGGCATATCTGCCTTTGACCTCCACCAAAAACAACATGGTCCATTTCCTGACCATAACCTATTCACTTACCAAATATGAATTCTATTCAAATTTCCTACCTTGAGATATCGCATTAAAAAATTTCAAACTTTGACCCCGAGATGACCTTTGACCCGAGATGACCTTTGACCTCTGCCACAAAAACAGGAGCATCTCCTGACCATAACGTATCTACATATTAAATATGAAATCTATCCAAGCTTCCCATCTTGAGATTTCATGTTAACAAGATTTTTAGACTTTGACCCCTGGTGACCCCAGGAGACCTTCGCCAAAATTAAATAGGACCATCTATTGTTTAAAATGCATCCACATACCAAATATGAATTCTATTCAAAGTTTTCTACCTTGAGATATCGCGTTAACAAGGTTTTCAGACTTTGACCCCTGGTGACCCCAGGTGACCTTTCACCTCCCCTAAAAATATTACAGACCATCTCCTGACCATAACGCATCTACATACCAAATATGAAATCTATCCAAGCTTCCTATCTTGAGATATCATGTTAAGAAGATTTTTAGACTTTGACCCCTGTTGACCACAGAAATTAAATAGGACCATCTATTGACTAAAACGCATTAGGGCTGTGTTTTTTCGGTTAATTCACTATCCGTTTAACCGATTTTATTAACCGGCGGTTAACCGTTTAACCGAAAATGACGTAATGTTCACACAACAACAAAAAGTCAACATTTCCAAAGAGCGCCATCACTTTTGTACAGGAAACTACAAGTCTAAAAATGGCGTCGTAAGTCATGTTCGCCGATGAAAGCATGTGGCAAAAATATTGTTATTTTGTGCTGGGTTTATATCATCTTTTCTCAGTAAAAGCCCATCCCGCATTTACTGAAGCTTTCTTCAGACCATGTGCACTTTTTAACATTACACCAACTGTTGTATTTTCCCGCCTAGTCCTATGTAATATCGCCAACTGCACTTTAAACAGCCCACCAGCCGCAAACATCACAACCAAGCTCTATTACCCTGCATAAATTAAGGAATTCCCAGCATCCCTACCGTGAAGTTGTTTACAGTAGGACTTAAGGAATGTTATCATATGACGTCATTACGAACGAAAACATGCATGCAGTAGACTTGCGTGCGTATCCGTTTTTACCACTAAACAAGGGACCATGTTTTGCTCGGTGACGTCATATGCATACAATCTATTGCAAAATTTGAATTGCCTCTGCATCGTGATTGGATCAAATTCGTTGATTCTGAGCCAGCCTTTCACAACTCGCGCCATCACGTATGGGATTTAGTGTGTGAAAATACCAGACCTCCCAACGAGTTTCCCCACTGAGCTTGCATTATGAAGATCGCACTTCCGAGGCTTACATAGCTGGCCTGTGCAGCCGGCCAAGCCCCGTGCTAAATTCACGGAGAAACGGCATCACGAATCTCTGCATGCGTGAATTTTTCGGGGATCCGACTAAAGTGCATTTCAGTTGCTGATTATTTTTAAACAAGACGTAAGGTTTGGACAAGAAGTGCCAAAAATACGGGGGTATTTATATCAGAAAGGAACCATAACATACGTTAATCGAGTCCATTTTTTTGCTGTCCAGAACCGCTAAAAATTAGATGGTTGCGTATTTTTACATGCATCGTAGGGTGGACTTCTACAGTACAGTTTATTATCGCAACTATACCACCCAGGCGGTTCAACGAACTGCGTATGCTTATTCATAAATATCAACATGGAATGTTCCATTTTATATGATATTGGGCAAACAAAAAATGGCAGGAATTATCTGGTGCTAACGATCGTATTTTACAGGTTAATTTTTTTTTCCAAATACTGCTACTAACAATGAAAAATAATGAAATTTACAGAGGTGCAGCATGATAAAATATTTCGATTAGCTACAAGTGGGGAGATTTATTCAAATATACTTGTGCCCTAATCATGGTCTTAACTAGAAATGAAAACTCTACAAGCAAGCAAAGTTGGCTAGTTAACTGGTCCACCCGAAGGTGCTTCAGTCTGGCGCGCAACCGACTTCGTCGGCTGGGCAACCGATTTTAGTGAATTTTTGGACTTTGACCCCTAGTGACCCCTGGTGACCTTTGGCCTCCCCTAAAAATATTGCAGACCATCTCCTAACCATAACGCATAGATACCAAATATGAAATCTATCCAAGCTTCCTATCTTGAGATATCATGTTAAGAAGATTTTTTTACTTTAACCCCTGGTGACCCCAGGAGACCCTCTATCTCCGCCAAAATTACATATAACCATCTATTGACTAAAACGCATCCACATACCAAATATGAATTCTATTCAGTTTCCTACCTTGAGATACCACGTTAACAAGGTTTTCAGACTTTGACCCCTGGTGACCCCAGATGATGTTTGACCTCCAACAAAAACAAAAGGTACCATCTTCTGACCATAACGCATCTACATACCAAATATGAAATCTATCCAAGTTTCCTACAGTACCTTGAGATATCACGTTTACAAGGTTTTTAGACTTTGACCCCTGGTGACCCCAGATGACCTTTGACCTCCACCAAAAACAATAGGAACCATCTCCTGACTATAACACATCCACATATCAAATATGAAATCTATCCAAGTTTCCTTCCTCGAGATATCGTGTTAACAAGGTTTTTAGACTTTGACCCCTAGTGACCCCTAGTGACCCCTGGTGACCTTTGGCCTCCCCTAAAAATATTGCAGACCATCTCCTAACCATAACGCATAGATACCAAATATGAAATCTATCCAAGCTTCCTATCTTGAGATATCATGTTAAGAAGATTTTTTTACTTTAACCCCTGGTGACCCCAGGAGACCCTCTATCTCCGCCAAAATTACATATAACCATCTATTGACTAAAACGCATCCACATACCAAATATGAATTCTATTCAGTTTCCTACCTTGAGATATCACGTCAACAAGGTTTTCAGACTTTGACCCCTGGTGACCCCAGATGATGTTTGACCTCCAACAAAAACAAAAGGTACCATCTTCTGACCATAACGCATCTACATACCAAATATGAAATCTATCCAAGTTTCCTACCTTGAGATATCACGTTTACAAGGTTTTTAAACTTTGACCCCTGGTGACCCCAGATGACCTTTGACCTCCACCAAAAACAATAGGAACCATCTCCTGACTATAACACATCCACATATCAAATATGAAATCTATCCAAGTTTCCTACCTCGAGATATCGTGTTAACAAGGTTTTTAGACTTTGACCCCTGGTGACCCCACATGACCTTTGACCTCCACCAAAAACGATAGGGTTCTTCCTCTCAATATGGCGCATCTATGTACCAAGTTTGAAAACCGTCGGACATTCCTACCTTGAGATGTTGTGTTAACGAGGTTTTTAGACTTTGACCCTTGGTGACCCCACATGACCTTTGACCTCCACCAAAAACAATAGGGTTCTTCCTCTCAATATGGCGCATCTATGTACCAAGTTTGAAAACTGTCGGACATTCCTACCTTGAGATATAGTGTTAACGAAGTTTTTAGACTTTGACCCCTGGTGACCCCACATGACCTTTGACCTCCACCAAAAACAATAGGGTTCTTCCTCTCAATATGGCGCATCTATGTACCAAGTTTCAAAACTGTCGGATATTCCTATCTTGAAATATCGTGTTAACAAGCAAAGTGTCACACACACACACACCACACACACACATACACACCCACATGCACATACATACATACATACACACACACACCATCATGAATGCATTGGTTTCTCTTATCATCGAAACCAAAAACCAGAAAGCCAAAAGGCTTCGTGATTCCTTGCCGCTGAAATGTAAGGCCTTTTTTCACATTGACATTGCTTTGCAATGTTTTTCAATTAACAGGGCTCCATAATGTGCTCACAAAGTACACATGCAAGGCATCCAATCTTCCTACATTGAGATCCCCCTTGCCCGTTGTGAACCCAAATAACATTTGACCTCCACCAAAAACTTCTGGGACCATGTATTCACTATGTGCTATCTACATGAAAAGTTACAGGACCCTACAAGTGACCTTTCTTGTCAGGCTTTGAACATGCTGACAAATGAACTTTGACCTTTGGGAAAATCAATAGGGATCATCTACTCAATATGACCAATCCACACTCTAAATATGAGCACAGTCACCTGTACCGTTCTTGAGATGTTGGGTTTACGAAGTTTTGACCTTTTGACCTCTCGTGACCCCAAATGACCTTTGATCTCTACCAAAAACAACAGGGATCATCTACTCAATATGGCCAACCCACACACCAAATATGAGATTAGTCACACTTACTCTTCTTCAGATACCGTGTTTATAGTGTTGAGCCGATAACAGAGATATCGGAACTTGACGATAACAGATAACTCAAAGTTAATATCGGCCCGATACCGATAACAAAAAAAAAAAGACATCTTCCCTAATCACATGTTTTGTTATCATTGAAAAAATAAATTTTATCACTACTGCACCTTAAACTTATTTTGAACTAAGTCTTCATGTTTCCGTTACTTTGTCTCCGTGAAAAATTTTCCGTGTTTCTGACGAAGTGTTTTAAGCAATCAATCACGATGTATTTGGTGTAAAACACGCGCCAGCCAAGAAACCCCGTTCGTAACAAGCACATTTCGTCACCTACAGCCAGACTGTAATTTTTTTTTTTTTTTTTTTGTGCGCGGCGAACGTGAAAAAGAATCGGAAAACGTGCGCGGATTGGAAAACCCAGGATACCAAAACATATATTCCGTGCCGAAAGTACAGTATGCCACATTTATAGGTATGTGTATGGACTGTACAGTGTAATTCCCCTAGCTTTACTACGAAAAAAAACTTGCGTGCGGCATACGTACCTACATTATACCACAGATGTTCTCAGCATATACATACACACTACAGTATAGAGAATGTGTTTGTACATGGATACTGCTGATAATGATAAGACTCCCTTACACAGCGCTGATCGTTCACTGGTTACGACAGTTCACAGTTTATGTCTTCATCCGGTCCGGTATGGGTTTTTTCATTTGTTTGTCTGTGCCCGTTTCTACGAGCGTAAAAAGCGGTTACGATACTTCTTGAGATCATACATTTTGTCTCAGGCATTGGTCCCTTGAGTTAGCTCTTTCAATCGAACGTTCGCGATCGTGAACATTGAGCATGCCGCTCTGCTGTACACAGTGTTGGAAATCGCCATTGAGTTACTGTTACTGCACGTGGCGAAATTCACACAGTGAAACTCCATTGAGATTTGTCGCAGGATTCGGACACCTTGTGCGTACGGGTCTCAGATTTCGTCGCTCTGAAGCTAGAAAGAATACATTTCTTAACCATGACATGTACCGTTCAAGCTTAGAACCTTTTAAGAAGGTATCATATTTGACGCTGCTAAGCTAGAAAGAATGCATTTCCTATCGTACGGACCGGCTCATTCGGAAGGATTTGACTTGCGTAAACGGACAACGGATTTGTATAGCGAATTGACTATAGATTGCACATTACGGTGCGTGCACTCTACTATGGGTGTGTACGTTAATTGTTGAAAGAACACAACAAGCAAGCGTTGTTTGGTACGAACTGCTTCCAAACTGAAAAACATCGGGATTGCGCTAAATATTTTATAGACCACGAACTGCGGGCTTGCGGCGTAGTTGATCTAGTTTGTGTACGTTCACTGCAATGAATTTGTTGAATATTTTATGTTCAACACAATGATCTGTATTTTATTTAAGTTCGTATCAAGTACTTTTAGCTCTTTACTGTTGAAATGATGAAATACTTGTTATCGGTTGCCATTATCGGAGACAGCCTCCATTTGTGCCGATACCGATATCTAACCGATAACGCCATTATCGGCCGATACCGATAATACCTATCGGTTATTGGCTCAACACTACGTGTTTACAAGCAATTTCCAAGAAAAATTACCTATTGACCTCTCGTGACCCCAAATGACCTTTGACCTTCATCAAAATCAATAAGGATCATCTACTCAATATGACCAACCCACACAACACATATGAGCATAATCACATGTACCATTCTCGAGATATCGTGTTTACATGGTTTTGACCTTTTGACCTCTCGTGACCCCAAATGACCTTTGAACTCCACCAAAAACAATAGGGATCATCTACTCAATATGACCAACCCACACAAAAAATATGAGGTTAGTCACACTTACCCTTCTTGAGATATCGTGTTTACAAGCAAAGCGTCACATACATACACACACACACATACACACGCACATCACCATTGCATAGATTCCTTGGCCTACTGCAAGGAATCAAAAACAAGAATGCAAAAATGCATTGAAGTTTCGATGATACATACATGCTCTTTTCAAAAAAATGCTACCTTTGTTGTAACAACTGGTGACCCAAAGTGACCGTTGACTCAACCTGTAAGTAACTGGTTTTTCTTTTAACCAAAACACTTCTATATTCAAAAAGCCAAATTTCTACTGTGCCTTAAGATATTCTGCAAACAAGGTTTACAGAGTTTGATGCCAGGTGATACCAGATGGCCATTGACCTCCACCAAAAACAACAGGTACAGTACTTTCAACTCACCATAACTCATACACACACTTATTGTGAAATACATCGACGTTTCGTACCTTGAGCTGTCCTGTACAGGTTTTCGGAGTTTGACCCCCTTTGACCCCAAATGACTTTTGACCTCCACCAAAATCAATAGGGTTTTTCCTTACATCATAATGCATCAACATATTAAGTTTGAAATCAATCCAAGCTTCCTACCTTGAGATATTGTGTTAAAAAGTTTTCAGTATTTTTTCCCTTCTGACCTTTGAACTCCACCAAAATAAATAGGGTTCTACTTTACATCATAATACATCAACATATCAAGTTTGAAATGAATCCAAGTTTTCTACGATGATGTATCATGTAAACAAAGAGTTCAGGGTTTGACCCCATGTGACCCCAAATGACCTTTGACCTCCACCAAAATTAATTGGGTTTTTCCTTTAATCAAAACCCATTAACCTATCAAGTTTGAAAGGAATCCAAGTTTTTTTACCTTGAGATATAGTGTAATTAAGGATTTCGGGGTTTGACCCCATAGGACCCCATGTGACCTTTGACCTCCACGAAAATAAATTGGGTTCTTTCTTACATCATAACGCATCAACATACCAAGTTTGAAATGAATCCAAGTTTCCTACCATGAAATATCGTGTAAGCAAGGATCTCCGGGTTTGACCCCATGTGACCCCAAATAACCTTTGACCTCCACCAAAATCAATCGGGTTCTTCCTTACATCATAACGCATCAACATATCAAGTTTGAAGTGAATCCAAGTTTCCTACCTTGCGACATAGTGTAAACAAGGATTTCGGTGTGTGACCCCATGTGACCCCAAATGACCTTTGACTCCCACTAAAATACATCGGGTTCTTTCTCACATCATAACACATCAACATATCAAGTTTGAAATGAATCCAAGTTTCCTACCTTGCGATATAGTGTAAACAAGGATTTCAGGGTCTGACCCCATGTGATCCCAAATGACCTTTGACCTCCACCAAAATCAATAGGGTTCTCCCTTACATCATAACGCATCAACATATCAAGTTTGAAATGAATCCAAGTTTCCTACCTTGCGATATAGTGTAAACAAGGATTTCAGGGTTTGACCCCATGTGACCTTTGACCTCCACCAAAATCAATAGGGTTCTCCCTTACATCATAACAAATAAACATATCAAGTTTGAAATGAATCCAAGCTTCTTACCATGAGGTATCGTGTAAACAAGGATTTCGGGGTTTGACCCCCTGTGACCCCAGATGACCTTTGACCTCCATCAAAATCGATAGGGTTCTTCCTCACAGTATGGGGTATCTGTGTACCAAGTTTGAGAATTGTCAGATCTTCCCTTCTCAAGATATCGTGTAAACAAACAAAGTGTCACAAACACACACACATACACACACACGCCATCATGAATGCATAGGTTTCTCTTTTCATCGAAACCCAAAAAACAGTAAAATCGAACAATTAGAGAAGTTACTTTGGTTTTTTCTTTAATTCCAAACAGTACAACTTTTTGTAGAAGTTAAAGACGATGGAATTGTCCATGTTAAAAACTATCTTGCCTGGTTTGAGTCATCAGAACCTATTTCAATGAAACACGATAATGGCTTTAGACAGTGAACAATACTGTAGATTGAAGAGTGTAGCACAGATTGTGTATTGTAGGATCTTAGGTCTTACATTAGCAGGTACCCTGTACAGTGTGCTATAGGCTGCTAATTAACTGGGTGGTTCAGCAGAAATTTGGTATTTTATTCTATCAAAGAAATAGGGCAAACAGTGAAGTGAGCATAATTACTTATGATGCTGATCATAAACCCCCCTCATTTAGTTTACAAACCTATTAGCACACTGGCACTGAGAAAGTTGCCTTTCACCTAAAACATTTGGGGACAATGAAGGAGCAGCCTGACAAACTAAGTGCAGACACTCAGTTTAAGGACCCTCAGCAGTTGCGGTGACTGTGAAAACAGCAACACTTTGGAAGGACATGCTACTTCCGCACAAAAGCAACTTTTTTGACATCTTGGCGGATAATACAAACTCAAAGAGCCAAAATAAGGAACAAATTATTGCCGTCAGAAGATGGAAGTACTACAGGCTTGGAGGTAGTACTTCCGTGGTGAAATCATGGCCGTATGGGATGGAGGTGGTGGGGATGGGGAGGGCGGAGCTGCAGTCCCCCACTGACCACAACCTTGCTAAATCGGGGAGATTTAACGGTGCCTCAATCGGAGAGACATCATAAGGGTATAAAGTGGCAAGGCGGCAGGGGGCAGACTGCCACTCTAATTTCCGCAAAATCAATAATTCAGGCAGGGATTTGGAAAACTTCAGGCAGGAATTTGGGAAAAATAGGATAGGAAATCAACAAGTTTCCAAAAATTACCTTCACGTTCGGGCAGAGCAAAAAGTTTTTACTACACAGTTTTCCACAACACATGCCCAAAATTGTCGAATATCAAAATTCTTTCGAACATTTGCCAACATATTTGTAAAAAAGCAAAAAGATTAAAAACCATTACACATTTGGGAAGCATGTCCCTAAAAGAAGGATATCATTCCTCAGCCTGATTTTAAAATCTTGTGCAACGTAATGCCCGAAAGGCCGAATATTATAATCCTTTCTAATTTTTGTCAATATATATATATATATGTATTTCACATTTGAATCAAGATGAGGTCTATTTATAATATCACAGCTCACAGCTGTACAGGTGTATAACTCCATCACTTGATCTATGCTGGTTATGAACACCCTAAGTCGTGGTTGCTTATTGAGGACTAACATCCATCTTGCAGGCTTGAGTGACAACCAAGACATGTAGAGTCTTCAATCATCAAGTGGCAGTGTGTCTGTTCAAGTTGCTAAGCACCAATGTGATTTAAATGTGCATGGGTCCAAATCCCCCTTGATTTACCTTGGTTTTTCTTCAGATAACTCTGGCTTTTCTCCCACTTGGCATAATGCTTGCCACTAAAATCAGTTGGCAAAGTCGCTTGCGCATCGCACTGAAGCACCCTCAGGTGGGGCAGTTAATTATTACTTTAGTCCCCAGATACTGAGGTAAAGAAATGCCTTCTTATTTAAACCTCATTTTCTTCAATTCTTATCAATTTCATTGCAGAAATTTCTGTCTTCTCGTATGCTAGAGTGCACTAAATTTCATATAAAATACAAAAATTTTAAACAGGGGAGGCTACACCATGCTGGCAATCACTCTTCAGACCCCCTCTGGGGAAAAAATCCTGTATTCCCCCTGCAATGTCTACTCTTGTCAGCCGGTGTTGTCATGAAAGCACACAAGCTGTGAGATTCTCCTTGCAAACTGTGTGTCATCTACTTGTTAACACTTTTCATGAGTAGATAATGTGGACTAATTACGTATGTGAAACTCCCCTTTGACAGTTCTGGCATTTCCAATATCTGCTACATGTAACTACATTGAGGTGTTGTCTACAGCAGGGTATATTATGATTTAGGAGGATAATCTGCCCACCTTCATCATTTGTTCAATTTTTTTGCTAAAATTTATTCATCTGGTTGATGAAAAACAAAAATGAATCACTGCTCTGAAATGATTGCAAAAGTTCAAAATGATCAGAAATTTGCTTTCAAACAAACTGCATGGTTATTGGTGTTAAGAAGGGACAGAATCAAGGGATGTAAGGCAAGCTTGTCATTATGCAAATATAACACATCATATCAGCCTATTTAAGTCTATTTAAGTAGGGCCTTTTTATTGTTTCATAGAGTTAAAAATGTTCAACATTTTTTGGAATGGGGGGGGGGGGGGGAGGACAGGCCTCAGACCTCCTTAATCTACACTCTGTAAGGTATTACTGTCTGCAGAAATGGGGTTTGCGGCTGTGTGACACAGGGATCTTACCGCATTAAGGCCTTAAATGCAAGTTTCAGTGCAGTGGTGGTGGTGAAGACCAATGATTCCCAATCCCTGTCTGCATCGAATAAGCTTTGTATGGCAGTATGAGAAAGTAGCTCAGGGTAACTAATGCCAACAGCTGGAAGCCTGAGGACACCTAAAAGGAGGATGTTGGTAAGGGGGGGGGGGGGGTTATTTTAAATATTTGCACACTGTCACCTCATCCAGTCATTACACATTGAAAAGTTGTGGAAGTTGGTTCAGGTTGGCTGGTTCCACATCCACGGATAGTTGATGTGGGACAAGGGTGTAGTACTAGGGTTTCCTTTGAGCTCTGTGGCTTGGCCATATTGAACTTTGACCATGATGTGCACAGGGATTAAACTGCTTTGCTTGTTTTTCCTCTTTGTTTGTTTGTTTATTTTTTTCCTTTTGCCTCTTTCTAGGCTTTACAGGAACATACCAATGCCTGTAATATTTGCATTTAATATTTAACATAACACAGCATAATGATTGACTGTCTGAGTTGGTTTGAGAAGAGCTCTAGTAAAGCATCTGTAATGTTCAACTGTCCTATATTTGGCTATCTGGGAGGCGGGTCGCATTGGTATTGCCACCAAGGGAAAGGAGTACTCTTAACAGCCTTGAATAATGATTGATTTTGCCACCATCTACCTAAGAGCAGCTACCATGTCCATAATTCTCATGCCTTTCCCCCTTCTCCCTTTCCCATCATATTTTCAATCTTTTTCTACATCTTTTGAAATTCCCTCTGAGTCTCGTTTTCTTAACCCCACCCCTCCAAGACCATCTTGACCAAAGTAATACAAGTTCATAAGCTTCTTCTGTTTTCCTCTTATCTCACTGCTGCCTTTTCAAGTCTTTCCATTTTTTCCTTTATGAAATTGTATCCCCCCACCATTTTTGGCCTTCCTCTTCTTTTTCTCTTTACATTCTCTCCATTCCAATTTGTCTGCCATCTAATCTTTATTTCAATTTTCATAAGGGAGAGGTGAGAAGTGTGCTTGTCATCACTTTTGCCCCACTGGCTTAGCTACAATGAGTAGGTTTTCTGAAAGGAACTGTCGTGTAGAACCGTGTTGGGCACCAAGATCTGTTGGCACCCAACTTGACCATTTCCCCCTTTACATTGCATCCAATATGGTTGCTAGGTTTACAATAAACAGCCATCTGGCAGCTTTACAAATTTTTGAAGGAATACAAGAAAAAATGGTAAACTGAAACTGTCCTGGGGGATTGGCCCCATATCCACTCTCTGACAAATTATTTTGAAATGCCAGCATAAAAAATGACTTTAAATGAGGCTCAATGGAATTAACTTTGCACCAGATAGTATCTTAGGGTTATAAATTATTCAAAGATTTTTCAAATGGGCCCCTTGAAAAATATTGAACCATTCCTGGGGGATCAAGCCCTGCAGCTGGTCAATCCATATTAAAAGGTCTGGATATACCAACAGTGACTTTTCTCCAAGAGCATCAGTTTTCTGCTTCAGTTGTATCAGTTCTTCCACATTTTCTGTATCCCATCCAACTATATAGGAAAAGCCCCACCCTCCCCTATAACCCATAATATGATCTTTTTGGGATAAGTGTAAGTTGGACCAGGTGTATAAAATAAACCAGTGGCTTAATTCCACTATTGAAGAAGGGAGTATAGTAAATACACTGGATTTCGCAAACTGCTGAATTTCGTGCACCAGTGGAAATTCTTTCCTTTCACTGTATCCAAGTACCAGCCTAAGCTGTGGAACAATCTACCAAACTAAAAGCATTGTTTTTGTCCACACTGAAGCCAAAACAGGTCGGTGCATTTTTATCTTTTCCAAAATAAGTTGAATTTAACCCTCACTGTAGCCAACGGTTGATTCTTGAATTGAGGTCAGGGAAAAATCACACTTTTTGCTCCATTTATCCTGGCTGTTGTTAGCTGGAGCATGCTACTGTAGCTAACTCAGTGGTCAATTATGGGAATCATAACGATATCGGGAGTCATATCATAGTTTGGCATGCACTATCCCTTTGGATGCTTGTGATCTCCACCTAATGTGCGAAATTTGGCAGTTTTACAACTAACAACAACAGTTGTCCTAGTTACCTTGATATCACTAATTTAAAGCGAAGTGTTAAAGATATCTGATTGAAATTGTCAGATTCAAGTTAGGAAATTAGGGTGTCCATTTGCCTGGTTTTTTGCCCAACACTCCGACTTTTGGGTACCCTATCCTTCGCTCTGGCTCACACAGTGCTGGACGCTGAAATTCCTCCATTTTAAAAATTCTGATGTAACACTTCTCAATAATATGCAGCGTAGGCCAGCCCAGAGTCTAGATTACATATATGTGCATCAGTCACACCTTTCACATCTGCCGAACAAGTAGGTTGTGTATATAGTACATTAGAAGGCTACCTATAAATAGAAATACCCATTGCAATACAAGCTGAATAATGTAGAGACGCATACATACTATTAAGCGAATTTTCCTTGAACCTATGGGAAGTTCCTCTGAACTTACAAAAAATCTTAAGAGTCGACCTCTTTTGAAAATGCATCGGGAGGAAATGCATTGATGCACAAATTTTCAGAATTCAGTACCCCATTTTCACCACTGTAATCATGTAGCTTAGAACACTGGGAAGGGCCATTTCCAGCTATCTGGTGGAGACAGGGGGGGTTGTAAAGGCAAAAAATTTTCTGGTATGCTACAAGGCCATCCCATGGTGGAGCTCCGCTTAGACTTAGCCAAGGTTGTCCTCCTTTCCTGTCATGAAGGAACGGACACCATATTCAGAATATATAGCCTAGCTTTAACAAGGGGCATTTCATCTTCAGTTCTGAAATATTTCTAATTTTTAAAGTTGCATGCACAAAATTCCACCCCATCCATGCTACTCTTACCAGTGAGTATATAAGTCTTTTGCTATAGACTTGACATTAGGAAGTTCAGTTTCTCTCACAGGGTTGTTAACTCCACATCACTGCAAATATTTAGGCCTAGGCCTAGGCCTACATGTTTTTCCATGACTGTGGTAAAATCTAATCTTTCTGGGCATGTTAGGCATTGGTGTTTTGCTGTTTGTTTTTCTTTTCTTTTTTATTTGGGGGGGGGGGGAGGTGTTGTATTGCAGGGCATCTTATGGGGCCTATACCCCTCCTGCCCTTTAACCTGTCATGTATGTTATGTGTCATTGATACCCTATCCGCTACAATCGAGTTTGACTTCTCAATAAATTAGATCAACTGAAGTTGATTTCCACAATTGTCTGTGGAATCAGTTCAAGTTTATTCGAAAGTGTGTGAGCTTACCTTATTTACGAGCTGCTGTTGGCTTTTTCACCTGAAAAGATGTGTTCATCCCAAAGACATATTTTTGACAAAATATTAGTCTAAGTAAATCATAAACTTGTTTGTGATAATACCGTAGGCTATGTAACATCGTCAATTTGAATATGTGGACCAGTGGTGCGGTACCATAGAGCAGGAACACCGAGTGTGGAACTTCCTACTATTCTGCTTTATGTACGGTAAACATTGAACCACGTGATCAGCTGGTGCCGGTGACGGGACATACGAAATGCAGCCCGGCTCGCCCGGGCCGTCCCTGTCCAAAGTATAGCCCCGCTATTCATTTTGTACGTACACCATCTGCTATGGCTGATGATATTCAACAAAAGGTCGCTTTGTACTCTTCTGTGTTTTAGCATGAGTACTTAAAATTGAATAGATGCATGATCACACTTGTGGTAATCCCCGATGTTGCGGTTATCTTTGATGAGATTAAGGGATAAGTGTCAATCATAGCTAACACTAATTGCTCTTTAATAAGTGATGCACATCGGATCTTACTAGAGTTTGTGATGATTGCAAGGGTATAGGATTGATTGTTCTTAGCTTTCGAGAAAATTTATTGTGAGACTCGGGGACATTGTCTAAAAACTGTTGGATTCGAACTTAATACCAGACAACCATATGACGGCGACCATTTTCCCGTGTGAGCCTGGGGTCGTCGAAAGGCAACTCACTGGAAGTGGGCAAGAGAGAGCATGTGCAGCGACCATGGGATTGGGGCGGGGTTGTGGGCCCCATGTCCCCCATAAAATAAAAAAACAATCAGATTCGGAAACTATGTAAAGAATTTAAGTATGCTCTTGTGAAAACTTTCCACAGAACGAAAAACTAAAAAATTACAAAATCCGCTTTAAAATGTAACACCATCGTTTCTCTAAAAATAGAAGGGAACGTATGAATGAATGTGGCTTGACAATTCTGTACACCCTCCCATGGATTAACTAAGACATGAATTTTTAACACATATACACCACTATCCTCAATCTCCTATCACCTTCGAAAGTGATCATCAATAAGTTTATTTCGTTGCCTGAAACAGAAGGTAAATATCCATTTGTTAGGTACATAGCCTGATAAGGTAACTTTTACATGCAGTGAAATAATACTTAATATTTAAAAACCATCAAAATTACAAAATAATTTTAACATAATTGCTCGACGCGCCGTAACGTTTTTTCTGAAAGATTTGATTCTGTTACAACAACTTGTGGTTCTGCTTCTCCAGAGCTTCATTAGCTTTATTAGTTCAAGCTCCACACGGTTCTTACTTTGAAAATCTTTGTTGTTATTTTTATTTCTTTCGGTTTACTGTTATCGACTTTCTTTCAGTCTCATTTAATTAGTATTAAAACTATTTAATTCAGAAAATGACTGATAACCATAAACAATTACTTAACAAATAGGCCATTATTAAGAATACTTTTGTTCAGAAAATGACTGATGATTATGAACAATATACTTAATATTTAGGCCCATTAAGAATACTGAAAGAGATGTGATTATAAAGAGTGTGCACAAAAATATAAATTGATAAATAATTTAATAAGTCCAAGGAGTGTCAACAAGAAACCTAAAATGCTCTGATATGCACCGACACACATTGAAATAACTGAAAATTACTATGGAAATGGAAGAAATGCAATATAAAGAAATCAATGATACTCAATGACAGTGAAGTAGCTTCGGAGGGGGGGGGGCAGAGCCATTGCCCCCTGGCAACATCAGTCAACAGTGTGATTTTCCCCACTCGTCTTTCATGAAATTCCGAATTCTCTCCAATAAAAGCTCCATGTTTGTATTTATTTGTTTCAAAAATGCAAAATTTTCCGCGCGCTTAGCTCGCAGAAATTTGTAGTCACTAATTTCAGTCATGTTTCCTCATAGATCAGTTTGGTAAGTTCTTCCGTATTCCGGAAATAACAAAATCACCACTACTATTTTCATGAATGTCCTATCATTAAATTTTAAATTTTCCATAGGCGTCGTACAGCTTCAATTTGTAGGTCTTAGATAACACTGTGTATAGCAACAACGATCTTTGGCACGGTAGCTATGCAATCTGAGACTTGCCAATAAGGAATATACAGATTCTTCAGTTATTCCGAACTTTTCGCATTTCCTTGTATAGGGAGCCCAGAATCCAAAATTTTCTCCAAACAAGCTCCTCATTTTCATACCTTTGCTGAAAAGGGCAGAAATTTCGGCGCCCTTTGTGAGCCGCAAATCACATCCCCAAAGAAACCACAATTAAAATCACAATTAAGAAAAAAAATCGAAAATTTGGGTGTCCCCCCCCCCTTCCCGTCCCGGAAGAAAATTCTAGCTACGCCACTGCTCAGTGATTTTCTTTTCACTCTATTCAGACACTTCATCCCGCTTGTAAGGCAATCAGACAACTTTTACTTTTCTATGTCTTTTACGATAGGGTTTTCTACCTTTTTATGAAATACCATCCTCACAGTAGTTACTGTGGTACCACGTAAGATAGTCCGAAAAGGGCCAATTCTGGTGATCTCGGACGTATTTTATGGCCGAAATTTTCTTTGTAATCTCCACGCCAACTTATGGTGGCGCTCGGCTTAGAAAGTCACACCGACTATATCCCACAATTTCAAAAACGTATCCCCACCCATGAGGGAGAGGAGAAGTTCACAGAAGACGCGGGACACTTTTCACAAAGTCTAGTCATCAAAATGACAAGTTTAAGATTTTTAAAAAGGAAATTGGATGCCTACTGAGTAGGCCACAAAAATGATAATTTAATTATCCCGTTTGCTGGTTTAACTTGAAACAAAGGAAATCGATTTAATAATTCCAAAGCGCTTAAGGGTAGAGATAAATTTTATTTTTTTTTTTCAAAGAGCAAACGATATTGTTTTTCTACGAACAATACCAACCAGACTCGAATACATGAAACTCTGAAAAGGCGCATTAAATTTATATTAATAAGGCTTTGGGTGAGGGGTGGGCTTAAGTTGAAATGACTCAAAGGTTTAGGAGTCGCAGTAACCTGTAATACGTCTCTTTAGCTAATACAAAAAGCATTAGGCTTTTCACCTGGTTCCACCCTTTTCGACCTGGCAACTCAGATGACACACGGTCAACCAAACCGCACCTTCGAACTTGAAGAGAAATTATACGTAAAACCTTAGAACTTGAATTTATTAAGGGCAACGTTTCTGTGATACAGACTGAAAAAAATCTTCTCTTATTCCACAAAGACCTTCTTAATGCCAAGGTCGCGATTAAAGGGGAAGTTGAAGCAAAAAAAAAAATAATTTTCATATATGAAAGAACCAAATCTACACAGTGTGGTGAAGTTTCCATTCCAATCGGACATGTTTTCCTCGAGATATCAGTAGACGAAGTTACTACGTTTGTGTTCCCAAGTGATCTAAGGGCAGCAGAGACTATGTCACTTCCTCACATTGACAAGGAATGCTTTGTTTCCAGTTTCCGCTAGGCTGCTAAACATATATTTGAAAATCTTGAGCTTATCTGTTAAAGGAAATTCATGGCCAAAAATTTAAAAAAAAAATAGTTTTATCTGTAGAGGAGAAACAAAAGATTGATGTCTTTATTGGAGATCAATCCGTCCAAAGTAGGATGTCAGGGTAGCGAGGTAAACAGGGTATTAAGTGGGGTGACGCAGGGATGACGTAAGAGGTTAAAAACTGGGTGAAAAATGGATTAGTCGATGGTGTCACCTTATTCTGGGACATTTGGTTCGAAGTGAAGGCGCATCCAAAGTACTGGGGTACTTTACGCAAAACCACAAAAACACAATAGAGATTGTTATAAGTTTTACTTACTTTAATTATTAACTTATATAATATATACATGTAATGCAGTAATTGATTTGTTCTTTCCCCTTTGTTTTACGGAGCCTTTTGAGCAAATCCCACACACAAAATTTCATCCCCCTTCCTAATTGGTCTCGACCTGTATATTAGCTTAAAGCCGGCAAAGTCCCTATATGAGTCATAAGAATAACGTCACGTGACTATATCGCTTTGCAGTCCCGTTAATTGTCGAGTCTGAAAAAGCATTTGACGTCTCGGCGAGGTAACTAGTCGGCTTGATTGGCAACGTTGATGGCTACTTCTGGGCGTGGTCACATTCAGTATGGCGGCGACTCCAGACCGGAAGCCTGTGGGTAATAAGCCCGTAACAATTTTACAGAAGCTACACAATTTTACATTTTCCATGGCTTCTCACAGTTCCCGAAGTACATCATTTTTCCGACAAGGTACGGAACAAAGAGTAGAACACCCTCAAGCCCACACAATTTTTACTGGGACTTAAAATAGGAGTACGGAATTTCTGTCCTTTCCTGACTCCCACACCTCACAATCCTAAACACTCTTGGGATCAACATAAATTTACTAGCTTACATCTGCTTTCAAAATCAGCTTTGTGTCCGTCAAAAAGCTTTCACTTCAAATTAAATTTAGCATCTTTTGGTTAATAACTCAAAACAATAATTACACGTCGATTTCACTCATAAACTTACAAGAAAACGAAAATACTTAGCGATGACAGTTCTTTTGCCATGAACTATAGCTCTTTCTGAGCGACTGATGGAGGAATTGGAATCATTTAACACAGCTTTTACTTCATTCACGCTAACCATAATATTTGGAAATAAACTAAATATCGCTGGAATTTCATACATAGTTTCTTCTGATTTTGTTCATATCGACCAATTCGGTATCGCTTCTAACGTGACACCCAAAACTAAGTATCACTATGAATGTCAAAATCATAACTCACGCTTCTCTATACTCTACATTCTTACATACAATTCACTCACCTACGATAATTCTTTCACACATTTTACTAGAAGGAAAAGAAATATTCTCTAACCATATAATATGGCTTTAAATGGCTTGAGTACAGTGGTAGCTGGCCTCACGCTCCCAGCTCCATGCGGTTCAGTGTCGGCTCCTCCTTCCTACAGGCTAATGCAAAAAGGCCCTTCCCACAAGAATTGGGCAAATTTCACGCCGAAGGCAGGACACCGCAACACACACTCACACAACCCTCTCGTGACCGGCTCACCTCTTTGGAGTCTTGTTCTGTACTGGTTTAGAATCCTACTGCCCTACAAGAATACCACCCATCCCTATCCAGTAAAGAATGCGAGGCTCGCCTGCTCCATTGTGCTCTGTATTGATATGCTTAATTATGCTATCCCTGCAACGCAAGTGCAAAACTAGGTCACGCGAAGGATAAAACTTCTCCTGTCACTCGTGACAGATGGTGACGTCGTAGTTTGCTATTACGTTATTGCGAGAAAGGTATGCGATTGGACGGAAGTATAAGATGATGTTTGTGTTTGTCGCCCTCACAAAGGAAAGTTTTTTGTACATGTAGACTTTGTTGAGATCAAGTCAGTACTTGTTTTGCGTTAAGATATGTCACTCACATTAGGGAACAATAGCTAATTAACCTCAAGATAAAAGACGGGACAAGTCAAAAGGTACTTTATTGACAAAATAAGCTTTTCCAATCATTCATTTTTTTAAGAGAAACATAGAAAAAGCAGACGTCATAGAATCTACCAGATGTTTTAAAGGAGGACTGGTACTATTGTCCATATAAAGGAGCTTAAATATTTGGCTACCAATTAAAAGTACTTAACGTAAAGAAAAACAGATAAAATAGGAGTCTGAGAGACTGCCAGATGTTATGAAGAGGGGGTGGTTTATTGTTAACTTTAGAGCTTCAAATGGAAGATAAATTTAGGGAAACCTGCTTAATGTGAAGAAACCATAAAAATAAAGATAACAAGCGTAGCAATTAAGTTGATTGACAGAGAACTTATTACAACAGGACATTGTTACTTCTAATCTGAGCTAAGTTTATCGTCGAAGGACCTCCTGGAAACTCCTTGGAAGCTCATTCTTCGATCATTTCTCGAACAGTCAACATCGTGTTACCTCTGTCTGCTTTCGTATATTATTGCCGAAGCACACAATTTTCGAAACTTAAAAATTTTTTGACTTTCTGCTGTAGTATATGTGCCACTGGAATCCTGTTGACGTTAACTCTGCGTTATCACGGACTTAACTTGTATCCTGCTACTTTATCAGTACTGTATATTTTGACAAACAACTGAATTAACTGTTCAATAATGGCTGAAATCACGTCAACCGTGATCAAGACTAACCTCAGAGAGCTGCGAAGACTCAATGCAGTGCCGCTTGATCTAGGTGTTAGGAAGAGGATCAAACTTGAAGAAGAAACTGATTCTGCAGTTCCACCAACACCTGTGGATGAGATTCCACAGCCTTCGTGGCCGAATCCTGAGGGATTGTCCGAAGATGCAGTTCCACCAAAGCCTTCGGATGAAAATGCTCAGCGGAACCGTGAAGGATCGTCAGAGGCATCCTCCTTGATGAACGTGTCCCCCTTGGAAGAAAACCGAGAAACTGGCACAGACACAGTGAGTAAACCTCAAGTACTTTTCACGTTAGAAGAGAACAGAAAAGTGTCTGTAAAGACATTTAGAAACAGAGAATATGTCTGTGTAAGAAACTTCTATCAAGTACCAGAAAGCAAATATTGACATGCAGGATTAAAAGGACTGAACTTGAATGTTCTCGAGTGGGATAGACTCAAATTATTGGCCTCAAATATGAACTACATTATTTCATCTGTTTTAAATTTTTCTGTAATATTGTGTTTTTATGTTGTTTGATATGGTCAAACTTGAAAGGAATATTTCACTGATGTTTTTGTGAAAGTTTGTTTTTTTATTTTTTTTTTTATTTATTATAGAAACATTATATACTTATTTTACGTTTGACATGGTAAAACTTGTAATGAATATCTCACTTATCCTTTTGTGAAATTGTCTGTATTTTATTTAACTATTATCATGTAAGTCTTTCGTTAAATGTCCTGCGATTTTTTTTTTTAATTGTATTTTCGAAACGTTTTGAAAAGTTTTTTGTGCATGTGAAATACATTTAATGTTTATGGTTTGCTGAGAAAAAAAAAGAAAATGTCATCTACTTTTTTTGTGTGTAACCAATTGTTTAAAATTACTTAAGTGAAATCAGAAGTAAATATATTGTCACTAGCCATTTGCAGAGCAACTTGGAAACATGGGAGATACTAGTGACACTTTTCTTCATAAAATTTATTATGACCTATCCCATCCAGCCAGCTTCGGAGGGATTAGCAAACTTTATGATGAAGTTAAAAGAGATGGCCGATATAATATTTCGCGTAATGCCATCCGGGAGTGGTTAATGGGGCAAAACACCTACACCCTTCATAAGCCCGTTAAGAAAAACTTTGCTAGGAACCGAGTACTCGTAAATGCAATTGACCACCAATGGGAAATGGACCTGGCTGACTTAAGTTCTTTGTCAAGATATAATAAGGGATATAAATTTTTATTGACTTGTATAGACGTTTTGTCCAAATTTGCATGGGTAATTCCACTGAATAATAAATCAGGAAGAACCTTGCTGCAGGCTGTGAAAAAAATTTTATCATCCGGACGGAAGTTAGATCAGATTCATACCAACAGGGGAACGGAGTTTGTTAATAAATTATTTCAGGACTATTTGAAAGATAAAGGGATCCATTTTTTTACCACGAATAATGAAACAAAAGCATCTGTGGTGGAACGATTTAATCGCACTTTGAAGCCCAAAATGTGGAAATATTTTACCCATAGCAATACGTTAAAATACATAGATATCCTCCCAAAACTCGTGAAAGGGTACAACCATTCGTACCACAGTTCGATTAAATTGAGCCCAGTTGAAGTTACAAAAGAGAACGAAGATCGAGTGTGGAGAACATTATATCCCAAACTTATCAAAAACGAAAAATTTAAGTTTTAAGTTGGGGATAGAGTACGAATTTCAAAATTAAAATTAAAATTTGAAAAGGGATACTTACCTAACTGGAGAGAAGAAATATTTACCATTGTTAAGAGGAAATCAAAACCGATCCCTGTGTACAAACTAATTGATTGGGGTGGAGAACCCATCGAGGGAAATTTTTACGAAAGCGAACTGCAAAAATTTAATTTGGCTCAGGGCGCCATCTTTAGAGTGGAGAAAGTATTGAAGAAAAGAAAACGCAATGGACGAGTAGAGTATTTGGTTAAATGGAAAGGATATCCTACTAAATTTAACAGTTGGGTAGCAGACATCGAGAAAGCATAATGGCTGCACATTTTTATGTCACGTTACCGAGCAACAGCTCGAATGATGCTTTACAAGGGCAACACATCAAAACTGCTGCCAAGCGTCGCCTCGTACAAGCAGGTCAACGCATGGCAGAGCGTGTGCTTGAGGGAAACCGATCGAGAACCAAGCCCTTAAAAAGAAAAGCTTCAAAGAAAAACGTCAGAACACAACGTGCTAAGGGAGCGAAAAGGTCTCAAGATATTTTTGACATTTAAAGAGTAAAAATGGCTCTCCTACACGACACGTCCTGTGAATGCACGAAGTCCGAGCTGGATCTGTTTACAGTACCTCCTACCCAAACAAGTATTGTCAAGGGAAATTGGATACAGTACCATCCCCTCACCAACATAACCAACACGGGGCCTATTCAATTCACGGTGTATGGATCCATTGATGACTACATTGACCTCTCTCAAACAATCCTTCATGTGAGAGCAAAAATTGTGCAGGCTAACGGAGAAAACCTTGAGAACGATGCTAACGTGGGCCCAGCGAACTTGATGTTGCAGACATTATTTTCGGAAATAGACGTTTCCCTCAACGACCGTTTGGTGACCCCTTCAACTAATACCTACCCCTACCGTGCAATACTAGAGACCCTGCTTTCGTATGGACCGGATGCGAAAGAATCTCAATTGACTGGAAGTCTATTTTACAAAGACACACCTGGTAAAATGGATTCATGTAACCCTAACGCAGTGGCAGATGTGGTTAATCATGGTTTAAAGGCGAGATCTCAATACACGAGAAACAGTAACACCGTAGACCTAGTTGGACCCATTCACTGTGATTTATTTATTTACCAAGAAAAAATCCTTTTAGGGGGCGTGGAACTTAAATTGAAATTACATCGAAGTAAGAACGAATTTTGTCTTTTATCAAGTCATGCGGACGCCGACTTTAAAGTACGCAGTGTTGAGGCGTCAATCTTCATGCGTCACGAAAAGGTGCACCCCAGGTTGCATTGGGCCATGCTAAAGCTCTAGAACGTGGCACGGCGAAGTATCCAATACGAAGAGCTGAGGTAACAACACTCTCAATCCCTAGGGGGAATATATCTTTTACACGAGAAAGTTTATTCCTAGGGAACCTTCCGAAGCGTTTAGTAATTGGATGCGTTGACTCTGAAGCATTCAATGGATCTTACAATAGAAACCCTTTTAACTTTCATCACCATCATTTAAATTTTCTAGCACTGTATGTCGACGGAGAACAGTTACCATGGAAACCACTGCGCCCAAATTTTGGAGATGGTCAATATATAATGGCGTACCAAACCCTCTTTTCTGGTTTAAATACCATGTTCAGCGATAAAGGAAATCATATTGACCGTAACGACTATGGGCATGGTTACACCTTGTACGCACTTGACATGACACCTGACCTAGCTAACGGAGGGCATTTCAATCTACGCAAAAATGGCAACGTGCGATTGGAAATGCAATTTGACCGTGCACTGGTTAGAACGGTAAACGTCATTGTTTATGCAGAGTACGACGCCATTGTAGAAATAGACAAGACGCGCAACGTGTTCATTGACTTTTGAGGCCAAGGCAAGCGTGAATACCAAACAGCTATTGCAAACAGTCAAGTCGGATGCAGTCGTCCGTAATTACTTCCATGGAGTTTTTCCCTCAGATTGCCTTCCAAGTGAATGTTTTCCTCTTCCCCGTGCTTTTATAGCAAACACAGACACGGCAGATAAACCAGGGTCTCACTGGGTGGCTATGTACTTTGACGATAATGGGACGGATTTTTTTATTCGTTTGGCAGAACACCAGAAGAGTGCTCCCCGTACTTTGAACATTTTTTAAAGAAACATTCCAATATTATCCAATGGAATCAAAAGCGTTTGCAAGGATTTATGTCTACCGTCTGTGGCCAATACTGTTTGTTCTTTTTGCTTCACAGATGTAGAAATTTACCTTTGAATACGATTATTAGCAAATTTACTGAGGATCCAACCTTTAATGACAGTTTAGTAAATGATATTATCACTAAAAGATACCGCTTAGACTTAAAAGTGAGTGATAACGAGTATATTGTATTACAAATCGCAAGAAAATTAGCTGATAAATACTACTAGCACTGTAATAGTAGATTCATTTGTACTGAAAGATTCATACGTAACTGTTCACGTCAATATGTCACCCTGTTTATTTCTTCTACCATTGCTGTCAGCAATTATAAAATGTGATGCTTTTCATCTGGAGGGCTCATTTTCTGTAATGAACCCGAAGCTGACACATCCCTTCACCTGTGTAATAGCAGGACCGACCGGTTGCGGAAAAACTCAGTTCGTCAAAAAATGATTAACTCAAGATGTCATTGAAGGGGCGCCTGAGAGGATTATCTACTGCTGTGGGGAATGTCAGTCAGCTTTTGTGGAGATGTCTGCTGCCCTCCCTCAAATCCGCTTTGTTGAAGGCCTCCCGGCAAATTTGGAAGAATATTTGGACCCATCTTACAAAACTTTGATAATTTTAGATGATATTATGACATCACATGGAAATGATAAGCGAATCACCGACTTATTTTCTAAAGGGTCCCACCATAGGAATGTCTCTGTTATCTTAATTTTGCAAAACTTTTTCTACGGAGCAAAAGAAACTCGCAATATAACACTCAATGCTCACTACATCGTTTTGTTTAGAAACCCAAGGGATAAATCGCAAGTGTCCAGTCTTGCGAGGCAAATGTATCCCGGTCAAGTAAAAGTTATGCAGGAGGCCGCGACTAAAAATCCTTTCGGGTATCTCTTCATCGATCTTAAACCCTACACACCCGAGGAATATCGGTTGCGCACAAACATATTTCCAGGAGAACAGCAGTACGTGTACCTGCCTAAATAGCCTTGTGTCTAATAAAAATTATTTCAGGGGGTAATCTACGTCATTCTTCACCATGGCACCACCTAGGAGGTTGAAAAAACATGCTCATGAACTACGCTTTTTAGCCAAATGTTCACCCCATCAAAGCAAAGCTTTGTTGCGACACGCTGACGAAAGTTTAATAACCAGTCTGTGTGAATGTGTATCTAATGTGGTAAAAGGCAATGTTCCTGTTTCAAAAGCTCAGAGATTAAAGTTAGCGTGTTACAAGAAACATCTAAGAGCACTTGGCGATAAACGGTTGAGTCGACCCATGAGAAGAGACATTTTAGTTCAACAAGGTGGATTTCTAAGCGTCCTTTTGAAGCCGACCATCTCATCTCTCGGAGGTTTATTAATAGGGGCTTTGACTAAACAGTAACAAGATGCAATTTACTAAGAAAATGGTTTTAATGCCTCAAGACGTAGCTCGAGTTTTGAACTTGAGCAGCCAAGATAAATCTCAATTGAGACTAAATCGGCTGGACGGGGACATTAAAACTACGTTGGAGAGAGAAGATTTATCGCTGTTCGAGAAAGTAGAATTGTACAACCAGACATTACAACGCTACTTGGATGCGGATAAACAGAGAGCAAATAAACCGATTGGAATCAAGATTACGAACACCCCTAGCGATAATGAACAAGGCAATGATGATGATGACAATAACGATGCCGCCCTCACTCCCCAAAAACCACCCTCTATGAAATCTGATCTTTTACTGGCAAACTTCCCAAAATCTTTCAAGAGTAAAGCTAAATTACTTATTGAGCGTATCAGCGACCATCGACAATCCGAACGAGGACCCGTTATTGATTGGAATTCAAAGGGAGAATTACTGTACCAAGGAGAAACTATTCATGGATCTAACTTGACAGATTTAATTCTAGATGTAATGCACTCTCGGAAAGACTTTAATCCTGTTGGTTGGCAACAGTTTATTCATGGACTTGCAGATTTAAACTTCCCGGAGGCTTACATGGGAAATTTGATGAGACGTCAAACCATGCATCAGATTAGGGAGAAAGGACCTCGCAGGGACTTTTCTAAAGTATTACCCACGCCCCCAGGGATGAAAGGCCCAAACGCAAGGGGAATCGGAAATCTAGTAAAAGGAAAAAAATTACATGGGAATCATTTTAATATTTATCATTAATTAACTTAGATCTACTGAAGTCATTTTAAACAGACGACACGTACACAAAAAAAAAAAAAAAAGAAAGAAACAAACAATCATTTCCCATTCTTTGTTTTTTATTGCTCTCTCTCTTCTTTTGTTCTGTTTCTTTTCTTTTTATATAAATCTTTTATTGTGTAACTTTCATTTTCATACATTTGAATTGAGTAAACTTAAGTACACTATGTTTTGCTGGTATTTTGTGTGTTAAAAAAAAGTGAGTAGCTTAGAATAAAGTTGTGAAAGACAAGCATTCTTCTTCATTTAATCATTAATTTGTTTCTCAGCAACATAATAACCATTGAAGGCACAGTTTTGAAATCATTCAGGATGACCCGTTTGTCACATACGACCCTATAGTCTTTTGTCATGGGTTTATTTACAATTTGCTATGAAATGGCATCTCTTGTAATTTTTCGGGGGTTTTGAACAGGTACAACATGCTGATGTGGTGAATGAATATTTTGCACCATTTGAAATAATGTGTCATAATTCAAAAGCTCTCAATCCGGTTTTTTTTTTTTTTTCAATTTTAGATGGATCTAGTGTGATGCCCTCGTTTTCAGCGTACTCTGTCAAATACCGTTGACGATCCGCCTCAGTGACACACCAATCGGGCCATCTTCATGGTAACGTAGATGTGGACTTCAATATTTCTGATAGCTTGCATGAACAAGCCTATTGTGAACACACCTTTTTCGTTTTGTTTTCTAATTTCAATGTTACAGATCATCATTTTTGAGTTTTTAACAGCTTTTTAACGTTTTTGTTATAACATGCCGTGTTCCCACCAGTGGTTGTTTACTGTTGTCACATCAGTCAATTGTTTTGTTAGTAAAAAAAATCTTCAACTCTTGGCTTTTCAAACAGAAACGTATGTACAAAAATGAATATATCTGATTGGTCTGTTCAGCCTAAGAGGTGTGGTTTATCTCGATGAGATTTCTTGAAGCATACAACTTTTTTACGAAAACTGGTGTTGTATTTTAATGGCAGACGCATGCGCAGTGGTTTTACGTGATCAAACTAAGTACGCGCCATCACTTACCGACTTTTCTCAGCCTTTTGACACCAATTTTCATGAACCCACACGCTGACGTTGTTACACAGTTTCACCTCGTCAATAACTTAATCTTATTTTTTGATAGACAGTTCCAACTTATTACCCTTTACTTGTCTTTGCTTAGAAGTCCTAAGCTTATTTGATTTCAAACCTTTTAGGTACCATTGCAAATAAAAAAGACTTATCTGCAATCGGACTCGTTACTGAACTTTTTCCAGTAACTACCTAAAAGGCAACGTCAATCTCTGAAATAGTAACAAAGGGATAACAGGGTGGAGACCAAGTACTTAAGACTCAACAAGAACTAATATCCTTATGCCATTGAACTTAACCGTGGCTGGCCGAGAGATAATGAGATCCATAACAATAGTACTTAGTTAGAAGACCATATCAATAGGATGGTAGGCGTCCTCCCTCTAAGAAGCAAGTGACTTCTTTACTTTTTTCTTGTGTTGTATGCTGGAATAACCAAAGAGGATTACCTCTCCAGCAGTGATGATCTTGTACGGCGTCCTGCTCTTAGCCTATTAGCCCACCCTAATGTGACTTATCTTGGACCCAAGCAAAGGAAAAAATATTCCAACACCTTGTCAGTTTACATGTGATGTTTGATCAAGAAACAAGTTTGGACTGGCCGTTCTTTATTTCTCTTCGGGACATAAACTTCACATCTTTTAGTAAAACATCGAAAGAATTATGACGAAAGGTATAAACAGACTTTTAACCTTGCTATTTGGTTACAGTTTTTTTAGTGCAAGTTTTCAAAGAAAAAACCCGCAGACAGGGTAAAACTTTAAAGTGTTTCGGTATTTATGACACAAACTCTCGATTACAGTTTTCAAAGAAAAAAACTTTATGTCTCCAGTGAAATTGTACACAGGTAAATGGGAATGCATGCATCCGTTCGGCCAAGAATGTGAATTTCCGTTGACATGCCAGTTTACGTTGGAAGAATGTACTTTAAACAGACGATGCAGAAGATCGTGAAACGGTTAGTTACACTTATATGTTTAACATCCACGACCATGTGGGATGCTGATTAAAAATTGGTTAGACCCATGACTTACAAACTTTGATTTCCTTTTAGTCAAAGGCCCCAACATTTATCCAAATAGAAAATTTATAAGCAGAAACTTTTCTATGCAGGTGTAACACTTACAGTATGATGATTAAATACAAGACGTAATTTTGATCACGCAATGAAGCTGAATTTCCCCCAAAACTTAACCTTTCCTACGAACGAAAAATAGTCATTCCCCGTGATTTGCGAACATGATTGTTACTTCGTATTGTTTCTTACTTAACTTGAATATTTTGGATTTAAAAAGGTTGGTTTTACATATAAAAAGAAGAATAAAATTAAATAAAATAAATGAGACTGCGATACTCGGCAGATTGTGGCGCAACCTCTCGAAAGATTGCTCTGGTGGTCGTAGCTGATTTATTCAGTTAACGAGGCAGGTTCGAATCCTGCAGATCTTATTCTTACATGTATGCAATACATCTGCTGAACTCACATGTCATATTTTTATCAGTTCCATGTTAATTTCATAACAGGAAACCCTAGATTTACCGAAAAAATAACATTCATAATTACGTTTCTTCTTTTTTAATGCAAGCTTGTGCAATTTTTTGCTCTTGCTTTTCCTATTCCCTTTTGTTAGTCATATAATTTTATATACCAATTTAGACGGACTTTTTCGCCATCGCTTCATTTAAATTTTTGCCTATATCTTTTTATTCTCTACGTCATCACTACGTCACCCTCACTTAATCCCCTATTTACCTCGCTACCCTGACATCCTACTGTCCAAGCAGTGGCGTAGGCTGCCCCAGATTTTCTTCAGGCCCCCAGATTTTTTGCTTCCTGATAAAGTATTTAAGAAAAAAATAAAATGTTTGAACGGAAATAAACTTTGAAGTATTTCCTTCTAAAACAGTAAAGAAATAAAATGTGTAACAATTAAGAAAACATGCATGAATGTGTGTAAAACACATTTTGTGTGCACACATGAAATCAAGTAATAACTTCAAAATGCCTACTTTTACTAAATTATATACCGTATATAATCTGCACTGTCATTTATTGCATTCACTTCGAAGATGAAATAAACGTCTTTCGGATAGCTGGTTGGCTTACTGAAAACAAGGCAATCATACACTGGAGACGGCAGCCGGTCGTTTCGCCCCCTTGCCAGTTCGCCCCCTACCAGTTCGCCCCCTAAATGCCAGTTCGCCCCCAAGCAATGACCAGTTTGCCCCCTAAGACGTGCCAGTTCGCCCCTTCGACCTACCAGTTCGCACCCTAATCTTTCCAAAGCAGTTTTCTTTCCACAAAGCATTTTTTTTTTTATAGAAAAACGATGTCCATGAAGTAAACTTTCTTATTTAATTGTCTTTCAGGATGAGATGAGGTTTATTTTCAGAGTGAAACAAGTTGTTAATCTGTTTTAACTCATCACGTTACGGTACGTAAAGACTCTTTCGATGAGTTGCCGTGACAAGTTGGTGGTATCTGTATCTGTATCTGTCCAATGACGTACAAACACCTTGAGGTTGTCGCGTACGTATATGGTATGTGTGCTTTCTAAGCTGTGTTTCATTCATCGTTCAGATTATGCTTATTGTTGTGCACAGTAATGTAAGCACATTACTGACGTAAATGTCAAATTTTACGAGTTCAATATATTATTGGTTACTGACGTGAAAGAGCATACCTTGATTACTAGGGATGAGTTGTTTACATGCACTGTTCGCGTTCTAGTTTGTTTTACAAATTGCCACAATTTTTGCCTTTTCATAGAGCAAGAAGTCGCTGCAATAAGTATGGAAAAAGCTTGAACCATACTCATTTCATTTATTAGTTTGGAACTACAAATTATTTCCCATAAAATGTGCAAAAATTTAAAATGGTTTACACAAAAATGCCAAAATTGGCGGTATTCTAGAATCTGGCATCTTTTTTGTCACAAACTCGTATTTTGGGGGCGAAACGACTTCCACTTTGGGGGCGAAACGACTTCCTTTTGGGGGCGAACTGGCAAGGGGGCGAAACGACCGGGGCGAACTGGTTGGGGGCGAACTGGCTAGGGGGCGAAACGACCAGTAACCCTGGAGACCATCATACACTCAATATGCCTTAAGGGTAAGGTAATGCCTTCGAACAATTCTTCTGTTCCATCCTTAACAAGTAGGCCTATGTCGTGTCTCACTCCTTCCCATGACAAGTGCCACTGTGGAACCGATTTTTCGACAAGTCCTCTTTTTAGTAGTTGGTGTTGGCGTCAACAAGGTCCGGATGTTTCCCGCATCATCCATTCTTCTGCTTTGCGGTTTATTTATTTTGAGAGATTTTAATTTGACTACGTAATGTACCGATGACTGAACAAATACTACACCATATTGCATATAGACACCACCGAAAACCGGAAAACATTGTCTCTTTGGTAGCATGTATGTCACTTGAAAAATCTTTACAAAGACTAAAAATGAGTATTTTTAAATTTTCATGCTCCCCAAATAGGAAAATCCTAAAACGTAGGCCCTTAATCAGGTAAAAGTTTTGCCAAACATAGCACCATTTGGCATCAAGACAAATCGAAGCAGGCCAAGTCGTCCCCAAACCAACTCGTCCCCAAGCCAAGTCGTCCCCAAACCAACTCGTCCCCAAGCCAAGTCGTCCTCAAACCAACTCGTCCCCAAGCCAAGTCGTCCTCAAACCAACTCGTCCCCAAACCAACTCGTCCCCAAGCCAAGACGTCCCCAAGCCAACTCGTACCCAATATGAAAAATGGTGTGATTTTTATGGCGTGAGAAAGGGGAATATATTACCAACCAAACATATATTATCAAAACTGAAATATTTATGTGACAAAGCACGAAATTTATTTAGTAGCATCAAACATTAGGCCTATATTTGTAACACAAATTTGCAATAAAAATACAATTGTAGAAAGAGTATGTTCTTAACAAGATATATATTTGCAATTAAAATATATTCCCAACAACAATATATGTTTGCTCTAAAATATATATTTAGAAGAATATTTTTTCCAACACTTGAAATATATTCGTAAAGAAAAATTATGTTTACACCAAAATATATTTGAAAGAAAATGTATCTTTCTTGAAAAAGTTACCATGTTCGCCACAAAATTATATTGCAACCAAAATATTCTTACAACCAGAAATATATTTTCAAGAAGAAGAAATTAGTTTGCAGTATAAATGTATCTGCAAGAAACATTATTTTTGCCAAAACATTTATTTGCAAGACTATTTGCCAAACTAAAAATATGTCCCCATCAGTTGTGTTTAAAATATATGCTATCAAACTCCAAAAATATATAGGGTGAAGTGGGGGGTAGGCGGTTCACTATCTGACGTTACCAAGTCGTAAATGCTTTATTTTTCGGGAATAGCACCCATCATGTCAATATATGCATGATTTAAGCAAAAGCTTTAAATTCCACTCTTTAGGAGGAATATGAGTCGTTCTCAAATTGACATTTTAGCGGTTTTTTATAAACCAACTACACCGGTTTCTGTTCTTGGCTGTATACGGCAGAACGTCATCAGTAGTAGCCTTTTCACAATGGCGGGATTTGTCATGAGAGTTAGTAATGCAGCTAAGAGCGCATCTAATAAAATATCGTGGTACCTTTCCTCTGTTTCTCCCGACTCCGGGTCTGGGGGACCCGTTATAAAGATAGCAAATCTTTTTGTTGTTGTGTGAACATAACGTCATTTTCGGTTAAACGGTTAACCGTCGGTTAATAAAATCGGTTAAACGGATAGTGAATTAACCGAAAATGCACAGCCCTACTAATTATATTTGCCAAACTAAAAATATGTCCCCATCAGTTGTGTTTAAAATATATGCTATCAAACTCCAAAAATATATAGGGTATGTTGTTGGTTAAGATGGGTAGACAACTTGCGACAATAAAGTTTTCATGCTATATTTTAAAACACTTAATTGTCGTTCTCTATATATACATAAATCAGGGCTTCAAAAATTAAAAAATTTATGTGTCACGAAATCTCCCATTTAACTAGCAAAAGGGAAGAAAAAAAAAAATAATGAACAAACCACAAACAAATACAAAGTCTGTGTTAACTGGTCTCTTGAAATAAAGTAATTTTATTTCCCACTAATCTTCACTAATTTCATATTGGGGCCGACTTGGCTTGGAGACGACTTGACCTGGGGCCGACTTGGTTTGGGGACGACTTGGCTTGGGGACGAGTTGGTTGGGGACGAGTTGGTTTGGGGACGACTTGGCCCGAAAGCCAAGCAAATCTAACGCAAAGAAAGTTTCACAGATGAGGACACACCTAATTTTGGTTTTCCTATTAAAGCTGAAATCCATTCAAATATTGCCGCATTTGCGATTTACGTTCTCCTGAAGTCCACAATTTTTCCCAAGGGAAAGGGAGGTACCGGTTCCCTATAGTCTCGTCCCCCAGGCCACAGATCAGAAATGCCCAGATGTTTTGGCCTGCGGTGGAAATTGAACAAAAATGTAAAATTTTCTTTTCAGAATGTTTTAAAACATGAAGCTTATAGCGAACATTTTTGAATTTATATAAGAAATTGGAAATTTTGAGTTTCCCTGCAAAATATCGTCTTATAAACAAAATCAAGAAGTTCGTCACGGTTGGGGAGGCTGAATTTTATCGGGCTTTCTTTTATTTACCGTATGTGTGAAAACTCCCCGACGAAACTAGATCTTCTATTCGAAAGGAAGAGGAATGCTGCCGCGCACTGGAGCGCCCCTTGGCTCTACAGATGGTAGGTCCAACATTTTTTAATTGATATCGATTTGTCGCCCCTAAAGATGGTGCCAGGGAAACTTTCCCCCTTACCCCCCTCCCTTTGCCACTAACATGGATCGAGTTTGATTGTATTCAAGCGATTGCCGATCCTCCACAGTTGGGTGTTGTTACAGCCCATCTAGACGTTAGGCCTATTAATATGAGCAATGATGCACTCGGTTCAGAGAGGAACTTAAATTCTTCTTCTTCTTCTTCTTCTTCTTTTTCAAAAAAAAAAAAAAGGTGACACATCCAAAGGACATTCTTTCACCACGCATGCGTCGAGAGGATAAATATGCCCAGTAATATAGGTAATAGGGTCCTTATGGACAGAGGCAACCCTCATTACATTCAGGGGGAGACGATTCCAATCCTTAATGGTTCGAGGCAGGAAGCTAAATTTATAACAGTTAGAACTAGTATGTGGGAGACAGACATGAAGGTCATGCATATTTCATATTTCATATTTATTTATTTTTTGATTTTCCACAACAATATATACACATAGATAAAGTACAAACATGTAATTGAAAATACAAGAAAAGTGATTGATGTAGAAGGAAGTATTCTTAAAAACCCTTGTGGGCTTAAAGACAAGAAAACTCCCCCAAACAAAACAAAAAGAAAACAAAAAAACAATAGAGACAAAAGAGCCCCCCCCCCCCCCAAAAAAAAAAGCAGACAAGATACAGACAAGACGAAAACCCGTCTCGGGCAACTCACCAAAAACCACCCACCCACCCATTAATCCACTCATCTACGACAGTTAATAAGAACTTAAGAAGTAGGAAAGTAAGCTTTTCCTTAGAGACACTATAGAGGGCTTAGACCGTAAATTCTGGGGCAGCCTGTTCCAAATGAAAATTGAACGAGATTTGACACTCCTTTTATGATTATTTTGATTGACTAAGACAGGATGGGGATTAGCAGATTGTCTGGTATAGTAGGAATGTTCCTGACTTTTTACTGTGTAGAAGGAAGAAAAAGAAGTTGGTAGCAAGTTTTTCAAACAACGGTATGTAAATATAGCTAAGCTCAGAGTAATGATGTCAGGTAGTTTAAGCAGATTCAACGAGGCAAACAGACTACTGGTTGGGTCCCGTGGTGCAGAACAAGTCATATGCCTGACAGCTCTTTTCTGAAGAATTGATAATTTACTTAGAGTAGATTTATTCGCACCTGACCAGACACTACAGCAATATGAGAGCTGGGGAAAAATAAGGGTTAAGTATATTAGTCTCAGTGCCTTTAAAGGCAGAATAAATTTAAGTTTAGCTAGTATGCCTACGCTTTTCGAGACTTGAGTTGCTACATAGCTGATATGGTCCCCCCATGAAAGTTTGTCATCAATGTAGACGCCTAAGAATTTTGCTGTCTTCACTCTCTCTAAGGGTACATTAGCCATACTAATATTAAAATTATTATAAGTTTTACCTGTAGAAAACACCATGTAGTTGGTCTTATCTACATTCAGTGACAACTTATTGGTAATAAACCATGCATAAAATTTACTCAATTCACCATTCACAGTGTTTTCTAGATTATCATTACTATCAGAAAAAGAATATGTTGGTATCATCAGCAAAGAGTACTAAGGAGCATGACTTTGAAACATTACAAATATCATTGACATATATAATAAAAAGCAAAGGTCCTAAAATGGACCCCTGAGGAACACCACAAGTTATGTCAAGAAAATTAGAATGAACATTATTTACAGACGTGAACTGCTGCCGTGAAGAAAGATAACTTTTAAACCAGAGATTGGCAGAGCCTCTTACTCCGTAATGGGATAATTTCTGCAAAAGAATTTGGTGGTCGATAGTATCGAAAGCTTTAGATAGGTCAAGAAAGACTCCAATAGATTGTTTTTTACTTTGAAGGGCAGAGTGAAGTTTGTCCACTGCATCAATCAAAGCTAACTCAGTGGAATGCCCCGAACGAAAGCCATATTGACAGTTACTTAGAATGTTGTGATTATTGAGAAAAGAGTTAAGTCGATTAAACATTAGCCTCTCTAAAACTTTCGAAAAACAGGACAGGACGGAGATAGGGCGGTAATTACAAAACCTGTTTACATTTCCTTTTTTAAAAATAGGGACAACCTTAGCTTTCTTCAAATGATCAGGAAAAGTACTTGTCTTAAGAGAAATATTAAAAATATGAGTAAGAGGCTGTGCAATGTAAGGAATGACCTCTCTCACAATTTTAGGACGAATACAGTCAAACCCAGCAGCTTTTCTAGTATTTAGACACTCATAAGCTATTTTAATAACCTCCTCTTCGGTTATTGGGAATAGAAAGAGAGATGAGGGATTTGGAATTCCCATAGAGCGTTTAGTGAAAGGTACAGGTGGAATTTTTTCAGCCAAAGATGGTCCAAGGTCAACGAAAAATTGATTAAACTCATTAGCAATGTTACCAGAACCTGTAATATTACAATCATCTTTCACGAACGTATTAGGCATTGTAGACTTTTTCCCACCCTTAATAAACCTATTAATCGTTTTCCAAGTTTCTTTGCTATCGCTTCTACACTCAGTAAATTTTTCGACATAATGATGCTTCTTAGCAATTCTAATGACGTGGTTCAACTTATTTCTATATTTACGGTAATATGACCATTTCTCTGGGGACGGGGTTTGCATTAAACGGGTTCTACGAGTAGGCTGCTGGAGACAATCAATAAGTAATTGAGCCTGGCCAAACATACCTTTGGAAAAAAGGATCAATCTACCTTTCCTCCGCCTATCAGTTAAGGGCAGAAGGTTTAGTTCCTTAAGGAGCCTGGTCATTGATCCTGGCTCCCTAGAATAGTCAGAGGCAATGAATCTAGCAGACCGTTTTTGTATACTCTCAAGCTTGTCGTGCAGGTAAACCTGGTGGTGTCCCAAACACTACTGGCGTACTCCAGCACAGGCCGAAGGATTCCTTTATAAGCCATTAACTTGACATCACCAGGGCAGGAAGATAGGTTTCTATACAAAATACCAAGAATCTTATTTCCCTTGTTACAGATATTTTGGATATGCTTTTCCCAGTTCAGATCTTTAGTGATGGTAATTCCGAGATACTTAATACTATCTACCCTCGGGAGCTCAATCCTATTTAGAACATACCTAAAAAGTATGGGACTTTTTTCCGAGCAAAAGTAATAACGCTACACTTAGTGGGCTGAAATCTCATGCCCCACGTGGAAGCCCACAGCCCCAACTGCATGATATCATTCTGAAGTTTATGACAATCCTCATCGGACTCAATAATACGGTAACAGACACAATCATCTGCAAAAGGACGAACCTTGGAAGAAACACCATCGACGATATCATTGACATGAACCAAGAAGAGAATCGGTCCTAGGACAGACCCCTGGGGAACTCCAGACAGAACTTGCATCGGGGGAGACCGGGTTCCATTGACAACAACAGATTGTTTACGATCACCAAGAAAGTCATCAACCCAACGAAGAATCTGATTTGAAACACCAAGTGTATACAGCTTGGTCTTAAGCAGTTCATGAGGAACAGTATCGAAGGCCTTCTCAAAATCCAAGATAAACACATCGATTTGTTTATGGGCATCAAGGGAGGAAGCCCAGTCCTCAATTATCGACACAAGTTGTGTTTCGCAACTATGAGACTTACGAAAGGCGTGCTGGGTGGGAGAGAGTAAGTTATGTATTTCAAAATGGTTCATAAGGTTTGAGGCAATAATATGTTCTAACAATTTACAGCAGACACATGTAAGAGAAACAGGCCTGTAATTACAAGGTAGGGAACTGTCACCTTTTTTGAAAATAGGGCAAACATTTGCAGTCTTCCAATCCTCTGGAATGCATCCTTTTGTAAGGGATTGCTGAAAGAGATGGGCCAGCTTAGAACAGGTGCAAAATCAGTGGCAATCTCTCTCAGGACCCAAGGATGGATGTCATCTGGTCCCATGGCCTTATTGATTTTAAAACCATGCAAAAGCTTTTCAACGCCAAAGGTGGATATAGTTATATCATTCATTCTCTTATACGTGGGCCTGATGAGGGGAACAGTATGAAACACTGTTTTAGTAAATACACTACAGAACTGGTTATTGAGAGCACGAACTTTATCCAAGACAGTGACAGCTAGCTTATCATCGGTCTTAAGAGGGGGAGATTATGCCTATCTTTCTTCTGACCATTAATATATCTCCAGAAGGGTTTGGCATCAGCTTTGATATCGCCGATCATTCCATTAATGTACTTTTTATGGGAGGTGTGAATCTCTCTTTTGATTTTAGTTCGCAGATGAGCCAATCTCCCATAAATACCAGCCTTCCGGGTTTTTTAGTTGCGGTGCCTGCCTTGCAGGCAGCACCGCAACTAATGCAGTTACTCTCGCGATGTCAGTTTCTGACTTTTCCGGCACTTTATTTCTATCTTCTTGTAGATGCTTTGTGGTATCGAAATACGGTTTAGTGCAATTTGTAGGGATGGTACTTCTCTTTCGTGTTTTTAAGTTTTGGTGGAAATATGACTTTCGTGAGAGTGTAAAATTGGGGTTTTTTTCATGTAAAATTTGGAAACGTGTTCTATTTTTAGTAACAATCTTGCGGAACAAGACGAACGTCTAGACGAGTTGCGGTGCCGACAAACCAAGTCGTCTTATACTTTTAAGGTGATTTGACGACTGTTAGCTACTAATAGCTTTTGAACTTTGGGCATGGACTCTACCACTGTAACAAAGAAGTATATTTGCCTTTTTAAACAGGATATTCAACGAGGTTTCCCTTCATGGAATACTTCATTTTCTGTACAATTCGCGCCAACCTATGGTGGCGCTCTGCTTAGAATAATCATTCTTCTCTCAGAGAGGTTGAATCCCACTCAATACCACAGGGTGCACTCTAAAACACACTAGGGTCAACTATGCACCGACTCAAACGTATGGTAAAAAGTGACCAATTAATGGTTAGATCTGAGCATAAATTAGTGAATTTTGACCAAAGTTGGAGGTGAATGGTTGGACCATTGTTTAGGTCGGTGCATAATTAATTAAATCAATGGTCAATTTGAGGCAAAGAGATGAAATGAACGAACGATTTGGCTAAAAATTTACATGCTTTGCTTCGTTATTTTCACCATAAATTGGCTGGGTGGGTTTTAAGAAGTACTAAGCTGCAACCTCTTTGCAAAATTTGTACCATTCCATGAATTGAAAATGCTAGCAACATGCTGTACTCTATACCAATGTAGTCAATTTTAGTCATTTCAAATTTGTTAGAAAATTATCTCTCAAAAACTGACAAGTAAAAAGTCAAAACATTCTGAAGATACGAAGCTTGTCACAGCCTACCTGAATTTATTCCGAAATTCAAAGTGCAGTACAATTGCAGTATATACTCTGCACCTGCATGGATCTATCAGTCTATCGGAAGTTTATCTGTCATGGTAGCCAAATAGCCCGAATTGGTTAAATGAGAATGAATATAATGTTTTGCCAAAGTTGCCAAGCGGTGGGGACTCCAGCCCACCTAAGCCTACACCCCCTCCTCCAACGTAGCAACGCCACTGGGGCCATGTCTTGAAATCGTGTAAAATAGCTCCGTAATATACCGGTTCAAATTGGTGTTATTATCGGCTAGCATGAATATAATTTTTTGCCAAAGTTGCCAGGCGGTGGGGACCTGGGCGATTCATTGAGAGGGGTGGGGACTCCAGCCCACCTAAGCCTATACCCCTCTTCCTCCGCTTCCTCCGTAGCAACGCCACTGAGGCCATGTCTTGAAATCGTGTGAAATAGCTCCGTAATATACCGCTTCAAATTGGTTATTTTTATCGGCCAGCATGAATATAACTTTTTGCCAAAGTTACCAGGCGGTGGGGAGCTGGGCGATTCATTGAGGGGATGGAGGCTCCAGCCTTCTTAAGCCTACACCCCTCCTCTCCGGTAACAACGATACAGCGACCATGTCTTGAAATCGTGTAAAATAGCTCCGTAATATACCGATTCCAGAGCATCATTAATTGAAAAAAATTTTCTACCATAACCTATTAAAAGTTTATGCATTTCATCTTGCCATGCTAGCCCTAGGCTACGGTATAATACCTGCATGAATTGCTATGGTTGGCGTAATCCTAACAATCCCCTGCCCCTTCCAGTTTTCTTAAAGATGATTTGTAATGATTAAATAGTTACAAATTACACCTACCAATACATTACATTTAAAATACCCATAACCTAAAAAATACCCACCATCTCTTCTAAGACTACTTAAAGGCCCAGTTCTCTCACCCCAAACAGTACTAATTCTGCTAACCTTCTTACTTAAGCCCTCCCACAATTGTCTAAAATTCATCACCATCCAGATACAATCTCAGTTTATTGCTTAAACTAGGGTATAGAAAAACTAATCAAAACACTCTCAGTACTATTCATGTTGTGTAATATAAGCTCCGGTACTCTGCATTGTTTGAATTAGCTGTCAATCAAAGAGCTGCTCGAATTGAGAATTTCGGTACCCCCGTACCAAAATTGTAGTTTGGGTGAAAGGTTTGGCCCTTTAATACGGGAAGTTGCAACTTTCTGCTTACTATAAGTTGACCCTTATCAGGCTATGTTATGTGACGTAGACACTAAATTTAGACCGTGCACAGAGGTCAAATTGTTGGTTTGCGGACGAAGATTTGAACATTACAAGACATTTCGTAACTGTAAATTTCTAGCTAAGTGGCTCGTTCATTTCATCTCTTTGCCCTTTTCGGAAATGGAAAGGTAGCAAGACATTTATGAGCTAATTATTCTCTAGTTTGTTGTAATTATGTCAGGGAGTTGTGGTGTTATCAGGAAAACGTTTAACTTATTCATGATAAAGTCCATTTTTCTCTTTAAAGTGATTCGTTCAACTATTGCAGACGGGTTGTTGGAATGATGAAATTCGTCTTCTACGGAATCTTTTACTCGACAGTATATTCGTATTCATAGAACTGTCTTACTTATTGCTTTTATATATCTTAGGTAATCGTTTCATCAATTGCGAGTCATGGCCATACATAAACTTACTACAATGACAATATTTTCTTCCGTAGTAAAAAGGACATTGTCAAAGAAGCGACAAAAAGTCCATGCTATAGAATGTAATAAGAAACGTGTCTGATTAATAATGTGATGACAGACGGATCGCAGCTAGTAGCTATAAATTATAAACATCGACATTCACGTATTCACGTTTCATTTTAGGGCGCAAAAATTATGCAATATCTTTAGGACTGATTACTCGATGTTTCGAAACTCTGATTGGGTAAGACAATATCGTTCAAATTTTATTAAATACTGAACTTAGAAATAATTTGGTAAGGGATACTAGTGACGTATATGAACGGGACTAATACCAGGGAGGTGTGACCTTTTTTGAATATAGTTCTTCTGTCCACGCAACCATGGAACGACCCCCATGGTTTTTCACGGACACGGATGAGTGATTTGTATGACTTTGCAGTGAAGACAAAAGGTAGCACACCACTAAGTCAAGGGGTATCCCAGCGAAGGAGGTTACCCTACGAATTTAACACCCTAGAGAAACTTTTTGGGGGCAGATTAGGCCATGTTAGTGAAGGGATGTGTTCAATTTGTGATCTCTGTGTGGTAGAAAAGCAGTTGAAGTAATCAGTCTGCAAACATAAAGAAAATTGAAGGTATTTCGGGCATTTTTTTGCAATATATCCTTCCGCGATGCAAAACGGCATTTTGAATGAGTCAAAAAACAGGAACCACTACTCTATTATACAGCCCTTCTAGCGCGAACTCAACATTGTGTAAGCAAGTAATGGTGGTGTTAGTAAAAGAGGGGCAGCAGAAAATAGCATTCCCAGCCAACATGCCCAGCTGGGCCCCAACTGGGTTTCAGCTGGGCTACTTGCTGGGCCCCAGCTGGGACCCATTCGTGTTTATCAGGTGTTCCCACGTGGGGCCCAACTGGGCTAGCCTTTCCCAGCTGATACACAAATGAAGCCCAGCTGGGTCCCGCTTCAATAACTGAAGCCTAGCTCCGCTTCAGCTGGGAAAATGTCTCCCCTCTTCAATATGTTACATTCAACACCGGAAAATTCTTCACAATGTTCATTAACACAACCCCTCTTCAACCAATTCTCTATAACGCTGCTCTCATGTACACACTCATTATCTTCTATTTCCAACACTACGTCATAATGTACTCCACCTGTATTGACTAAATAAATGGCACGTTTTTCCCGATTAACTACGCTACTTAAAATACCACTTTGAGGATAACGTACCCATTTCCATGTACCATTATATTCTATAAAAGTATATGTATCAGTTTCCGCCAAAAGTCTTGCAGCTGCAAATATTTCAACCTCTGTAGACCATACACCATCCCCTTCCCTTCCAGTAGAAGTAACATATTCTTCCTTAGTCATTATTGGTACCGGCAACTCACTTCTACACAATGAACTTACAATGACTTGTCTTAAATAAAAATGATTATCTTCTACCCTGTAACCAGTAATGCCAAATACCGAAAAAACAGTTACCATCCCCACGTACTTTTCTCACACGAATCGGCCTACTCTCAACTGAAATACATTTTCCTATTTCAATGGACGGCAAATCAAACTCCCCAGTTTTCACAAAAACCATGTTTGAATCTATCAACACAAGCTTCCTAAACATTTTTTCTCTCCAACAGCTATCAACAACGAAAAATAAAATGTACATGTAGATCTTTTGGAACGTATAAATAATACATCACGATCGTCATGTTCCCTACTCCCTAATATTTACCTACCAATAACAATGTTTCCTTCCAACAGAAACTTACTTTATCAAAATTTTCGTTAGTGTGAGAAATTCACACAGCTCTTTAAAATCACAAAAAACAGTGAACAAAACTCCTCTAAACTATCAAACATTTTACTCCACCGCAACCCCGACCATGCCACTTGAAAAGAATAAATCCCTACAAAGCAATCCTCATATAAATACTCAAAATTCACTAAACACCAATCCGTAATAAATATAATACAATGAATTAAAAAAAAAAAAAAAAACAACAACCAAAATGATGGCGCTGTGTTAAATTAACCAACAACCTTTTCCCCAGAGTACATAACGTACGGACCTGGTTTTTCTGCAAGATTGTTACTAAAAATAGAACACGTTTGCAAATTTTACATGAAAAAAACCCCAATATTACACTCTCACGAAAGTCATATTTCCACCAAAACTTAAAAACACGAAAGAGAAGTACCATCCCTACAAATTGCACTATACCGTATTTCGATACCACAAAACATCTACAAGAAGATAGAAATAAAGTGCCGGAAAAGTCAGAAATTGACATCGCGATAGTAACTGCATTAGTTGCGGTTGCCTGCAAGGCAGGCACCGCAACTAAAAACCAGGTCCGTATGTACTCTGGGGAAAAGGTTGTTTGATAATTTAACACAGCGCCATCATTTTGGTTGTTTTTTTTTTTTTAATTCATTACAGATTGATGTTTAGTGAATTTTGAGTATTTTTATGAGGATTTCTTTGTAGGGATTTATTCTTTTCAAGTAGCATGGTCGGGCTTGCGGTGAAGTAAAAAGTTTGATAGTTTAGAGGAGTTTTGTTCACTGTTTTTGTGACTTTAAAGGGCTGTGTGAATTTCTCACACTAACGACAATATTCACAAAGTAAGTTTCTCTTGGAGGGAAACATTGTTATTGGTAGGTAAATATTATTTGTATGAGTTGGCGAGTATTAATATTTGTGTTATATCAAGGTGTCTGGTTATGGTAAATTTGTTATTTTAAAGTTTAAAATTATGTGGAGAATATTACAATGCCTAAGAAGGGCCGTTCAAATATTTTTAATTTAGAAAGGAAAGGTTGGCAACAAAGAAAAAGAAAGTATGGGGTGAATTTCAAGATAAAAGTTATGAAGAGGAGAAAAATGATGATATCAGAGTTGGGAACAAACCAAAAAAAAGTTCTAGTGAATGTGAAAAAAGTCAGAGGTGTGATGATGGGGAAAGTAGGGAACATGACGATCGTGAGGTATTATTTATACGTTCCGAAAGATCTACATGTACATTTTATTTTTTCGTTGTTGATAGCTGTTGGAGAGAAAAAATGTTTACGAAGCTTGTGTTGATAGATTCAAACATGGTTTTGTGAAAACTGGGGGGTTGATTTGCCGTCTATTGAAGTAGGAAAATGTGTTTCAGTTGAGAGTAGGCCGATTCGTGTGAGAAAAGTACGTGGGGATGGTAATTGTCTTTTCGGTGTTTGGCATTACTGGTTACAGGGGTAGAAGATAATCATTTTTATTTAAGACAAGTCATTGTAAGTTCATTGTGTAGTTAATCGTGAAAAACGTGCCATTTATTTAGTCAATACAGGTGGAGTACATTATGACGTAGTGTTGGAAATAGAAGGTAATGAGTCTGTACATGAGAGCAGCGTTATAGAGAATTGGTTGAAAAGGGGTTGTGTTAATGAACATAATGAAGAATTTTTCGGTGTTAAAATGAAACATATTGAAAAGAGGAGACATTTTATTTGAAGAGGAGCGTAATCAAATGTCAATGCAAAGTTATGTGAGGAGAGCAGATGTTTGTTTAAATGAGGGGAGTAATCATATATTAGTGAAAGGGTCTATGGGAGTGACTGAAGATAGGTATAAATGTTGGGAAAATAAAGGTTTTGTGATAAAACGTAGTGTGGGTATTGCAAGTGATAGTACTAAAATTATGCTTAGAGAACAAATACGTAAGCGTCAATTTAGAAAAGAAGAGGAGAGTCCAATTAGAGAATTGCAACATCGCTTTTGGAATAAAATTATGGAGGGGCCTACATATGTTTGCTTTTATTGTGAGCAGTTATGGTATAAAGAATGTGCACTGTGGGTGAATTTAGTTAGATTTAGTGGAAATACTAAAATTTGTAAGCAGGAAGAAGGTATAGATAAAGGATGGGTCTGTAAAACCTGTTTAAAATATATAAAAGAAGGCAGAGTTGAAAATGTATGAGATACCAGAAGAATTGAAATTACATCGTCTTCAAGAAAGGTTGGTCGCTTTGCGAACACCTTTTATGCAGTTGCGTGAGCTTCCTCGAGGAGGGCAATTTAGTATTAAGGGAAATGTTGTTAATGTCCCGTCTGATGTGGTGGCAACAATTAAAACTTTACCTATAAGACTTGAAGAGAGCCAAGTAATTCCTGTCAAATTTAAAAGGAAATTAAGTTATAAAGCGGCTGCTTTTTCTGAAAATGTTAGGCCTAGAAGTGTTGTTCTTGCTGCTCGCTGGCTGATAGAAAATGAGGATATCAAGATACACAACAATGACTTAGGAAAGGAAGACACGTTTTGAAAAGGATGAACAACTTCTGGTCAGTGGGTCTGCTGCCCCTCTTTTACTAACACCACCATTACTTGCCTACACGATGTTGAGTTTGCGCTAGGAGGGCCTGTATAATAGAGTTGTCAGGTTCCTGTTTTTTGACTCATTCAAAATGCCGTTTTGCATCGCGGAAGGATATATTGCAAAAAATGCCTGAAATGCCTTCAATTTTCTTTGAATGATTACTTCAACTACTTTCCTACCACATAGAGATCACAAATTGAACACATCTCTTCACTAACATGGTCTAATCTCCCCCCACCCCCCCAAAAAAAGTTTTTCTAGGGTGTTAAATTCGTAGGGTAACCTCCTTCGGCGGGATTCCCCTTGATACCTTTTGTCTTCACTGCAAAGTCATACATATCACTCATCCGTGTCCGTGAAAAACCATGGGGGTCGTCCCATGGTTGCTTTGACAGAAGAACTATATTCAAAAAATGTCACAGCAGGGAGCTGCCTTTAGTAGCAGCTCCCTGGTATTAGTCCCGTTCATATACGTCACTAGTATCCCTTCCCCAATTATTTTTAAGTTCAGCATTTAATCAAACTTGAACGATATTGTCTTACACAAATCAGAGTGTCGAACCATCCAGTAATCAATACAGATCAATAAAGATACATTGCATCATTTTTACGTCCTATAATGAAACGTGAATACCAAAATGTCGATGTTTATAATTTATAGCTATTAGCTGCGATTCGTCTGTCATCACATTATTAACCAGACACGTTTCTTATTACATTCTATAGCAAGGACTTTTTGTCGCTTCTTTGACGATGTCCTTTTACTACGGAAGAAAATATTGTCCTTGTAGTAAGTTTATGTATGGCCATGACTCGCAATTGATGAAACGATTACCTAATGAAAGCAATAAGTAAGACAGTTCTATGAATACGAATAAACTGTCGAGTAAAAGATTCCGTAGAAGACGAATTTCATCATTCCAACAACCCGTCTGCAATACAATTGTAGTTTGGGGTGAAAAGTTTGGCCCTTTAATACGGAAAGTTGCAACTTTCTGCTTACTATAAGTTGACCCTTATCAGCTTATGTTATGTGACGTAGACACTAAATTTAGACCGTGCACAGAGGGTCAAATTGTTGGTTTACGGACGAAGATTTAAACATTTCAAGACATTTCGTAACTGTAAATTTCTAGCTAAGTGGCTCGTTCGTTTCATCTCTTTGCCCTTTTCGGAAATGGAAAGTTCGCAAGATATTTATGAGCTAATTATTCTCTAGTTTGTTATAATTATGTCAGGGAGTTGTGGTGTTATCAGGAAAACGTTTAACTTATTCATCATAAAGTCCATTTTTCTCTTTAAAGTGATTTGTTCAACTATTGCAACTATTGCCAAATACGGGCAATGGTTATGAGAATCGGGTAATCTGATTTTCGATAATTTAATGATGTAGGGTGAGAATGTCTTCCCGTAAGTCTGCTTGAAAATTCATTTCAACACACCGTGTAACGTGACAATTCTGTCAATAAGTGTTACTAATAGAAGAAAAATCATCTACTTCATTTCATCCAATGGTAGTGGTACATTTTATCTGATTCTTCTGATCAAAATAGCGACTGCTTTAAGATCCCCATAGGCCTTAATTTTTTCAAAAGTAAAATCGTATATAGTAGGAAGTTGGGACACACAATTTTTTCAATATATATTGAATTTAGCCAAGAGTCGCAATAGAGTTAAATTCATTAGCATGTTTTCAATTCCGGTTTGTAGTTTCCCCGAAATGATGCGGGATTCATCGATTGGCAGTGATACATTTTATCTGGTAATTTTCTGATCAAATAGCGACTGCTTAGATCCCCCTATAAGTCTGGGAAATGTCATTTTCGACTGTCTCAGGGGTCCGATTTTTCAAAATTTTCTGTTCGCTTCGCGCCAACCAGCGGTGAAGTTCCGGGCAGATAGTCTTCCTAGCAGCATTTTAGTTTCAAGTGAACAATTTTTGTGCAAGCAGACCCTCGAATTAGTGACTTTTAAGACCCCCTATAAGCAAAGGTTTTGACTATCTGAAGTGGTCAGGTTTTTCAAAATTTCCTGCACGCTTCGTCCCAGGTTATGGTGGTGCTCCACTTACACCGCTTCATAGCAGAATTTAAGTTTCAAGTGATCATTTTTTACAAAAGGAAACTCAAAATAGCGAATGCTTAGATCCCCATATAAGCCCGGGAAATGCCATTTTCAACTGTCTGAGCGGTCGGATATTTGAAAATGTTTTGTACGCAGAGTGCACTCTGTGGTATTGAGTTGGATTCAACCTCTCTGAAAGAAGGATGATTATTCTAAACAGAGCGTCACCATAGGCTGGCGCGAATTGTACAGAAAATGAAGTAGCCCATGAAGGGAAACCTCCTTGAATATCCTGATTAAGGAGGCAAATATACTTCTTTGTTACAGCAGTAGAGTCCATGCCCAAAGTCCAAAAGCTATTAGTAGCTAACAGTCGTCAAATCACCTTAAAAGTATAAGACGACTTGGTTTGTCGGCACCGCAACTCGTCTAGACGTTCGTCTTGTTTAAAAAGTGCATGCAATCTGTTCCTAAGCCTAACTAACCTGCGAATATTGTCGGTGGTATCCATGGAAGAGATTTTCTGGATTTGGCCAATCTAGTGGGAATATTAGCCTTCACAGTTCTTTCAAGAAAGGACTTAATGAGTTGCCAATTTTCTTCCACAGTACGATTATCTTGCCCCCCGTTGAAATAGGTAGATGGGAAACCCCGTGGAAAATTCGTGGTTTGATGCTCTTTCCGATATCGTGGGTCATTTCCCTACCTAATTGGCTCCTCATCACATGGAATTGCCCTTAATTGTGACCATGGTCGTCTATGCTGGGAGAACGAAAATGTCAGTCCAGCGTAACTAAAACCTGGATCCATTGCGACACACAGGCTACTGTTTGTCACATCCTTTGCAATGTTTGTCACACTTAAAACTTACATTAAATACACGGCACAGAGCCATATGCTCTGACACGGCAATCGTGAGAACGCCCTCTATTTGAGAATACGTACATTGTATGTTGGGCTATATTTAGGTAGTTCGGGCGAGCCGGGCGGCTCGGGCTAACATTTATGAGGACCGACTGTTTTGACAGTGCGAGCTGAGCGTAACTCGATCAACGAAAAAAAACAAACAAACAAACAAGAAAAGAAAGAGAGAGTGGCACACCGGAGTGACAGTGTCAAAGCTGCTAATTTGCTGGTCATTGCGCATGAAAATGCAATGACTAAGAATAACGGTAAAGCCCAATCCATATCTGATATTGGAAAGGTATAGCCTAGGCCTAGCCTAAGTTATAACATTAGGCCCCAGCACAGGCGCCCCTTACAATGGTGTAGCCTAGCCTATAACTTGAAGACAAGCCTAAGTTAGCCTAGGGCCTAGGCCTAGGCCTATATCCATACACTATCCGAGTTATACTATGCTATAGGCAAAGTATAAGGTTAAGGTTGCAAAGCTTGATATAGCGCACATTACTGTGATGGAACACACTCAATGCGCTTTACAAAAAACAAAAATCAAGAAAAAGATATCCTAAAATTAAGAATTAATAGAAGACGACTAGCCTACCAAATATGAATCGGAAGGGCATTCCAAAGCTTCGGGCCAGCGACCATAAAAGAATGATCTGCAAAAGAACTGCGAGTGGTGAAAGGAACCTTAAGAAGTAAACCTTTTGAAGATGTAGTAACATAATAGGATGCTTTGAGTTCAATCAACCCAGATAAATAAGTTGGTGCTAAATTGTAGAGACATTTAAACACAGTAGACTAGTGTATGGTGCATAAAGTCATAGGCTTAAGGCCTGTACGCTACAAAATCGTATGGGGTGCCCGTGGGTTAGGCCAGTGGAGTTATGACGTTTTTATGTTATTATTATATAGGCCTAGGGCTGTGAATTTGCGACAGGGTTCGATTTATAATTTTTTTTCTACATGCACTGGTGCATGTAGGTCAAAAAATCTACATGCACAACAAAATTTCTACATGCACCAAATAATCTGAAAATTTAAAGAAAAGCCTATGAGAAAAACACCTTTGCTATAGGCACACAAAGGGTCTAAAAGCACAATTTGCATTTTTCCTATTTTGAGTAAAAACAAATGTGCAGATTTTTATTGAACCCTTTTCTTACATGGCATGTTCCACCATAGAGGCTGTTCTATCAGCAAAACTGACGCTAGCACGCCGCGAGTATTTTTTTCCCCATTACCTCATTGTATGAAGCGATCGTTGGAGCCAGGATTAGGGCCAGCTCAAAAATCTCAGGGGAGTATTCCCCCCTTGAATTAAAATTTTGAATCTGGGGGGGGGGGCAGGGAGACTCGAGCAAAGTCAAATCTTGGAAAAAATGACACACAATGGGTTACAACACAAGTGTTGTAACCCATGCATACCCCCAAGCCCCCGCCCCCCCTCCCCATATCTTCCTACTGCACGTACAACTCCAAGTTAGCCAGTTTGACATTTTCACCATTTACTAGTAATCGTCACAAGTTCACAACCAGACCTTGTCTATCAGCACTGATTCTGAAGGAAAGCTCATGTTTTCTGCATAGACTACAGTATATTTAGCAGAGCTAAGCTTGAAGATACATTGGGCCGACACAAGGGAGCAAGTGACCTTACTCAAATAAGTGCAGGCTATATACTGTACTTGAGGTCCCAAGCCTGGAGTTTGCATCAACTATCGCCGAATAATCCATTACAAGCTACAGCTAAAATTTTACACAATTTTCAAGTTATTCAACTATTTTTTAAGGTTGATTATAAGGTTTTGCCAGTTTAACATGCGACTAAAATTCTGCCAATGTGGTTTAAAAAGTTCAAGTCTCCGATCATCCAAGTCCTTTCAAATTTCAATGCCACTGTGGTACACACTAAATGTGAAAGGCTGCAGTCTTAGAAGCAAACCACATCGTGAAAATTACAGGATGCCAAAATTATGTTGTTGGCATTTTATTTCTCAAAACATGTGTGAGGCATGTGTAAAATACTTAAAATTTGCCCTTACCAACATTTTCAAAACTTTTACTACGCTACTTTTGATGAACCATACTTTTTTCTTTAGAGCTGCTGGCACCAGCTCACACGCCATCCTAACGTATTGTCTATATGAATACTTGGAAAGCCTAGCCTGTAATGTTAAAAGTCACCTTCAAGTTGAAAGCAGCCACATGCAAACTGTACACAGAGTTAACGTTGTACCACCAGTGTCATGCAAGCTCTCTCAGCACAACAATGAACTAACTAGACAGTGCATGCAAGAAGCGTTCTTGGGATTTATGTACGGAATGTACATCCATTAATAGGTGCATTACTGCACGGACTTGCAGTGTGCATTTGTTGAGCTTGACTATACTGAATATTCTTTGTGCGGGATTCCCGCAATCCCGCTGCTAATGCAAACCTGGTAGGATGAACAGTACTTGGAGTAGTACATGTGCAGAGTGACGATCGTTGAAACTGATGTCGCGTTACGAAAGGAGACACACTCAATTTTTTTGGTGAAATGTCTGCTTGTCTAACTGACAGTATGCAAGAAATAACGATGCAAGGGACAATTGGGACAGCTATATTTGGATTACTTTGTGCTGCAACTTGACTTGTAACATGTATTTGACCATGAAGTTTTTAGGCTAGGTCTGAAGTCTACATGCACGAAGTGCATGTAAGCCTCCACAGTTACATGCACGAAGGAAATTCTACATGCACCCGTGCACGCGTGCACCCGGGTAAATCGAACCCTGATTTGCGATTAGTGAACTAGGCCTAAACGTTTAATTGCGTCTTTTTGCGATTGCGAAAATAAAAGGCTACGGTCAAATCTGTACATCGTAGTTATCACCGGTCATTTTATGTTTAAGTTACCGCCTGTACTGTGTAAATAGCGGTACGTAAGTTCGCAGCACATAAACAAGACTTGCTAGCTGCTAGCTACATGCACAGTGTAATGTACATACATGCCTTCAGCTGGCAGATCGGCTCACTCGTCATGTATCGTTAAAAGCACTCAGAAAATGGGTGTACTTCAATTGGCAATAACATGACACAAATTAGTTTAGGCCACCCATTGAATAGGAAGCTATAACGGATAAGAGGAGGACAAAAATCAATCGGTCAAAGTAGTCCTAGGTTTATGAATGTATTTTTTTGCTCTGTTTTGCAAAATACCATTTGCTGGTGGGCTATTGATATTCTGCGAAACGAAACGAAACAAATTAGTTTAGGCTACCCATGGGATAGGTCGAAACTATAACGGATAAGGGGAGAACTAAAATCAGTCGGTGAAAGAAGGCCTAGGCCTATGAACATATCTTTTTTTGCTCTGTTACGCAAAATAGCATTAGCGTGGTGGGGTAATGATAATCTGCGAAACGAAATGTAATTATTCTAGCCGCCTTCACACGGCGTACAGAGAATTCAGATCGGATTCTGATCTGATTTTAAATCCTTCCCACAATACTCTACAAAAATACATGGGACAAACCCTGCTCCCTGTATCATTGTTGAAGTTTCAGGACGTCTTGGACTGCTGCAACATTGAATGGGGGGGGGGATGGTGATCTGTGGTTTGTCCCATGTATTTTTGTCGAGTATTGTACTTATTAGCAGAGGTATGAGGAAACGTTAACCTCTATCAGGCTCACAATTCACATGCCTTTATACAATACACCTGGATCTGGATCTGGAAAAATACTGCACAACACTCCTGGTGGAGTCAAACGTGCAGGGTTGAGTGTGCGCATGTAGTTAGTCGTCCCGTCTGAGGATCCTCAAGGCTGCGCTCTTGAATTGCTTGGGGTCCTCGAGATCTGTAATGTTCTGGGGGAGTAGGTTCCAGTAAGCAGTAGCGGTATATCTATATTACCGGTTTTAGTCGGTATTTCCACCTTAGTAGTATTGTCGATATGCGTTTTCAAAAATATGGGTATATAGTAAAATCTATATATAGAAATAATACCGATATTCCCCTACTCACTGAAATACCGATTCAACCAAAATATAGACACTCAACACAAATACTGATGATTAACAGCAGTGACTCATGACAGATATGAGAAAATACCGATACCGAACCACCAATAAACTAAGAGTTTTCAATGAGTAGAGTAGACTAGAGAACTACGAGATGTTTAGGTTCACCTCTCCGTGACCTTTCCAGTCACAGAGCTATGCGTTCATGTGCTGTGTATGTATTGACGGTCTACAGCTCAGCTCGTGCTGTATACTCAATGATCTGCACAGTGGAATAGTTCAGTGCACTTGTTTACGTACATCGGCAGTGTCTGTGTATGCCGGTATATACGTAATGGCGGAATAAGAGTGTCCAAGTTCATGGGCCTATCGATTCAACCAATGTTTTCCAAAAATATTTTTGACTGCAAATACCTGCGTTTCAAAACTTAACAAGTCAATTTCTTTTACATATCAATTAGTCTTACTATTAGGTGAAATTCAAACGGTACTGTAAAGCGTTCACGATGTGTCCACGAAGGGCGAAAAGAACGTAACATTTTTGCAAAATTCTTTCGCACAAGTTAGATGTGGGTATCCACCGCAGGCTACTACAGTGAACGTTTAAGTCAATGCAGGTTTAGTATAGCAACTCAATTCTTCGTTAGCGCGAGAATTTGCTGCATGTACTACACAACGTAAATGTATACACTGTACATGTGCAAACATGCAAACACGTGGTCGAACAGGCTGTGCATTCCTAGCACATAACCTTGGCTGGATCTGCCCACTTTGATACAGGGGGATTTTTGATACAGAGTTCCATAAGTAATTTATTTCTTTAATCGAATTTTGCAAGTTTTTTAGCCCGCAATATTTTGCATTGCCGTTTAAAAAATGTCATTGGAACTAGGACGGGGCAAACTCTGTAAAACATTGCCACGTAGAAGATGGGATTTAAAAAATATGGGAAAGTTTTCACATCGCGGACCTGGAAAAGACAACAGCGCAGAGCAGCGAAAGAGCTGCTACGATGCAACAGAGTGCATGGTACCTGGATTTTGACAACAAACAGTGCAGTGTTCGTAGGATCGGACTTGTGGAATAATATTTGAAGTGCGGGTTCGCTCACTGCCGATCAGGCAGTTGATAGAGAGAGGTCAGTTAAGTGATGTGATACCGACTTCTTTCAACTAGTTGACTATAATACCGAAGCATATATTTGATATCCAGAATATCGGTCGGTATTTTAGGTATCAGAGAAACTTTGCAAATATGCTGTCAGAGCTCTAGTGTTTATTGCTGTTTGAATTGACTGCGAGGGTGTATGGGAAAAGCTGCCACTAATTATGTTTGCGGGCAATTTAGGAGAGTTGGGCGGGAATCCCGTGACAAATAAAATGAAAGAGAGAGAAGTAAGGCTAACACACGTTCTAATAAAAAAAAAATATTTATTCATCTTTCCTCTTTGTACACATTTAATTGATTTTTGCCGATCAACATGAAATTGCGAACCTTTGTTTGTCTCGTATATTGATTATGGGGCAAGGAATAACCTTCGAACTTCGTTCCTCTACACATAAAGTGTGTGTACCTATTCTGCGAAAATACCAATATTACCGGTATTATCGGTATTTTCGGACCTATGTATCGATATTTTTCGTAGGCAATACCGCTACACTTTAGGTTCCAGTCTCTGACGGTCCGAGGAAAGAAACTGTATTTGTAGCAGTCCTTATTGGTTGGTATATTTGTAAAGCTATTAGAATGGTGATGCCTGGAGGGCCGCCGGACCGGTTGTAGGTTGTTGATTGGCAAGGCTAGGAGGCCCAATCTGGCTTTGTGAAGAATTGCTAGCCTGTTGGCAGTACGCCTGTTTTTGAGACTATCCCACCCTAGGTCATTTAGCATTTCAGTCACACTACTATGGGGGGAATAGTCATTATAAACAAACCTAGCAGCCCTACGTTGAATTTGCTCAACCTTATTGGATAGGGAAGTGGTGTAGGGATCCCAAACAGAAGATGAATACTCCAATAAAGGCCTAACAAGTGTGAGATAGGCATTAGCTTTGACACTCCTGGGGCAGGAGTATAAATTTCTTTTAATAAAAGCCAAAGACCTATTTGCTGACGAAGTGATACGATTAATATGTCTATTCCAGGTAAGGGTATTAGAGATGTCAACTCCCAGATAAGTGTGGCAATCAGCAGACTCCAGGGTATCGTTATCTAGAGTATAATTAAAAAACTTGGGTTTCCTTGAGTGAGTAATCCTCATGGAAAAGCACTTCTTGGTATAAAAGTGCATTTGCCATTTATTTTGCCACTCAGAGAGGGTGTTTAGATCATTTTGGAGTTGAACCTGGTCAAGATTATTCTTTATCTGTCTATAAATTACACATTCGTCAGCAAAAAGTCTTACTTCAGAAGAGATATTATCGGGCAAAGAGATTTGCCTGTATATCGGAATGATTGCTTGGCAATCCTGAGAATAGAGGAAGCTAATACGAACACAAACTAAAAGAAATAATTATTCCACAGAGATACAGTGAAACTTTCATGAAAAATAGAAAACAACTTACAAATTTGGAGATGATTCAATTTGTTTATTAGTAGGTCTACCCGATATTTGATCTACAGTTTTGATACACGTACAACTTTTTGTTGAGCATAAATGTAAAATAATTAGAAAGAGAGAATGATCTGTTTAATGGGAAGGATTTAAAATCAGATCAGAATCCGATCTGAATTCTCTGTACGCTGTGTGAAGGCGGCTAGAATAATTAGTTTTCGTTTCGCAGATTATCATTACCCCACCACGCTAATGATATTTTGCGTAAAAGAGCAAAAAAAAAATATGTTCATAGGCCTAGGCCTTCTTTGACCAATTGATTTTAGTCCTCCCCTTATCCGTTATAGTTTCGACCTATCCCATGGGTAGCCTAAACTAATTTGTTTCGTTTCATTTCGCAGAATATCAATAGCCCACCAAGCTAATGATATTTTGCGAAACAGAGCAAAAAATACGTTCATAAACCTAGGGCTACTTTGACCAGTTGACCCATTGATTTTTGGCCTCCCCTTATCCGTTATAGTTTCCTATTCCATGGGTGGCATAAACTAATTTGTTTCGTTTCGTTTTGCAGAGTATCAGTAGCCCACCATGCTAATGATAATTTGCGAAACAAAGCAAAAAATACGTTCATAAACCTAGGACTACTTTGACCGATTGATTTTTGTCCTCCTCTTATCCGTTATAGCTTCCTATTCAATGGGTGGCCTAAACTAATTTGTTTTGTTTCGTTTCGCAGAATATCATAAGCCCTGCACACATGGATTTTTCGGGGATCTGACTTAAGCGCATTTCATTTGCTGATTATTTTTAAAAAAGACGTAAGGTTTGGACAAGAAGTGGCAAAAACACAGGGATATTTATATCAGCAAGAAACCATAAGATACGTTAATCGAGTCCATTTTTCGCTGTCTAGAACCTCTAAAATTAGGGATCGCGCGGGATTACAACCAGGGAGTATCGAAGGTTTAAGAAGCAGTGTAGCACTGCTCATTATGCAGCCTGCATATCACTCACGCTTGAGTGCACACAGCAACGGAACCTCCGTGAAAGTTAATGAGCACCAAATTGCCAACAGAGAGATGCTGCTATTGTTCATTAACAATAGCTGCTCTTGGCTTTTACTGCTCTGTGGTTTTTCACATAACAATAGCACTACTGGCTGAGAATATCGATCCAAACATGTTTAGTGAGGAAGGATGTGTTGTTGTGTTTCCCTATTGCATATGTGCCACAGATACTTTCTGATTACTGTTCCTTTTCATAACATTTTATTAACTAACATTGCATGGTCCATAGAGTTATTTTCGTTCGATAGTTTACTAATGTGGTTTTTCACTGCCGATTCCCAACATCGGCCGATATCCGCTCCGTCCCGATGTTTTCGCCGCATCTATGCGTTTAGGCCCACAATTTTTTTCCTGTTTACTAGTAGGTCTAGATTTCCTTGTTGTAACTATAAGCAATGCCTCTTTATGTACATCGCCCGCGAATTTACTCCTGTTAAAAGTCATCTTAAACATGTCTAATAGTTTGCAAATTAGTATGAATTTAATCAAGACTGTGAATGAACTGATCACCTGAAATTATATTCGAGTTTGAATGTTTGTTTCACTCTATTTAATTAAGTTGAAATTTTCACCGGTGCAAGGGCCGATCATGCTGATGTACTGTTGCTTTTCAGATCAGTGTAAGCTATAACGTACACTACCTTTAGAATCTGCATGCAAGCTATAGTGATTCATACCGTAGCAACGGGCGCGCCAACACTGCAAGTCAAGTTTTCAAGTTATGTAGAAACTTGCAGACAAGATGTACTGCGTGCCGTATATTCTGCAAGAATTTTTAACAACTCTGCCTAAACCGAGCCGATCTTGCGTACAGTAATACTAACGATTTCCTAAAATACACAATACGGGACGCTTCTTCGAGTATACCAAAATGAAAATCAAACCTAAAAATAAATGTGAGACTTGTACAGGCCGATATAATGGTTTATTGTGTCAATATTTTGCAAACGAACACTTTTCCACTATAGCTTAAATGAATTTATTTGTTGGTTTTCATGAACTTAAAAGAAACGTAGCTCTTTGCACTTATACATGTAGTGCTCGACCGATCATGCCATAATCGGTAATGACCGATTACTGTTTAATATAACTATAGGCCCGACGCCGATTACCGATTATCAGAAAGAGGGAAGTTGGAATTTTGGTTGTCGCTTAAGTACGCGCCCCTTGCTTTGTGCATATCGTGTTAGTTCAGGTTGGAAAATATTGGGAATAGTTCCGTTTGTTTCGGGAACAGGATATCATTTTTGTACGCCTCATATTTTTACCTCAAAAGTGATGATAAAAATCAATCATTAAAACAGTCGGAATGTTTTCAGTTGATGTCAAATGCCCATAATATAGTTCTTAGGCCAACATCATGCATGCGCTAATTTTAATCGCCCAATGATGTCGGAACATTTGCATTATTTTTCTGTACTGGGTTGTTGTTGCGTTAATAATGTACTGAAGAACCCCACGTTAACAAGACCAATATGTAGAAACTTATACGCAATCATATTAATCTTAGCGGTTCTGGGCTGTAAAACAATTGCACCCGATTACTGTATCCTATGGTTCCTTTCTGATAAAAATATCCCCGAATATTTTTAGCAGTTTTTGTCCAAAACTTGTTTTGTTTTAAAAGAATTTGCAACTGAAATGCACGTAAGTCGGGTCCCCGAAATTTCCACCTTTGCAGAGATTTGTGATGCCGTCTCGTTGTTAATTTCGCACGGGGCTCGGACGGATTCGCTAACAGGCTATATATAAGCATGGAAGTGCGATCGTCGTAACACAAACTCAATAGAAAAATTCGTCTTGAGGCCTCGTATTTTCACACACTAAATCACATAGGCGAAGGCGCGATTTGTGATTGGTTGGCTAGAATAAACACAATTGAACCAATCATGATGCAAGGGCAATTTAAATTTTGCAGTGGGTCGTATCCATATGATGTCACAGAGCAAAACATGATGCCTTGTTTTGCCGTAAAAACGGACATGCAAGTAAGTCTAATCCATACGTGAGCTTAGAATTTTGCTGCATATATGACCACGTGCATCACTGTTTTCATTCGCAATGACGTCACATGACAACATTTTCATAAGTCCTACTATAAATGACGTAACGGAAGGAATGCTGGGGTTGCTTAATTTATGCAGGATAACAACCGCTGAACTTCGCAAGATTCTAGGTGCTACGTGTACAAAACGTGCACAGATATGTACATGGTAAGCTTGGGAACTTGAAAATCAGCCAAACACTGCAGCACGATAGTCTGTACTTTGTGTTTTTGTGCGGCACAATTTGTACGGCAACCTACGCGATAACTTTCAGCAAGACTGCAAAGTGTCCTTGAATGAGTTCTAGATTTAACTCCTGGTAATACTAAGTTTTACATGGGAAAATGAGCAACGATCACGCCCATGGCAGGGGTTAAATTTACACGTCTGCGATTATCAATACATCCCGTTTTGGCGGGAAGTTAAAGGATTGAGTATTTACGGGAATTTCAAAGAACTTAAGAGCAAGTTTCGAGTATATTTTAGCCCCTTTTCCAGTTTGCAAATAATCGGTTGAATGGCAGAATTTGCCAATGCTATTATTTACCGATTTTCTTGCAAATACATATCTACCCGCAATCCAATCAGAACATTCTCACTAACGACTATATAAATTTATTAGCCAATTGAAAATTGTGGTTTTGTTTGGGTTTCACATTGCTTGTGTGCATTACTGAGACGGAAAATTTCACTTAAATGCTAAAATTACGGGGATGACAACCTTGCCACAATCGCACATAGTCGAAGCGGCAGAGCAGGTGGTTTTGTCTTGAAGGAAATATCAGCAGTTACCGCACATAATATTGTGTAGATCGTACTAGTCATAGGCGTACGAAACGGGGTTACGGGGGGGGGGCACTCGTCCTCCTAATTCAGGAAAAAAAACAGTTGGTCCTTTCGGGCTAAACATGAGATGAAAGGGTGTCATTACTCGGGCAAAATATCCTCTTGTCCTCCCCACAAAAATTATTCCCGTACATAGGCGTAGGCTACTAGATTCAACTTCTGATGGCTGCTTAAATGATGACGACTTTCAGGGAAGGTTTTCGTGCCGCTCAAATGGGGTGATAAACAAGTGAATTAAGAGCACCAAATACGAAGAACATGATCTGTTGACACTTCAAACTAAAAGGGATAGAAACAATAAAAGATATACTTTGGGTACACGTGACAAGCATTACTACAGATTAATATTTCATTTGCGGCATAAAAATACGAAGTGACTTTTTTGATGTGCTATATAATTATGAGGGCCGGCGGGCGGGTACCACAGCTTAATTGCGACGATTGAAAGAGAGTGCTTGTGAGGTACTTAACATTTACAATGATTTGAAGATTGCTAAACTATACCAAATTTGCCTTTACAATTTTTAAATATTATAGGATAGAACATTCTATCCAGCGTCGTAAATTGATTATTGACAGTGAGTTTCAGCACGAAAATAAATCGTTAACAATAAATTCACTCAGATGTGGTTCTGGAAATTTATACCAGTATTTCTGTAAGTACCTGTACGGTAGGGTACCACCGACCGTCATGGTACTGAAGAATTGTGGAGACGGGTACTCAACTATAAGCTGAAAACCTTTTCCCAAAATTTTAAAATTTGAACATAGTAATACTAAAATGTAACTGGAAAACCATTTCATAAATGCCCGTGTTTTTAATCATTACAATATAAACAGGAAATATTCACTTCTTTTTGCACCATTGCAGTCACAAATTCCCCCTAAGAATTTCGGAAATTGGCGTATAACTTTAATTTCGCAGAACTAGTACCTTCCACACTAACAAGGAACTTGCTTTTTTTTTGACATTCTGCGCAACCTCGAACGATCGTTGCTCATCGACAGAGGCTTTGACTTTGTGTTTAGTATATTTACCATGCATTGATTCATTGAATTTACTTTCCTTACGATATCACACAACATTATATTTTTGAGAAATTCATTGTAAGCAGACAAAAAATCATAACATCGCAAGCTCTGACATGAACATTGCTTCGGCGATTTCTGATTCTGACACAGTGACACATTGGGAATTCTGCATAAAGTTAACTGTATGTGGGAGAAAAAATTTCGTACGAACACGAACGTTCGTTCAAAAAATTACTTAAGTGAAGCATTTGGGCTTGACACACGGTAAATCCCGCATACAATATCAGCAAGTGGTCACATGGAATGAACTCGCTCGCTACCAGTGAAGTAGGCCTAGTGATATTGTACAACGGATTGCTGCGGGATGCATTCCGTTTATTCAAACATGAAACACTTTTGAAAAATGTTCCAATAGTAATAACTCGGTGGGGAGAAAGCTTGATAAATCAATATTTTAAGGAAAAAATAAGGTAAAGTTTTACATAATAACTTTTGGTTACATTTTAGGAAGGCGATTTTCCTTTAGAAATTATATTTGCAAACTACACTACAGTTCTGAGTCTTATCATCTTGTGGGACTCTTAGGTGTGGAATTGTCGTGCTGATTTAGTCTCAGTCCCGTATTTATCGGACACTCATTTGCAGAGAGTTTAACCTTTTCCTTTACCAATATGTTGCGTGTGGGATAGTCTAATGTTATAAATGTGCAGTGGTAGGCAGGGGTTATCAGAAGAGTTCCCTCGTGTCAAAGCATGGTGTTTTAACGGATACTTGCATGTGTTAAAATCCTACTATTATACTCTTCAGCTGTACCGACGGTACCAATCATCAGCGGTACCGTGAAAACTTAGTCTGGACGTGTTCATATGAACACAGATATGCACATTATGAACTTCATGTACTGTGTACCAGGTACAGTACACATAGCATTTTGCTTAATATACCATCCTCTGATCTGTGGAGAGAAATCTATAAAAACCTTTTGTGTACATCCTGGACAGCTCTGGCAAGTTCATTGTTAGGTTTTCTTTTGTGTAGCGAGCGCATTGTTAGGTCGTCTTTTGTGTTTGAAAGGCTTAACTTGTGGTCACCTAAATCTGTGTATACAACTGTTCACAGACTCTGGGAGGCCAGGATCCTGTGTGCATTGAAGCATAGCTCATTACAAACTGGTTGCTGTGCTCTTACAATGGGTAGCAACCACTGACTCTTGGAGGCTCGCGGGTTATATTCATGAGCGAGCCTTTAGATAGTTGAGTATTTTTACGTGCATCGTTGGGTGAATTTCTACAGTACAGTACATTATCGCAACTACAACCCAGTCGCTTCAACCAACTGTGTATGCTTATTCATAAAAATCAACATGGAATGTTCCATTTTATATGATATTGGGCAAACAACAAAATGGTGGGAATTATCTGGAGCTTACGATCGTATTTTTACGGGTTAAATTTTTCCAAATACTGCTACTAACAATGAAAAATAATGAAATTTACAGAGGTGTAGCATGATGAAATATTTCAATAAGCTAGAGTGGGGAGATTTATTCAAATATACTTATGTGCCCTAATCATTGTTTCGCGGAGGTTTTATTGCCATAGGAGTACAGAACTTGGTAACTTTTTCACAGCAGCATTACGCACTTTTGTTACAGCTCCCTGCTTGTCTTGTTGCTTTCTTCTCACTTGGTAATCTCTCAAACATGCCGCTTATTTCTAAAGTAATGCTTGGGTGTAGCTATTGAAGGGATTAGGAGATGAGCACTAGAAATTCTGCCAACGAAAGTAACAATGGGTGTGCAACTTGTTACTCATCATTATGTGATTAATTCAGGGAGCTGCTGCAGAATTAATCCGTTCAATCGTACGACAGATTTTAAAAGTCTTTTTACAGTTATTGTTCGAGAGATAATTTGTGAGAACTTGACACTGTTTGTTGTGTGATGTTTGTGTAACAATTTACTAAGGAAGCCACGCCGAGGCGACTGAGTAATTGGCAATACAAAAACGGTTAATCTATGAAGAGGAATGTCGCACGAGTAACTGACAGGTCAGTCAGTTAACCGGCTAACCGATTAACCGTCACAGCCCTACAATGAAGGGGAGAATGGAATGTAACTGATAAAAGTAAAGGTCAGAATTTTTGCAGTTGTTCTTTGAAAAAGATCGCTGGTTAACAGAAATAATCTTTGTGTAGTGTGTACACTGGGGAGTGTGTGGGACTTTTGTCTTTTGATCAAGTTGTTTTAAGTAAGTTTGTTTTTATTGCCAGTAGTTTTATTTGTCGCAGCATGCAAGCAATAAAGATGTTAGGGCTCTATTGTTGACTGATAAATTATGGTTGTGTTAACACTGTGTGGTAGAGCCAGTGGCAAGAAAAACATTACCACGATGCAACTAAGCTCTACGTCATGATGCTCCATTGCTACGGAAAATTACATTGACAGCTCTTAAATTCTGCATCTCTTTGTTCTGACATATTGACGTAGATTCCGAGAATTCCGTATCAAAGTTTTATAACCCTTATTTATCCTAACATCATCCCTTCATGTACACAACTGAAGTTTGGAGACGTTGGGACAAGACGTCGTAAGGCAGAGAGGTATATAGCCTAACCAAAAGTTGAGAGCTGCAGTCAGGGATGATGCCCGATTAGGCATGTCTAGAGCATAATGACTTAATTATTACTTCATTTGTTGACTAAACCATTCAGAAAATGACTGCATTTTATAAGCAGTGAATATAGGTTCCTACCTACTGAACTTTGGAGCACAAAGTACTTTGTTACTGCATTCCCCTACTACAGGTAGGATTTGCGGTCTCTATTAGCTCTTTGTTAGGCAATTTGAAGAGACTTCCAGAGTTTTATAAGCAGCACTTACTTTTGTAGATGATTTGAAAGTTTTATCAGCACACAGACCTAATGTACAGTTTGTAACAGAGATGCTGCTGATTCAAGGTTTTCACACTTTTGAGCTGCAAGTTTAATCGAGTGTAGCATACAAAGAAGCTGAAGATCTGAGGATCCGATAACCCTGTGTGCTCGTTTAATTTTTTTTCTGAGTGTTGAGAAAAGATTTTTTTTGAAGAAACACTGAAAAATTTTGCATAACAAAACATATAGTCCAAGTATATTCTTTGGAGAAAAGCAAGTAAACTTCTTTAGGCCTGGGACCAATCCTAGTCTCCTTCCCCTGCATGATCAAGTCACTTCCATCCCATCATACCCCTAGGCCTCAGGCCTGAGTGTACAGTAGCTATCGGCTAATTTATTTTATTAATGATCGTCCCTTCCTTGGAATATATTGATATTGGTCAATGTTCCTACGCTCTAGTCCCATGCCTAACTTGTATATGTTTCAAAAAGTTGTTCATATAGCTATGTGGTGCTGAAACATAGGGGTACAGTATATTTTGATGGACGAGATAAAACTGCACACCAGCAGGAATGTGTCATACAGTCCAGTCACTTTTTTCAGCACTTTTGGCCCACATGTCAATTTAGGTTCCTTGGTACTCATTTTGAGCAAGCCAAGCTCATTGAAATGAGATACATTGCATGATATAAAATGGTGTAATAATTGTAGTAGTTCTGACCACTATTTTCCCCTTATCAAAAATGGAAATGTACCTAAATTGTGCATCCTGTCTCTTTATCAGAGGAACTTGTCCTTGAATTGGAATGAGTTCCCGTTTCATAAATTTAACAGTAAAGGTAAGAATGGAAATAAGTTACTAGAAATATAACAGCTTAGCATATTTTGAGTCAACTACTCGCATGTAACTAGTTTCCTGACAACTTTTTGGTAAGTCCTCCTGACTCTAGCAAAGAGCTGATTGTCAAAATCAAACTGCAGTATAATCTAGTTGCTTTTTTCTAAAAGTCCCCACGACTCTCTGGCGAAGAGCCAAGGGGCGAAAACCAAACGATTACTCCCGGAGGAGTTCTGCTCCCGTAAGGAGCTTAACGTCCCAAATGGACAAGTACGGCCTCCAAAGGGCAAACACTGTGTGGTACTGCTCTAGACTGGCTGAATAGAACAGAAGCCACAACAAAACAAAACTTTAGTATAATCTAGTTTCCACAGATTTGTTGCGGCTTACAACATGGTTTGAACTTTACCTTCGGGAAAACCAAGCTTTAGTAAGAACAAGCCAGTAAAATTGTTATTCTGTATGTAATATTTTACTTATTTCAGTTGCATTTTCCCTTCACTTTTGTCCCATAGTTGTTAGAACTTAGAAGACAATTTCATACATTCCCTTTGTTCAAATAAAGAATTAATGGGCCCATATATAAACTGCGTGTATAAATTTGTCCAAGTGTTATTCTGTTGTTGTTACAAACTTTGCTCCGCCTTTTTCATGATGGAATTATCCAATATTGACATGGGTAAGACCAAGTGTTTGCATGTTGTACCAAAAAAAGGGAACCTGGTCCTAATTGCAATGTTACCTCGTACAGTAGTATGGTGATAACGATATTTTGTCTAAAGTCTAAAAATGACGTCATTCTTGTGAAATTTGCTTGCCCTGGTGTACACCTGCTGTCACATTTTCACTGACAACCTTTGTACATTCGCCTTTTGTTGACATCCAGGCATTCTACCATAGCTTTCGATATGAAACTTCGTAGGTTGGGTTGGTGCCATTGTGAGGCAAGCTGATTTTAGATACAATGCCATGTTATATTTCAAAACTTTTCTTCAATATTTAAGAAATCATTGCAGTCATATCTTTTCAAGGTTTGGTTTTCATTTCAGTATACTCGAGGTAGCAAGCCATATGTAGTAGACAACGCAGCTTTGTATAGTATAAAATCTTTAGTATCATGCAGGGCCAGCTCGGTTTAAGCAGAGTTGCTACATATGCTGGCAGAACATAACTGCCTACTGGGCCTTGTGCCTGCAGGCTTCTATGTTAAACTATAAACCGTGCAGTGTTGCCACCAGGCTTTGACAAATCCCCCGCCCGACAGTCCGGGACAATTAAAAAATTACTCGGACAAGTGAACTGCTCAATATTATAGCCCGCTGGGCAAGCAGCACAGAAGTCTTCTTCACATATAGGAATTCAATGGCTAGTACTAGAAAATTAGATATGGACTCAGTGCATATTCATGCGAACAAGCAGACTTTGGGAATCCCTAGCCTGATGGACATGTAATAAGAAATGAATTTATCGAAGCCTGGTTGCCACACCCTGTGCTATGTAGGCAGTGTTGTAGCATACAGCAATCTGATAAGCAACACTTAAATAGCATGATTGGCCCTTGCGCCGGTGAAAATTTCAACTTAATCAAACAGAGTTCAACCAACATAAAAATTAAATATAATTTCATGTAATCTCTTCATTCTCAATCTCAGTCTGGGTTAACCCTTTACCGTTGTGCTCCGATCGGGGCATATTTGCTCGCCTCGGGAGTGGGTGGAAAATTGGACATAGCCCGCCCCGCATCAGCTTCCGTAGGCCAATGACCCCGTGACCTTGAACTATTGTCTCTCTCGTTGTTATGGCCGAATTTTCTGGTAGCTACTGGCAGTTTCGAGCTCCGCGTGAAACAGTAAAGATGGGTGACAGCCGAGCTCTCCGCATGGGTCCAAAAGGACCCAAACAATGGTAAAGGGTTAAGTAAATACAAATTGGCAAACAATTTCAGATTCTTAAGATGACAAAAAGGAATAAATGTGTGGGGGAGATGCAATTAGTACAAAGGCATTGCTCAGAGATATAACAAAAAATGCTAGGAAACGGTGGAAAGTTGTAGACGCATAGACATACCCGGAGAAGCGAAAATATTGGATCATATGGGATATTGGCAGATGTTGAGAAGAAACATAGGGCATCAGATCGGCAGGGAAAAACTACATCGGATGAGCCCAAGTTTATGTATGAGCCCATTGTTTAGCTTTAGCAACAAGGGATTTCCTGCCAATATGCTCAGTACTGTGTTGTGTATACCTGTGCATGCAGTGTTGGTGTATAGTTTAGTGAATCACGTATTTGTGTATATACTGTATGTATGCATGTATACAGATTGACTGGTTGTAAACAAGTTATGTGTGACTTGTTACTGCATTGGTACACTCACAGAATGCAAGCTGTCATGACACGAATGCTTAATTGCTGATTGGTCAAGCCAGTGAATAGCCGATCAGTTGAGAGGTTTGTATTTTTAGTGCGACAACCTTAGTTAGGGTTAGGGTAAGGTTTAGGGATACATGCATGTGCATACCTTTGCATAGGTAGGCCTATGTACAGTAAACCTCCCAAGTGACCCGCTGTGGGCGGGTTTGACCCGCATGTGAACACCCAAACCTGCTGACTGGCCCAGCTTTCTGAAAAACCTGCGTTTTAAATCTCCATAGTATCCTTAGCTAAAGAACGACACAAATTGAGAAATAATTCAGCTTTCTGGTAACTAAAAATTCAGTAAATTGATTGTACAGTATCTCACAGCATATTCAACTGCTTGCGCTGCTAGACAAATAGCCTAGCCTTGCTACGTACTGACTTAGGCCTAAGGTTTCACAGTGTACTGGTATTTCTGTAAGTACCGGTACGTACCAGTACCAGTAACAGTACAGTACCACTGACCATAAGGCACTGAAGTATCATGGAGATGGGTACTCAACTGTTAGGTGAAAGTCTTTTCTTAAAACTATAGCATTGGACTGTAAAATGTAACTGAATAACCATTTGATCAATGCCTCACATCTTTATCCTAAACTATGTTAATTAGGCTAATTATTATATTAAAGTGAGCTAATTACAATATTAAGTATTGTGATAACAATATTAAGAAGACTAATACTCCAGATACTTTACGTATGAGTCAGTCATGAAAGAGGGATGCTGTCCTACGTTGGTCTGGTTTTGTACTCTCTTTCCAGATGGTTTGTGTTTGCAACCATATATACATTTTCAACATCAGTTTATGTAGAACCATTTACTGTAATCCCCAAATTTATTTTGTATTCATTTTATAAAGTGATTATAAAGACAATTGTATAAACCTGAAAACCTGCGGATAATTCTTTTTGATTTCCTGGAATTTCAACAGTATTGTGTTCGTTTGAACTGCAAAAATTATACAATTGTACAATAAATGTACATTTTGTAGCATGCCTGCTGCAAGTATAATGCAAGTGCAGGACCGCAAGTATATTTGAATAAATCTCCCCACTCTAGCTAATAGAAATATTTTATCATGCTACACCTCCGTAAATTTCATTATTTTTCATTGTTAGTAGCAGTATTTTGAAAAATTGTAACCCATAAAAATACGATCTTAAGCGCCAGATAATTCCTGCCATTTTGTTGTTTGCCCAATATCATATAAAATGGAACATTCCATGTTGATTTTTAGGAATAAGCTTACACAGTTTGTTGCACCGACTGGGTTGTAGTTGCAATAATGTACTGTACTGTAGAAGTCCACCCTACGATGCACGTACAGTAAAATTACTCAACCATCTAATTTTTAGCGATTCTGGACAGCAAAAATATGGACTGGATTAACGTATCTTATGGTTCCTTTCTGCAGATATAAATATCCCTGTGTTTTTGCCACTTCTTGTCCAAACCTTACATCTTGTTTAAAAATAATCAGCAAATGAAATGCACTTAAGTCAGATCCCCGAAAAATCCACGTATGCAGAGATTTGTGATGCCATTTCTTGGTGAATTTAGCACGGGCTTGGCCGGCTGCACAAGCCAGCTATGTAAGCCTGGGAAGTGCCATCGTCTTAACGCAAACTCAACGGGGAAATTTGTTCGGAGGTCTGGTTTTTCACACGCTAAATCCCGTAGGCGATGGCGCGAGTTGTGATTGGCTGGCTCAGAATCAACGTCCTTGAACCAATCACAATGCAGAGGCAATTCAAATTTTGCAATAGATCGTGTGCATATGATGTCACCGAGCAAAACATGGTTCCTTGTTTAGTGGTAAAAACGGATACGCACGCAAGTCTACTGCATGCATGGGACCATGTGCATCGTTTTCGTTCGTAATGACGTCATATGATAACATTCCATAAGTCCTACTGTAAATAACTTTATGGTAGGAATGCTGGGAATTCCTTAATTTATGCAGGATAATAGGGCTTGGTTGTGCTGTTTGTGGCTGGTGGGCCGTTTACAGTGCCATTGTACAGATCACTACTATGACAAACATGTGAGCACTGTACATGTATTGAACACTGCATTGCAAGCAAACTGCATCAAAACACAGGTGCTGGGGTAACTAACTTCCTCTCAAAATGATAGTGACTCGATAGAATTCAGGAGAAATTTCCCCATTGAAATAGTAAAGTGAATCGAGTCAATGACTCCAGTCGAGTCACTTAAAAGTTTGAAAACTGGTGACTCAAGTGACTAATCTAGTGACTCAATTACAACACTGCAAGTTGTAGATGGCAGATTTTATGTACTGTACCCCAGTATGAAGATATGTACTATTAATCATTGGATATAACTGCTAGTTCACAGATGCATGAAACATCCTGACGTGTGTTGTTTGTGTACTGTACGGCCCATGCTGCTTGTGGGTTTCTTCAAGCACATGAATGATACATGAAAGACACTGTTTGCCCAAGGTTTGAATGCAAGTCTTTGAGAAATGCTTCTCTGCATAGCTGGAATTAAAGAGTGGATTTCTGTATTTTAATCTTTCTTTTTGGTTCCTTGTGTCAGTGTCCTTGTGGTGTAATGGAGATTTGTGTTCGTTTAAGTGAAGTAAATGTGATGACCCAGATTGACCTCACTTGACCTCATTTGACCTTGTGACCTTTGTAAATTTTATGGGGGACGCCTGGATTCGTCTTGATCAGACAAACCAAAAAGGCAATTACACTACCCTCCTAGGATGTTCGTAACTTGAGTTATTGACAATTAAGTGACAAGAAAGTTAGTGTGTAGGTCATACATGCAAGATATGGAGTGCAATAACTCAATGACCAAGTAACATAGGGGAATGGCTTAATGGAAAGTTGTGTTCATCTGAGGAAAGTGCACGTGTTGACCTACTTTGTGACCTCATTTGACCTTTTGACTTTTGTGACTTTTTGCGATGCCTGGATTTGTCTTGTTGAGACGAACAACAACGGCACTTATACTACCCTCCTATGATGTTGCAAACTTGAGTTATTGTCATTTCAGTGAAAAGTTAGTGGTGTGTGTATATGTTAGCATGTTATATGCTTTTGAACGCAAGGCATAAAGTGTGATAATTCAATAACCAAATGATAAAGGGAGGTCACACAAGCAGGGATTATCCTTTAGCAAAAATATGTGATTGTCCAGAGGACAACCTGCATTGGAAATTGGTTGTCCTGCCCAAAACTTGGTTGTCCACCACGACAAATGCAAAATACGTTTGCAAGCTGTAACAGTATTTTTTGGTTATACTGTACGAAAGAAAAATAAAAATAAAAATCTCTGCTCTAAGCTGCTGTACTATAGCAACTTAAAACAAAGAGAAAAAGCAAAAGAGGCTGATCGGGATGCTTTCATGCCTTATGGCGCACATGTCCCTTAGACTTTTTGGGTGATACATGTCTTTGTTTAATTGGTATAAAATCCAACTGAAGTTTAATGCCTTTTGACAAATGCAATGTATAAAAGAAAAGAAGAATTATAACCCCCCTCTCAGTCTCAAAGCAGTTTAGTTAGCAACCATGCCAGTAATGCAATTTTTATTCAAAAAAAACCTTTTCCTCATATACAGTATTTAATAAAGTTATTTACAATGCAAGTTTTGACTCCAATTTTTATAATATTGTGTATGTATCACAATACTTAAATATAAAAGCAGTTTCTCTTCTTTACCGAGCTGCTTTCACACTACTGGTATTACTTTGCCTTTTTGAACACCCTCTTCAGGTTGAAAGTTCAAGTTGAAAGTCATTTATTAGATAAAATTACAAAGATATGTGTTTTTATTGTCTTTCAAGCCTTGCTGTAAGCGTTAATGAGGCTTGTGACGTCATCCTCTAAAATGGAAACTCCGCCCACAAGAGAAAACCATGAGTTTCGCAGAATAGGTACCTAACATGCTGGGGGAACTTCAAGCTTCTGAATAATGCATAAAAAGGCGTTCCTTGTTGTTGTATCCTTGGTCATTCGAAATCTTAAAGTCTGTTCTTTACTTAAAATATAGTGAGGTATTGTTTCTTTCACAATTTCACAGAGAAATTTTCCATCAAAAAGAGGTCAACTTTTGGAGGGTTTTTTTGACAGGCCTAAAATTTTGCGAATACCTGACCGTATTCAGGGTCATTGGGGTATGAAACTTCCAAAATCGAGTGTTTGAGACATAAAGCTAACTACTGATACCTATTACACTACGAGCAAAACAACAAAATAGTCGCAATGAATGTTTTTGCAAGTTGGAATTTTGCACTTTTTGGCCACGTAGAGCATCGCACAAGGCGGTCACGTTATGGTTAACATATGGTAAACTATTGTCATTGTCTTTTGATTCTAGGCTGCTAACTAGGATACTATTTTAGTCATTATGCCAAATAATAAAGTGAATTTTAATACAACTAACATACTGTATTGTAGGCCCTTTTAAGGTATTAAACCACTAACAAATAATATTAAAATTTTACAGACAGGCCTAGCCAATAGGCCTTGGCCTATGCATGCTAAAACTGCACACTGTGGTACGTAGTGATTGTATGAATGTGTACTGATGATCTGTGATCATGATTCAGATACTACTTTACTAGTGCTTTGCTGTATGAGTGAGTTTCCATTCCAGAAAAAAGCTTGTAAAAAATTTTAAGAGTCCTGTAGCACACAATTATTGTGTCATATGCACCTTGTGAGTTGAATCGAAGCAATGTACAGTACCAACGATGAAGATGAAGAACCAAAATAAGCAAATTAGTGTTACACTTACAGGTATTGCAGGCTATATGAAACAATTGATATATAGCCATTTATTTACACATACACTTTACCAGCCTGTCGGTTCTTTCATATGGTTTTACAAGACAAAGTCAAGAATTTTCAAAAGGGAAATGACTTAAGGGAATATACTTAGAGTATATGGAATGCGCACCTAAGAGCTCCATCAGTTTCAGGATTTTTTTGTTTATTATTTTGCCTGGGCCATTGTTCTCAGTTTTCTTACTTAGTTTTTGTACTGTTGTGCTGAATCATATTTCTACACAAATGAATTAATTGTGCCTTAGTTCTCAGCCTGTTCCTGTTGAAATGTAATTGCTAGTTATAGCCTATATCTACTAGTGCTCTAGGCCCATTTGGGGGTTAAGGTCAAGATTAGAGCTTGCAATTACTATATACCCTTTTCTTGTATAATGGCACAAATGGATTCTGAGTCAGTGTACTAGCCTACAGGACAATTTTTCTCTACACAAGCAAAATGCCAATTTTCTGACTTGAGAATTTTGGTTGTGCAAGCTTGTGTCCTGTATCATCAGCTGTTAATTCTGATGGATGAAATCTCATATGTTCTTCTGAGACTGTGTTCTCATTTGAAGTATAAACTGTTGTTGTTTTACACCACTAACTGAGCAGGGGAGGGATGAATAATGTAGCAATTGCCCCATAGTAATGGCATATTACAGTCAAAGATTTTGTCACTAACTTGAATTAACTTGATGGCCTGTTGTTACCTAGGACTCTCAGTTGATATGCTTCCAGTTGCTTGGGGTGGGGGTTGTGTACTGAGTACCCAGTTCCCTAAAAAAAACTGTTCACAACTTGAAGGCCTATTACTTAACAAAGTGTTTTGGATCTTCATTTCTTCCACATCACCCCCTAAGGATAAGGACTGACTGTATAGCATTAATTACCCCAGAGTTCACTAACAAGCCTTACAAGAGAGCTATACATTCCAATATCCCTCCATTTTACCTCTATATTGTCTAGTTTAATGCCACAATTTTTCTGTCATGTTATTCTTTGCAATAATTTATGAGTCTAGTACAATAACAATGATTTACTGATTGTATAATATGGTAACATGCAAAGTGTATGGCCATGTATGTCAAAAGGTTACCATGAGTCAGTCAATTAATAGGTGTTGTACATCGTGCCATACGTTGTATTACACTGTGGTGATGGACTCAAGGTACCGACGTACTCAAGATACAGTCACTTTAACCCTTGCATCGGTAGCCACTTAATCGTTACAAGATTTTCAAAAATTGGCTCTCAATGTAATTTTCCTTCTACTTTATAAATATGTAAATCAAACGTAAAGGAAGACTCGACGAGGTTAACATGATTAATTCTTATGTGGAGGATATTTTCTCGCTCGGTGTAGTTCCATTTTCGTGCAACTAATGCAAACACCTCAGTACGGGAAATTGGGCTTTTTACGTACGATGCAAGGCAGTGTCAAGAACTGCCCTAAACTTTGCAAATACAAGTTCAAAAAATCGTCTCAAATTCATTGCTTTGTGTATTAAATACTTCAAAAATGTTGCGAAACTATCGGAAAATGTGTTCTCTATTGATTTTAATGATGATTTTGTAAGACAATGTGTTTTTCAATGTCGAAATTTGGACTTGAAAACAGCTAGTTTCTGCTAATTATATATGCAAAGGCTGTGACATCATGCATACTCAAATTAGAAAAGAAGCGACTTTTGGTGGCTGTGAGGACTGGCTGTTGTTCTCTGGCGAAATTGTGAAATAGAAATTTTGGCAGACTTTTGAGCCTTTGCTTATTTTTCCTTTTGAGGCAAACACACAGGTAGTCCAAATGACAACCGTGGCATAATTTCTAGTTCTCCATCATAAGTTTTGGTTGTCAGGGATGACCAGATGACTGTTACATTTCTTCCTTGCACAAGGGACAGTTGTGTTTGTAAAATGCAGTGTTGACCTACTTTGACTATATACAGTATTTGACCTTTGTGACTTCTTTGTAAGGTCTGGATTTGAATTATTGAGATGGACCAAGAGGGCAATGCCAATTAACTACCCTCATATACTGCCCCAAACTCAAGTAAATGACAATTTAGTGAAGGTGATGTGTATGTATTTGTCACATGGAAATGGGAGGTATTCAGTGTGAGAACTTGAAAAATCCAAGTGTTAAATTTCTCTCAAACTGCAAGTGTTTGATTTGAAATTAAATGTGCCCATATGTTTTGGTTGAAGGCCAAAAGTCATTGGGGCTAAAGGTGCCAAGTATGCTTTACCTTGCAACTCCCTAAATAAAAAAAAATCATCTTAAATGCAAGGAACCATATAGTGCCCTTGGGCTCTTGTTTAATCTAAAACAGGATACCTACCCAACTTGAATAAAGACAAATTTGAGGCAAAATTGAAGCAGTGCAGCTATCAGTCACACATAATTTGGGACATGAGATTAATGGAAAGAAGTCTTTCACTAAATGATTATTTGATCCATGATTAATCATGGATTAATTGCTAATCTCTCAAAGCCCTATTTCATGGTGGAGCAGGTGTAGTTGAAATAGCCAATACAGGGGGTGGGGGACACTGCTTGGCTTTGCAATTTTTCCTGAATTGAATAAAGGTCAAGCACATAGGACCAGTGATGAGTCTTCCTCAAAATTATTTCTGAGGAGATTTCGGCTGTATCCATTAAATTTCAAGGGGTAACTCTCGTGCTGCAAGTTATTCTTTAATTACTGCCAACATTGAGTTTGGCGGGGAGGGGGGAGATATGTAACCCATTCATTGTTTGTTTTGTCAAGGATATGAAATGTCCCTTGAAGCTACTGTATGTATGCTTAACTAATAGAGTCTTAACTTGTATCTGTTAAAATTCAAACAGATCAGGGGGCTGTTCCACAAAGAGTTACGCACAATCTTAAGTTTGATTCACCATACTTGAGCCAACAGTAAATCATACTTAAGATCGTATGTAACTCTTTGTGGAACGGGCCCCAGCTCTTCAGAACTTTTCATAAAATTATGGAAAAGTGGAAGTTGTTTGTAACTGCAAATGATCCCAACATTACTGATTTCAGAAGGAGAAACAGAATGTTCCCCCAAAGGAAATCAAACAGCTAAAGATTTTGGAACACTGCAGAAATACATGAATGATTTAATGAACAGTTGAAACTTAAGGTAAAGCATTTTGTTCACAGGTTATGAAACCACTTAACCAAACAAAGCATTAAAAATATTATTTTGCACAAATACCCACAGTATGTTAGTTGAATAAACACTAAGGTTTTCCACCATCTAAAATCAAAGTTGAGAATTGATTTGATATTTCAATTCATTGATACCATATTGACATATTGCACTGTAGATATCTTGCTTACAAAGATACAGCAGACAGTCCTGACAGATTAGGGGACGTAGAAGTTTATTGCTTTTAGGGTTAGGCTTGTAACACTTGGAGTTGAACTGGTTTTTAGGGGGATGAAATGACCATAATTACAGGTCTGTTATTTTGTCTATTTGTTCCCATCTCATAAACTACCGTGCTGGATGGCCTGTTTGTTTTATTTCTGTTTCCAAATGAGGATAGGCTAAATATAAACTAGGATCAAACAAAGAAACAACTATGTAGTCTTGTTTGTGCATGTGTATAAACATGTATGTCTGTGTGTGCATATTTCTGGTTATGTAAAGCTGGTAAACATATCTAAAGGCAGGAAGTCTGACACTTTTCATATGTGGTATTAAGTTTGTCATGTTGAGAGGAAGTAATGTACAATGTAACATTGAAACCACAGTGCAGTGTGTATTCTGGTTGGTTCTAGGACTTCCATAAGGTTACAATGCAGAAGGTTGAATTAGTATGTAACAGAAGTTTATCCTATGATATTTTAAAATGGTAGAACCATCTTGTCAGACCTGATATGTTTTATATTTCATTATAGCATAGCTGATGAAGGCTCTCCTTTCATTTGTTTGCCATGGCTGATGGCATGCGCACCACAGTAGCTTTGGGGAATAACACCCAACAAGTTCAATCTTCTATGCCTACTGGTCCAATGAAAGTAATGACAGACCCACTGGAGGAAGTACCAAAGAGAAGAGGACTTAGTAGGTAAGTACAATATGTAAGTTTACTTGTATTTAACCTACAAAGTGAACATTCTTCAAGGAGCCTTTTTATAAATAATAGTAATTAATAATAATAATAATGATCTATGTAGGGCTAAATCCAGTCCCTGGAAAGTATAGTCCAAAGTGCTTTACGAAACAACTTACAAATTTCACTAGTCATAGGAGTGCAAAAACAGGTACAGTAAGTTTTGAATCTTTTCTTGGAAATTTGCAAAGCTGTTACTTTGTTCATTCTTCAGCTGTAAATTGTTCCACTGTAGAGGTGCAGAATATGCATAACTTTTTTCACCATGAGATTTCGGAAGGAAACTTAGTACACACCAAGACATTACAGGTTGAAGAGGGTAGTTGTCTATTAGGTACATATGGTCTACTGTAACAAGACTGGAAATGTAGGAAAGAGATCCATTTTTAATGGCACAAAATTTAAAGGGCAAAATTTTACATGGTATGCAAGATGAAACAAAACTTTAGCCAATGAAATTCAGTGAGTATTGAAGTAATATGATCTTGCATGCTTTTACCTGAAATGATTCTTGCAGTAGAATTTTGAATATGTTGCAGTGTGAAGTTTTCATTGGGTGTACCAAATAAGAGTAACTGACAAGAATCAACTTTGAATGCAATAAATGCATGAACGAGTCTCAGTGCTCTTTTTGTTGAGATACTGTACTTTCTCATTTGACTGATCTTGCAAGGTCACATGGAAGTTTGCAGTAGTGTTTGCACGGGTACTAAAAATTAGGACCCGGGTACTCGATCGCCATACCCGTCGGGTACCCGGTTACCCAGTGTTACAGTGACTAAAAGAAATGAACATTTTGTAAGGCATAATTCATAAGACATGTATGGTAACATTAACATCTGTATTGGATAGGTATAGCGATCACATTTCAAGTTCAAAAACATTTGATTTGTTAGAAGGTTTAATCATCTCGTTTTGGTTTAGATAAAATAAACAAGTAAAAAAAAAAGTAACAGAAAACAGTCAAATAAGAAAATTATACTTCCCAAGGCCTATATCAATTTGATATTGAATTTTGGGACGCTTTCCTACTTGAAAAGCCAACGTCAAGTTTATGAACTTCCCTCGCACTACTTTGCAATGTGCATTGGAATTATCACTAATGGGGTATGTGCAGTACGTTTTACGTAGCTAGCCTCTTGTTGACATCCAGGCACGGTAACATAGCTTTCACACATAAACTTTGTAGTCTGCTCGAGCGCCATTTTTGGGCAAAAAAAACAAAATATGTACTGACCTGTTTGAAACAAAAATTTGTGAATGTTTACGGTGTTATTACATTGATGTGGTTTTACTTTACAGATAGGGCAAAGTGTTGATTTGCGTAAAACTGACACATTTAACCATTAAGAAATATTTGTGTAATATACTCATGGTGGCATACCGTATTAATAATAAGATGGTATATACTGTACATGCAAGGCTCAGTTTAGCCAGCATGCCAGATGTTACGGGCACTGTCTTTGCAAGCTGGGCGGGGGTGATACAGTATGTCTTGCTATGTCCGTGTGAAACAGTACGATGTGATTTTGAATCGGCCGTCAGATAGCTTGCTTGCGTGTAAGTTTATGATCAATATAACTTCAGAAATGACGTACAGACAACTTTCAGACTTACACATAATTTCTAGGGGCTCTCTTCACTCTCAGTCTTGGAGAATGTTTACCAAATTTGCAAAATATTTTAGTCCATTACCATGGGAAATGGTGTAAATGGGGTGATCCTTTTTGCATGCATTTTTTTTTTTATAAGATTCGGGTGGTAGATTTGGAACCGGGTAATACGATGACGGGCGGGTACCCGGGTTACCCCTGCAAACACTAGTTTGCAGATGTGCAAATTTGTGGTTTCAAATTCATGTCTAATTTATTGAAGTACTGTACCCTCTAAGGTGAATCTGAAAGATAAGTACTAGACTTTCCAACCATTATTGGTGAATATAGGGTACCACACTTCCCTTTTGTGGAGAAGACAATGTATTGTCTTTTTCTCATTCAGCTTTAAATGATGGTCAATCATCCATGCATTTACTTCATTAAAGCCCTGTTTACACCATCATATATTTTGTTCAAATCGTCGTCATACATTTGTTGGGGGTTGTTCACAGACAAGCCTATGACTGTGTACATGTCATTCCTACATGAATTTGAATGACTTGAAACTTATATGACTGTTCAAATTTTGAAAGCATGTTTCATCTTTCCAACAAATGTTCAAAAGATTGCATCCTTTGTCCAATCACGTATTGTACATAAATCATACAAGGCAGCTGCCTTTATGCTGGTGAGAGCTCGACCAACAAAATAGCAGCTATTGGTGACAAAGTGTGGAGATTTCATGAAGATTCTAGCCGTATAGGGAGGGTACCCATGTCTTAACAACATAAAAGTAATAAAACATAAGGACAAAGATTAGAGGAACTAATACTTGCTTGAAACTGTCACAAAATGGAAACATTGAAACCCCATCTTGATGCATGGAACCCAAGTTGGTGCATATTTTTTTACTTCCAAGTCTTTGTTTTTCAATCTTGGATTTTGTAGACAGAAATCCATGCAACTTCAAACAAACCAGAACATCATACATTTGCATAATCAATGTTTTGAACAAATGTATGATTTGTGTAGATGGGGCATAAAACACTATTGTAGTTTTTGATATGCATAATCAATACCATTAATATTACAATCTATATAAAGATAAGTATCAAAACTGATGCCATGTGATTTACTGGAAAATAAAGAATGTTGTGGGTTCAAATATTCATAAAGAATTGGGATTCAAATTCTAGTGTGATAGCAGAGTCAACTTAGAATCACTTTGTGATAAGTGTTTTACCAATCACCTGTTAAATAATTTGCATTAGGCCCATCCCATAAGTGATAAATAATCGACATCGGTAAAATTCTGCCGTTCAACTGATTACTACCACTCATTATGTGCAAACTGGAAGAGGGGCTTAAAACATACTTGAAACTTGCTGTAAATTTTGTTATAATTAACGTAAATCTGCCATCCTCTAAGTTAACAGCCAAAAGGTTATGCATTCATAAACACAAACGTATAATTTCACTTCTGCTGTGGGTGTGATCCTTGGGTTATTTTACCCAATACCACTTAAGTGATAACCTGCAAATTAGATTTAGAATTGCAATCAAGGTGTCTTTCTCCCCCTCCCAAGCAGCCTTGCTGAACACGCCATGTAACCAAGATATTTCTGATTTCTGTAGTGTACAAGGAGTTGCTCCAACTCCTAGCTGTGCAAACTGTTCTACAAAAACACAAAGTACCCACTAAAGAGCTGAAGCATTTGGCTGTATTTTTAAGTCCACGCACTCACCATATCTGTGCCGACTTTGTACACATAGGAACCAGAAACTAAGGATTATACTATGTATGTTGTAAACAGATACGCACATCATGAGATGCAGTGGATGGGCTAGAGTATGTACGGCAGCTTACTGTGTGTGTTAATTACTAAACAATATGTAAATAGTTTTGAAAAATGAACAGGGAGCCAAATGCTGATCAGTCAAGTAGCCTTTGCATATTATGGCTAGTAGTCCAAACTCTGGTGAAAAAAGGATGAAATCCTTAAATACTATATTACGGTGGTATGTAAGGCCATTATGGATTGCTGCCAGGTGAATATCAACTTAACTTTCTGAAAATTACAAAATTAATCACTTCAACTTCCTCCAAAGATGAAGTCTGTGATGAATACTGAACAGTATGTGCACCTCAGCCCTTGCAAATAAGATAATGGCTAAGCAAAAAAGTTGCTGAAGGAAAAAGGAATGACTTTTTCAAAAATACGCTTTACCCTAGTATTATTATTAGGTAAATGTCCCATGCAAACGGCAGTTATTTTAACAAAGTTAACCCTTTACTGGTCTTATGGGTCCTTTTGGCCCCGGAAGGAGAGCGCGGCTGTCACCCATCTTTACTGTTTCACGTGGAGCTCGAAACTGCAAGTAGCTACCCGAAAATTCGGAAACAACAACGAGAGAGACAATAGTTTAAGGTCACTGGGTCAATAGCCTATGGAAGCTGATGTGGGGCGTGCTATGTCCTCGTTTCCACCCACTGCTGAGGCGCGCAAATATGCCCCGATTGGAGCACAATGGCAAAGGGTTAACTTGGTGCTACTGTACATAAACCTAAATTTGTTTTGGAAGGGCTCTCCAGAATTCCATTAATAAAACCAGTACAGCTTGTTGACAGGAGGTGGTGAGTTACATACCTCCAGTAAATACCGATAGTAGTGAACTTTTTCAGTCAAGATTTTCTATTAAAACTTAAAAATTGAAACTTGGTCTTTAGAGAAATAATACTGAATGCATCTGCTCAAATTTTGGTCACCGTGGAAACGTGGAAACTTCTATAAAAAAAAAAAACTGTCTCTTCAAGTCATTTACTTGAAGCTTAGGCCTAATTTTGAGTTGTTTAATTGTGTGGCAAGTCCTTGTACAATATCCTGCAGTTTATGGCCTTGACAAAAGTTTTGCTGAAGCTGATTTCCCTTGGCATTGCAGAATGCGGAGGCTATTTTCGAGGGCTGGCATCCTAATTTTTGTGGTACAGTAACTTGTGTTGTATCTCTTGCAGGCAAATTTCAACTAGCCAACCCAAACTTGTATCAACGAGACGAAAATCCATAGAAAACATTTTATGTTCTCAGGGTCTGAGAAGGAATAGCCTAGCCTTAGCACATGACTTGAAAAGGTAAGTTGTCTTTTGTGATTGATTTATATTTAGAATGAGTTTATGGGATAATGTGTGAACAGTATGTGCTTGTGTATTGGACCTGGAGCTGCAACAGATGGAGTGACTTAATGATTCTTCTTTGAGTTAATAAAAATGAGTTTATAAGAATGGCTACAAAAATTAATGATGGTCATAATCACCCATTGCATAATTATTTCAAAAACCTCAATGTACAGTCACAGAAAAACCTAAGAAATCCATTCATTTTACCAAAGTACAGAATAACTTAATCCAAGAATTCCTTCATCTACATAAGCAGTCCTTTTCAATCAATCTGAAACTTTAGATGATTTTTTGTAGACTTTTAAACTTTCACTGTTTTAATGTGATCTAACTTTCTATACATAAATGGTCATATTATTGGATTTGTAACTGTATTTTATTACTCCTTTTATAAATATTTTATATATTTATACTGGAATAAATAAATTTGAAATTGAAATAAAATACAAAGTAGATTTTTCCAATGTTAACTAGATAATTGTAAGCATACTCCCTGTCAAGATACCTATTAAGTCATTCAATGCTCAGTAAAGGTCAGGTATATTTCAAAAGAGGTGAAAGTATTTTCTCATCAAAAGTTACTATTCCTCAAAGGTTCAAATATACAGTCAGCATCTAGTTAAGTAAAATAAATTGTAAAACAAATAGAAAAAATACTTTTGGCATCTTTTAATTCCAAACAACAATATATTTGTTTTGTGGAAGTAGAAGGCACAGTTGTCCATGGTAGAAATGATTTCATCTGGCGTGAGTCATCAAAACAATTTCAATGAAACACTGTACTGGCTTCAGACAGTGAACAGTAGGTCTATGTACTTGTGTACCTATGCCAAAGTTAAGGAAGTCAACGAACCATAGTATACACCAACAACAAAACGCACAATCCTTCACAGCTTTTGCAAAGGTTACCTCTGAATTGTTCAATAGGTATTCCCTTTGGGGAAAGCAAAAAGAAAAGACAATATTGGTGTTTGCATGTTTATGTCTTTACTTTTATCTTTATTGTAAAAAAAGGTAGACTTTTGGATCCTGTTTGCACAGCCTGAGTATTTAAAATGATTACACCTACTGTACATATCTATTATTTGCTGATGAAAAAAAAATCTATTTGTGATATTTTATATTAATTGTGTTTGTGTTAAGGTGTTTTATTTTTTGTTTTTGAAGCATGCTGAAGAATCCCACATAACAAGATGTGTTGTGTATGGGAGATACTGGTATGCAAAATAAACAGACTGATATCAGTCTGTTGGATGTGCCGACAGTTGCTCCTGAGATATGGATCATCTGTGCGATTATCCCACACATTTAAGTAACTTAAGGTCTACACAGAACTAGGAATTCTGCTGTATTTGATAAATGTGTCAGTGTTTTTGAAAGCACTTTGAAGAAAACTGCATAAAATTTTGTGCTGTGTATGATAGACACTTGTATGGAACAATTCACAGACCCGAAACCTTACCTAGAACCACCATAATGGAGGACTTAAAAATATCTGTATGAGAAATAACCTGAGACTTTGTTTAAAATCATATCCTTTACATAGGTTCCTCCAGAAACACAAAAGAGGGAGGGGGGAGGGGATATGTTAGTGCTTAACTCCAAGTCCAAATTGATGCTGTCCTAGGCAAAAGTAAACTTGGGTTCAGGGGAACAAAAGTTTGCTTCAAGGTCCCTGTAAGGTGCAATTTGAAGAGTTTTGAAGGCAATTTACTGGTGTACAGTAAGTTCAAACATTGCTGAAAAAGAGTCCTCTTTTTAAAAAAGAAATCAAGATACTAACCATTTTTTAACTTTTATGGAAGTGAAAAGGGAGGTATTTTATCCACCTTCTTTTGGAAGCTTGTGAAAAGGATGGACAAATCCCTTTCTGTCCCCTCTCTATTATGATTTCTGCATTACAGTCAGTGTCAATCATTACATACTGAAATTATTTTTTTTTGTGCTAAGGTAATAGCAATTAATTGCTAAACGAAAGTTTTTGAGGTTAAACGTATAGTTATTTTGCTTAACATTCACAGCCCTACTGTAAGTACAGTATAGTACATTAGGATTAAGTACACACATACTCTGTAGACAAGATTATGGAGCATAATACTGTATGGGGAGCAAAATTATTTGGATGCTTTGTTTGATTATGATTTCAGCTATAATTAGAATAAGCTGGGCGATGACCATATGGTTGAAACTGATGAAAGTTTGATGTACCCATGTACAGCATAGTTAGTATCCTACTGAGCTTTTGACATACAGTAAACAATTTTGGGTTCAACTCATTATTTAGGTATGCCTCTATTCACATCCTACCCAAACAAATAATCCACTGCTTCAAGTTTGTGCACATACATGCATACATCAAAGAGATATAGGGGCATGTGCATGCATTTACCATTTTGTATAGCACTGTTGCTTTAAACTCCTGTTTGTGGACAGGTTGACATATTGTGGACTTTTGGTGCAATTCTGTAATAACTACTCTCTTTTAATCCCTAAATTAGTGTACTGTAAAACAAATCTTTGTGATTAAGGGTTAAGTGATCTGACCACACATTCAAAGTCCTAATTTGGCTGTTTTTACTGTAGATTAAATTTGAAGTGTTTTACTACCAAACACCATGATAAAATGAAAACTTTATATAAACACCATTGATATGTCATGGTTTATGATTCAATTTCATAAACTTTTGTGTTTTTTAAAAACATTGTGCTTTGTGTTTGTAGAAACCTTAGTGCCAGCAACTTAGCTGCATTTTCAGACACAAACCTGTCCTTACGAAAAGCAATTCCTGTGAGAAGCTATGACACTCCAGATTCCTCCAGTTCCATAGCCAAGCAGTTCTTTGAGCAGCGTACAAAGAGATACTTCTATCAAATAACAGAGGGCTGTGGAATTAGCAACTGCAAGAACTCATTCTGCAAGTCCAGCTCTAGTAAGTAGTTGTTCCCTGCTATATACATGCAGTGTTGTTTCAAAGAGTGTGACACTATTTAGGCCAGGTGCATCATAGTGGGCTGTAGTTGATTACTTACAGTACTGCTCAAAAGTAACTGATGGAATGCGCTCCCGTTTCCCGCAATCCATAGCAGGATGAGTGCAGGGAATCTATTATTCCGCAGAGCGCGCTCCACGCCAAAGTCGCGGGGATGTACCGTTGCGTTCTGTGGTTTTAACAATGATATTCGCCTATTGTATACACTGACAAGCTCTTTGAATGAGTAAGAACGTAACAGGGAATTTGGGAATATAACGGATCGGACGGCTCAAGTAGCGAAATATTCACTGGAAACATCGCTCAAACTGACTGTTATAGCGCGGTGTATTTGTGAGCCAAAGCAGTTATTAATATTAGTGTGATAGTTGTATTCATGCGATCCGGTATTAGCAATGGGCCGTACGTACACGTACACGGCGATTCTTATTCCCAACTTGCACGGCGAACGTTACTTTTTCATCAGCGATATCTCTGTGACTACTTTAAAACAGCTTACTGACCGCTGCGCAAGTTTCTTATAAAATGTCGCAATGCATCCGTAAAATGGTGCAATATCTCCGTATAGCTATACAGTTGCTAACGTTAGAGCAAGTGCAGCAAATTCAATTAGCTAGCCAGCTATGTATGCAATCATTGCGATGACTGCAACATTCATTTTGCAATTCACGCTGCAGAATTCCTTGTGCGGGACACTACGGCAAATACATCATCGTTTTAAATTTTTGGAACTACTTTTGCTATGACTATTTTGTACATAATAAGCAGTGCACAGACCAAACATGACTTCTTTATTTTAGAGGAGAGACGAGTAATTCATGTCGCAACTTGATCGCGACTGTATACTGTATACTGTTGTATTTGTAGTTGTAGGCTAAACATAATGTTAGGCCTACGCCTATCGTAAATTATGGTTGCCTACACAACACTAATACTGATTTAGCTTTGCCTTACTGTAGGTAAGCTGTAAGTAAAAGCGTTCATTACTAAGGTGTGAGAGTTATCTCTCAACGCGATGTAACTGCTTAGGCCTATACTAGCCTAACGCTAGGACTATCATTAAAAATTCGACAAGCGTAGCAAGAAAGAAATTGGGTCGTTAGGTTTGTGATGGTAACCTTTATAGCCCGCCTATTGCTATGTCAAAGTCACCGACGAGGATAATAGCATTAATATTTAAGTATTTAGCCTAGTATTAAAATGGGGAATGGCACTAGCCTATTGCTCTAAGTAAGACCAAGTTAAACCAGATTCACCCAGTTATCTAAAAGAACCAGAATAGTAATGACATTAATAACAATAAAACATTGGACATGATGTTACAACCATGGCTGTACTTTTTGAGACAGGGGTTTCGACATGACCTAATGTTGTATATTCTGGCGTAACCCTAGTGGCATACAACATACAAAGTTTTCAGAGAGATATGACCCTTGGTATTATGCTTTTCTTGTTGTATTTAGCCCTGCGGGCAAAATGATGCTTGCGACTTTGGACAGATGACAAATAGAGACTTGAAAACTGTTTATTAAGGCTGCAGCATATCAAACACAAATTTTCATTATCCCCATTCTGTAGTGAAAAATAAAAATCATCCCAGCATCATAGTTTATTGACAGTTTATTGGTCCTGAAATGAAAAGCTTGCCTTGGGATGCAACAAAATCCTGTGCAGCTACTACAACAAAGAGTATGGTTTTGAATAAGCAGCTTATAGCACAATTGGGAACCTTGCAAAGAGACCATGTCAATGTATTGGGAAACTCACCAAGATTAATTGTCACAATGCATAACTTGGTTTTGTTGATGTTGTTTGGTGGTGTTGGTGTTATAATACTAACATCTTACAGTTGTGTTTTGAAGGCATTTATACTAACATACTGTATTTACAGATTTGGTTCATTTTTCACAATCATAAACATCTGTTATTTTTTTTAACATCACAAACAGCATGAAGCTAATACTGCTTGAAATCCTTCTGTTATCCATTCAAACCTTTTACAATTTATATAGCTGAATTTTGGGTAGTCAATTAGTCACGTTATATTAACACAAAAACTGAAACGGGATGGGGCATAGGTGTCCCAGGGTAATTTTTGCCTGAATTTAGACGGCAAGTGTCGTCTCTGCAGGCCACCTCACATGTCCATAAGTAGGGGTAAGGTTTAGTCATATAATTCATAAAAATAGGAGAGACATTCAGTTTTCAGGGTTGGGAGCAAGGCGCTTTGTCCAATCAAGATAAACTGCTTCGGGCAAATTTCCAGTTTCGTCTGGAAGCCTTAGTGCGAATTTTGCTCATGTCAAGAAAAGACTGTCAATAAACAGCCAGCCCTTTTTAATGGTCCATTTAAAAGGCCAAAATTCCTAACAATTTCAAAACAAGTTCCTGATTTGCAAATGCCTGTATTTCATAAAATGAAATTCAAAAATTGGAGCGTGCGTAGCGTGCCTCAAAATCTGCAAATAATGTCTCACCTGGAACTCATCGCCTTTGTTAGTGCTTTGAAATGCTGCCCACCTTGATTTCCTGTCGGGCAGATCCAGGTGTGACACCTGCTACTAGCATCTACCACAACTGTCCCTAAAATTCATGCTTACCCATCATGACACGCAATCCTAGTTAATTGATCCATAGCATGGCCTTGTGAGCATACAAGGCCCTAACTTTATCGAAACATCAGTGCATGCACTCTAAAATCAGTCAGATGGGGCATTGACTGGAATCTTGTCAAATAGTCAGATAATTTAGCAATATCTGTTTTAAGAGGTAGAAATGGCTCAAGAATAAACTTTTCATTTCATATATGAGCAGAATGTAGTCAAAGGTTTTGACAAGATTTCATATTAGATTTCTTTTCTAATTTGACGAGGACATTTTTAGAATGAGATATATGAGCTAAATTCTCCTCTTTTCAAAATTGGATTCCAAGCAAAGCACTGTCACTACTGAGAATTGTGTTATACAGTATCCACGATGAAATTTTTGACTGGGGTAACTGGTGCCAAAACATGGTTTCTGGACTGAAACTAGAAGTGATGAATTATTAGTGTGTAAGAGACCCGGTTTAGCCAGCCGTTGGAAACTCCCCCTTTCCCCAACCCCCTATTTAACAGATCTTATGTTGAGCGATTTATCAGCCTCACAAACATTGCATCCGTCTTCTAACGAAGTCGGCTGAGGTGAAACTTATTCAAAACACAAAGATCAAAGTGTATGTTAGTGAGAAAACTTTAGTAACAATAACAAGATATTAGTATGAACAAATGTGCGAGTGAAATCATGCATGTAGTTTTGAACAAGAAAAATTAGAATGATTTGAAATTCGACAGCATCTTCTTCATGTTTTCTTGATATATTTTTTTTTATGCTGGACTGACGAAGGGAGGTAACGACAATCAAAGTCCCTCTCTTGAAACTGTATGTTAGGCACACCCATCTCTTTCATTTTGGGACACCTGTGGAAAACAGTGAAAAGTCAAGTTAATGTCACTTTAATATGATTCTTTCCCTGCCACTCTAGAGAGCCATACAAGTACAGGTAAAAGTAAATGCCTTGGGTTTTGTTAATAAACAAGCTTAATTGAAGAAAATCTATTTAGAAAGAGGTAGAAACATTATCTCAACGGCATGTTGCATTTTGAAGATATTTTTACAGGAATGCATTTTTCTAGCGATGAAGTGCACTTTGGGAAATCCGTGATGTCATCGCGGCGCGTTTATGAGACATGACATTGAATAACAAATAAAAGTTTCCCTCTCTTGTAAAGGGACTGCGGACTGTATCACTATGTGTTCAGGTATGCCACGGCCATGTATGTTGTATGCAGGCTAAATTTGCTAAGACAACCAACGGCCCAATAAAAATAATTTGTCTGGTACTACTGGCCTCGAACGGCAAAAGTATCTTCGATATTATCATCTATTACGTAAAAAGTAACCTCCGTATAACATGCGGCAAAGATGAGCGGCTTTCTTCGCAATCTTTCCGTTCTGAAATGCGAGCCACGAAATGACTTCGCAGTCTGATGATTTTCGGAACCAGCTCGCTTGCGCGGCAGGCGCTGCTTGATAGAGGCACGTACGTACGTACGTACTGTTCGTACATAAAGTATAAAAGTTAGTGTTGTGCTTTGTGGAAGAGTATACTGTGTACAGAGGCTTATTGCTGCGGAATGCTAGTTTTTCCGTGAGGGCAGCGAGCAGAAAATCTTTTCTAATTTTGTTTCAAAATAATGGTTATTAAATACTTAGTTATGGGTTACGGTGATTTGGTACATTTCACACGTCCTTTCATAATGCCGTATCAGAATTTTGACAAAAGGTTCATTAGCTGTTACAAGGAGCTGTTATTTTGGTTGGTGTCGTGTGCGCGACCCATCTTCAAGAATGTGAAAAGGCATTGCTGTTCCGTTTCCAGTCGCTATGCAATGAAAAAAAAACTTCTGCGGAACGAAACTACCTCCTGCAAAAACATGTCACGTATGAAAATATTGCGACATTTTACGGATGCATAGCGCCTTTTGGCAGTCTGCTAACTGCACATACGTCCGTGCGCTGCTCTCAATAGTTCACCGACGAATAAGCTAAACGAGAGTCAACGATCGCCGTAAAGGAAATTTGGCACTTCGTACGAATGGATTTCGGGGCCAAATAGGCCTAAAATATTTTTCTTTAATCAAAACTATTCACTCATTCAACTTATAAGTTTCCAAGTTGTTGTGATGAACCTCCGAGAGTTGACCGTGCATGAATAGTCACACAGATAAACACTCTTTATAATACGTAACGGTAAATTTCGCTTACCGTTACAGTCAGCAAGCACAATAGGTAGTACAATGGGAGTACACAGTGAATGGGGTCTGCTGCACTATGAATGGAAGATGGACTGCGTGGATTGCGGGGGCTTTGTCTCCCCGCAATCAGAGCGTAATTTCGGATTAGAGCGCACTCTTTTTTCCTCAGTTACTTTTGAGCAGTACTGTAACAAAACAGAATTTAAAAACACACCATCACAAATATGTTACTGCATATATATAAAGGAGTGTCAGCTAGAAAAACAGGTAAAAGTCCATTGCAAAAAGGATTCAAGTTCAACTTTGGTTTCAAATGAGGTGCATATAGGTTCAAGTCCTCCACTTTTGTTGCCTTTTATGACAGGCGAGGATAAAAAGCATGTGTATATTCTACAATCACAACCCACAAGGGGTTTCATCTTTGTAACTTTTTGCTGAGTTGTTGAGCAACAAAATTGTCCTCAATACAATTCATAACTTTAATTTATTTTTATGAATTCTATGAAATGCTTCTCCTTGGACAGATTTTCGTTTATACTGTTGATGGTTATACATCACAGAGAGAACCAGTGGTACCAATACCGTTGAGGTGTCGCTCAGGAATTTTGGATCCAAGACTCAACATGGGTCATAGGCACCATGTTGTGAAATTTTGCAAAACGTGTAGCATTTTTTTCAATTTATGTTATCAGAGTTGACCGCGTGATGCAATGAAGCTTGTTTAGTAATCTGTGTATTGGAAGTTTGTTCCCCAAAAATATTTCCAAAGGCTCTTTGTGGGCTGAATGGCCCTTTGTATAAAATTCTACACAAATGCTTCTCCTTATACTGTACCAGTTGTCTTGTATGAGTTGATGTTTTCTTACATTCTGCAAAGATACCCTGTTAGTAGTAACTTTGAAGGCTGTGTTTGACCGATTATGCTATAATGGGTAATGATTGATTACCAATTATTTAAATTTACAATTGGCCCGATGCGAATCACCCATTCCCGATTAGAGAGAGAAAAGTCACACGTTTGTCACTATAGTAAGTGCCCCTTGCTTTGTGCATATCATATTACTGTTACCATAACCAATCAGGTTGGAAAATATTGGGAATACTGTAGCTCCACTCGTTTCACAAACAGGGTTTCATTTTTGTAGGTCTAATATTTTCACTTCAAAAATGGAGATACAAAATAAACAGTTTACACAGTAGGATTGTTTGCAGTCAAAGTCACATGCCCTTTGATAAATTAGTTTGTAGGCCAACATCATGCTGTCTAGTTTTCCATCCCTCAATCATGTTGGAACATTTGCATTATTTAATTGTATTGCCTTGTAGAATCCTGCTTTAATGAACCTCATGTAAAAATACGCAATTATAAAATCGTAGTGGTTCTGGGCAGCAAAACAGTTGCACTGGATTAACATTTCTTACAGCTTCTCTCCAATATAAATATCCCTGTATATTTTTGGCACTTCTTGTCCAAAACTTATATCTTGTTTTGTTTAAAAAAGAATCTGCAAATGAAATGCACATGAGTCAGATCCCCAAAACTTGTTTACTTTAGTCAGTTCTATGTGACATTGCTTCTTTGAGAGAGAGTTCATATCATCATCCATCCCTGTATTCTTATCTACCTGTAAGCAAACACACAGTTCTGTATTGAGATACAGCAGTATTGCTTCTCAGCTCTTAATTTTCTTTCAAGTTTGTCAGTAACTATTTTGGTTTCTACCTCATAAAGAGAGTAAAGGCTTTTTAATGTGTCAGATTTTCCTTTTCAGATCCTTTTAATGTCAGTCCAGATATGGCAGCAATGGTCAGCATACAGTTGGCATCACTGCAAAGGTATATGTAATACATATTTACGACAGAACTATTCTTTTTCTTCTATTTTATATCAAAACTGCTATAGACTGAAGGTAGTTAGTCCTGGAGAGGTTCATGATTAATTACAGTCCTCACATAAATGCTCTTCCATGTAGAGTTCTTTTCACATATTTGAGAAAAGGAATACTGGTTTACTGTACATCTCTGCTTCATTCATAGATAAACGGATGTTCTAAACTGCCCATTTCTAGGGACTATTTTTTTGGAAGCACATTTTGTGGTTTGGTGAAGAATGTTATTAACATTTATACTGTTCCCTTTTTGAAATACCTTAGTTAATGCAATGCTTGTCTCTGAAGGATGGAGTAGGGGAAGGGTGTTAGTAACACAAGTAACTAAATTGCAAGGGTCTTACTTGAATGGGAGCTTTTATGTACATTTCATATTACACATTGTGAAAAGAATTTATTATATGCAGTAAGCAACACCAGTTTGTTTAATGTTTCAACTGCATATTTCATATCCATTTCCTGTATTGTCTAGCAGTAGAGCATCAGTTTCTCATGTGGAAGACCTGGGTTCAATTCCTGGGTTGAGTTGTACCAAAGGCTCTAAAAATGGAACTTACTGCTGTTGTGCATGATGCTCTGTGTAAGCAATGGAGTAAAGAAAATAAGCCAGTCAGCCACAACTGGAAAAAAAGCTGCGACTGGCTTGACTTGAACCAATAGGTTGGAAAGGGGGACAAAAAGCTCCATCGAACTAACAAATTCATACCCATTTCTGTTCGTAGGTATTGGCATGTGTTAAAAAATTACTTTGTACTACTCAAATTGTATGGTTTTAACTTAGTTTTAAAGCTGTATTGAATAATGCATAACCACTCTCGAACATTGCTGAATTGTTTTGTATTCTTTTCTTGTTGTAGAAATTACTTTTGTGCATCAGAGTCTTTTGTAAGTCGTGCCTTGCCTGTTGATGTCTTCCAAAGCAAAACACAAGATAAAGGGAAAGGATTCTTGCAGACCCTTTACTCTACCTCTCCATTTGCTTCTCTGTTCAAAGAAACTCAGTATCTGTCATATTCTCAGCCCAGTGGGAAGGAAAATAAAGTTGCCAGCAATGCTGGAAGTAAGCCACCATCAGGACGATTAAACTTGAATTATAATTCTTCTCAGTTAAAGTTTAAAACAGACTCCCCTGCCTCAAAACTGAAATTTGACTCGCCACATGTACCTGGACCTTTAATGATGAGAAGTGGAAGTATTCAAGATTTATCATCTAGTAGTGACTCTTTTATGTGGCCAGATCTTAAATCAGAATCTAGCCATAGGAGAGGTAGTGGTAATCAGTCTACATTTGATGACGGTCCCTCTGATAGAGGACGTGCATGGAGTGGAAGTTCCAAGGGGGACTTGGAATCAACTGTTCATAGTGCTTGTGATAGTCCTGAACTTGACCGTGGAGAACCTTGTTTTAGTGCATCAACTTATTTGAGGAGGTAAGCTATGCAAGATGTGTTGCAAGTTGTTCAAGGGCAAAAGCAATTTATTGATTTTATGTTTCTATAATGGTTAACGTCAGTGTAGTAATTCACACGTATTTCATTTGGGGAAAAGTCTTGTAGAGTTTTTGTTTTGGATATGAGAGAAACCACTGAATTCCTGATGGCATGCGTGTGTGTGTGTTTGTGACACTTTGCTTGTTAACACCGTATATCAAGCTAGGAATGTCTGACAGTTTTCAAACTTGGCACATAGAGGGAAAGAGATCTGTTACTTTTGTTGGAGGTCAAAGGTCAGCAAAGGTCACTAGGGGTCAAACCTGAAAACTTTGTTAACAGAATATCTCAAGATAAGAAACTTGGATAGATTTAATATTGAGTATTTAGATGCATTATGTAAAGAAGATGATATCTGTTGTTTTTGGTTAAGGTCAAAGGTCATCTGGATCACCAGGGATCAAAACCTGAAAAACTTGTTAACACCATATCTCAAGTTAGTGACTTGGATAGATTTGATACAGTATTTGATATGTAGATGCATTGTAGTGAGGAAATGGTCTCTATAGATTTTGGTGGAGGTCAGAGGTCATCTGGGGTCACCAGGGATCAAATTGTGAAAACATTTTCAACACAATATCTGAAGATAGGAAACTTGGATAGATTTGACATTTTGTATTAAGATGTAGTATGGCTGAAAGAAGAACAACCATTTAGTTTTTAGTTTTGATGATAAGAGAAACCAACACAGTCGTGGTGACATGTGTGTGTGTGAGTGTGTGTGCATGTGTGTGTGTGACACGGCTTGTTGACATGATATCTCAAGCTAGGAATGTCCTACAGTTTTCAGTTTGGGTACATAGATGCCCCATATTAAGAAGAAGAGCACTACAAAGGGAGGCCAAAGGTCATGTGGGGTCAGCAGGGGTCAAAGTCTGAAAACCTTGTGAACACAATATCTCACAATAGGAAACTTGGGTAGATTTCATACTTTACATGTGGATGCGTTGAAGTGAGAGGTTGCCCTGTTGTTTTTGGTGAAGATCAAAGGACATCTGGGGTCACTTGAGGTCAAAGTCTTAAAATCTTGTGAACAAGATATCTCAAGATAGGAAACTTGGGTAGATTTCATACTTTATATGTCGATGCATTGAAGTTAGAGGATGATCCCTATTGTTTTGGGTGGAGGTCTAATGTCATCTGGGGTCAGCAGGGGTCAAAATCTGAAAACCTTGTGAACAGGATTTCATACTTTACATGAGGATGCATTGAATTAAGAGAATGGTTCCTATTGTTTTTAGTGGAGGTCAAAAGTCATCTGGGGTCACAAGGGGTGAAAGTCTGAAAACCTTATGAACACAATATCTCAAGGTAGGAAACTTTGAGTAAAAGTGCATTTCGTGTGTGGATGTGTTACTGTGAAAAGATGATGCTGTTTTGGTAGAAGTCAAAGGTCATCTGGGGTCACCAGGGTCAAGGTTTGAAGAACTTGTTAAGACCATTCCAAGATAGGGAACTTCAATGTCATGTTTGGTATGTTGGCATGTTATGGTGAGAAGATGGTCCCTTCTGTTGTTAGAGGATGTTTAATGTCATCCGGGGTAACACAAAATTATTTTTTTGAACATGCAGGTACAATATTCAACTGAGAAGATATGGTACATCATGGCATCATTTTCAAAATTGAAAACAATGCCAAAATTATTTTGAATAGTATGGTACAGATGTATAATGGAAACCTCAATGCATTTTTGCATTCTGGTTGGTGGAAGTCAAAGGTCACCAGGGCTCAAATGTGGCATTGTTTGGAACAGAACATGTACCTATGACTGAAATCCCTGCGCATTTTGGCATTGTGGTTTGTAATGGTCAAAGGTCTTCTGAGATCATTGCAGGTTGGACTCTGAAAGCTGGTATAAAATTCCTTTAGTAAAGAATCATGGATACATTTTAAACTTAGCATGTACTTGTATCATATGTACAGGAATAATTTATTTCATATGTTGCTTGAACCGAACATGAACACATTTTCAAAATTACTCTGTAACAGTCAATCTATCACTTAATAAACTCATCAAAAACTCAAAATATACCCATCAAGAATATTTTGTCTTTAATGGCAAGTGAAGACTTGAGGTATTGAGGTATGAAAATTCAGCAACATCTGTGAAACTGAGATGTTACACCTACCTACAAATGACCTTGTCAATTCTGGTTAAAATTTCCTCATACTTTAAAACTGAAGCCATAAAAACAAAAGCAGGAGGAGTTTTGCTTTACATTATAATGTCAAATGAAGGTTAGTACAGTAACTTCGTATGAGTGTCAATGTTATACACTTACAGTACTGTATGTTAGGGTTTCTTCCAGTTCACACACTTTTCTCTTCACAATATGCTACAGGTCAGTTTTATTAGTAGACATTACAACTGTTGTTTCTTTACATGCCAGCATTACAAAGGTTAAAATTTCTTTGTAAATGAGATGGAGAGTTTTCCGTCGTGACAGACCAGCTCTGATTACTTTTATTTATACAATCTTCCAGTTGATGATGCCATTTAAACAAATAATTTTTGGTTTCGATGAAAGAGAAACCTATTCATTCACGATGGCGTGTGTGTATATGTATGTGTGTATGTGCATGTGTGTTTGTGTGTGTGTATGTGTGTGTGTTTGTGACACTTTGCTTGTTAACACGATATCTCAAGAAGGGAAGGTCTGAATGTTTTCAAACTTGGTACATGGATGCCCCATAGTGAGAGGAAGAACCCTATTGTTTTTGGTGCGGGTCAAAGGTCATATGGGGTCACCAGGGGTCAAACTCTGAAAACCTTGTTAACACGATATCTTGAGGTAGAAATCTTGGATGAATGTCATACGTGGTATGTAGGTGCGTTATTGTCAGAGGAAGAACCCTATTGTTTTTGGTGGGGGTCAAAGGTCATTTGGGGTCAATAGGGGTCAGACCCCGAAAACCTCGTTAACACGATATCTTGAGATTGGAAACTTGGATGAATGCCATACTTGGTACATAGATGCTCCACAGTGGGAGGAAGAACCCTATTGTTTTTGGTGGGGGTCAAGGGTCATATGGGGCCACCAGGGGTCAAACTCTGAAAACCTTGTTAACACGATATCTCAAGGGAAGAAAGCTCAGATGAATGTCATACTTAGTATGTAAATGTGTTATTGTCAGAGGAAGAACTCTTTCATTTTTGGTTGGGGGTCAAAGGTCATATGGGGTCACCAGGGGTCAAACTCTGAAAACCTTGTTAACATACTATCTTGAGATAGGAAACTTGGATCAATGTCATACTTAGTATCTAGATGCATTATTATCAAGGGAATAACCCTACTGTTTTTGGTGGGGGTCAAAGGTCATATGGGATCACGAGGGGTCAGACCCCGAAAACCATGTAAACGCGATATCTTGAGGTAGACAGCTTGGATGAATGTCGTACTTAGTATCTAGATGCATTATTATCAAGAGAATAACCCTACTGTTTTTGGTGGGGGTCAAAGGTCATGTGGGGTCGCCAGGGGTCAAAATCCGAAAACAATTGTTATCACTATTTCTTCAGATAGAAAACTTAGATGAATGTCATACTTGGTATGTAGATGCAATATTGTCAAGGGACGAACCATATAACTTTTGGTGGGGGTCAAAGTACATTTGGGGTCACCAGTGGTCAAATCCGAAAACCTAATTATTACGACATCTTGAGATAGGAAACTTGGAATGAATGTCATTTTTAGGTAACACTGTGCTCCACTAGCTGTTTTTGACCACAGGTGCACAACCAGGATAAAATCTGAAGAGCCCCCCCCCCCCCCCACTCCCTGGCACAAAAACAAAAAAACAAAAACATTGGCCGTCTGGCCAAAAATTCTCTTGCACTAAGCCTAAAGCTAAAAATTAGCAGTTTGAACACATGTGGATGGCATAAGATTTGAGCAGATGCATGCTGAAATATAGCTTGCTTGGCGGACGTGTTTGGCAACTGCTTCAATATTTTGCACTAGGTAATAACGAAGGAGAAGTGCACATTCGACACCTGCCAAGAAGGCAAGGTGAACTTCAACAGGAAATTTCTGTTCTGTGATTGTTCCATACACCAATGATCGATCACATACTTTAAGTTTAAGCGCAATCACAACAACTACTCGCGGCACATTCACTGCTTTCTCAGTGTGTACAGCTTAGCTAGAGGATCTCGCAAATTTCGACAATGGAATCTCGGGAAAAAGTTCCCCATTATAAAAGGGGAAAAAGGTAAATAAATTAACGATATTCTACAGTGTCAATTCTTGGCTTTTGGAAAAATTGAAAACACAAAGTGTCTAGCTCCCTTAACTGAGAAATTTAAGCCCAAAATGTATGGTTTGATTCAGCAAGTGAGCTAACGTTAGTACCTTCTGCATACGTTTGTGCTAGTCAGCAGTAGCCTACATTCCTTTCACAAAGCAGGATCGAGTGCTGAAAAGGGTCAATAAAAATCCATGTGGCCAAGAACATCTAAAATATTTACAAGGCGTGTGTAATAGTCCCTCATACAACAATGTGCAATGCTTTTGTGAGCTTAAGGCATAAATTTTTTCTCTACGATAATTTTCTTCAGCATGTCCTGGCACTTTTGCCATTGCCTAAAGTATAGCACATAGGCCTAGGCTAAGCTAGCCTATGTACATTGTGAACCTATACCTATACATATGATGTTTATCTGCAATATCCTAACTAGTAACTGGGAAAGCTGTGCAGTGGTGAATGGTTTCTTTTTTATTTTTGGTTCCGATAATAAGAGAAACCAATGGGATCATAATGGCGTTCGTGTGTATGTATGTGTGCTTGGGTGTGTGTGTGTTTGTCACACGTTGCTTGTTAACACAATGTCTCAAGATAGAAATGTCTGACAGTTTTTTAACTTAGTAAATAGATGTACCATATTGAGAGGAAGAACCCTTCTGTTTTTGGGTGGAGGTGAAAGGTCATCTGGGGTCACTAGGGGTCAAAGTCTGAAAACATTTTTAACGCTATATCTCAAGGTAGGAAACTTGGATAGATTTCATATTTGGTATGTGGATGCATTATGGTCAGGAGATGGTTGCTCTCGTTTTTGGCATAGGTCAAAGGTCATCTGGGGTCAGTGGGGGTCAAAGTCTGGAAATGTGGTTAACACGATATCTCAAGATAGGAAGCTTGGATAGATTTCATATTTGGGTATATGGATGCGTTATAGTCAGGAGATGGTCCCTGTTGTTTTTGGTGGAGGTCAAAGGTCATCTGGGGTCACAGAGCGTCAAAGTCTGAAAATCTTGTTAACACCATATCTCAATCTAAGAAACATGGATAAACTTCATATTTGGTATATGTGGATGGATGCCTTATGGTCAGAAGATGGTTTCATCTTGTTTTTGGCAGAGGTCAAAGGTCATCTGGGGTCACCAGGGGTCAAAGTCTGAAAATCTTGTAAACATGATATCCCAAGAAAGGAAGCTTGGATAGATTTCATATTTGGGTATGTAGATGCGTTATAGTCAGGAGATGGTCCCTATTGTTTTTGGCAGAGGACCAAGGTCATCTGGGGTCAGCTGGGGGATCAAAGTCTGAAACCTTTTTAAATGTGATCTTTCAAGATAGCTGTCTGTCTCTCTCTGTCTGCATGTTTGTCTGTCTATCTATATATGTCTTTAATGGAGGTCAAAAGTCATCTGGAATAACAAAATTATTTTTTGAACATGTTAGTGTAACACTTGACTGTGAAGATTATACTGCATGATGGCATTAATTGAAATGGAAAATTTATATATCATCGAAACCTCAATGCATTTTTGTATATTCTGTGTTTGTGACGCTTTGCTTGTAAACACAATATCTCAAGAGGAGTTAGAGTGACTAACCTCATATTTGGTGTGTGGATTGGCCATATTGAGTAGATGATCCCTATTGTTTTTGTTGAAGGTCAAATGCCATTTGGGGTCACCAGAGGTCAAAAAGTCAAAACCTTGGAAACTTGATATCCCAAGAATGGTACATTTGACTTTGTTCATGTATGGGTGTGTGGGTGAATTGTATTCAGTAGATGATCCCTTTCAATTTTAATGGATGTCAGAGGTCATGTGGGGTCACGAGGGGTCAATGGTTAATTCCTTAGAAATTGCTTGTAAACATGGTATCCCAAGGAAGGTGGGTGTGACTAATCTCATATATGGTGGGTGGTTGGCCATATTGCGTAGATGATCATTGTAGTTTTTGCTTGAAGTCAAATGTTATTTGCAGTTATGACAGGTCAAAAGGTCAAAACCTTGTAAATTCGATATTTCAAGAATGGTACATGTGACTTTGCTCATATGTGATGTGTCGGTTGGCCATATTGAGTAGTTGATCCCTTTTGATTTTTGTAGGGATCAAAGGTCATTTGGGGTCACAAGAGTCAAATGTTAAAGTCCTTAGAAGTTGCTTGTAAACACAGTATCTCAAGATGAGTGAGTGTGAGCAATCTCGTATTTGATGTGTGGGCTGGCCAAATTGAGTAGATGATACCTATTGTTTTTGGTTGAGGTCAAAAGGTCAAAACCTTGTAAAACATGATATTTCAAAAAAGACACATGTGACTACGCTCATATTTGAGTGTGTAGGTTAGCCCTATTGTGATCCCCATTGATTTTCATGGAGGTCAAAGGTTATTGATGGTCACCAAAGATTAGAAGGTCAAAACCATTGAAACACAATTTGTCAAGAAAGGTAAATGTGGCTACACTCATATTTGGGTGTGTGGGTTGGTGGTATTGAGTAGATGACCCCTATTGATTTTTGTGAAGGTTAAAGGTCATTTGTGAACAGCAGTGTCAAAGTCTGACAGAGATTGTTTGGACAGTATCACACAAAAGGTAACTTGTGGAACTCACACTTGGCATGTAGATGGTGTATAGTGACTAATGATCCCTGTAGTTTTGGTGGAGGTCAAATGTCATTTGGGTTCACAAGGGATCAAAGTCTCAATACCATGTTTACACTGTTTCTCATGGTTGGAGTCTTGGATACTGCAAAATTTCACACAAAGTATGTGGATGTGATATAGTGAGCAGAATCCTAGTTGCAGGTAGTCAATGGTCATCCTGGATCTCAAAGTAGGAAGCTTGGATGCCTTGCATGTATACTTTGTGGGTTGTGGAGCACTGTCAATTTGAAAAAAAAGAGGCTTACATTTCAGTGGCAAGGAATCACTAAGCCTTTTGGCTTTCTGGTTGAAATAAGCAGCTTCTTTACCGTATTTCATGAGGTAAGCATGTGATGTTTTAGTTCAAGATTTTAAAAGTTAAAATTCATCAAATTAAAATTCTTCATGGCCACCAGTGAAATTCTTTTTCACATTTGAATCTTAGATCTAGTAGTAGCCTTGGGGGAAGCACAAGTGGCCTAAGGTCATCATCTCATCTAAGTTTTGGCAGTGGACATGGTCATGACTCCAACCCAATTTTGAACCCAAATACTCCTCCATTTACTCCAAGTCCAGTGCCTACTCCTACTCCCCGTCGCCTTTTGTCAGAACAAGAAGCCTTAGAGGAAACAGATGATTTGAGAGCATTTGAGAGGTCACTTTCATTGGAGGTTGCTGTCGATGGTGACACAGAATTTTCTCTCACACATTTAACCCTGCCTATGCTTAAGGTGAGTGTTCTGTGCACATTAATGTTATGTCTCCAAAGAAATGTCAGTGTCATTGCACAGCTGAAATAGGCATAGTAAGCACTTAGTAAGCACAATAGTTTGCCCATACTAAAAGCAAAGAAAAGGTGTAAAGAAAAGTCCTTGCATATGGTCATGGACAAAGGATCTATGGTCAAGTTTTCCCTTGTAGGAACTATTTTGGAACGTGCATATGAAGTGAAGATCCCTCCTACATTTGGAACCATGGATTTTCATGTCACCAGAAATAAAAAATCTGAGAAAATGTAGCTCCTAGTCAAAACCTCTCAAGATCATTGTCATGGTTCTCTAATCTGAGGGAAATCAACTCTTGACAAACTTTTGGAAATCGGATTTTATCTTTTGAGTATTTTTCCTGGTTTTAATTTCCTTATCTGTTTAATGGGTTGGAGCTCATATAACAATGATCTCAAATTAAGTGATGCTAAGACTGAGCTCATTGTCATTGGCTGAAAATGTCAACTTTCTAAGCTCACTGACATTACTGCTATAATATTTATAGTAAACCATATCAATAACCTGGTTGTCCTGGATAACCAGGTCCAGTTTAATGGAAGATGTTCACACTTTTTGAGGAAAGGCATGAGGGATGTTTTGCACTGCAAGTGAAAGCTTGAAACTGTTCAAAACTGGAGTTTAATATGACCCACTTTGCACATACCACCTGATCTTAAAGGCCTATTATTGTGTACTACTTCCTATATGAAATCATGTGGTGTTTTATTTATTTACCATTTATTATGTGAAAGCAAATGATAAACAAATAGTTAACTGAGCAGCAAACAAGATAATTACTGGGTGATAAGAGATGGAAGAAAAGTTTGCTGGCCTTTAGGCGTGTTCTGGGAATTTTAGAGCAGATTAACCAGTCCAGTCACTTAAAATCCTGACTGGATACTGGTCTTGTGTTTAAAGCTGCTCATAAGTACTATAGCACTGGTAAATATTAGCGAACCATTTTTCTTTTTCTCTCAGAGTGCTGTAGATCAGTATGTCCAGTGTGGAGATAATTCCTTTCTCTTAAACACCATCAGAACAGTCTTCACATCATCAGATGCTCTCAATTTAAGTTTCAAGGTACTTTTATCAGTTACTTATTAACAAGCAGTTTTAGAGAAATGGACAAGAAAAATATCAGTACAATGTTAAAATGTTGTTCTAGCATACCATTCATTGTTGGCTTAAAACTAGTGTTTTCCTGATCATTAGTCAAATGATTGGCATTGGGCTGATTATTCTGTAATTGGGTGAATATTCACAGCGGTAAAATTCTGCCATTCAACCGATCATCACCACCAATTATTTGCAAACTAGAAAAGGGGCTCAAATATACTTGGAACCTGCAGCTTGCTTTGTAATAATTCCTGTAGACACACAATCCTTTAAAATTCTGCCCAATGGGTTTGCATTGATAACTTCACAAACACTTAATTTAACATGTGCCATGGGTGTGTTCATTGGTTATTTTTCCTTTTATTCTGCTAGAAGGTGCACAGGCTGCCACTGTAGTTAATATATTACCTGCCATTAGAATTTCATGCAATTAGTCCTTCTTGTTGAATGTGCCACATTTATATTTCTGTAGTGTACAATGAGCTGCTGTTCAAACTTTTCCACAAAAAGACGGAGCACTGATCTCCAAGCAGCATTTGGATGTTTTTTGAAGTCCCCTAACTTACTGTATATGTCCATGTGCATTTGGTGCAGGTAGAAACCTGCATATATCCAAACCATTCCAAACATTCCTTTTGTAAAGTTAGTTATAGTTGAACTAACGTGGGACATCATTAGAAAGGAAAACAACAGTGATGCACATAGTTGCATGCAGTGAACTTCTTGCCACCACATAAAGAGTAGATTAAGGCCCCCCCAAACAAGGGACCATGGTGGCATACTCATGCCATCTATTGCAAAATTTAAAGTCTATTTCGCTCCTCCCTACCTCCTATTGACCTATGTATATTGTTATTGCCTGCAATAACCGTCTGGCAAAAACCTAATAACACCGTGGTAACCCCTACCTAATGAGGGCGCGCTATACCCTAGCTACTTCCTTCTTTGTTTTTGCCTTATCGTGTTTACACGTGCGGGAAAATCGTCTGGTAAAATTCCGCTATTTTTTACGTACAATCTTCGTGATTCTGACCAATCCTTTTTGTCTATGCCGTGGACTGCTCCTTGACGCCTTCTACCGAAACCATGAGTATCCTCTTTCTTTCAGGCCTTTTTTTCGGGGTTTTTTGCTCTTAGCTTAAGTATCGAGGATTTTCGCCTTGCGCGATCCTCTCGTCTATGTAACTTTGTACAGGGAGCGGTCTCGCGCCGCCATTTTGCTCCCGGCACGGGCTCCGGGAATTGCGGTCCGTGGTGGACCTCCCCCCCTCCCTCTCTTCTCCTCCCGTCCGTGTAGGTTGTGGTAAGGGTTCCAGGGGTTTTCGTCGGCAGGCCGGCTTCCTTATATCTTTTTTTAGGTCCTTAGCCGGTTCCCGCCCTCTCGTCTCCTTACATGCATGTTTTGGGAATCGTCGTTTATCGATCTCTATCCTTTTTGCTTGTTTACAGTACCTTACAGGATTTACAGTTTGTATGCATGTTGTAGGATTTTTTATGTGTTCTCTTTCATGTTTAATATAAGGTTCTCTTGCTGCATTTAATGTGTTTTTGATTGTTGTGTAAGCATAGGCCTTGTCGTTTTGCCTCGTCCTTTGACGTCATAGCTTAGGCCTCGCTAAACTCACCTCACTCTCGTTGCATGCTTTCATCTTATCTTCACATCTCAGTAATCCTTATCGACTAAATCTGTTATTATTGCATTGTGCTGGCCTCCTCGGCCGGCGAGTAAGTCTCTTTTGTTTGAGTACTTTCCCCGGAAGGGGTTTTGTTTTCCTTATCCCTTTGTGCACAGCGTCTAATCCCTCCAAATGCAGGAAATGCAAGAAATTCCGGCCGTTCCTGGACTGGGACTTCCACGATCTTTGTCCAGCCTGCAGACCATGCTCCCGGGTTTCCACCTGCCAGGTGTGCCGCAACTGGTCTTTCCGAGATTGGAATTCCCTGGAACAACGGATTGAGGAAAACGAGTTGGCAAGACAAAGGAAAGCCGCTCGTAAGAGGGAAGCCGAGGCTTCCAAGGCAAAGGAAGGCAGTCATCCGACTCCAAGGAAGGATATTCCTCAATCCAAGAATAAGTGCGCAAAGGGGCCTGCTGCAGCAGCTTCCCCGAGGACTAGTGAGGTCGGTCCATGCACTGCGCGGTCAGGATTGCCGAGTCTCCAAAGGAAAACCAAGGAAACCGACACCCCGGCATCTCAGCCTCAGGGGAACCAGGCCAACCGGGAAAGCCAAGGAAAAACCGGGGTCCAAGGACAACCCCGAGGCACTAATGTTCCGGCAACCTCTCAGGAATGCTCACCTACGGATCCGGGAAATTCCTCGGCTCTAGTCACCCAGGGTCTCGGCCCCGCCGTGCCTTCTACCAGCAACCCTGGTGGCAGCCAGTCGATCCAGGGTGGCCAGGAGATTCAGGCCTCTTCTGATTCACTTTCCGAGGACCATCCATCCCAGGGTTCCCCCGCAACCGGTGCCATGGACCTGTCCTTTTCCTCGGGACTACACTCTGTTGCAACCAGGGATTTTCAGGGCTTTCCGAGCAGAGGCCGCCAGAGACACAGGTCTAAGTCAAAGAAGAAGAGGAGACGCCATTCTTTGTCCTCATCCTCTTCCTCAAGGGAATGCGGGCACCGTAGAAGACGCCGTGATCCGGAGGCCCCCTTCCCAACCGAGGCCCTTTCCCAACTGGTATCGCTGCTCACTCAGTCCGTGAACCGCATTTCAGCCGTTTCCCAACCAGCCCAGGCTCCGGCTCCTTCTCAACCATCTCCGGATCCACCTGCCAGCCAAGGAGCTCCGCAGCTCCAGGTTTTGGAACAGGCCGAGCAACAAGCAACTACCCAAGATCCCCAGTCGGACTTTCTGCACTCCCCGGACGACCAGGGGCAGTTGATTGAGCACTTCGACAAAGTTCTGGACAGCTCCGAGGACGACGCCCCCCTGACTGGAACGTCCTTTTCCAGGGAAGCTTTGGAGAAGGCCGTAGAAGTCCTTAGGAGACAGTTGGGTTTCGACGATCCCTTGCCTCAAGAATCCTCTTCTGCCAGAAAGTCGAGACTTTCCTTGAACCAGTCGCCGGCACCGGAGAGACCTGCTATGCCTGTGGATGCGGAGTGCTTTGACCGCTTTGATGCTCAAGCTAATGCCAAGGTCTGGCGTGCTTTTCCCAAGAAGCAGACCTCAGAGTTCCATATCAGCGACGAGGACTGGAAGTCCTTTTTTGCTTCCCCGTAGATTCCGGATACCTGCCTCGACAAGCTGCTGGTGCAGTGGACCGTAATGGGTTGTTCCACTCCTCTTCTACTAAGAAAGCCTTTTTGTCCCTCCAGGGCATCGACCTGGCAGCCCGGACCGGCATGAAGTTTACTTCTTCGCTCTTGCTCATTGCAGAAGTTCTCTCCAAGTCTTGCAGACAGTCAGGCACGGAAGAAGTCTCCAGGAAAGACACCGGCGCTTTGGTCAACATCCTGGGTCCAGTGGCCAGACTTGCTTACGACCAGTTTTCTAGGGTGGCGGTGAGAGCCACCAAGGAGAGAAGGGAACTTGTCCTAGACAATATTCAGTGGCCGTCTGCGGACATCAAGCGCCGATTCATGGAACTACCCCTCTCAGGCCCGGACCTCTTCGGAGGGAAGTTCGATGAGTAGCTCCTCACCGAGATCAAGCGGCGAAAGGACATCAATAAGGCAGAATTTACCTTCTCCAAGCCTTCCACTTCAAGGTCCAGAAGATCCCCAGGCAGAGCTTCATCCCGTCAAGCTCCTAGATCTTCAAGCTTTCCTGACCGACGCCCCTTCTCGGCTGCTCGCCAGCAACGTGGGAAGCCTCGTTCCCAGCCCTCCGGAAGGAACTACTCTGGTCCGTCAACTTCGTCTCTACCTAGCCGTCGCCAGATGAGGGGAACCTTCCGTACTGGTTCCCGGGGATCAGGACGATTCCAAAATAAGCCCTAGGGATGCCCACCCTACCCCTCGTCCCTTGGCGGTAGGGGGGAGACTAATGAGATATGCTCACATGTGGGAGACTCTCTCACCGGACCCTTGGGTTCGGGGAGTAGTGAACGAAGGATACAAACTAGAATTTTCCAGCCCCCCTCCTCAAGGGGGATGCTTCCGAACAACACCTGTCCCGAAATCCCGAGATCAACGACTTGCTCTAGAAAAGGAAATCTGGGAACTTCTGGAGAAGGAAGCAATTTATGCTGCCAATTTATGCCTTTACTGGTCCTGCTTTTTCCTGATGCCAAAGAAGCCGGACACGTGGCGCCCTATCATCAATCTCAAGCCTCTGAACAAAGCCTACATTCGTCCCAGAAGGTTCAGGATGGAGACTCTTGCCGTCATTCTCCCGTCACTCCTACAGGGATCTTGGGCAACATCCCTGGACCTCAAAGACGCTTACTTGCAGGTCCCGATCCACCCAACCCACCACAAGTTCCTGGCATTTCATTACAAGGGTGTTGACTACTGTTTTCGGGCCCTGCCTTTCGGCCTCTGAACCGCTCCCAGAGTTTTCACAAGGGTAACAAGGACCGTCCTGGCTTTCCTCCGAAGAAGGGGCATCCTAGTGTTCGCTTATCTAGACGACTGGCTCCTCGTCGCCCGATCAGCCCAAGAAGCTCAGGAGATCACGTCCTTCACCATGAACACCCTCGAGGGACTCGGCTGGGTGATCAATATAGAGAAATCCTCCTTAGTTCCGAGCCAGGTAGTCACCTACCTGGGAGCAGTGATAGACTTCCGATCCGGTCTAGCAACTCCATCGCCAGAGGGAGTACTCTCCCTTCTGGAGATGGCCAGTCATCTCAGCTCACTCGACAAAGCTCCAGCCAGACTCTGGCTTCGTCTGCTGGGCCTCATGGCCAGCATGGTCAACGTCATACCGTATTGCCGCCTCTTCATGAGACCAATCCAGATTCACCTGCTCAAACACTTCTCTCCATCGACCAGCTCTCTGGCCAAGAAGGTTCCGGTTTCGACGGACGTCCGGCAGCACCTCTCCTGGTGGACGCTTCGACGCAATATCACTTTGGGGAGACCATTCAGGGAGTCCAGGCCCAAGGCAAGGATCCTGACGGACGCCTCCCTGTCGGGATGGGGAGCAGTTTGGGAATCACACACCCTGTCAGATCTCTGGAGTCCGGAAGAGTCTCAGTCTCACATCAACCTCCTGGAGCTGAAGGCTGTTCTACTGGCCCTTTCTCAGTGGGGCCCCTCTCTTAAGTCTCACCAGGTTCTCTGCGACAACTCAACATCAGTCTGCTATATCAACCGCCAAGGAGGGACGAAGTCACCCACTCTCTGCCAGCTGACATGGGATCTCCTTCACCTTTGCTGCCGGTTCAACATCCTCCTCAGAGCCTCTCACCTAGCCGGAGAGAACAGTGTGATGGCGGACACCCTGTCCAGGGGAACCCTTCAGGAGCGGAGTGGTCCCTCAAGCATGGGCCAACCACGTCTTCCAGATCTTCGACAGACCGATGGTAGACCTCTTTGCCTCCCAGGCCAACGCCAAACTTCAAACCTTTTGTTCGAGGTACTTTCACCCAGAAGCTTGGAGGACCGACGCTCTGGCGTTTCCGTGGGACAACCTTTACGGGTATGCCTTCCCCCCGTGGTGCCTGATACGAGTCCTCCTCAAACTCCGGGACTCCAACGCAATAATCTTGCTAGTAGCCCCCTGCTGGCCCAACCAGCCGTGGTTTCCGCTTCTTCTGGAGATGTTGATAGACCAACCCTTCAGGTTCCCGCTCAGGAGCAGCCTCCTAACCCAGGCCGGAGGAAAAATCTGGCGCCAGCGCCTCCAGCACCTCAAGCTGACAGCCTGGAAACTCTCATCGGACCTTTCACTAGTAAGGGCCTTTCACAGGAGGCTGCGGTCATCGCAGCAGGTTCCCGACGATCCTCAACCCTTTCCACTTATGACTTGAGACTTGTCAGGTTCAGGGAATGGATGTCGCACAGAGATTTCGATCCCCTGGAAGCTCCTGTAGAGGCAGTTGCAGATTTTCTCCTCATGCTGTTCAAGGAAGGGAAACAAGTGAGCACTATCAGGAACTACCGTTCAGCGATCGCTTCCGTGCATAAGGGGTTCCAAGACAGCTCAACTGTTGGTTCCAATGAGGCCCTTTCTCACCTCTTAACGGGCATGTTCAACCAGAGGCCCCCTAGGAAACGCCTGGTTCCTTCATGGTCGATAAACGACGTCCTGTCAGTGCTATCTAAGCCGCCTTATGAGCCTCTCCACAACACAACATTGGAACTACTGACCTACAAGACCCTCTTTCTCATCGCCGCAGCGTCGGCCAGAAGACGCAGCGAACTTCATGCCCTGACCACTCAAGAAGGGTTTATCCGCTTCAGCCAAGACGGCGTCTTCCTCCTACCGGATCCATCCTTCCTAACTAAGAATGAGATGGTTTCCTTCTCCCCAGAGGAGATCTATCTTCCAAACATCGCCTCGTCCTCCTCCGTGGCCGAGGATAGGAAAGTCTGCCCGGTCAGGGCCCTGAATTGGTATGTAGAGAGGACAAAGCCAATAAGGAAGTCGAAGAGCCTGTTTCTGATTCCCAGATCTCCTCACAACCTGGCTTCAAAAGACACCTTGTCAAGATGGTTAGTCAACCTGGTCCTGCCTCACTCCTCCTCGGAGGACAACGTGCATGCCCACCAACTTCGGGCCCACGCCTCATCGAGAGCTTGGTTTAGAGGGGTTCCATTGGTCGACATCCTCCGGGCAGCAGCTTGGAAAACACCGTCTACCTTCGTTGCCTGCTACCTGACCAACGTGGTCTCTCAAGAAGGGGGCTTCGCTAGAGCTGTCCTAGGGGTTCCAGACCGTCGTCGTCCGGACCTCCCGCCTGCCGCTCTGTGCTAATCTGGATACATAGGTCAATAGGAGGTACGAAGGAGCGAAATAGACTCCCCAAAACACCCTGGTTTGGGAGTCTATGAGCTCTGATACCTACCTCCTATTTACCTCCCGCCTCCCGACCCCTATGACTCCGACGGGTCTCACCTGCGGCCATCTCCAGCACCAATGAGGCCGGTCCAAGACTTTGCCGGCCCCCGGTCGGCCTCCGAAGGTGAGACTGGGCCTTTCGGTCCTTTTTCTTTTTGTGTAGCTTAAGCTCTTTTAGGGGGTAATTCTTTTTTGTGTGTGTTTGTCTTTTTCCCGTGGGGCTAGTTCCCACGGGTCGGCCAAAACGTAGAAGGAAGTAGCTAGGGTATAGCGCACCCTCATTAGGTAGGGGTTACCACGGTGTTATTAGGTTTTTGCCAGACGGTTATTGCGGGCAATAACGATATGCATAGGTCAATAGGAGGTAGGTATCGGAGCTCATAGACTCCCAAACCAGGGAGTTTTGGGGATTTCATGTGTATGCAAAGACACATTTTGATTGGTTCAATTGGGTAGATGCTAACCAGCCAATCACAACTTTATCCCAAGCCTTGAAACAAATTTTCCTATGTAGTTTGTGTTATGAACAATCACAGTTTCCATGCTACTCTCAAAGCCGGCCAGCTGGCTCAGCCTGTGTTTAATTCACCAAGGAACAGCAACACAAATCTGTGTTTGGGGATTTTTCAGGGGTCAATATTACATGCATTTCCTTGTCAAATAAAACATGGTGTAAATTTTGGACAAGAAATTTAAGTGTCAAAAAATACAGGCATATCTATATCAGAAAAGAAACATAAGAAGCGTTTATGGGGTGTAATGTTTTGCTGCCCAGAACCACCAAGATAAGAAAGTAACCCATTTTTACATGGAAATGGTTTTAGATGTTTCTACATGATTGCAAAAACAACCCAGTACAGTAAATTTATGCAAATGGTCAGACCTCATCAGGGGATGGAAACTAGATAGAGCCTGATGTTGGCCCACAAACTTATTTTAATATCTGTAGGCATTTGACATGGAATGCAAGCAATCACACTGTGTTTACGGTTGATCTGTATCTTCAACCTAAATAGTAGGCCAACAAAAATTGTATCCTGTGAAATTAGTGGAACTGTTCCCAATATTTTCCAACTTTACTATAATTAGGGTAATGCCATATGTACAGCCTAAGAGATGTAGAATATGTACAAAAACATGACCTTCCTCCCACTTTGCAAATAATTGGTATAAATCTACTAGTAATGGTCATCAGGCTGATTGTTTTACTTTTTATAGAATGTAGCATAATTGTTTGAACACCAGCTTAAACCAATAGGTCTCAATGCATTCATGATAAGCACTTGAGAGCAGTTCCTCATTGGAAATGCAGGAGCATGTCATGTAACTGTGATATTGCTGACATCTATGTATGCATCAACTTTTAAACAATTTTTGTGTGGTCGTGTAAAAAATTTTGAAGTCATTCTTTTCTCAGCTATTTTTCAAATGCTGATAAAAACCAGCAATCCTGGTATTTTAAGGGAAGTATTGAATTGGTGATACAATATACTGTCATAGGGTTTAGGTTCCTTGCATAGGCAAAAGTAAAACTATGTAGCCAAAAATGTGTGTGTGTTTGTTGTTTGTTTGTGATGCCAGCTTTGGTATGCTCTAACTCAATAAGGGAATGTTTGACTTGAATGAAACACGGTATATATATAACCACTGTGGTGAGAGGTTGTGCCCTATTGTTTGGATGCAGGACAATGTTATTTGGGCTCACTAAGGGTCAAACACTGAAAGGTTTTAAAGACAGTTTCTCAATGTAGGAAGCTTGGGATGGATTTCATATGTGGTATGAAGATATGTTATGATGTGGAGTTATAGCATGCAATTTTTGGTGGCAGTCAAATGTCATTTTTGGTCAATGGAGTGCAAAGACAAAAAACCGTGTAAATATTTATATCTCAAGGTAGAAAGCTTAGATAAATTTCATACTTCATATGTGGATGCATTATAGTGCAAAGATAAATCCTGTTATGTATGGTGGAGGTCAAAGGTCGTTTGGGGTCACCATGGATCAAAATCTGTAAACCATGTCAAAATTACATTTCAAGATTGGAAGCATGGATACATTTCATATTTAGTGTGTAGAAACATTTGGGGAAGGAGAGGAAACAGTGGTTTTTGTGGAGGTCAGAGGCTATGTGGACTCACCAGAAGCTAAACATGGAAAACCTTGTAAACATAATATCTTAAGGCAGGAAAGTTGGGCTAAGTCACTTATGTATTTCTTTTGCTCACCTGCCCATACTTGCCGGTTAGAAAAATTAATCTCCCCTTACTACTGTCTGCCTCTCTGTAGTAAATAGATCAATTAAATAAACACTGTTAAAAATATTGTTTATCCAATGTGAATACTGTTATATTTTCAGGTAGAAAGGTTTTGGTGAGGTACTTTAATATGAAGGAAAGTATGTACAGTACCAACATCTTACAGTATGTCCATACACAGTCTTAAAAAAATTGATTGTGTGAAGTTGTCATATATTTAAGTGGGTGTAGTACAATGATACTGAACAAAGCTTCAGTTCAGAATTGTATGCCCAGTTTACAAGACTCTTGATTTTTTTTCCAGGTGGATGATGGCGCTAATAGTCGTTTAGATTTACCTGCCATACGGCATGCATACAAACTGTTGAAAGACCTCAGACCACTGGACATATTTCTCTCTGTGATGACGAATGCAATTGAAATCCTTTTAATGAATTTGAAGCGAGGGAAACTTGAAGCAGATGAAATTAGTCAGGTTAGACCAACTGAATACTGAATAGTATAAAAGTATTCTGAATGTGTTCTTTGTTAATACAAGAAAGGTGTGTAGTATATTTCATTGCAGACTCTGAACAAAAAAAAAAAAAAAATTAGCAGTGGCTGCTGGTGATCCGCACACTTTGATGGGTCTAGTATGTGGCAAGAGGTCTTCATTTCATTGGTTTTGATGATGAGAGAAACCTATGAAATCATAATGGCGTGTGTGTGTGGCATGTGTTTGTGACACTTTGCTAGTTAGCACGATATCTCAAGATAAGAATGTCTGACAGTTTTCAAACTTGGTACATGGATGTTCCCTATTGAGAGAAAGAACCCTATTGTTTTGGGTGAGGTCAAAGGTCATCTGGGGTCACCAGGGGTCTAACTCTGAAAATCCGCTTATCAAGATATCTCAAGATAGGAATCTTAGATAGATTTCATATGTGGCATGTGGATATATTATGGTCAGGAAATGGTCCCAATTGTTTTATGCAGAGGTCAAAGGTCATCCATGGTCACTGGGGGTCTAACTCTGAAAATCTGCATATCAAGATATCTCAAGATAGGAATCTTGGATAGATTTCATATGTGGTATGTGCATGTATTATGGTCAGGAAATGGTCCCAATTGTTTTAAGCAGAGGTCAAAGGTCATCCAGGGTCATCAGGGATCAAACTCTGAAAATCTGCTTAACACGATATCTCAAGATAGGAATCTTTGATACTTTTATACGTGGCATGTGGATTTATTATGGTTAGGAAATGGTACCAATTGTTTTGAAAAAGGTCAAAGGTTATCCAGGGTCATCAGGGATCAAAGTTTGAAAATCTGCTTAACGCAATATCTCAAGATCGGAAACTGGGATAGATTTTGTATGTTACATGTGGATGCGGTATATTTAGGAGACAGTCCCTACTGTTATTTGTGGGGGTTGTGCAGTAGTCTGAAATCCTTTTGAAATGTAATATTTCAAGAAAGCTGTCTGTATGTATGTTTTTCCATCTATTTTTTATCCATCTTTGGCTTTTTTGGAGGTCAAATGTTTTGTAGGGTCACTGGTGGTCAAAATGTGAATGAAAACCTTATAAGGTGTTAACACATCTTAAGGTGGGAATCTTGAATCAATTTCACTTGTGGTATGTGAATGCTTATGGTGAGAAGATGATTCCTATTTTTCGTGGTGGGGTTAAAGGTCATGTGGGATAACAAAATCATTTTTTATCACGTTAGTTTAACATTTGAATGAGAAGATAATGGTACATGATGGGATTATTTGAAATGGAACATTTATGTATAATCCAAACCTCGATGCATTTGTGCATTCTGGTTTGAAGAGGCAAACTTGGGGCTTGATTTTAGATGGAAAGAGTTGGTTTTAGTGATGAAGTAGATTATAAAGTTAGAAGCAACAGGTAGAAAAAGAGGTGCACAGAGAACTTGCAGATACTACCAAAATACTTCAACTTAAAATTAAATAAAACACTTAAAGATTGCTCTAAAATTCCCTCATCTCCTTTAATATGTTTGAGAAAAAGTAACCCATGGGAATATAATTTTATTGCATGGCTTTTTGATTCTAATTGCTAGACTTACTTTATAGGCATATTTCTCTTCAAACATTGATGGTTTTTATCATCATTGCAAATAGAGTTTAATTAAGCACAACCTTTGGGCCATGTCAATGATGTCATAACCCTGTTCACAAGAAGAAATAATGCTAAGTTAAAGTACCTCATGCCAGCAAGTACTCTTCTGCATTCCTTCCATGGGTTATCATTACACATTCTTGGACTATTTGAAGGAGATTTTGATGTTGTTCAATGAGCATCTACTTTCTTCATTAGTCAGCTCTTTTGTAGCTTACATTGTTAAAATTAGAGGTGCACTGAATGAGCATTCTACTTTTGACAGATCCCTCACTTGACTTCTCTGTCTGATAATGTAAAGTTGAGTGAGGAAGTATAGAAATCATCAGCTATTGATCTGAAAATGTGTAGCTAGCTGCATTTAAACAAAGACCATGCTTTAATTAGAAGACAGTACCAGACACAACTGTATTTTGAACTTAATTTTGTCACTACAAGAGGCTGTACAAAAAATTAAAGTATATAGCTGTAAGACTAAGAATTTCAGTTGACTCCATTTGCATAGTCACTAATTTGGGATTTTAAACAATTAGAATCTTACCAAAAAATCAGCAGTTCAATTATCTATCAATGGAGGAGGATAACCTGCCATTAGCTGGAATAACACACACCTTGCTACTTGTCTAGATCACCCTAGTCTATTTTCTCATCCCACATTAGACTTTCCACCTAAACGTCATTGATATCTGGACATTTAATGGATCAATAATACCATGACTCTTACAATGTACAAATTGCCACAGTAGCAATTGCAGAATTAAGCTCATTGTTTGTCTAAGGTTTTTGACCCAAAATGTGTCAAATTTCTTATTATTTATATTGCTTAGAGAATATAGGTGGTCAGCAACATTTGCTTAATATCTTGAGACTTACAGATAATAAGCCTTTTGCCTTTGTACAATTAACTCGATTAATGATATGTACATACAAACTGTAAGAAATGAGGTATTCTGTATGAAGATCACAATAAAGAACCATAAGTATTATACTGTCACATGATTGGAAAGGGATTGTAATAAAATGAGACACCAGGTTATACTCATTTTTGGTTTATGTGAAAAGAGAAACTTATGCATTCATGATAGTCTGTGCGTGTGTATGTGCGCACCTGTAAACAATGCCTTAGTCTTGCACAACTTTCATCGCTCACACAAAGCTCGTAACTGGTGTGGCTACTGGAAAATTCGTACACTGCAATAAGCTCTGTAACGTGATGTGCAAGAACCCTCCCTAGCTCACGGTATTCATGAGCTGCATGACTTGACCAGCTAAAGGAGAATTCTGATGATTTCCTTATGGGGAACTGTTCTCTTTACCCTGGTACCCCATAGTACCAGAAAGGCACCATTTCTTTCATGTTTGAAACTTTTGAGGCAAGATGCCCTTCTTTCACTCCCAGTATACAGACTTGCAAAGTACTGTAAATAGGAATGAATATCATGAAATTTGGTGACCCGATATTAGTGTAAATTTAAAACATAGGTTGGAGCAGATTCGTTATTTTCCAGCAGAAGATTTTGTTTTAACATTGAAGGAGGATGCTCTGTTTCATGCAATCAACAAAGATTATACAGCTGTACATGATATATGAACCTCCATAGTACACATGTTACTTGATTAATGTAGCTAAACCATGTATCTTGAGATACCATGTTGACCAGCCTTATCAGTATTTTGTAGCAGTGTTACTGTGTGTGATACTGTAGTACCCTACAACAGTTCCACTTAACCCTCAGTAAATCCTCTCACCATTGCTTAATTGTCATCATCAGCATGAATTATTCTATGATCATATGTAGTGTAATAAACAGATTTCATTCAGTTTTGTACTGTTCCATATTTTGAGATAGAAATTGAATATTTTGGTGTTATATCTTTTGTACAGCTGTTTATATTAATGGAGAATTTCATATTTGAAGAAAATCATAACCTTTTACTGATGCTGAGCCAGGTGATTGCCCACAGTCTTTCAGATGGTGCCAAGAATGCCTTCATAGAGTTCTTGTCTGCCTACACCAAGGAAAATTTCCTTCAGCTTTTGTCTGTATTTAAAAACTGCCTCAATTCATTATTGAAACCTAACCAAAGGTGAGACCATTTATTATTTTGACCAGCTGCAAGAATTGTGTTAAAATTTGCTTTAACTCCCATTGAAAAATGTCAACTGTTGTGGTCTACTTTGATGTGCCACAGTCTGCAGTTTTAGGAAAATGCAAAAAGCTGCCCAAGACAGGGAGACAAACAGACCCTTCCATACAATATAATAATAGCAAACTTGACTTAGAATTTCCATGGTCAAATATAAACACACACCTTAATTTTGTAATTAACAAGTTACTGAAAGAAATGAGTCATTATTTGAGATAAGACAAATATGCTAGCCAATGAAACCTTGATGAATGTTTGCATTTGATAACATTTGAGTGGCAAGATATTGCTTAATTCTATCCTTTCTGGTTTCTTTCAGCTCAAATAATGACATTTTGATTACAGTAGCCCATGCTTTGTCTCTCTTTTATAAGGCCAATAAATGCTCAGAGGAAATGACAGGTACCTCTTTAGCAACAATTGAGGATTTCTATTGTGAGGAATTATCACTGTGAGTAATTTCAAGGTTTTAGTCCTGTTTAAAATTGTTCATTTGAAGAAAAATTACTTCAGTTTTTTTTATTCCTTGCCAAAGGCAGGCAAGGAATCTATACAATCGCGAAGTCATATGTGTGTGCACCTACAAATGCTGCCTTAGCAGGTACAGCCCTCTTGTGAAAGCTCAAGGCCCCCCCCCCCATGTCTTTCCTCGCTCATCTGCGGCTCGTAACTGGCCTATCTACCCAAAAATTCAGACATTGCAATGAGGTCTGTCACATGATATCTGGGAGACTGCCCACGCTTCAAGCATTCACATGCTTTGTGAGCTCACTAGCTAGAGAAATATTCCAATGATTTGCTTATTGGAAGCCATTTTCTATACCCTGCAGGGCTTAGAGTATGGGTACTGTGTGTTTGTTAGTGTGTGTATGTGATGCTTTGATGTCTCAGGAGGGTAAGTGTGACTAATTTCATGCTTTTAAGAGTCACAATTGCTTTAACAAATATTTACAAATGAGTTTACATTACAATGAACAACAAAAGAAAAGAGAGAGAATAAAATAAATTACAAAAATAAATATATATTTAACATCAAAAAGAGAAAAATAAAAAATAAAACAGTAATAAAAAATTGTTCAAATTAATGTAGGCCCCAGGCTAAGACTTAAACACTTGCTTACTTGCAATGCTTTGCTCTTAGTAATTTATTGTTAAAATTGAATTTGACACCTAGGTAAGAATAGTCATCAATCACTATGAAAAAAATTATCCCCAAAATTAAAAAAAAAGTTTTTTCCCTATTTTACCCTGGAAAATACAACTATTTTTGCCTTATTTATATTAATGATCGGTGTGGCAATACTGTTAAAATCCAGTTAATGCTCACTGTAAGTCTTTTGCACTCTCAGCTAGACTACAGTATCATTTGTGTGGCGCAAAGTGAAAAAGCTGAGAAAAACTGCATTTGAATGTTTTTTAAAAGACTGGCTTAAGTCAACTCAAATCATTTTGACCATTATTTTAACAGGTAGTAAAACTTTCAAAGTCATTCAAAAAAAAAGCAAAGTTATAGAAGTTTTCTTCCTGCCTAACTCCTAAATTAAAATAAAAAAATATTAGATTTTTGCCCCATGTTTTTCTACACATGATTTAGCATTTCTGTAGAATGACTGAAATACATTAAAAAACTCTGTATTGTTGTTGTTGGTGGAGGTTAAGGGTCATGAGAGGTCACAATGTTAAAATTTTGTTCATGCAATATCTCAAAAAGGGTAGCCTCAACTTTGCTCATAGTTGGTTTGTGGTTTGGCATACTGAGTAGATGATCCCTACTGATTTTGTTGGTCAAATGTCATTTTTGGTCACTAGAGGTCAAATGAAAATACCTTAGAAAATTTGCCTGAAAACAAGCCATCCCAAGAACAGTGACAAGCAGGTTTTAAATGTAACAATTTTGGGGTTCAGTACTAGTTGTCAATTTGGACACACGATAAAAAATAACAAAAGTGGATTATTTTTGTTAGAAAAAATATATATTATACTTAAATAGATCAAAAATGTTCAATGGAATGAAATAGTCTTTTTTGATTGACCTCATCTAAATACACATGCAGTAACTTTGAAGAAAAAACTATATGCATTCAATACAGAAAAAAAAATTGGCAACCTAACTCAATTGACACACATCACAAAATCGGCTCCTGCTTCACTATGGAGTCAGTAAACAAAAAAAAAAAAAAAATTTGAAACGGGGGGTTAAGGGAGTCACCAGTGCACCATGCTTTTCAATTTGCATACAAAAGACCTTAACTAAGCAAACTCCCCCTATTGACTTTACTTTTCCCATTTTTGAAAAAGCCTTCCTTGTTTGGACTACTGGTAAAACAAAGTTTGAAAATACATTAAAGTATGCAGAGCATCATGTAAGATTTCACTCCACGTGACCTGTCACCTGTTCTGGCGTCTTTCCAAGTCATGGGGTGGAAGGCAGGGGTGGAAATCTCTGTTACAACCGTAGGGAATTACATGGAAACAAGCCCAGTGTACTGTGTACTAGAATATTTGCATGCTTGGTGCACCCCTCTCTTTCATCTCACTTCCTTCATGCATAGCTAGGTAACAACATACCATGCCACAAGGCCACACTTTCAGATGTTACAAATGTAAATAAACATAAATGAACAATAATCTGTTTACAAAGGGGAGGGGGGTGAGTCCTGGAATCCCCATCCTATGCCTAAACACCCATTTTTGTAACAAACAAGTTCTACTAAAGAGCCCAACTAATTTATCAACACACTGGGCAGCAGTGAGCAAGCCAGTCCACACCCAGCTAAGAACAGCGCCTCCGTGGAACGCATTCCTCAAATGTGCCACCTGTTCATATGCAATCTTTAATTGATGTCATAATTGCTCTGTTTGGTAATACATAGTCTTTGCCTACAGTAAGAAAGTCCAGTCCCATCTATCCAATTAAGAGATTACCCCCTCAGGAAGATACATGTTCCTGAAAATACGGAGTCTCACAAGCAACCTAATCATCACAGTTACTTGTGTCATATTTGGTGTGTGAGTGTATCTTACATTCTTGGTGCAGTTCAAAGGTCACTTGTTGTCAAAATATCATGATATCTCAAGACTGGTAAATGTGACTATGCTTGTGTTTGTTGAGTGCTAAACATATTAACAGAGGGGTTTAAGGTTACAACAGGATTTGGTATGTTAGAAAGATACTTATTCAAAGAATGTTGGTGAAATTTGCATTGAAATCTGATGTGTGGTTCTCAAGGTATGAGGCACATAAAGTTTTCATATTTTCAACAAATAGTGATTTTGAAGCAAGCACATATGACATCATATCCCCACATTAATGGACAGTCTTTTGTTTTTCTTTAAATATTAGGAGTTGATTTTTTCCTCAACAATCCCCTATCATTGAAATGTGATTGCATAAGTGGCATGAGAACTTAACAAACTTTGCATCCCCCACAGGGAGGTCCTATTCCTATCAACTTCAAGCCAACACAGCAGTCTAATAAAACAAAGGAAAAACAAAGTATTCCTTGTTAACGTGAGGAAGTAATATAAGCTCTGCGGCCCTCAAACTCACTTTGTAACACAAATCTCCTGACTCCATTGTTGATATCTTGAGAAATACATGTCCAATTTCAATGGAACTTTCACCACACTGTGTAGATTTGGTTCTTCTTTCTCATATGGAAATATAATTTTTTGTGTAAACTTCCCCTTTAAGTAGATGCTCCCAATGGTCTTTGGTGGAGGTCAAAATTCAGTTGGGGTTAAGAGCAGTCAAATTGTCAACACCTTGGAAACATGATATCTCAAGAAGGGTAAATGTGACTTCTTTCATATTAGATGTGTAGGCTAGCCATATTGAGTAGATGGTCCCTAATTTTAGCTCAAACAAGGTGAAAGAGCTGTTTGAGCTATTGTGATCTGCCACTGTCACTGTCTTTCCATCTATCTATCATGTCTGTTCACAATTGCCTTTAATGCTTTTAGGGGCACATTTGTCAAGGAACTGTTGCAGAACTTGGACACGTTGGTCATTTAATGAAGGGGTACATGTTGTGTTCAAAAAGTTGAGGTCAAAGGTCATCTAGGAATCATTAATGGCTGTGTGTTATCTCCGCCCATAAGGAGTGTTCATTGCCCTTGAAAGTTGGCCATAATATTCCTTAGGTAGTGGTTGTTGAGTCATGTATGTAAATTTGTTTATCCAAGATTATTGAAGGTCATACAAAGAAAACATGGGCGTGTTTAATCTACTTTTGAAGGGCTTCTAGCTTGTTAGGTTATAGGTCATCCAAAGGCCATGTTTTACTGTTATAGAAGTCAATATTTTGAAATGCTTTTTTCTTCTAGATGCTTTGCCATATTGCCCTACTAATTGCTCAGAATGACTGGCATGTGCAAATTACAAATTTCTTGTCCAACTTGGGATGAAAAACTGTGACACCCATTTCCTTTTTGACTAATTTTATGGCACCCCTCTATTTTTACTAGTCTCATAAATTCAGCTTACTATATGTTTCCCATTGAACTGCACTTCGTTTAAAACTGTCTGTGTCTGTGTACAAGTACTAAGTCATGACACTACTTTAACTAAGCCTTGCATGTGGAAGGGATGAACAGGGTCAAATTTCTTTTTTTGTGTGTTCATGGAGGAAGCACTACTTACTTTTGTGTTATCACAGCCCATTAAACTTGCCTTGTGCCTTGATGATTACTAAACTTATACTGTTTTCTATAAAAAGAGTATTAAGCAAGGCAGTAGGGAGTTATCATTTTACCTGAGAGAAATTAAAACATTCTTAAATGTGGATACATCTGTTCAAGAAAGAACAGCCATGTATGACAGGCACAGCCCATGTAGTGATTAAAATACCCATTGCATGGGGAGTGATTTTCTTGGCATTGGAAGTCATCACTGTGCAGTAAATCAACAGTTTCGAGCTTTAGCTCGATGGTGCTCTAGTTCTTTGGTGGTCATTTGCAGTTACCAAAGGTCCAACAGTAGCTACTGTACCCTAGAAATTGCTTGTGAACTTAATAGTATTTCATGATAGGTAGCAGTGAGAGGTATCTCATAGTTTCACTGTATTGCTGGAGGTCAAAGTTTACTTGAGGTCAGGGTCATCAGAGGTCAGAACTCAAATTCCTGTAAACTTTATGACATCAATAAGAGTAACTGTTGAGGAATCTCATAAACATTGTTGTTCACGTGCTTTTTCTATATTATAAAGAAGGTGAACCATATTGTTTTTGTTATTTATGAAACACAGTCAATTTGAAAAATATAAAATTTGGCAGTAAGGAATCATAGATCCTTTTGGCTTTCTGGTTACTATACACGTATCAATATATTTTATACTCTTATTGACAATATTTAGATAGAAGTATTGATAGTGTTGATGTATGGCACGCCAAAAGGCTCACCAAATATGATGATGTTCTAAAAATACACGTTCATGTACTAAAATTACACGTCCATGTACTAAAATCACACGTTCATGTATCAAAAATATAGGATGATGTACTAACCTCATACCATCATGATGTAAATTTACACCATCATGTACTAAAATGTTACGATGTACATGTAAAATCACACGTTGTACATCTAATAACACACGTTGTACATATAAAAAGGTAAGATCATCATGTTATTATTGTCTCTTCCGCACGCCATACAGAGTGAGCCTTTCGGCGTTCCAGAAGTCCGCCAAAAGGCTCACCGATAAGTGATGTAGTAAAAGTACAGGTTCATGTACTAACTGCTTATGATCATGTACTGATTTCATAAGTTCATGTACTGATTTCATATGATCATGTACTGATTTCATACGATCATGTACTGATTTTTTACGATCATGTACTGACATTTAGTACATGATCGTTTGAAATCAGTAAATGTACGTAAGCAAACAGTACATGAACGTATGAAATCAGTACATGATCGTAAGCAGTTAGTACATGAACGTGTACTTTTACTACAACGCATTCGGTGAGCCTTTTGGCGGACTTCTGAAAGGCTCACTCTGTATAGCGTGCGGAAGAGACAATAATAACATGATGATCTTATGTTTTTACATGTACAACGTGTGTTTTTAGATGTACAACATGTGATTTTACATGTACATCGTAACATTTTAGTACATGATGGTGTCAGTTTACATTATGATCGTATGAAGTTAGTACATCATCGTATATTTTTGGTACATGAACGTGAAATTTTAGTACATGAGTGTAATTTTAGTACACGAACATGTAATTTTAGTACATGAACGTGTATTTTTAGAACATCATCATATTTGGTGAGCCTTTTGGCGTGCCATATTGATGTGCTTCCACATCTTAAATAAATATAGTGAAGTGATCATTCATGTGAACAGATCTATTGTAGTGAATGTATTACCTATCAGACAGGAAGTGGAGTAAGAAGTGAAGCTAACTGTTATATGGACGCTTGATAATTCTGGGATCAGTCTTGGTTCTTTTTACAGCTAATGTACAAAAACTTCTTCATTTGTCATAACAGGAATTTAGACTATCATGAACATTACAAAAATTGGCAGAACGGAAATGACTGCAGTAGTATGACTGAGCCAGCTCACCGATCCATTCTTGATTTTCCCTTCTTGTTAGACCCTGTGGTAAGTATTTTGCTGGGTGTGACCAGAATGTTTCTTCCTTGAACTTCAGAAATACTGTAGACACAGATAATATCAAAGTAAAGCAGTTTTGAGTACATTTATGTCTGTTTAAGACTGATGTGCTTGATTCATGTAAACAGCCCCCACTGTCAGTGACATTTGAGTAATTTTCTTTCTTGTATGACTTCACAAGATAACTCCAAAGAACCTGATTGAGTCCATAAATTCTAGAAGTTTAAGGGACTGCAAAATGAATCTCATTATAAAATCTTTAAAATTTATCAACTCTTTGATTGTGCAATAAAATGTGATGCCAGTCTTGTGCATCTCACATTACGTTCTTTTGTTTTCAATTGAAATAAAGTGATTACATGACCTTCAAAAAATAACTCTTTCCTTGGATGGCATGTTATACAGAGGAAACTGCTATTGTCTAGTCTTCCTCCACTAGTAAGGAAGTGATCACATTTTGGGAAAAGGTACAGTAGCTTTCAGAATCACAAAGAGTGTAATTTGAGTAGTATACTGACTGTATTTTGGGTAGGTCAATATCTTGAGTCTTCTTACAAAATGGGTAGCACGTACACAATGTATAACACTTCTTAATAGACCGACGTATGGTAGCACGATGATATTAGAATGACATCATATAATATTTCATAATCAACCATTTGTGGTTTCGATGATAAGAGAAACCAATGCATTCATGATGGCGTGCGTGTGTATGTATTTATGTGTGTGTGTGTGCGTGTTTGTGTGTGTATGTGTGTGTGTTTGTGACACTTTGCTTGTTAACACGATATCTCAAGATAGGAATGTCTGACAGTTTTCAAATTTGGTACATAGATGCGCCATATTAAGAGGAAGAACCCTATTGTTTTTGGTGGAGGTCAAAGGTCACCTGGGGTCACCAGGGGTCAAAGTCTGAAAACCTTGTTAACGCGACATCTCAAGGTAGGAAATTTGGATAGATTTCATATTTGGTATGTGGATGCATTATAGTTAGAAGATAGTCCCTATTGTTTTTGGTGGATGTCAGAGGTCATCTGGGGTCACCAGGGGTCAAAGTCTGAAAATCTCGTTAACACGATATCTCAAATTTAGAAAATTTGACAGATTTCATATTTGGTATGTGGATGTGTTATGGTCAGTAGACAGTCCCCATTGTTTTGGTGGAGGTCAAAGGTCATCTGGGGTTACCACGGGTCAAAGTCTGAAAACCTTGTTAACGAAATATCTCAAGGTAGGAAACTTTGATAGATCTCATATTTGGTATGTGGATGCGTTATAGTCAGTAGATGGTCCCTATCGTTTTTGTCACAGGCTCAAAAGTTCGTTAATACGATATATGAAGGAAGCTTGGATAGATTTCATATTTGGTATGTGAATGTGTTATGGTCAGGAGATGGTACCCTTTTGATGGAGGTCAAAGGTCACCTGGGGTCACTGTTGTTCAAAGTCTGAAAATCCTGCTCATGCGAAATCTCAAGGAAAACTTGGATAGATTTCATATTTGGGTATGTGGATGCATTATGGTCAGAGGATGGTCCCCATTGTTTTTGGCAGATATGAAAGGTCCCCTGTCCTCCAGGGGACAAAGCCTAGAAACCTTTTTAAATATGATCTTTCAAGATAGCTGCTGTTTGTCCATTTGTCTGTCTGTTGTTTGTATGTCTAGCTATGTATGGCTTTTATGGAGGTCAAAAGGTCATCTGGAATGACAAAATTATTTTTTGAACATGCTAGTATAACATTTGAATGAGAAGATAATGGTGCATGATGGCACTCTTTGAAATGGAACATTTATGTATCATTGAAACCTCAATGCATTTTTGCATTCTGGTTAATTTAGTGAGTAGGCTTCAGCATTCTGCATTTTATATTTCAGCTCAGAAATGCTCAAATTTTGATTCATTCATCAAGGACTTTCATATCAATACTTAAAATGTATTGAAATATTGTCACACTACCCAGTTGCTAATTGTTGCTAGTTTCCTCTTCAGTATCCTCAACCTACCTATATTCAATGGAAGAATGTATGTCATGATAAGGGAAGTTTGCTTATTTCATTTTCATGCATGGTGCTGTATAGGCCTTCGGCTGAAACTCAAAAAGTGCTAAGAAAATGGATTTGGCTCGACATTCGGGGTCTACTTTCTGAGTGTTTATACTGTTTAAGTATTATGTTTTCTATATTACATGGAAAGTTGTCCACAGAATAAGCTATCAGTTTTGCCCAATGGCCAGTTGAAAAAGTCTCAGTGCCAAAAACAGCAATTTTGGCCACCAGGAGCAACTTAGAGAATACATTCACCAGCATACACCCAAAAGTCCTCATCTTCACTGCAGTACAAGTCAGTGGACCAAAAAATACACACGGTAACTTTGAGCTTCCCAGAGTAGAGGACTCCAAAAAAAAGAAACTGAAAATGATAAGAGAAATCTATGCATTCATGATGGCCTGTGTGTGTATATGATGTGTATGTGTGCACCTGTAAACAATGCCTGAGCAGGTAAAGACTACTCATGAGACCTCAAGCCTTGTAACTGGCATAGCTACCTGAAAATTAGGACACCTCAATGAGCTCTGTCACGTGATATGCCCACCCTTGCTCACAGCATTCACATGCTGCATGACTTAACCAGCTAAAGGGGAATTCCTATTGTATCCTTATGGGGAACTGTTCTCTGTACCCAGTAAGGCTATGAGTATGGGTATCAGGTATATGCTGTGTCGGTGTGTGTAGGTGCTTTTGTGACACTCGTAATGGCGATATCTTGAGTTAGGATTGACAGTCATGTCATGTTTGGTTTGTAGACTTGTCATGTTAAGAGGAAGAAATCTGTTGTTTTTGGGAGTGGTCAAATGTCATTTAATGTCACCAGAGGTCAAATTCCAAAACCCTTGTATTTGTGATATTTGGAGTATTTGTGATATCTGGAGGTATGAATGGCTGGTATTCATCATACTTAATATTTAGATGTGCCGTGCTGAGAGCAAAAACCACAATGTTTTTGGCAGAGGTCCAAAGTTATTTGAGGTCACCAGAGGTCAAAGTCCGTAAAACCTTCTAATTGCCATATCTCAAGAAAGGTAACTTGTAGGGTCCTCATACTTGGTATGTGGATGGCATATGAGCCCTGTAGTTTAGGTAGAGGTCAAAGGTCATGTGGAGTCATTAGGGGTGAAAGTCTGAAATTCTTGTTTACATGATATCCTGAAAGTGTGAAGCTTGGACAGATTTTATATTTGGTTTGTGAATACGTAGTGGTGATAGGCAGAATTCTCTTGGTTTTGTTGGAGGTCAGTGGTCATCTCATGTCTGAAGTTAGGAAGCAAGATTGTATAATTTTAATGAACATTATAGTGATGAATAAACATAACATGAAAGTTGTTCATGGGCATAGTCCAGCTGATTTTAGTGAGTTTATTAGACCTAGCATTCATGCACCTGGAAGGCTTCTTCATTGGACTGCTAAGAGTCAAGCTTTCTTTAATTCCCCTTATGTTCACTTTGCAAGACTTTGGAATGATCTTCCTTTGGAATTGCAGGAAATTTCATATGCTAATAGCTTTCGTAAAAGACTGTCCGATCATTATATATCAACCTGCTAGGTCTTCCTTAGCTAGGGTGAGGGGTGCACTTACTTTTCAGTGAGTGTTTCAGATCTCTGGTCTTTACCCACTTACCTGGTACCTGGTACTTTCACTTTGTTTGTACCAAATATGTAATGTAATATATTGTTTTTAGTGGAGGTCAGAAGGTCATGTGGGACTGTGGGGTCACTGGGGTTAAAATCTGAAAAGCTTGTTTACACAATATCTCAAGAGTTATAACTTGTCGGGTCCTTATACTTGGCATGTAGATGGACCATATTAAGTACCGTATTAAGAAGCTAATCCCTGCTGTCTTTTGTGAAGGTCAGAGATAATTTTGGGTCACCAGGGGTCAAAGTCTGAAAACTTTCTTTACACAATATCTGAAGGTGAGAAGCTGTGTTAGATTTCATACTTAGTGTGTGGATGTGGATGAATTGTAGTGAGAGAAAGAACCCTGTTATTTTCATTCCATTCTTTTTTTGCAACACTCACACATTAATATCTCCTTTTGCATATTCAAAAAAGAAAATTGCAGGAAGTGATTATTCTAACATAAACAGTTTACTCTCAAAGAGAACCAAAAATTGACATTGTGCTTTGGAACTACTTTTCTGGAGGGTTGCTCTGCTAATAGTGGTGTGCTCCCTTTAGGAACTGAGGGTGGTGTGAAAGTTATTACTTTCTTCTAAATTTTGTCCAGAATTAAATCATTTTATTCAAAACTGTAAACCATCCTTGTAAATGAGGACTAGAAAGTAGAACATCTTCATTCTTGCCCAGTTTTCATGACTGGAACTTGTTTCACATACGAGCAACATCTGTTGTGATGAGTGTTTGTAATATATTAAACTGCAGAATATGCTATCACTGGCTTGAGTGTATCCTGAAGTAGGTGACTGAAGGCACTAGTGTTGTCCTTTGATACTTAAGGTGTGAATACAGTTTAATTATTTGTGGTGTGTTTGCCAGCATTGTGCTAAGGCATGTACATGTTCCATGTATTAGCATCAAGGTTGAATGCTTCCTTAATTTTGACCCATGCATATTATAAGTTGTCCCATGTCAGATGAGGTTCAAGTGTGTATCATGCCACATATTTTATTTTATGTTGCTTTTTATATTTCAGACAAAAGTCAGGGTTTTACATTTAGATGCTGTGATGCAAATGAGAAAAGAGTACCAGGCTGCCATCATCCAGCAGGCAGTGAGTATATTTCTTTCAGAAGTTACCTACTGTCATGTCAATGTACCTGCTGCTCTCTGTATGTCTGTCTGTGACTTTTTCTGTCTGTAGTTTGTTAGTTTTTGTCACTTAAATATCAGATTAGAACCTGCTTAACCTGATTATATTTTCCCTAGAAATTCGATTGGCTGGAATGACAAAGGACTGACATAACTACAGTTGATGCATACTTGTTACAACATGCCCTGTTCATTAGAATATGTGAAAATCTGGAGTTTCTGTTGGGGGAGAAATGGAATGTATTATCAAAAACTTTGAAAAATTGGAATATTGTTGTAGCAATTGGATAATTTAAGGTTTTTTTTGAAGTCTGCCCTTCCTTAGGTGTGTGTGTATGTCTGTGACTTTTTTGCTTTTTGCTTGATAACTTGATATCTCAAGAAGGGTAAGTATAACTAATCTCATATTTGGGTGGGTGTGTGGGTAGGCCATATTGAGTGGATGATCCCTGTTCTTTTTGATGGAAGTCAAAGGTCATTTGGGGCCATGAGAGGTCAAAATATCAAAACCTTGTAAACATGATGGCTCAAGAAGGGTTATTGTGATGTTTCTCACTTTTAATGTGTGTATATAGAGAAGATGGCCTATACTGCTTTTACTAAAGGTCATTTGTGGTCACCAGAGGTCAAATAATACATTTCTCAGAATTTGGTTATAAACATGGTATCTCAAGAAGGGGAAGTGTGTCATATTCCTATTGTTTTTGGTTGTAGTCAAATGATGTTGTAGGGTCACCAGAGGTCAAAGTCTGAAAAACCTATTCAATGGTATCTCAAAAAAGTTAACTGGTAGTATCCTCATTCTTGGCCCATATTGAGTAGGTGATTGCTATAATTTTTGGTGAAGGTCAAAGGTCATGTGGTGTCACTTAGGGTGGTAGTTTGAAAATCTAGTTAACATTATATGTAATCGCAGGAAGCTTGAATAGATGTAATTCTTGGTATGTTCATCATAGTGACACAAAAAAAGCATGTGATTTTTGGTGGAGGTCAAAGGTGATGGGGGGTTACCAGAGATCAAAGTCTGAAAACCTTGTTTGTGCAGTGTTTCAAGAAAAATAACTTGTATGGGCCTCATACTTGGCTAATAGTTTGTCCATATTAGGTATACAATTCTGCAGTTTTGGGGTAAAAGCCTGAAAACCTACATAACATCTGAAGATGAAAAGCTTTGATAGATTTCACACTTGGAATGAGGATGCTCACCATTGAGACAAAGAATTCTATCATCTTTTGGTAATAGCTTGAAAACTGGGCCATAAAACTCTATCTAACTAACTAACCTATCATTTTTGGTGAAGGTCAAAGCCTATAGGTCATGTGGTGTCACTGGTCGCCATAGTATTAAAACCATCCACCTTCAAAATATACATTTTCTTGCCAAAGGAGGTGGAATACCCTGTCCTCTAAGACACATCCCCAGGCCTCAGATCAGTAATGTTCCATGGTGGTCCTATTGCCAGCTACATATGCCTTTGTAAGGTCATGCTTTTGCCTGGAAAAATGCCATTACTGGGCCAGCTGAGGGGTTGCAAACCTTTACAACCTTCTGTGTATTCTGTGTTAACCAATGGTGGCGCCCTGCTTATGGGTAATATCACAAAAAGTACTGCATGACCCCTGAGATAGACCCTGCTATCATTCTCAATCTCTCTAGACTAGAACTTTGTACACTTCCTTTCACTATGTACAAATTTTCTTTGTAAGTTGAAGTCATACCCTCTATCTGTATGTTTACAAGAAAAATAATTAAGGAAACAATGTATTATTCAAATGTGTCAAATATAACACCATTTTGCATCCTACCCTCTTGTCAAAATGCAAAAATTTTGGAAGGGGAGGGGGACACCCTCTCCTTAGGTCACTTTTCCTCAGGGCCACAATTTCTCAAACTGTCCTTCCCTTTCATTGAAACTTCCTGGATGTAGCCCTGCATGTTTTGTTTCAGAAAATGAAAAAGAGAACTTATGAGGAAACATGGAAAATGAGACATAATAGTTTTCCAGGAAAAAAAAATAATTTGATTTCTTGACCACATTTTCCTTTTTTTTTGATAACATGATGAGGTATTCCTAATGGTGCAATCTGGCCTGGTGGCCTCTCAATCAGTTTGAAAATCATCCAGCTAGTCAAAAGTTTGGACCATGACACCCTCCTTAACATGAAACCCAGCAACCCCATTCCTTAATTTGTTAGCTACTTAGTTGGATAGAGTTTTACGGCTCAGTTTCCAATCTGTTGGTCCAAGTTGGGCTGGTCATGGCCTTTTTGCAAGTTGTGTCTCACTGACCTGTTTTCCCTACTCTATTGCTTATGCAGAGCATCATGCACAATGACAGAAGGTTCCATTTTTAAAGTCTTTGGTATGACTTGACCTGGGAATCAAACCCGGGCCTTCTGCATGAGAGGCAGACGCTCTACGGCTAGATCAAACACATGGTCTCCCCATGCCTTAAGCCCCCACAGTTTTTCTTGTGCAGTGTTGATTGTTTGTCATGATGATACTGAGTGCTGACTTTGGGGTGTTCACATATTGTAATGAAGATACTGTAGCACTGAATATTATTCATGACATTCTGAAAGCTGTCTTCTAAGTGTTTTAGATTTGAGTTCATTTTTACCTAATATGGTACTTGTACTAGTAGAGACAAGGGAGGGATCCTTGTATGAGTGTATGAGCTTCTGCAACATTTGTGTTCTAGTATGTAGATGTGTAGTGGTAAGAGGAAGAATTAAATGTTTGGTGGAAGTCAAAGCTCATATTGGATCACCAGGGATTAAAATGACATTATTTGGAATGGACCAACCTCATTGCATCTTTGCATTCTTGTCTTGTAAGCAATATCCAGAAGATTGTTGGATGATGTAGCTGATTAGGTTTACTTACACCTTTAATAGATCTTAATAAACCCTTCCCTACACACAGTTTTGCTGGGAAATCATAATTTACCATTGCTATATAGGTATGGTTCTGCTGTCAAACCATTGCACTGCTGTGCTCCAGAAAAGCCTCATTTTAACTCTCGTTGCGAAATCATGTCAGGAACTGGGAATCAACTTGAAGAGGAAATAATTTTTTTATATGCACCCTCTTGGACTGTAGCAAGTGAAAATTAGTTTCCACTACTAAAAAACTTAGTATTTGTAAAATCCATACATTTGTACTGTATAAACATTAACATAATGCATAGTTCAGTATGGATGGGTGGACCCACTTCCATAGTGAAAGGGTTCAGGCTCTGCAATGATGTGAATTTTAATTGTTTCCTCAATTAGTGGGGTTACAGCCTTCTCTGACCTGAAGCCCTTCCTTGTGCAACCTTTTCCAAAATTTATACCATTTTTTTCACATCATATTCATATGCAGCAAAAAGTGCATGAAATAGTTTTTATCTCCATCATTTTGGAAGCATGATTCATTTGCTTCTTCATGTATAATATACAGAAATGCTGCGCACACCCAATCATTTAGCTAGGTATTCAAATAGTCCATCAATTTTTGTGTGCAGATTGAATCTCTTTAACTAGTGGAAAGTTACCTTACCTTATTTTAGTGTTATCAGTTTTGTTTGATATAACTACATGAACATCTGAGTGAAGATGGTGGAAGAGCAACCCTTCCTTATAGTTAAAGAAATTATGTTACCATTTCTCATTAAGTAGAGTTACTGTATCAATTTCATTGTGGATGCTATAAAATCTTTACAACAGACAGTTGATCAAGCCATGAAACATCTGAAGGACAATCTTCCTACCACTCTACAAGAAAACTTGAAGGCAGCAGTCTGTCCATACTTGGTGCTGGAAGTTAAGCGAGAGACCCTAATGCAGGATGCCTTAGCTCAGATCCAGCTGAAAAGAAAAGACTTAAAGAAACCTCTCAAAATCAAATTTGTTGGTGGAGGAGAACAGGTACAGGGATCATTGTTTAATATTAAGAACCTTAATTGTTAGCCTCCATGTTTTTACCTTCTTGGTTTCCATGATAAGAGAAACCAATGCATTCAGAATGGCGTGTGTGCCTATGTATGTATGGGTGTGTGTGTATGTTTGTGGCACTTTGCTGGTTAACACAATATCTCACGTTAGGAACATTGTTGGTGGTTGTCTGTGCTTTCAGAGGAGACAGAAGGGGAGCCTTACAGCTGAAGAGGAATCTGGTCAGGATTGGAAAAGCTTTGTTTTTCCAAGTAAGTCCCTGTAAGTGTTGGAAGTGGTCACTATGAATCCATCAAAATTATTGATTAAGACCCTGTCCAGAATCAGGCAATTGACTAAGTCAATCACCTTTAAAGTGTACCTTAAGTCAGAACATTAAAAAATATATATTAAAGAGTATGAAAAATAAATTTTAACAGTGCAACTTCCATCTTTATAGGATATTCCTGAACTGAGATACAAAATGTTGAAGTTAATTCACTCAAATGAAACTGGTACATTGTGCAATAATTTGTGATGCCATTGTGATGCATTGACATTACAATCTTTGTACTGCTTAGTTTTTCTGTAAGTTTCTGCTCCTTGCACCAAGGTGTAATAGCACTCTCACTCTTATGGGGTAATGTGAATAATCAAGCCCTCCCTGTTCAACATGGCTATGCAAGCAGTCAGGAAGTGTTCAAGGTCATGAAAACATTTCTAATTTTAAAGGGAAACAAAGCAGGTTAAGTGGGGTGTAAAACAAGAAAGTCACAAATTACTGCACAATGGACCAATTGGTTTTATGTGAATAAACTTCAACATTTTATACCTCAGCTCAGGAATGTCCTTAAAAGATGGCAGGTTGACGTCTGAATTCAATTTTCCTGCTCTTTAATATATATTTTTGAATTTTTTTACTTGAAGTACACTTCAACAATAATACAGAATTTCAGAGAGTTTTCAAACTTGTTACATAGATGCCCTATATTGAGAGGAAGAACCCTATTATTTTTGGTGGAGGTCAAAGGTCATCTGGGATAACAAAATTATGTTTTGAATATTCTGTTATAACATTTTAGTGAGAAGATAATGGTACATGATGGCATTATTTAAAATGTATCATCAAAACTCATGCCTTTTTGCATTGTGGTTGATTCCTTGCTGTAGACAGGCAAGGAATCTATGTGTGAGGTAGTGTGTGTGTGTGTGTGACACATTTGCTTGTAAACAGGATACTTCAAGATAGGAATGATGGACACATTTCATATTTGGGACATAATTTTCCCATGTTAAGAGGAATATCTGTATTGTTTGTGGTTAAGGTCAAAGGTCCTTTGAGGCCATGAGAGGTGTTTTTGCAAAAATTGTGTGATTGGCTTCAATGTTCAATTTTTTGCCCCTACAGAGTGATAAGTTTTCCTTCAAACACTTTTGCTCATTTTGCCCCAGAAAAGACTTCCTCTGCCTCCCAAAATGTTTACCCCCTCCAGTCCAGTCACCTTGCCCAGCCACGGGCCTGAAGGCTTGTTATCACAATATCTCAATATTGCAATGATAAACAATTTTCATGTTTGGTTCATAGATTTGCTATCATCTTTGATGGAAGTCAAAGGTCATTTGGTGTGGCAGGAGCTAAATGTGCACACACCTCATCAATGGCTCGCAAACACATTATCTTGTGATAGCAATGATGTACACTTCATGTTTGGTATTTAGATTTGTCATGTTGACTGGAAGAAGCCTATTGTTTTGGTAGAGGTCAAGGTCATTTTATTTCACCAGAAGTAAAATTGTGAAATCCTTGTTAATACAATGAGAAAAAAACTTTGTTTTTGGTCTAGATCAGTCAGGTCACCACAGGTCTAATGCCAAGTTGCGAGAGGTCAAATGCCAAGTCAACAGAGTGAAATCTCATATGAGATCACAAGGGGTTAAATACTTCATTTAAAGTGTAGCAGTATTGCCTACGAAAAATATCGATATATAGGTCCGAAAATACCGATAATACCGGTAATATCGGTATTTTCGCAGAATAGGTAAACACACTTTATGTGTATAGGAACGAAGTTCGAAGGTTATTCCTTGCCCCATAATCAATATACGAGACAAACAAAGGTTCGCAATTTCATGTTGATCGGCAAAAATCAATTAAATGTGTACAAAGAGGAAAGATGAATAAATATTTTTTTTTATTAGAATGTGTGTTAGCCTTACTTCTCTCTCTTTCATTTTATTTGTCACGGGATTCCCGCCCAACTCTCCTAAATTGCCCGCAAACATAATTAGTGGCAGCTTTTCCCATACAGGCCTGTCGGCCCTCGCAGTCAATTCAAACAGCAATAAACACTAGAGCTCTGACAGCATATTTGCAAAGTTTCTCTGATACCTAAAATACCGACCGATATTCTGGATATCAAATATATGCTTCGGTATTATAGTCAACTAGTTGAAAGAAGTCGGTATCACATCACTTAACTGACCTCTCTCTGTCAACTGCCTGATCGGCAGTGATCGAACCCGCACTTCAAATATTATTCCACAAGTCCGATCCTACGAACACTGCACTGTTTGTTGTCAAAATCCAGGTACCATGCACTCTGTTGCATCGTAGCAGCTCTTTCGCTGCTCTGCGCTGTTGCCTTTTCCAGGTCCGCGATGTGAAAACTTTCCCATATTTTTTAAATCCCATCTTCTACGCGGCAATGTTTTACAGAGTTTGCCCCGTCCTAGTTCCAATGACATTTTTTAAACGGCAATGCAAAATATTGCGGGCTAAAAAACTTGCAAAATTCGATCAAAGAAATAAATTACTTATGGAACTCTGTATCAAAAATCCCCCTGTATCAAAGTGGGCAGATCCAGCCAAGGTTATGTGCTAGGAATGCACAGCCTGTTCGACCACGTGTTTGCATGTTTGCACATGTACAGTGTATACATTTACGTTGTGTAGTACATGCAGCAAATTCTCCCGCTAACGAAGGATTGAGTTGCTATACTAAACCTGCATTGACTTAAACGTACACTGTAGTAGTCTGCGGTGGATTCCCACATCTAACTTGTGCGAAAGAATTTTGCAAAAATGTTACGTTCTTTTCGCCCTTCGTGGACACATCGTGAACGCTTTACAGTACCGTTTGAATTTCACCTAATAGTAAGACTAATTGATATGTAAAAGAAATTGACTTGTTAAGTTTTGAAACGCAGGTATTTGCAGTCAAAAATATTTTTGGAAAACATTGGTTGAATCGATAGGCCCATGAACTTGGACACTCTTATTCCGCCATTACGTATATACCGGCGTACTGTACACAGACACTGCCGATGTACGTAAACAAGTGCATTGAACTACAGTATTCCACTGTGCAGATAATTGAGTATACAGCACGAGCTGAGCTGTAGACCGTCAATACATACACAGCACATGAACGAATAGCTCTGTGACTGGAAAGGTCACGGAGAGGTGAACCTAAACATCTCGTAGCTCTCAAGTCTACTCTACTCATTGAAAACTCTTAGTTTATTGGTGGTTCGGTATCGGTATTTTCTCATATCTGTCATGAGTCACTGCTGTTAATCATCAGTATTTGTGTTGAGTGTCTATATTTTGGTTGAATCGGTATTTCAGTGAGTAGGGGAATATCGGTATTACTTCTATATATAGATTTTACTATATACCCATATTTTTGAAAACTCATATCGACGATATCACTAAGGTGGAAATACCGACTAAAACCGGTAATATAGATATACCGCTACACTTTAACTTCATTAACAAGAAACCATAAAGTAGAAAGTTGTTTTAGGGAGGCCAGAATTTAGTCAGCCATCAGAAGGTAGCATTTCCCAAGAATTTCCAACAACATGATTTGAGCTTACAAGAGGTCAAAAAGCAAAATTTCCAAAATTTTGCATTGGGCAAGAAATCACTCAGCCTTTTGGCTTTCTGGTTAAACTGTCTTGGACTAGATATGTAAAAATGAAAAATAAATAGGATGTGAAGTTTATTTTCTTCCATTCATTCTTTAGATTACTCATTCTTTAAGAGTACTATGAACCATCAGTTGTACCCATTGCAGTTTGATTTTGTTTCAGGGCCTTGATATGGGAGGACTGCAGAAGGAGTTTTTTCATCTCATAGTAGATTCTGTCTTTGATCCAAACAAAGGAATGTTTACCTACTCCAACGAGACTCGATTGGTTTGGTTTAATGGTAAGATTCCATTGTATTTGCTTTCATTATTGTTTTTAAGGTACCAGTAACTGGGAGTTTTAATGGTCTTTATGGGTAGTATTTATGCTTTCAGGGTATTCCTGATGTCTACACAAAGAAGGATGAGTATTCAAGCCTTGAACAGCTTCCAGGAGATGATAGCTTTAGCATAGCCAGTGTACTTTATGATGGGTTTGTCAGTTTTACTTCTAAAATGAATGAGAACATTTAACCCATGTGACACAGTTGTAACCAGTAACAAAATATTCAGCTATACAGTATCACAAATTGACCATTCAAAACAAATTAAGCTACCACAATACTTTTGAACACTTCATTTCATCACTTTGACCAACAGAATCAGGCTTCTGTCCCTTATTTACTTAAAACCTACTGTGTTATCACACACAAGCATACACAATCCACATTACATTCAGCATTCCATCTCTAACCTGTCATAATCCTAGTGTATGTATTATGTTGCTACACAACAATGATGACTGGCCATTACATAGCTCAGAGATGTGATGTTACATGCAAAGAAAGCATTGATTAGTTTATAATATTTTGCAACTATTTGGTATTATATATTTTTCACACTCTAAAAAGTTCCTGCAGTACAGTCAGGATGACAAATTTGTGAATATTCAGTGTTTCCACTGATTGGAGATTACACAGTAACTATTTCTATGCTAAAATGGTTATTGTATCAGAGTGGTTGTTGCTGCCATGGTGTGAAGGTGTTTTTAATGTTATACTCATGTGTTATGGTCCTGTCCAAAATCTGTGTTTTTGGAAACCTTAAGCAAAATTAAGGTTGTAATGTGTGAGTTGAATCATTCCAGTGGCTCTGACATGATATTCAAGTTTTATATTTTTGCAAGATGTTGCTATTAAACATAAACAGAACAAATCATTCTGAGCAGAATGTACACATCAGCTCTTCCAAACTCACCTTTTCTGTTTTTAAAAAGGAACAGAAATTTGGTTTTATTTCCACCTTGTTTGTTAAGTCACTCAAAATTTCTAGAACTTCTTATGTCATGTGATGTTGTATAAAGAACCTGCTTGTAATATTTTTGGAGTTTGCCTCCACCCTTGATACATTTCTCGCCTATTTGAAGAACATAGTTTAGCTCAAAATACTTTTTCATCAGCACAATCGTTCACAAGAAATCACCAACTGTTTTGTGGGTCATGTTAAGCTTTGCAACTTATCAGCCATGCACTCACCCATGAACATAACCAAGGCTAGCCTAGTACAGCAGGCTGAAAGTGATTTACACAATGTGCAGTTTTTTTCTGCTTGAAACTTTTACTACAGTGGCTTGTTGCATGTTCTTTTTTTGTAACACACAATATTGCAGAGGTTTATTCTTGTGCAAAAAAAGGGGGGGGGGGGGCAGATGGGTTATGTTTTCTCTACATGTAAATGTAGCAAGAATGGAATGTGGATCACGGGTCACTTTCGTCATCATGGTAAGAATCAGTTGTGTTTGCAGGCTATATACCGACTAAGGTTTTAATAATTATCGTAAATGTAGTTCAATTGCTTTGTTAACATATTTAAGAGGCATGCAAGATAACAGTAGGCTTAACATTAGGCTACAAATCCCCATCAAAAATGAAACAAATTCACTGTAACAATGACAAAATGCACTCATAATCTCTAAAATTCTATTTGGAACCCCCTTGTCCCTTAGTGTTGTGCCCTAACTGATTGTTACAGAACTGTAGCTAACACTAGGTAGGGGAGCCAGGGAGATGACTTATTTCATTTCTCTTTTTTTTTTTTTGGGGGGGGGGAGAGTGTAAGTAGACCATGCTAACAGAAAGTTTGACATAATGGTGACAAACCAGTTGCCAAAATTGTGGAATGGTATTTCTTCAGGTACTTTTTGAAATGTAGCCTTGCATTTTCCCAAATAAGCTCTCAGTTTGTGATCCGAGGAAATTTGTCAAGCTTGGATTTGCATGCCAACATGTAAACACATGTGCATTTGGTCAATATACAGTGCTATGTGTGGCCTAGGCTAGACACAATATAACTTAGCCTAGAGGGAATCAACTTGGACTGTGAATGTCTGACCAGTACCAGTGTTGTAATCGAGTCACTAGATTAGTGACTTGAGTCACCAGTTTTCAAACTTTTAAGTGACTGGAGTCACTGTACTATTTCAATTGGGAAATGACTTCTGAATTCTATTGAGTCACTATCATTTTGAGAGGAAGTGACTCAAGTCGTGACTTGTTACAACACTGGCCAGTGCACAACTTGTTGGTTCAAGTCAAGCCTGCCATGGCTTCTTTTCTGGTTGTGGCTCACTGGATTGTTTTTCCTACTCCATTGCTTATGCAGAGCATCATGCACAATGGAAGTAGGTTCCATTTTTAAAGTCTTTGGTATGACTCAACCTGGGAATCAAACCCAGGACTTCCATGTGAGAGGACAATGTTCTTACAGCTAGACCAAACACCTGATCTATCTCTTTCTTCAGGGGGATGCAGTGGTATAGGTACTATAGCTATGGCATCATGAAGTATATTAAGCAGAACTAAACTTGGTCACATATCAGCTGACATATACTGTGTGTGTTTGCATGTACTGAACCATGCATACATAGTGTGTTCTGGGTCGGCTCAGGGAATAAATTCCATTTGTAATGTCACAGCTTTTCAACCTAGTGTTTGGATGTGCAAAAATTGGCAGTTTCACCAAAAATCCCCATTTCTGACAAAATTTATGATACATTGGACCGACAGGAAAGGTATCGTGCAATTTATGTCAAAAATCACCTGATAATCATTTCTTTGTTATTAATGCACATTTCAGAACCACATTAAGCCAAGGAATCTGATGACAAAAGCGAGTTTTACTCTTAGTGGATAGTATTTGTACTATGAGCAGGGAGTTGCCACAGAAGGAGCAACAATGAACAATTTTTCCAGACAATATATACTTCAAACGGATTATATCTTTTGAGGTTCCACTATTTGATTGACAGGTCCCTTTGTTTCTATTGTTAAATCCCATGAGGTTAAGTCCTTTGTATGTCCTTTGAGTTGAAAGTTTGTTTCCGCCAATGGCGAAGATTATAATAAGAATTTCTAAAGAACGACTAGAAGCAAATGTTGAAACTACATGCTTCAATTGATCCTGTACTTCCTTGGATGGAAGCATTGTTGAAGTCTATATATTTGCTGCAGATTTCAACATTTTGTCTTCATTAAGAAAGAAATATTTTTAAAGTAATTTGTAGAAAAATTGTTGCTGTCTTCAAATGAAATGATACATTGTGTCTTGAAGAGTGCCGAATGAGATAAATTTCACAATTTTGCATGACAGCTGGCAACAAAATGTTAACGAATAAGGTGTAAGGAATACTTCATTGGAATTTCAATAATGTGTCACTTTTCTTTGTTGATTGGAGTATTGAGATAAGACTTCGGCAGATAAAAGCAAGATTTTAGTTGCAAACGAATATTGTGTCAAAGAGACCAAAGAATGTTGTTTCTCCTTTTCAAGCAACTCTTTGCTGTGGGTAAATTGTTGGTTCTCTCTCTCTTTAAGTATAACTTAAATCTGTAGTGACTAATATATCAGCAAGTGTAAGAGTAGAGAAAGAATCTTCCTGTGGCTGTCAGCTGATTTGAAACACTTACACTGGTACCATTAAGAAGGTAAGAAGTGAATTAGGAAATCAGCACATGAGTAATATGTAGTATGAAAACATGTTTTTACTTTTCAACTTTGGTAGGTGCTTCATTAGAACTGGATGATGAGTTTGAGCTGGTTGGCACTCTCCTTGGTTTGGCCATCTATAATGGTGTTATTCTTGACGTTCAGTTTCCGAAGACTCTGTACAAGAAACTGCACAATGAGACAGTCAACTGCCAGGATTTGGCAGAAATCGAACCTGTTATTGCCAGTAGCCTACAGGTATTTGGAAAAAAGAAACTAGGAGGCTCATTTTTATACTCGTATATTTAATAGGTTAGGTTTGATTATAAATTACCTAGCCATCTGTAAGACCCACAATCGCCCAACAGTGCACCATCATGTTTGACTAGCTGTATTGAAACACAGTTTTGTTGTAGAGGGCTGTTGGCCTTCTTGGTTTCGAAGCTGTTATTGTCATTGAATCATGATTAGATGTTATTGTGTTAGGAAATTCTGTCTGTGAAACCACTGAAGCAATCAAACAATGTGAAATTCCTAATGTGATGGAGTGAAAATTGAAATATGTGGTAACTTTCATTAGTGTGGCAAAAAGCAGAATGTTTTCTCATAAAGTGTCATTTGGAAGACAGATGTAGCTTGGCATTTGCAAACATTCTGTCAGTAATGTTAAAGTTTTTGTATCAATAGGCAGTGATGCAGATGGTGAGATGTAATCTTGTTGAAATTTTAAACTAAATCTCCTTGGTCCAGTTTTTGTAGCCTTATTTGTCTTTGCATTTCATTGGCTCTAATTGGCTCAAGTGATTCACATGATTCCCCATCAGTGGTGAGCAGTAATAGCCTCATTACAATTCAAAACTTATTCTCTTAAGACTGATATTGAGACTGAAGTGGTTGCTATGCAACATATTTCCAAACTTTTTAAACTTTAGAAATTGTTTTCTTTAACAAAGTATGTGAACAAGACTGTAAGAGATGCAGGGAGGGAGGGTGATGTGCTATCTATCTATCTATGCAGATTGTGTCAAAGACAGAAGAAAATCTGCTTTTGTTGGCTACAACTTCATAAAGATGTCACTGATCTCCACCTAAGCTGGTTATTTTAAAGTTTCAATATGGTGTACAATGATTATTTATATCAGTATTAAAGCATCTTTTTCAAATTTTCTGATGAGTATTTGATTATCATGTTGAGTATAAATTGTGTCAAGATACTATCTTTGCATAATCTGTCAATCCAAGTATAATTTGAATGACCATACCACCACAAATAAAGGTACTGCCTGCATTAAAGGTTAGTATTTATGCCAAATATCATCAAATGTCTTTGATATGGAAACCTTGTCTTATCTTAAATTTTGATGCATGCTGCCAGCTCATCAGAATGATGTTTTCTGTTATCAATTTACAATGGAACATGTCTTTGCCTTTAATATTACTATGCACAGCAATTAAAAAAAAGCTCAATTTTCTATCTAACAACTCTTAAATTTCCTAAAATGAAGCCATGTAACTAATTTCATGTGGCTATAACTTTGTAGTTCACTATTTTTTTCATTTGGGATGCACTTGTCTTATCCTACATGGTATAATTTTCTCCTAAGCTGGTATTGACAGATTTATATTTTAGCTGCTATATGGTCTTAGTATTGTGTGTAGTATGGCTTTGGAATGCCAAAAGGGTCACAGTAATACAACATCTGTTCAGGTAGTCTACCATCTGTACAGATACTTTTTTGTTCAGGTATTTTAACCCCTTTTAGGATACTTTGTTTCAGGAATAATGTATCCTTGAAATGTATTTCCCTATCCAGAATCATCTTTTATCCTTTGTCATTATGTAGTGGAAGGAATCAAACTACTTTTGAAATCAAAATACTGCACACAACAAAATGCATGTGGCCCTTTTCATGGACAGTATCCACTGAAAGATCCAAGTAATATACAACCTACAAGTGTCATTGATGCCATTATAATGAATGATGCATATCCATGCTTTGATTCAGGAATGTAATGGCAAGTTATAACATGTGTTACTTACAACATGGGGTTGTTGATGATAGTTCACTGAAGTTTGTGGAAATGACAAAATAAGTGACTGGTTGTGGCACTTTCATGGTCCTATTGCTGCAAGAGTATCACAGAAAGGGTGATAGCTTTAAACACAGTCTTTTTCCAGTTGTGGCTCACTGGCTTGTTTTCCATACTCCACTGCTATATGCAGAGCATCATGCACAACGGCAGTAGGTTCCATTTTTTGAGTCTTTGGTATGACTTGACCTGGGAATAGAACGTGGGCCTTCCATGTGAGAGGCGGATGCTCTTACCATTAGACCAAACACTAGGTCTATGCTCAGAGGTTAGGAGATGTTTAGTAAGAGGGTATAGCAATGATATAAACCATAGAATAGTAAAGTTTAATTTAACCATCTGTGCAGTTAGTTATTGAGGTAGAATTTAAAAGCCCAGTTTCTAACCAATTGGCTTGAATAGAGCAGGCCACAGCCTTTTTCCCAATTGTGGCTCACTGGTTTGTCTGTGCAGATTGCATATCTGAACAGAATCAGTATACTGTGACACTTTTGGTATTCCATATATTCCCTGAACTGCAGGTAGAGCTTTGGAATAACATATAAATATATCCTGTCCAGTTTTTGGCTTTCCCCTTTTTTTGTGTAACTCCTCATACCTACATATATATGGAACAATGTGTTTGTTAACACTATTCCCTACATTTTGAATTTGAGCTCTGAATCAATATCTCTAATTTAGGAGCTTTTGAAATGTGAAGAGGAAGTTGAAGACATCTACAGCCAGACATTTCAAGTATCACATTCATTAATGGGAGAAACAGTCACCATGGACCTGAAACCCCATGGTTCAGAGATCTCTGTTACCAACAAGAATAAACAAGAATATGTTGATCTGTATATCAAGTTCTTACTTGTTGATGCCATCAATAGGCAGTTCCAGGTAAGGAAGATATATGTCTACAGTATAAGTGACTTCATCTTATAAGCTTTTCCTTCTTTCAACAGTGGTTATTCTTTACACAGGAGATATATTTACTAATAATGGTGCCCTGTGAACTTTGTCAAGCTGGGTTCTTTTCTTTGGGTGTAGAAAGTAATTCCTAATTTTGACAATATCAATGTATAATTGGTTTATAGTCAAACAACTGAGAAATGTCATGTAAAATTCTCATTTAAACCCAGAGGTGAAAGGGTGCCACTTCTGAAATTGTGTGGCAATCTGTACTTATAGGTTTATGCATCCATACATGTTTTTGAATTGACTCGTAATTGCCTTATAAGATATTGAAATCATGACTGAACCTGTTGCATCTGTGTTACCAACTGATCATTTTGTGTCATGTTAGTGATGTTTTTGGAATGGGAAAATTTGGCAAATTGCAGTAAAACTGTGTGGTCATTTGTGAGATGCTGAATAGTTTAAGTCATCAGAAGTTTTCATGAAACATTCATTGTGACTTAATGAAGCAGTGTCTGTACTATTAAAGTTGTTATAAAATTTGAAAGGTTCTTGTTTAGATGTGTAAATGTGCTTACTGTCCTCTTGCAGGCATTTGCTAGAGGGTTTCACTCAGTTTGTGGTGGCCGAGCTATAAGCCTCTTCCACCCTGTGGAGACACAGCTGTTAGTTTGTGGGAGTAAAGACCTGGACTTTGCTGCTTTAGAGGAGAATGTAACATATGAAGATGGTTATCACAGGTTTGTATTGTGGGTGCAAAGATTCTTGATTTTGAAAGTGATATGAAGTTTGAAACAAGTGAAATATGTTTACCCATTAGTTTCTTCCTATGAATTAATATCTGAAGCTAGTTCAAAATTTTCTTTTCCAGTTCTCCCTATTGTCCAATATATGAGGACTTTCGTTATTTTAAACCAAAGGGTAAAATGGACCAGACTGTGAACGTGGCACTCTTTCATCAATATATAAAAGTTAAAATACAGAACTCTATATCAGAGGCACTGTTATCCCAACAGATTAAATCACAGTAAATATCGACTGGGAAAGGCGATTTTAAATTTGGTGGATGTTTAACAATGTTATCATATGTTACCTAAAGCAGAATAAGATGGAAGTCCCCTTTTGTCAAATGCTGCTACTTTGCTATTTCTGACCATCCTATTGTGTGTGTTATATACATAAACAGAGTGTGCAGACTCGGGTCTGTTTCTTGGCTGTTCTTGTTCCTTACATCAGTGCATACTCCTAACTAACTGACATACTGTCCAAAAGGCTGGCTGACTGGCTGCCTGACTGGCTGTCAGGCTGGCCACTGACCGACCGCTGACTACAGCCGTACATAATGGTAATGCATACACATTCCAGATATTACCTACATAAGTATCTGTTCAGTGCATGCTGTGTGCTAAGCAATGGAGGAAGCTACTTGTCAAATTTTGTATCAGCCTATGTATGCATTGAATACAAAGACAATTAGTTGCCAGTAGCTTGGTAGTAAATGTTAATTCCAGGTGGGATTGTTTAGGTATTACTTTTCACATGGTCACAGTCCTGGTGATGTGTGAACTAGAGAACAGTTGGACCCATCCTCTTGTGAATCTTACAGTACCTTTAACACTTGTTGAGTTTGCTTTTGCAAGTTAGAATATCTTTTAAAAGTTTGGAGAACATGTTCCTGTTTTCTAAATCCTTTAAACACTTGTTATTCAAACTTTGCTAAAGGTGGTCTTCCAACAATTTTACACTTCAAGTTTTTATTTTTTTATTTTTTTTTGAGGGGGGGGGGGACTTGCAAATGGTTTGAAAAAGATGTAAATGAAAAAAAAACATTCAATTTGAATTATGTGTATGTACCAAGAATCACTGACAAAACTCTACCGAGAAATTATCCACCCATGCAAACTTTTTGTGCACATTTCGCGAGTAATGAATTCTGTGTGGCGTTTCTGCAACATTTCGTATGTCAAAGGTTTATCTTGTGACTGCAAAAATGCCTCTAAAAGCATTGCCATCATTAGTTTTTGCCCTGGGGTAATAAATGTTACAGTGAGCATAACAGGGGTTTCAAAAGTGAGGGAGTAGGGATAAAAATAAGGCAATTGCACTGACAACAGAAAGTCAATGTACCAACACTTTTCTAAATGGTTTTACTTCACAAGTCATCCCCGCATCTGCATGGCCATGGCCCCCACCCCCTTCCATCAAGCTCAACAGACCTGTAGCCAGAAATTCTGATACAGGGGGCACTGGCACCATGCTAGAGGCACCTTAAAGTTTTATGCCTATGGTTAGTGTGTCAGTATTGACAACATATGGTAAAACCACTCTGTTGGAACCATCTTTGTGGTAACCACATTCTCAAGCCTACCATAGGATAGATTTATTAGCCAGCCATGGAAGTAAATGTAGGCCTACACATAGGTGCAAAGGGAGCAAAAATTTCTCTTTTCTGGTTAGAATATATGCTCTAAGTGAAATTCCCTGAGTATCCGTGGAATGAGAACACTAACATTTTATCAGAACTATGAATTATGTGCTAGAACCCAGGTATATAAGCTTTACAGTAGTTTCACTTTGGAAAGGAATTTTCCATAGGGAGAAAAACTTACTTTAATTTCTTTATAATTTCTTGCTCTGTATGAGTCAAGTTAACTTCAGATTAATTAAAGCATATAGTCCTCTTGTTTAGCATGAAAATCCCAAAGCCAGTCAGAAGCAATGGTTTGCCTAAAGAAAGCTGAATGCAAGGTTAAGGTGCATGGAAAAATTTGGGGTACTGCTGAAGAAAATGAAAAATACTTTTTGTGTTTGGTAAAAGTTGGAAAATTTAAGGTTCATAAAAGTATGTTCCCTTTTCATCTCATTAATTTCATTTTTGATTTCTTGCCAAAGGAAGGCAAGGAATCTATGGGATGGTGATGTGGTGTGTATGTGTGTGTGTGTGTGTGTGTATGTGATTGTGATGCTCCTTGTAATTGCGATATCTTGAGATAGGAATGACTCACACTTTTCATATTTGGTATATAGATTTGCCATGGTGAGAGGAAGAACAGAACCCTATTGTTTTTGGTGGAGGTCAAAGGTTATTTGAGGTCACCAGAGGTCAAAGACTGAAAACCTTGTAATTGCAATATCTTGAGATAGGAATGACCAACAATTTTCATATTTAGCATATAGATTTGCCATGTTGGAAGAAAGAACCCTATTGTTTTTAGTGGAGGTCAAAGGTCATTTGAGATCACCAGAGATCAAAGAGGGTCTGAAACCTTGTAATCGCAATATCTTGAGTTAGGAATGACCAACACTTTTCATATTTGGTATATAGATTTGCCATGTTGAGAGGAAGAACCCTATTGTTTTTGATGGTTTGATTGGTTCTCAACTAAATTATTCCTGACCCAGAAAACTGTCTTGACCCCTTTGTGTGGATGCAAACACTTTTGCGTTGCTCATGTCCTGAGCACTCTCATTTCGTGACATATTGTGTAATTCCATGATGCACCTTTTGGCTGTGACGTCAAAGTAGATGAAAGATGAAAATGTTGAGAAGCCTTTTTCACTGCCATGGACTCAGTAGAGATAGATGTAATGTTTCATACGATGTCTAATGTTGCATTTGTGTTATGAATCTTTAACCAAGTACAGAAGGGGACAGAACTTTACATAGCTTCCAAATCATGTTCCTCTAACATCAGGCTCCTGCAAAAGAACAATATCCTAATTGTGTGGAATTTTATCTCCATACAACCACACATATCTGAAACTGATGTAAAGAATTAATGAAAGGGTATATAAAGATGAATGTGTGCGATGCGAGAGAACCCTTTTTTGTTTTTTTTGTTATTTCTGTTTACCATCATTAAGTATGCATCATACCTATTGGTGTATTTTTCCACAGTAATCCATGCCTCTTTCCTCTGTCTGGCAAAGGTGGGCAGCAATCTTGATCTTCTAAATTAAGCTCAGATGATGTAAACAAACAACACACTTTTTAACTTATGAGAGTATAGTATAAGCCTACATAGTCTGCTTCCCCACAAGAAAGAATTCACACATTGTAGCAAATATGTGAAGTAATGCACTTTACGGTTTTTCAAAAGGTGATGCTAATTAGCTGCCAAACGTGCAATAAATTTTCGTGAGAATGTCTCAAGTAGTTGCCAAGGTCAAGAAATAATCAGGGAATCCTTGCAGCTGGCATGAAACATCCTTTGATTATTTGGCCATCTTTTTGGAACTTTATGAAGGGTTTGTTTATACTTTGTGCATATCTTGAGTAAATTCTGTACATATGGCAAAACTTTTAAGAGGTATTTGATAACAAAGCACAGGCAAAACATGGTCTGGAGTGCGGGAGATGTTCAGAAGGAATTTAAAAATATTGTAAAATTCCTGGGGAACTAAAAACATGCCTAGGAATAAAATGGCAAAGCTTCTGAACCCCTGCAGTGGTTGGTGGTATTTTACAGCAAGATACATGTATTGGATTTTGCTATTTGCATCTTTTTTATGATGCATGTTTTCTTTTCTTTTTTTTCACATAGAGAACATAAAACTATTGAAAACTTTTGGACTGTAGTCAGAGAGATGGACAATGAACAGAAGAAGCAATTACTTCATTTCATCACAGGAAGTGCAAGGGTAGGTATCAGTTTACTAGTAAAGTCACATCAATTAAAAACCAAATCTATTTTTCATAAAATAATGAGTTAAACCTACATATGCTCACAGTTGCAAAAACATGTAGAGGATATAAGAAGGGCATGCATGGTTTACTTTGTTAGTGACTCCAAACTGCAACTTGTGGCAAGGTTGTAAGATGATGTTTCAAGTGTCAAGACTGAACTTACAACTCAAGAAACAGCATGACTGACACACAGGTGATCTAATAATGGTAGGTCACCAGCTGTGTGCAACATGAATACTAGGTCTGCCATGTCAATTAGTTTTCTTTGTCAATGTTGAATTCTCTCTCAGCCAGAGGAACTGAAGTAAATATGAAAAGAAGGAGATTGAAGAAAATTTGACATTGTTGGAATGTTTGAATATCTTTTTCTGTATATCTAGTATTACACTACATCACATGTAGATTGAAGTAAACTAATATTCCCTGCAGTGGCATAAAAGCCATAAATAGATTGCTTGTAAACACAATATAGATTGGTCATGTTGAAAGGAAGAACACTATTTTCATTTGTGGACAAAGGACTTTCATGTTCAGAAGAAACTGTATACCCCACCCTAGGCATGAAATCATGTCTAGGAGATAGCATTGCCGACACCAGTTTCAAATGATTCTCAGGGTTTCACAAAATGGCATTAGTTGGGTGTTGTTACAGTGTAGAGTGCAATCTACCTACCTTCAGTTGTTATGTATACTTTGTCTTTGCTTCAACTATTAAACAAAACTGGATACACTTCCAGGCATAAGTTTCATCATCTATGATACTGTTAACTCACTCATAATTTGCAAAGAAAAAAAACAGACAAAATTACAGTTTTAAATCATTTTCAAAACTGGTTCTTGTTGAATCCCGGCAAAGTTGAGCAACTTCATAACAGGCTATAAAATTGCTTCTTCATCTTGTTGCCATACTTTATTCTCAGACCAAGAAATGTGCAGTAAGAGTTGTTGAAAGTCTTCTTGCAGAAATGCTTTCATGAGCAAAAAATGATCAGGTCCTGTGTTTTCATGATGAGTATTGCAACATCATTGCTGTTGTGAAGTCTGGGAATAGTGCATACACACAATGTCAACAGTGGTAACTGTGTAAAAACAGTATGTCTATTGTAGGATAGATTAGGGTCACCCTGCATGAGGGAATGTGTTTGTAGTAGGCCTAATGGAATCTTATCTTACATCAGTGCTACCCAGACTGTTAGTGTGCAAGTCAAAGTATGGTGACTGACGGTGAGGTTGCCAATTGCGTCAATTATTTCTTCATGGTATTGTTAAAAATCTTTTATTCATTTCCCTATTATAATTGATGATAAAAATAATTTTAATTATAAAATTATTAACAATATGTTCTATTTTCTAAGGGGCAAAAAGGTATGTAACATATTGTATATGTAATTCTAAATACTTCAGGTTTGTTGGTAAATTTTCTGTTAAAATGTGATATGTGGCCAGCTTACATCTTTGTACATCTGGCTTCTTCTAGAATTGACAACGATAACGGTGCAAACCAACGGCAACTTAAAAATAATTTTTTAAGGTGGAAATGACCATTTTCAAATTTTCTGTTTGCTTCATTGGGAAAGACCATTCATTAAAACGTTAATTTTGAAGCTAGAAAAGCTAGGGTTGCCGTTTCCTTTAATATAAAGCAGTTCTCATTTAGAACTGTTCTAATGATTTGTCTGGACAGTTCAATTTCTTCTCTACTTAAATGCATGTTGCTGCTGTTTCATCAGTGGTCTCACATTGTGTTTTTGGACTTTTTCATTATAGGTACCTTTGCGTGGTTGGTCAAGTCTACCAATTGTTATTCAACGGAATGGTGCAAACTCTGATCAACTTCCAACAGCAATGACTTGTTTTAACAGGCTATTGCTACCAGACTACTCCACTCTTGCAAAACTTCGACATTGCCTTCTCCTTGCAATCCAGTTTAGCAAAGGGTTTGGACTCACTTGATAAAAAGAGTGTTCTTGTCTAAATCAATGATTTTACTGTACTTTGTGAATGTTTGGAATAAAATAGACTAATCCAACTTGGTCACTCTGATGGTGAAAGCAGGGTTTTCATAGTCCTCTTGAATTGGAAAATTATTTGATATTTTATTGGCAAACAGTATTTTTTTGTGGTATGTGATTTCAAGAGAAAACCCAATTTTAGTGTGTCTGTTTTGAAAACATTTTGAATGCATTCAGTGCAAATGTTTTTTTAAATGCCTTTAAACTAAAGCTTGTGAATTTTCATGCATCATTGCTAGCTACTGCTTGGACACAGTATTAAGAAGTAACTCATTCAGGCAGCAGTCTGTGGGGATATTGTTGTTAAAAGGGTAAGAGCACTCATCCCAACTTGAAGTAGTGTAGTAGACTGTCCTGTTTCATCATTGGCTGTTGAGAGTCAAGTGACAACATTTTTCTTTAAACGTGAAATGAACTGTTTGGTTTACCTTGATTATGCAATATTGAAGTCTAAAATATGATGAAAGAAACTTTGAATGCAATAAGAAGAAAATTCTGATATTTAGCGGTTGCTCCCTAAAAAGTTTGGGGGAAGCACTGCTCTTGACCTTTAATATTGGGGTGCCTGTACACTGTCACTAGATCACAACATTTGTAAGTACTTTTCAATCTATTGAACCTTTGGTGATGGTGGACATGGTTAATCCAGGGTTCTTAAAGTTGAAAAAGGTAACATTCCATTACAAACCTTTTCAGTTTCAAAGACTGAACCGGGATGGGACTGATATAACCATGAAGTTGTTTCCATAGAGATAACAGTGAATGCTGTTTAAACATTAGAGATGTCAAAATGATACTTTTCCTTGCTTTGCTGCTTTCATTCATGCTGCTATAATGTCCATTACTGAAGTGCAACACCTTCTGGAAACTCAAAATTCCATCAAGTTGCTGTCTTGGCAGGCTTTTTGACTAGGTTTATTTGGAAATGTTTATTCTGAAAGGTTGTGCAGTGGTGCATATCTAATCCCTCACACAATAGACTCAATTGATAGTTATCAGGAAGTGACTCTAGCAACTTGTTGATGAGGAAGTTGCAGTCAATGTGGACTAATTTGGAGCTTATTTGCTCTATAGATTAAGTAGAGGTATCAACTCTGGGGATAGGTGGAGAGAGCTGCATTTGGCTAATGGGTTGTGACATGATGATGTGGTTTACAAGTTTTTAACTGGGAGCTCAATTCAAGTCACTGGGGCTCATTGAAGTTCATTGTTTCTAGAGAGGCAAATTACTTTTAGAGATGATGTTACATGAAGACAGTTGGATCTCTCCACTATAACAATACTGAGTCAATGAATGAATGAACAGGACTCCTCTTTGTTCCTGTGAAACACATATTTTTGCTTAGAAGCAGTGGCGAAGCTGTGGGGGGGGTTCTTCAGGGCCCCCAGATTTTTTGTGTCCTGATAAAGTAATTGAAAAAAATAAAATATTTGAACGGAAATAAACTATGAAGTTTTTCCTTCAAAACAGTAAATAAATAAAATGTGTAAAAATTAAAAAAAAAAAACATTGATCAATGCGTGTAAAACACATTTTGTGTGCACATATGAAATCAAGTAATATCTTTGAAATGCCTACTTTCACCAAATTAGATACCGTTTGTGATCTGCACTGTCGTTCATTGCATTTCACTTGGAAGATGAAACGAAAGTCTCGATGACAATCTTTAATGTGACTTTGTTTAGGTTAGCACCCTTTCTTCCTTTCGGATGGCTGATTGATTTACTGAAAATAAGGCAATCGTACACTGGAGAACACTCTAACACGACCATTCCCATACTTTATCATAAACAAAATATGCAGTAGCAGGTAAGGGGAAGGTACTGCTTTCGGATAATTCTTCCCTTCCATCCTTACCAAGTAGGCCTATGTCGTGCCTCACTCCTGCCCATGACAAGTGCCACTGTGGGATGATTTTTTTTGACAAGTGCTCTTTTTACTAGTTGGCACTGGTGTCTGAAGGATTTGTAAAATGTCCACAAGGTCTGAATTTCATGTGTTTCCCACATGATCCATACTTCTGCTTTGCGGTTCAATCATTTTGAGAAATTTATTCGTAGTATTTTAATTTTGACTATGTAATGTACCAATGAACAAATACTGCACCATTTTGCACATTGTTTCCTTGGTAGTATGTATGTCTTTCGTAAAACCTCTACAAAAACTAAAAATATTTTGGTATTTTTCATGCTCCATAAAGGGAAAATCCTAAAACTTAGGCCTATAATCAGTTCAAAGTTTTGCCAAACATGGCACCATTTTGCATCTAGAAAATCTAACACAAAGAAAGTTTCTCAGAGGGGGACACAACTACTTTTGGTTTTCCTGTTGAAGGGTAAGGTACTGCCTTACGTAAGATGAAATCCATTCAAATATTGCCGCATTTGCGGCTAGGTACCTCCAGTTTAAAACACGTGGGAAGTGCCATTTCTGGCCATCTAGAGGGGTTTTAAAGCCCAAAATTTTCTTGTACGCCCCGCGCCAACTGATGGCGACGCTCCGCTTAGATAAAAATATTGCTGCATTTGCGATCTACGTCCTTCTGAAGTTTACAATTTTTCCCAAGGGAAAGGGAGATACCGGTTCCCTTTAGTCTCATCCCCCAGGCCACAGATCAGAAGGGCCCAGTTTGGGGGTCCCTAAAAAGTGTATGTATTGCCATTTTTCATGGACTGATTTTTTATTCTCATTATTTTAGAAGTCGCAGACATGAGATTTGTATTTCAAGGCTGGGTACATCCAGCTTAAAATGCATGGAGAGTGCCGTTTCAGGCCATCTGGAGGGGTGTATAGCCCAAAATTTTCTTGTACGCTCCGTGCCAACCGATGGTGGCCCTCCCCTTAGATAGTCTTGCCATGTCTGACCCTCGGAGGTACCAGGCCCCCCCACTTGTTACCCAGGCCCCCACAAAAATCCCATCCAGGCTAAGCCACTGCTTAGAAGTTTGTTTTACAGAATTGTTATTTTTTTAGTGATAATTGTGCAAGACTGTGTTGTATGCCTTCATGTTGTTTTACTCTGCATAAGAAATGGAGTAGGGAAAACAAGCCAGTGAGCCACAACTGGAAAAAAGGCTGTGGACGGCTCGACTTAACCAATAGGTTGAAAACTGTTTTAAAACTGCATCTAACTAACTCAGGTTGATTTACAGCACGTTTTAAGTAGTGCTGTCTCAGTCAGGTGTTTGTTGACAGTACACAAACCTACATACATTTCCTTTCTTATATGTACGCATCCGTATGCGTATGTTTGTATAGGTATGAATATGTTTGTATGCGTATGCATATGTTTGTATATGTATGCATATGTTTGAATGCAGAGTGGAAAAGAGTGACAACATCAAACTTAACTAAATTTGGGGGATTAAATTTTCTGTTAGGACATTCAAAAAAATTAAATCGACAACTTCTCTACCATTTGATGTCTATTTTTTTATCTTGAGTACTAACATTACTGAAATAGTAAAGCCTGAGAGCACTTGATAGTGTCTAACAATACCAAGTACACACTTAACACTTTCTATTGTGTTAGATCTCTATACATGTGCAGATCTGGGTAAATATCTGGGCAAATTAGTACAGCTGTGTCCGTAGATATATCAGGTAAGCATCAGTGTACTGCAACTGTTTGGGAACCTTTTTTTTCTTGAATAAGGATCATTTTAATTGATGAAGTCATCCTAACGAAAGTCATACCAAAGTCCAACTGTGTTGGAAGCTATGGTGCAAAAACGGCCAACAGTCCAAAAATTCCCAAACCTACCCTTCTAAAAATAAAAATCTTTTAATACATGTAGGATACATGTCTCACCATGTTAAGACTGTGGCAGACCGGTAATGTGATGTTGCCATCTGAGGGAATCTCAGTATTTTAGTGATAAGCATGTAACTGATATTAAAGCACAGAATCACAATATGGTTGCATCTGCAATCTGGTCATGTCAATATGATAACATTTAATATCTAGACATATAAATAGAACTGCAAAAAAAAGGATAACATTAGCCATACATGGTACGTTCCTCCCTAGACATCACAAGTTTGGATATTGCCTCATGTCTATGCATGATGCACAGTGCCAATTCATCATCCATGTAATCCTCTCACGTATGAATAAGTGAGGGTATTTCATTATATCAACATCAACATCAGTTCTGGGTATTTCAATATATCAACATCTTCACAAAAGAATAATAATGAGATTCAATGATTTGTCCTTTAAATGTTTTAGCTTTTAGTAAATAACTTTTATGTCCTCACTTATTAATATGTGAGATGATTACATCCATGATAAATTGGCACCATGCATCATGCATAGACATGAGGTAATATGCAAATCTAGTGATGTCTAGGGAGAAACATACCATGTTTGGCTAATATTATCCTTTGTTTTTGCATTTTTTATTTCAAGGACATTTGTAGCAGTAGTATATCCTGATGGTTTTATTTTGCAAGTTTAAATTGAACATCTTCAGTACCAAGTACAAACCATAAACTATCTGAAAAGTAAAGTAATATAGGGTTAACAAGAGGAATGTCAACACTGTGCAACACTCCACATCATTATTTTAGCATAAGCAACAAGTTGCTTCAGAAACATTAAAACTTTGAAGAGATATATCTTGAGAACTGTAAAAGGTACTGACCTTATTCCAAATGATTAAAGTTTACTCCTTAACTGCCAAGTTAAATCAGGGCTTTTTGCTAACATATCAAACTACTATGAAGGACCCTAAAATGTAGCTATCATGGCAGAATGGTTCTGATGAGTTGACTTAAAAATCTTTCTATCCCTGAATTTTAATGTTAAGGAAATAAATGTAAAGAATAAAGAGGTCATATATTGAGAGCAATTAATGAAATGATGAATTAATTAACCATGAGATTTTGAGACATCAAAATATCTACTGTGAAGGAAGTCTTTGTATAATTTCATGATTTGAAAAAATGACATTCAATTTTTATTAACTTATATCCTAAATACTTCATCTTATAGTAGTGAGATAGAATGGACATTAATTTCTTTATGTAGATACAGTTGGAAATCATTCTACTCAATGTATGACCAAGATGAAATATGTTCTGTAACAAATCATCTCACTAGCTTGAAAGTGATCCTTGTATGGTATATTGTTACAAATATTGGCACTGCTACGACATGTTACTTCAGTTGGTGACAACAGGCTAAGAGAGGCACAGCTGGTGTTAGCATGCCAAACAGAGAAAATTGCCACACATGCTTCACATATTTTCAAAAAAGATAATGTTTGTGCCATTCATGTTGCATCAAAACAACCTTTCAACATTTTTATTTGTTTGGTACAATTCCTAGGAGGGGACCTCCCCACACACTTTGCTATATTTAGTCATGCTATCAAGTTTTTGTGATTTGGTTGAATGGAGGATGCCATTGCTTATTCATTGCATTTATGAGCCAGTAAAAGTAAGAATCAGGGAAAAATGAGTAGATAAGTTTGTATTTCTTCTTGACCTACGCATAAGGTAAACAGTTGCTTTGTTGGGGTGTGTGTTCTGATACTCTGTGTATAAAGTGTTTGGTTTTATTTTGGAAGCAAATCGAAGTAGAAAACTGTTTAGGCAGCTGATATTAGAGAAGACAGTTCTGTATTGAAATGTATTTATCACTGATGTACACTAATTAGTTGTTTATACTTACATAATTTTTAACAATGCATTTACAATATAAGTACTGAATGAATTTTTAGGATAACCTTAAATATTTTATCTTGTCTTTCTTCAACTTTGAGTCGATTATTTAAATAGTGAATACAGTTTTTTAAAGGCCACATGCCACCTTGGTCATCAAATTTGAAGACCTTGCATGAGGCCTCAGGTGCGAACCAAGATACAGGTGAAGCAACAAGTCCTTTTAAAATGGCTGCTGTTGCTCTAACTGGACAAACCTCCAAAGTCCTTCTAGCCAAATGGTTTCCTTAGGTTATAGCCCACTCTGTGTACCAGATTTCAAGCTTGTATGATAAAAAGCAAATTCTCCAAAAACAGTGCCCTAATCTGAGGTGGCCTATATAGGTTTGTCATGTTGAGAGGAAGAATCCCTATTGTTTTTGGTAGAGGTCAAAGGTCATTTGAGGTCACCAGCGGTAAAATTGCGAAAATTCTGTGCCTAAACTGTAAAGAAAAATCTATCAAACACTGTCAATTTGAAAGCACGTAATGTTTTTGATGGCAAGGAATCACTAAGCGTTTTGGCTTTCTGGTTATCAGAAATCCAGCGTTATTTTAAAAGTCATGCCCACTTTCTCCTGTTCCAAAAGCACCTTAACTCCCTAATGGTTAAACAAGTTGAAAGAAGTGGTGTTTTTTGGGGGATGGGGGAGGGGGTGGGGGAGGGGGTGGGGGAGTTAACCAGTTACTCCACGGAGAATCCAACCCTCTCCCCTTAAACCCTAGACTTACAAGGGATGGGACAGGGGGTAGACTGCTCCCAATTTTCGCAAGGTCAGAATTTCTGGCAGTCGTCTGTAAATATTTGGGAAGTTAGTCTTCAAAAATCTGGCTATTATGCCTTTATTCTCTGAAAAATTTGTCTGATAATAAATCATCATTCGTAATCAGGGTGAAATTTTCATAAAAAAAATCAAACCCATAACTTAAAATCGTGACAAAGTCCGGAAGCTTGTAAGAACAATTACTCCTCAGCCCTCACTTCATAGTTTTGTGCAACAATTTGCTCAATATAAAAAAAGTATTTTTCAAGATAGTCGCAAAAAACTGATGCGGTGTTGTAATTGCCACACATGTTAAAACGGGAGGGTACCCTGGTGCATACCGTGCAGATTTGCAGGGAGAATGGAAGTGATGGAATTCGCTCATTTTTATAGAACAGATTATTTTTTGAAAAGGAGAGCTAAGGATAGTGACCGTTGAGAGCCTACTTGCAAACCTGTTAAATGTCACTTCCTTCTTTCTGTGGGTCGTGATTTTGAAAAATGTTCTGTACTCCTGGTGTCAACTCACGGTAGCGCTCCGCTTAGGTAATCTTTGTTGCAGGATAACATCCCGCCATACAGCATACCGCATAGCTTCCCAACCTCACATAACATGAGAGTAATCCTTACTACGCAATTGCTTGGGAAGGAGACGATAATAGACGAGATGAGCCCGCCATACAGCATACCGCATAGCTTCCCAACCCCACATAAGATGAGAGTAATCCTTACTACGCAATTGCTTGGGAAGGAGACGATAATAGACGAGATGAGCCCGCCATACAGCATACCGCATAGCTTCCCAACCCCACATAAGATGAGAGTAATCCTTACTACGCAATTGCTTGGGAAGGAGACGATAATAGACGAGATGAGCCCGCCATACAGCATACCGCATAGCTTCCCAACCCCACATAAGATGAGAGTAATCCTTACTAGGCAATTGCTTGGGAAGGAGACGATAATAGACGAGATGAGCCCTCAGACACACCAGCGTGGAATCATAACCTGAAGAAAGAATAGTCTAAAAATATTTGAAACGAAAAATATGCTCTACTTAAGGCAATACGGCGTTCAGCTTTTTCAGTTTATGATTTCCTAAATTTGTCTGTGGTCAAGGCTAACGAGTCTTGTAACTGTAAGGAAAAAAGAAATGATGTTAGTACTTTTGCTGACGGCTGTTTTTTTTTCTTTTGGCCGAGCATCATATAACTCAACACGTTCATCTGTTTTATCTCTACCATCCCATATGCAGGTGTGTCGTGTTTGTTCGCATAAATTTTCCCCGATGATAGGATAGGTTGGCAGCAGACAAGCAGAACCGGGTATTATTTTGACGGAAAGGCATAGGTTAACAGAGCACAATTCCAGAACGCTGATTAGGCAGGTAATGAATTTATGTACGTACCGAAAATGAAACAGAAATACTTGGTAATGGACTGATGGAGAAGGTATAAAAAGAGTAAACGTTTACCGTTCATTCCAGTCTTATAGACATACTTCTTTAGTCACTTCGTCCAGTTCGATGTTTCACTCTCCCTGTGAGCTATATACAACACTGGGTGCTGAGAGGAATACCAACATAATTACTAATTCATTTCGTCTCACTTTTTGAGGAAAGTCTGTCACACCGTTAAGAGGCAACCAGAGTTTCACAGCGAATATTATCATTTTGCACTAGCACTTCGTTTTTCCTTTTTAACTGATCATTTCTCAGAACCAACAGATATTGAAGATGTCCTTCAAGTTGAAAGAAACGTTAGTTCTGTGCCGATTACTATTAAAAGGGGGTTTTGTAGTTTTGTTCGGTTAAAAATATACCACACAGTTTCAAGATTATACAGTCTCATCTGAATACGGTGACCTGTCAGTTACAACGTCAGGCCATGATTACAGATCAGTTTTTGTTAGTCTGTGTATGATTGTGGTGCAGAATGAAAGTCGTTTTTTAAACCAAACTCTGATTGCCCCTGTATTGCACCAAATGAGTTGTTTCTTGACAACGTTAAACGGGTTTGACGGGCCCTTGTCAACGCTACCCCTTGTAAAACTGTCGAATCCTGAACGGCCTATTAATTCAATGGGTCTTCGCCCACCGAAGACCAAAAAGAACAGTGGCGTAGCTACTGGGGGGGGGGCAGGGGGGGGGGCAAGTTGCCCCCCCCCCGGAAAATTTTTTGGGGAAATTTGATGAAAATGGGGAAATTTGATGAATCTTCTTATTATTGCAAAAATTTCTCAAAATTTTTGGTAGAATAAGAAATTGTGAGACATTTCTCATACATAATTCGTATTTTCATGCAACAAATTAACTCAGATTTCGTCAGTTTCGCATGAACCGGCCCAATTTGCGTTCCACAGAAAAGCCCTCTCCGCGTAGCAGATTGAATGTTCTGTTGTGCTTGTATACGCACGGGGGTTATGATCAGTGCATTTCAGTGCACAGGAAGCTGTTATTCAGGTGATACTTTGGGAATTCAGTAAAAGGATGTGAAAACTGACAAGTCACTACCGTAGACCCCGAGCTTGTTATGTTCTTCTACAAGCTAGCAGTAGCTGTACGATTTTACTCTGTGTACATAACGATGGATGGGGCTGAAACATTCCATGGCCAACGATAAACTAGAAATTAGAATTAGCGGGATCCGTTGGCACACTTAGATTTTGTTACTTAGCTTAATCCTTGGAGGCTTACAAGCTAGTTCGGGAAAATAGCTTTCTGCTCACTTTGAGTGTAACAATAAATGGACAATGAGTACCTTGTAGCCTACTACACTTAACAGACTGCTTTTCTAACAGGATATCCTGTGTGATCGAGCCACTATTAGGCCTCCTTAGTGGCGTGCGAAGGGGAGACCATTGGGCCATCCCCCCCCCCCCCCCCCCACAGATGCCATTTTTTCTTTGTTCTTAAAAATACGCAGTCTAACTTTATTAACACAGATTTTACTTCAAAAGATAGCATATGTGGCACCAGATTGCTTATAAGGACACCCAATTTTCAGAAATTTTCAAAGGGGAAGGATTGTCCCTGCAAGGTCTTTCAGTGATGCCAACTTTTTTTAAATTCCTACAAATAGACCTAAGCAACTTCTGTCAAATTCCAATTTTTACTTAAAAAGGTAGACTCTGTTTCCCACTGGTGGCATCGATAAAAAAGACTGCATGTTTAGATTCTCTTTACAAGCATAAGTACGCTATTTTGACCATCTGAGGGGTCTGATTTTTCGAAATTTTCTTTACGCTCCGCGCCAACCAGTGGTGGCGCTTCGCTCGGTCTTTTGGGCAAAATTACATTTTTGGGGTAAAATTAGCTCTTAACTCTCTGATCACTTTGCGGTTTGCGAACATATATTGAAGTGAGCATTTTATTTCAAACGACAAAAGAAGAAAGCGACTGGCTAGATTCTTCGTATTAGCCTGGAAAATGCTATTTCCGGCCATCTAAGGGGTCTGATTTTTCCAAATTTTCTCTACGCTCCGCGCCAACCAATGGTAGCGCTCCGCTTAGATAATCTTTATGACAAAATAACATTTTGTGACCAAGAAAAACCACAAATACCGATCAATGCTCTTTTATTTTGATTCCTAAAAGTGTGCAAATTTAATGACAAGTTTTTCTTCGCAAGGTAGCATAAAATGGCATAAGGAAATGCATGTCAAGACACAAAAGTTTCAGTTTTATCCTCATGAACCACCACGATTCAACTTTTAACACTGTCCCTGTCAAAGTCGAAAATCTTGCACCATTTTGCATCTAGGCTCCTTGAAAACGTCAAAAAATTTCCGGACACCCCTCCCCTTAGACCATACTGCATGCCCCTCCCCCTTCAGAGAAATCCTGCGAACGCCACTGCGTTAGTACATACAAATAAATCAGATATCGTTTACCAAAATCATATACTTTGTTATTTCCGATTGCTCTATGTTTTACTTTTTTTTATGTTTTTACTTTACTTTTTAAGATTAAAATGCAGGTAATATTACAAAATGACATGGTAATGTTGTTATACTTGTAAGTTTGCATGTTTTATATGAAATACATACACATTGACCGGGAAAAGTTTTGGGGAAATTTCATACCTTTGCCCCCCCCCCCCCCCCCCCTGGAAAAAATCCTAGCTACGCCACTGAAAAAGAACCATTGCTTTCTGTTTATATTTCTCTCCCCCAAGGGCGGATATAAGGAAATTTGTTTGGGACGCAAACTCAACTTGAGACCAAGGCGTCTCAAATAGTATCAGGGGATGTCGTGCAAAAATATATTTTTTTTGGGGGGGGGGGAAGGGGCATGAGAATTGGTGGCTGACAGCCCGAAAGACTATCTAAGCGGAGCGCCACCATCAGTTTTCGCGGAGCGTACAGAAAATTTTGAAAAATCGCGACCTCTCAGATAGCCGGAAATTGCATTTGCCAGGTTTGTTAATAAAATTTAAGCAGTCGTTATTTTGAGCTTCCCTTTGCAATAAAATCTTCATTTAAAAAAGAAAAGAAAACAAATTACAAAATGGTCAGAAAATTACTAGATGAAATGTACTGGCTCCATTACAGGACGATGTGACATTTAATCATTTTGTTTGTCAGAAAGTAAAATCTCCATTTAAAAGAATAAACCAGAACCAAATTTTTGTTAAATATTTAAGACGAACATATTCTAAGCACTCTGGTGAAGTTTTCATTCATTTCTCATGTTCGGCTCTCGATACATTAGCAACTAAAGTTGACACATTTTCTACAAAAGGTAAACTTGAACCAAACAGGTACTTTGTCATGTATTCATATTAATGGTCAATGTTTTGTTTTGTTCTTTTTTTATTTTTGATCCTGCTGTTTGATCTTGAATTGATTAGGGATGCTATCTTGCCCATAAGGCAAATTAAGTTTTTAAACTTCCATTGCTCTGGATTCACTCATGGTTACAACATATCACAGTTAAATTGTATAAATATGGTGTTAAATTTTAGAGAAAAATAACTTAACATTTCCATCAATGTGAATACATGACATCACGTCTACTTGCTGCAAGTTCACTCTTTGTAGAAAGTATGTCAACTTCAATTCTAGTATCTCGAGAACCGAACATTGGAAATGCGTGTAAATTTCCCCAGTAAGCTTTGCCTAGAATGTGTTCCTCTTCAAAATATCAAACATAAATTTGTTCTGGACTTTTTTTGTTTCAAGGAGCTGCAGGCCGTTGGAAATAAGTTGAAATCATAACTTTTCGAATCATATTAACTCATATGACCAGTCGTCGAATGAGCCTGTAAACCTGAACCGGCCACACAGAAGCATTGGTAGCGCTACCAGCACCGATAACAGTACTGATTTAGCACTGCTATTGGTGCTGGTAGCGCTATCAACGCTTCTGGGCGGCCGGTACTGGGCTACGATTTTGATACAATTACGAACTATGTCCTTCACAATTACGCATTAGTTTATACTCTATAAATAATATATGACACTTGTATGAGAGAGAAGGCTGGGGTACTTTTTCCAGATTAAGAAAAAGGCTACTTTTTATTCATGTCATATCGAATAACGTTACTTTTGGAAAATTGAAGACCATGCTTTGGAAATGTTTGGGGGACAAGTGCCCTCCCCCCGTGCCCCCTATGGCGAGCCGCTAATGCCCCCACCTAAGTATTGTCCTTTATAGGTGCATTTTGAAATAAAAATACTCCTGGCCAATAGATTTATGGGTGAATATGTTTCATTATATTTGCTTCAACCAACGTTTTCCCATCCTCTGTGGCGGTGTTGCCTCCTAGAAGGGTCCAATGGAAAGACCTCATTGTTGGTTGGGTGGTTGGATCCAACAATAAGTTTGCAAATTTTGTTTCCGATTTTCTGTAGAATTTGAGCTGAATGGCTAAGTGCACTGTCATTAAAAGAAGAATCCAGGTATCAATTACGATAAACATAACACATGAAACGAAGAATTCTTGAAAGAGCTAGCTTTTTCGTTATAGAGGAATATAAGCGGGGTAGCTAGGGCATTTTAAAAGTTAAAGATTGAACAAGCTTTGTTACTGAACAGAAGAAAGTGATTTTAATCGATTGCACAGGGAAAACCCAGGGTGCAGAACTGTGAAGGTTAAAGGCAGGCGCGGATCTGAGGAGGGGGAGGTTAACGGCCTCAGTCCTCCCTTTTTGCCACATCAACAATAAAACTAATTATTTTTTAGTTATCTAGCAAACGGCCGAGTGATTTTAAGTTTTTGAAATGTTCTAAATACGAATACACCTGTACAAATTTTGCATAAGATTTTTTACTTTCCTGAAAAAGTTGTATGCAGACGATTCATCGAAATATTTCATTTGAATAAAATATATCTGCCAATTTCAGCCTGGTCATTCACTTAATTTGCATATTTCATTTTCGCGAATGCTGTTCTCCATAAAAACATCAATGGATATGAACAACAGAGACCGATGGATAATTTTTTAGATGATACTGATAAGAAAAACATCAGTGCGACTGCAAGCACGTGGAGCGCAGAAATTTGGTGATTTGCAAAGTAAACGTACCGGAAGGCCTGTCAGGCACAGTATCGACCGGCGCCATTATAGATACTGAGAATCGATCATAACCGGTAGAAAACATCTTACAAAACCTACATATAAAGTGATTTTGGTAGTACCTAATTTTTAAGTTTCAGTGGGGTAATTTGTGGAGGAATTTTACGTTCGTGTCCCCGTCACTTAAAGAAGTGGAGGAGACACCCCCCCCCCCTTGTCATCTTCAAATTGACGCCCATGTTAAAGTGCATGGATAAATGAACGATCTGAAACTTTCATATGCATATCTTACGGTGGTCTTAAAGTGGCTTGCGAAATGATAAAGTATGGTTCTCGAACAGTTGAATAACTCAACACGTGGTATCGACTTGCTGTACGACTTTGACGACAAAATGAAGCAAATCTGTCGTTATAACTTGGGAAAATTTGACAACGCGAGAATTGGCTGCATTTTGTCGTGATGTATTTGCGGTCGAAAACTCGTCAAAATGAAACTTATTCACATCAGTTTACGCGTCGGCGGTCAGTGTGGAACACTGTGATGATTCCAAAAACGACCCGAACAGTTTTCATGTCTTAAAATTATCATTCCGTAACCGCCACAACCTACAGCCTTCTACAAAAAAGTTTCCATAAACAAATAAGTAGTTCACCAGGAACGTTTAACAAAGAACGTCTTATGCCCTGTTTTCCTACCACTGCGGTGTTAAAAGAAGCATACGTCAGTCAAAATGAAAAAAAAAAAAAAAAAAAAATTGGATAAACAATGGATAGTTTCACCACGATAAGCCTAGGCTTGTTCAAGGCCCTTGTAGTAGTTAATAATACTACATTTAATACTCTTTTTTATACGCCCTCTATTGCCTTCAGAAATTCTCAGCTCTGTATTAGATTATAACCGAAGCAAATCTCCTTGGAGAATAGTCGAGTTTCAAGCCCGTCCTCTATTTTGAAGTTTGGTGAAAAATAATGTGTACTCGTACTAACGTCTTGACCAAGACTAGGGTAGGCTTTGCACAAACAGGCTCTCCTGCTATGTTCAATCGTTCTGGTTTTGCCCATAAACACATTCTTCCAATGTTGGGATACTGTTCTTTAAGAGGAGTCTGTTTTAGACCTCTGACTGACATCATATGAGTTTCATTATCCACAAAAATATATTAATGCTCTTCTGAAAGTATGGAATATACATTTTCATACCAAACACGGAACTTACTTATTATGGCTAACTTCAGGTATCATTTACAAGGCTTTTGTGTCTTCTGATAATCGCACATGACCTTTAACTTTTAAACTATGGCGGCCAAAATCTATGAAAATATACACGGCACAAGAAATATTGAAAGGACACTTTAATGGAAAATAAAAATGTGACGCATACTTTTCTGAAGTTTTTCAAGTTTGAAGCAGGGCAGATATACTTTGTAATTTGCCAGTGAAATGCATAAACTGAGCTGAATTATACTTACAATGAATGGAAGTATCACGTGTAGGCTACGTTACATCTTTGTAGTGTCGGGCTTTAGTTGCGGTCACTAGTGAAGATGATGAATGTACTCGTAACTGCACTAGTTTCATGAACCTTTAACCTTGAACCGTCGTCCTGATTTTTTCAGAGGATAGGCCTAGAAGTGATAACGCATCCTGGAAATGGCTGCAACAGGGGCAAACACCAACAGCTAAATTAAAATACTGCAGCAAAGGTAATAAAATTTCTTTTAAGAGAAACTGTAAATTTTGGTTGCATACTTTCTAAATCTTTCTCGAATTAAGAAATGAAAAGTTAAAATACCATACGCTCTGGCAAAAATATCTAAATTTTGCCCTAGTCTCTTGGGCACGGTAATGTAAATGAACTCTCTGATTGTTAACTGAATGACAAAGAAGGTAAATGCTGCATATAAGTAATCAGTCAGTACTATGATACTACCCTTCGGCCAAAGTACATGTGACCTTATCATTTGTGGTATCAGTTGTCAATTATCTCTTCAGAGCAGTTTGGCGTAACAGCTTGATTATCTCGTAATCGAGTCTGTGGTCTTGTGCATGACTTACCAATTTACTAATTAAGACACTTTGACTGATTTTATGTGAAGTTCACGACACCAGTCACAGTTCCTTCTACTTTAACTTCATTGTATGTCAAAATTGATCCAGGGAATCCGTACAGTCACATTTATGCAAATCACAAAGCTGGTGTGTGTGTGTGTGGGGGGGGGGGGCTGGGTGGCACGGGTAGGAACCAAGGTATAAACTTTCCCGAAAGTGAACGTTTATCCAAATAAGCATACTCTCCGTTAGCCAGGCGATGATATATAATCTTTGATGTATGCGTTACTCTTTGTAATATTAGTTTGACTGTCTGATGTAAGGTAAGGATCGACACTTCATGTTCTGTTTAAACACTTCTTCTGTGTCCGCCTAGTACAGTGGGAGAAGGCCAACAGTATAGGTAAGCTTAGAAAGATATCAATTTTAGAACGACGTTTACCAATCATATTCAGGAGCTTTTTCAGGATTTTAATCAGGCTGGCAAACCGTCGGCAAATGCACTTCAGGTAAGAGGTAGAAAAGAGAAAAAACAAAAGGTATGTGAACAGCAAACAAGTCTTTCACACACCAGCTTAGAAACAAGTAAATGTCCGGGGAAGTTGGTTAACAGACGTGTTTTCTTGAGTATAAAGTTGCCAGTAGGGCGTCGTATCCGCTGAAATATTGCACAGAAAATCGGTTTTTCTTTTTTTTTTCTGATAAGGAATGTTATTCAAAATTTTGAGAAAAGTTGTTGTATCGGTTGTGCTGAAATAAATATTGAAAAGACTTAGTTCTTCGATCTGTTACCAGTCCTGTTACACAACTAACAGTACACTGACAGATATGACCATTTCAAAGCATAAGTGTTTCTCTGTCGTTTCAATCATGTCATTTCAGAAGGTGCTAAAATGAACGAAATGGAGGAAGGCCCTTATCTCTCACATAGCGGGTAAAAGCATTGTCTGCACTGGCAACTATCAGGAGTGTAACAAAATTCGCCTTATGTGCATGCTTTACATACACGAATTTTTATTTTTTTACATATCTAAAACGGAAGATTATTTGAATTTAATTGCTCTCTAATCCGCTAAAGCTTTCCGTTTTCCTTAAAATATATCTTAAACAAATCCAATATATGAGGGCAACTGAATGATATTTGTCGTTACTTCTTTCATTGAATGCTTTAAAATTGGACTGACCCGAATACGTTGTGACGGTACTGGGCGAAAAGAATGGATCGACGTAGCAATAGAATAACGGATGAACGAGTGTGGAACGCCCAAAATGGCGATTTGAAAGTTTAAAAGAGCTTGAAGAAAATGTCTTTTTGACAAAAAAAATGATCAAGCTTGTACTAGGTAGTTCACTTCCAGTGGAATCTAGTAATTAACGTTGAAGAATGACGGTAGCCTACTGTACTTCGTCCAAGCGCGTATCGGCAATACACAGAGGTGTATTTTTCAGAATTCGATGAGATGGCACTCCTAGTCCCTCTGGCTCTGCATAACTAATGTAGTGTCAATGGAGTATAAACCGTTGCAGTTGCGGAAGAATTGAGAGAACTCTTCCATAAGAACCGTTTTATTACCCACTACCTTCAACAATTTCAATGTCATTGAGATGGTATTAAGCAATAGCACAATGGAATCGAAGATAAGAGTGCGCGAAGCACACGAAAATTTGAATAATGTGTGAAAGGCTTTCATAAAAGTTCCTTAAATTAGATTTATTATTCGTTCGAGAGATACCTCACTACACACCGAGAAAATTATGTGTAATGAAAAAAAAACGTCTAAAAGTGGGCCATTTGTTCGGGGGAGTGAAAACTATAGCTTACACAATACAGCCTAACAGATTGCTAGGGACAGCAGCCATCAACAGTGTCAAGGAGCAACTCTGCTAGGAACAACAACCAACCATAAAATGTATAAGGTAAAAGTGCTTCCTACTTGGTACCAATATTTATCAGAACGTCATAATGGTTACATGTAGCTTATGTACGCATGTGTCGGTGATTCTCTTGTCTGTAGGTCGTAAATCTTATGCTCTGTATTCGAGTGATTTTCTGAGTAACGTTGAAATATTTCACTTGTATGAATAAGAACACTTCATAAAAGTAGTATATAGGTAAACAGTTGATAGCCTAATAATTGTCACTCGTTCCAAGTTGAGTTCCTCCTTTGCTTCACAGAAACTGCCGGGTAGTATGTAATTGTCTAACTGCTTGACTTGTTCCCTACGACGATTTGTGTTGACTAGATTACACCAACCAAAGTTTGACATTAGCGTGAGCACTTACTTCAGTTCGGTTTTCGGGATTTTTGTTGAAATCTCTTACCCCCCCCCCGACCATTTCCAGTCAAAGTTCGGATTCTCGGCCATACCAGGTGCTCACTGCGGAAAGATTTGTTGACGATATTTTTCGTATACACATTTCCATATGCTACACATGATCGTTTTTTTAACCTTCGGCCCACAACCACAGGAATCGAACAGGGTGAATGTCCTTGCGCACATTGTGCCTTCTCGTTAGGTCTCTTTTCTCATTAAAATAATTCTCACGGATAATTCTACTGGTCTGGGTACTAAAGTTCGTATCATAATTGACTTCCCAAGAGGTAAGCTATTCACTACGGAGTTGCCTACTAGGCTATTTCCAATTTTTAATACAATTACGAATAAGTCTCTCGCTTTCCTTCTCCTAGGTGGTTCTAGTATTCACATATCAAGTGTATTGTAAAAAGTGAGCTTTCTCTTCAAAATTCCTCATCATGCTTAAATGAAGTGACCTTTAAGGGGATTCACATATATAGTCTACTTTTGAAAACGTATATTTTTGTAAAAGTGCAAAATACAAGCTTGACCCGACGTAATATATTGTTTAAAATATATGTCTCCGAGTAGGGAGTGTGTGGTGCAAAAAGTCCCGTGTGTGAGGAATTTAGGGGTGTGGTTTGATGAGCACCTTGACATGCAGCTACATATTACCAAGCAATGTCAAAAAGCTATGATGCATCTGCAAGCCATTCGTTCTATTAGGAAGTATCTTTCTATAGAAGCCACTCGGAGTGTATTGCATGCTTTTGTGACATCATGTCTTGACAATGGAAACAGTCTTTTAATTGGTGTTCCCAAGGTACACATAAGAAAATTACAGATAGTACGAAACATGGCAGTTCGTTGCTTGCATAACCTTAAAAAATATGATCCTGTTTCCTCCTACATTTCATCTGAGCACTGGCTCACAGTTGATAAAAGAATAAAGTTTAAATTGATGTTAATAGTCTACAAATGCTTAAATAATCAAGGGCCAACATATCTCATTGATATGCTGATAAAAGATTTTAATGCCACTCACAATCTCAGATCTAACAGTGACACATTACGATTGGTAGTTCCACGCACCACTTCCAAGTCGTACGGTGACCGTGCCTTTATGTTTGCAGGTCCTAGACTCTGGAACTCCCTTCCTTTCTCTCTCAGAAGTGTCTTGAATGCCTCAAAATTTAAAGCTGGACTAAAGACTTACCTTTTCAACCTATAGTATTATCTCTCATTTATTACTTGTAAAGTGCACGTGAATGACTATGTCACATCGTGCGCTATATTAAGTCTAATCTATCTATCTATCTATCTATCTATCTATCTATCTATCTGTCTGTCTGTCTGTCTGTCTGTCTGTCTGTCTGTCTGTCTGTCTGTCTGTCTGTCTGTCTGTCTGTCTGTCTGTCTGTCTGTCTGTCTGTCTGTCTGTCTGTCTGTCTGTCTGTCTGTCTGTCTGTCTGTCTGTCTGTCTGTCTATCTATCTATATATATATATATATATATATATATATATATATATATATATATATATATATATATATATATATATATATATATATATATATAAATAATAAGAAAGTAAACACTATTGCATTTCAAGATACAAGCTTGTTTCGTATAGGCATACGTTTGTAGTCTACACTCCTCAGTCTACAAATGCGAAGCATAACGGTTATAAAATAACAAAATGAAAATGAGACGCGCGTGTTATAGACACGTCATAGAGGTTAAGCGCCCATTATGACGTCCACAGAAGAAAGTATTATCTGCAGAACTAGAACGCGCAAAAGTAGCTTAAGAGTGCGCGGGTTATTTAAATACGCACAAAATCTAAGTGTTTTACAGATCAGTATTTATACTCGCTCCCATCGGTTGAGCACTGTATCCAGTGTTGTTTCGCTATCTTTAACTATATATATATATGAATGTAGTGTAGTATTCGTACGCAAATCTGAAATAAAGAATTTGGTCCCCGGGTAGGAAAAAGTTTTATCTTAAAAAGAGTAATAATTAAAGAGTGATTGCCTTAGTACGCTTCATTGTAGGTCTGTATCAAAAACCATTTTGTTCCCTCCTTAAATGTAACCCTTCCTTTCAATGCCTTGTTTGTTTTATATCTTTCGGCTTGGTTCACAAATCATCATCACAAGTGTGCTACAAAAGTTGCCCCCACATGAAATCTGTGGATATCGATCACTTCCATCCTATTCGTACTTAGGGTGGAACGTTTTAAAAGGTGGGCTAGGTCATTTATGGGTCGGCTACAGGTTATTTGGGTGTACACGGGACAACGTCGGGTTTGCTCGAAATGAGAGGTTTGGAGGCGCTAGCCTAGACCATTTATACCATATGAGAGGCACTAAATTAAGCATTCGATGATCTTCTAGTGCATGCAAACTTAATTTACTAAATCATGCCGACAAAAGTACTGGTAAGAATTGCATGTGTATCGTTTGTAAACATTGACATATAGTCATTACTGTTTGCACAAAGTTGAAAGAATAGAGATGGCTTCAAAACCTAATTCGTTAAATGTTGTTCCTAGAACTAAGTAACTTCACCAACCGTTCTAATTGGCGTCCTGTAAGTGTCATCTATCAATCAAGATATGTTCAGAAGGTACGACCACTTTTATGAATAAGCTCAGCAGCAAGCAGATGGTCGTACTTATTAAAGAAACCATACACGTGGGGGAGAATTTGTCAAGATCCAAGTCTATTAAGTGCTATATCCTGGTTTTTGGAAACAAGGCACATGCGGTTTATACCAGGGACCGATGCAGTTTTTGACTAAAGGGGGGGGGGGGGGTGCGATATAGTCAATATCTAAGTGGAGCGCCACCAATTGGCACGAAGCGTGCAGAGCAAATTTTTGGCCCAAAAGACCCTCAGATTGCAAGAAATAACATTTCCCAGGCGATTCTAGACCCTTTATTCTGTTTCATTTTAAGCTTTCATTGAAATTCATGTGTCTTGTGAGAGATGCATGCCTGATAACGATCTTAGCAATGAAGAGTCCGGAACAGTAAGTTGTTTGTTGTGCTCTCTCTAGGCATTCAAAGTTGAAGTTGCTCTCTTGTGCCCATTAAATAAATATTGTATATACTTTCTCTTTTGAAATCCTCTGCAGGCGTTTTTCAACTGAAATGTTTGATTTACTTGCATAGGATTTTTGTTCATCTAAGCGGGCGCCTCAAAAGGTTGAGCGTACAGAAAAATTCTGAAAAATTGAGACTCCTCCGATAGCCAGAAATTGCATTTTCCAGGCCTCTATAAGCAAGGCAGTACACATGTGATTTTAACAGAGCTTGGACAAACGTGTAACATTTATGATTTGAGACTGGGGGATTAGTCTTAGAGGAGGAGGAGGCCAACGACTATCTAAGTGGAGCGGAACCGTGAGGTAGCACGGAACGGAGAGAAAAGTTTGAAAAATATCCACACCTCAGATGGCCGCGAAATGGAAACGACGTTCCCAGACTTGTATAAGCCTCCACTTTGAAGAAAATTTGTCTTTCTTTTGGACCTTATTTAGTAAATATTGATTTCAGCTTGAAATGAAGACGAAAGGAAATGCCAACCGAAGTAATACGAAAATGTAATTATGAGAAAAGCTTTACCCATCTTTTAATTTTGGGTTGTTTTCCTCATGATAGTCCTGCCTTTGACATATCAAGGATATGAACCTGAACTTTCTCAAGGAATATGATAATGAACGATAATTGGATTTGACGAAAAAAGGGAACTTGTCTGTTTGCTTGTCGAGAAAATAATTGGTAACAATCACGTAATTGGGGTTTTCACGACAAAGATAAGTCATAAACAGTGATTTCAGCTCGTGTTCGTGTTTGGTTGTGGGCAGAGGATTCTCTGCCAACTAAAATATGCAAATAATTGTTTTGAAATAGTAAGCGGAAGCGTTATCATTGGTTGGAGCGGAGCCAACAAAAAATCTCAACCTCTCAGCCGGAAATGGCACTTTCCAGGCTAGTATGTAACTTTAAGGAGTCGTTTTCGTTTGCAATAAAACATTCACTTCAATGAAAAATAATTATTTGCAAATTCGTAGAGAAAATTTCCAGATAAATTTTTTAAATATACCACTACAATTTCCCGGCGAAAACTTTGGGTTCTGCATACACCTTTTTAATTTGACAGTTAATTAAAGAAACATCCTTAGCCTTTTACAGCTTCCGCCTGGACACTATTCTACCATTTCGGACAAAAGGGTACAAACACTTCGAAGTGAGACTGAGGAATAATTGATTTTTATAGGGTGCCAGAATGTGTTGCCAGGTTTAATCAATGGTTTTGTATCTTCCATAAAAATTTCATCGTGGTTATGATGTTTTTTAGAACTTTTTAGGACAGGCACTATTTTAAAGAATTCGGGCACGCTTAAGAGCAGTGGCGGAGCTGCCATATGGTCAGGGCCCCCCCCCCCTCCCCCCGACGGACGAAAATCGTCTGTAGGCGCCCTTTTTAGGTTTTTAACATACTTTACTCTTGCACCATTATTGGCAAAAGACATAAATTATTAGCGTTGTTTTAAGGCCCAGATAACAAAATGCTCAAACAGCCACCAGTAACTGTACAATCTGCACTGCCGAAACTTATCTTCATGCTTTATACCAGTGGTTCCCAACGGGGGCTGTACTTGCAATAATCGTGATATTTTATTCAGGTCGTCTAACTAAAATTCTGAAGAAACTCTGAAAAAGGCATGTTGGTATTTAAGTAACTTTTGTATTGCGAACTTTTTTCTGATGGGAGAGGAAGAGTGGGGGAGGGGAGGGGGACAAACCTGATGTTCAGTTCAATATACACAGTTTGCATAGGTTTCGAGACAAAGGACAAACTCAAGTTATGAACTTGGTCCCGCAAATGCAGACAAAGAAAACTGGGACACAATACTATGAATAAAGCACCATATATGTAGCTTTGTTTAGTATTGTGGTATGCTTTTGCTCAGGTTGTCATGGTTATGAAGAAAAATTCCGAAAATTATTGAATAGTATTTTTTATTCTTGTTTGATGAGCTGTAGGGGTCGTTTGAACTAAACCAATTGACTAAAGGGGGCGCTGTGCTAAAAAAAAGGTTGGGAAACACTGCTTTATACGCTCTACTGAATGTTGTCGCTGTGCTAATTTAACTGCTTCCACACCAAGCTTGATTATAGGCTAACAAAATACACCGACTGAAATTAACTTCACCTTCCCTGTCAATAAAAGATGTTGCAAAGGGCGCAACATGGTTGCGCAAATAGTCCTCTTGCTGTCGGGTATAATTGTCAACATAGACAATAAAAAGAGTTTATAAAGATACCAAAATAGCTTCCACAATATTTTTCAAAATTATTTGAAGAGAACAATCAGGGTAAAATAAAACAAAACTGTTATCCTAGTGGTAATGATTTAAGGGTTTTAACGAGCAGTTTCCATTTTGCTTTTATTCAAGTGACCATTCTCATGATAAATGGCTATTATTTCTGACACTGCACGATAATCCCATGGAAATGCTTATTTCTGTACTTTCGTGATCTCTAAAGCCAGAAAATTGCATCTATTAAGCCTACGTTTAGGGTACTTTTATTTATTATGAATTTGGTACCCAGAGAGCCAAGCAGACCCTTTTTCTTGGCTATTTCTTTCAATGTACTTAATTGATATACCTATTTCCAAATAGCAATTACAAAGGATTTTGGGATAGAATTTTGATGTTTGTCATTTTTTTCAATGGCATTTTACTGTGGTGAAAATTGAAACACACACAAAACTCTATCCCACAATTCATTGTAATTGCTATTTGGAAATAGGTCTACGGCCATTTCAGAGTGGTCACATGATGTAAATTACGTCAATTAATAGATAAATGTTTCTTCGTGTACTTATCTTGATTTCCAGATGCTAAAAATGTACACCGAACGGTGATTAATTTCCATAACTTTCCTCCCCCTCCCCCCACCCACCCTGTAAGATTGATTGCTATTTAGCTCTTTAGCAGGTTTTAATCTTTATCTTCACAAAGTAGCCCATTATTTCATAAAAATCTTAAATCGAGGCCTGACAATAACACAAAATATGATGACCGCCTTCATACTAGAATGTGAAAGAGAGGGATGGAAACATAGGCGTCCGCAGGTAGGGGCGGGGGGGGGGAACTTGCCCTCCCCTGGAAAATAAAAAAACCTGGAAAAACGAAGAAAATATAAAGAAAAAGACGAAGAAAATTTAACATCAACATTTCTTAACAGTTCACTCAGTGTTTCACCCATTTATATGCGGTAAATAGGCTTTAGAAATGCCATTTCCAGCGATCTGAGAGGCATTTTGGGCCAAAATTTTCTTGCGCTCCCAGTCAACTCATGGTGTCGCGGAGTTTCCCCCCGAAAGAATTTCCCCCTCCCCCGAATTTTCTTCTGCGGAGGGCCATGGATAGAAAATTTAAATATTTTTTAATAGAAAAACTTGCTGATGAGAAATGTCAAACAAGTCTTCTACCAGGTGCGGAAAATCAAATGGAAAGTCTGAAAAGCCGTAGTTTTGATCGTGCTGAGGCAGAGGGTAGTTACTCCTTCGAACCGCCCCTGCAGATCATTTTCGCCCCTCTGACCAAAATTCCTAGCTCCGCCACTGCTTAAGAGTTTTCTGTGAGATTTAAAACATGTCCATGAGCAGCAATAACGAGGGGGGGGGGGGAGCAGGGGCAGTTGTTCCCCCTAATATTTTTGATGGGGGCAGCTTATCGCATGTCCCCTCCCAATATATAAGGCATGAAGAAAAATATGTGCAGCCAATTCATTTTTTGTCACCGTTATATCCAGTAGATATTTTGCGATTGACGTGACAAGTAGGCCTAATATCTGAAGCATTTTGTCCTTAAATTACAAAAATTTTCTGGAGCTATGTTCGCTTTTCTCCACGATTAGATTTGGTTTAAACTGTTTAGCGTGAGTTTCAGACATGTTGATGGAATAAAAGTATAGTGTTCGTAAGTATCCTATGAGAAGTTGTGAGGACGTTGTTCAAAAGCCTCATATTAAAACGATGGAAGATTCCTTTCTGCTGTTTGGGATATTCTTTATCCAGCCATAACATCATATCATAGGCCTAAGAAGCAGCGGGGGGGGGGGGGGGGTTTGGGCGACAGCCCCTAGTAAAAGGGGGTGTGGAAGCATGTTTCCGCCCTCCCCACTTCCCGGGCCAGAAAAAAATCTTTTTTTATTCCTGCAAATCCCAAAAAGCAAAATTTTCACGCGCCGTAGAGTGCAATTTGAAGTTCAGAAGTGCTCGCCCGTAAATGAGTTTGGTGAACTTTTTTAACTCTGGAAATGACAAAATCGGATATTTACCATAATTATGAGACCCCACATAAATAAAAGACACCGGCAGATATATTGCTATTTTTATAAACTGTCTTTCATAAAATACCATTTTTTTTTTCAATTTAAGTCCTTGACTCTGAAATATTTTGTGTAAAATAGAAACAAAGTTTAAGAAACTATTGGAATGTCATCGGAGAGTGTCAGTTTGTAGGCTTCGGATAATATTATATAGCAACAACGATATTCAGTCGTCGTGGAATCATTCTCAGATTTGCCATCAAAATAGAAAGTGCAATTTCTTCAGTACTCCCCAAAGTTTTTAAATTTTCTTTAAGGAAACCCAGAATCGAAAACTTTCCGCAATACAAGCTCCATATCTACAAATATTTGTTTAAAAGGGGGAAAATATCGGCGCTTCACTCGCTGCAAATTAATTCCTTAACTGTCTACTGCAATGGTGTTCACACTTGAAAGAAAAAATCGAAAAACTTGGGTGCTTGCCCTTTTCCCATGAAAAAGTCTGTTTACCCTCCTGCTGCTTAGCTATTACTTTCAAGCCCCAGAAATGCCATTTCCGGCTGTTCGAGGGGTCACGATTTTTCAATTTTTGTACGCTCCGCGTCAACTGAAATTGGCGCTCCGTATAGATAGCCCCAAAACAAGACTTCATATTTCAGGCAGGGATCATTGGCCTACCGTACTACACCATCATCAGATACCTTTTAACCCTGTCAGTTGAGTAATCTGTGTAGATGGATTCTTTAGTTATTAAAGTGTCAAAATGTTATCAATGTTCGATGTATCCAGAGCGCATAGGCAGGCATACACTGGAATTGTTGTCTAGTGTAGCATGGCTGACAAAAAGCGAATGTCTCCACCTTATTGAGTGCGCATTTTCATTTGAGAAAATTAGTTATGACATTTAATTTTTTATTGAGAAAAAATAGTTCTTTCTCGTACAAAACAGGGAAAAATTTAGCATAAAAATGTACCTTTTGGTCCATGGAGTAGGGTGAGGTGCATGATCGAAAACTTGTTGCACCCGCTTTCATATTGCTTCCTACGCCACTGCATCATATTGTGCAAAAAGTGTTAAGTGTCTCATTGATAAGTTCAGGGAAGTGGAAGGGAGTTATTCCTTGAAATGTGGTGCCTTTGTTTTCCACCAAAAATACTTTTTTAGGAAATAGCAAACTACGCCACTGCATCATATTGTGCAAAAAGTGTTAAGTGTCTCATTGATAAGTTCAGGGAAGTGGAAGGGAGTTATTCCTTGAAATGTGGTGCCTTTGTTTTTCACCAAAAATACTCTTTTAGGAAATAGCAAACCTCTTAATTGCTGACGGATCTTTTAATTGCCATCAAAGTCAAAAGAGGTCGAATGATTGACACTTTTTCAACGTACACGGAGAGTTCTCTGATTACATATTATGGACTTGCATGCCCCTCAGAATAATTTTGCGAACAATGAAATAGGGTCTCATGGAGAGGGAAGATCTCGAGATAGTTTTGGGAGGGACTTGGAATAAACTAGATGAAACTGGAATTGTCTGGTATGAGAGCTGGGAACGTTTTTTCATTTGGTTAAGATTAGCCGAATTTTTTCAGCATTCCCAGAGCAAAAACCACCAAAGTTTTCGACGCGCTTCGAGCGTTATAACTGTCTCATTCCTGATTTTCTTTTTGAAAAACCGTCACCTCTGGCGCATCTTTGGGTTGCTGGACTCTTAATGAAATAGAAATTCCCTTCCCTGGTCGGTTATATCCTTTCATGACCTCTTTTACTACTTCGTTCTTTACGTTTAGGACTCACAGTCGGCGCTGGACGAACTATATATTTTATTAGCATTAACTTTAGCCGTGAACTTGTCCAGCCAGTGTTAGGGAAATGCTCAATGTTGGTCCCCGTGTACCATAAGCCACATCGACACCGCTAGGCCATCCAGGTCAGGCTTGAGATATCATGTGATTCTCGCAAACAGTGGTTACCATATGGTGTCTCTCGTAAGTACAAACATAACCCTTTGCCGGTGTCCTTCTTCTCAAGCTACTAAAAGTATATCTAACTAACTGACTGACTGACTGACTGACTGACTGACGGACTGACTGACTGACTGACTGACTGACTGACTGAATGACCCACCGACCGACCGACCGACTGACTAACTGACGGTGACTGACTGTGACTGACTGGCTGGCTGGCTGGCTGGTTGGCTAACTGACTGAATAACTGACTGACTGACTGACTGAATGACCGACCGACCGACCGACTGACTAACTGACGGTGACTGACTGGCTGGCTGGCTGGCTGGCTGGCTGGCTGGTTGGCTAACTGACTGAATAACTGACTGACTGAATGACTGACTGACTGACTGATTAACTAACTAACGATATAACTCAATCACTAAATAAATTACTAACTCTTCCATATCAGAATTTATGGTTACCGTGTCGTTCATGAATATGCCCCATCTATATCTGATACAGATCGCGGACCTTGAGTATGCCAGATTGTCTAGTAAAACTTAAATAGTTGCCCGAATATTTGCACACTTCGGCCCGAAATTTAGATTTTGCGGAAATTTGGGAGGCATTCTGCGCCGTGCCCATGAACCTAGGGTGTGAAGGGAGGGGTTGCCACCCTCCCCTTTGAACTGTTTTTAAAATGCAAGGTATCCTTATATGACATTTGGTACTTTTATCTACTTTTTAGTTAAAATTTGTGTTATATATTTAATATATTTTAAGGAACTCAAAAAAGGCATTTTTGAGAGGTGGCAGTAGAGTTCAATGCCTACATTCGGTCTAGGCTTTTGCTTGAGACTGCCTGTTCTCCCCATACTTAAAAGAAACATGACGATCATGCGTATATTTTGCTCCATTTGGCCCGTCCCTGCCATGAGTATATACATGAAGACATGCAGAAGACTCAAGTGCGCAAAGTGCGGGTAATTTTTTGTAATTTGGGAAACAATTTCGATACAAAGCAATAAAAAATACGTCTATGTTTGTTCAAAACACACCTTTTATGTAAGCCTATAGGCAGAGAGATGAACCTGTAATCTTCGATTAAGTGTTTCAGCCATTAGCTCTTCTCTGTAACTTTTCCTAATAATTGTCAAGAGTGCGAATCATTAACAATGCTGAGATCAATGGCGGGCCAGGATGTCGAAATTGGGGGGTGGGGCACACCAAGGGAAAAGGATGATGTTGGTGCAAAAATTTTAGGGCGCAGCTCGGAACTAAGCCAAAGCGCCCGTTCCTGGTGTGGGGGTCCAGAGGGCAAAACTCCCGGAAGCAAAGGTTCAGCATACCTCTGGATGAAAATTTAAGTCTCTGGAGAGGTATATTATTTATTTTTTGGTTAATCCCACCCCTAACTGACCTAACTTGGGAGGGGGGGGGGGGGGAGGGGCAAGTGGGAATGGCAAGTAAAAAATTTTAGAGAAATGTCCCCTCTTTCCCCCGAAGCGTCGCTACTGGCTGAGCCCCTTCATATTCATAATGACACGCTCTCAGCTTACGCACACGAACAATCAACCACAATAGGGCTGATGCATAATTTAGATATGTTTGAGATGCTTTTAATAATTAATACAACAATGAGACTAAAGAACTTAGCAGTTTTGTGGAGGATTTGCGAAAATTGTGCTCCTTGTAGTGCTAACTTAAATAATGAAATAATTCATAAAAGTTCACCGCGATTTATCTAGTTTGAAAAGTCGACATAGTTTCAGTCGAAAAACTTGCTAGACCAAGTATAAGAAAGTTCTAACTGGAGTTTCGGATTTTCCAACTATCGTAGCTCTGACGAATTTTTAGGGGGCTTTGGAGGTGAAACACGGGGTTGAGAAACCACCTGTTGCAACGGTCCTGATTGTTGTAACTGAAAATGATTTTCAAAACATAACGGTAACGTTATTTCGTAATCAATAGACACTGCGACATGCACCGGAAATTTTTCCATAGCCGCTTTTCGATTAAAATGCTCCAACGAACGAAAACGTGAGCTTGGACATAATCGGCTTCTCACAAACACCAGTCAATCCGAGCTGTATAACCTCAGATGTAAACATTGTATACCTTATTGTCCGGAATGAAACGAATAATCACGGAAATTTCAAACAGTTTTGTGAAAAAATTCTCATCGACGTGAAAACCAACACTGACAGGTGAGCGTTTCGACAAGTAACCTTTCTTCGTTTTGTGAGAATGACGCTAATATAGATCCCAACGTGATGTTACATATACAGTTTCTGGGTGATATCAAAATTATGCATCCCCTTAATGCAGTTCTGAATTAGCAATAATCCAGTTTCCGATAAAATTTAGGTAAAAACTGGACTTCAGGTTGGGCGATCGCAAAGCACAGTTACGTTATCTTATGGTAATTTTACGTAGGCCCTATATGTGTAGAACACCTATAAGTTTCTTGTGCAGTATGCACTGTTGAGAATAATCAAAGCGAAGGCACTTCACCCATAATTCTATGGGTGTCCACTCAGATGTTTTTCACGGGTGGATACAGCAGGAAAATGGTACATTCGTCCAGGGTTGACTGTGGAAAAATACTCCGATAGGTATGGCGCACATTTAATGATCTTCAACGGAAATTACAAACAAAATATATCGCGCCCTTAGCATGTGTTCCTCTAAAATAACGATTTGATTTACGGTTAACAAAAGTTACAACTATGTTGGTTGTATTAAGTTATGATTTCACAATAAGAATATCGTTCTTTCGTGATTCTGAAGAAACACAGATTGGAATCAATAAAAGATTTGCTCTTATTGCTTTTGTAGAATATTCATTACGCCAATACAATGTAATATTTCTTAAGTTCACGCAGAGTGTCTCCTTATTGGATCCATCGTCAGGATGGTAGGTAGTAAATCTTTGGCTTTAAATTAGTGGACTTTAAATTGTACGACGCGGACGCCAGCTGCAATGTGATGAATTCAACTCGTGCGTTGGACCCTGTAATTTTACAACTAATTGTTGCGCAATTTCGCGTTGCACTCGAAACGCCAATGCGGTCCGCGTCTTTAAATCTATGGCTCCCTATACTTGAAGCCAAACGGTGTGACGGTAATACAATACGCACAGGGAGCGTTGTGATCACATATTAATGGCCCTGAATGCATTGCCAGCTTAGGACATAACAATGTAACATGGTTTGCAACAGCACAATGACGGGGTCAAGACAGCATCATTGTAAGGAAAAACTTAGTCGGGAAAATTGACCTTTTTGGAGTGAAAAGGGAACGATTGTTTCATTAAACCCAAATTTTACAACTTTCCATAACTTGTACCTGATATCTAGCTGTCGTAAATCAGTCCAGATAGTGGAATGTGGCATTTCCCAGGTTTGTCAGTAGAATCAAATCAATCCTTCGCTTGATATTTGCTTTCAAAAATGTTTACTTTAAAAAACATGAGCAAATTTGCAAAATATTCAGAAAACTACTAGTTAAAAATGCACCACTACCATTTTTGGGGCAAAACTTTCGGTACTATTAAACACGTGGTTGTCGCAATGGTCTAATGAAGGAGCGTCGCACCACATGGCTGCGATAGGACATTTATCAATCTACGCGATGCGTACATATTAGTTCGCGCGGAGCGCAGCGGGAATTTTTGCCGAAATTACCTCCCAGATCACCGTAAATGACATTTCCGAACCCGTTTAAATGCCGTTTTTTGCTCATTCACATACCACTCCACCCTTGAGAATAAATGTCGCTTTAATATCGTTGAAGTAAATTATTTTGTATGCGGAGTTAGTTTATAACTCGGGGAAATTGATTTTTTTTTTGTGAATTTACACTTCACACCACCCCAAGAAATAAATGCTGCCGCTGAAAGTCGTTGAAGAAGATTCATTTTGGGGACAAACTACGATTCGGGACGTCTCATGACGCCACCCTGCTCTCCGTATAATCTGGCAATTAAAAACAAATCTAAACTCCATAGCTCGAATATTCAACCATTTTGGGCAAATTGTTGCAATATTATGAAATGAGTATTAGATATTATGAAATGAGACTAAAATTTTCATACATACGTACGTAATCTGTCAAAATGCGTGCCTAATTAACGTAATCCTTTTGAAGTTTCATTGAATGTTTACCGTACGATGTTTTTAATATAACAAATCTTTGAAATAATTTGAACTATAGATTTCTGTGAAGGAACAATATGAGAGGACAAATGCACCCTCATTCTCCCGACGGTAATATAAAAGATTTTAAGACATTGTCCCCACTACGCACCATTTCTGTCTCATTTTGTAACTTCGGGCTTGCCCATTACATATGCGCATATTCATTCATACCGTACTGGAAAATTTATCTTAGTTCAGTCAGGGAGCCGTAACAGCTCCCTGGTTCAATGAACTGTCCCAGTGTGAAAACGTTTGTCGTTAACAAATGGCGTTTGCTGGTCTCTGTGGACAGGTAAATTAGTTTTCGCTTCATCAAACCTTTTGGTACATTTTCGTACTGTGTCAATCTTGTGAGTTAGCAATGCACATGCAAAATTTACAGCAACGACAATGCAGTTGTCAGATATTGTCTGAATACCTGTTTCGATGGAAAAAAATTGTGGTATACAAGAAGTAATGTACTCAAAAGCCTTAAATAAATAAATCCTGCATTTTAGATGTTAGCTTGGTGAGCCCACTTGTACAAGAACAACACATGGGCAATGTATAATATGAGCCACCTATGATGATTTGAGAAAACGTACTTATTACAGGATCTACACAACAAAGCAAAGGAATATGATTTCAGCAAATTATTACGGCACTGAGTAGCCAGTTGAGGTTTTTGGAGGATGGTGGGGGTACCGGTAAAGGATGGTTTTCATTTGTTAGGCACTTTAATGTATAAGGGCGGTATTAAGTTTACTCGATGGTACGTGCTCGAGTACATTTTCTGTTCTCATGGCGTTGAAAGTCAAGAAGGCCTACTCATAACCTGGGCCTTTGAACCCTTACTAACGATTATATGAAATTGTAACCGTACTTTGAAGCTTTACATTATTAAAGGTAAAAAAATAACAGTCCAGGTTGTTTCAATTTTCAATCTTATTGGTTCCTTTCTTATATGACGGAATTTGAAAGAAATTAAAGCTACCTATAGCGTTCAAAAGCGTAAGTAGCCTTGAGGTCCACCTTTATTTTTTGAGGTGGACCTCAAGATGATAAAACGTAAATTGTGCTGACTAGGAGCAATAAAAAGTAGAAAAAGAAGGGTTAGGGAGAACGGTTTGCAAGACACCTATCTTTGTTCCAAGATAAGAAATATATACATTTTCGATCACGTACATTATGTCAAGGGGTATTGTTTCCTTAGTCATAGGAATACTTAATTTGAATCCACATAGAGTCTCTACAAAATACTGTAGCCATCCTCGCATCCTGCAAGATGGTCATTCAGCTTCAAAACATATACCTATATTCATTATTAGAATCTGAAAACGTGAAGAAGTGGTAGTTTTTGTAGTCACACTGGTATTGTTTGGTACAAATCAAGAAATTTTCAAATAATAAGAAAATATCGATTGTGAGTCCTTTTCTGTATGGCGGAATATAGAGACCACAAATTAAAATCCCAGAAGCTTAGAAGAAAATGAAAAAAAAAAAAAAAAAAAAAACGGGTTTGTATTAGGTGATCTGCCTTTCAAGAGGTACATTAAATAGAATGTCGAGGTGACTGAGGTTGACTTTGGTTTCTCAATGTACGAGAGTATCTACCGAACGTGAAAAATTTTTAGTAATTTTTGTTCAATTTTAACAAACATTTGAAACTGTGAAACTTAGCCTACATTGGAGAAAAAATTGTAAATGTATGGCAATTCTTTGGTTTTTATTGGAAAATCTTACCTTTCTTTTGAGAAAATCAAGTAGGTAGTGATGGCGGATCAAGCCTGAGGATTTACTAGGGTGAGGAAGGTGGTAAGTTTGTGGGGGAAAATGGAGGGCGGGGTTAGTATAAATGCCAATTGGACCAGGGAGTTGCAAGGCCGAAGCGCAACCGTGTGGAGCGTACCAGAAATTTTTGGGATTTGCTAGGATCTAAATCTTGAAGAGGTATTCTAAAAGGTGCCACAATACCTAGACAGCCGTTATATTATGTGGCTATAGACATTTCGGGCAAAGTGTTTCGTGAGACTATGAACTGTGTGAGACTGTGAGTATAGAGGTTGTGTTCCATACATAGACTGTCAGAATGCGTGTCAAAGTTTTGTAATCCTTTTGAAATTTTCATCGACTATTGCTGTGACTAAATGTTTTCTTTATCGATCGAGGAAATTTTTGAAAGAATTTGGACAGACATCTTCTGTAGGGTTTAAAAGGTAAAGTACTAGATTTATCAAGATGCCGACTGCCCGAATTTTCCAGGTCCTGCCCGAAATCCAGGTCTTGCGAAAGTTTAGGGAGCAAGTCTGGCCCTTGCACCACTAGGCTTGTACTCCCGTTGTTAATACCTTTGATATCACCCTAAGACTATGCAATCTGAAATAACTATTTTGTAACAATTTTAGACGGTAGGCTTACAACTTAATCAGCGCAAAAACGTTTGATGTTTTCGGTAGATTAAAAACGCAATAAACTTTAAAAGACGCAAATTTCCCCGAAAAATTCGAATAAACCTAGGCCTAGCTCCAAGTGTAACGTTGCGTAATAATACAGAACAACCTTGTTCACATTTTATCAGGGATCTTTATTCAGTAAATAAAGTGTTGATGTATACAGTAGTACCCTTACAACTTCATTGAAGTTATAGTAAGAGTATGATTTCGGCCGGTGATAAATGTGGCCCAACAAAGGATAATTTGTTAGAAATGAAATTTTTTAGCATAGGTTACTTTTTATGCATCCCACAGAGGCTTGGAGAATCAGCCACAGGCCCATTTTCTGCACGTAGCTAAAGGTTTGTGCTTGTCGAAGTAAGTAATTAGGACTACGATTTTCGTAACCACGTTTTCTAGTTGGACTCGTTTACGTCAAATATATACTGAGCTGATGGCTTTGTTTGGAATAGCCACATTTCTCAAATTCATGCCAGCCTTTGTGCTTCTAGGCCTGCTCACAAGAGAGGTATCAACTGACACCAACGAAACTGGTAGTATGATGCTTTCGACGGTCTACATCCATTTTCCCCCATTAAACCAACACAACGCACCACGACAGAGCTGGCCTAGATACAAAGGATAAAAAGTTCTGAAAGTCATAAGAGTTATCTGATTATTGGTGAGCAAACGCATTTCGATTCTCGACGACCTTCAGACCTTTGGAGACCTCGACCGCACACACCTGCGTTAAATTTGGATCAAGTTTGATCTTGGAAACAAATCACCACCTCTTTTCTACACCTCACCTTTACCTCGAGATTGATTCAAACTTTCTCACTGTGTTGTCAATGTTGATTGTACACACCGTGCCCCACGTGTAGTTCGCTCGCGCCAGTTACCTTGGTCCGTAACCGCACTTACCAAAAACATTTGGTCGGCCTTACAACTCAGTCATTGGCAAACAGATATTCAATAGGTGAACAACGGCAGTCGAGTGTGTTCACAACGCACACGAACGTTCCACACAGTTACACCTTCGTGTTTTCTTTGACAACGTTCAACCTCAAGTTTGAGGAACTGCTAAGTCTTCTGGAGGAACAGTGTTCGTGTAATCATACTACAGTGGAACGAATTAAGACAAAATCTCATCAGGTATATATGAAATGTCTATGGTAGCTCATATTCATGGATATGCTGGTACGATCAATACCTGAGTCATTTTCTTGTCAGATGCTACTTAATGAGTTTATCGCTGCTGTCTTCCCATGAACTTACCTTGTTTTGAACGTCTTTGCGTTGCTTTGGTATACCGAATTCTTTTATTTTCCATCCGCAATCGTCAGACTTTTTGCAGGAGTCAGCTTCCCACCGTGAATGCTGTGCTAGTATTTTGAACCACCTAAAGGAAAAAAAAAAAACGAAACCCATGGAGTTACCGTAATGAGCCTTGTACACAAGTATCTAGTACATGATGAAGATTTATTAGGATCGCACATCGTGTTATCAAATTCTGCATAATCAGCGGGCAGTTATTCCAACTTCCGTTGGAGTTTCCAGTTTTCAAAGTAAGAGCTTTTTTCTATATTTCACTTTTTATTGTGTCTGACAACCTAAATTAGTAAAACACGTAGCCATGTGTTGTCATGGTTTCACTTCACAATACATGTTCATAGCTTAACTGACAAGCTATAGCCTAATTTAGGTTTCAACCCACGGTACCCTAAAGTGTTGAGGGTTTCTCATTTGGCACCTTGGGCCCCAACTCATAGCCCAAACAGGGGTCCAATTCCCTGCATGGAAAACCACCAACCTTACTAGATTCAATCAGTCTTCTTGTACTTGTTGTGGGAACACTTTTGACCAATTGCAATGAACGTGTTCGTTCTTGATAGAAATAGGCAATGGGAGTTTATATAAGACCAGTAAATCAATTCACACGATATTTTATTGCCAGCCATAGGCGTACCGGAGACGGGGTACAGGGAGGGGGAACTCACCCTCCCAATTATGGCAAAACAGTTGTCCATTCGGGCAAAACTTGACAAAGGGTGCCATTATTCGGGCAAAATTTGCTCTTGCCCTCCAAAAATTATCCGCTTACGCCTATGTTGCCAACAAACATAAAAGAATACCTACGTGGACAACAACTCCCTGTGCCATATCAGATTTGTTTACATAAACCACTACATCCCTTCCCACACCCCTCGACGTGAATCAATTGGTTGGGAACTGGGCTGTAAAACTCCATCTCTCTAACCTTTCCTATACCCCAATTCTGTTAGTTCGTATACAACTCAATTAAAACTAACGATACCCATCCGCTTAGTAAGTAATATTTGCACCGCTTTTGCAGAACAGTCACCAACATACGAAGTTGTAGAGTACACACATTGGTCCCATTAATGATGAATCTCTTTTAAGTGATGATTGTTTGCTTCGTCACCTTGACATTCCTGAATGTCATCTTTTCAGTTGTTGTGCTGCCCTAACATGAACACAAAATTTTGTTAAATATAATCAGTAGTCTATGATATCTGATATCTGCCTTGACGAAGTCGCCTAGAATGAACAAATCTCGATGATTAGTTACAACGGTAATGTAAGCGCCTTGAAAAACGTAAAGCTATGGAAGGGTTAGGATAATACTTCAATGGGGAAACTACTAAAACTTTCAAAATATATTTCAGTTTTTACGTGATAGTTAAGTAGTTGCAGTGGTCAACGGGCACCGATGCTTTTTATTGTCCTATCCGTGCATTCCAGTCAGCCAGTGGATTGACATTTAAGATTGAGTCGTGTGTGCTGGGAATTTTCTTTTAAGTGTTCTTAAAACTGTTAAAGGTAGAAAGGTTACTCTTTGGGGCAACTTTGATTACTGCAGTATTCCAAAAATAACGTAATGTACTGTGCTGCCGAGCTCTGGTTCCCGTCAAATCAGATGTTTTTTCATAGCACAATTCTGAAAGGAGTTCTTCCGTTGAACTAGGCCTGGGCCTAGGAATATGATACTTCCTGTTCTACAAAACTTGAACCATTCATGAGAACAACCCGTAAATGTGATAGGTAAAATACTAGTAAACAGGTAAAGGATATGGATGGATGATCTAGGTTATACATCTATGTCACAATTTACTTTTCAAACAGTTGTGTTACATATGATGGAGGGGAAGTTGATGACTGATTGGAACAAACCTGTGCAAAATCAGGCGCGGATCCAAACATTGCAAAAAGGGGCGAGGAAGCAGGGTTTTGAGGGAATTTCACTGCTAATTTCCCGTGTGTTTTATTGTTGATATGGCGAAAAAGGGAGGGCTGATGGCGTAAAAGCCCCCCCCCCCCGACCCGCGCCTGAAAATCCTCAATATTCTTGAAGGTGCCGCTCGAACCCTTCCGCACAGACAGGATCCAGGGACAACGCGGGGTAGGGTTAAGGGAAAACCACCGTCAAGAACTTGGATAGTCTGCAAAACTGTAAAATGTATTAGCTTTTGATGCTCATGGTAAGTGCTAAACAGGTTCAGAAAGTAACAATTGTACTCGTTAATAATCTTACCCGGAATAATATGAAAATTGTCATAATGCGGAGGGTTTCAGTGTGAAAAAACAATTACATTATATTGGGACATCCAGAACGTTAATAATAAGCAAAAATACTTGAAGATGGTGCGTTCAGAAATAATCCATTTCAATATAAAACTCTATTGAATTCTTACTTTCTGTACTCTCATTATTTTTCGAAAATTGAAGAAGTCGGAGAGCTGGTTTCGAAAATATTACATTACAAGTTTACAGTATATTTGCTATTGGTTATTACATTTTGTAGGGTTATGCTCCAAGTTCAAGGAAATGTTATGGGCTCTTTCGCAAACTTGAATATTCCCTAGCAGCTAAGATACAATTCTAGACAATCTTGTTTTGGCTAGGGGCGGGGGGGGGGGGGGGGGAGGCGCTTGAAACGATAGGATATAATTTTTCTAGACATGAGAATCCGCAATGCCAGGCTGGAGACCATGATAATAATACAGTTTACCATACAGTCATAGGAGAAACGCTTGCACTGATGTTCATCTAAAAAGAGAACTGCCAGCGAAAAATCACACGTTCTAACTGAAAAAAGTTGTTAATTCCGTCCACTCAATTGTATTGACGATACCATGGATACCACTTAGGCATCTGCCCCTAGTTTCATATGAAACCGTAAACACAGGTCTATATATGATTTGGAAACTTAGACGACGGTTTCGCCCAAAGCGGGTTCATGCGCACTGTTTAAGAAGGTGTTTCTTGATTGGCTGTTGCCATTGTATTCTTTGTTCGGGTTAGGGATTAGGGTAGGATTAGAGCTATCGTTAGCCAGTAAGGAATGTTTTTGTTAAACAGTGCGACCCCCCCACTCCCAAAGCAAGGTTCATTCAACCAGAGAGTTGCAACAGGTTCAACATAAGTAAATCACGACGTGCGAAGCGAGAATCACTAGATTACTTCGTCTGGTAGAGTATCCAAACTTCTTCCTATGGTGGGGCAAGGTTGGAAAGCCTTCATATATTCCTAGTTTCTTTAAAAACTGTCCACATAACTGTATATGCAATTTGTGGTGGGGGTTTTCCTTTTTAAAGGCCCAGTTCTCTCACCCCAAACAGTACCAATTCTCCTAACCTTCTTACTTAAGCCCCCCCCCCCCCCCACACACACACACACAATTGTCTGAAATTCATGCTCATCCAGGTACAATCGCAGTTTATTGGTTCAAGGTGAGTAAAGAAAGACTCAATTTACATAATCAAAACACTCTCAGTACCGTTCATGCTGTGCAATATAAGCTTTGGTACTCTGCATTGTTTGAATTAGGTGTCAGTCAAAGAGCTGAGCCAATTGAGAATTTCGGTACCCCCGTTCCAAAATTGTAGTTTGGGGTGAGAGGTTTGGCCCTTTAAACAAATATTTCGAAATATGCAGCTTGTATTGCAGGAAATGCCGGGTTTCTTGCACGGAATTTGTGAACTACAGCACATCATGTTCTTACCATTTCACAATTCAGATGGTAATGAGCGTAGCTAGATATTGTTTCAAGGGAGGAAAGCACCTAAATTTTCCGACTGTTTGAAAGTGTGAACAGCCATTCCATGTAATACTAATAGGTACGCAATATATGGTGCGTTCTCAGCTCTTAAACAAATATTTGAAAATATCGAGCTTGTTTTGCAGAGGAGATTCTGGGTTTCCTGTAAGGAAATTCGAAACGTTATTGAAGAATTTGCCCTCCTTATTGGCAAATCGGGGATTGTACGCCGGCGGATGAGGGTCGTTGTTCGTAATGTTATCTTAGGCCCGCCGATTGACGCTTTGTTGGCTTCTAGAAAATTATTTGAAAACCAAGAGCTTCCTTTGGAGAAAACTAAGAAATTAATGTTAGATAATTTAATAAAATAGCGCATTAGTTTATATTCAATGGTTGCGTAAATATACTTCCGACTTTTCCATTTGCAGAATCCACATGGAATATTTCCCAAACTTTGATTTGATTTTAAGTGTGAGCATTACAGCATTAGACGTTGCAATACGCGGGGCGGAAAGTGCGCCGAAAATTTTGCTTTTGTTACAAATAATTTTTGAAAACATGGAACTTTTAAGTTGTATTGGAGGGAATTCGGAATTTATTTTTGATAATGGCCCTTATTTCACAGTCATAGCTAGGTCACAAAATGAACTGGACGGGGAGGAATTACAATGATCATCGGGCGTTTGCTCGGAGCGCGCCATAAAATCATTTCAGCATTCAGTATTAATTATTAGCTCAACCCACAAAATGTGGGTACAGATTATGCTAGAGGGACAAAATGTCTGTCTCATTTGAAATATTTGTCTCTCTTTTCAAAAGGTTTTAGCTTCTGTAATTGTCAGTGGATTTTTTTCTGAAATTAGCTGTGCATTTGTCATATTAAGATGGCAATACATTTCTTCCTAGCTACATGATAAACCAAAGAGAGGTGGTAATGTTTGGCCATCTTGATAATTGTTTTGCCTCAAGACAAAAGTCTGCATGAAACAAGTTCCTAGTCGAGGCATCGTTAGTATATATAGGCCCAAATTGTAATTGCCTGTCTCCGCTATGTACACACCATGAGCTCCAATTCAGCTATACTTATCCTTCAGAAATTTTAGTATCTTTTACCCGGAGCTCATTCCTTGCTGCGTGAGGACACTTGCATACATTGTGGTCACTGTTGATCCATAGAATTGTTATTTGGCTTATCAATACAAGTTTGTTTCCCTGGTCAACTTCAAATGGATGGTGTATTAAAGTTTCTTCCAGTACTTCATTTTTTGCTGGCAAATTTCACAGAGAAGTAAACAGTGAGCTGGGGAGGGAAAGGAAAGCAGATGAAAGGGATGGGAAGGGACGGAGAGGGATTGGGGGAGGGGGGGGGGAGAGACATTTGGTATCTTCTTCCCCTATTGCTTATGCCACTGTCCTATACAAACTGGTGACATTTGTGATAAACTATGACTTAGGTTTCTGATCCCTGCCCTCATGGGCAGCGTTATGTAAGGGGATGAACTATATAAGGATTTATCCCGGACACAGTCCAATTGCTAGGTTAACGGTGTTTACATGTTAGCTAGCCTAACTGGAGTCATTTGGATATTTATTAAGTTTGCACCATGATTTTGTTTAGGACCTGAACAGTTAACCTCAGAAGGGTTGAGCTTCAGTTGCTATGCTACTCTAGTTAACTTTCGTAACATGAAAAAGTTAAACATTTTATGTAATTATTTTCTCATTGATTCTTAGAAACCGCTTCCTCCAATTATAATCCTTTTCACGTGTTCTTCTCAAGTCCGTTAAAAGGGGCGTTGCCTCCTTGTCCTGATAAAATTCCGTTAATGAACGACTACTTTTTACAAATTTACAAATTAAAATAAGCCTGTGAATTGTGTTTACTGCAAAGCTGATGCCACTGTCTCTGCGTGTGTGCACGTAACCCTTTAGCCGAGTGGTGCAGATATTTTAGATTAACCCTTTACCGTTGTGCTCCGATCGGGGCATATTTGCGCGCCTCGGGAGTGGGCGGAAAAGCGGACGTAGCCCGCCCCGCATCGGCTTCCGTAGACCATTGACCCCGTGACCTTAAACTATTGTCTCTCTCGTTGTTGCGGCCAAATTTTCGGGTAGCTACTCGCAATGTCGAGCTCCGCGTGAAACAGTAAAGATGGGTGACAGCCGAGCTCTCCGCATGGGTCCCAAAGGACCCAAACAACGGTAAAGGGTTAAATGCCTTAATGTGGCAGTGAATCGTAAGCATGGAAACAAAATGTGGCAGTAGACAGTAAGCATGGAAACAAAATGTGGGAGTGGACAGTAAGCATGTAAACAAAAGTAATAAGAATGGTTTAGTTTCACACCGGGTTAAAAGCCTTTTTTGTGAAGTAACATCTATAAATTGAATCATTGGACTTGCTGAAACTTATATGTTTTTGTAGGACTCCATTCTGGGAGGACTGGATGATGACTGGAAAAATATGTCAACTGGATAAAAATGAAAATGTCTAATGCTAAATCAGATCTACCTTAAAAATAGTGTGACATGTAACAAAATGCCCTGAATTTAGTTTGTAGTTAAAGAGCAAGATTTTCTTAGGAAAAATCCGTTGGAACTGTTGCAATATCTTTTTCCGTTCTCAAGTTATAGTTTTTCAAAGTTTGAATATTTCTGAAGAAACATGTTGCTTATACAAAAGTAATGTTGTGGATTGTTACAAAGTGTTTACATTTCTTTTGTTAAACCTATATTAGTTATCTCTTAATTACTCATCAGATAAATTATGATTTGGCGAATAGCACTTATGATTTTCAAGGATACATTTAAACTTTGAAAATAAAACCCTCGGGACATATTTATGTTACAATGAAGATTTAAAAAACAAAGGATAACATTGGCCATATATGGCATGTCCCTCCGCAGACAAAATTTGCATATTGAGCTCATGCTTATGCATGTTCAAGTGCAAATCAGAAATTACCTTGTAAAATGTCAATATTTTAGAGATTTTGATGGGAATTGCGTCAATATTCTTGGTTTTTAATGCTTTCCACATAACACGCCCAACACTGTCATTTTCGTGTCACACGACCTTTAACAACCTTCTAAATATTATACTGTACTTCCATCGTTTTTCAAACTTGGACCACGTCGAAGCAAGTCAATGGCTGTGGGGGTGTTGCGATACTGTGATAAAAAAGTAGAAACCTTTATTTAATCTGATACGGTACTTAACAAGATTTCTTGAAAAGAAAAAAAAATGAAATCGGTTCTTTTTATACTTCACACAGGAAAGGAGCCTGAGATTGCATCATTTCAACTATCCAGCTAACCAATTTCCTACCAGAAACCACCATCTTAAACCGCTCAAATTTTATCTTGGCATTTGCCACAGTTAATTTTTTACCTACATTTTCTTTTAACTGACGCCACCAATGACGGCTACCGAAATGATCTTCACAATGCTAATGTACGCTATGGTATTACTATTTGTCTATTGGGCCATTATGAGGTGGTACATCCGTCCTCGCAGGCGACTCGATGCCGAAGGCAAAGCTGTGTTGGTAACGGGTTGTGATTCTGGTTTCGGACACGGGATCGCTATTAAATTAGACAAACTTGGATTTTATGTTTATGCCAGTTGTTTATTTCCGGACGGCGAGGGATCCAAGCTTTTACAGCAGCAGTGCTCTAAGAGGCTTAAAGTTATGAAACTGGACGTCACAAAACAGGATGAAGTAGATCGAGCCGTAGAGCAAATAGAGAAAGACATAGCACTTCTTGGCATTGGTAAGTCTTTTTGGGTTTCATTTTTCGGAACTGTTTTTTTTTTTTTTGATGAAAGGGAAACCACTGCATTCATGATGGCGGGTGTGTGCATGAATGTGTGTGTGTCAGTGGGTGTGTATATAAGTGTGCATGTTTTGATATTTTTCTCGTTAGCACGATATCTCAAGAAGGAAAACTCTGACAGTTCTCAAACTTGGTACACAGGTTCCCAGCACAAAGAAATGGAAGCCTTTTTGAAGTACAAAGGTCATCTGGGGTCTACGGGGGTTCAAACTTTGAAACCTTGTTAACACAATATTTGGCGATAAAGGCTTTATTTTCCTTCAGACATGCATGCGAATGTTTCCTAGTAAGGGAAGAACCCTTTTGTTTGGGGGGGGGGGGGGTCAAAGGCCATCTGGAGTCACCAGCGGTCAGACTATGAAAACCCTATAACCTATGAAAACACAATATCTGGGGATCGGAAGTTTCGATGGATGTCATACTTAGTATGTAGATGTGTTATGGTAAGAAGGAGAACCTTACAATTTTAATGTGGCTCAAGTGTCAGCTGGGGTCATCGGGGGTCAAAATTAAAAAAAAAAACACGATATCTTGTGATCAATAAATGTCTATTATTCTGTATGTGCGTTATGGTCTGGACAGATATTTTCGGTGTGTCAAAGTGGTCAAACGTCGAAAACCTTGTCTGGCCAAGTCTTGCAATAACACGATGGATTGTTTTGTCCTTCCAGTGACCTATCATATGCAGTGGAATTCTATAAACTCTTTGCATACAGCGCTCCCTGAAGGCTTACAATTATCTGACACTGCAAACACGAGTCATACAGTCTAGTTGGAAAGCGGCCTCTTTTATGAAGTAGACTGAAAATATTACTGACGTCTTGACCAAGGCTATGCCTTGGCCTGAAAAAAATTACTGCAATACCTCTTTACACTGTTTTCCTGTTTAGTTTCGTGGCAGACACGTGTACTGTATGCTTGCTGAACGGACTCGGTTTGTTCAGTCCCTTTTAAAGACTTTACTGAACAAGGAATATGTTTCATAGTCTGATACGCTGCTAAATTGTCCACAAGCTTGTCGTATGCTTTCAACAGTGACGTACAAGTGTATGCACCGTAATGCGCAACTGCACATTACAAGTCTGTTATATGACTTTACCCAAGTCGAATTCCCTCCAATCCAGCTTTCAACTTTAGTAAAATTTTACTTTGTGAATTTCCCTACACGCAGGAACAGTTACCCAGTGGGGACTACCAACAGTGTGCTCAACGTTCACGATCGCGAAAGTTGTATGGGAACGGCTGAAAAAGCATCTTTGATTTTGCTAGTAAAGTTGGGGTTTTGCATAGCATCTTTGTCACTTTCTTTCTGTGACTCACCTGACAATATCAAATGATCTTATCAATAACAATATTATCCACAGGCTATAACGAGAAGCTGAATTTGATAAATTTTTTAAGATGTATGGTACAATCGTCTCTACTAATAACCTACTTCTACTTTTTCGGGAACCGAAAAATGCTTTCGCTCTCAATATTTACATAGACATGCGGTGCTTAGGCCTACATTTCGGGATCGAGTAGCAAAATTAACATTTCCCAATGACTAAAGCTTGAACGAGGCCAATGTTTTACTTTCATTGTATTAACTTTTGGTTTCGATGATAAGAGAAACCAATGCATTCATGATGGCGTGCGTGTGTATGTATGTATGTATGTATGTATGTATGTATGTATGTATGTATGTATGTATGTATGTATGTATGTATGTATGTATGTATGTATGTATGTATGTATGTATGTATGTATGTGTGTGTGTGTATGTGTGTGTGTTTGTGACACTTTGCTTGTTAACACGATATCTCAAGTTAGGAATGCCTGACAGTTTTCAAACTTGGTACATAGATGCGCTGTATTATGAAGAAGAACCCTATTGTTTTTGGTGGAGATCAAAGGTCAACTGGGGTCACCGGGGGGCAATTTCTGAAAATCTCGTTAACACAATATCTCAAGTTTGGAAGCTTAGACAGATTTCATATTTGGTATGTGAATGTGTTATAGTCAGGAGATGGTCCCTATTGTTTTTGGCGGAGGTCAAAGGTCAACTGGGGTCACCGGGGGTCAAAGTCTGAAAATCTCGTTAACACAATATCTCAAGGTAGGAAGCTTGGATAGATTTCATATGTAGTATGCGGATGCGTTATGGTCAGGAGATGGTCCCTATTGTTTTTGGTGGAGGTCAAAGGTCGTCTGGGGTCACCAGGGGTCTAAAGTCTGAAAACCTTGTTAATGCAATATCTCAAGGTAGAAAACTTGGATAGATGTCATATATGGTATGTGGATGCGTTATGGTCAGGAGATGGTCCCTATTATTTTTGGCGGAGGTCAAAGGTCATCTGGGGCCACCGGGGTGAAAGTCTGAAAACCTTGTTAATGCAATATCTGAAGGTAGGAAACTTGGATAGATTTCATATTTGGTATGTGGATGCATTATAGTCAGTAGATCGTCCCTAGTGTTTTTGTCGGAGGTCAAAGGTTATCTGGGGTCACCGGGGGTCAAAGTCTGAAAACCTTGTTAATGCAATATCTGAAGGTAGGAAGCTTGGATAGATTTTATATTTTGTATGTGGATGCATTATGGTCAGGAGATGGTACCTAATGTTTTTGATGGAAGTCAAAGGTCATCTGGGGTCACTGCTGGTCAAAGTCTGAAAATCCTGCTTATGCAATATCTCGTGATAGGAAACTTGCATAGATTTCATATTTAGGTAAGTGGATGCATTATGGTCAGAAGATGGTCCCCATTGTTTTTTGGCAGATATGAAAGGTCATCTGGGGTCTCCAGGAGTCAAAGCCTGGAAACCTTTTTAAATATGATCTTTCAAGATAGCTGTTTGTCCATTTGTCTGTCTGTTGTTTGTATGTCTAGCAATGTACGGCTTTTATGGAGGTCAAAAGGTCATCTGGAATGACAAAATTATTTTTTGAACATGCTAGCATAATATTTGAATGAGAAGATAATGGTGCCTGATGGCACTCTTTGAAACGGAACAGGTATCATCGAAACCTCAATGCATTTTTGCATTCTGGTTTATTTGAATGATTCTCTTTGCCCAAATGAATGGAATTTGGGGCTCCTTCTGTGTAGACCTTTTAACATGGAGAAACGGTAACCGTTCGTGATAAGTGCGAATATACAAGACCTGAGACAAAGACTTCAATGCGGTATTATTATATACGTCTTTTGTCGTTGATAAAGGCCGCCTTCATACAGTGCGTCTGTCTATCAAGCGATTTTTCGGAAGCAAAAATGGATGTTATTCGGTTAGATGTGTTTTACGCTTACCTAATTATATTCGAATTCTGTGTGCACTAGAGGAATGACGCGCGCACATACGGACCGGATTTCGAACGCACAAAACGACGTTTAACAGAATCAGAATTATCAGAATTCAAACTTGTCTCTCTGCGGCACCGCCGTCAAACTTGACCACGTTCATTTGCAGATACATACTCAATGACACGATTCGGTTTTGGAAAAAACTCTTCTTTGTATGCTTGCTTTCAATTCGGGTTCATTAAAGTATGATAGTTCCTATAAAACTACATTCCGTGGCTCTGTTGCGTATGATCTGAAGCGTGCGTTTTCATTGGCGTTTTCTGTCCAGATAAAGCTTGGGCCATCCACCTGTATGCAATCCAGTTCTGTATAGTTGTTGGGAACTAGGTCCTGCTTTTATCACTTCCTAATTAAAGGAACACCACAGTGAAGAAAATTAGGTCTATTTTATAGCCTATGTAATGTGTTTCAAAAAAAAACTGCTTAATTGCTAGGATCAGCTTGGTTTTTCTCCTTTTGGTTGCGTTTCATCATCAAGCAAATTTAAAAACGCTTGACGACCAATAGGACTGAACACCCTTTAGCCTTGCTGGCTCGATAAGAGCGGAACCAGTGAGTTTCAATCATGCTTTGCCGTAATCATAAACTGCTAAATATTTCTTCAAAATGTCCTCATATGAGTGCATCTCTCATTTATCGCACGCCTCGGCTGGGCTTGTACAATGTGTCCACCGTATTCCCCGCTTATGGCAAGAGGCGACTACAGATGAGGAACTGAGCAGTATCGGACACTGAACTGGAAATAAACAGCGTTATTAACCATTATTTTGTCTGTCTTACATGGACAGGGGTATTTGCTTCAGTCCCTCTGTACAACTGAAAAAGGAATATGCCACACAATACTCTACGTGGTCAGCATTCTTCCCTTATCTTGGCTGTTTCATTTATCTTCGAGCAGAGATGACGGATTACAAAACTCTGTCATTATTCGCAATCAGAGGGGAAACCCACTTACAAATATTTCTCCATTCAGTCTGAATAATTCCCACTTCTACACTTAATTTAACGAGGACGGGATGTGATACGTTCATTAATGCCAACTTGGGGCAACGGCTAAGGTTGAAAACCCCTGCTTTAAAATAAATGTACTTTACACAGTGCACACAAGCACTTGAGCAGTGTTTTCGTAATAATAGTTAATAAAATTTAACTCTGTTTTCCACTTGTCACAACTTATCCCAATTTACCTTCAGAGTCAAAAAGACAAAAGCGCATACACCTTAAATATTTGTAATCGATTTATTACTTGGAACGCCACAAAGGACAAGTGGAATGTGTCCCTCGTGATGTATATGACATGTATCCATGTCACTTACGTTTCTCACGCCGATCACTACCACTATGTAGTTATTTATCAACCTCTGTGTTTTACAATGCTGTAAATCTATGTTGATTTGACAACCCCCTGCCAAGTCGAACTAAATATTACTTGTGTCTTGGGAGGAATTTAAATCTTCCGGTTAACTGCTTAGTGTTGCCAACGATCATTTGCAGTTTGTGCATATCTTTGATTATAAGTATAAAGTACACTTTTTAACACTTTAAATAGGCCTATCTTAATGTGGGCTCACGTTGGGCTGCGAATACTTGCTACCCTAAACCCTGCTCGAGGACGATTCGTGCGCACAAATAACCTAAGATCAAACTAAAATTAAGGGCGTTTCCGTCATGTACCTTAGTAAGAAATACACCACTTGGTTGTTCTCAAATGGTTCTCTCGTTATCTGGAGTAAACCTGGGATTTCCTGATCAGACCTGATGCACTTATGACCATATTTATATCTCAGGTTGCGGTTTCCTATGTGGGGACGTTCTGTCATTCAAGTAGCAGTTGTTGCTAAGATTATCGAACCACGGAATTGAGGTATAGCAGTCAGAGGTTTACGCCTGTTATGGTCTCTAGAGTTTATAGAAACAGATGGACACATGTCACGTGCTTCTGTGTGAGATTTTTTATATAGAAACCTTGCCGTTAGCTAAAAAATCTATGCGATGGTGATGTCGTGTGTATGTACGTGTGTGTTTTTATGTAACACTTTGCTTGTATACGCAATTTCCCAAGATGAAAAAAGATCCGACAGTATTCATATTTGGTATAGAGATTTGACAGGTTGAGAATAAGAAGCATTTTGCTTTTTGTGGAGTTCAAAGGTTATCTGAGGTCATCAGAGATTTAAAAAACCCAAACCCTGTAATATGATATCTTATTTAAGGTATGAACAACACCTTATATCATTGGTATATAAATGTTTGATGTTGACAGGAGGAACCCTATCATGTTTAGTGGAGGTCAATGTCATTTGAAGTCACACTCTTAAAGTAAACTTAAAGTCCAAATATTCAAAAATATATATTAAACACCATGAAAAATAAATTCTAACAGTCCAACTCCCATCTCCATGGGACATTCCTGAGCTGAGATATAAAATGGTGAAGTTTATTCACTCAAATTAAAATGGTACGTTGCGCAATAATTTGTGATGTCATTCTTGTACTACTCAAATTACAATCTTTGTATTTCTTTGTTTTTCCGAACGTTACTGCACCTTGTACAGAGGTGGGATACACTGTTACTCGTAGGTAGTGATGTAATTAATTAAGCCCTCCTTGTGCAACATGCTATACAGAAAACAGGAAGTGTCCAAGGTCGTACAAACATTTTTAACTTTAAAGGGAAGCAAAGCATGTTATGTGAGTTGTACAAGAAGAAGGTCACAAATTATTGCGCAATCGACCTATTTGTTTTAAGTGAATAAATTTCAACATTTTATATCTCAGCTCAAGAATGTCCCATGGAGATGGGAGTTGAACTATTAAGATCCATTTTTCATGCTCTTCAATATATATTTTTGAATATTTTGACTTGAGGTACACTTGAAAAGATGTTCAAGAATTAAACGCTTTTCCAAATCATTTTACGCCTCACTTATAAAAACGTTTAGATGCAGCATTGAGAATGAGCTAAATGCAATACGATCGGAAAATTACCAGATAAAATCATGGTAGTACTACCTCCGAGGTAGTACTTCCATGATAAAATGTACTACTATTTCCCCGCAAAAATTTAGGCTATTCACCCTCGTACGTCTGCCTGTGTAATCTGCCCAGTTAAAACATCCCTCAACGTTGAAACTTTCGTCTGAACAATAATCTACCATTCCCGGCACAATGATACCCAAACTTTGAATTGAGGATCATACAATTATTATTTTTTATAGGCTGCTAGAATGTGTGGCCAATTTTCATTGTGGTTTCTGTTCAAATGCCATTTAGTGGATGTGGGTAAGACATTCTCTGTTCCAGTTTCTCCATAAAAATGATAGTAAAATCATAAACTTCTCCAATATTATATTTGGTAGGTATGGTTTTGGATGGCGACGACAGAATAACAAATTGCTTTAAATTCTTTCACTCACAGCAGTCAGGTGAAAAGTGGTGATAGGGACATTCGTAACAAAAGTGGTTGTCAATTTCAAAGGTGGTAGCCTCTGTTGTGACAAAAGAGGGCGCCAGTTATGACAAAAGTGGTAACCTGTAACAAACTTGTGACAAAAGTTGTGAGCTGTGACAAGAGTGGTTGATTGTGACTAAAGTGATTGCTACAGGCGGTACAAAAGAATGAAGCAGGTGAGCCAAAGACTCAGGTGTATGCGCAAAGTCCACGGAAAGTTTTTAATTTGGGAAAGAGTTTTAACAGAAAAAAAGTCAAAATGCTTCTACATTCGAAAAAAAAGAAGAAAAAGCAAAAAAAAAAAAAAAAAAAAAAACTCGCGGCACCCTCTGCAGACAGAGAATGTAAAAGAACTTTTAATTTTGGATAAGTGTGTGAGCAATTAGCTCACCTGTGTAATTTGATAATGGTCATAAAGGTCAGATTACGAGTACCCCACGGTCTTGCCGAAATATTGCATTAGAAATAGTTTATTTCCATGACAAACGTTTTTACAGACTTCGTGCCAAGACAACTTCAGTTTCCTAAAAATGTGTTTGTTTATTTTAAGCTGATGTTGGTGCTTGGTCATCAGACAGTGGCGGCGCCAGAATGTTTCAATAGGGGGAAAACTAAGAGCAAAGGACAATGTTGGGGGAAAATTTTGTGGGGCGCAACGGGACACCGAGCTCAAAGTGCCAGTACTTGGGGTTGGGGTCCAGGAGGCGAAACTCCTGGAAGTTCTGATGTCTTATCATACGTTACGTTACATGTACGTTATACATTTTTGCCTATAACCCAACTCCTGACTGATCTAATTTAGGGGATGGGGAGAAAAACTGGGGGACTGAGAATGCCCCCTCATGCCTCGCAGTAGTGCCGCCACTGTCATCAGGAAGAGCTTTCCATATTAAGTAAACATGACTTTACAAAAGAGGCAAGCCAAGATTTCTCTTGCCGCTTTTAGATCTTGAATGCTGAGCTCCGTCATAATGACACCTTCAGCCAATGGACACGAAAAACCAACAAAAATGGGATTGATGCGTAATTTCGATATGTTTGGGATGCTATTTGATGAAAATTTTGACAATTTATTAAAGATTCGCGAAAATGGTTTACTATGGTGCAATAAAAGTCTACGGCACTTGATCTAGTTGGAAAAGTCGATATAGTCTTAGTCTGGATAAACGTGCTACACCCAGTATGAAAATATTCCATCTGGAATTTCAGATTTCCTACCTATCGTGGCTCTGACGATTTTTTTAGGGTGGGAGTGGACATACCCAACACACCCGGTCGCAACGGCCCTGATTATTTATAGGTAGTAGTTTGCGAGTTTCTTACATAGCCTACATACACAGCAATGTGTAAGAGGCAGACAACTTTGCTTAATCCCTTCTACTTGAATTGGGACTCCCAATGAATATTAGATAAAAGAAGTGTACGATTTCGACACATTCTCCCCTCTCAAAAGAAGTAATTTGGCGCCAACCGCAATGCGGTTGTGAGTAAATTAATGTTTGGTGATACGCATCATTTGGAGACACTAAAAACGATTTTGGACATGGAACGTCGCAGTGGTTTAAACCGGTATTAGGAAGACAAGATACATCTCATACGCCTGCTATCAGACAGGATTAGCCGATATTATGGGTAGACTAGAAACCCCTTAGGCAGAAGCCAATAGCTTCCTTTTGTTAGCCTACTCGATATAGCTTACAAAAGAGCATCAATATAACCGGTCATTTTTAGAGAAGCAAAAATGGGCCCTAACTTACATGCAATGACGAAATGATATTAATTTCAACTGAAGTAAATAGTAATAGACAGTCAGTGGAGGTTGGAAGTGGGCCTGAAATATTAATATTTGACTGGACTTATTTTAACCGTATGTGGGTCAGACTGCATCATATGTGATATCAAGGTCATTGTGGCCTACTAACAAAGCACTAGATTATGTTAGATTGCCGAGTACTGTGGAAGAACGGTTGATTTCCGATCATTTTAGTCTTGAAAGAGTCTTCTCCTTCACATCTACCTTTCAGTCAAATCGGGAGCAAGTTATTTGATTGCAATTCCTGTTGTACTGTTCTTAGTCAGTCACACTTGGTCCAGCTTGAAGGATTTGGGCCAATTCTATTGCCCCGTTGACCTGTTGACGCAGTCCCATATTGTTATGTCACATTATGACACACATGAGTTAATGCTTCATTCCAGCTGCAGGAATCGCATTAACTCACTGCAGGATGAATCTCTTCAGAAGAAAAGATAGTAAATACCGTTACTTGCTCAGCATTGTTACAACTGATCATGTAAAAATTAATCGATACTGTAAAAACCAGACGGGTATCCGGGTTTCATTGGACTTCATGATGCAATGTATTCAGACAATGGCTACCTTTGCAGTTAATGGCAGGTAGGATTGTAAGGCACTTTCTCACTGTTTACAGTCATATCTGAAGTGGCGTGAAGACCCTCCCATCAATATCACCTTGAAGTAACTTCGTTTGTACACAACAGATGTATTGTTTTTAACTCAGAACTCAAATGTGATCTTAACGGCACCTGCAACATCACTTATATCACAACCATTCCGCGTTATAATAAAAGAAGTCTAGTCCAAGATTTATATCTAATGCCCTCCAAATTTTCCTCACACTTTTCACAACTTACATTTAAATTTAGGCAAATAAGGTCAAAAATTATTTTGAGTCAATTCGACGCACGTTCTTTTGCCGTTGCCTATGACGCAATCATTTCCGTATGCATGAGTTTTATGGTCACGATATGTATAGACCTATCCACGAAGTTTCAAATTAAATTCATATCCCTCCAAGAGAAGTTCACTGCATTTTTATACTTTCTACTCATTATGATCCCTACTCCATCCCCTAGAAAAAACTGGCAAAGTTAACGTTTGACATGAACTTCATTAACTTCCAGTGTGGGTTTTTTGAAGCTTTGTCTTAAAAGTTTACGATACTTCCTTATCATATTTGACCCTTTGTATAGCCTTCGTTTTGAAACGGGGTCCTAGAATATTAAGTAGCCCATTTGCATTTATCCTAAAAGGGTGATAGACTTTAAATTCCTTCTCCCAGAAATTAAAGAGGCTCATTGAGTTGATATAGATAACTTAATGACAGTCTCGAAGGGTCACTACCACAAAACAATGTTTATAGTTAGCATAACAAGTCAAGTTTCAAGTCCAAAAGTCACAGAAAACGTTAAATTTTTGAATTTTCCAGTGTCCCTACTTGTAATGGTTTTGTACATAATTTGAAAACCGACTTGAATTGTTAATTACTCACTCGTAAAACACTTATTTGTATGTAGGGTATGGGGATTGCCTACGTTTGACCATTTGTCATTGGTATGTGAAGAAAACTTAAAAGGTTTGGAAATATTTGTTGAATTCATGAACCAACTCAATGAGCCGCTTTAAAACCTATAAGTAATTTACTTGGTTTATGACGTCATCGGCCACTCAAGAACAATTTTACACGGCCAGATAAGTACCCGCCCGTACGTTACATACCGGTATAGTAAAATGGAATAAAACACCATCGAATTTCTTTGTCTTACATCCATTTAAATATTTTAACACCATATCACGTTACATCAAAATTCGAAACGTAATAAATTGAATTTTATAATAAACTAGTGAAACAAATAAAAATACTAAAAACTGGCTCTGTACTTTATTGCCCTGGATGTTATATAAAGGTGCTTCTTTTGAATACCTCCCTGTAATCATGCATTGCTGTGACGGTTATAACGTTCCCTTTCTTCACGGCAAAAGGTGCAATTTCTTGTCAGACGACCTTACAGTACCTCAGTCTTCACACTTTGCTTCACCCATCGAATTAATCCGATGCCATGGACCTACGTTCTCACATTTTTATCTTCAAAATGTTATAGTCTTGACTTGTATCTTAATCAATCGTTATTTATGTTCATATTCTATAGTATCTCACAAGAAACTGACATTCCTTATTTATAAGCGAAGGAAAAATTTCCTACAAATTTACTTTCAATGACATGTTTTCCCCGTAACATTGTACTCCGACTGAGAAAAACTGCATTTGAGTGAATTCACAGTTCAGATTTTTGACCTGCTTATCATCTCTATCTATGAATTATGTTTGAAATTTGCAGCTCGCAGTTTCAGTGGTGAGTCAATATATACATTTCAAGGAAAGATCAATAAAAGCCTCTCAATACAATTAGTTTCGTGATCATTTTTACACTCGTTTTAATCTTTTCTGCCATTCTCTGTGTAATTATTTCTTCATTTCATGCTTGGATTTCTTTGCACCGTTGGTGTCTCGACCTATATCACAAATAACTTTCACACTATGATATTACGAGAAGCACATGAGAAGACGAACGGATACATGGAAAATGAATATGGCACAGAACGGAAATGAATCTTGAATCTGTAGGACTACCACTAACACCTCCTCCTTCTCGGACAAAGGTCAACATGTGTGTTTACGATACCAAAAGAACAGGGATTTTTCGTTGTCCTCCGTTAGGACCTACTGATAGACTGTCTTACCATGAAATTGTTCAGTTGAAAAATTTGAAAATAATTCCTGCAGACCTTATGAAATCTGGAATCGCTTATAAAATACAAAAAATTCTCAGCAGAAAAAACTAATATCAAATATACATTGAAAGAGTTTAGCATTGACATAAGTTGACATAAGTTTGTATACAAAACGGTGATTTGCTCATTTTATACCAACATTTCTAAATTGTTCCAATCAAAGGGTAAATTTAATCAGTTATACTTCGAAATGATGTGTTTAGGTGAAAACAGGTCAAAAAAGTTAATGCCGATTTTTATGCAAAACTTCAAGTGATTGTATACGATTTTAAATTTTGTAACGTCACAAATTGGGGGGGGGGGGGGGGATTCCTCAAAATTATACGTCAATTTATGCCCCAAATCACGTCTTCTACACCAAAAATGAAACCAATTCCTCTTTCTTGTTACTATGACATAGAGCTCCCAAAACATGTTTCTTCGTGTATATGTGGCTACAAGTGCTAATCCTCTACATAACGTAAATAAGATCATCACAAATTTGGAATGCAAAATCCTGTTTGCCCCGTAGACATCAATCCAATATACTGACGATTTTTCATCTCAAAAGTTAGGTGTGCCCAATCAAAATGTTTTCAGAAGTGTGTAATAGTGTGAACATTACAAGTCCACTTTTAGCCAGACCTTTAACTCAACTTCGACTATTGCATATAACAAAAACGCTAAAAATACAGTTTTTGCGCGCACACAATACGGTAACTAATAAGTAGCCTGCGTAGCGTCTCTTTCGTCTGTGGCTGCAGCCCCTTTTAGGCTGCCGCCACTCAGATTTGATTTTCTCGTAGCGATGAGCTGGACAAAAAAATCTTCCGCCCCGCGGGCTAACTAATAAGCTTCTTTTTGATATGCCGAGAACGTCTAACTGTAGTGAGTACTTTAAAAGTTAATTCCAGACTTGAGGAATACATTCAATGTATTGTTAACATGGAGCTCTTTTCTAGCTTTGTCCCATGGACAAGCAGACGTAAAGATTTGCTATACCTAATTACAACCTTCTATTCTATGGAGTCTTCCACACCAATTTCCTATCTCGAAACAGCTCGATTAAAAATTTAGTCTGCGATGAGAGCCTAAACCAGTCTAAAATCTTTCCAATCGCAGAAGTAGCGTATAGGTGACTGTACTTTTCTGTTTCTTCACGATTGATATATTTTTATTTGGCCGTAGTATCATACTTCCTCCCAAATTACTCCTATACAGGCTGCAGATTAGCAAGCCTCAAGCCATTCGTGTTGCAGCCATTTACGCTCATAAATTGAATTTAGACAACATTATAGCCGTGTAACAGTTTATCAACTGAAAAAGTGTTTCGTGGAAGAGATGATGACGTGTAAAGTTTAGAGGGAGTAAAACTGAGCCAAGAGTAATGTTTCTCATATGGGTAATATTTGAGATTGGTCGATGTGTGACTTTTTCATTGAGGAAACATGGCGCGATGGTGGGCCGTTAGTGTGGAACAGTACAAAAGTAAGATGGATAAAGAATAACTTTGGATACATGACGCTTCATTTTAATTTATTTGGTTGTTTTTGACAGTATATGATAGTACGGTAATCTTGTACAATTCAAGGTTAATCAACGCTGGACCGTGCATTGGTAGAGGATAATGTGCGATCGGGGATAATGCAAGCGATGCACGAGGGCGTAGCCCGAATGCATCCAGCGATAGCATTAACACATGTGAGTGCATTACACTCTACTCAGTGCACAGGTTCAGCGTTGATTAAAATTTTCTCTCATACACAACAAGATTTGCATTAAAAAAAGACTGAAAAGAAAGAAAACGTCGTTTCTAGATAACGGCATTTTCCACTAAAAATAGAAACATTAAAACCCTAATAACCGTTACAGGAAATATTCTTGCGCAGTAAACAAAGTATACCATTGCACATACTGGATTCAGTAGAATGATCCATAAACCATAGAATATAACAATAATGTTACTGCCTTTGAGAAATGTTGCTACTATTTAAGAACTTCAGCAATCCAAGCAAAGACAAAAATTAACACTTCGGGAAGTAAGAAGAAAAAGAAAATGACACTTTGGCAACCCGGCCCCTAGCAACGAATTTTACATGCACCGTTGCCGTCTAGCCTAGCCTCCTAAGTAACCACGGTACGTAATTATGCTTTTGGGATGCGTGCAGTAACGTATGCTGCTTTTATTATAATTATGTATGTGTGTCTTAGAGAAGCAAAATATTTTAGAAATGGCATGCGATAGCGTATCAAGGAACTTTGCTTGAAATCAAAGAGCTGTAATCTGATCATTGAAGTAGTAATCCCATGGTCAGATGGTCATTACTTTCCCACACACTGTAGCCTAGGAGTACATTTGGAAAAACCTTTCTATTCGAAAGTGTTCAAGACCTTGTCCGTGCTCTGGTTTGAACTTATACTGGTCTTCAAAAGAAATTTTGGATGATTTGAAGTATGAAGGGGAACTACTTGTCATAATATGCATCAATGTTTGTTCCTTTTACCCTCGACAGTTTTCATAGTTTTCATCTTTTCCCTCAAAATATTCATTCCTACGTGACGATGAAATGTGACCCCGTACCTTGTGTACTTTATCGCCCTTTTGAAACAGCGCTTCGTGAACACGTCTTTCCCAGCTCATTTGAACTTGATCAAGAACGGTTTTATTTACGCTTAACCTGCTATAATAATGGGGCTTTTAGAGGAGACACAGTGCGGTGGTGTGTCCCGAAGCCTTACATAAATAATGTCAGCGCAGTGTAGAGGGTCTTGGTGACACTGATTGCCGAGGTCTCCCTTAGGAGTGTTAATCTGCGAATTATGGCAGCAGAATGGAAACGACTCGATGGATTGTATTTGGTTCAGTACCGTGAAATTGGTCGTGAAGTAACTCCAAATTCCAGCCAAAAGAATAAACTCGTGGTCCTAACAATGATTAAAAGTGTTTTGATTTCACATAATGGAAACACATTTTTAATCAATTAAATTCCTATGGAAATGCAGAAAAATTAGCAAAAGAAAAACATGATTTTCGGTTTGAATGCCAAATCGTTTTGAACTACACATGGAGGGTTATATTCTGCAATTTATGTATAGTACAGGAACTCTGGATATCTATGTATCTCAATTTTTTTCATGAAAACTTAACGGAATGGAATTTTCGACTGTCGGCGTAGGACCTGATTTTTCAGAATTGCGTGTACGCACCGTGCGTGGTCTTTCTCCGCTTAGAGATTCTTTAGGGTATGACTGCATTTTTTGTGCAGAGAATCTCCTACCTCCAATCCGAAATGCTTCCGTATGGGCGCCTTAGACCGATTTGAACACCAAATGTTTCAAGCAGTGGCGCAGGAAGCGATATGAAAATGGGGAAAATGGGGGGGGGGGGGGGGGGGGGGGGAACAAATTTGGACCTTGCGCCTCACCCTACCCCATTGATTAAAATGTATATTTTTAGTGCTAAATTTGTTTGGCTTTTTTCTACGAGCAAGAACTTTTTTTTTTTTTAAACAAAAAAATTCTGATTTTTTTCTTAAGTGTGAATGCTACTGTATCAGAAACGTAATTTGCGTCGCTCGGAGCGCACAGAAAATTTGTAAATATGGAGCTTCTATTGCAGAAAATAGTTTAGATTCATGGTTTCTTGTATAGAAATTAGAAATTTGAATTTTGGGGGGACTATTGAAGAGTCTGCGTTTTCTATTAGCATATATCTGAGATAGCATGTCGACTGATGATTATTGTTGTAACATTATGTTATCTAAGGAGTGAGAATTTAGGCTTCTCGGCCACATTCAAAAAGCTCCAGAAACTTTGTTGCCTTTTTTAGACAAAAGTATTAATAAAATAAAACCTCTATTGAACGAAAACTTTAGGGAAACGACACTGTAGCGGTTAGGAAAGGTTTACCATTGACTGCTTTACGAGCGAGTACTTACTGCATTAAGGGTTGCAATAATTGGCGCGCGAAGCGCGCAGAAAATTTGAAATTTTTTGAAACTTTTATTAGGAAGAATTTGAAATTTTATGAAAGAAAAGTTGGAAAAACCGCACTGTATTTGACTGGTGTCTCAAATGGCAAATTTCCGTTTTTCCACTTGTTCGATCCAGCAATGACCCCCTGCTTCCTGCAGCTACGTGACTCCTCTGCAACATTGAACATTTATAGCATTTTGACACTTCAGTTACCAGATAACTAAAGAATCCATCTACACAGACTACTCAACTGTCAGGGTTAAAAGTATCTGCATAGGTGTGTATGAGAGCAATTTGTGTATGGTAGGCCGATGGTTCCCTGCCTGGAATATGAAGTCTTGATCGAAGGCCTATCTTCAATTAGCGGGGAGCGTACAGAAAATTTTGAAAAATCGCGATCCCTCATACAGTCGGAAACGGCATGTCGCGGGCTTGTAAGGAGTAGCTAAGTTTTCCGATTTTTCTTTCCATTGTGAACACCGCTGCATCAGGTACGTATTGGAACTTGTAATGCAAAAGGCTTTGGATTTTGAGATTCCTGTAGGGAAATTTAAATATCTGGGAGACCTGAAGAATCTGAACTTCCTTCATATAATGGTGGCAAATCTGAGAATGATGCAGGCATGACGATTGAATCGTTGTTGCTACCAGGGAGTTGCCACTAGGCAGCTCCCTGTTTTAGACAAAATATTTCAAAATCAAGAGCTTTCGTTGAAGAAAATTTGGAATTCTATGAACGACATTTTACAAAAATAGCAATATCGATGCCCGTGTCTCTTGATGATGAGGTGTCATATATATGGTGAATATCCGATTTTGTAATTCCCAGAGCTCGGGAAAGTTGACCGAACTGATCTATTAGCGAGAACATTTTACATTGCATTTTTCGCGCCGGAATTTTGATTTTTTGAGATTTGGAAGAATAAATGAAAAAAAAAGCATGCTTCCCCTCCTCATTTTCACTGGGGGTGTCACCCCCACCCCCCACCACTTCCTGGGCCTATGGTTTCAAGTGGGAAGAAGATAAAACTTGAACTCACGCGCTTCTGAAACAAATTTGTAAAGTAAACCACGCCCACACGGGTCCCATGATCTCCTTGCAGAAAACACATGAATGCATGAATTGCATGAATGTTGGTAAGAGGTGCACATTTTAATGTGTGATTACGAATTCCATGTTTCAGTTGGAAAACTAATCTTTAAAATGCAAACAAGAAAGACTTGACGCTACAATTGGTTGCCCATGGTTTACTTAAACAACTTTGCCTTTTGTTGCACGTGAAATGACGCCGTGCGGTTGTAAGGGGAAGATTTACCTGTTTACAAAGTACATGGATCAGGGAGCTAGTGCCATTTGCTACAGTTTTTGTACCTTTTTTGTTTCGATGATAAGAGAAACCTATGCATTCATGATGGCGTGTGTTTGTATGTGTGTGTGCGTGTGCGTGTGCGTGTGTGTGTATGTGTGTGTGTGTTTGTGACACTTTGCTCGTTAACACGTATCTCAAGTTAGGAATATCTGACAGTTTCCAAACTTGGTACATAGATGAGCCTTATTGAGGGGAAGAACCCTATTGTTTTTGGTGAAGGTCAAAGGTCATTTGGGGTCACCAGGGGTCAACGTCGGAAAACCTTGTTAACACGATATCTCAAGGTAGGAAACTTGGATGGATTTCATATTTGAAATGTACATGTGTTATTTAGTAGATGGTCCCTTTTGTTTTTGGTGGAGGTCAAAGGTCATCTGGGGTCACCAGGAGTCAAAGTCTGAAAACCTCGTTAACACGATATCTCAAGGAAGGAAGCTTGGATAGAGGGTATGTGGATGCATTATGGTCAGAGGATGGTCCCGATTGTTTTTGGCAGATATGAAAGATCATCTGGGGTCTCCAGGGGTCAAAAGCCGGAAACCTTTTTAAATATGATCTTTCAAGATAGCTGTTTGTGCATTTGTCTTTGTGTTGTTTGTATGTCTAGCTATGTATGGCTTTTATGGGGGTCAAAACGTTATCTGGAATGACAAAATTATATTTTGAACATGCTAGTATAATATTTGAATGAGAAGATAATGGTGCATGATGGCACTCTTTAAACCGGAACATTTATGTATCATCGAAACCTCAATGCATTTTTGCATTCTGGTTATCACATTTTTGCAGGTGGCCGTTATGTTGACTTACAGACTTAGGTACGAGGACTTCCTCTGGTCGTTTGCTAATTCCCCGGCCTCTCGAAAAAAGTCCCGTGATGGGCTCAGGCTGAATCTCTGCACTTAAAAAAGCAGAACTCAATGATGATAAAAAGTCATACGTAAAACACATTTCAGGATAAAAGTTGTTAGTCTGCCAAAGGATGAACTTTTGAAAACACTGCAAGTGTTGCAATAAAAATGTTGAGACATTCAATGCATACTGCAGAAATAACTTTACCGTGTAGGATAATTGCATTACCTCACCTGGAACGAGGTGGTCTCACATCGCAGGTACTCTTATTAGCCCTCCTCTCTAGGAATTCGTGCAGTGTAATCTCCCAGGTATAAGTTTATGAAACAGCGGGCGCAAAAGAGAGGTCATGAGAAGGAGCAGATCGATGCAGAAGGGTTGAAAGCAAGGTACCAAAAGTTGCAATGAGAAACTGTCATTGATGCAATCGGGGAGCTACGAGTTGCTTGATCAGTTGAAATGACATAGCATTTCTTAACATTGAAACCATTACTTTCGTGGTTGTAAAACCGATATGTTTAGTCACTGCTGTGTCACACAGTGTTTCAGTGTCAGATTCATTGCCTGCTGTACTGTATATTAACGTTGTGCTCTATCGTGATTATCCAGGATTGGGGCTGACGACGTCATGGACATATATATATATAATATATATATATATATATATATATATATATATATATATATATATATATATATATATATATATATATATATATATATATATATATATATATAATAAAAATGTTTTCCGTGTATTGGTCAATAGTTAAATAGACAAGACTGAGAAATTAATAATACTGATGACCAACAAGATTGATAGATATCCGAATATATTTCTATATTTCACAGTTGCGTCACAATATTGTAGCAATGCGTCATAATTTCTTTATTTTGATCCTTGCAAACGCGTCATTTATTATTAACTCATGACGCGCGCATCAATGTATTAACTTTGAACAATAACTTAAAATCGTTAAGCGTTATCATTTACATTTTCATTTGTAATCGCTGTACGTTCTCCGTCTAATCCGCTGAGGAAGGTCCCAGGTGGGATAGAAATATATTCGGATATCTATCAATCTTGTTGGTCATCAGTATTATTAATTTCTCAGTCTTGTCTATATATATATATATATATATATATATATATATATATATATATATATATATATATATATATATATATATATATATATATATATATATATATATATATATATATATATATATATATATATATATATATATATATATATATATATATATATATATATATATATATATATATATATATATATATATATATATATATATATATATATATATATATAATGCCCAGGAAGATTTGAAACATAAATTTCGAAGGAGGAAAAAAGTTCCTGTTCCTCAAAGTTTAAACTATGACGTGAAAATCTGTTATCAAAATATGCATTCAAACAGAATAAAAAGTGTTCGGATTTTTTCTTCAATTGCAAACAGTACTATTTTCCTAGAAACGGAATAGTTAAAACGTCATAGTTTAAACTTTGAGGAACAGGAACTTTTTTCCTCCTTCGAAATTTATGTTTCAAACCTTCCCTGGGCATTGAGTTACGTAATAGGTATCTATCGAGTTTCAAATAAGATGTAGAACGTATGCAGTGGCGTTACCATACCTGACTGTCCGGGGGGGGGGGGCAATAGCATAGAGATTTCCCGATTTTGTACTAGTTGAGACGTGTTAGTTTGTGGGTGTCTTAGGGCCTTCAGGGAAGTGGGGGGGGGGGCAATTTTGGACCATGCAACTGATCCTAACCCATTGACCAAAAGGTACATTTTTATGCTTAATTTTTTGCTTTATCTACGAGGAAGAACAGCTTTTTTTTGAAATAAATTTGATTTTTTTTAAGTGTGAACACTATTGTATAAGCATGGAAGTCCTTCTTTGGAAATTTGGGCCCTTTTACACATTTGTCTATATGGAGCTTGTTTTGGTGAAAATAAATTGGATTCAGTGTTTCCTGTAAAGAAATTTGCATATTTGAGGGGGTATAATGAAATCTGCCTTTCCTATCAGCATATATCCGTGATAGCATGTCGTCTGAAGATCGTGTCATCTAAGGAGTGTGGATTAAGGCTTTTTGGCGACATTAAAAGACTCCCGAAACTTTGTTGCCTTTTTAGACAAAAATGAAAGCCTACATATTGAAGAAAATTTTACGGATACAGCACTGTAGTGCATGGCTGATACAAATCATCCACTGACTGCTTTATAAGCGATTACTTACAGCTTTCAGTCTTGCAATTTAAGGCGCGCGAAGCGCGCAGAAAATTTTGTCTTTTTAAAATTTATGATTTCAACTATGGAACTTTTATTAAGAAGAATTCGGAATATTATGGAGGAAAACTTGGGAAAACCGCACTGTGTCGCAAATGGCAAATTTTCGAATTTTTCACTTTTTCGAGCAAGGGCGCAATCGTATCTGCCTCCTGTAGCTACGTCACTGCTCTACAACGTTCAACATTGATAAAATTTTGACACTTCAATGACTAAAGAATCCAAAAAAAGACAACACAACTGACAGGGCTGAAAGGTACCTGATGACAGGTGTGTATGAGAGCATTGGAGTACGGCAGGTCAATGTTTCCCCTGCCTAGAATATAAGGTCGTGCTAGAAAGACTATCTTCAGTTGGCGCAGAGCGTACAGAAAATTTTGAAAAATGGCGACCCCTCAGACAGCCGGAAATGGCATGTCGCGGGCTTGAAAGTAAGTTCCGATTTTCTCGCAAATGTAAACACCAATGTAAAAGGGATGTATTTTTCTGCCCTTTTGAAATAATAACCTGTTGATATGGAGCTTATATTGCAGAAAGCTTGTCCTTTTGAAACAGTAGTTTGATGATATGGAGCTTATATTGCAGAAAGCTTTGGATTCTGGGTTTCGTGTGAGGAAGTTTAAAGAGTTGGGGGGGGGGGGGGATTACTGAAGAATCTGCACTTCCTCCAAATAATGGTGGCAAATCTGAGAATGATTGTTTTTTGAAAAGTCCTCCGGACTGTCTGGCAAAGCGCAAGAGAGGAAAGTCCTTCCTCCAATAAAGTGGACCTTAGATATTATTTTGTTAACTTTAGGCGACTAAATGAAATATATTTATATATTTCATATATTTTTCGACATGAATGTGCTTATATTGACCAAAACAGTGTTACATGAATGCAGATCAATCTTGCTTTTGATGTAATAGTCGACCCACTTTCTTTCTTATCTCATTTTTCTCTTTTTTCCTTTCCCCTTCTTTTCCGTTTTCCTTTTTTTCTTCTGCCTTGCTTTCCTTTCCTTCCCCTCCTTTTCTCTTTTTTCTTTTCTTCTCTTCCCTCTCGTTTCCTTTCTTCCCTTCCCGTTTTTTCTTTCCTTCCCATTTTTTTGTGTCGGGGGGGGGGGGTTGCCCCTGCTCCCGCTGGTTACGCCACTGAACGTATGGAAGCCAAGAGAAAGCTAATAAAAGGAAGGCATATGCGTTAGCCCTTTGGGGGAACGCCTTATTATGGAATGTTTAAATATCTCTGCCTGTAATAGATCAAGCATTACCTTTCACCATACGTTGAGAAAACCACCACTGTTGGTTAATATTTCCTGCAGCGGCTTCAAAATTATATATAAATTGAATGTAATGTCAAATTAATGTGCCGCGATGACATTACAGATTTATATGATAAACCAAATCAAAAGAAAAAGTTGCATTACTTTATAAATTTATAGCTGTATGCTATTGAGATGAAGTTTTCGCATCCCCAAAAAGAAAAACTTTCTGCCCATCTCGAAGATAATAAATTTTGTTTTGGGGGGATATGCCTTTAATTATCCTTTCGGGAAACGTTTCACAGTTCAGTTTTGATTAAGGTTTAGATAGCAGGCTCTGCAGCCTATCTCAGCGTATTTTTCATTGCTAATTGTATCCACGTTTCAGTTTAGCATAGCGCTGATGTCACGGTATCTAGCGAGTGCAAGTACCGATCGCTTTTATAAGCAGTGGCTACGATTCCAATTACAAAATGTCTAGGTGGGAGTTACTTTGTGCTTTATTAAGCCAAAGTGTGAAGTCAAGTCAAAACTGGCTTCGTCACACAGTGAGAAAACCCACGAAGGTCTAAAATTCTGCCCCAAAGTAGCAGGCCAAATGCACACAAGGAATAGTTGTGTTATCGTTGTCCCTAATTTTGGCATGCTCAGTTGCTTACACTGGATTTTTTTCAGGGGACAAGATCCAAAGCTTGCACTGGATTTTTTCAGGGGACTAGATCCAAAATTTTCACATTAGAGAGTTTCTCGAAAGGAAAAACTTTGGAGTCACTGTCATCGACCTTACAAAAAGTTGAGAAGGACAGCAGATTTACAAGTCGATATTGCTTATCACAAGCTATCAATACGAATGGCCGGCTACGCCCTTGCTATCTTGTTTTATTACGTTGTTACTTGAAACAAATTCAGTGACTTCTATCTCACCATAGTTTACTGTATGGGTCATCAGATGGCTATAAACGTTTTTACGTAAAAACACCTTTCTCATCCTAGAAACAAATATTTAATTTTAAAGATGGTCGGATGAATATTTCGATCAAACAAGGAGGGAAATCGCATTATTACTCTTAACAAGTTGATTATACCTATATTGAAGGTTAAACAATGTCAACCATCCTTTGCAATGACCTGCTGTTCACAATGTAACCTTTTTGTGCGTACTAAAGGTATCATAAATTACGGTAGCGTTTGTTATTATCTATCGCAATATGTTAAATCATTCCTAATTTATAACTAGAGGTTTTGTGACATTTAATTGTTCACACTGACCAAACCATACCTTTAAACAACTTGCATTAAAGGCATATTCCAGTGGTTATTCACGTTGGGTTCCTGAGAAAGACAAAAATATTTCATGTCATTTCCTCCAAACTCTGTAGTGATAACCTTTTCCTTTACTCAAAATATCTCATTTTGAAGGATATTCCGGTACTGTGTTCACTTCTACCTGTCTACAGAGAGATAAATTTCTCACTGATGAAAACTCAGTTTTTTGTTACTCAAGAACAACTTGTTCAGCAAAATTTTCAAAATATCAAATGATGTACCCGGTTCCGATGATACGAGAACCCCCAGAACTTATATGGACTGTGGGTTTAGGTGCGCGCGTCCGTGTGTGTGCGTGTGTATGTTTGTTTGTAACACTCAAGATAGGAAACTTGGATATGTGTCATATTTGGCACGTGGAATGCATTATGGCGAGCTGATGGCCCCTAGTGTCTTTGGCGGAGGTTAAAGGTCATCTGAGATCACATTGATCAAACTCTGAAAACAATGTAAACACAACATCTTAGGACCGGAAACTTGGATATATTTCATATTTTGTATGTAGATTCATATTCGTGTGCTGATGGTTCCTATCGCTTTTAGTTGGGGTCAAAGGTCATCTTGGTTCACTATTGAAAAAAAATGTTAACACATCATCCCAAGACAGGGATCTTGGATAGATTTCATATTGAATGGTCCCTAATGTTTTTGGTGGAGATCAAAGGTCATCTGTGGCCAAACTCTGAAATCTTTTCAAAACAATATCATAAGGTAGGAAACATGGATAGTTTACATATGCAGTATGTAGATGTGGTTTCGTGAGGTAAGGGTCCATATTGCTGTGTGGAGGTCAATGGTCACTGGGGTCACCCGTGGTCAAAACCTGAAAACCTCAGTAACATCTTATCTTGAAGTAGGAAGCCTAGATAGATTTGATAATTTGTATGTGAGGCGTAATTGTGTGAAGATTAACCCTATGGGCTTTGGTGAATGTAAACTGTCATTTGGGGTCACCCGAGGTTATGATCTAAAAACTTTTTTGTAGTTTAGGGTCATCTTCTACGGTCACCAGGTGTCAAAAGGCAACATAACCCACGAATTCACACGATTCAATGTTTTCTGTCGTTGGTATGGGTCAAAGCACAATTTCCCGAAAATCCCGAACATTAAATTTGCACATGTAACTATTATCCCAACATTTTAAAGTAGCATTTATTGGTGGTGTTTATGGTGAGAATGAATAGTTGCATAATGATTCGAGCTATTTTGTGTTTAAGTCATGCTAGTGCATTTTAAACGCAATTTTTCTCTGATTACTTCGACTCATTCATTCCTTTTTAGGGGGGTAACATTTTCATTGGGGCTGAGGGGGGGGGGATATTCAAGTGGTGGGGCAGACAGTAAAAACGCAACCTAAGTGGAGCACCACCATATGTTGCCACCTAGCTCACGGAAAATTTGGTTAAAATTTCCTCTCAGATTACCGGAATTGGCATTTCGCCGTCTCCCTCTGCCCTTTTAAATTTTAGCTATCTATATTTTATGTTCTTTGGAAAACAGATGTGTTTCCCCTTCCAATATGCCACTATGACTGTTGTAGAAGGGTGGTTAGAGGATTTCAGAGGTGTGTAATTTCTTCCTATGTATTGACATGTTACCACTATTTATCTTTCATGCAAAATTCTGAAAGACCTACTAGAATCTTGGTAACTTCACTATTTGCATCACTGCATCGTATGTCCCAGCTTTTTATCACACAATTTGATGTTCAGGATTTCACTGCGGTATTACCCCGCGGAGAGGACTCACTCCCCCTTTGAGGCTTCACAAACCATCATTGGTGGGATATGACTGAACAAGGAATATGCCCTACAGTCTGCTACGCAGGCAACTGCGGTATATGCTTGTGTTCCTGCCCTCATCTGTTTGGCTACTAACATGCATGGTGTCTCCCTTGCATGGTCTATGGTGTCATTCATGTTTCACATGTTTGGTAGGCGTGTTGGTGGGGGGGGGGGGGGTTGAATGGGTAGGATGCAACGTTAACCCGCTGCTACAGAAGTGCAACGCCAGCCCTCATGGTGACACCCATGGATAATTGATTGTCAAGAGTCCTTTCTTACCACTTCTTTCCGTGGTGGATCGTCTCACTAGCTAAGTTTAATCCTTCAAGGACTTGTAATTTACTCGTTCGTGTGAGGTCTGTATGTTCTTACCAGGGCAGTATTTGACATTCGTAAACTTTGAATATTTGCTGAACACTGCACAAGTTTGTCAATCAAACGGTCATGAAAGCGTGGTGGTCAGTGACCGATGCATGCAGAAACAACCTACGCCAGTAAACTGTGCTTGTTTTGAAAGTAAATGAAAAGGCACAGGAATGAAATTTGATGAGAACAAAGCTTTATAGAAAGAAACCTTTTCTAAATTTTTTGAGGATTATTATGCCATTCTTGGTAAATGTTCGATTTCGGTCAAAAGTGATGCCACAAGTCTTCTATCGTCGTGTTGCATATTTGTAAAAGTCATTACATGTTAATGTGTTCTTCTTCCTCTCCTCCTAAAGTCTTTACGTTGAGGAAGTTTAACCTTGACCCAAGCTTATTCAAGGGCGATCCAATAAGAGGGCCCGCTACATGGCCGCAGGTAATTTTGGGATACCAGGTGATCCCTCTCCAGATACTAATCCCACTAAAGGACATATCCATCACATGACTCTTCGCCCTTTCGAGTTTCATTCCAATTTACCAGTTGACGACGGAAAACGTGCCTCTTATTTTTGTGAGTGTACTGGAAAATGGAAGGTGCCCAAAGTACGTGATATCCCCACAAATGTGTCGGACTTGGGCTAAATGCTGGGCTTGTCTTCTGTCTTATGTCATGCAAGTATTGCAACGACTGTGACTCTCAAACAAACATGTAAATCATAAACCTGTTAGTCTCACCGTAAAGATATCTAAGCTAACGCTACATTCGATGTGCTATGTATTAAGCCACTTAATTACTATTTGAACTTTTGACCAAAGTTTCATGTAAACGACAATGTATTTTTAGTTCAACTGAAAGATACAGCTGAGCTATTGCTATCGCGCACCGCGATGTCTGTCACAATTTGATCTTGTTTTTAATTGCCTGTCATTTCTCCATTTCACCAATATTTGGCTCAAATGTAGTACGCGCTTTGGCGTAAAGTATCTTTATGATGCAACAATTTACGTCACAAAAGACCCTTATTTGACTGCAGAGGAGGGTTTTGTTTGAAAAAGTGAGCATATCGCAAAATGATTATTACCCCCGATAAAATATACCTACCATTTTGCTGCATAATTGTGGTCCCTACGTACACCTGGGTAATCTTCTCGCCTGCCTGCCTGTCCGTGTATTCTGGCAAGCAGGCAAGTGACAACATCCTAGCACTTTTCACAACCACTGTCGCACGAACGACGTCATTCTTTGTTTTTGAACGAAGTTAACACCAACTCTGCTATTTCAAGTGATTCTCAGGAGTAATGTTTTTACAAGCTGGCAGAACTTTTGCAATATTCTTTTGGTTTGAAATGTTTGAAATGACTCTGGCACTGTAAGGACTTGTGTGTTTTTCTACTTTAAAAATCTTTTGAGTGCCCTTTTATGTTGTTATACGATGAGGCTTTTACGTATTTTTAGGAGCATGGCCCAAAAGTCCACTATCACTAACAGAAAATAGAATTATATTGTATCTGCCGCAGTCTACAGTACCCGGCCTTTTGCAATAACTAAGTGCGTCGGGGGATTCCACCAACCGACCACCGCAGGATAATTTTTGGCACATTATCTTTACTAGGTTCTAAGATATGTTCATATGTTGATTGCTGGGTTAGAACGACGACGTTTATTGGCGTGTAACAGTCTAGGGATCCGGAAGGATTTCATTGAACCAGGACGTGGTCTTCCGGGGAATCTTGAGAGTCCGGGAGCTAGACTGATTATAATTATATGTCCCATATCTTAGGGTCTTTCCCAAGGCGGTTTCACATCATGCATGGTTGTTTAAAGATACAGCTTCACAATTAGGAAATTGGTTTTTCGTATGGGTGTGGTTCTAAAGAGAAACGATTTGGAATAGGTAAGAAGTTTTGTTCTCTTTTTGTTACTTCGTGGAAGATTCATAACGCAAACGCAACGTCATCTTTTGTCTGAAGCGTTCAGTGTCATAGCCAATTGTTGTGGGAGGGACTTATCTGCTGTTGCACCTTTTGGCTTTTAACATTTGACAGGGTTGAGAAAATTGAAATTTGCTATGGTGAACGTTCGTTCATAAAACCCAAATTTTTCTATCATTCCCGAACACGAACAAAGCATCTTTGACTAGCATTTTTAACAGCATCCTAAGTTTTTTCGGCGCGCTTCGCGCGCCTGAATTCTCCATTTGACATTCTTAGGCAAACCGTCGCTCCTGTTTGGCTTCTAGTAGCTGAATCCCTAACGGAAGCTTGGCTTCCTTATCGCGGATATCCTTTGACTACCCCTTGTCGAGTCGTTTCTTCATGTAAGATAAATACACCCATTTTCAAATGCTAGCACACTTCGACGTGCGCAATAGTCACAACCAATACAAGGGAAATTCAGTCTCAAAATTAGTTGGTTTGCTCCATCAAGGGTTTCCTGCAGTACGGTATGTTATACCCTTTAATTTCTGGCTTAACATGACAAAAGAGGCTCTCATGAATTTGAAATTAATTACTTTATTCGTATCGTGTATTAATTTATAAAGAAATGAAATGAAGCTTTTGTCGCCATTGAAAATTTATTCAAAGTAAAAATACTTAAACTGTGGTACTACTTGAATTCTAGTTATATTCCATAGTCCTGATAAAATTTCCATGCTAGTGTTCTCATTCCACGAATATGAAGGGAATTTCACTTCACTGAAGATTCTCACGAGAAACCCGAAATTTTGACTAGTTTCACTCGCATAAGTACATCTAATTCCGATGCTGGTTAAGCTATCCTTGGTAGGCTTAAGGATATGGTTCCTTCAAAGTTGTTATCGCACGCAAGTGTTAATCACAGACTGACTATAAGCGTAACACTTTCAGGCCTGCGCGGCGCAGCCCCCTTAATCAGAATTCCTGGCAACAGGTCTTTAGGATGGATGTTGGAGGGGTGTGACGACCACACGGATTTGGGGAACTTTGGAGTGATACCGGTTTGACAAGTATCGGTACTATCTGCTGTTCGTACAGTTACGTTATTTTATTCCTTGTCCCCAGTTTTAGCACCCCAGTTACACTTCTGGCCAATAGCAGAAGAGGGTGAGGAACGAGGGAGTGAGACCGGAATTAATGACACGTTTCTACTATCTGACTATTAAAAACGTCAGTCCTCAGTATCAAAACGCTTTTGTGCTGAAAGACTGCTTTGTCTGTGATATAGGCCCAATCCTAGTAAATAAATTACAGCCTAATGCGTAAATAGTTGTTCACCTTGCCGCAGTGCATACTCATGTGTCATTCGTTTTTGTTTTTTTTATACGGAGCAAGAGACATGGCCCGAAGTTTTAATGATACCAACCCTGAAACTGTATGCAAAAATATTAAAGCAATCTTTAAATAATGTGGCAACTTGACAGTACTTGAAAAAATGTAGTGCATGGGAGTAAGTGGACAAGTACTTATTATTTAATAAGTCTTTCCAATCCATATAACCCATATAAATGTAGCTATCGTGATTTCGTTGGAATCCGCCCACGAGAAGGCAGCTAAAGCTTCAAAGGTGTTGGCTATATAAAAGGTGTGAAATGGCGACAGTTGTGCAGGCTGTCTGCAGAGCTCTTCCAGTACGTAAGCTGGTAAGAACTAAAGCTGCAAGCCCTAAAAGACTTTATAAAATTTTTTGATTCAGATCAGTTATTCAACCAAACTCAAGTCTCACGTCTCAAGTGATCATGAACCCCACGGTCGTTTACCTTCTTTGTCATCCCCATGTAGAGTGTCACGTGACTTCATGCCTCATTTTCACGTCGTCTCCAATTGTCTGGTACTGTTCTGTTTTGACAGATTCTACAGCATCTTCATCTCTGGGAGGTATGATCCTCTTATTTCTCTTAGTCAACAGATGAACCTAGACGGTCTTGTAAACAGATTAAAATCCGGAGCAGTTCAATAGCCTTATCGCTATGGCGTTTACGAAAAATTGACGAGTATTTATTGATATTACGCTGAAAGGCATACCTTTGATGGTGTGCAAAGGCGTGAACTTGGCTACGTGAAATATTTTAGAGGAATCATCAAATAGGGGAAGTCAAATATTATTTCGACCCATCAGTCCATTTTTTCATCGTAGCAATGTAGATTTTGTTATTATTGCACTACAAATATTTCGTAAACGGACGTGGGTTATCGAACCCCGATTTCTTTTCAGGTATACTGCGTGATTTTAACAAATGTAAATCAACATTTTTGTGAGATAAACTGCAGGATAATTTACGTGTACGAGCTCTCAGACTACTCGGGCAGCTGGTTGATAAAAATGCATTTACGATCATCCACCTCAACTCATGAGTTAATCTTGACTTCACTTCCAAATCTGCTAACGGTTGACTTCTATAATGACCCGTTACCTAGACATTTGTGTGACATGTTTGTTTGCCTTCGTTTAACTGATAATGAAATGGGAGGATTATGTACGAAAATGCGCTTATTTGGGTTGGTTCATGCCATGGGGCATGCGCCTCGGTTGTGGGACTATTACGCTAAACATTTTTCTGTATGGGCCTGAAAATTACTTTTTTTTTTCTTTTTACCTGATACTCAATGTGGTCTAGCTAAGCCCTGGTCACGTTTTTTTTATGGTCTAACACCAGTGATTCCCAACCGTCGAGCTGCATACCTCTGGTGAATTGAAGGGCGTGGGGCTGGAGGAGTGTCGGTAAAGTTAACTTTAACCGATATAAATGGGTCGCAATTGAGTTTTTGAAGTTCTAGGACCCAACTTATGAGCCTTCTGAGGCAGTGGATTGTTTTCCTATATACTCCATTTGCTTATGGAGAGCACCAAGCATAACAACAATGGGTTCCATTTCTATGAACAGTTTACACTATTCAGAGCTGAAACTTAACCATACAAGGTACTGAGGGAGGAATAATTTCCCAGGGGAGCAAAGAAACCATTTTGTTTTAATTTAATCAGGTTAAAGGCGAAGTTTCAGCATAAATTTCGTTTTCATATGTGAAAGAGAAACCAAAGCTACACAATGTGGTGAAAGTCCCATTCAAATCTGGCATGTATTTCTCGAGATATCGTTAAATGAAGTCAGTAGATTTGTGTTTCAAAGAGATTTTGAGGGCAGCAGAACTTATATCACTCCCCCACATTTACAAGGAATGCTTTGTTTCCCTTTGTTTAATCAGACTGTTGTGTTGATCTTGAAGTTTATAGGAGTATGACCTCCCTGTAGGGAATGCAAAGGTTGTAAGTTCGTATGCCACTTATGCAATCACATTTAATATGAAATTGTTGAGGAGAAAATCAGCTGTAAAGTAAGAAGAAAAACAAAAGACTTTGCACTAATTTGGGGATATGATGTCATATGCTTGCTTTAAATTGTACCACAAGTCAAAAATTCAAATATATATATTAGAGACCATGAAAAATGAATTCTAACAGACCAAGTCCCTTCTTCATAGGACATTCCTGAGCTGAGATATGAAATGTTAAAGTTTATTCACTCAAATTAAAATGTTACATTGCACAATAATTTGTGATGTCACTCTTGTACTACTCAAATTACAATCTTTGTATTTCTTTGTTTTTCTGAATGTTACTGCACCTTGTACCAAGATGTGATAGCACTCCTACTCTAATGAGGTAATATAATTAACTAAGCCTTCCTTCTGCAACGTGCTATGCGAGCAAACAGGAAGTGTTCAAGGTCATAAAAACATTTTTAATTTTAAAAGGAAACAAAGCAAGCTATGTGAGTTGTACAACAGGAAAGTCTCACAAATTATTGCGTAATCGATCACTTTGTTTTAAGAAAATAAACTTCAACATTTTATATCTCAGCTCAGGAATGTCATATTAAGATTGGATTGGATGGTTAGAATTTATTTTCATTGTCTTAAACATATATTTTTGAATATTTTGACTTGAAGTACACTTTAAGTTCACATTTTGTTGAAAATGTGAAAACTTTATTTGCTCATATCTTGAGAACCACACGTCGGATTTCAATGCAATTTTCACCAAAATGACAAAGAATAAGTACCCCTCTAACATAACAAATCCTATTGTAACCGTAAATTCTTCTTTAAAGGCAAACGGCTCAACCAAACTGTTTAGGTTTGGTTATTTCCCTGCTTCTCAGAAGTTTAAATATGTTACGGTACTGGAACTTCAGTTTATAAGATAATTGTAAAAAAGTGTTCATTAGGTTGTTTTAGTGTGTTAAAAAGTTGAGTATTAATATTAAAGGCAATCCTCATAAAATAAATTTTGTACAAAGTAATTCTTAAAAGGTCAAACTTTTTATGATTAAGAGTAGTTAGCATGAAGTTCTTTAGCTCAACGTACACACATTGTGGTTAGCGCGTGTGGTAGTTCAGGGGAAGAGTATGTCTATCTCTCCAATCAAAGTTTGCATCTTCTGCAATGGGTGGTGGATATTTCTGAAATTTGCAGCCAATTAAGGTGTCACATTGGGATGACAAGGCAGGGTGTTCAGTAGGTTCTTGTCTGAATAATTGACTGAAAGAAAGGAAATAGTTTCCCTTTCTTATCATTTTCTTTCATCTGGAGGGGGGATGTTCACCACCTTACTGTAAATAGCATCAATAGCCACAAGTAAAATGCTGACGTAAGAAGAGATTTCAGATAATTTCTTTCACATATGGACCCATGATTGGGTACAAGCTTATTTTCAAACTGGAAAGTTCCAAACATCAAAAAGGCTGAGAGTCGATTGTAGCGATTCGTTACTCACATTTCAGTTAATGACGCATCCTTGATGTCCGTCACTTGTATATATTGTGATGTCACAAAGCAAAAAGTAAATCATATCATTTGTTGGATTTTACAATTTTGCTCCATCTTTTTATTTCGACTGATGCAATCTCGTTTGGAAATAGAAATTTTGCGTTTTGTAAGATAACTGGTTCACGTTAAATGTCAACCTGGTTCCCAGTCTGTCGGGATCTCCAGTGTCAGAGATCTCAAGGCATATAAAGAGTCTCAGCCTCTTGAGAGCCTGTAATTCTAGTCAATGGCGAATGGCAATGAATCTTGCAACGTAATCTCAATAGCATATAGTGTTCGGAAGATACAAATTTATGAAGTAATGCATTTTTTTCTTTTGATTTGGTGCATCATGTAAATCTGTGATGTCATCGCGGCTCATTAATATGACATTACATTCTATTTATTTGTAATTCTGATGCCGCTGCAGGAAATATAAACCAACAGTGGTGGTGTATTCAACGTATGGTGAAGGGTAATGTTTGATTTACTACAGGCAAAGATATTTCAACATTCCCACAGAATAAAATTTCAAGGACAAAAGGACTTTAACTTATATAGAAAGGCAAAACGAATGAGAGGCAATGTGTCCACATTACATAACTTTTGGTGGCTTTGTTGAAGAGCAGCGGTATTTTTTAACAAAAGTTACCAAAAAATCTTTAAAATGAGATATTTTTTTTATATTTTATTTTAAGTAAAGTTTTTTTTGCAAAATCCCGGTGAAAAAGCCACCAGAAGGCCTTAAAATAACTGCCGAGGGAATGGTGCCTTCCCCCAAAGTGCTAACTCATATGCCTATCCTCTGCAAGCTTTCTCTCGGCTTCCGTACGTTCTAAATCTTATTTGAAACTCGATAGATACCTTTTACGTTTCTCAATGCCAAGTGGAGGTTTGAAACATTTCAAAGGAGGTAAAAATATTTCTCTCGTCAAAAGTTGCTGTTCCTCAAAGCTAAAACTTTGAAGTGAAAATCTGTTATCATAATATGCATTCAAACAGCATAAAAGGGTTCGGATGTTTTCTTCAATTGCAACCAATACTATTTTTCTAGAAACGGAGCACACAATTGACCACGTTATAAAGAAATAAATAAATATGTGTATGTTTAAATTTTAAGCTTTGTTCATTTGTCACCGTGGAAGGCCCCAGGTGGGGCGGAAATATCTGACTACAAAAAATTAGTACCCTCTTTTGTCCATCTTTGGATTCATCGTGTTCAATTTTCCTTGCAAAGTCCGTTCATAATGACATCATAATCGCCTAGCGTGTATTTATAATTACTTTTAATTTTTATTGCATCATCACTATTAACTTATTTTGCACGGTTGCGTCGTTTAACTGTGTTTAAAATTGCGTTGCGAAGTAGGCAAACATTTCATTATTGGCATTTCCTTTGTAAAGAGGTTGTACGCATGACGTCAGTGCGTTTTGGTTTGGCTTGCTGGATCGATGTTGTCATGGGTAGTGCGTGTGTTACCAGTGCGTCCGCACTACAGGGACTTAGAAACGATTGTAAGGTGTTGATGGGGACATAGCAAGACACACAAGGTGTTGACGTAGGCGCTTGGCCTTTGTACGCGCGCCGATTGAGTTGTATCAGCACGCGTTTGTTGTTTCTTTTGAATATCGTTTTTTTGATCAGTTGTTATTTTGCCGTCTGATGAAGGGTACATACCCGAAACGTTGCGGGGCTTTTCTCCGAATTTTAGCACTTTTTATCATTCTTATCTGTTTCCCTTCATACTTTACCAGTGCTACGCAGTATTCGACGTTATATATATATATATATATATATATATATATATATATATATATATATATATATATATATATATATATATATATATATATATATATATATATATATATATATATATATATATATATATATATATATATATATATATATATATATATATATATATATATATATAGATATAGTCGAAAAAGACGCATCATATCAGGCACTTCAGATAAAGTAAAACAAAAACCCAACACACGAGGATTCAGTTAAATTTTCGGGCAGCACAGTACCCTTGAACACAACTCGTACAACACTAAAACAAAAAGCGAACACCACAAGCCTTAAAACGGAAGAACACACAAGTCTACGTACATACAGACAAGATTACACGCCTTAGTGAATAAGAAGACCTGAAAAGACGGGAACTCTACACTGGAAGAAAACTCGACAACAAACAATAAAAGTTTAACCAAGCGGAGAGGAGAGATCGAAAAAGAAAGCTCAGTTACGTTTTTGTCTGCTGGAACGGTTTTGGGAGTAAAAAGTGTCGTCAATGTTACAGCCATGTGGAACCAAAGTGTTCAATTTCCAAATCCATCGTCTTTCTTTTTCATCTAATAATCTATCTAGTTTACGGATATCCAGTTTGTCAAACCCTTCTGTTTTCAACACTTCTAAAATCTGAAATTTAAAGTAATCCCCGCCATGAGATTTAAGATGCACATAAAGTGCAGATGTTCCCGATTTAGAGGTTTCCCCGTTAACAAAAGATGGACAAAAGAGAGTACTAATTTTTTGTAGTCAGATATTTCCGCCCCACCTGGGGCCTTCCTCGGTGACAAATGAACAAAGCTTAAAATTTAAACATACACAATGGCAGATTGCGTTAAAAGCAGAGATAAGATCGTTACGAAATAATAAAGAAGAATGTTACGAAATAATAAAGACGCGCATCGTGTTGCGTCATAATCAAGGATCTTCACGTGACGTAAAAGCGTTACTGCCCAAGCACTGGGAGTGGGTTATTGATACGCGCGCATGACTCGGCCTTAGTTACAAAGGAAGTACAGTACAAAGAGAGAGGCGCGCAGGGCTATGAAGAGCAGCGAGGATGTATGTATGTATTTATGTATATATATATATATATATATATATATATATATATATATATATATATATATATATATATATATATATATATATATATATATATATATATATATATATATATATATATGTATATATATATATATATATATATATATATATATATATATATATATATATATATATATATATATATATATATATATATATATATATATATATATAAACGATAACAAGAAACATGCACAAACACACGGCATACTATTAAAACGATCTGAAATTTTAATAAAAAACTGAAGACAAAGATCGTGTCAAATCTTCTGAGGCAACAAGATGTTAAAAACGGTAAAGAGTTCAAAACTTAAAAGTTTTATATATATATTTATATTCAAAACTTAAGTTCAAAACTTAAAAGTTATATATATATATATATATTTTTTATATATATATACATATATATATATTGCCCCCAAACGACGAATAATTTACATGCATGAATTGCTCTGAAAAAAAAAAATTACAAAACATCGAACCCGTCAACTATCCGGAAATTGGAATGGCATTTTCCAGTTTTATTTTCACAAATGAATCAGTCGTTATTTTGAGCTTTCCTTTTTTCAGTAAAAGTTTCATTTTAACAGAAAAAAAGAATTTTTAAAGTGATAAGGGTTAGGAAAAAAGTTTCACTATTAATAGATGAATTGGTCTTGTTCTTTTTCGGGGAAAAGTGTGCAACGGAAGAGAAAAAATGCTGACAATTTTCTCTTCGTTGTATTCGGTTGCAAGGTCCATTAAATTGATGAAATTAATTTTCTATGTGGCTGTCCGAACTCACGAATACAAATGATTTTACTTCCGATGTTTTTGAAAATATGTCACTTTACAAGGTGGCTTTAAAGGTAAAGAGCAGTCCCCCTAAACTTATTTTTAAGGAAAAGCTAAATAACACAATTTTCATCTTATTTCTCTTCAAAGTATCTTTCATTACATTTGATGACTTAACTATTGAATATTCAAGGTAAACCAAGCAGTTATTTCTGGTAAATTTAACAATTGAAGAGGAAAACGTTGTCACATGGCTCTCAACAGCCAATCATGAAACTGGACAGTCTACTACACGTCTTCAGTTTGGGATGACTGCTCCTGCCCTTTAAATGAATTTTCAGTAAGACAAATGGGGAGACATTCTCACACTACTGTTTATCATTGTGTGTAACTGAAGACGGCCTGGCCGATTTTCATTACAGTTGCTCGAATTCAGCTGTCTAGGCAGAACAGATGGTAAACCACTGGGACACTGAACAACCCCCGTCCGTTTTTGTAAGGGCAATTGTTTCCTTGAAGAATACGGTCTTCTAGTTAGTAATATCAAGAAGATCTTACGGGAAATTGAAGTTTATCGGGCTTAAAACTTTTATCGTAAGCCTATGATTGAAGCCTCCCATTCGGAATTGGATCTTCTCAACGACGGAAGGAGGGCACCCTCCCCGACGGGGCATGTCCCTCGGCCACCCGCTGGCTCCATCCTTGGTTAAGACTGCACATGGGAATTACAGCTTACTGGTCTGCAACACAAGTTTTGGTTGTGGGTAATCTTGCCTGCAAGGTTTGAAGATGGGACATGAAACATGGAATGAGGGATAACAAACCGATTCCGATGTATAAGATAGTTCATGATCATCCAGTAACTGCTGACCTTGAAGTGGGGTTTTTCATTAGGGCCCATCATCATCGTCGTCATCATCATCATTTTAGGCCTCCCCGACGAAACCACGTACCTTAACCGACGGGGAACCATGCCCCCGCCCCCCCCCCCCCACCACTTGCGCCACCCTTGGCCCTGCCCATGGCACATATTTAACTCTCCACTGAAAACCATCAAATACTCGAATGACCTCTTTAAGCCACGGTAGCATTTAATATCAACAAGTATACCAGTCATACGTTGTCCAGCTGATCATGTGGTCACATGCAAAGCCAGCACTCTATTGGCAAGAACGATTCATGTTTCAGTTGATACTTCTAGGTCAGAAAAAAACTTCGCAGTTAATATTGCGCAATTTTCCCGTCCTTGTACTTTATATTATCCTTTCTATATTCTTAACCCTCTGGAACGGTCTTCAATTTTGAAGAAAATGGTATATAACTTTAGTTTGTTGCCCTTGTTCCAATTAAAAGTTGCTTGATTATGAAAAGAAATCTTCCGTTCAGTGTTTTTCTCATAACAACGCCTAAACTTTTACCTCAAAAGATTGTTCGGATGTTTCAAACCGTAATAGACCAGGCGGAGAAGGGGGGGGGGGGGGGGGGGGTATCGTCACTCGAAAGCGAAATTTATGAGACCAAGTGGATTTGGTCAATTTTGGGTCACTAATTCCGAAAATCGAGGGTATACGGTCCATTTCCGGGCTTTTCTGCGCCATTTTGACGTTTAAAGTTTAAAGGGCGCTCTCTATTTGTCAAAATTCTCGTTTTCTCCATATATTTACGGTCCAGTCATTAACTGATGTTAGATTTGGTTCTAAAATTCTGTAAATATAATGTCAACTGACAAATACTGGGAAATATTAGTATTCATATTAATATGCTAATTAGATAAGGGTAGAGGTCAAGTTATAATGTTAGCAGAGAAATAGGCCGAGGGTTTGAGTCATGGAAAATTACATCCAAATAGATCTGCCTTACACCCTACAAACACAATAGATACTCATTTTAGAGCATGCGGCGGGGCTGGCGCTATCTGACGATCCCCTCCTTCCTCATCTGGGAACAAAGGACCCCTTCTGAAGACAAATTGTATTAGTGTAATGCCGACAACTAGAGCTGTGTTGGTCATCGTACGATCGTGGTTTGTAAGTTGATTTCCTTCTCCAGTTTTCAATTAGATACAATACATACAATTGTAGTTATGGGGGACAGATGTAGTAATAGTCATATCGAAAGTTCCGATTATTAGCCTCACAAATGCGTTGCAGTGCCGGGCGCTTGGTTATTGTTCGTTTTTTCGGTTAATGTAGTGATCGGGGTTGTGATTTAAGGTCTGGCAAATTTGGATTTGTAATGTCCATACTGTTACACACATACAGTGAATACTTTTTTTGATTGGGCACACCTTTTAATTTTGTCGTAAAACATTAATTTATGGGAATTGATGTCTTTAAGCAAAAATTTGCTTTTCAACCCAAATTTACATAAATGAAAGGATTAATTTTCTAGCCACATATACATCGAAATGGCTAAACGCGTTCTGCATGTCATAGGTAGCAGGAGAAAAGAGTTGGTGTTATTTGGGTCTATAATTTTGTCGTAATCCGCCTTTATGTGACATAAAATGACGCTTTATTTGGGGGAAATTCCCCAAAATTATGAAGTCACACAATTTTGAAATCGTCAAAAACCATGTATTTCGCGGAATGAAAATTAGTGTTTCATGGGTTGCCTTCACATAGACATATCATTTCTAAGCACAATAAGAAATTTTGGTGTAAAATGAGCAAATAATCGTTAGTAAAAAACTTTCGATATGGTTCCCCAATCAAGGTATGATATACAGACATCTTTCGGAGAGAAAATTAAAGTAATTTCATTTACCGAACCTTAGTCGGCATGGTTCTCAGAATCGGTCCCCGCTCTATGGCATAGGGAGGAATATGTGCATAAAAGTGCCATTCACAGTGGATGTGTACGAAGGCGTGGTCGAGGAATTTATCAACTGCCCGGTACGTGGGCTCAGAATAGGCTCAGGAGTGAATTTTTAAGGGCGCGGCTATTCATCTAAGTGGCTCATTTTCAGGGGTGGTGTTACCTGGGGCTGAAAGTTCGGATTTTCTTGGGAAATTTCGATCCCTTGTAGGGCAGTGATTACTACTTCGGATAGCCTTGTTCCGGGAAATATATATAACGCGAGTATACAAGTTGTCACGTTCAGCTAAGGAATCGTAAGGTATCAAGCACTTTTGCAGTTTGCTTGGCCCTTGTGGTACTTTCTGCCATTGTTCCATGAAAGCCAAATATTCTGTTTGGTCACTGAAAGAAAGGCCAAGTGAACTTTTACTCCATCATCTCATGTTTGGGTAGGAAATTAATATGTCAAACATTTAAAGATCGATGTAAACATGTTTCATTGGCTACTTCTTCAACTTTGGCTACAAGTTTACTCTGATGAACTTCTGACCACAACTTACTTTTCGCTACCTTTGAAACTATGTAATAAATCAATGAGATATTCTATCACAATCGCATCTTTAAACCAATTTTATTGACGTATTATTTACGTAGGCTATTGGGGTAGAATTGCATCAAAATTCATAGGTGATCTCCCCTCCACTTCCCTCCCTTTCGTTCAAGTCTTCTCCACATATGCCGACTGAGCAGGCAACGCACGTGGGAAGATGTTCGAGACGTGTCTATAGCCCTCTCGACTCCATACACGTATGCACACTTTTCTGCCAAGAACATTTTAGTCTGCTTCAAAGTGTCATTTGTGTCGTTTTCATTTGACTTAAAAGGGGGAACAGATGGCAGTGGGATTTTTTTCCATGGGGGACTTTAGTGAGAGGCGGACAGCAAATTGAAGGCTATGACATAAATTACACATGTTATAATATGAAAGCATATATCTTGCGAATTTTGAAATTGATTTTTTCGTATATTTCCCGCTACAATGGTATCCGAAGGAGTAATCATTGTCCCACAAGGGATCAAGATTTCCCAAGTAAATCCGAACTTCCGGCTCCAGGTAACACCACCACTGCAAAGGACCCACTTAAAAAATTCGCTCCTGAGCCTATGCTGAGCCCACAGGCAGTTGAGCACTTCCCTCAATCACGCCTTTGTACACATCCATGTGAATGCACATATTCCGCCCTATGCCATAGAGAGGGGACCGATTCTTTGAAACGTGCCAATAAAGACTCGGCAAATGAAATTACTTTAAATGTTCTCTCAAAATGATATCAAGCAATTTATGTCAAGCCTTGGTTGGACAGCACTGGTACTATATTTGTTCCCCATAACTACAATGGTATATATTGTACATAATTAATAACTGGAGAAAGAAGTCAACTTACAAACCACGATCGTGTGATGACCAACACAGCTCTAGTTGTCGGCATTACACTTATACAATTTAAGTCTTCAAAAGGGGTCCTTTGTTCCCAGATTTTTGACAAATAGAGGGCGCCCTTTAAACTTTAAACGTCAAAATGGCGCAGGAAAGCCCGGATACGGCCCGTATACCCTCGATTTTCGGAATCAGCTCCCCAAAGTTGACCAAATCCACTTGGTCTCATAATTTTCGCTTTCGGGTGACGATACCCCTCCCCCCACCTTCTCCACCTGGTCTATAAGAAAAGAAGGGTAACGACCATGCCCTAAAGAAAGGCAGTTGACAAAAACGGTAGAGAGGGCTTCTGAGAACCCCATACAGTCGTTTCCAAGAACCGTTTAATTAAAATATCCCATGAGAAATATGCCTTAACGTGTAATGAAACTAGAAACATCCTTAAATAAATTATCTGTTTTCTTGGGTAACGCCTTTTGATCTACAAACACTTAAAAATTAACAAAACCAACAAGGCACTGAATGAAAACACTGTAACAAGTCCATTCGCTCGTAAAGACAGTCAACAGTCGACTCAGCCTCACTTTATAGTCTTGCATAACACTTTGCCCGAAATGATAGGATATTCGGGAAAAAGTTGCAAATTAGATTTGGAATGTATTAAATTGCCAGCTTTCGGGGAGGGGGGGGGGGAGAAGACGGGAGGGTCTGCGGGTGTATAAAGATGTAAACTGTGCGGTATTTGAAGTGGTGGTGGAGTTGTAAATAAATAGGGAAAATCATTTCAAGCGTGCTCTGAACTGTATTTCCTGCGACAAACTTAGAATAACATGTGTCTTATGATAGAATGTTGCCACATGTTGACACTTATTCATTAGACCATGCCGGAACCTCTGTGCATCACATGATCCAAATATTTGCTCGTGGAACATTATACGGTAACTTGTAATTCTAATCATTTTGCAACTTGCTTATGTTAATTAAAGTGAACATATTTTGCAAATGAAAGCGCAAAACACCGATAACTGGATTTTTCTTTCCAGCCGGGGAAATGCCATTTAAGTTTGTCTGTGATCGCGGTTTTCGCCATCGATTGTGGCGCTGCCTTCATATATATATAGATATATATATATACATATATATATATATATATATATATATATCTATATATATATATATATATATATATATATATATATATATATATATATATATATAAACATGACGGAGAAACTGTAAAACAACGGTGCTACAGAATTGAAAGGCTGGATCTCCGAGGAGATACAAATAGCGGAAGGCTAGAATTTAGATAAATTAAACAGCCAAAAGGTATATATATATATATATATATATATATATAATCTTTTGTTGGATTCCTCTTAAACGCCGTTGATCATCGTCCATCAGCGCGTCCCCTAACAAGAAATCCTAGATCCGAGCTGATATTCTTGTAGGAATTTGCACTCCCACTGCACGTATGGTGACAAACTGAATAGACAGGTAATACGTAATTGTCACTACTCAGGAAACAAGAGGCAAACGTTAGTTCTTGAAAAGTCTTAAACCCATTGCACTCACTCTGCACTTCCAGCCAAACCCTGCAGTAATCTGGTAATGTTTCGTCGATTGTTCTGACTCTACTGTGTAGTTTTGTTCACTCTTTCTGGCTTTATTAATCCGTGTCCATTTCATTAGACCTATTACACCCCATAGGTTAAGCATTATTAATACCCCTACCTGTATATATTTCATCGTGTAGTTATGGAGCTCTCTGTAAATCGCCATGGTCTTAGTTCCAGAAGTTCCTGTGTTTAGGGTTAGGTTTTTCATTGGTTTATCTTTTGTATGTTTGTAACTGTAAAGTCAATTTGTGATGCTGATATTAATGGGTTCAGCTTCATTTTGGTCTTTCAAAGCAGTCAGCTAGTTTAGCTAAGTTCAAATAAGCTGATAAGGGGAGTGGAGTCTTTTAGGCGACCTCCACAGGGAAAAGAAGAACCGTGGTCCCCTGACTAAAGCTAGGTAACCGATCGACTGGGCAATGAACTGGCTGTTGTACAAATACCAACTTAGATTGTGATGACACGTAGGCTGGCCTGCGTATAAGTGAAACATTCCTCGGTTTCAGACTAAAGTCAATGGCCGGTCAACGTGGATTATTCAAGAACAACAAGGATGAATTGCAGGTGTAGAGAGAAATGTGGTATACAAGTGCTTGTTGTCGTCATTAAGTGGTAGTTACCGAATAGGCCCAGCCTACAGCCTAATGTCCAGTCCAATCATCTTCGTATGGCTTGTATATTCGCAACATAGACCTTTTATTACTTATTAAATAATATGTATAAAAGATCTCTGCTGATTACAGTTTAGTCAAAGGCAATGTAAATGCTTAACTCAAAGCCGTGTTCAAGACCATATTCTAACGTTTCCTCACTTCGGATTTTTACACGTTGCTTCATGGTCAACTGGTTAGAGCATCAGACTTGTAGTCGGGAGGTCGGGAGTTGGAGTCCTGGCAGGTTCTCACCGAAGACTTTGAAATCGGAACCCCACTGCCACTGTGATTGGTGCTCAGCATAAGCAGAGGAGTAGGGAAAACAAGCCAGTGAGCCACAACTGGAAAAAAGACCGTGGCCATCTCAACTTGAACCATTTGGTTGGAAATTTGGCCGCAAAACTCCATCTAACCTGTACACCTGGCTTCTCTAAAGAAAAAAATGCACTCATTTTATGAGACCTACCGGAATCATGGACACCATGATGGCTACTGCAACAAGCTTAGGAATCTCATTTGATGCTGGTCGATGGCAAGATTGAAGTGTTAGATCGAACTTGTATGCAAGATTGTTAGTCAGGAAAGAATCATACTTTTAAAGTTATGAGGACCCCCTTATCCTGATGAAGTCAATGAATTGTGCAACCAAAGATGATCTGGTATATTAGCTTAATTACATGTCAGTGTTAATATCCAACTACTGTCAAAAACAAACTGTAAATACTAAAATGGTTCAACGATCTACAAAAGTTCTGTTTTCTTTATAGGTCGTTGCACAGTGAGATGTTTTTTGGTGTATACAAATCCCGCCTTAGGAGAATGATTGCATCTTTCCATCGTTAACCATGTTTGAAAACCACAACCCGAAGGATAGTTTAACCACAGTAATATCCCTATTTGAATGACTTTAATTCTGCAGTTTCTAAGGCAGTCGAGGAGATAAGCTGATAGGTTTTTTGATAGAGCTGGAATACTTTCACCAGGGGACGTAGCGATGAGGTCCCCTTGAGGAAATTCTCTTATTTTAGAGCACGAACAAGTTTAAGTCAACTACTCTGATTGAACAAGATGTAAAAACGATATTAGTTTCGGCCTACGCAAAGTACAATGACCTTTACATCAAAAATTTAATTTGCATTTACCTTGAGCAGTAGGTGTCCGACATTTCGGTCAAAACGAACAACCATACAGTAAGTGAATAACTTTCTGACCGTGAACACTTTTCCGACTGTTTTCGTTTTTAGTGTGTATCTTTTCAATTAGGACCCTCTTTTCCTTTTTTGTTTTTTGTTTCACCAGTCGCACTCATGTTTTCAAAGAAACACTTTCGCCCGGTTCTGTTTTAACACTGACCGTTTCGGATTTGTTGTTTGTCGTGTCCTTTTTCACTGTCGATTGTTCAGTTTGGTTTTTGCCACTACGGGTTTATGCCCGAAACGCCGTAGAGTTTTCCGCCAATAATGTTCCTAAATCTTACTATTCACATGTGGCTACGTGCGGCTAAGTAAAGGGCACAATTTAATGCTTTTTGGGTAAGAATTAAATATTGCATTAACAAGAAAAGGCAAAAGAAGTTACATGTCAACATAAAGATATCACCACTCCTCAGTATGCCGAATTGCATTATGAAAATAAAAATATTGGATTGTCATGACATTTTGGGTTTCACGTGTAAACGGGACACCAAAGCCAATTTTATTTTTAAATTTTATGCCATATATGTTGCAGCTTATGGGATTAATGTCCTTTTAAGTTTATATTTTGTTCATTACCATTAGCACACTTAAATCAGTTGCAAAATTTAAAGGCATTTTGGTTATTGCGATTTGTGTGGATTTGTGTATAACGGGAAACCATTTTGGTGTCCCGGGTAAAATAATTACACGGGGAAACTCAAGTAAGTAGGTATAGTGACCAGGTAAAATGTCGCAACACAGAAATCTTTGCCACACATTTTTCATTTTGCTCTAAGCACGCAACATGGTTCACGTGTAAACGATAAAAGTGTGACACCATAATTTTGGTTTTTGTTTACAAGTGAAACCCATGAACGAATGTACTCGCTCAGGTAAGCATTTAAACGGCCAAATTTATTACAGGAAAATGACATGATGTACCTACATTGTAATGATGCAGAACATTAAATTAAGCATAGGCCTATTTCATACTTCAAACAAAAAAAAGTGCCAATTGATTTTTTCCTGTCTAAGCTTTGGTATCCCACTACACGTGAAACATGGCAGTATTATTGTAACATAAAATGTTTTGTAGTACCGTATATTTTTTGAAAGTTACCAGCATATAGGTGTATCTTAATTTTTTATTGGAAGATTTAATTTAAATCTTCCATACAGAATCTGTTGTAAGAAAATATCACTGTGTCAATGAGACACAAAAATCCATTAGTACCCTAATTTACAGAATGACCCGTATACTAAGCTTTACCCTGGTTGGTAATGAAAACTAGAATCATGACCAAACATGACCCTTTTCAACAATTTACATTGACAATTCTGAATTTGGCACGTAAGCAGTGATCGATTCAACACGACGACAACTGTCACAAACCTTAACTAATATTACTGTCAAAATAGCGGATATTCATTTCTGACGTGTCAACAGTTGGTATAAAAACGAGGGTTCCAGAACTAACACGGTTAGGGCTAGATGTCACAGTTCACTAGTTCCAGGCCCGAGTAATTTAATTCGGTGTAAATTTACCAAGAGTCGATAGCAGTAATTGTTCTGACCAAAAAGGAATGAAACGTTTGTCTCACATTCAAGTGGTGACAACAATACAGATCACGAAAGGTATATGGGGTCTTTCGAAGACAAAAAGGGAACGACCGATCAGAAATCTTTGGAATGTTCTGAGTGTGCGTTCTCCCTCTATGGAATTTAATTCTCCTCTACTACCATCGGCCGTGGACTGCTGTCATTTGTTTTCTTGAAAACATGCAGAGGGCTCACCTCCTTGATATGGTCTGGCTTAAACCATCTGGAATTTGCAACGTAAAATGAAAATAGACCTAGTAGAACATGGAAGAGGAACTGCTGTTTGACCAAAGCTTATGGAGGTTACACACTGATCAAAGACACAAATAAATTCTCCTCTCCTCGAACAAATTAACACTAAGAGTACCAAGTACGAGTACAATGCGTTAAGTACGGCTGTGTGTAAGAGTACCCAATTTTTGAAAACCTCTGGAAACGAGTTCAAAGGCACGAGGACAAGTATGAAACAGTCTGAAAAGTGATATCTCGAATGTGAGCGCCCGAAATAAATGCAGAGAAAAAAAAAAGAAATATTCTAAAATTTGCTGCACATTCGGGCAGCCCAAAAAGCTAATACTCTTGAGCTTTACTTCGCAGGACAATGTCCCAAATGGTCAAATATCCAAATTCTTACAAACATTTGCGCGAAAAGTAGAGGACCATTATATTCAGGGTAACATAGGCCTATTTAAGAAAAATAACATAGGAAAACTATAAATAGCGACACAAGTGGGAAAAGCCTATCATTTAAATGGAACAATAACCGTCCGCGTACTTGGTCTAACGGCAAGAGCATCCGCCTCTCACGCGGAATGCCCGCTTTCGCTTCCCGGGTCGAGTCATACCAAAGACTCTAAAAAAGAACCTACTGGCATTGTTCGTGATGCTCCGCATAAGCAATGGAGTAGTGAAAACAAGCCAGTGAGCCACAACTGGAAAAAAGGCCTTGGTCGGCTCGACTTGAACCTAGGTTGGAAACTGGGCCGTAAAACGCTAACTGACTGACTGACTGACTGACTGACTGACTGACTGACTGACTGACTGACTGACTGACTGACTGACTGACTGACTGACTGACTGACTGACTGACTGACTGACTGACTGACTGACTGACTGACTGACTGACTGACTGACTAACTTATATGGAACAATAATTCTTAAACTTGTTTTTAAATCTTGCGAAACACGATGCCCATATTAGTAAGTTGGCTGATTATTCTGAATTCTTTTAAAAATTTGCTCAGAAAACAAAACAAGGCTATTCTCAAGTTAAAAGTTACGTAGATAGTATATATGTTGAGGATGAAATAAATTTCTTCCTACAAAAAAAGTTACATAGAGAATAGAAATTACAACAGAGATTTTTGACACATTCGGGCAGCTTTTATGGAAAAAGTTTACCCGAATAAATAGAAGACCATTTCACCCAGTGGTAGTAATCTCTGGTAATTTTCCAAAAGCAAGTTGCTGCAAGCGAAAGCTTAAAATGACAACTGCTTTATTCCTAATTACAATTGAGATAGCAAGATGAGGTTTAACGACACAACAACACGAATGTGTTATGTAGTGCCAGCCAACTCGATAAAAAGTTCAAAATTTATTTTTTTTTTCAAGTATGGTTCAAGTTCAGATTTCGATTCCCTTTAGTCGCCTCTCACGACAGGCGGGAATTACCGTGGGCATATTCTTCAACCCCCAGCTCACAGGAGGATTCCAGTTACAAGCCTGAAAAATGGCATTTCCGGCTGTCTGAGGGTTCAAGTTTTCAACATTTTCTTTACCCTTTGCGCCAACCACTGGCGGCGCTTTAGTCAGTGTTTCCCTAACAGAACATTGCAGGCAAGCACATAATATTTTTTAAAGTACAGCTTTACCCTCACACTCCACAGGTGCCAGTGATAGCGTTTTACTTTCATTAAATCAGTTCTTAATGTGCTAGGTTGTTGACCTACCAAAACCTGGCGTAAAAACAGTGCATTTTAATCGTGTTCCAAACTACCAACTGATCAGTAAACAGAATCGTATATAACAAACCCTTGTGAATTTTGAAGGAGCTTGCTCAACCAATTTCTTTCAAATTTAAGTAGCGGAACGCGTCTTTGTACTACGCATTCAATGACCGTTTTATGAGTTGTCCCACCAACAGGTTACTCACCTATTGGTGCAAAACTGATGCCGTCGACCGCGAGTTCACTGATCGTACACCATTCGGAGTTTACTGATCATACACCATTACCTGTCATATCTTGCAACACTTAAAAATGTAGATTTCACATACTGATGGGGCGACAACTTTTGGAAAGTCACGATTGTTCAGGCCATGACTTTTTTTACGAATACCTTTACCCGTTTACATGTCAGTCGGTTTGTATGTCATAGTTTGTTATTGTAGATCGCCTTTTGTTCACTGACTAGGGTCAGAGCGATTTACAGTTGATAAACAGATGTTTAAGGTGATGAAATTCTCTATGATTGGTGGCTTAATATATAAGGTGTTTGATGATCTTGAATGAACATACTGTTAACTACATTTCCCTATAACAAGCTTACCTGCATGTAGCAAAACAAGAACCGTACTTGAAGTTGAAAGAACAGAAATGTAACATTAGCACTTCTCCCATTTGTAACTTTGTGACCAAAAGAAACATTGACTGCTTGAGAATATAAAACAACATGTCAAAGGATTTGAAATCGACTCACAATTATTTGCAGTTTGAATTTGTATAAATCTTTTGCCATTCTTCTTTTTCACAACTGAAGTGAAAGGCTGCATTGCTGGCAAGGATTTGCCATCTTGGGACAAAGACGTATTAAAATTAGATAGATGTGCGCTGTTTAACAAAGTGTTTCTTGTTTGGTTGTTGCCATTGCATTGTATCGATTGTATTCTTTGTTAGGGTTAGGGATTAGGTTAGGGATTAGGGCTATGGTTAGCCAGTAAGGAAATCTCTTGTTAAAAAGTGAGCATCACCACTTAAAATTTTAAGCCAAAGTTCTGCCTCCCCCTAAAAGAACACATAAACGCACGCCAGCCTGACCGCATTGGTGCCTTTTTGTTAATACAGGGAGAAATGTGTTTGTCATCGCTCTAAGTATTAAACGATCAAGTTGTTTATGTATGTCGACTAATGTTAGTTGTTGGTTGTTCATGAAGTGGGCTTCAGCTCCATGGTTCAACCGGGTACGTTTCTTTCTTTTTTCTTTAATTTCAAAATGACGTTTACGCAGTTTCAGTGTCATCAACCTCGGATTTATCTTTTTCTTACTTTTAACAATAAAAACAATAAACGTCATGGGTCAAATCACACAAATTGATTTACCAAATCCCCAAGAAACGTTTATTTCTACTAAACAAGCTATTTTTCATACAGTTAAACGGATGGATGAATATGCCCATCCCTCACTATCTGTCTATTGAAAAAAGACGGACTGATAAGGTCACCGTTTCAGTGAAACTAATTACAAATTACTATCATCTGTTAAACCAGGGTATTGACCTGTAGTGCAAATGCCCAGAGCCTGCTCATTATTTTCACGCTGGTTGCTCTCAAATGAGTAAAACCGATCTGGTAAAGGTGATTATGGTGTTATATTTTTCAAGTCTAGACTTTCTTTGGAAATCTTATAAAAAATAGATCATCCTACATTGTTTCGGGTGTATCCTTTGAATTTGACAAGAGTAATAATTGATATATTACAAGAATATATATGTTTTGCCTAATTTTGTAATTTTTACAATCAGTTCGAGTATGTGCAATCCCGGCAGCCTTTAGGAGTAATTGTTTAATATGTCAGGGGCGACCTTGAATGTGCGAGAAGCCTACAACAGTCAGGGCAGTATAGCTAGGAATTTCAACTTCATGTTCGGAGCTGATCGACAACAATAAAGAAGAAATTTTTGGAAAGGCTAATTCTGATGTGAATACCGTAGAATCTTCTGGGAATGAGAAAATCACCATACGGTTACTTTCAATCGGAAGGGATCGAAATGGGATCCCCCGGCTTCGATAATGCTTCATCGCATGGCATCGTCTGTATCAACTCGGGAACAACAATGGCCATAAAAGATGTATTTTTGTTTTCGATGAAAGGAGAAACCTATGCATTCATGATGGCATGCGTGTGTGTATGTGTGTTTATGTGTTTGTGTTTGTGACGCTTTGCTCGTTTACACGATATCTTAAGAAGGGAAGATCTAACAGTTCTCAAAATTGTACACATACACTCAACACCGAGAGAAAGAACACTATTGATTTTGGAGAAGGTCAAAGGTCACCCGGGGTCACAGGGGATAAAACCCCCAAATCCTTGTTTACACGATATCTCAAGGTAAGAAACTTGGATTCCTTTCAAACTTTATATGTTGATGCGCTATGATGTAAGGAAGAACCCTCTTAATTTTGGTGGAGGTGAAAGGTCATGTGGTGGATTAAACCCCGAAATTCTTGTTCACACGGTATCTCAAGTTAGAAAACTTGTATTAATTTCAAACTTCATATGTTGATGTATTATGATTTTTTAATCAGGAACCCTATCGCTCAAAGGTCATTTGGGGTCACCAAAGTTTATACTATGAAAACCTTGTTTAGGATAGCTCAAATTACGAAACATGGATGGATTTCATAATTAGTATGTGGATGAGTTATGGTGATAAGATGGTCTGTATATGGTTTTTTGTTGAGGTGAAAGGTCCTCTGGGGTCACCAAAGGTCAAACTTTGAAAACCTTGTCAATGTTGTATTTCAAGGTAGGAAACTTGGATGGATTTCATAGTTAGCATGTGGATATGTTATGGTCAACGATACTTTGCAGTATCCGGATCTTATCCAAGGGGATGCTTTCACGGCCTCAGCCCCCCCCCCCCTGCCACATCAACAATAAAACACACGAGAAATAAGCAGTGCAACTCCCTCACAGGAGATGTCTTAACAAAATATTTTCGCTATCAGTTTTGTATACTTTCGAAAATTTTGGTTGTTTGTAACCTCTAAAAACATTGAACATTTTGTAAGTGATGAAAACCAATAAAAAAAGGAAAGTTTCATCGCCAAGGAACAAGAGATCGCATTTTTCACTGAATGCTCGTAATAAACAAATTGCTTTTTTTGTGCCGTGCTGTCCTGTTGGTAAAGATAAAAGCATTCCGGATGTCACAGTTTCTTGTGTAAGAGTTATGGCATTCTATCCAAGCTCGTACTCGAGTCCCGGCTTAATTTCTGTCTCTTGGTCTCTCGGTGTGTTCGAGTTGAATCCACAAAATGAAAATATGCCTAAATGTTTCTGAAAGGAAAGTTACTGTAGTGCACACTACAACGCGTGAATGGTCAAAGATCGGTAGTCATTTACAGTGTGAACCATGATAAGAGAAACCTATGCATTCATGATGGCATGTGTGTGTGTGTGTGTGTGTATGTGTGTATTGGTGTGTGGGTGTGTTTGTGACACCTCTCGTTAACACGATATCTCCAGAAGGGAAAGCCTGACAGTTCTCAGACTTGGCACATAGATGTCTCATATGGAGAGGAAGAACCCTATTGTTTTTGGTGGAGGTCAAAGGTCATTTGGGGTCACCAAGGGTCAAAGTCTGAAAACTTTGTTAACGCCATATCTCAAGGCAGGAAACTTGGATAGATTGTATATTTGGTATGTGGATGCGTTATAATCAGAAGATGGTCCGTATTGTTTTTGGTGGAGGTCAAAGGTCATATGGGGTCACTGGGAGTCAAAATCTGAAAATCTCGTTAACACAATATCTCAAGGTAGGAAACTTGTATTGATTCCATATTTGGTATGTGGATGCGTTATAGTCAGAAGATTGTCCCTATTGTTTTTGGTGGAGGTCAAAGGTCATCTGGGGTCACCAGGAATCAAAGTCTGAAAACCTGGTTAATGCGATATCTCAAGTTAAGAAACTTAGATAGATGTCATATTTGGTATGTACATGCATTATAGTCAGTAGATGGTCCCTGTTGTTTTGGTGGAGGTCAAAGGTCATCTGGGGTCACCAGGGGTCAAAGTCTGAAAATCTTGTTAACACAATATCTCAAGGTAGAAACTTGTATAGATTTCACATTTGGTATGTGGATGCGTTATAGTCAGAAGATGGTCCCTATTGTTTTTGTCGGAGGTTAAAGGTCATCTTGGGTCACTGGGGGTCAAAGTCTGAAAATCTCGTTAACACGATGTCTCAAGGTAGGAAGCTTGGATAGATTTCATATTTGGATATGTGGATGCATTATGGTCAGAGGATGGTCCCCATTGTTTTGGCAGATATCAAAGATCATCTGGGGTTTCCAAGGGTCAAAGCCCGGAAACCTTTTTAAATATGACCTTTCAAGATAGCTGTTTGTCCATTTGTCAGTCTGTTGTTTGTATTTCTAGCTATGTATGGCTTTTATGAAGGTCAAAAGGTCATCTGGAATGACAAAATTATTTTTTGAACATGCTAGTATAACATTTTAAAGAGAAGATAATGGTGCATGATGGCACTCTTTGAAACGGAACATTTATGTATCATCAAAACCTCAATGCATTTTTGCATTCTGGTTAAAAGGATAGTTTTATCGCAATGTTGCACACACAGCATAAGAACGAGATGTTACATATGGTCAAATGGCTCGACTCGGAACTGGGTGACAATGGAATCCTGATTTCAGGCGTGGACTCGGTATTAACTATGTATCGAGTCAGCGATAGTGACTAGGTGTATGTGTATACACACTCACGCTTGAGTTAAAATAATGGTGATTTTTTACGTCTACGCCGTGTGCTTTGACAATAACATGCATTTCACAACGACTTCAAAGTCATTCAGGTGTATTTTACACAATAAATTTACAGTACACAAAGTTAGGTTACTCTTTCATAATTTAATGGCGCATTTCGATTCCTTTTGTCCTGTGACGTGAAATGCGTTGGTCTATTGGCTGCAGTTTTTGGTGAGTGTGAGCAAATACGGCAATTAAATGAGGTTCCATAGGTCACATCCAAATGTTTTTTAAGTCAAATTGTAAAATGGACATAAAAGTGAAAAGTTGTAGTAGTTCACCTTCAACCAAAATTGTATCATAGACGCATCACGGGTCACTGATGAAACTTCAGCTTCGACTAAACGGCCGGGCAACAATAACGATGTTATATAGATACATTAAAATGTTAATAATTTGAATTCAAAGTAAAATAAACGTGCAAATTATTACCAGCGTCTTTTACTTTGTGTTAGTCGTGTATGTACTCAGTCGTCTTTGCGCAGCCAAAATTTAGCTTTCCTGTTTATGCACATTCACGAATTTATCACGAATTACGGCATTTTGCGACAAGTTTGTAGTTATGTCCTATGTTAGTGAATGTTTACTGCATTCAGTATTTTTATTTCTAGGTTTATACATCATTCTATAGACTGATGGGGTATAATATTTTCCTTGAAGTGAATTCACAGATATAAGGACTTGCATTAAATTTGACTCACGGCATCTCAATTAGTCAGGGATTCTTGCGTACTGTCATCAGTCAACCTACTTGCGCAGTGTCGCAATGGTTAAATCACAGAACATGTGATACAAGTTCCCTGGTAAGCTTCAACACAGCACTCAGTGAGTTCCATTCAGGCATTCCTTGAACTAATGTACGCTGAATCATTTAAGCTCAGTGATTGAAGCTTTGTAAGGTAATGCGATGAGTCAAGTAATTGCAGTTCAGTGGCGAGTCCAGGATTTGCCAGAAGGGGGTGGGAGGGGGAGGTCAGTTGTGTTGGAATGGAAGAATGGGTGTGTTTGTGCCAGCAGGATTATATAAGCGTATGACCCCGATTGGTTGATTGGGAGCATACAAGAAATTTTCTGGCTTTACACCCTTGGATGGCCAGGAACGGCATTTCCCGAACAGGAATGTATGAAATATGGTTATGAACCCATATCTTTGGTGTAAGTGCAATGACTAAATAAAATTGTGTAATTTAAAATCAAGCACTTAATTACAATTGATTTTTAGCTTAAAAAATGCCAAAAATACAAAAATGAAAATGAAAAATAAAAAAAAAAGCAAAACAACAAGAAATAAACCCAATACAGTGAATAGGCAGCGGCCATATTTGGTGTGAAGAAGAGACTAAATAGAGGAGTGCAAGGGATGGATGTCATTAAGGAAATATGGAGCCTCACAGATTTATATAATTAGATAAAAGGCCTTACCATTGTTTTATGAAGAACAAATTCAACCTTTTTAGTGGAAGATGTGTCTGGCCCCTGCCCCCCCCTCCCGTAATCCGTCCCTGATATATTTTTTTTATTAAAAAGTAAAATAAAAATAAAAATCCCCCTGATCACGTAATCTCGTCACATTTGATGTGGAAGATAAGTGACAAGATAACAAAGAAGATTTTTGAGCACCTTTAAAAGGTTTCGAATTACAGTACATTTCAAGATTTTCCTTGATGGGGTCAATTCCGAGTCTCGTAAATCCAAACTAGAGACTGAATTACAAGTAAGTCCAGATACATGCGTTAACGGTCAGACAGTACTGGCAGACAAATCTTAATCGACCCTATTGTCACCCAAATATTTTTGGGCCATGTTGACTCTGCATTTATTTGACACATTTGCAAACAAGAAGCATTTTGAGACCAGCACTTATATATATTGTCCCGTTCCCTCCTCTGGAGAGGGATTTACTTTCAAAGTTTTTAACCGCGAAGAAGCTTCTGCGCTCTCAGTTTCACATGGCCGCATGGCTGGAAGGCCGTAAGCTGGATGCTCCAGGCGAGTAATCTCTGATTTCCATTTTATTAATAAATAATGCAGCTTTCAGGAATTAAACCTCCCCTGGGTCCCTCCATAATGCTACTCAAACACATCAAGGTCCTATTGGAGCCAACGGACCATCTCTAAGCTGCGAATGTGGGGCATATAACAATTATTATGGTCGATCCCTCTCACTTATGGCAGCCGTGATACCGTCCATGTGCAGGTGCATGGAGAGAGTCATTTTGCCAATGCAACCAAATTGCCAATACATACAATAAGATGCTGTGCAACTTATTGTATGCTTGGCTCACATGTGCATACTTTGGAAACTGTCGAGGCTGCATTGCCGTGGCCGTATGTTCGCAAATATATTAATCTGCTGTCGAGCACAACCTTTTTTTGTAAGTACACATTATGAAAACTTTAAAAGGGGGAGATCATTGCTTCCCTACAGCAATCCTCCTGAAGCAACTTAAACATTAAAATAATTTAACAGATGCTTTGCACTCGGTCCCCAGCAGGGACATGGTCCAGAGGCACCGGAACCCAGGAACCTAAGGCGCCAGCCCAATGAAATAAAAGAGGACCTGAAGTCATGATCACCTCCAACCAATATTTACAAAGTGCAGCTTCAAGAGTTGTCGACCACGGGGAAAAATTTGATGTGGTTTGCTGGAGAGAAATTTGCAAACATCAGATCCATATATTGAGGCAGGTTACATGCAGCTAATAACACTCGGAAAGTGCCTTTTTAGGCAACTTGGGGGGGGGGGGGGGGGGGATGTACTAAAACCAATGGATGGCGCTCCTCTAAGATAGTCTTGCTGGCACTCATTCCTCAATATTTTTCCTTTTCCAGTTTACGTCGTGCTTGGAGTGGACTATTGACCCCAATGTTACCTGCTTGGGCTACAATCGTACGACATAACCCTTAAATCTCTGGACCAAGAGTATTTCCATGCCCAAGTTTATTAATAACCATGTATTTACAACTCTCCTTCGGTGTATTTTAATCTACAAATCCAAAACTTTTAGCACCATTGTGTATACTCTATATTATTTCTGTTGTGTGAGGCTATAACTAGCTCCAATCGTCTATGGCTTCACTAAATTTCTTCAAATTGACTCAAATTGGTATGGGAGTTTGCCTTTTACATTTTCTTTAATTCTAATTGGTTGTGAAAGATATGACATCATAAAAAGCAATAGCTTCGTGTATTTTTTATGAAGTGGGTGAGTCCAATGCCAACCATAGCCTATACGACTACTTTAACGGCCCTATCTTTCACCCAAAACTTACTTAGCTTGAAGTTTTGCTCGAAATAAAGTCGTACATAGAAGTATAGTCTAATTGGATTGACTTCAACAATTTCTGACAATTTCTGACCGTAGCCAGTATAAAAGGGTTAACCCCGGTGAAACATGTCAATTTTGAACTCTTCATAAAACTAAAAATGGATATTTGAGAATAAATAAATTAATAAAATGAAAATTCCTAAATATGCCGGTAATCAGTTGAAAGTTTTACCAAACACAGAACAATTTTACATCTAGGACACCTTGCAGAAACAAACATTTCTCAAATAACCCCTGTAGACCGCTCCCCAGGACGGTGTTCATGGACCATAGGGTCATATGCTTTGACATTTCGCAACACATCTTACCTCCTCCCAATAGTCGGATCGTCGCCCTTGTTCATAAACAAATGTCGATACACCACTGCGTTATCGTCCTTACAATTACTATATTTGTAGCAGGATGTGTTGCAGTCCGCACAAAAGGGTACTGCAAATTTCAATTTGCTTATGTATTTGCTTGATGTACAGATTTGTTTCAAATGTGCGAATGTATTTGCAATAGAATGAAAGTATTTGGGCAAGATCATAGCATGGGCTCTGGAGGGGGGGGGGGCATGGAGAGGGGCACTCCCCCCTCCCGAAAATGAAACTTGTGGAAAAATTAATTAAAAATTGAAATAAAAATATTAATAATGAATCATCAAAATATCTTCACTCATAGCGTCAGTTTTTACTCGTGAAATATGCGGACATTTGACCAGGAATAGCAAAAGAGAAGATAATATGCTGAATAGTGAAATCTTAATTTGGGGACCATCATTCGTGATATCTATTGGAAATTTGTAATTGTAAAAGCTATGCCACAATTGTACTAGTTGTCAAATATGTAGTGTGCATATGGCATCCGACTATTGATGAATGCGTTGGTCTTGGTTTGGTCCCGTGCTGATTTCAAATGGCGACGCGCGGATGTAACTGGGATATACAAGGTGAATATGGGGGGGGGGGGGGATGATTCATAATTGGGTAACGGGTATATGCCTATATAGGCTGTTTGACAGTTGTAAGTTTTACCGTGCATAGGCGTGCGAGACCGTTACCGAGAGGCAGATTTCCCTTCAACAATATTTTACATTGAAAATTCTAAAAATCTAAAAATTACAGACATGGAATTCCTGTTTCAGGGCTAGGTACATACAGCTTATAACACTAGCCAAGTGTCGTTTCCGGCCATCTGGAGGGTTTGTAAGGCCCAAAATTTCCTTGTACGCTCCGCGCCAACCTATGGTGGCGCTCCGCTTAGATAGTGCACACAATTTAATCATCCATGAATGACCTTGCCCCCCCCCCCCATATAAAATTTCCGCGGACGCCCATGGTTCTAAGTAAAACCCCACGACCCCGCACACATGACCTTGACGCAACACAATTTATGGATTTCCAGGTCGTTAAGGAGTTTTAAGATATAAATTATGTGTTTTTTTTTTCCGGTTCCTTGCGTTAACAAAAGAATCCTGTATGTGGTCAGGTTGGAGTGTGTGTATGGGTGTACACTGTCCTGGGACAATAGCTTGGGTACGCTCTAACTCATCAAGGAAAAGTTTGACTTAAATGGAGCGTGGTATATAGAACCGCTTTTGTGGGGTGGCGTGTCCTATTGTTTCCGATGAAGTTCCAAAGTCATTTGGGTTAATAATAGTCAAAACCTGAAAAGCTTTCAAAGACAGTTCCTCGATGTAGAGAGCTTGGGTGGATTTCATACGTAGTATGTAGATACATGATGGTGCGAACTTACAGCCTGCACTTTTTGGTGGCAGTCGGGGGTCATTTGGAGTCACCAGATGTCAAACATGGAAAACCTTGTAAACACAAATATATCAAGACATGAAGCTGGAGTAGATTTTATATGTTATATGTGGAAGTGTTATGACAGTAAGAATGTCGTTGTTTTTTGCGAAGATCAAAGATCATCTGGGGTGACTTCAGGTTGAACACTGAAAACCTTGTGAACAAGTTATAAAATTATCTCAAGGTTTGAAACTTGGAAGATGAACAGTCGTCAACATTCAGTGCCAGCAACTTTGAAGGCTGCATAGGAGCCGCCAGAGTAACAGGAAAACTCCAATTTATTAACTAAATTTTGTTTGTATGCTAGTGGAGGAATGACTCAGAATGAATGAATATATTCAGCAAAGAACCTCGGGGTTCATTGGGCTCTTGTTTCTAAATCCCCCTCACAACCTTCAACAACCACGACGCACTACCTTGGAAAAGTGAGTTAATTGAGAGGAGTAAACTTAAGCCTTAATTCACACATTGTTCCCCATCAACCACCAATCCCTTCGAAAACCCATCGTTTTGAAAAGTAAATATTTTCCAGCCGGCTAAAATACCTTATACAGCTGACTGGGACCGATAAGAGAAGAGGGGAGGTGCGTGGTCAGTTGCATTCGGTTTGACCAGTCACTGTACACGACCTCGCGCAACCCTTCTTAATCCCCCGTGAGCAGAGCGTTTCCCCAATTTTCAGCGCCGTTCACTGCCGATACTCGACCTCCATGGAGAGTTGGCGAACGGCATTATGACATGACAGTTGCAGATGTGTGGCACTGACAGATTACCCATGTCGTACCTTGCTTGACTCACGTGATGACATATACCTGTCTACTAATTAAAATCTCTCATAGCAAATCTACGTGGCACCATTCTAGAACACGTGACATATCGAGCTCCGCGCTGAGGTCAAGCACCTCTCATGGGAGACATTGAACGCTTATAGTATTTAAAGCAATTATATAAGGGGTAATCAAAGCGCTATTTTTAATTCATTTTCATAAGTATGTTAATTGCAAAAGGTTCATTATTTAGGCACCATTGACACAAAGTTTATGTGACGCGCTCTCATACACTCACATAATAGTGCCGTGCGAGTTGTGATTTAAGTGACCACAGTTATTAAAGTTTGCACACATATCGGCCATTGCACTCATATAACTAATCAATTGTTTGTATAAGATATCATTATATTATATCAGCAGATTAAATCTGCTTTTCTTGACCTGGATAGTTTCTCTAATCAATTATTTTGAGGCAATGCCACTGCCCCATTTTCGTTGCAAGTCGGAATTAAATTCAGTCTTATAAAGTGTAGATGGGTGAGTGAATATTAGTAAAGAGGGAGGGGGAAAAACAACACTAACGGAACTGAAAGAGTTAACAACCTTGGAAAAATGGTAACAAGAAGATAATGCATTCGCTGGTAGGAGTTGAGGAGAGGTGAAATCAGTCCATGGAAAAAATGACAGAACATTTCCATCGCAGTTTTTTCCTTCAAACATGAATATTATTTCACTTGTGGAGTGGCTAAGGGTGTCACTTGAAGTTTATTCTGATGAAATGATAGGCTGAGACATATTCATCACATTTTGGTTTTCGCTTGGAGCCAAGACACATTCCTCCAAGTCGTTCTGATGCTTAAAGTCGTCACTTTTGTTCAAGCTGCAAAAACATGAGAGGGACTTAGCCGGTACTCAGCTGACATTATTGTCAGTGTAATGTTACTCACTGTGATTCCAGGTTGGCATCTGTTCGTTATGCTTGTAACCTATATAGAAGACCCCATGCTGGCAGTCACGAGTCAATGTCCGGGCGAACTTTTCTTAGATTCCCCAGCTACTCGACTTATGACTGTATGAATATTAACCTGTATATCTGTCGTCTCGATCTTTGAGTGTGTTATATGAGCGTGTATCCATGGTAATATATTCGACTGTTTAATCGGTGAAATACTAACTTTTTAATAACACTTATAGCAGCAGAAAGTATGTTAGACAAATACTATTTGCAGAATTATGATAGAACAAATCGAATTAATATGCTCATCGTGGCGACATTCATAATCTTTTCGGCAGGGACAAGGGACTATATGCAGTATACAATAATAGTTTCAGTTAGTGCGCCCAAAGGGAAGGTTGCAAAGAATATGCGTCTTATCAGTTACATCTACATGTAAAGAATCTGTTGGTATCTTTAATAATTAGCGGTTTTAAAAGTTGGCAGGATTACTGGTGACGTTTAAAATACCTAGTATAGGGTGGGAGTAGGGACAACTGCTCATGCTTTCTCTATATTGTGATGTCACACTCCTGTACTGAAAAGCTGGTTCTTAATGTCTGGTATGAAGACCTCTTTATGTTCTTTGAGAATCACAAGAAAAAGGCTCTGCCTGGAACCCCTCATTACCAGTTTTCATCTATAAAGAACCAAACGGCCCTTTTTCTTAGAATTAATTCAGGGTCAAGCACACCGGGGTATGGAGTGTTACCGCCAAATTAGTGAAAGCAACGATAGTTGAAAAATTTGAAATTCCTTTTCAAACAAGGTTTAGTGCCGTAGACTTTTCTTGGTTTCATTGTTGAAGTTAGCACCATATCACCATTTTCATGCCCCTATCATTCGTTCAAAAATGTTAAAATGTTCGCCTGCTCCGAGCGTTTCAGTCTCATTGATTCAATAATTAACGAGTGGGCGGATCAAGGATTTTTCCCAGATGCGGGTCCGAAGGGTGATCGCCGGCTTGGGGGAGGGGTATAAGGAGAGGGTCCCCCTTGAAAATTTTTGCAATTCAAAGCTTCTGAAAACCAATTTAGTGAACTCTAGCATGCAAAAGGCAAAATTTTTTGCAATGAAAATGGATGGGAATTGAGCAAATTTTAACCGGGAAATGAAAAAGGTTTCGTTTACCTCAGTTGTGTGGGACTAATTGATACTTCCGCCATATCATTTTCAATGGGGCCAGAGCCACAACAGCCCTTTCTTGGCAAAGTCGGCTAGTTAACTGCTCTATCCGCGGGTGCTTCAGTACGACGCTCAAACGACTTCGTCGGCTGGGAAACCGATTTTAGTGGCAAGCATAATACTAAGCAGCTAAGTGAGAAAAGCCGGAGTACCCGCGAAATAACCCATGTCACTCGACAACCCGGGACCCTATAGGTCTTGATTGTCAAGCCTTCAAGGTGAAATTTTGCCGTAGGCAACCTCGACGCAAGGTGTTCGTTTACCAATGACGAACGAGTGGTGGCGCTGTACACCTGTTTAGCTTTGAGTGTATGTATACACAGTAACTAAATTCCAACTTTTGACGATTTTTTACGCACTTTTCAAGGTCGCGTGCACGCTTAAATTAATTTGGTTGTATGTAACGACACCTAATTTGTAGTGATAACCGCCATCGTGACGCACATGCATGTTTAAAACTGGTGTTTCAAAATTTTTGGTGGCCAAGAGCAGAAGAGGGAGGTCCCGGACCCTTGGACCTCCCTGGATCACCGTCTGCATCATCAGGCATGCCAAACAATTATAAATCAAACCGTTTATGATTGGTTATACTGATACATAGCTGAGGGTTGTCATTACACAGGATTACAAAGCGGCACGAGAATTCTTGCCTTTCTTTTCTTTTGTAAAATCATGTTTGATGATGTTGAAAACTGCTTAGGAAGGCTTCTTTCTGCAAGGGGTACAGTGAGGTGTCTTTTTGAAAGAACATAGAAGCACTTATTACTGTTTTCAGTCAGAACAAGTTTCCCAAATTTCGTTCAGTTTGCACACTTCAGTCCTCGGGTCTATTGCTCTAATCTTTAGTACCCTTTCAATCGCATTCTTCAATTCTTCAATTTTTCAATTTTGTGGGTTTTACATCTGTACTAAAGCAGGAATTAGGGGAGGCTTATTCGTACCACAGTTGAAACTCCACGCTTCTGTTTCTTTGACATGGGGAATAAGTAGCTCATATACCCAGATTTCCAGTTGTATGTGGAGCCGATATGCTGGCGCTCCTCCATAATACTCGTTTGGGGGATGTCATAAAGGCATGGGAAAAAAGTCTCTGTATTGCGCTAACGTATTCAAGGCAAGGAATCAAGAAAAACCTTACAAGGGCTACAAGTATGGTTTTAAGCTACAAGAGAAATAGTTTGTAACTAAAACCATAATTGTAACCCTTGTAAGGTTTTTCTAGATTCCTTGCCTTGAATACGTAAGCTCAATATAGATTATTTGCAGTTCAAATGTCGTGGGGTCAACCAATTGAGGTCAGAAGAACGCCCAAAATGTAAAAACATATTATCCTAAAGTAAGTACACTTTGGAGCTTGATGCTTTACGCGTGACTTCTCTCGAAATGGAGAAAATGACAGCTTGATTTTTTTGTATTTTTTTTATCTTACGGGGGAAGGTCATTCGGGGTCATACAACAAGAGGTTAGAATTTCGTAAATGTAATGTCACAAGGAGGGCAATTGGATCGTATAGTTAAGATGTGAAAGCCCATATTTGTTGATATTCCCTGTTGCTTATGGTGAATGTTACAGGGTAATTCCTGTAATCCGTGAAAAAAACTTGTAAACATGACATCTGAAGGAGGGAAAGGTAGTTTAGTGTCAGGTATGGTAGTTAAGGAAGTATTTGATCTTGGTACGTTATACATAAACAATCACTGGTGACTTTGCTGTAAGTAAGGGCTCAGTGAAAACCTTGTACAATAGAAAACTCTCAAAAATGTGGGCAAACAAAGTCCGACATTTGGAACCAGTTGCATAACCCAGGTTTTGTCATTTTGCTCTGTGCGTATCTGTGTTTGTGGGGGTGGGTGGGGGCTGAAGTGGGAAAAGTGTTTGGAAATGGAGCAACGAAACTTTCTAAGCGAGGCAACAGCATCGATCATCGCGAAACGTACTTTACAGAGAAGATTTTGACTACAAACACGTCTCAGGTTGTAGCATAAAATAGTCTAAAAAGTGCTATAGCATGAGGATCGTGACAATTTGGTCCCATTTTTTTATAATGGATGGGGTTGATTTTGGTTTCGTGACTTTATTTGTCAGTGCCTTTTCAACGCGAAAACTAAAAACAATAGTTTAACTTTGTCTCATTCGTATCAATTTTTACAAATACACTGTTCAGTGTTTGCAGTCGCGGTTATTTGTGATAATATGTGGAGAGAGTTCAATTAACACCATTTGAAGCAAAATTCTTCCTATGATATTGGTTCAATTCGAGGATAAAATGAGGGAAAGGGTTTCGAAGTGTGCATATATTACTTTTTCCAGAGTCCTCCCGACCCTCTGGCAGAGGGCCGTTCGGCGAAACCAAACTTGAAGTGTACATACATTACGCCCGTGTTAATGGGTGTATCTAACAGTCACTTTTAAGGTGTTGATCACCTTCTATTTTGTTTGTTTCTTTGCAGAGTTCTGGGGACTTGTTAATAATGCTGGTGTATCCGTTTACGGTTTGGTGGAATGGTGTACTATGGACATGTACAATCGAGTGCTCGATGTCAATCTGTTGGGTGTGATACGGGTAACCAAGGCATTCCTTCCTCTGCTAAGGCAAAGCAAAGGTTCGGTTATTTTTATATCAACCGTATTAAATCCAGGACTACTATGTGAGGTCGTGGCATAGGCCTATTTCAAAAGTTCACTTTTTTAAGGGGCGCATGATTAAGCGGGCAGAGGAATACCTGCCGGAAAGTTTAATACTCTCAAATACCAAGCGGAGCGCCACCTTGAGTATAATTGGCCTCTAGCGTTCAAAACGTTTTGGCGTTTTCCAGTCTTGTAAGTAAAATCGAAATCAATTGTTAAGTTAAGGTCTCGTTTGCAAGAATTTTCACTCTAATAAGGAAAAATGGGCATTTGCAAAATGATCAGAAATTTTCCTGACAAATGCAGGGCGTATAGACAATTTTTGGAGTGGCGGAGAGGCAAACTCAAAGTTGAATCATTGTTACGTATTATTCTTGATCGGTGTCCTGATAGAAGAGTATAAGAGACGAGTATGTTTTCTTCTACATGATTTTTTCTGCAAAATGTTGCGATCAAGTGCTTGTTTTATATTACATCTAGGTGATAAAAATTTATTTTCAATTAATAAAAATATCTGAGTTTGACAAAAGCGAATTATGATGCGCATTGCAGATTCCTTTCCCTATTCCCCTGGGTAGTAGCGGCACCAGCGGAGGTCAAGGAGGCATTCCCCCAGTCAGAGCCTTTGCCCCGGTTGCCCCCCCCCCCCCCCTCAGCTCCCCAAAAAGAATGACCTGAAATGAGTTTTCTAGGCAAAGGAATTAAAAATTACCCTCCAAACAGGTTGAACCATTCCCAAAGTTTTTAAAGTAAACGGTTTTTTGGTTTCGATGATAAGAGAAATCAATGCATTCATGATGGCGTGTGTTTGTGTGTGTGTGTGAGTGTGTTTGTGACACCTTGCTTATTAACACGATGTCTCAAGATAAGAATGTCTGACAGTTTTCAAACTTAGTACATGAATGCGCCACATTGAGAGAAAAAAACCCTATTGTTTTTGGTGAAGATCAAAGGTCATCTTGGGTCACCAGGGGTCAAAGTCTGAAAATCTTGTTAGTGCGATATCTCAAGGTGGGAAACTGGGATAGATTTCATGGTTAGTATGTGGATACATTTTAATTAAAAAATGGTCCATTTGGCGGAGGTCAAACGTCATCTAGGGTCTCCGTGTGTCCAAGTCTGAGAATCTCGTTAACATGATATCTCAAGGTAGGAGGATTTGATAGATTTCATATTTAGTATGTGGATGCGTTATGGTCAGGAGATAGTCCTTATTGTTTTTGGTGGACATCAAGGTCATTTGGGGTCACCTGGGGTCAATCCTGGATAGATTTCACATTTGGTATGTGGATGCGTTATGGTCAGGAGATGGTGCATATTGTTTTGGGTGAAGGTCATATGGGGTCACCAGGGGTCAAGTTCTCAAAACCTTTCGAAATGTGATGTCGGTCTGTATGTATGTTTGTCTGTCTCTCTGTCTATGAATTTTATGGAGATCAAAGGTCACCTTGGGTCACTGGAGGTCAAAATGTGAATGAAAACATTGTTAGGTGTTAACGCATGTTTAATGTGGGAAACTTAAATAGATTTCACATGACAATATGTGGTATGTGTATGCACATTGTGGTGAGAAGATGATCCCTGTTTTTGTAAGTGGAGGTCAAAGGTCATCTGGGATAACAAATTAATTTTTAGCTCACACATGTACACATGTGTGAGGTTATCAAATGGGGCAGATGGCGTCAACTTTTTAACAGAAGTCTTCTTCTTCCTCATTTTTTGAGATTTGCAGGGGCTGAAATTTTGGTGCATGACTGCTTTGGAGAGGAGCATTCATACCCACCTACTTACATTCTAATATAGGAAATTTAAGTTGTGTTTTACAGCTGTTTTTTTAAGTGGTGAGTTCATTTTGCCTGCTGAGCAGTTAGTTGTTTATTTATTGCACTAATAGCAGTGTGCTTGGTTGTGTGTTCAGTTCTTATCTTGCACATATATGCAGGCTATTGAACCTGGTTCATGTTACAGCTGGTTGAACAAAGCATTCACAGTACTGTCACTGTATGCTTTAGACCAAAATCTGTCCTGCTTTTTCGTGTTACTTCGCGACGTACTTCGGAGGGTCTGATTGAAAAAAATACGAATCGATGGGAAAAGATGAAATAATAACCCATGCAATTACCACAAGCGATCCGTTTGGCCTATGGATCAAGAAAAAATAAGTAAAAATATCGTTTTAAATTCAAAATCTGGCGAAGGTGTGATAGACACACAACTTCCACGTTTCAAGTAAACTTTCCCTCGAAGAGTACTAAAATTACAGCTGCAGCCTCAAATCATGTTCTAAAGGCACTTTAATTATCTGAAATGTGCCTCATTGTTAAATTTATGAAAAAATTCAACAAATTTTAATGCTTTTTTTGGTACATGGGATTAAAAATGGTAAAAAGATGTGGAAAGAAAAGGGATACTTTTTCGCGAACGAGGAGCTGTATATGTCCCTGCTACGTCGGTTTCGCGCGTAACGTTAACTGCGAATGAGTAACTCGAGCTGGATACCGATCCACATTGCATTATCTGCGTCACTCCGATCTCTGAAAAAAGAATAATACCCTTCAACCCATCTAGTATCATTTTTGTATCGAGGAACGACGAAATCTATAGAAGGTTAGCAATACGAAAACGGACGAGAATGTCACCGAGCTGTATTTCGTGTAATAGGTTCTAATAGGCACTGGCATCGATCTGGGGTGTGTTGGTTCTCAAGTTATTAGGGAATAGTTGTAGCTTTAATTCGGCTTATCAGTAACTTACATGCTATCTAAAAATCCTAAACCGCTACAAACTTACTTAAAATTTTGTGGTCGAACTGTTATTAGCGGCTGGGAACGGTTTCCCTTCCGAAAATTATCGGAATTTGTGTACTAAATTTTCTGGTCCCAATATGAGCCTCAGTGAGCTCAGTACTAGTGCCAAACTGAATACGGTACACTGACCACATTTTGTAAAAACGATCAGCCCTTTCCCGATGAAATGCTTGTTGCGACACTCGACGAAGTAGCCATGTATTAACATTTTGACCTTTCTGGCAAAAAATCTCATCAGAAATTCCTGCCCCTGGAGACTTGGTGTTATGACATGGCCAATAGCTTTAGACAGGGGCTGGTGTTTCAATAGAAAATCGCAAGCAGACCTTGGCATCTTTCATGCTATTAGGCGTCGACCTTTCAGGTGGGGATAGGGGGACTGCACTCCTCCCAGAGCAGGGGAAGTGCTTATTTCAGGGCACTGGCATTTACATGTATTTTAGGGCAAGGGGTAGCCTGTAGTAGCTAGTCAGTTCGGCCTGCAGCGGACCGTGTTGACATGCGGCCGGGCAAAATAGGACTTGAAAAATATTCAGTTCGAATTCACGGCACTGAAACAGGATCCGCCTCTTCTCGTACGCCTTTGTGTATTTTTGAAATGACGGTACCTGATATGTTTTTTTAAATATATCAACTTGAAAAAAATTACATTCTTTTTCCGCATTTTTAATCTAAGTTTCAGTTGAGCATAACTTTTCTAAAGTTAGACCAACCTCCTTGGTTCAAGATCATATGGTATCTAATTATGACTGAATTCGATTCCGTCAATATTCAGATACAAATCAATCCTTGAAACTCGTTTGAACTTGGTGCGGGTGCGGCAAAGATATACGAAAGGTCACTGTCAGCGCTACTCTGGATTCGATGTCCCGCATGTGGTGTGTATGAGAACATTTGACTTCGGTAGGCCAAAGCTTCCCTGCCTGGAATATGAAGTCTTTCTCGAAAGACTAATTGGCGCGGAGCGTATACAAAATTTTGAAAAATCGCGACCCCGCAGACCCCGATGACGTTTCAAAAGTTTCCCAAATTTGTTGTCCTTTTAGACAAAATATTTCAAAATCAAGAACTTTAATTGTAGGAAAATTGGAATCTTATGAAAGACAGGTCACAAAAATATAGCAACATAGCCACCGGTGTCTCTTAATGATGTGGTGTCACACAAATGTTAAATATCCGATTTTGACTACGTCCAGAGCTCAGAAAAGTTTACCAAACTGATCTATTAGTGAGAACTAGTGCATTTTATGTTCCATAATGTTTCGCTGTTTTTTGAGATTTGGAAAATTAAAGAAGGGTTTTCTGACACGGGAAGTGAAAGCGCGGAAGCATGCTCCCCCTCATTTTTCATTTTCACTGAGGGTTTCACCCCTCAGCCCCCCGCTTCCATATGCTAAAAAAGTTTTTTCTTTTTACTCTTCGGACGGTAGGCCTACCATTTCAAAACAATTGTGCTCAAAGGGTTCCAAATGGAATGTTCCCCTATAAAATACATGCAAAATACCAAGCATATGAATGAGTGGCAGGTTCGAACCACTGGTTGTTGTGATTATATCTCTAGGAATCTTGGGCCCCTCTCCACCTGACATAAGATAATGCATTCATACAGCTCTCACCCCGGTCGGTATTTTCACATTTTGTAAACTTTACCCCACGATCGGTTCCCCTTTTTCCTGGCAGAAATGCTGGCGATACGTGATGCTAAGTTTCTCCCAGGAAATTTGAGCTTGGTTCTTTGATGATAGATCATATAGTTTAAACTTATACTTGGAGTGAACGTCCAAGGCTTCATGGAGTTTCGACGCTGGTTCAAAATCATGCAGGCATGCTCACTAGAAGAGATTATACTTTACAGCTTTAGGTATAGTCAGGGTTTTTTGGCAGCCCAGCTGAAAATTCCATTTGGAACCCTTTTGGGTTAAACCCTTTGAACCCAAAGGGTTTCAAGTGATACCTTTTGTAAATATCCTTTGCAATAGGACAGTCCCTTTGGTAGATGATGAAATTGGTCAAAACTCAAAGGGAATTATAAAATTACCCTTTTAATTAAACCAAACCCTTTTGAAAACCCTTTCCCATTTGCCACCTTTGAAACCTTTTGGTTGATTTGGACTAAAGATCTCAATGGGAATAAAGTTCTGCTTTGCCGTAAGGCCTGTCCATTTAGGCCTATCCTCTCAAGTTAGTTAGATGGACGGAGTTTTACGTGACGGCCAATATGGCCAGTTTCTAACCAATTGTTTTATGTCGAGCCGCCACGGATCGACTAGCTTTTCCACTTGTGACTATCTGGCTTGTTTTTCCTACTCAATTGCAAAGCTTTATACTGAGCACCAAGCACAAAGGTATTTTTTACAGTCTTCAGTATGACCAGGCCAACATTCGAACTCCCGACCTCCCAACTGCAAGCTAGTCCAGGCGCGTATCCGCACATTCAAAAAAGGGGGTTGACCTAAGAGATAAAAGGGGTGAGAGGGAACTGCACTGCTAATTTTCCATTTGTTTTTAGCTCACACATGTACACAGTACATGTGTGAGGTTATAAAATGGGCCAGATGGCGTCAACTTTTTAACAAAAGCCTGCTCCATTTCCATTTGTGGAGATTTGGTCCTGAAATTTTGGTATATGATTGTTTGCCAGTACAGCATTAGAACCCACCTACTTTCATTCCAATGTAGGAGTGTTATGCATAATTTTTTAGCTATTTATGTAGAGCAGAGTTCATTGTGCCTGCTTAACAGTTAGCTGTTTATTCATTGTGCTGACTGCAGCTACTTGGTTGTGTGTTCAATTGCTGTCTTGCAAATGCCTTGCAAGCAGACTGTTGTTTGATGTCTGACTCACCTGTGGACACGGATCAGTGGTTTTTGCAATCACAGTGTCTTGGGATAATAGCACTGTATTGTGAAGAGAACTTCATGGACTGAGCAGCTATACTTGACACACAAAATTGGGAGCAATTCTGTGGTCAAGTGTAGCCTACAAGAAAGGAAATAGGCTTAATGTGGTGGGGACATCTGTTCTGTTTCTAGATCAATTCAGTTGGTCAAGGCAAGTAATTGTGATAACTCTTTGATTTCAAGTGCAGTAGGAGAGCCATTTGAGGAGTGATGCATGTTTTTATTTTACCAGTGCAAATTCACGCAGTGTTTCTTATGGAGTTACAGGAGAAACTAAATGTACTTTGCAGTACTTTAAAATATGCTTGATACATTCTACATATTTAAAAGTTTTTCCAAAATGAACCTAATTAAATTTGTATAGCCCAACAGATTTTCTTAATTTTACAAACTTTCGCAGTAGTATTTGTAGATCTGTCAATTAGGTTGTTTTCTTTCTGATGTAAAAGTTTTCACTTTTTGAAAGAGGAAGGGGGACCTTTTAGCCTACCTTGTGATTTTGCAGTTGGGTTTTGAGTTCTTTGGTCTTTTTGTACCTGTTATTTACCATTGTTTAGGTAAGGAGGTTTTGTGGAAACAGATGAAGAAGTAATAAAAGTTGGTTCTTTGAGTTGCAATTTTTTACAGACAAGAGAGAATGTGTGAGCTACAACAGCATTGCTGTTCTAGTATTGTTGATGTGGCGAAAAAGGGAGGGCTAGGGCCGTAAGTCCCCACCCCTTAATCCGCGCCAGAAGTCGGATGCTTTAACCACTTGACCATGCCGTCGGTTATTTACTCTCTCATAACTCAACTGCAAACCAGACTTGACTGAACAATATCATGTGAATCATCTATTAGTATCCTTACTGAACGCATCTCTCCTCTCTGTTTCTTGTTTTTTCATGTCATGTGTGTTTGTTTTCTTCCTCTTAATTTCTATTCCAAATTCTTATTCTTGTTTTGTCCTATTTTATTTTCCTTATTCGCTATCCCTTCGCTATCCTTTCTCGTTCCTGTTCCTGATTTATTCAGCCTTTCCTCAGATGAGGAGAAAGTCATCCTACTCCCCTTCTTTCCCCCCTCCCGTCAATTAATTGACATTAAAGATTATCCCTATCAATTTCACTGACCACTGAACTGTGCACTATGTACGGCATTGTAGAGACTTTGTACGTGTCAGAAAATTCGTGGAACTAGTATATACAATGAATGTTGGCCACAAAAAGCCAGCAATTTACCCTCAAATTTCTCTTCGTAGGCCAACTCGTTCGCTTGTGGTAATTGATATTATGTTCAAAAGGTTAAAATTGACCTTCGTGGGTAATTTTTATGCCGACCCTCAGATGTGCGTCACGAAAGTTAAAAACGAAAGCACTTTTTCGTGTACGGCCCGCTGCCTACTTGTGTAGGTGGTCCCATAATCAGCTGTGGTCAGCTAGTGTGGGGCGAATTTGTAACCAGGGAGTTACAACAGACCCTGTTGTAACTTATCTCAGGGAGGTGTTAATAACACCTCTCTGGTTATCTGTTGAAGAGATACCTTTCATTCTGTTCTGTTCAGTTCATCATGAATTGGCCAAGCCAAGCAATACCAACATAATTGTTTGAGTTCAATAAGCATAGTACAGTAGGAACTTCTTGAGTCTCTGTGTGTTATTTTAATCAGTACAGAGCCATGCAGTGTTTACTTATGGATTTATAGGTGCAACTGAATGTACTTTGCAATACCTGAGCATTTTACAGGTACACCATACATAAGTTATTAATTTCATCTTACTGCCTTATGCCTTTAAGAATACACAGTCCAGGCTTTCATGATTTTAGAAAATACAGTGATATTTAGATCTACCATAAAGCTATTTCAGATGTAGATCTACTTGCAAAATCACAAATGTTTTGTCTTCACTATTCTTTACTTCCTTGCATTTAATTTTGTAATGTAAGGAGGTGTAGGAAACGGATTACAGATAAAATTTGGTTCAACTTTGAGTTTCTCTTTTTAACAGACAAAACAGGTTGTGTGAGCTTCACAACAACATTGCTGTTCTAGTTTGAACATGCTAGTATAACATTTTAGTCCAAAGATAATGGTACATGATGGCATTATTTGAAATGGGAAATTGATGTATCAACGAAAACTCAAAGCATTTTTGCATTCTGGTTTATAACTTCCTTTAATTCAGAGGCGTAGCTACAGAGGGCTGTGTCGATTGCCTCTTGGCTCTGAAAAGTGAAAAATTCGAAAATTTGCAATATGATACACCAGTTACCTACAGTGCTGTTTTCCTAACTTTTCCTTCATAAACTTCCGAACTCTTTCCAATGAAAGTTCCATATTTGTGACTATTTCTTTAAAAAGGTTAGGGCTGAACCGGAACTAGGATCCGGCTGGAACTATCGGGACGGAACCCATATTGTGCCAAGTTTAGGTTCCGGCCAGATCCATTTTTAAGTACCTGGCTGAACTTTATACTTGCTTCAAGTCACATACTTTCAGAGTTTGATTTAAATTATTAAGAGGCAAATGAAAGGAAAAAGACTGAGAGTATTCTTTCCAGTTCTTTTTTTGATCCCTTGACGAGTGCCGAAGGCAGACAAAGAATCTATTCGATGGTGATGTGGTGTGTATGCGGGTGTGCGTGGGTGTGTGTGTGTGTGTGTGTGAGACGCTTTTGCTTGTAAACGGCGACATCTTCAGAAGGGTAAGTGTGACTAATCTCATGCTTGGTGTGTAGGTTGCCTTGTTGAGTTGATGAACTCTATAGTTTTTGGTTGAGGTCAAACGTCTTTTAGCTTCACCAGAGGTCAAATAGTAAATTCCTGAGATATTGCTTGGAAACACAGTATCTCAAAGAGAGTAAGTGTGACTAATATTTTATTTAGTGTGTGGGTTGACCATATTGATTAGATGATCCCTATAGATTTTCGAGGAGGTCAAAGGTCATTTGGGGGTCACCAGAAGTGAAATGTTAAATCCCTTAGAAATTGCTTTCAAACACACTATCTCAAGGAGGGTAATTGTGACTTATCTCCTATTTGGTGTCTGGGTTATCATGTTGAGTAGATGATCTTTCGTTTTTGGTGGAGGTCAAAGGTCATTTGGGGTCATGGAAAGTCAAAAGGTCAAAACCTTGTGGACACAATATCGAGAGAAAGGTACGTGTGACTATGCTCATATTTTGTGTGTGGGTTGGCCATAATGAGTAAATAATCTTTGTCGTTTTGGTGGAGGTCAAAGGTCATTTGGGGTCACGGAAGGTCAAAATGTCAAAACCTTGAGGACACAATATCGAGAGAAAGGTACGTGTGACTATGCTCATATTTTGTGTATGGGTTGGCCATAATGAGTAAATAATCTTTGTCGTTTTGGTGGAGGTCAAAGGTCGTTTGGGGTCAGCAGAGGTCACAGTCTAACAAATTTGTTTGTACAGTATTACAAGAAAGGCATCTTGTAGGGTCCTCATACTTGGCATGTAGGTGGTGCATAGGAATAAATGATCCCTATATTTTTGGTGGAGGTCAAAGGTTATGTTGGGTCACCGGTTGTTAAATTATGAAAACCTTGTTTACATGATACCTGAAGGTAGGAAGCTTGAACAGATTTCATACTTCGCATTTGGATGCGTTATACTAAGGGAGAGAGCCCATCGTTTTGGTGGAGATCAAAGGTCATTTGGGGTCACCAGTGGACAAAGGGTGCTTTTACACTTGATCCCGATCTGATCGCCTGCACCGGATCTGATCCGCTGCTCGAGATCAAATTTGTAGTGTAAATGCAGATCAGATCCGGATCTGATCGCCCGATTTTGATTGGGGGAGGATTAGATCCCCGCGCAGGCGATCAAATCTGTAGTGTAAATGCTCGCCGGATCAACGGTGACAGGAGGTACGGTGTGCATGGTACATGTACAGGGTCTTTTTTTGTTTACACTTTTGTGCGCAGGCGCGTGTGCCTGTATTTCGTAATTCATTTGGGGCGACTTTCGCTTAAGCACAGAGAAGGATCAGAGTGCGAGACAAGTGTAAATGCACCAGGATCCAGCCATACACGTAATTCGATACGCTGATAACATCGGACGATCAGATCCGGATCAAGTGCAAAAACCCAAAGTCTTAACTTCTTGTTGACACGATATTTGATGGTGGGAAGCGTAGATAGATTTCATGCATGATATGTTAATGCATTATGGTCAGGAGCAGAATTCTCTTGTTTTTGGTGGAGGTCAAATGTCATCTGGGCTCGCAAGGGGTCAAAATCCTAAAACCGTGTTTACATAATTTCTCATGGCTGGAGTCTTAGATTCTGGAATATTTCACACATGTTATGTGGGTGCGATGTAGTGAACAGAACCCTAGTTCTAGGTGGTCAAATGTCATCTGAGATCTTAATGTAGGAAACTTGGGTGCCTTTCACATATACTTTGTGGATGCATTACGGAGCACTGTCAATTTGAGAGAAAAAAAAACATTACGGAGCAGTATCAACTTGAAAAGAAAAAAAAACAGACTTAAATTTCAGCGGCAAGGAATCACTAAGCCTTTTGGCTTTCTATTCTTTAAACTAACAGATAAGACTTTTAAATGTGTCAACAACACATGGCCAGCCCAGGGGTGGATTTAGGATGGGTCCAGGGGACTCGCCGCATTTCAAAAAAGAACGTTTTTACTTTTTTAATTCATAAAACAATAATAAGTCCCTATTCCACTGAAATAGGTCCATGTGATGTGTCATATTTGCTGAATTACACCCCCTTATATTCCTTGACTTTGTCCCTTATTCACAACAAATAACCCATGCAGTTTGTTTGGCAAATTTCTGATCATTTTGCATTTTTTCATTTTTTTAATTGCCTTAAACAATTGTGATTGCAAAGAAAAAACCAAAATATCGACTGCTTCAATTCTGCTTTCAAACCCCGGGGAATGCCATTTCTGGGTGTCTAAGGGGATGCGATTTCCAAACTTTTCTGAACACTTAGCGCCAAGTGATTGTGGCACTCTGCTTAGATAGTTTTCTGAGTAACTTGAACACTATTTCAGGCTGGGGAGTTGGGTTGCGAGTTTTCCAAATTTTCTGCATATCTGCTCAAACTGATGGCAGTGCTCCAGTTGAATAGTCCATCCTCCAGCTCCCCCAGGATAACAAAAAAGTTACTGCTTAGGTTCTACTTACAAGCATGAGGAACGCCTTTTCTGGTTTTCTGAGTAGCCATGATTTTTCAAAATTTTCAACGCTCTGTGCCAACCGATTGTGACGGTCCGCTAACTGTAGTCTTTCGGTAATGATTGTATTTTTCTGTCCCCCTTCCCAAACTGAAATGTTCCCGTCCCTACGCCTATGCATGTGTGTTTTACCTCTTATGGCGTGATTATAAATAAACTATAACTTTCAATACCTGAGACATACAGTTCATAGGTTTTGAACATCAGTGACATTTTTATTGTGAATTTAAATGGCAATTGTTAGTGCTTGTCTCAAAATTTTCGTTTACTCATTGCCTGTGAAAACAAGAATAGTTTCACCATTTTCACATTTTTCCATCCGCTAATTTCCGTTTTGGGCCATCTTGAGAATTCGTAAAGTCAAACATTTTCTGGTACGCTTTGCGCCAACCCGTGGTAATGCTCGGCCTAGACAGTCCTGCTGGTGTTAACGCCCTCTCCCATACTTTCCATTCTGCCACATCAAACTTTGCCTTCCCCGGCAAAAATCCTACATCTTCCACTGTGTTGTCCTGCATATGATAGTAGCAAAGAAATCAAGTGCTGTATCAAAAACATCATACTGTAATAGTAGAGTGGTTACGAATAATTAATATCCAAAATTGATGTTAAGTTGCACTTCATATAGTTTTGGCTTGTTTACTGAGAAAACTCTCAAACACCCAAGTCCCAGAGTGAGATCAAGTCCTGAGGTCATCTTCCTCTTTCTCAGCGTCATAATACTTAAATGGAAAGCAAGCAACAAATGTCAAATTTTAGTCAATTAATCAGAGAGGAAAGATGACACTCCATGCTTGATTAGAAAAGTACAACAGTACCCAGGGATTGAGCACAAATCTTTTGTTACACTGTACACTATTGTACATTTCTTTAATTATATTTAATCATATTAAGTTCATTACATTTAAGTACATTTTATATATTTTAAATGATTCAATCTGTCACAAATCAGCTCCATACTGCGAGTAAATAAGACTATCCTTTCAAAGTTAGTAACATGTATAATTTGACTACAGGCACTATACAATGCATTTGAATACCAGTTTCGACTTGAACTTTAAGAGCCCATGAAATGACTCAATGACAACATTTGGAGTCATTCTCTGACACTATCTGTTAACAAAAAAAGCATTTATTTTAAAAAATTCTGCCCCACAAACGAAAAATGCCCAAGTGAAATGGTACCCCTCTCAGCACAACAGCTGAAAAATGTAAAAAATGTAAAAGTGCATTGAACCAAGAATGACGTCATCACAGGAACCAAACTTCACAGTGTGTGTATTGTAATGCTATGTTTAAGTAACATTTTGCTCACAGATTTCGTAGCATGAGACTGAACAAACAATTTCTGAATTCTATCCGAAGAATGTCCCAGTATAAAGCCAATAATATATCAATCAAAATGTGAAATTCTCACTCCCAATTCCTCAAAAGAGGAATCTTGTCATTATTCACTTACGCTGCCCCATGCCATCATGTTAGGCCTATCAGTTTGAATTTTTGGTTCCAGCAATCTAGCCGATCTATGACTAGACAGCAATTCTTTCAACCAGAAAAGAGAAAATATTTCAACTCACATTCAGTCAGATTGTTGAATAAGAAGACTGATATCTCACCCGGATTCCTTTGAACGACATCCCTTCCAAGTAAATTTGTCACAAACATTAATGTGGAAATCTTACAATGGATCTTGCACTAGCATAGACTTCAAAATGCATGGAGGTGAAATAGTAACTTCATGCCAACTTTGGATAAAAATACAGAATACTTCCTTAAATAACCAAAATATCAGCTAGTCTCCTTTCCCATTATAATCACTGTTCCTTTTCTTTGAACCAAGTCAAATTGCAGCATTAGCACATGCATCGAAAACAACACAGAACTTCTTGGTAGTATTTAAGCCACTGTGCAGAATGGTATACAGTATCATATGGGCCTGTGTAATGAGAGAATCACTGCTTCCTCCCCAATAAAAATAATCGTTACATAACACTGGAGGACAAATGGATGCAGTTACATCCCCAGGAGCCTGAGGTATTTTTCTGTGTGTATAACCTCTTACCAGGGAACTTCCAAACACTTGTATGATGTATACCAAACAATTTTCCCTGCAAGTTGGCTCAAGGAATATTGAGAAGTCACGGAACTCCATCTGCTGAACAGGGGTATGCCTAGGTGTTGAAACCCTCTTTTCACTAGTTTTGTGAAGCAAACATAGGTTCAGATTTCAAAATGGTAATTTGTTGATTATATCAATCATTTCAGGTCATCTATACATGGTAAGATTCTGTAACATCTACAGTGCAGGGTATACTCCAAGTACACTGTAGTACACACAATGTGAAGTTGGATTCCTGTGATGAGGTCATTCTTGGTTCAATGCACTTTTACATTTTTTAGCTGCTGTGCTGGAAGGGATACCATTTCACTTGAGCATTTCTCTTTCGTGGGGTGGGATTTTTTAAAATAAATGCTCTTTTTGTTAATAGATATTTTCAGAGGATGACCCTATATCATTGTTACTATTCATTTCATGGGCTCTTTAAAAAAAAAGTTCCGATTCCGGCCAGATCCAAATTTTCAGTTTCGGTGCAGCCCTAAAAAACAAATAAAATTTTCCGCTCGCTTCGCTCGCCCCAAGTTTTAACTAAAACATTTTTTAACAAAAAAAAAATATATATATCAGGTGGGAAATGCCTGTCCCTTCACCTCCGTTGACCCCGTCTGGTTGGGCCCATTTTTTTCTTTCCGTACCTCACTTCAATTGGCAATAACCCCCATCCATATTATTTCTTAACATTTGATCTCCTTTTATTTTCCTCTCCCTCTCCCTTCCTCTTTCCCACCCATATTTTACTTCGACTGTACCAGAGTGGTTGCTTCGATCTCTTATTAGTCGTCAACCTTCCTGCTACTATTGGCAAATTGATGCCGATTTGTCACACTCTTTTTTCATTTTTCGAACAGGTCGCATTACCAACATTGGAAGTGTCATGTGCAGAAGAACATACGAGGCGTTCTCTTGCTATGCTATTTCGAAGTACGGCGTGGAGGCCTTTACACAATGTCTACGGAAAGAGGTGAAACTATCGGGGATCCACGTTAGTATACTGGAACCCGGCAACTTTCTGCAAGCAACCAGCCTATACACTCATGACAAAGTAAATACAATAGCACAGGAATTGTGGACCGGAATGTCCGAGGAATGCCGTACCCATCAAAAAGAGTCTTATAAATTCATCGTCAAAATTATGCATGATTCTCTGAATGGAAGAAGCTATTCATGTGTTAAACCAGTGGTAGACTGTATTGAACACGCCCTCCTTGCCAAACATCCTCGTATTCGTTACCTTCCTCAGGAATTTCTGTATCAAATTTTCGGGTTCTTAAGAAGTCACTTACCCGAGGAACTTGCAGATAAACTCGGGAACTATTAATGTGTTTCCTGCCAGCAAATGTATCTTTCAACTTTACAGTATCAAGTCAATGTAAAAGTGGCAACCAAGTCAAATGTGTTCAACTGTCTCATCACTATTCAGAAATATTGTTTTGTTACGGGTAATGGTTGACCTTCCAATTTAATTATTTGTACAAATTTCTGTGCACACAATGATAGGTAATAGAACTTAGACGTTGCAAGGAGACAGAAAAATACTTAATGGCACTAAAACATGTGCCTACATGTTCTAAACATAAGAGAAGCACGAGTAAGTAACTTACAGTAATGTGAATGGTAACAGTAGAAACCACGGAGACAGAGAATATCGATAAATCAGCGTAGCGTCATTTTCTCGCCAACAATTACATCCCAAATATATAATTTTCAGCTATCTTCATCCAGGAAACAGAATATACATGATTTGCCAACGCACCCATAGCGACAGAAGATGCGGGAGGTGTGTTTTTCTCAAGTCAGATTGGCTATCTGCAAAGAGACCGAGCGAAACCAAACGTTCTGCTCCCTCAACGGAAGTTCGAAGAAGTTAGGTGGCGTTTTCATCCAATTTTTTTTTATGCGGTTTTCTCATCTGTGAACAGGAACTGACAATTTAGAGCCAATTGCAGTGATAGCGTTTTGTATGGAGTTTCCATCATGTGTACAGTTTCCCACGTTGCCGTACCCTTAGACGTCAATCTCACATGCGTCACGTTGGGAAGGACGAAGAGGTTATTGAGGATACTTAAGACGCAATATTACCTTTTCTTTGTCTACCTTATCATAACAATGATGAAATAGTTTATGAATACGTGAATGACTGTATTGCTACACGTCTCCTTCAGTTCCTTAAATTCTTACAGGAAGATTGAAACAGAAATCAAAGTGAGAGCTCTGACAGATCATTGATGTAAATGGTCCGAGGGCCGAGAGGTTGGTGTAATGTTGTCCTTTAGTGAACGCATACGGTAGCTTCTTTAGGAAGCAGTTTAAAGTTTGGCTTCGCCGAACGGCCCTTTGCCAGCGGGTCGGTAGGACTTGAGAAAAAGCTCTGATAACAACAAGAGAATGTTAAATACACAACAAAATTGACATACTTCTCCAATTCTAGTTTGATTTCATTTTGATTCATTTACTTTACTATTTCTTCAAATATTCAGTTATGAATTTTCATGTTTATATAGTTATCGATGTTCAATGTATGTATATTTCTTTTTTAATTTCAACGAGAAATTACAAACAGCAACTTTAAAGATACCGCCTTGGTAACCGAAACCTGAACTATTCAGTAACTGTATAGTCTAATTTTATTTCAAAGCGTACAACTTTACGGTCAATAAGACACGACGTATGTCGTTTCAAAGGTATAGCATATTTTGGTGCAATTTCGAGTTACATGCAGTCTGGGTGTTGGAGACTTGTTTCTTTTTTTACTGTTTTTGTTTTTATTTTCAACTGAAGGGAAAAATTTATGCTATTTGACAATGGTTGATAAAATGTGAATTTTTGTAACATTTTATTTATGAATTTGATCTTACATAGTTATGTTTCTCTTTAACATTGTTTCTAGGGGGAAGATAACATGATAAACACAAACCAGTGTTGTCATTTTGGTTTATCGTTCTGTTTCATATGATAACTGTTGAACTTGACCACATGTATGTCTGCGATAGTGTAATCTATGGGTGTCGTCATGTAGTATAATTTAACTCAGTTTTAAGAGAATGAAATCCAGTCGGATTTTACTATTAAGAGGAAACACTCTTGTTTGTCATTTTAAGGCAGCCTACAAAGCTGTTTCTCTTAAATAGTGAGTTATTTGATACCAAAAAGTTCAACAATTATTCTTAGTTTCGCGTTTGAGCTAAAAATTCACATAGAAAAATAATTTTAAAAAATTGTGAAGGATCCCGGGTGTAGTTCGGTGTGAGTACGCACAACTAGCGATGCAACTGAAATTTTGCAACTCGCTAATCTCTTCAAAACGTCACAGTTTTAATTGACGAACACACCATAGATTGTACTTTTTCAATAAACTCTGACAGTTTTAGGATTTATTCAAGGATATTTAGAGATTTTGGTGTTCATAAGAAGAATATTTGAAAATTCTTCGCTTTCATTCGAAAAGCTTTCATCCTTCTGAGGTGGAGAAAGCTTTCCGTGACAAATTTATGACCCCTGCAGTCCACCTGTTGCTACCCTACATTGTGCTGCCCTACCTGGTGCTACCCTATCTGGTGCTACCCTGGCAAGGACAACTTCTCTACCAAGTGAAGGTATATAAGGAAACTTGCCGCGGGTAGGACTCCCGGACGGCACATCTTACATTGAAACTCACTTGTTTTACAACAATAGCAAATATTAATATGTCAAGCTTACGCTTTAGTTCCAGGCCCAAGGTTGGATCGTATCACAATTACCGGTATATCATAAAAAACAACTGTATGCCGAACGTAGAGCGGAAAAGTCACTCTGCATGATATACATTATACGATGAGCACTTTGTATACTTTGTACAATGTTTGTAATTGGTAGAGCGTTATCACGCATATGTTAAAGTTACCATGTGAATGTAATTATTTTATATATTTGTGGTTTACAATGGTATTTGGGTATTTACACTACTTCAAACATTAATGTATTCAATCACTCAACCTGAGAATAAAACCTTCGTATTCATAAATTTGACACACTGTCCTATTTTTTATCTTTACACCTTATCGATTTATTTAAAAATTCTCTACATACTGTTCGACCTCAGATAAGTGGTCGGATATATGGGGTTTCTCTCCGACGTTTGATGTAAAGAAAAAGTCAGCAGCTTGCTAAGTGTTCAAGATACATCCAGTATCTTCAGTCCTTGTAAAGTTTTTTTACTAGGTCTCCCCGACGAAACCGTAGTCCTTCCCCGACGCGGGAGCATAGTCCCTTTCCCTCTTGCGCCACCACTATCTGTAAGCGTTGGGCCGTAGAAAGAGCCAGTAACACGACAAATTAGTTCGACACTTACTCGCTAGAAAAAAATAAACTCCTTCAAGTTTAATCGAAGGAAGGACAATTTCATCGTTTTTACAGGACATTAAAAGGTGTTAAAGGAAAGGTTTAAGCTAACATGCAACTTTCACATGTGAAATAAGAACCAAATCAACACAGTGTGGTAGGCATCCAAATTTGAAGATTTTTTTAAGTGTGAACACCGCTGCTATGTAATAGGGACGTAACTTGGGGCGCGCGAGGAGCGCTGAAATTTTTGTCCTTTTTCGAATATTTGAAAATATGGAGCTGTAGTATTGCAGAAAAGTTTGGATTCTGAGTTTCCTGTTTGGAAATTTAAAAAGTTGGGGGATTACTGAAGAATTTGCATATCCTGTTGGAAAATCTGAGATTGAGCCGAGACCAAAGATCGTTGTTGCCACATAATGTTATCCAACGCCTACGAAGTGAGAGTCAAGAGCTTATATTGGAGACAATATGGAATTTTATGAAAGAAAATTTATAAAAAAAAAATAGCACTGTTGTTACCGTTGTCACTTGATATCTGATGTCACATGTAGCAAATGTCCGATTTTGTCACCTCCATGGCTCGGAAAAGTTTACCTAAATTGGACGTATGAGCGATCACCTCTGCTTCGGAATTGCAGTTTGCGGCCCCCGAAGCGGGCGCAAAATTTTGCTTTTTAGAAACAAATAATGACGAGTATGGAGCTTTTATTGAAAAGAATTTGAAATTTCGGAATTTCATGAGTTGTCAAAAGACGCTAGTAGACTGGTTTCAGAAATGGCAAATTTCAGAAATGTTTTTCTGAAATTTCAATTTTCAGAGTCGCCTGTCCCATGGGTGGGTGTTTGAGAAAAGGGTGATCGGATGAAAAATGGTGCTTGATGTTTCAATATTCTCGGAAACTCCAAAGTTTTCAAAGCATATTCCTAAAAGTGTGCATAATTACTCCAACTGACTATATGGCCAATGTGAATTTAAATACCGGGTATATTCTTTAAGTAAATAGAATCTTAACGAAAATTGTGATCGTTTGCGAAGGATTTGTTCAAAAGTTCTAATATTAAGGGACAATTGTGATGGAAGAAGGTAAAATAAATCCAAAAACTGATAAAAGCACGCTTCAATCAACTGCTGGAAAATCACAGATCGAGGGGGGGGGGGGGTGGTGGTAACCACTGGTGCTACTGAGAGACACCGTTGCAAGGCCTACCGGCGTGAGACTGTTCACACAAAAAACATTAAAATATGTCCTTTCGTTGTTTCGAACGACAACTCATCACACACTGTCTGCAGACAGAGGATGGAGGTGCACCTCTAATTCCAGATTGAAGTGACTTCGCTAATCTAGCAAAATTCAGTGAGATTTTACTTTTCTAAAAACTGAAAAATGGTCTAAATAGGAAATTATTGAATCGCTATACGAATGTGTGATGTGATCGTGTCGAAACTTTGCATTAGAAATCATTTATTTTTCTGAAAAAGTTGCATGCAGACTGTGCACCGTGACATTTTCCTTAAAATATAAGCCTGCCAGGCTGATCATTCACTAAAGATTACAAATTTCATAAAACATAGCAGGGGAAGATTCCTCTTCAAATTCCTAAATGTTGTGCTCCTTCATAACCACAACTGCTGCCCTATGCACGCGAACAGTCGACATAATCATAAAGACCGATAAGAAATCTATGTTTGATATGCAAGTTAAAAATATATAGAACATCAATGAGACTGCAAGCGCGCGGAGAGCGTGAAATTTTTGGGATTTGAAAAGTTTAAACGTGTAATTATTGATACAGTAATCGTAATCGGTGGAGTACATTTTTCATAACCCTCATGTAAAGTCTTATTGGTAGGTACCTAACTTATAAGTTTCAGGTCACAAAGGGGTAGCGGGACTTTAACGTTAGTGTCCCCTCTACCTGAAAAAGTGGGGGGGATGTCCCCTTGCCCCCAATCGACGCCCATGCTAGCAATTGATGTTAAGTTGGGAGAAGAATTTCAACCACTTCATTTTTATTATATGATTTTGATCCTGCTTTCTGGTGCCATGTACCTCCATGACAACATACCTATTTAAAAATGGAGAAGTGTTCAGAATTTTACGGTAAGCGTTCAAAGCTACATATACACATATATATAGATATTATTTGCTTACTGTATTGCCATGAAAAGGAATCGTGTAGAGTTCGAAACCTTGGCGAAGTAGTTTTTGCTGTATTTTGTTTGCATATATTTATTTTTGTGTTACTATAAATATATATATATATATAGGTAGGATTTTCCGCTTTGTCCCCCAAGTGCTTAATAAAGTGTTATATATATATATATATATATATATATATATATATATATATATATATATATATATATATATATATATATATATATATATATATATATATATATATATAGAAAAGAAGTAGTTAAAAGTGCTTACAAGTTTGCGCAAAACTCCACGACGTTTCGGGTATTAACCCTTAATGAGGTGGCAAAAACCAAACTGAACAACTAACAGTAACAATTGGACACGACAGACATCAAATCCGAAGCGATCGCTGTAAAAACAGAACCGAACGAAAGTGACTGTCAGAAGACATTAGTGTGAAGGATGAAACACAAATAAAAAAAAAAAGAAAAAGAGCGTCCTGGATGAAAAAGTGCACGTAAAAATAGAACATGGTCGGAAAAAAGGGAAAAAAGTAGACAAAAACTAGGTCCGAAAAAAAATATATATTTATATATATATATATATATGTGTGTGTGTGTGTGTGTGTGTTTGACCTTTTCATGGAATCTAGGTAGACCCTGCTGAATCGAATGAAGCCATCGTAGTGGTTACGCAAGGTTTCGGTTACAAGCCATGTTCCACCTCATCGTATTCCGATGCAAAGTTCACTGAAATGCTGGGAATATGTTCCCCTTAACATATCAGGATTTGATGTGAACTTGACCCCTTCTTTCAATAACGAACTCATAATGCCTGGCCGGTAAAAGACTGATGTAGGTGTGAAGCAGTAGATGCAGGTATCTTAATTTCATGACTATACATTATACTTAGCCTTGCGTCTGTTGTAATTGCGATACACCAGTATAGCTTAAAGTTTGCTGACACCACATTTCATGGCATTTTGGGTCTAATTTTTATATCAATGCCCCATGTTATCTCCATGAAAAAAAAAACCTTTAGTTGGCTTAGTTTTCATTCTGCTCGAAATATTGCACCCCTGCCAAAAAGACAGAAAAAAAAAGAAAACTAGCAGGCTCACTTGTCCCCGACTGCGGTTACAAATCAAAACATAAAATCTGATATATAGAATTATGAAACAGCTGTTGCACAGGGTTTGTGAAGTTTAGCAAAACAGCAATCACAACAAAAACAACATCAGCAATAACAATAAAAACAAAACAAAAATGATGGTGGCTTGAAAACCATTGAGAGGGCGTTCACCGTATATGCAGTTGAAAGATGTCTTTATTCCGGCGGCTTTTGACTTGATTTTCTAAAGAAGAATAAAAATATTCCACTCACCATGTCCCCCAATCCTGCAAACCCAGTTGCCTTACCCTTTTCCTTAAGCAAAATATCTCATTTTAAATTCAATAAACTGGTTATTTTTTTCAAGGCTACCTCTACTTTTAACCTTTATTCAAAATACCATTGTCATACCCCTGTAAATTCCAAAGTTTGGCTTGAAAATAATAGTTCTTTATTTTACGTGATCATTTCTCAAGGATCTTCTGAAACCCCACCCTAAGGAAAGGGCGCTTTGGGCTCGGTTTCCGCGCCACCACCGTCCTTGAAAAAGTGTGAACCTGCCAGGAAAACTTTGGGCACTGTATACTTTAGGCAAGACCTCGTGTTTGCTTTACCATTTTGTTTATGTTACACATACACTAGGCGGGCGGCAGCATCAGTTTGCGTAGAACGCATAGGAAATTTTTGCCCGAAAGTATAAAGTATACCTCCCCAATCACCGGACATGGCATTTTCAAACACGACTTACACCTCACCCCATCCCTTCAAATAAATGTCTCTAAAATAAGTTGAAGTGATTTTTATATTTGGGGTCAAACTATTATGCAGCCTCCCCGTCCCGTTGCCTAGGCCACTGTTTATAAACCGTTTACACACTCGTGAGCCCGCGTAAGTGGTCATCAATAATTCGCCCGCCGAAAAATATCTTATCATTCCTGGCAGTGTTTCAGTTTCAGTATATTTCTTCCATCTAGCGTAGTAAATTACATAACATCAACATGTATATACATATACAAATATTTATAATTATTGTAACAATGTTTGAAAAGAAAACTGCAAGACTATAGGATGTGAGAATGAAAAGACATTTTCTCCATGCATTAAATTTCTGAATATTTCCAAATTTGTGTAATTTTTATTTTTAATGTGATTTTTTCGTGATTCGAGCAAATCTTTGGAAAATGTTAGAAAAACTTGGGAATTTTCTATGTAATTAAAACATACCAGATTTATTGCGATAGAAATGATTGTCCGAATTTTCCAAGGTCATGAACAAAATTCAGGTAATGCTAATGTGTGGGAGTAGTCTTATCCCTGCACTCATGCCTCCTGTGCCTATTGTCTAGTCCTTAGATATTACCACATTGTCATTTTATCCGAAAATGTCAAACCATATACTTTGAAATCGCTTGTATTTTGTAAAAGAATTAAGACAATACAACTTGTACAAACGAGAGTTAATTGAAGTTTACCTGAAGTAAAAAAAAATCAAAAATATATATTAAAGGTCATGAAAACATAAATCTAACAGTTTAACTCTCGTCTTAATAGAACATTCCTGAGCTGAGATATAAAATGTTGAAGTTTATTCACTCAAAACAAATTGGCCCTTTGAGCAATAATTTGTGATGTCATTGTTGTACAACTCACATTTCCTGCATTTGATTCCATTCAAAATTAAAAATGTTTTCATAACCTTAGACACTTCGTGTTTCCTTGCTTAGCACGGTGCACGGAGAGGGCTTAATAAGTGACATCACCCCATATGAGTTAGAGTGCTATCACACCTTGGTACAAAGTGCAGTAACTTTCAGAAAAACAAAGTAATACAAAGATTGTAATTTGAGTAGTACAACAATGACATCACAAATTATTGTGCAACGTACCATTTAAAGTTGAATGAATAAACTTCAACCTTTTATATCTCAGCACAGGAATGTCCAAAGAAGATTGGAGTTAGACTGTAAGAACTCAATTTTCATGGTCTTTTATATATATTCTTGATATTTTGACTTGGGGTACACTTTAACTGTCAAAATGATCCATCTACGAAAGTAAAAAAATAAGCATTAGGAAATTTAAGATTTTGAAGTGTAGCAAGTAGAGGATTTCTTTAGGCTAAGTGAAAGTTACAATCAAAGCTAGCATGAAAACGTCTCTTTCAATTCTGTTTTGTCATGGTAATCAGGCTTGCAGGAATAACGTAAGCTGGAGAAGATTTGCAAGGCTCGTTTTTTTCACGCTAGAGTGTCATGGCTAATTATCTCTCAGGACATTAGTGCAATGGCTGGTTAGGATATTACTGGCAAGTTACTCAATTACTATAGTAGAAACTGATACACTAGAATGTTTAATTTGGTTGTTTGAATATAGGGTTTAGACTTTAGGACATCTTATGCGTCTTGACCCATTTTTATTCTTTAACCAGTTAGGTTATGCTACTATGAGTGTATGCCAAGATGATTCCACAGAACTGTCGGTCGTGTGATTTGGTCATGAACTGGGCGGTGATACAATGAGAAGATTTGCTCTCCACAGTCACATTTATTTTATTGACTTACCAAGGTCTTTCCAAGATTGGCTGTGCTATTTTGATACAGGAGACGCTTTTAAACAACACATTTTGTTATTTACAAAATCAGATTATATGTGTAAGCGTACGAGACGGGTGGAAGGGAAGAGCCCCCAAATTTCAGAATTTGCGCAACACAAAAAATCCTGGCAGGAATCTTGGAAAAACTGGGCTTGTCACTTGAATTTTAAAATTTTCGTACTTCTCATTACACAGAAAACTCTTAGGTGTGCCAGAAATCTTTAAAAGATATTCCCAAGAGCTTGATACAAAAATCATATGCATGGTAAATAATTGTCAAAAATCAACAAGATTACAAAAATTCTCTTCATATTCGAGCAGCTCAAAAAAACTATTTACCATGCTAAGCCGGGTTGGTGTCACTCAGATATGCAGTGTAAAGCGTGGCAAATGACAACTGATATTTCATTCGAACGACACCGCATCGTGATCCCTTTGCAGAAGGAGGATGGAGATGAACCCACGAGCGCCGTCATGGGGGGGGGGGGGTAGGGGACAGGAGATATGTACCCCAATATTTTTTGAGGGGAGACGTCGTATCAAATGACCCCCGTAATCTTGAGGCATGAAGAAAAATATCGTGAAGCAGATTTGCTTTGTTGTTAAAATCAGGAAGCTAGTCAATACATTTTGTGCTTGATGTCTTAATTTCTGGAGCAGTTTGTTTTAAAAACGTAACAAAACTTCTTGCACGCTACGCGCGCTTTCCTACAAAGTTGCATTTGGCTCAAACTGTTTCTCTCGTGTTTTAGGTATGCTGATTGAAGAAAAATCAAGTTTTCGCAAACAGTCTTGTCCGTGTGGACGTTATTCTATCAAAACTATCAAACTCGATGAAAGTTCCCTTTTTGCTGCTGTTTGGAAGATTTTGTTTTCAGATTCAACATCAATTTGAGTAGTAAACATTAGATGTCTCAATGATAACTTCAGGGTCGAGGAAGAGAGTTATTCCCGTGCACTTCCAGTGCCTTGGTTTTTCTTCCCAAGTATATTTTAGGAAAAAAGAAATCTCTCAATTGCTTAATGATCTTTGGTTATCATCAAAGTCAAGATGCTGGACTTGTATGTAGAATATTTTTCCGTGCTGTGCCTATGCGCGCGGAAAATGCCATTGCCTTCTCAGTCGGGTGGGGGGGGGGGGGGGGGGTGGCAATTTTCATGATTTCTTGTGCGCTCCTCGACATCTGACGGCGGTACTTCGCTGAGATAATCTTTGTGGCAGAATTATTTTTTTCTGGCAAAAATCTTTTGCCTCCAGACTGAAAAGCTTATGATACTTAAAAAATTTACACCCCGTAAGATGTAAAATTTAACAAAGTTTAGGTGTATAGAACGTTTTAATTTTCAGGAGAAAAGTATGCCAAAGATCAAAATATTTTTAATTTGCACCTGTTGAAAGACTAGATTAATGACTAGGTACATCACTTGAACTGTAAAACTGAGTGCTAGGGTGGGATCAGCTTCTCATTGATGGTTATTCCTTCTCACGTGTATTCAGTTTTGTGTTATTCTCGTTTAAGTCTCTACGGTTATTGTGTATCCTTTCTCGATCCTTATCAGAAAGTTGTCGCACAAAGGTCTCGGGCAAGATTAATCGAGTCGTCCATCCTCATGTCAATAAAATATTATAGTCTGAACACGAGAAAAGGGTAACACAAAAAACACTCAGAAAATTGAACTGGTGAAGGAGATGAAGCACTAATATCAAAGGACGAATCAAGCAATTGTTGTAGGGGGTTGATGGACACCGGGGGTGCATCACTAACGCGAAACGTGGGGTCAAAAGTCCACGTTAAGGGCCCTGGATCATCAGGAACCAAAGCGCCCGTCATTCCGAGAGCTCTTGCAATGTGATATAACATATGGCGTGTTATGAATAGATTGTTGAATAGAAAGAGGCCTACTTCATGTTGTCCAAGTTCGAGTCCCAACCCTACGAGTGACTCAAGTATAATGGATTATGCCGTTAATTTTAATGATTTTTTCAACTGTTGGTGAAAACCTAGCTAATGAGATAGGTGGCAGTAATGTCAGTTTTGAGTCGTAATTAAATGATATTAAAGTGTCAAATACCTTTGTGTTACGTTCTGTAAGCCAGGAGGAAGTTATCACCACTATCCTGAAATTACAAGAGGCAAAATCACCAGGTTATGATGACATAACCAATGAAGTATTACAACATGTACATGAATTTATTGTGGATCTATTTACTCATTTATTGAATGTAATTCGTTTATAATGAGGGAATTTTCCCGAATGAATTAAAGATTACTGAGCTGTTCCAATGCACGCCTGTGTAAGCTATTTCCACAGGGGAAGTGAAGCATTTAAATTTTGGGGCAGAAGATTTTTGCTCCCCCCAAAATGTAATTGTGTCCTAGAGACAATCTAAACGGAGCACCACCACTGGTTGGGGGGGGGGGGGCGTCCGGGAAATTTTGAAAATTCGTATCTCTCAGACACTCGAAAATTTCCCAGGCTTATAAAGGAAATTAATCAGTCGCTCTGTAAGTTTTCAATTGCAGATAAACGTTCTCTTCTAACTAAAATTTTGCCAGAAATACCAAGCGGAGCGCCACCATTAGTTGGGCGAAGCGTGAAGAAAAGTTTGAAATATCGGATCCCCCAGACATTCGAAAATGGCATTTCCAAGGGTATAGGCAGATAGGGGAATGAAATCAGTCGCCTTTTTGATGTTCCATTTGCAAAAATGTTAACTTAAAACCAAAATTCCGCTTGGAAGACTATCGCACCACTATTTGGCGCGGAGCGAACGGAAAATGTTGAAAAATCGGACTCCTCAGAGAGTCGAAAATGACATTTCCCAGGCTTGTAGCGGATCTAAGCTGTGGCTATTTTGATAAAAAAAAATATCAGATAAAATGTACCACTATATACCAATGGATGTAATGGTCTTGCATATTTTTGGGGGAAAGCTATAAAACGGAATTGGAAACATGCTAATGAAATATATTTATGAAGTTGTGTGACTGCTCGAACTTCCGACTAAATATGATACTTAAAAAAAGGTCTCAGTACAAGGTGTGTTTCAATAAATTTTCAAGCAGACTTACAGTAAACACACTCTCACACTGCATCATTAAAGTATCGATTGAAAAAGACATTATGTGATTTTAATAACCATTGCTCGTATTTGGCTCTAGGGCAGGATATATGGCAAACTTTCGGGCACTGCACCCGACCCTCCTGCCTGTCTGTTGAATTAATTTGTCAATTAAAAACGTTCCAGCATTTTTTAAACCTTCTCCCGAATATTTGACTATTTCGGTCAAGGTTTTTTTGAAAAACTTCAGTATGAAGTTGGAATGATGAAAACCCTTTTTCACATGGTACCCAAATGTGTCGCAGATCTTTGTTATTTTCCATGAAAAAAGTGTAGCGAGGCGTAAATGGAGCTTTTTCTGCTTTTCGGCAAAGGTTTGAAGCTATTAAAATAATCGGCCATTTCGCGCATTGTGTTACACAAGATTTAAAAACATGATCGTTTGTTTCTTTGAAACCACAGTTTTCCCAAACGTTTCGCGAATTTTTTGTCTTCTTGATTCTTCGTACTATGTTACCCCTACTATGCCACTTTTCTATTTTTGGGCGAATGCTTGAAATAATTTTGGATGTTAGACCATTTTAGGCATTGTGTTGTTGTAATCTGTGAAGTAAAACTCACAAATCACAATTAATAGCTTTTTTGCGCTGCCCAACGGTGTAGGGAATTTTTGGAATCTTGTTGATTTTTCGTGAAAATTTCACTGCGACTACATGATGCTTCTTTTGTTTTTTCGGGCATATCTTTTGAAAGATTTAACCCAAATTTAGGAATTTTGAGAAAAACCTTGCCATTTTTTCAAAATTAAAGGTCTATCCGATTTTTTTTCAAATTCCTGCCCAAATTTACATTTTGGGGCAGTCTGTCCCCTGTCCTCGTCTCGTACGCCACTGGGTATGGCCACTCCACCCAAGAACTAAGTGAGGTCCTGTTAGGGTAATAGTGGTAAGGTTGCGACCCTTGAGACTGCATTGACCCAACTTGTGTTTGGTTGTTGCACGGCCAGCGACTCATAGCAGCACTTGCCGTACAAAGTGCAAATTCCTTCCAACCTACCATATTTATTCCCATATTCTTGTACATTTATTTTCATACCATATTTGACTCAAATATTCTACCCATCACACCAAGTATGATTTTTGAACAAATTTGTGCATTCCCAGGAACTGAAAAAAATTCTCACATGAGTTAGAAATAGGCCAGACGCTAGGAACACACTTTTTCACAAATGTAATTCACATCCAGGTAGCTAATTTAAGCCACTACAAATCTGCTAGAAAATTATCCATCCAGAAACCCGACGCGTAAAAAGTCAAGACATTCCAAAGATATGAAGCTTGTCACAGCCATTCATTCCGACATTCAGAGTGGATCCATCGCAAGTGTATCTATATCAAAATAGCCCGGTAGTCCGGAATGAATATTATTATCGGCCAGAAAAGATATAATTTTTGCCTAGGTCGTCAGTGGGGGGGGGGGGGGGGCTGTTAGGGGGACCGGACGATTCAGTCTGGGGGAGGGGGGCTCGAGCCCCCAAGTCCCCGTAGCTACGCCACTGGCCAGAGACGTGGCTATACAAGAGAGAACGAGGAAATTGACCCAGTGGCTTAAATAGTACAGAATTCGGAAATAAAGTTGTCGAAAGAGACACTAGTCAACTAAAGTGCAGTTTTCCAACTTTTCCCTCATAAAATTCTGATTTTTTCCAATGAAAGCTCCATGTTTGCAACTTTTTGTTAAAAAAGAGCAAAATTTTCCGCGCGCTTTGTACACCCCAAATCGCAATCTGTTATGCAGTAAGTGTACACCCAGTAAATCAGTCTGGTAAATTTTTTCCGAGCCACTACGTTTTCCCAAATTTCTTCAACATAGGCTTTTCATTTTGAAATATTTGTGTAAAAACGTCGAACGGCAACAAAGTTTCGGACTGTATTCTTCAAATGTTTGCCGGAAAGCCTGAATCGGCAGGCCTTAGATAGAATTTTGTAACAACAAGGATCTTTAGTGAAATATCCGATATATGCTGATAGGAAACTCATATTCTTCAATATCGGCAATCCCCCAATTTTGCAAATATCCCTATAGGAAACCCTAACCTAACCACACAGGAAAGCCAGAACCAACCCTTGCAAAGAAAACCCATGAGATTCCCATGGGAAGTGCAGTATTCGCATGGGAACCCCATGGTAATTCAAGATTCCCCATGGGAATTGTACGAGAAGCAAAATTTCCCATAAGAAGTCCGAAAATCACTATGGGAAATTCATCACTTCCAGCAAAATTCCCACAGGAAAAGAAAATTCCCCACTGTAAATATCATAAGCCTACTGAAGAGCAACATTTGTTAAGCTAAATGTTGGGGAACAAATATGATTACACAATAACCAGAAGGCTTCCAAATTAATTTTACTCTAGTAATCATGAGGTGCAATAACTTAAATTTTCAGTTGACTGGTGTTAATAGGGCCTCTAGAATATAGAATGCATTATTGGCATTGTCTGCAATATTATAAGGTTACCTACCCCTTCCCCTCCCCACTCCCCCTACCAATGCGAGGGCACATGCATGCATGCAGTATTTATGGGATTTCTGCGTAGCTTTCAGCTCCTTTCCAAACTGTTGGTAGAGCTATTAATATACACTGAGTGTGCATTGTTTTAGGATCAGAGCTGTTTGGGCACAGATTCTTACTACATCACTCCTTTAATGGGACAACACAGCTGATGCTGGAAGAATTGCATGGGCATAAGTGGCAATTGAGTGTTGATAAAGTTGTTTACCCTATCCCTTTTCTTGATCCTCCATATTAAGGTGTATATACAGTGACTACCTTTGGAAATTGAAGAGGTAATTGAGCATGTGTATCAGTCATATCTACACAGAAGGCCAACCCTATAGCCATAGCCCTGTGCGTGTTTGTTCTCAGTATCATATCTCTACACTCGTACTACAGTATGGGCTGCAATAATTTGCAATATTAGATTTATATAGGCCAACTAATATTACTAATCATGCCTTTCTGAAGTATTTTTACTCTAAATTAAGTAATTCAATTGTTTTTGATAGATATTGTGAACAATATACAGTAGTGAAGACATACTGCTTTTATAAATGCACATGCAATCTGCAGTACAAGCTTCACATGCAAAAAGAATTCCAAATTTTCGGCGCAATTTACAGCCCTTAATAGGCCGGCAGTGCCCCCCCCCCCCCCCGAATTTTGAAAAAAAAAGTCGGAAAATTTGGGTGCTTCCCCCTCTGAAAAAATCTAGCTATGTCACTGCTTAGAACTTCCAGGAACTCTGCCTCTTGGACTCCACTGCCGGTCGTTATGATATCGTAATTCTTAGTTCATGCAGATTGCCTCTTTGGAGATGTTCTCATGCATTATTTGACGTAATATACTGATTGATACTGTATGATACAGTAAAACTAAATTTTGAATTTTGCAGATGATGCGATGTACTTGTTGCAGTCATGGGAAAGTTAATTATTTGTAAGAAAGTCATGCAAGAATGTGTCCTGGGATGTATAGGCGAAAATAGATGGTCAACCGTGCAATTTGTCGGTATGGTACAGTATAATGACGCATGCGCATGATGCATTCCCTAAAGATGCATGTACTCAGTTAGAATTGTGTATGACGTTTGCATAAAGTATATTGATATCATGTATGTATATATATATATTCTTTTAAAAAAATGAAAGATTTATTTTGAGGGGCCATGTAACAGTCGCACCTCCTGTAGGATTTAATCTATGACGATTTTTTAGTAGCGATTAGCTCCCGAACCTGGCATACCGGTCTATAGTTCCGCATCGTTTGCATGCATGCTATAGCTTACTATAAAAGGTTATAGCTAGGGTGTTTCCTCGCGAACTCCTCTACAAACATCACTCATAGAAGCTATGGACTGAGATCTGGCATATTACTTTAGCTATCTAAATTTACGGAAACAGGCCCACGGAGATCTAGGAAGGTACGTATATTTGAAATTTTGTATGGGACGTAGGGGCAATACTGCAATACGGTACGATATGTTTTGCTTTCCTTTCCTTTCAGGTTTGATAGTATTTTGTATGTCTAAATGTATAGTTTCGTGTGTATTTCCTTGTATATGTAAATCGCGTCAGTATTTTTGTATTCTACATGTTTTGATATTTCTGTTATAGTTATCACGAAGGAAAGAGACTGAAGAATTTGAAGGCTGATGGCCGAAATACTGAAGAGAAATAATATACCTTCCGTGAAACTACAAACTCTAGATCTTGGGTACTTTTTTCGTTTCATCCCTAGTCTGGTGCTAATTCCGGGCCACCCCCCGTTACATAATTGCCATGGCTCCGCTGGGCCATTCACTGGACCCCACCCGCAAAACTCGTGTTGTTTACCACAACAATTTCCTTTTTCTACCCAACTTTCCCACCACTTTTGAAATCCTTTTGCACCCAGCATATCAGACACAACTGATCCTGCAAGCTATTGGAAACCATTTAAAGCCCTGCTCCTCTCGATCACCCCAAACAATTATAATTCTCCTCTCACAATGGCCACGAACTGTTTAAAACTCATTCTCAGGCGCCTGTTACTGCTTCAGGGTGAGTACAGACGACCCCAATATATAAAAAAAAAACAGTCTCAGTACAGTACATATTGTGAGTACGATGAGCTATGGTACTTTGCATTGTCTGAACTAGCTGTCAATCAAAGATCTGAGCCAGGTGAGAATTTATGTTAGTCAAGTTACAAAAATTGTAGGGGCATGGGCATGACGTTAAACTGCATCCAGGTTGTGGCTTCTGTTCTATTCAGCCAGTCTAGAGCAGGACCACTCAGTGTTTGCCCTTTGGAGGGCGTACTTGTCCATTTGGGACGTTAAGCTCCTTATGGGAGCAGAACTCCTCCGGGAGTAATCGTTTGGTTTTCGCCCCTTGGCTCTTCGCCAGAGAGTCGTGGGGACTTTTAGAAAAAAGCCCCCTACAAAAATTGTAGGGGATGAGAAGATTTAGTTGGCCGATTTGTATAGCCTGAATTGTATCTATTTTACACATGTGGGTCCGTGCTAAGCAACAGTCACTTTGAAGGCCTCTACTTCGCCAAGAATACAACTTGTATTAAGTTCCGAAACATGGTTGACGCTTATGGTGCAGTCACGTGGTGGGGTTTTTCGTCATGCCTCAACCTGGAAAAAGAAGGTTCAAACCTTTTTTTGTGCTAAAATAACGTTAAGTAAGACGAAACATGGTTGTCTTGTGTCAAGAGGCCTATGTTGAGCTCAGTCCTAGCCTAGGCCTAGCCCTGACGTATTGAACACGTACGTGTTTTGCGAAACTGTAACCGTTTGTAGGGCCTAAGTTAGAATAGGCCACAAGTTGTCCTAGCGTTAATTTTATACAGTAAGCATGACTGTGTGCCATGCAACTTTAAAATGTAAAAATTTCTACAACTGAAGATAAAATGTCCCATAAAGCTATGAAGGCCTTTGCTGAATCTGTAACATTTAGAGTCTTAGCCTTTTGCTGAAAATTCAATCAGTACTAGGCTAAGCCTACAGTAGGCTACAGTATCTTCAAAACTTTGCATTACAAATTTTCGATATCATGTTGACTAGAATAAATGTTGTTTTTAGCGTGTAAATACCAAATTTCACACACTAGGTGTAGATCGCAAGCAACCAAAGGCATGGCGCAAAATATATTATGGCTTTCGATATCTTAAGGATTCGGGTAGATGCGCACTGTTTAACAAGGTATTTCTTGATTGGTTGTTGCCATTGTATGTATCGATTGTATTCATTATAAAGGTTAGGGATTAGGCTATCGTTAGCCAGTAAGGAAATTTCTTGTTTTTCAGTGCGCAACGTCCCAAGGATTCCCCAAGGCCTAAGCTGTCTCACTCCCTCTACAGTAACAACATCCAAGCTAAATGGAGCAGAGTGTGATTTCCACTGACCTTAACCAGTGGCATAACAAGCTGGGGGGGGGGGGCAGTGGGAAAACTGCCCCCCTGGACACAAAAAAACAGGAAGGGAAGAAAAAATGGAAAGGGAAGGAAGGATGCATGTGCAGTTCAGTAATCAGGGCTTTCATTAATTTTTTACCCCAAAGAGTATTTGACTGCTAGTCAAAATCTGAGGGGGTATTTGACTGCCAGTCAAAATTTTGAAAGGGTATTTGACTGCCAGTAAAAATTTTGAAAGGGTATTTGACAGTCAGCCAGAATTGTCTGTCAGGTCCTTCCCTATAAAGTAAAAAATATCACTGTGTAAACTATAATACTGTACCCTAGTGCACAACCTAATGCAGGGGAGAACCTGGTGTAAAGGATGTTAATTATTATACATCTTAAAATGTTGGGAGGGGAGGGGGACCAAAACCAATTTTTTTCTGGGGGTTATCCATGATTTTCCTCCCTCCCCCCGTGGCTTAGGAAATATATATGAATGACATTTGGCGTTGGGTTCCAGCAATTCCATTCAGTTTGGATTGACTTGGAGCCACCATTTTGTTTACCTTCTCGTAACAGTAATATATAGCCTATGATCAAAATTTATTAAAATATCAGTGTATTAAGTTTTGACAAGTTCAGCTGACATGTAGGCTGTTGATAAATCAGATCGACTTCTATGCGTGCCAATTTGTGAGTTCAGAAATAAAACAACTTGTCTACATTTTGGAACAAACTTATCACAGGGAAAATATAAGCCCTTGCACTCATGAAGCTTTACTACAGTAAGGGGATTACTGATGAACTACCCATCTGGAGCCTGAAGGATAGGTTCTTAGTGTAGCCTAGCCTACATATATATTATATGTTAGGCAAGGGTCAAAGTGATGAGCCACTCAAAAAAAATTCCCTATGTGAAATAACCTTTGAACTAATGCTTGCAAATTTATTTGGAGTTGTTATATAAAGGTCTTTTGCACATGCCAAGTAAATATTTCTGGCACCTTTGACCAACTGGTTCATTTGCAACACTTTTGACGATTGATCTTGCTTCCCAAAATGAGAGTACTGTCTGTACATTACAAAGTGTGTGCAGAGAGTAGTAGCTCACATAAGACTTAAGAGATTGACCAATGTACAGTATTTCGGGATTAAAAGCTCTTGTTTTTGCAAGTCAAAAACTTGCGAATGTAATCACCAATGCCAAAGACTATCATAGTAAGAGTAACAATGGTTCATATAATTTTTCGAAGTCATTTTTAGTTGATACTACTAAGGTTTTGATCGAGATCTGTGACGATCCATCAAGCTCATTCTAAAACTGTAAAAGTTGATGCTCAGCTCAAGGATTGCCTGCGTGGCATATCCATCTTACTTGTGATGACTGTAGCATGTGCTATGTGTACTGATTTATCAAATGATGCTATCGTGTACGTTTGATGGGTTCATTAATTAGATAAACATAGAACACGGTACCTTGGAAGGCGTGACATAGTCCTATGTAACGTTGTACGAACATGTGGTCTACTGTGAAGTTAAGTACATGTAACTCCTTAATGTGTACGCTATGAAGATCATGAACGGATGTGCACTGTTCAAATAGCATCCTTATTTGTCGTAAATTTAATGGCTTACACTTTCCCACAAACTGAAAGAAGTGGATACAAAAACACACAGGGGATTTATGCGATGTGTATATGACCTCAACACTAAAACTGAAAGAGTATGCATACTCTTTTCATTCATATTTGAATGCGTATTTGACTCTTTACATTACTGTTTTGATGCGTATTTGACCATGTAAATAGGCACAATACGCAAATACACACACTAACGAAAGCCCTGAGTAATGTCCTGACGCATGTGCGGTGTAGTAATGACCTTTAGATGTGTCACCATGATCCGAAAGAAGAGAAGAAGAAGGGAAAAAAAGAAAGGAAAAAGAAAAGAGAGGGAAGAAGAGAAAAGGAAAAAGAGAAAAAGAGGGGAAGGAAAGGAGAGAAAGGCAGAAGAACAAAAGGAAAATGGAACAGAAGAGAAAGGAAAGAAAGGGGAAAGGAAAAAAGAGAAAAATGAGAAAAGAAAGAAAGCTACCCAACTAGCCTATAACATCAAATGCAAGATTGATCTGCATTCATGGAACACTGTTTTGGTCAGTATATGAACATTCATTTAGAAAAATATATGAACCGTCATTTAGTTGCCTAAAGTTAACAAATTAATATCTGAGGTCCACTTTATCGGAGGAAAGACTTTCCTCTCTAGCTCTTTGCCAGACAGTCAGGAGGACTTTAGAAAAGCAATTATTCTCAGATTTGCCACCAGTATTTAAAGGAAGTGCAGATTCTTCAGTAATCCCCCCCCCCCCCCCCCAACTCTTTAAACTTCCTCACAGGAAACCCAGAATCCAAAGCTTTCTGCAACAGTCGCAATTTTTCAAAATTTTCTGTACGCGCCTAAAATTTTCTTCAATATAGGCTTTCATTTTTTTCTGAAAAAGGCAACAAAGTTTAGAGAGTTTTTTAATGTCCCCAAGAAGCATTAACCCTCACTTCTTGTACATAACACAATCTTCAGTTGACATGCTATCTCAAATAATAGGAAACACAGATTCTTGGATAGTCCCGGAAATATGCAAATTTCCTTAAAAGAAACCCTGAATCTAATCTGTTTCCTGCAATACAAGCTCCATATTCAGTGTACAAATGTGTAAAAGGACTTAGATTTTCGGTACGTACCTTATGCAGTAGTGTTCACACTTAAGAAAAAAATCAGATTTATTTTAAAAAATGTTGTTCTTGCTCTTAGATAAAGCAAAAAAAAATTGAGCATAAAAATGTACCTTTGAGTCAATAAGGTAGGGGGAGTTGCATGGTCCAAAATTCCCCTTGCCCACCTCAACACTTCCCTTAAGGCCCTAAGAAACCCACAAACTAACACAGCTCAACTAGTACAAAATCAGGAAACCTATGCTGTTGCCCCTCTGAACAGTCAGGTCTAGTTACGCCACTGACCTTAAAATAGCTCCCAGTCCCAAGGACAGTGGTTATGCCACTGACCCTAACATAGCTCCCACTCCCAGCCCCAAGTTCTGAAAGACTGGATCTAGGTCCAACTCTAATCTGTTCGTTGGTGGATTGCCAGCCTGGGGGAGGGATATAAAGACAGGGGGCGTCTCCCTCCCCTTTTGATAATTTTTGAATTTTAGAAGTGTCTACATGCAAAGTGATGGCAATTTTAAGCAAATTGGTCAACACAATTTCTCTAGGTTACTGCCAAAAGTTCAGTACTGTACTGAATATTTTGCTGTAACCTAGAAAGTTGTTTTCACACATTTGCCAAAATGTTTACTCACATAGGTGCAATTACTAAAACCTCTCCTAATCACAATATTTGATCATTATTATTGCCATAAATTTGGTGCAATACTGGTACAGTTTATTAGAAGCTGGGAACTGCTGTTTTTGGGAACATCAACTCAATATGTCACCAGTGGTCAAGCCACTGCATGCTGCAAGTGATATCCAATATATATCTTCATTCATCTCACTTGGCATGCTAGCCATGAAAACACAAGAATGTCAAAAATTGTCAAGACAGTCAAGAACATTCTTTTCAAGTTGGTGAAACTCTGAGACAAGCCAAGCCTCCAACCCGCAAAGTGGGCATTCATTTTTGCTATTGAATGCTGCCTTGCATGATGTGATTACACTAAATTAACCCAAAGACAGGAATATATTCCCTACCTGCTGCCAGGTAGGGCTGCCACAATAATTATTTTTATTTATGGACATGGCCAGCGTTTCCATGATGATATCGCAATATTGCACATCTAAAACTGTAGTCTTAATATTTGCCAGCAGTATGCTAATAATCATACACAGTGTACAGTGCCAGTATCAAGGACATAAATACTCAGTATACATAAACCAAGCCAATAAAATTCAGTTTGAAGCTCAAAGTTTCATCAGAAATACATTTACTGCATTTTTGGACCTTTGCCTTTGATCATTTTTGGTAACTGACCATTAAAATGCATTAAAATACTGTAAGAATTTCACAGTGGTTTAGATATTTATTTGATTCTGCTGTTATATAAAATCTTGACAAAACATTGGTGAATATTAGTGGGGAAAATTATATGGACAATATGGCAATATTGGGATTATCCTGGCAGCCCTATGCCAAGGTTAGCCAAAAGCAATGTTACAGCAGCAAAGTTTGGTCCATACTTACCTAGTTACCATGGCCTAAATGCATTACATAGCAGCACGAGCACTTGAATGTGCTGTGAAATACAATTTACTGAATTTGTAGTTACCGACAAGCTGAATTATTTGTAATTTGTGTGGTTCTCCAGCTAAGGATACTACTTTACAAATATTTTGAATGAGGGGTTTTCAGAGGGCTGGGCATGTCAACGGATTTAGGTGTTCAAATGCTGGTCAAACCCGAGAAATACAGGTCACTTTGGAAGCATGCCTTGCTTGGAAAAGCACGCTGGAAAAGTACAATGTTTTAAGTTGTGATGTTGTATAGTATCTTTTCCAACATACAGTATTATGTCTAATGAAAAAATGCCATGACTGTTGGTTTGGCACAGCTTTATTTTTATCCTGTCATGAGAAGAAACCTGCACACAACTGTTAACCCTAATTTGGTCAATCCCACAAATTTCAGGGTTCCCAGCTTTACCTGGAAAACCTGGAAAAGTCATGGAATTTAAAAAAGATGCTTTAAATCCTGGAAAAAGTCATGGAATTTGAGACAAAATGCTTCAAGTCCTAGAAAAATCATGGAATTTGATTAGCCAAAGACAGATGCTGAAGAATTGATTGGCTATTATGACAAAATCTAGCCATATGCACGCTCCATGTAGCACCTTCACAGTTGACTATTGTAGGTGAAGTGTAAATAAAGCTGTCATGTCCTACTTTGAACCACTCTTCTCATTGACTCACTAGACTGAGATAACAGCACAAAGTTTTCTTATATAGTCACACAATATCTTCATGGAGAAGAAGCTTCAGGCACCCTACTGTATCTTCAATTTCAGATTGCAGGGCCCAGTGCAAAATTGATGAAGTAGAAATTATACCCTGGAAAAGTCCTCAAAATCAGGGTTTTTGGGGTATCGGGGGAGGTTATTGTACTTGGTGGCTATGACTGAAAGGAGTTCTTGTAATCTCAGAATCATTGTCACACTTATCAGACTTTGACCATGTTGACTGTTGCTTACTAAAATGGCATGACTTTGAATGGTGTGGGACATTCTCAGCAGAATGTTCCCATTTGCAGATGTATCAACTGGTATCTATATATGTGAGCAATATAGAACTGCATTTCTGGTTGACTGTAAGGGAAATATTGGGTTTGTTTTACAAGGAAATTTAATCCTTTTAAAGCGGCTTATTGAGTTGGTTCATGGAATTCAACAAATTTTTCCAAACCTGTTAAGTTTTCTTCACATACCAATGACAAATGGTTAAACTAAGACAATCCCCATATCCTACATACAAATAATTGTTTCATGAGTACGTAATGGTTCAATTCAGTTTTCAAAAATTCGTCACCAGACACTTTTTGGTTTCGATGATAAGAGAAACCAATGCATTCATGATGGCTTGCGTGTGTATGTATGTATGTGTGTGTGCTTGTGTGACGGTGTGTGTATGTGTGTGTGTTTGTGACACTTTGCTTGTTAGCACAATATCTCAAGATAGGAATGTCTGACAGTTTTGAAACTTGATACATAGATGTGCCATATTGAGAGGAAGAACCCTACAGTTTTTGGTGGAGGTCAAAGGTCATCTGGGGTCACCAGGGGTCAAAGTCTAAAAACCTTTTTAATGCGATATCTCAAGGTAGGAAACTTGAATAGATTTCACTTTTAGTATGCAGATGCATTACAGTCAGTAGATGGTCCCTATCATTTTTGGCAGAGGTCAAAGATCATCTGGGGTCACCGGGGATCAAAGCCTACAAACCTTGTTAATGCGATATCTCAAGGTAGGAAACTTGGATAGATTTCACATTTAGTATGTAGATGCATTACAGTCAGTAGATGGTCCCTATCATTTTCGGCGGAGTTCAAAGGTCATCTAGTGTCACCAGGGGTCAAAGTCTGAAAATCTTGTTAACGCGTTATCTCAAGGTAGGAAACTTGGATAGATTTCATATTTGGTTTGTGGATGTGTTATGGTCAAGCGATGATCCCTTTTGTTTTTGGTGGAGGTCCAAAGTCATCTGGGGTCACCAGGGTCAAAGTTTGAAAACCTTGTTAACACCATATCTCAAGTTAGGAAACTTGGATAGATTTCATATTTGGTGTGTGGATTCATTATGGTCAGGACATGGTACCTAATGTTTAGTATTAACATTTGAATGAGAAGGTAATGGTGCATGATGGCACTCCATGAAACGGAACATTAATGTATCATCAAAATCTCAATGCATTTTTGCATTCTGGTTCAAATTATGGACAAAACCAGTTACAAGTCAGGACATCACAAAATTCAAAATTTGAACTTCTTCTGTAACTATTGGATGTGAATTTTGACTAACTATGCTAATTATAAGCATTTTAATGTAGTAGACTTATCCTTGAACACTCTCATTAAGTTATCGATATCAACTCAATGAGCCCCTTTAAAACCAAAATTTATTGGCCAAGAGTGATAAATAATTAAAAATAAGGCAGTATAGTAGCTTTTTTTTAGAAATTCAGTTGCTTGTTGCTCAAGAATGACTTGTTCACCCAAACTTTCAATATTTCATAACACGTCTTGTGCATAATATTTTGAGGAGATGAGCTATTGTTGGGGTTTATTCTTGAGACCCAAAGATTTGATAATTACTAGAGCTATTTTCTTTTAATGCTATGTTGGAGCATTTTAAAGGCAATATTTCCCTTTAAGGTTCAGCATGAATAAACAACCAAAGCAATGTTAATTTTAAGTTCACACAGGCATAAGTGAATGTCCACAAAAGCCTGACATACATCCCCAGTGATGTCATGCACTGAAGCATGGGATTTCTGCCTGGTTGGATTTGCGATACTTTTCTAAGGTGAGAAATGGATGGCTGTAAGGGGTTGAAAGGGAGGCCATTTTATGTCTTTGTGATACTTAAACTTTTCACATAAAACTAAGCATAGACACTCCTGTACACTGGTGTAAAAAGTACAGCATTCAGTTAATCTACAGTAGTTCAGTACTGTACGGTACATACTGTTGTTTTGTCTGGACTGGTTAATAAGTAAATGTTTTCATCCTGGAATTTTGAAATTTCATCATGGAAAAATCATGGAACTTTATTTTCTTGGAATGCTGGGAACCCTGAATTTGGCCTGTTGCCATGACACTGTTTGTCAAACAGGCTCATACATTACATGTCATACATTATCGTGTAGAGGCTTTTCATATTAATCTCATAACTGCTCCCCATTGCCCATATTGGAGTACATGTGACTATGCAGTAGACCCTATTGACACATCTACAGTACTCGTTGAATGTGTACACATGGCACATACCACAGTTTACACCTAGCATGTGTGTTCAGTACAAAAACACATGCATTTGACATGATTTTCCACTGCAGTAGCATGGAGGATCTTTGATGTAATTTCAAAGCCTCTAAACAGGCCATTGGCCATCATCATGGCTCAAGGATGAATTTACTTTTAGTTGGGATGGTTGAATTCTGGAAAGTTGTGCTATCTAATTCTGTCAAAGAGTGATGGAAAACTTGCACAAAATGGAACATTTTTCATCTCTTATTTTACCAAAAAACAATGCAGACATTTTGTTAAGACTACTGTACCTTTACTTCAAAGACAGTGTTTTTGTTATGTTGCAGAATATCAATTCTAATCCTTTAATTCTTTTACCACAAAAATGATAAAACTCTTAAGCACTGTCAAGTACTGAATGTACTGTACATATCCATCATTCAGCCTTTATTACAACAAAATGAAATACAACATGGCAAATGTTATGTACACATTTAGTTTATCTCTTTTTATAAATGGAGCCTAGGCCAACATATATACAGTACTGTAAAAAAGGTGCATCCCAAATACAAATGTTTACCAACAAATGTGTTTTTTGGTCAAAAACCTGAATACCTGCACTTTACAGCGTGTCTTCATCTTCTCCACCATCTGTACTGTCAGCAACAATAGCAAGCAAGGGCAGACTGTGATACTTGCCAAGTACCCATTTACTTAACATACACAGTAAATCAGCTTTATAAGTACTGTATTAACCATCTCCTGGACAGCCCTAAACCTGTCCAAAACCTAAAACTGGAAAACAGTAGCAACTGAAACTACGCTTTCAGAAGGGCTATTCCAAATGTTGAAAACTCTACTTGTAAAAGCAAAACAAAATTTTCTAAAGTTGAGTCTTCAAAATTCTTTAAGTAGCTTTTGATCATGGGTACAAAAATTAAAGGAAAGACTGCAAAATACAGAAAAATTTGCAAGTTCATTTGAAAAATGACAACAACTCTCATTATAAGCTGCTTAAACCACACCTACAGTATTGTAGTATAAAAGTATAAATGAATATTCAATGTGTCACATTACGTGTTCTCTCCGAAGGGCACTGAGCTTGCACCTTCCGCTTGTCTTCACTAAACCATCTAGTCAAGCATGCACTATCAGTTAGATGATCGTATTTAATTAGCCCACAGTTCACCTGGCAATGGCTAAGCAGCTTCGCTGCCCCAGTTTGTCACAGAACAGTCCATTGTCTTGTTGAGAACAACCTCTGTTAAGAGAACTTTCTCCGTGGACACTAGACAGTTTAAAAGTTTATTCACAATTCACAAGTTTTGTAAATGGAGATGAGCTGGTCTGACCAGGCAGGAGGGATCAAAGAGCCATTATCTAGTACTGTGGTATCTGACTCGGTATTATTTACTTCAAAAGACCGTCGGTCGGCGGTATTTGCTACAGAATTCCACATCGGGCTTAACAGGTAATGATACACGCTACGTTCAGAGAATCTGAAGTCCAGTATACTAATTTTGTATTGGCAAATGAATGATGTAATTTTAGGGCGTGATTTCATTGTAAGGAGGCCTTCCTGCTTTCTAATAGGAAGATGTGATGTAGACTGAACACTAACCAGTTAGGACTACAGCATGGCATTAAGTAGGCCTAACCATGGAAGAACTACTTACTTCCATAGCCTAAGTTAAAAGAAAATTTACTGACTTGTTCTTGGTACGTTCTCCATGAGTTTGCTGAAACAACAGTCCAAATCCCAAATTTCACAAATCAAACAGTTTCCAGCTAGGCAGTAAGGCCAGGAGAAATTTGAATCATTCACACTGACAATGTGAGGGTTTGCACATTTTTGCATTCCTCATTTTTCCTTCTGAACTGGTTGTTAAGCGGCATAAAGAAACATTGAAGAGGTCTTTCAGGTTAGAAGAAACTTTAGTTTTGTGTCCATGAACCTACTGTTGAATGAAAATTTCTGAACACTTGTTAAAACAAAAGTTTTACACAGATGCAAGATCATGCCCTTTCCACATAATGTTGCCATTCATGTTAGACTGTACAGTTATTAACAAGTCATTTTTTGTTTAGTTTCAGGTGAATGTTAGTTAAATTTGTCAAATAATTGTAAAAACAAACTCCTGTTTGCCTCTTTCAATAAAGAAAATGGCTGCTAAGGAGGATATTTGTACTGATTTTTTTTGGTTTCGATGATGAGAGAAACCAATGCATTCATGATGGCATGTGTGTGTGTGTATGTATGTGTGTATGTGTGTGTGTTTGTGACACTTTGCTTGTTAACACGATATCTCAAGACAGGAATGTCTGATAGTTTTCAAACTTGGTACATAGATGCACCATATTGAGAGGAAGAACCCTATTGTTTTTGGTGGAGGTCAAAGGTCATTTGGGGTCACCAGGGGTCAAAGTCTAAAAACCTTGTTAACGCGATATCTCAAGGTAGGAAACTTAAATAGATTTCATATGTAGTATGTGGATGCGTTATAGTCAGAAGATGGTCCCTATTGTTTTTGGCCGTGGTCAAAGGTCATTTGGGGTCACCAGGGGTCAAAGTCTGAAAATCTTCTTAACACAATATCTCAAGTTTTGTAGCTTGGATATATTTCATATTTGGTATGTGGATGCGTTATAGCTAGGAGATAATCCCTATTGTTTTTGGCCGAGGTCAAAGGTCATCTGGGGTCACCAAGGGTCAAAGTCTGAAAATCTTGTTAATTCAATATCTCAAGTTTGGAAGCTTGGATGTATTTCATTTGTGGTATGTGGAGGCATTACGGTCAGGAGATGGTCAGTATTGTTTTTGGTGGAGGTCAAAGGTCATCTGGGGTCACCAGGAGTCAAAGTTTGAAAACCTTTTAAACGCAATATCTCAAGGTAGGAAACTTGGATAGATTTCATATTTGGTATGTAAATGCGTTATAGTCAGAAGATGATCCCTGTCGTTTTTGGCAGAGGTCATAGGTCATCTGGGGTCACTGGAGGTCAAAGTTTGAAAATCTGGTTAACACAATATCTCAAGTTTGGAAACTTGGATAGATTTCATATTTGGTATGTGGATACGTTATGGTCAGGAGATGGTCAGTATAGTTTTTGGTGGAAGTCAAAGGTTACCAGGGGTCAAATTCTGAAAACCTTGTTAACGCAATATCTCAAGGTAGGAAACTTGGATAGATTTCATATGTGGTATGTAAATGCGTTATAGTCAGTAGATTATCCCTATTGTTTTTGTCTGAGGTCAAAAGTCATGTGGGGTCACCGGGGGTCAAAGTCTCAAAATCTCGTTAACACAACATCTCAAGGTAGGAAACTTGGATAGATTTCATATTTAGTATGTGAATGCATTAAAGTCAGTAGATGGTCCCTATTGTTTTTGGCAGAGTTCAAAGGTCATCTGGGGTCACAGGGGTTCAAAGTCTGAAAATCTCGTTAACACAATATCTCAAGGTAGGAAACTTGGATAAATTTCATATTTGCTATGTGGATACGTTACAGTCAGTAGATGGTCCCTATTATTTTTGTCGGAGGTCAAAGGTTACTGGGGGTCAAAGTCTGAAAACCTTGTTAACGCAATATCTCAAGGTAGGAAACTTGGACAGATTTCATATTTAGTATGTGGGTGCCTTTTAGTCAGTAGATGGTGCCTATTGTTTTTGGCGGAGGTCAAAGGTCATCTGGGGTCCGGGGGTCAAAGTCTGAATATCTTGTTAACATGATATCTAAAGGTAGGAAGCTTGGATAGATTTCGTATTTGGTATGTGGATGTTTTATGGTCAGGAGATGGTACCTAATGTTTTTGGTGGAGGTCAAAGGTCATCTGGGGTCACTGCTGGTCAAAGTCTGAAAATCCTGCATATGCAATATCTCAAGGTAGCAAACATGGATAGATTTCATATTTGGGTATGTGGATACATTATGGTCAGAGGATGATGGTCCCCATTGTTTTTGGCAGATATGAAAGGTCATCTGGGGTCTGCAGGGGTCAAAGCTTGGAAACCTTTTTAGTTGCGGTGCCTGCCTTGCAGGCAACGGCAACTAATGCAGTTACTATCACGAAGTCAATATCTGAATTTCCGGCACTTTATTTCTATCTCCTTCTAGATGCTTTGTGGTATCGAAATACGGTTTAGTGCAATTTGTAGGGACGGTAATTCTCTTTCGTGTTTTTTAAGTTTGGTGGAAATATGACTTTCGTGAGAGTGTAAAATTGGGGTTTTTTTCATGTAAAATTTGCAAACATGTTCTATTTTTAGTAACAATCTTGCGGAAAAACCAGGTCTGTGTGTACTCTGGGGAATAATATGTTGTTTAATTTAACACAGCGCCATCATTTTGGTTGTTTTTTTTTAATTCATCAAGGTGTTTAGTGAATTTTGAGTATTTATATGAGGATTTCTTTGTAGAGATTTATTCTTTCCAAGTGACATGGTTGGGGTTGCTGTGGAGTAAAAAATTTGATAGTTAAGAGGAGTTTTGTTCACTGTTTTTTTTTCATAAAGTAAGTTTCTGTTGGAGGGAAACATTGTTATTGGTAGGTAAATATTATTTGTATGAGTTAGCGAGTATTAATATTTGTGTTATATCAAGGTGTCTGGTCATGGTAAATTTTTTATTTTAAAGTTTAAAATTATGTGGAGAATATAACAATGCCCAAGAAGGGCCGTTCAAAGACACTTTTTTGTAGAAAGGAAAGGTTGGCAACAACGAAAAAGAAAGTATGGTGGTGAATTTCAAGATAAGAGTTATGAAGGGGAGAAAATGATGATGTCAGAGTTGGGAACAAACAAAAAAGGCTCTAGTGGATATGAAAAGAGTCAGAGGTGTGATGATGGGGAAAGTAGGGAACATGACGATCATGATGTATTATTTATACGTTCCGAAAGATCTACATGTACATTTTATTTTTTCGTTGTTGTGGGCGGTAATTGTTTTTTTTTGGTGTTTGGCATTATTGGTTTCAGTGGTAGAAGATAATCATCTTTATTTAGGACAAGTCATTGTAAGTTCATTATGTACCCCTCCACATATTTACACCATGAGCTGCCATTGCTCAGAAGCTCCACTAAAGAAGAATGCTTAAAAAACCAAATTCAGAGGGAATGTTCTGGGGGATATTTATACATTTAGGGAGAAGAGCACATCATAAGATGAAGAAGTGTCAACATGAACACATAGTTTAATGTAAAGAGTAGTCACGGTAGGGTTTTAACATGTTCATTCATATCTCGTTTTGTGTGTGATGAGAGCAACCATTTTTTTATTACACTGGGCGGTGATCTGTTTGAGATATTGGGAAGAGGTCTGCATGAATGAAGGTTTTGCACAATCATTCAGGGACTGCTTTGGGTCTTCTGTTGGGGGCGAAGCCCTTGAAAACCAACTGATTTGGTCTTTTTAAAGGCCATGGATAGTTCATCTCTTGTCAAAAATGTCTTGATTTTGAAATGGTTATTTAAAATTTTTGGGGGCCATATGACAGTTTGGCTTTTCTTTTTTTACTTGAGGAAGCAAAGACATCCCTTGCCTTCTCCAGGATTTACGTCACTGTAAAACAATTAAAAATGATTGCCTTATCATTTTTTTATATTTATGTTAAAGGCATATTTTCATCATCCCAAACAGTTCCAATTCTCCCAACCTACTTACTTTTAGCCCCTCCCACATTTATCTAAAACTCATCTTCATCCAGACACAATCCTAGTTCATTGCTTCATGGCTTGTCCCAGTGGCCATACAAGTCCATAATGTGTAATCAAGACACTCTCAGTGCCCATGCTGTGTAATTTAGCTCTGATGCATTGTTTGAATGTGATGCCAATCAAATAGCTGTACCAATTGAGAGTTTTGATATATGTATACTGAAACTGTAGTTTGGGGTGACGAATGACTGCCTTTAAACGAACGTAAACATTAAATTTGGACCGTTTGTAGAGGGTTTAGATTGTTGGCTTACACAACGAAGTTTTGAACAGGTACAAGAAATTTCGCAATTGTAAATTTTTAGCCAGGTGGTTCATTTCGTAAATGGTAAAGTAGCAAGGCACTTATTTATAAGCTAGTTATGCTCTTATTTGTTATGTCACTGGCTGTGGTGTTATCAGCGAAACGTTAATTTTTCATAAAGTCCGTTTTTTCTTTGAAAGTGATTTGTTGAGCTATTGCATATGGGTGGTTGGAATGATGAAATTTGTCTTTTACGGAGTTTTTTACTGGACAGTGCAGTCTTATTCATAGACCTGGCTTTCTTATTGCTTTTACATATTTTAGGTTATCGTTTGATCAGTTGCGAGTCGTGGCCATACATAAACTTGCTATATAATTATTTTTATTAGAAAAAGAAATGCATGGAAATTATTAAAACAATTTTTATATAGTGCAATGGCAACAGTTTTCTTCCGTAGTAAGAAGTCACTGTCAGAAAGGCGACAAGAAGTTCTTGATATAGAGTGTAGGAAGAAGCGAGACTGTTTAATGATGTGATGACAGACGAATCGCCGCTAATAGTCATAAACTAGGAACATCGATATTTTGGTATTCGGGTTTCATGAAGGGACGTACTGTATAGATGTTGCAATTAATCTGTTATGATTTGTAAGTGATTGATTCGGTTCTCTGATTTGTGTGGAGGTCAATGTCGTTCAAGTGTCTATATACATTACTGAACTAAGAAGTTACTGGCGAAGGGTTAGTAGTGATGTATGTGTACGGGATTAATATAAATTGGAGAAACAGTGACAATAGGCCTAAGGCTAGAGTGAAATATCATCATATTAACATTTATGTTGAGAGAATGTAGGTGTAAGTAACGCTGACAAAGGAATTTTTACTTTGCTGTTTTATATTTTTTTTATTTTATTTCATCATTCGTAAAGATTATGGTAAATCTGAGATATCGACAAATTCTCTCGATTCTCGTTAACTTGTTATTATATGATGTTACTTACAACAACGTTTTATTAGAAAACCTGAATTTTTCTTAAACAACCAGAATTTTTATGTTAATCTTTATAGAAATCGAAATTTTAGTCGGATCTTTTCAGTGAAACTGAGACCTTCAATATTTTCCATAAAACAAGCAAAAGAAATATTTATGATACAATTTTTGCGTTTGATTTTTTGTGGGCAAATCCTAACGTATTCTCTGTGACTGGGCTTGAGATGTTACGTTAATGTACAAGCAAGGGGGAGGGGCGGCAGATATAAATTATAGTGATGTAAGAGTAGTTGCATTATAGTTTTGTGTAAGCTGAGAGTAAACTTGGTGAGGGGCGTACAGAACTTTTTTAAAACCATTAATCTTTAGAAATTCTTTATGTTCAACATTGGAAATTTTTTCCTTTTGTTCATTAACATAAATCCATCTTCAACCAAGTAACTACAACGTTACTGTCATACAGACTCATTATCGTTTCCAACATTACGTCATAACAGTGTACTCTACCTGTATTCACTAAACAGCTAAACAAATGGCATGTTTTTCCTTATTAACTGCACTACTTAAAATACAGTTTTGACTAACACCTGTTTGGTCCAATGGTCTGTCTTGAGCCTTTGGCGCTTTACCATCTTTTATCAGAAACCATCATGCTGTACAAGCAGTTAAGGAGCCGGGACATTAGGGATACCTTATATTGAATGCACAAGCAACAGGACGTTTGAAATGTTATCTGATGAGACGTTTTGCTCTTTCTACAGTTCTAAATCAACTGCTGTATCATCTTTTCCTGATTTACAGTCAACTATGAGTTCAAAATGAGCAAACCTCATTATACCGGCAATCGAGTATTTCTTTGGTGTGTTCCACGTTCCACCTCAACCACATTTCTAAAGTGAATGAAAAATGTTCCTGGATTACAAATGTTGAACCAAACTTAGCTGCAATTGGGCAAAACATAATACCAGTATTTTGGAATGGTATTTTTTTAAAATATAAAATCACCTTTAAAGTACAAGACGACTTGGTTTGTCGGCACTGCAACTCGTCTAGACGTTCGTCTTGTTAAATATGATCTTTCAAGATAGCTGTCTGTCCATTTGTCTGTCTGTTGTTTTGTATGTCTAGCTATGGAATGACAAAATTATGCTTTGAACATGCTAGTATAGCATTTGAATGAGAAGATAATGGTGCGTGATGGCATTCTTTGAAACGGAACATTTATGTATCATCCAAACCTCAATGCAATTTTGCATTCTGGTTTTTTTTCAAACTTATAATTTCCTTCCATAGTTAGATATGATTGTTTCCTTTAATGCTTTCTCTTTCTTTTAGTATTTTGGTGTGAAGTATCAAAATGAGCAGAATATTGTTAAAGCTCAAAGTCCTAATCTCTTGTCATCACAAGAAGGAAATTACAGTTGTTCTCATTTTTATTTGCTGTTTATGTACCTGTATCTTCACAATGTTAACCCTTTATCGTTGTTTGGGTCATTTTGGACCCATGCGGAGAGCGCGGCTGTCACCCATCTTTACTGTTTCATGCGGAGCTCGAAACTGCGAGTAGCTACCCGAAAATTCGGCCACAACAACGAGAGAGACAATAGTTTAAGGTCACGGGGTCAATGGCCTACGGAAGGCGATGCGGGGCGGGCTACGTCCGCTTTTCCGCCCACTCCAGAGGCGCGCAAATATGCCCCGATTGGAGCACAACGGTAAAGGGTTAATCTAAAATATCTGCACCAGTCGGCTAAAGGGTTGCGTGCACACACGCAGAGACAGTGGCATCAGCTTTGCAGCAAGCACACTCCACAGGCTTATTTTAACCTTTTACCGTTGTTTGGGTCCTTTTGGACCCATGCGGAGAGCTCGGCTGTCACCCATCTTTACTGTTTCACGCGGAGCTCGAAACTGCGAGTAGCTACCCGAAAATTCGGCCACAACAATGAGAGAGACAATAGTTTAAGGTCACGGGGTCAATGGCCTACGGAAGCCGATGCGGGGCGGGCTACGTCCGCTTTCCCGCCCACCCCCCGAGGCGCGCAAATATGCCCTGATCGGAGCACAACGGTAAAGGGTTAAATGAACAAGTAACATGATGAACTGAAATAAAGGTTGAAAGAAAAAAAGAACTGACATCTTGGTAAATTTGTAGTACAAGCTGCATGCTTTACAGAGAATGATCGTGTAATACTTTCTAGTATTTCATTATACTGTAGCAAACACAGCAATAAGAAAATTTTGGATCATTTCTAGTAGTTTAATGTTGTATCTGAGTTTAGTTTATAACACTTAATTGAAAATTTTATGTTAGTTTGAAGGACTTTGAGTTTTTTTTTACAAGTTTGTTGCAGATTGGTAAGTTAACTCTGATTTGAGATATTTTATGAATGGTTTAATTGGTAATTATTCTTTCCAATGAAGTGCCAGAGGTCAGTGTTCTCAGTGCAGCCAAAGAGAGATGTTCAGTGATAAATATCCTGCTGGTAGGGGCTGGAGATTGCAGACACATTTTGAAGACCATTTGTCAGGCCTGGAAGAAACCGAATAGGATTTATACAGTAAGTTTTCATAACTGTGAAGTAAAAGAAGCCTATGCATAAAAGGCATGTATTTCAATGAATACAGACACTGCATAATAGTAACAAAGCAAGGTACAGTAGAGTCTCAGAAAATGTTATTCTAAGTAAGCAGACTAGCACAGTCCTTTTGTAGCTAATGTGAAGAGACCATTGCAAAATACATTGGTTCTATTCAAGTTCAAAACAAACACGTATCTTGGCTATCCAATTTTGCAATCTCATAGATTTTAAAATGAATGGAATAGATGAGGTAGCAGCTGAATTTTCAAGATATTCAAAATCGTATTGACCAGGACTCTACATGTAATGAACCAAAGCAGGTGTCCCTGTATGCTCTTTTCAGTGTGTACTCTTTGGGATTCAATTTAAGCTACTATGCCAGCTTGAACAGAAGTATATATAATTTCACATCCTTGAAAGGTATGTGCATAGTCAGCAGAGGAATCGAAAATTAATTAATCCTTTTGCAATGGGTTGTAAATTACAAAAATAGCTAGTTGCAATATACGAGCTACTCATCCCTCAACCCTTTGACCCTAATTTTTGTGTGGTTTTGACTACAATTTATTGTCTGTAGTGTAGAAACACTTTCATTTGTTGAAGTATTAAACTATAAAGCATGTACAGTGTAGGACTGGAGGTCTGTTGCTGTTACCATACATACTTTACTCTTCACCATCTTGTGCTGCTTGAATTGCTAACAATACAGTTCACTTTTCTCCTTTCAGTTCTATGTCATTGAAAACAATCTTGAAGTTTTAGCCAGAACTATGCTTTTGTTTCATCTAATACTGGAGGCTCCAAATGAGATGGGACTGCAAGAAAAAACAGAAATGTTTTTAGAAATATTTGGTAACTTGTTGTTAAGGGAGCAGACCAGGGATTACATTGCTAGCAGAGCTACTCATTGCATCAAGTAAGTCTGATGATTAGTAACAGTAACATGTCTTATTCTTCTGTAAAGGCAGGCAAGGAATCTATGCAATGGTTATGTAGTGTGCATGTTTGTGATGCTGCTTGTAAATAATGCAATATGTCAAGGTAGGAGGTTCCAACACTTTTCACTTTTGGTATTTAAATTTGCAATGTTGAGAGGAAGAACCATATTAGTTTGGTAGAGAAAGATCCCTATTGTTATTTTCTGGCTCCTATCTAGAAATTTTGAAAAGAGGGTCTTGACTTTGAAAACATTTGAGTGCAGTGCCACCTTTAGTTGGTGTGGAATGGAATGTACTGTACAGAAAATTTTAAAAAATAGTTACCTTTCAGACAGCTGGAAATGGTATTTCCTAGGCTTTTAAATATACAGAATCCAAGCAGTTTTACTTGAGCAATTTTGCAATAAAATTGAGAAAAAAAAAATGAGCAACTGAACAGTGATCAAAAATTAGCAGATAAAATGCACCACTACCATTGGATGAAATGGAAATGGTAAAAATGCTAATCACTGGAGAATGAGCTAGTGTACTGTATGTACTGTATAGTGCACTTGCTAAGTTGCCACATGAGATTGCATAAAACTTCTTAAATTTGAACAACTTCCATAACCAGTTAAAATACTTTCTTAACTTTAGGGCAAGATGACATCAGGCAATGCATGATTTATGCACACCAGTTATCTAGTATCATGTATCAGGGAGCAATTTGTTTTTGAAATTTTGATTAGCAGTTTTGCTACTCATTATTCAAAATTGATGAGCAATCCCCCAAAAATGATTAGCAAATTTTTATATTGACATTTCCTAGCTGTATGTGTTTTTACAACAGCTTGTAAAAAACTTCAGAATCCAGGACTGAAGGGTAGGTTTGATATTACAGGTAATGAAACATCATGCATTACGCATCCACATGACCCGTATCATGTATGGAGTATCTACACTCAGGTCAAAAAATTCCCCTAGATGTCTCCAAGGCAATTTCTGTAACTATGGAGACAGCATATCGCGACCACATTTTATGGTATCTCCTCAGCATTTTTCTTAATCCTTTTCCTTAATCCTCCTCATCATCACTGTCCAGATTGTCACCAGGTGGTCCTCCCTTTTTCGCTGATTTCCCTCACCTAAAGTTGGGCCACCACTTACTTGTAATGACATACTGACTACCAATTAGTCTGCCCACGCCCATTATATTTTACAGTATGAATCAAAACTCCATCTCTTACAATGTATAACCAAGCAGAGTGACTGCCGATGTGCAGAATCAAGCTCAACCTGTGCCATAGATTCACCCCAAAATGTCAAAAACATTTCACCCACTTTAACCTAATGCAGATGAAAAAAGAGGTCATCAGCTCAATTAATTACCTTTAAAACTTATGATAATCTGAGCAAGTTGTGAGGCTTCTCAAATCCTTTCATAAGTTGTCGAAAACGTGAACCTAGGATCTCCTTAGCGTCCCTTAAAATCTGACTTAAAGACAGTGAAGCAGTACATTCTAGGTATTCCCTTCTCAAGGTAGCCAGCCCAAATCGTAAAAGCTGATAGGCATACAAAATTATCTAGATGACATTCACGGCATGTGTAAAATACTCAAAGGAAGCCCTGCCCTAACATTTTTAAAAACTTTACTTCAGCAATTTCCTTGTACAATAACTGCTTGCTTTGGCTCCTGTGCTATCCTAACAAGGTTTTACATTAAGATTTCGGAGCCTAGCCTAATCTCGAGGGCAAACTTGCATTGATAGGCAGTTGCCGATTTGGAATGCAGTGTGGCTTGGCGCAAAGTTTCGTTTAGAACCAAAGAGAACGGAATCCTGAGTTATGCAACATGAACAAAAGCATGAAATATTTACGCAGTGATCTATAATTTCAAACCATGTTTACAGCCTTAAATATTCACCCTTTTAGGGCATGTGTGAGCATGTAGAGCATGTTTGACTGAAAATAATGTAAAGATTGATCGACAGCAAAAATCTCCTGTCATTGTTAGAAGAATAATCAAGGGCAAAACTAGTTGCTTTCCGGCGCGGCTTTGCCGTCGATGCTGAGGGTTGGTTGCCCTGCACACTGGTACAGTAATTAGGCAGCCTGTGTAGTAGTAAACAATGCATCTCTTGAGGAGCAAGTTCATGGGTTTAAACTCTTGAAAGCGGAAAATAACGGTGGTTTTATTTGGAAACAAACATAGTTTGTGGAGCAAGTACGGGGCCATTTTTTTTTTTTTTTTTTTTACATGATCAGTTTTCATGACTTCCAATTCCTGTTTTTATTTTCCCCTAACAATATTTTGTTCTGTGAACATTCAAAATGACACAATACCTGCTGAAATTTTGCATCGCTAGTCTGCTATTCAAGATCGAATGATGTATCGCAATTGTCAAATTTTCCTCGTTTTTGCATCGCAAATTGCGATGCGAACCCGAACAAATTGCTCCCTGTGTATGCAAGCAGCCTCCTTATAGCTCAGACTCAGAAACTTACTAACATGTCCTCCTTTTGGTGGAAAATTGGCATGGCTCTTACAACTAAACCAATAAAATTCAATTTCAGTGCATTTCAGGCAAAATGCATCACAAACAAACAAGACCTGAAATTATTTTGTAGCCTACAAACGACCTTAATAGTCCATATCATGAATTTTGACACACTAGAAAATTTGGATGCTGTTCATCTCATGTCAAGTTTGTGGATAAGTTATGGTAAAAATATGGTTTATATTGTTTTAAGGGTCATTTGTTATAAGCGTCATCTGTGATCAATATGAGTCAAGTCCTAAAAACCGTGTTAATGCAATATTTTAATTTAGGTAACTTGGAAAAATTTGACACTTAGAAGAGGAACCTTGTAGGTGATATTCTGAAAAATTTTTCTCAAGGAATAATACTTGACTAGATTTTTTGTTTTTTTTGTGTGGATCCTTATTGCTGGGAGAGGGCCCTTTTTTATTTTTGATGGAGGTCAAAGGTCATCTTGGATAACCAGAGGTCAACTCTGAAAACATTATAAATATGACATCTCGAGTTGGAAAGCTTACATTAGATAGATTTCATACCAAGTATATGGATGCAATATGGTATGAAAATGTTCCACATTTTTGTGGAGGTCACTGAATGCATCTGCTGTAGGATGACACTAATAATCTGTAAACAAGATATTTCCCTTTAGGAAATGTTGATGGATTTCATTCTTAATTTGGAATGCCAAACTGTCTTGTGTGACCAGGGGTATATAAAGGCAAATTTTCCAAGAAATTTCTTACCATGTTGTGGTTATGGAGATTAAAAAGCAAAACTCTCCAAGAGTTCCCAGGTTTTTCATTTTGGGTCAAAATTAAGAGGTCAAAATGCAAAATTTCCCAAGACCCGCAAGCATCTTTAGGTATCCAGACGTCAAAATGGAATTCACAATTCCTATGTGGGGTCACCAGAGGTCAAAAAGAAGATTCAACAGAATTCACAAGAGAATCATCTTGAATTACCAGAGGTCAAAAGGCAAAATTTCTCTGGAATTTCAGGATCAGCAAGGAATTACTAAGCCTATTGACTCTCTTGTTTAAGTTCTTGTTATCTTGAATTAACCATCAGAATGTATGTACTGGTTGTTGTGTGGGATTGAGTGGTAGTACACCTTTTCTCAGATGATATTAGAACAAATATGACAGCTAAACTATCAGTGATACACAAGATGGCAACCAAGGTGATGCCATGGTGTTTGTCACTCTTTGTATGGGATGCCATGTTGGAGGTCATCTGATGTGAGTTGTTTACAGGTGTAGAAGCATTTTGTACTGTACGAGTAAAAGGTTTTTAGATGCAAAGAGGCAAAGTTTGAACTAATGATATACTGGTTTGGAAAAGTCATCCCTCAAGAGCTGATACCTCAAGTCAGTGTTGTAGTCAAGTCACTAGATCAGTTTTCAAACTTTTAAGTGACTCGAGTCAAGTCATTGACTCCATTCATTGTACTATTTCAATGGAGAAATTACTCCTAAATTCTATTGAGTCACTATCATTTTGGGAGGACATGACTTGAGTCATGACTTGTTACAACACTGCCTCAAGTAGACCCATTCACATTTAAGAAGTTGCTGTACGATTCTAGTCTTCTGTCAATAGTGTCAGTTTGACACAGATATAGCTAGGTACTGTAACTCTGCATGGCCCTCACTTGTGTCCCAGAAAGATGCTTGTCACTTCATACAGTATTGTTCCTTTTTGGCTGTGTTTGTAAATCTGCAATGCTTAGCAAGGCCTTGCCTAAGAGGTACAGGGAGCCATTGTGTGAAGAATTGGGAATTAAACCATCAAATAAAAAAATCAGAAAACTTTGAAATAAAGCCCCACAGAATGTAGTGCCTTGCTTATGAAATCAGGACTTGAAGAATAAGATTTTAACATTTTAAGCAGCATATTAGCAACAAATATACAGAATAGGGCTGCAAAATGTAGACATGAAAGGGGCTGCTTGAGTTTCCAAATGCAGTGATATTGAGACTTTGGCATTTTTACCATTTGTCAGGATGTAACATTACAACAATGTTTTAAGATCCATATTCTGTGCTTGCGTTACTGGTCTACTTACTTTATACAATAGAGCATGCATGATACATACCCATAGGTTCTATGTTAAGTTTGAATGGTACATATGCTTTCAAGCTTCAAAGCACTTAATTAATCAGACAATCATAAGTATAAAGTGATTGTTTTCCTGCCTAGCAGGTTTAGAGCAATTTTTACATTAGAAGATAAGTTGTGCACTTAATTTTAATAGTTTTACTTTCTTTCCTTCAGGATGGTGACTGACCTGGAATACTTACATGAAAAGTTCCCCCTCTTTGATCTGTCAGCTTTGAAGTTTAAAGAAAGAGATCATTTAGAGGCAGTGTTTAAGTTCTGGCGTAATCCTGACAAAATATGTTTTGATGCAAGTAAATGCTGGTAAGAATTATTGCATTTTTGCAGGACACAAGCAGTGTTTGGTTTTAGACTGTGTAGTGGTACTGTAGGTGATTTGAGTTATGACCATTTCATGTACAGTATTGACATGAAACTGCTATGTATGATGGATAATGGGGTGGCAATTGACTTTGGGCACCCATGGAATGTTCATAGCCTAACATTACATATTAAAATCTTGAAACCATTGGGCTCTTAGGTGTGCACACGACGAAACACTGGGTATACTGTAGGTGTGGTACATGATATCTTCGAAACATTTTGACAATACCTGCATCTCCCTCCAATGCAATTGGAGCTATAAACCCTTTTTCTAAAAGAAAAAAAAATTAAATGTGAATTTGCAAATTTTCCTTTGTGTGCTTATTGTTATTGTGTGGGAAGGCGCCAATAATGCAAAGGTCTGTAAGTCCATCACATTGTGGAAACGAATAGTCATACTGTTTATGTAACCTGTCCTAGTTACAATTACCAAATGTACTGAACATGACTTTCTTATCTTTGATGCAATCTGCTGCAAGAAGTCCATCTCAGTCTGTATCTCTGTTTTCAGAGTTGAAGAAAAAAGGTCTCTAAATATGGAATATGAGTAGAAAATTTGATGCAGCTCCTTCATTAATGCACCTCAGCAAATTCTTTACTTCCTAGAAAGTAAAGAAACAAGTTTTGTTTCATACATGATTAAATATCTCTTGTATGATGCATTCTGTAGTCTGTAATACCATCAAAATTTAGTTTTAAATCGATTCAATCTCTCAATCTTTCACAGCTCTTTTTTAAATGTCTGGTGACTTGAATGTGCAAAGTTAAATATTTGATGTGAGAAGCATTGAAATCCTGAAAATAACAACAATTCCAATGAAAGTTTATCAAATATTGGCATTTAAGAACCTCAAATTTGCACATAGTCATGCATAAATATGAGCTAAATATGCAAATGCTGTATGTCAAGAGAGGGATAGGCCATATTAGCTAATATTTTCTTTTGTTTAAGCAACCTTTATTACAAAGATAGTTAGTAACTCAAGTATGTTATATGGGTTTATTTAAGAAATTAAAAATTGTGCTCTTGAAAATCATAAGTCTCCTGTAAGCTACTGAATTATACTTTTATTTAAGAAAGTCCTGCAAACCCTTCATGAAAATACACAGTACAAAGTTGATGGAGACATGCAAGGCCCGTAATTCTTTGGTTCATTATTGAAGGTCCATAAAAATTTCACTGAACTAGAAAACAAAAAAGGTTTGTCAAATTGTATGCAGTTTTCTCATATAAAACCAATGTCATGGCAGCATACTGTTTCTTTGATACCCTGTGTGCAATAGAAGCACTGAGATGGAAGGTACTGTATGCTTTCATTTTTCTCTAATAAATATGGGCATATATAGCACATTAGTCTGAACAGCTTGTCCACAAATAATAACACATTGCAAAGTAAAAAACTTCTATGATATGTATTCGTACAAGCTGGACGGACACCTTCATGACTCAAGCCCACTGAGAATAAAATTTGATGGGAAGGTACTTTTGCATGTGTGTCAAAGTTCAGTTTAGCTTTAATGGGTTTAATTTATTTGCAACAATTGGCATTGCTGCTTGTTAGAAGAGATTAATGGCTCAATCCATAAACTAGGGGTCCAATGGGGTTTTTACTGACTTTGCCAATATAATGCTACATTTCAAAAACAGGGAATACATCAAACCAGTGCCTCAGGTATTTTATTATCCTTTACCAACTAGGCTATTTTATGATATATAAACTGAATATCCAAAGTTAAGAATTTTTTTAGAAAATAGACTTCTTTGCTTTGGTGTCCCCCCTCATTTTGAAGTAATGGCTGTGACATACAAACATACAAATTTGAATAATCAGAAAAACATACTTATCACAGACTGAATTACTTTGCTCATGTGTCATGGTAAGGGTATCACCAAAAGTCAACATTTCTAAGAATATGAGCATTAGTGTTCCACCCAATTTTCCAAATGATACTATTGAAAACAACCTGGCAGACATAACTTTTTGGTATCCCCCTAGTTATGTTGGTTTTTGGTTTTGATGGAAAGAGAAAGCTATGCATTCATGATGGCATGTGTGTTTATGTATGTGTGTGTATGTGTGTGTATGTGCGTGTGTTTGTGACACTTTGCTTTATTACATGATATCTTGAGAAGGGAAGATCTGACAGTTCTCAAACTTGGTACACAGATACCCCATACTGAGAGGAAGAACCCTATTCATTTTGGTGGAGGTCAAAGGTCATCTGGGGTCACAGGGGGTCAAACCCTGAAATCCTTGTTTACACAATATCTCATGGTAGGGAACTTGGATCAATTTCAAACTTGATATGTTGATGCGTTATGATCTAGGAAAGAATGTGATATGTTTTCGTGGAGGTCAAAGGTCATTTGGGATCACATGGGGTCAAACCCCAAAATCCTTGTTTACAAGATATCTCATGGTAGGAAACTTGGATTCCTTTCAAACCGGATATGTTGATGCATTAATATGTAAAGAAGAACACTATTTATTTTGGTGAAAATTAAAGGTCATTTGGGGTCAGAAGAGGACAAATCCTGAAAACCTTTTGAACACAATATCTCAAGGTAGGAAGCTTGGATTAATTTCAAACTTGATATGTTGATGCATTATTATGTAAGGAAGAACCCTATAGATTTTGGTGGAGGTCAAAGGTCATTTGGGGTCATAGGGGGTCAAACTCAGAAAACCTTGTTTAGGATAGCTCAAGGTACGAAACATTGATGGATTTCATAATTAGTATGAGGATGAGTTATGTTTAGAAAATGTTCTGTATGAGGTTTATTTGTGCAGGTGAAAGGACATCTGGGGTCATGATTGGTCAAACTTTGAAAACTGTGTCAAAATGGGATATCTCAAGGTAGGAAACTTGGATGGATTTCCTAATTAGTATGTGGATGTGTTATGGTGAGTTGAAAGTACTGTACCTGTTGTTTTTGGTGGAGGTAAATGGTCATCTGGTATCACCTGGCATCAAACTCTGAAAACCTTGTTTGCAGAATATCTTAAGACACAGTATGAAATTTGGCTTTTTGAATGTAGAAGTGTTTTGGTTAAAAGAAAAACCAGTTACTTACTGGTGGAGTCAAAGGTCACTTTGGGTCACCAGTAGTTACAACAAATGTAGTATTTTATTGAAAAGAGCATGTATGTATCATCAAAACCTTAATGCATTTTTGCATTCTGGTTTAATGTATATTCCATCATTTCTTCAAATATAATCATTCTCAGGTGGCCATATATTTCTTGACACAAAAAATGGGTCAAACTATTTTAGATAATAGCTCATTGATTCCTTGCCATAGGCAGGCAAGGAATCTATGTGATGGTGATGTGTGTGTATGTGTGTGTGTGTGTGTTTGTGACACTTGCTTGTAAACACAATATCTCAAGATAGGAATGTTCGACACTTTTCATATTTGGTATATAACTTAGTCATATTGAGAGGAAGGAGCCTATTGTTTTTGGTAGAGGTCAAAGGTCATTTGAGGTCACCTGCATTAAAATTGCGAAAATGTCGAAAATAGCTTGTAAACACGATATCTCAAGAGAGGAGTGACAGACACTTTTCATATTTGGTATATATATTGGTGATGTTGAGAGGAAGAAGCCTAATGGTTTTGGTAGAGGTGAAAGGGCATGTGATATCACTGGTGGTAAAATTGCAAAAATGTCGAACGTGGCTTGTAAACATGATATCTCAAGATAGGAGTGGCGGAAACTTTTATATTTGGGATATACTGTAGATTTGCAATGTTGAGAGGGAGAACTTTATTGTTTTTGGTGCAGGTCAATGGTCATTTGAGGTCACCAGTGGTTAAACTACAAAAACCTCTCAAATGGCTGGTTAACCCAAAAAGATCCTTCTTGTTTGTGGTACAGAGCAGAGATCACATCAAGTATTCAGAGGTCATGAGAGAATCAAGGAACCCTTTTGATTTTGGTTGAGGTCAGAGATCATCTGGGGTTAGTGCTTGTCAGGATCGGTAGGTTATCAACATGATACTAGTGTACTTTGATATTTGTTCAATTAATCCTTGACAATCTGAGCCTAAATTGTAAAGACAAATCTAACAAACACTGTCAATTTGAAAGAAAACAGGATATTTCAGTGGCAAGGAACCACCAATCCTTTTGGCTTTCTAGTCTGGGAAGGAAAAGTCAAAACAAAAGATTTTCCAGGTAAAATTTGATATGGGTAGGTTCCCCTCATGTCGATATCAATAAATTTATGAGAGTGTTAAACTAGCTGTCACTTCCACATGAGAATGCTTTTATTTGGCATAATGAGTCAGGTTTCATATCCCATATTTATGGGAAAAGCTAAAATTTTGAATGATTTTGTGTCCTGACTTGTAAAATTTTGTGCATAATTTGAAAATTTGTGTGGTTGTAAAACTTAGTTGAACCATCTCTCTTAATACTCACTGGTAAAACAGTTATTTGTATGTAGGATATGGGGATTGTCTTAGTTTGACCATTTGTCATTAGTATGTGAAGAAAAAATGACAGGTTTGGAAAATTTTGTTGAATTTCATGAAACAACTCAGTGAACTGCTTTAATGGCAGTGTAAGACAAATATCTTCCAAGCAGTCTGCAGACTGCCATGATATGGTTCTAGCTCAGATTCAACCATTTGTTCAGGCTTAGTCAAAGACCACTGAAGTGAATTTAATTGGAAGGTTTGCATGTGAAAACAAATGGTGATTATCAAAAGAGTTGTTTTTACTTCAGAAGCAGACTTACCATGCGTAGAAGTGTTCAAGTCAGGGTAAGTGGTTCCTGTGCAAGTAAAAGTGCTTGCATGCCAAGCAAATGTTAGCAAGTTTCCAACAGAAATAGGATCTAGATAAAATGTACTTTGTGGGAAATAGTGTACACTTAGAAACTTAACTTGTTTTTTACAATATTTTTTATCATCATAATCAACGACTTAGTAAATATTAAATAACAACATATATGTAATTGTCAGTGAGATAGTTGGAATTATAATGTTCAAAATCACATCTTTCGTTTGCATAGCAGTTTGTTTAACCAATACGTGCCTATTAAATATGTGAGCTTGAAAATACATACCAAGCCACATGAGCAAGCAAAAAATTTCGAAAACACTTCTTTTGCTTGCGTAGCTGTTCCATTTGTCATTACAATCATGTTTGACTGTACACATGAGAACGTTCGCTGGGCTACATGAATAGTCATAAAGGCAAGAGCCAATAAGAGCAGTCCCTCCAATATAAGCTGTGTGCTTCAGTTAATTAAATTTGCATGTGCAGTTGCACAGTCTTGGCATTACCTCAGTAATTTCTGTGATTGCTCAAAATGGTGTTTTCTGGGCTGCAGATTGTTTTAGAAGGCCTAGCAACCAATGATGTACAGTGAAGGTCAAAGTGTCAATTGTATTTGTCATTTGTAAAATCATTCATGTTTTACAATAAACAAGATAAACAGTTATATGCATACATGCTGAAGTGGTTTTGATACATTTTATGGCTTGGAATATCTTATTTTAAACAGGGACAACAGACTTCGTTCATATCTGCAGGCAAGGTATGACAGCAGGTTAGGAGCATTTGACTGGGACTATAACATGAAACTTATAGAGAGAGGTGCAGGTATTATCCATAAGACAGAATACAGTCAATGGAGGAACACAGGGGTTGCATTTCAACTTAGAGAAGCCAGTTATATTATACCAAACAAAACATTAGCATCAGGACTAATTCTGAAATCTGTGAGTCTTTCTTGATACTTGAGTTGCTCTTTTTATTCGGATCACATTGTGTAGATATTTAGGCTCTGGTAATTTCATAAACTTTAGGAACCAGCAGTCTACAAAGGTCTAATTCAGATTGTGAATAATGTATTTTTCCATGACTCTGTGATATGTTAATCCTGACATTCAATCCCATGCCTTCAGGATATTTGGTTAGAATGAATGCAGGGTCTGTTGATCATTGTCCTGAAAAGGGGGTTCCAACTTCCACTGCACATGTGTCCCCTCCCCTTTGGAAATTTGTTGCTTTTGGGAGTAGGCTGAGATGCAAATTATGAGCACTATGTATTTTTTGAGGCCCATTTAAACATGCATGATGGCTAAAAGGGATATATCTGTTGTACCCTCACCAAGATCCACCATTGCATGTAGAGATGATCCTTCAGAACTTTTGGTTGGCAATTAATCCTGAAAGTCTGGCAATGAATTAAAGAGATTTTGTCTTTCACTGCCACTTTATATTATGGACTCATGCAAGGGTGTACCTCAACTGCATGGAAATAAAAAACCCACCAGACTCTAAAGGAGGAACCTACTGCCGTTGTGCGTGATTCTCTGCATAAGCAGTGGAGTAGGGAAAACAAGCCAGGGAGCCACAGCTTGAAAAAAGTCCATCGCCGGCTTGACTTGAACCAATAGGTTGGAAACTGGGTCGTAAAACTCTATCGAACTAACCAACTACTCTACTGAATATATTTTATTTAGTAATGTTTTTATCAATAAATGCAGATTTCGTGGAAAATTTACACCTTTCTTGATGTTAATTTTGTCATGTTCAAGTTTATGAACATTTTAAATGGAAAGGGAGAAGTAGTCATAAGTTGACAATAACTGTGCATGGTCTGTTGAAGTAGATTTATGGCTAGATACTTGGGCTGTACCACTTTGTGTTTTGTGAGACCAATCTCTTTTGGCGTTTCAAATTGCCTCTGATAGACATTTTGTTGTCATTGTTGTGGAGTGACTACACCACTATTCTGCATTAATGGCAGGGGTAACGAACCTTTTTGTGTCAAGGGCCATTGAAATGTAATCAACAGCCAGTAGACCGCTGACATGTTGGCCAGCTTCTCATATGTGCATGATATGCTCCTTTTCTTAAAGCATCATCCTTTTAAAATCATATTACACCCATGAAACCATGCAACTTTATTTCAGTCTATGATTAATGTTTATATATTATTAAGCCCATGACACCATATAAATCTATTTCAATCTATTATGTGCTAACTACTAAAATAATCTTCTACTAGCATACATATATTTGCTAGGTTCATAAGAGATTATTTTAGTATTTAGCAGATAATAGGTTAGAATGAAAGTTGCTTGGTTTCATCATGAGAGGAACCTGCTCTTAGCTTATTTGAAACATTGGAAGTACCCAAACAGGGAAAAGATAAATGCAGAAAGCCATTGCTGTTTTTGTGTTCTATTTCATAGAATGCAATCACATTGTTTATTGTGCTGATCACTGGGTATTTCCTGAATAACTTCATGTAGGAATGCACACACAAAATACTCCATTGAACTTGATTTAATACAAAGTTCCTGCCATATGTGCCTGCTATGATAGCCAGGGTACCAAATTTGCAAAGTAGCAAACAGGCTTTTTCCAGCATTATGGATTTTTACATGATCTCTAAGGATGATATTTTCAGCTGCTCTATGTTTTTTACAGTGTCATTTGACTTTCATTAGTATTAAAGGCCAATGGTCTCTTTGTCCCTTTAATGTTAAACCTGTCTGTTGACTATTGCTTTAAGTTTCACTGTTTGGTACAGTATATGGCTCATTGAAGTTCCTTTTGTACATTTGAAGACAAAAGGAACTTCACATTAATTGTCAGGCCAATAGATACATTGTAGGTTCTAGATACTGATTTAAAGAAAGCTATTAAATAGTGGAATTTATAGCATTATTTTAGAAGGGTTGATTCATATCACTTCATATTAAGCTTGATGTACAATATAAGTGTACAACTGATTACGTACCTGTAACATGCATATGTATGCATACATTCTTACATATATATGTCACAACAACTATGTCCTGCACAGCTATATGGCAAATAATACTTTCAAACAGTATATGATCTAACACAGAAATGACTTACAGTACTAGGCCTATAGGAGTATATCAGATCTAAACAGCCTTGTGCCAATTTTTGAGTTTGATTTTCCTTTTTTTTTACTTTTGAACAAATATAAATTGTTTGGGTTTAAATTGTTTACAGATGGTTCATATATGTTTCCTTTAGGCCAAAATTTTACTCATTAGATTTAGATAGTTCCAAAAAACTGCTTTTTGCCTGCCAGGGCAGTTTTCCACTTGGCTGGTTCGTCAAACAGTTCACTTTCTTGCTCATAGCAATCATGAACTTGAGCTGCCCTTCTGTGTTTACCTATTTCATAATTGAGTTGTCTCAGTTTGCACTTAGCCTGTACTGTACACAGCAAAAGGTGTTACAAGTAAACTCTTTAAGTTTAATGAGCATCACTTATTTGTAGAATAGGTAAATTGCTGGACTCAGGGTATTTGCAAAGGAGGCAACACAGATAAAGGCTGTGTTCCCACTTAATCTCTGGATGGTGATTGACCTAAGCCCAGTCAATGTGAAAATTTTGTGTTGAACTGCAAGAGTGTTCCCATTTGATCCCCTGCTGGGGTCTGATTGCCTCTTCAAGTTCAAGGGAGAGGAAGTTCTGTTATTGGAATTATGTACACAGGTCATGTTTGTTTGCACAAAGTTGTGAGGTGCTGGGAGTAGAGCTGTGGAAGTACATCATTGATCTAGGCACCTTGATCCCACATTGTACAAAAAAATCAGTCAATATTTAGTGAAAATAAGGATCACATTTCAAAGCAAAATCTGCCAGATATTGCAAGCCAGCAGATCTTGATGAGATTTCTTCTTTTTATTTTAATTCCTCATTTTGTCGTTTTTCTACATATCAAGACGAGAGACAAATCAAAATGGAACTACAAATTCCAGAGATTTCATATTTGTACAGTAAATGACTAAAAAAGTAATGTTTTCAGACCTTTTGTGGTAACTTGGTGGACTCCCAGTCTGCTTCTTCTGGAGTTTATGACTTTACACCAGCCAAGGTCATTTAGTTTCTAGTGGTCGGATGACCTCAAAGAATTGCCCAGTTTGAAGCTCTATCGCTCAGTTTGAGTGCCAATTTTTCATGGCACAAAATTTCTCATGTACTTAATTGGTAACACAATCAAAGTAATAGTGTCATGGGAACAAAAAGGGTTAAAATGTGCTAACTTTATCTAATGGCTACAAGCTAGTCATACTTTAAAAGGCTATGATGTCATACATATGTTCTTCATTCCTTTGCCTCATGTCTGTCTCAGGTCTCTCAGCCCTGCTTAAATTTAGTTGTTGGACAAGTGCCTCTTTAAATCCTCATTTTGGGGTAATATTTTATGTGCATGTAAATAATGTTTCCATGTATTATTTTATCAATTGCTACCCTAAAAATGTTTTTTGGAAACTTTTCTTTAACTTTTCAAGAGACTTACAAGTACAATCTTTTATGACAAGCAGAAACTATAATCAGTATTGATGTACAGTACAGTATGTGCCTGTGTAATGATATACTGAACCTGACTCCTGAGAGGACATAAGAATACTGCACAACTGTAACACCTTCGAGACATCATGCATAGCCCATCAGTGTGACATAATTGTTTGTTTCTCATCACAGGGAGGTGAAAAAGTTGCCAAAAGGGGGTACTGGGGAGATATCTTATGCAGTCCCTTTTTAGCATTTGGTATTGAAAGTCAAAACCAGGAACTTTTCAAAAAATCAAATGGAGTACACACAAAGGTAGGTTGGCTTTTATATTTTTCAATAATAATTCACTGAAGGAGTGTTCTTAAATAATTGGTAATAATCCTCAACATTTCAATTCATTATTGTCAGGTGACACCATCTGTTATCTTGGCGTTATTTCTCAGAAATGAATAACAAGCCCATCTTGGGTTACTCCATTTTAATCAAAGTTGTGATGTTAAAGGTGTTTAACAAAATTCTACCATTTTATGTCTTTCTAAATGAAAATATATCTGTGTGTAAATGAACAAAGTCAAGCTAGCCTCACACTTCAAGACTTTGCATGCCACAACTCAACTTGATCATCGCTACAACTGTGTTTGGCGATGTTAACACCAGTTTTAAGTCACACCGGCCTCAGCAGGGAAAAACCAGCACGTTGGTTCTTCAGGGCTGAAGTAGGTGCTACTTAAAACTGGTCTTGCAACTGCCAATCCCAGTCGTGAACTCACGCACATTACAGGACTGTGTGAGATTCGAGTTGAGTTGCAGTGTGCAAAGTCGTGTAAGTGTGCAGCTGGCTTTATACAATTCTGAACCTGTGCATTAGTACAGGATAACACACTGTACATGTCATGTCTCCCTACCTATACAAACTCTGTCCACACCTATTTGCTTCAGGGAATGAAAGTCAACAAAAACCAGATAACAAGTTACCCCAGTGAGCCACATCTGGAAAAAAGGCCGTGGCCTGCTCAACTTGAGCCAGTTGGTTGGAAACTGGGCAGTAAAACTTATCTAACTAACCCATGCTTGGTTTGCATTAACCCTCTGATCTTGCATTATCCTGTGCAATGCATTGTGTTTAACATTTATCATAAAACTGCACCAAGTGTGGTTTATCAATGTTTTATTTATTCATATCCAAAGGCAGACAAGGGTTCTATGCGATGGTAATGCCATGTGTGTGAACTTGTTTTGACATCAGACTGATGACCTTAACAATAAATTTCAGGCCCTTTAAAGGAAATACAATAGATTGCTTGAGTCCTCCTAACTTATAAAGAGTCTATTGTTAAAGTGAGAGTTAAAGGAGAAAATACAATAGAAGAAAATACAATAGCAAACATCATGTCGGAAAAATTACCCTTAGAACAATCTCGTCAGGAACTGTTCTCATTACTAATTATCTGCCCATTTAAGCATTTGAAAATGACTATGAAGGTTGACATTTGATAGCACTTTATCTCAGAATTTGACTCCCTTTTTGCCAGGACTTATTTCAGGATTTGTTGTAGGTAGTTATTTGAACCCCAAAGTTGTTGGGCTTCTATTGTACCAGAATGGTAATCAAATCTGCTGCTCATTGAAGCAGCTAATTGGAGTAATGAACCAGTGGTCAGGTACTATAATTGGGAACCGCAGTTTTTCCCTAAAAGCTGCGGTAGCCATGACGGATCTCCCCAAAGGCTAATATCCCGTAATGTAGTGACATCATCAGATTGTGTGTAAAATGGACTTGTGTGTGTGTGCATGTGATGTGTGTATGTGACGCTTTGCTGGTAAACACAAGATGTCAAGACAGGAATGACTGGCACTTTTCATGTGTGGTTTATAGCTTTATCTTGTTGAGAGGAGGAACCTATTGTTTTTGGTGCAGGTCAAATATCATTTGAAGTTGCCAGAGGTCACAACCAGAAGACCTTGTAGACACGGCTCAAGGAAGTAATTCCTTTCGGCAAGGAAACACTTAGCCTTTGAGCTCTGTGGTTACTCTTTTGCAGAGCAGTTTAAATTGGAGTCAATTTGTTGTCTTTGATGTTTTGACATCAGTTCAATCATAATGGCAATATTTGTACAAGCACTTGCTATTATGACTAAGTGGTCAGTCAGGAGGATCTAATTGTGTGTGCAAATCATGTTCAGGTGTGAAGTAGTCTTGTACAGTAAATCCCTTGCATGTTATATTAAGAATGACTTAAACAATCTTTCAGACAGCATCTGATGTGTCAGAATTTAACATCCTTTCATGTCTGCATGAACTGATAAGGCATGAAAGCTACAAACCAGTTGATCAGACAGCTAATTCTAAACTAACAGAAATTACAGAAGAAGATGAAGAGGAGACAGCAAAGGATGTAACTGTCAGGGAAGAGAGTAAAGCAGATGAACTATTACAACTGGAAAATGTGAAAATAGTATTTCTTTCAAAAGATATGGCCAGTGAGATACACAAGAAGAAAAAGTATCACTCACTCTTTGATATTGTTTACTTCTCTAACAGGTAAGAATCATTTTAGTGACTTCATTTCTGATTAATAGGTGTGGCACTGTGGGTATGAGTAGTGACACTGGTACTGTCACCCACTATTATTTAACTTAACCTTACTTGCTGGAATGATTAGCCACACCCTCACTTTGGTGCACTGGCAAGGCACTCACTGTTGGCTCTTTATGATTATATGGGGCAGGGGAAGGGGGTTGAGATAGAGATAAATGAAGACTATTGGAGCATCAGTGAGCCACACTGGTAACTCTAAAGGTACCAACAAATATGTTATACCTCATATTTAACCATACACTGAATGGACTGAGCTTTACCAACAGTCCAACACCAGTACTGATGGCACAGATATTTACATGAAGGAGATGAAGTAGATAGAAATTTAACCAGAATGCAAAAATGCATTGAGCTTTCAATTTTATACACTTTCTATTCAAAATGACGTTTTGATGTCCTAGCTAGGCCAAACAGTGTTGACCAAATGATGATTACAATGGAAAAAAAATATTTCTGTAGGAAATTGCATGTGTTTATTAACCATGGATAAATATAATTTTAACACTTCTTTACCTTAAGGAAAAGAAGTGTTAAAATTCTATTTTGGAATAAGTCAACACTCTTTTTTAACTTTGTTTTAGGAAATTTTTAGCTTGCAATTAGGATGCATGTAATTTGTAATGCTCCCTGCTGAGAGCCCTGTTTATTGGCAGGATATTTTGCAGCCTAATACAATACTTGCACCTTCCGGGCATTGGTAACATGCTAGGTAGGAAACTTGGTGATATCATTGCCACAGGTAGACATGGCCTTGCCTGAATTTCTTTCCATTGACACAGCCGAAGGGAATGCACATTTTTTTTCTATAACCAACATATTGTGTGTCTTTGGGTTGGATCTGTATGGAAAGGCCAAACTTCTAACAGTCCAAAATTTAAAAAAGAAACAAATAGGATTTCCAATTATATAGAAAAGGAAGGAATCTAAAGCAATGTGCCTACATCTCATAACATTATGAGACCTTGATGAAAACTGTAGTTACTTTTTCAGTAAGTAATCTTTTAATGTAATATCTTGAGTTAGGATTGCTTCAGAGTTTGAAGGACATGGACTGAAATGATGTACTCTTTGAAAGAGAAATATTTGAAATGCTGGAATATGCCTTACATATCACCATGTGAAATTGTGACATTGTGTACAAAGCAAAACAAGCAAATACAGGAAGCATCTATTAATTCTGTCATACAGTATCTCTGTCTTGTTACAAAATGTTTAACTCTTTGTATGTCCTTGAAGTCACCATTCCATTACAATGCTGCAGGTTTCCCCTATTTAAATTATTGTTAAGTGTATTGTTCTCCTCTTCATATGTTACAGCATGGTTCACACATTCACCCCAGAAATGAGTCAAGTATTCAAGGATCAAGCAACTGTGTGCTGTGAGACCACAAAATTTATGTTGGATTTGGGAGAAGAACATTGTCAACAATTTGTCATGAAGGTCACAGAAATGGCAAGAAAATCTGGTTGTCAGGTATTGGTGTTCTTTAATAGTTAAGCTCAACACCCAGTGTTTGGTTTTTATTTGAAAGAAACATATCCATGCAGTTTTGTGTATGTGGTGCTAATAGTTCATGAACATGATTTCTCAAACAAGGAAAATTGGTCAGTTCTTATAAACTTGGCATGTGGATGTTACATAATGAAAGTATGAAGTGTATGTTTTTGTGGAGGTCACTCAAAGTCTCAAGGGGTTACTTAGGGTCAAACTGTGAAGTCTTTGTTTATGCCATAACTAGGTAGATAACATCATATCTTAGGTCATCACAGATTTACTGCAGTTAGTCATCACCCTGATGACTAACTGTATCCAACATATATCTAGTCCCTCCCACACCTGTTTATAACTCATCCTTATCCAGACACATTCCTCATTTATTGCTTCAGGACACAGGCTGTGATCATACAAGATCCTAATATGTAATCAAAACACTTTCAATACATGCTTTACAATATGAGCTACTTGGCTTTTTTGAGTCAATAAAAAAAATTGTGCTTATTATAAAATTTCTCTAGACTCAGGGGCAACTCGTAGTTTGGGGTGAAGAGTACTCTCTTTAAAGTCTGAAAAACTGGTTGCTACAATTATTTTAAGAAAGGTAGTACTGTATGCATATACCAAGGCAATGTGGATGAAATATATTGTGAACATACTTGTTTGATGGAGGTCAAAGGTCACCTGAGGTCACTAAACAATCAGCATATCAAAAACTTGGATTATGGGATATATTTTATTTGAAACTCAAGCAATCTTCATACCTGCATATTATTCATTACTCTGTTTATCACAAACCTGCTGTTGTTGATGTTTTTTGATTGCAAGTTTTCATGCTGGTTGAGGAGAATCCATATTGGTTCAGAAGGTTAATTCTGTAGTTTTAGATGAGCTCATAACTATACAAGCTGCACACCAAAACCACAGTGCAGTTTTGCTGTTTAGTTATTATCATACACTTCTTTAATTTGGTAGAATATTTCAATACAAATATACTGTCATACAATGGACTATAATTTGAATCACGTTTCTCTCTTTCTTAACCTTTTTTGTCCCTATGGCTGGTCATTTCTCCAGACTTAGTTTTTACATTAGATTTATCAAAAGGTAATTTAATGTCATTAAAGTGCATGTGTGCTTTGTAAGTGAAAAGCAGCTTACATTTGGTGTTCTTTTGTAATGAAACATAAAACCTACAGTTACCACAGTTTTAGAAGTTGAAACCATTTAAATTTAAAATGCTAACCACTGTAAATTGTAGGTAGGTTATACGTTTAAATAATGACAGTTTGGTGGTGGCATTTTAGTACTGTTTACATGAACCCCAAACAAAAACAGAGGCCAAGGCCTCTTTGTCAAGGTCTGTGGAAAAGTCAGCTTGCTGTATACTATGTCACAAATAATCATCAAACTAATAATCAATCAAAAATATTGGTATCAGATTTATTACATCTGCTATCTTTGGAAGCAAATCTAATTTTTGGTTACACATCAGAGTTGTTTAAAATCAGTGTGTTTGACCTCAAGATCACCATTAACTGACCTTGATATCCATGAGCCTAAAATCAATAATTTGTTCATATTTTGCAACTGTGGAAGTAAAGTCAGCATGTCCTAGTCTAAGCTCAAAACTTTGATCAGGTTGGCAAAATAGCATAATTACTGGGCAGACATGGGATAAATGTTGTAAAATATCCCAACTCTGAACTCAAAACCTGTCACTATTCATGATTTGAGTGATTCATGACCCAAATTTAACAGATGCAAAATATAACCTGTGAGGAAAACAGCTGTCATCAGTATCCATGATGAAGAACCTGGTTCAGTGTGAAACAAGTGACATTTGATCCAACGCACCTCTTTTTTGAAGTTTCAATTTCTTCCTCCTTTTTCATTCTACTAAATCTTCATTCTTTACAGGCTTCAGGACCATGTGATGGTCTGAAGGATAGTGTCATGAGATTTTCCTTTCATCGGGTACAGTGACAGGAAAAGGCTTGATAAAATGTGAGTTGCATTCTTTTGGATTTTTCATTTGATGAATACATGTAGAGGAAATTATCTTGTCTCCTTACAGCTGTTAAATATGTAACTTTGGACATTAAAGGTTTGCATGGATTTCTTTATTCAGTACAATTGTTGGGATTTTTTGTGCTAAGGGAAACAGCATCCATTTGTTTTTGTCAAAGTTTAAAAACATTACTGGTGCATTTTGTCAGGTTGTAGAATAAAATCAAGGATTTAGTTCAGATGAGAGAATATAGGCAAGTAGTTACCCTCCATCCCTTCATTTGAGATCATCAAGGATGAAATGCCAAGTGTCTCAGATTTTTTCTTCATTAATGCATTTTGCTCAGTTTCAACCTTAGTTGGTTCCAATTAACATGCTTGCATAAGCAGAGGTCCAATATGGGTGTTACTCAAATGTATTTAAGGCTGTTGGAAAGTGGTCATTTTCCAAGTATTCAAGTTTGTGTTTGTTCTTCAACAACTTTCAGCCCTCTTTTCAACACGGAAAGTTGTGTTTTGTGAAATGTACAGTCAAGAAAGGAAACTAAAATGAAACTGTAGTTACAGTGTTATAGTGACAAATGTTTCTCTTTTCTGTCAGTTAGCTATGAAATCTTTCCTCTCTGCTGCTTGCTAAGTTACTTACTTTATGTTCTAGTCTTAATTGCTTATAAATGAACTTCATTACTGATGTACTTCATACAATAAGCTGACAATACGTAAAGGTGGATAAGCTTTGTAAAGCCCTTCCACTTATCTTTTCATGGTAGTTAATTCTGACTGAATGTAAATTTTTTAACATGAAAACTAACAACCACATCATACGAGTACATTATTAAGGACAGTCTTATTGACATTTCATATAGGGGACTCTCTGTGCGATGTAGTATCCTGAAGCAACTGTCTTCATAGAACCTACATAAACTGTATCCTCACTGGAAGTTCAGGAAGTATACATGGAAACAGGGAGGTGATAAGATGGAACACACCAACACCAGGTGTTTTAAATACTCTGGTTATTGTGTTGATGTCATGAGTGCAAATGATGAGGAGAGCCCAGAGGGTGAGGTGTTACAGGAAGGTGTCTCTCACAACCTTGACAATGGCACTATTCAATGGCAGCTTAAAGGAAATCCTTTTGTACAGAAGATGTCAGAAACTCTGTGAAGAAATAGTACACCCCACCTGCCTATTTTATGTGATGAAAACTGGATTATGGAACATTTCTTGGAAGAAAAAAGAAAGGGAAGGGAGCGGAAAGGGAGGAAGGAAGAAAAAGAAAGGGGAAGCAGAAGGTCAAGTGAAGTGAATGGGGAAGGGACTTGGCTCTAGATGACCTGGGGCCCGTTCCACAAAGAGTTACGCACGATCTTAAGTATGATTTACTGTTGGCTTAAGTATGGTGAATCAAACTTAAGATTGTACATAACTCTTTGTGGAACGGCCACCTGGCCTAGCCTGGCCTTACCTTGCCTGGCTTGGTTTGGCTTTGCTTTCCCATGTTCTAAGTCTTTTTGAAACTGGATACTTATTACTTAATCCACTGAAGGTTTCATGAATTTTAAAGAAGGAAGAAATGTTTCTCTCCTCAAAAGTTACTGTTTCTCGAGGCTTGAAACATACCAGAAAAATCCAGTTAATCGAGTTAAATAGAATTCAATGTGTAAAAAACAGGAAAACTTTACTTTCAGATAGTATTTTTTATTCCAAATAATACCATTTTTGTCGCAGTAGAAGGTGCAGTTTGTCCACCCCTCTGATTGAGTCATCAAAGCCAATTTCAAAGAAAGAGGGTATTAGACTTCAGACAGTAAATAGTATGTATACAAATTCTTCAATAAAGTTTCATGGTGACTTGGGTCCAGGTCTGGCCTGCAAATGTATAATATGAATATAGCCTTTCAGGAAACCAAACAGTGCGAAAAACTTTGTTTAACTTTATTTTCTATGTTGGCATGCATGGAGACGTTTGTTGATTCCTTGCCAAAGGCTGATGGGAATCTTTCACATAATTATACTGTTTGTGTGTATGTGTGTGTGCATATGTGCTTGGTGGGGCTTTATGCCTCAGCTTTTAACCTTCTGGTTTAATCAAGTGGTGCTGTCCCTTTTCCAGTTGTAAGGCACCTGTTTTGCCCTACTCAATTGCTTATGCAGAGCATCATTTCTATTTTTTAAAGCTTTTGTTATGACTCAACCTTGGAATCGAAACCGAGACCCGGAGATACAGATGCTCTACCACATAAATATTTAATTTTCATATTTGACACTTTGCTTACTGAACATAGTATTCCAAGAACACAAACTATGAGTAATCTTATGTTTGGCAGGCCCAACAATGAGTCAATGATCCTTTCTGTTTTTGATGGAGTTCTTACATCATTTGGGGTCAACATGTCTAAAGGAAAATAAATCTGAGGGATCTCATATTTAGCGTACAGCTTGCCCAAATTCATTACATGATCACTAAAGTTTTTGCTCAAGGTCAAAAGTCATTTGAGGTCAGCTGGTAGGAATCTTACATTCGGCATGTGGATTGCTCATATAGCACTTGGTCACTATGGCCTGTATATGTAGATGATCCCTGTTGTATTGGGTATTGGGTCCAAGGTTATTTTAGGTGACCAGATTTCAAAAGATCAAAACCTTATTAGTTGGTATCTTAGAGAGGACAACTTTGAGAAATTTAGTGCTTGCTAAGTGGGTGATCAACCCATACATAGCAATAGTTTCTTACAATGTATTCAAATTGCAAGGAATTAATAAGCCTTTCAAGTTTCTTGTTTGAAAGTATCTCTCATTTATTTTGGAAATGTTCAGGAGAAATTAATTTGCTTGATATACGAAAGAAACAAGAGAGATACAGACACTACAAGACTTGACATCATCATTAGCTAAATGAGCACTCAAAGGAATGGTTAAACTTAGGAGAGGTATGTCGTAAATTATGAATTCTGCAGATATTCAAATAATTCTAATAGTTTTTCATAAGTAAATCCTCAATTACAATTGTCCAGTGGAACAATTGAACTAGTAAATGCCCACTTACTTTTAGTTTATTTCAGCAGTCATGCAATGAACACTTTTGAATATTTTTTTTTTGAGGAAGTAGAATTGCAGTAGAATTGCAGTAGAATTGCAACAAAAAGTGTTGCTGAGGTTGACAAATCAATCTTAATTCCACCATCCAAAGAGTACCAAAATATATTGAAGGTTTTTAAACACAATTTAAAATGACAGATGTCTCTGTAGAAAGTGATGTCACTAATTTGCTACTCTGAAGGCGTCGCATGCCCTGTCTTGCTTTGCTTTTCCCCAAAGCTACTTTGTTCAACCAAACTTCTGTTTTATTGTTATAGAGTGCTCTTTTAAAAAATAGAAACTACCTCAATGTAACAATATGCTGTAAAAAAAAAAAAAACAATTTCACATAACAAGTTAATGTAAAATTTTGGTTGCAGAAGGGATCCATTGCCATTTTTACGAGAAGAATATATCACAAATTGATGATAAAAAAAAACTGTTTGATCGATGTGAGTATTTGAGCAGCTAAATCAGCTTTCCAAATGAAAACTAGACCAAAAAGAACTATTTTGAGCCATTCAGTACTGATTGATGTCTTTTGTACTTTAACACCATAAGTACAATTTAACAAAGCTTGAACTTGTAATTTAATGTAATTTTCATTCACTCCATCACCTCTACAAAAGACGAGACAAAGACTCTCGTTGGCATTTTTACAATTTATTCCATGTGCAAAGAATGTATGAAATTTAGAATGACTGATTTTGTAAATACCACCCTGTTTTATATTCTCAGGACAGCAGCAAAAACTCTTGATAGAACAAACACAGCTAGTAAAGATCTCACAATTATATAGACACAACTACAAAACGTCTTCAAGTGAATAAAGATATCTGTTTGAATTTCTTTCACAAAGTTTTTACTTATAAATGAAAGTATTACAGGCATCCTGAGCTAGACTTTTAATAATATTAAAAAGAAATTGGAATGTGATGTCGAAAGTGTGTTTCACTAAGACTGCACATTTAATGGCCAAAAAGTTGACCTATGTTAAGCAAGACTTTAAATAAGTAAAGCTTTCTTTTTTTGTAATTGGTACAAGAAAAGACAATTAAAACATGTAACTGTACCAATATAATATCTCCATTGTTCTTACTTTGTGCTTGATCTATACACCTGTTTGCCCTGTTATTACAACTACAAGTTATAGTATCTACAAACCATTTTTCTTAACCCTCTTTTGAGTCTTGTTTAAAGGTTTAATTGAACCACCGGACGCAAAGTGGCCATGATCCTTTAATTTCACCATGAAAGGAGGAAGATAGAAAACTCATACCCTTTAGTTTTTCTTGTACCAATTTGATTTTATTTGAGCTTAAATGATGTTGCTGTTTCATTTACGAACATTACAAGAAGTCTGTTGTTCACGTTCTTTTGCAAATAGAAAATCAATTAGCTGTCTGTGTCTTCCTGGTAGGGAACGGTTTCCCTAACTTCTTGTTGCAAGAAACAAAACATAAATTATCACATATTTATGTTAAAGAATAAACTTGTTTCAAACAGATCTTCAGGATTGATTCCTCTATGAAAAATAAATTTGTCCTTCATTGTTTTTTGATAGTCGATATTTTGACAATTCAGAATCATTTCCAACTAGCAGCTACTCGTCAATTCCTATCTTATTTGAAGAAATTCCCTTTTCTGGTCCGAAGCACTACACTTTCACAGGACAGTATTGTCCATCTAAGTTACTGTTGCCAGCCACCCTCGTAAGTAGGATTTTTTTTTACCTGTGGCAGCAGTTCTCATGTCTGCATCTTTGGTCATACAACTGCCAGTGTCCCAAACTCTGCCTTCACTGTAGGGTTGGCTAAGGTCACCCCATCTTGACGTCATATAACATGAATTGCTGCTTATTCAGCATAGTGTTCGTAATCTCAGCATCATAGATTTTAGTTGTTGCCAGTCCCGCCTAATCAGTGAAATTCTTTCTTCTTGGTCAACAATATTGGTTGGTTGGTTGTCATAAACACTGCCCTCACTATGTTCTCCTTCAGAGGATGAATCTTCTGAGGCACAAGATGCATCTTCAACTGTTTCAATCTCTCCCCCTCTCATAATCAGATAAGCCCCCGTGCGATTTCTATTTGTGGTCTGTGAAGAAAAGTTTTGAGGTGAAAAATCAATGAGTTTGATGAAACACAATCTGAAAAACAGGAAATTTGCCTGGTAATGTATTTCAAGTACTGTCACGACCTCTGGACAGTTTTTCTTTGTGGCTGCAAAAATGCCGGAGGCAGACAGTGAGGGCAAGCCACTAGTCAGACTGCAGAAATCCCCCTTCAGTATAGGAGACAAATCAGCCTACAATCATTTTAACTTCGTAACACAGGGATTTATTTTCAAATTTCACTGACGGTTTTATTACTTGCATTGCTTTTCACCATATTTTTTCCTTGTCCCATGATTATTTCTTATTTTTCATGTTTCATTACTTTAAAATACATATTTTTCGATTGGCATATAATAAATTTGTTGATTTGTGTTTGGTTTTTCCAGTCCATTTTTATTTCTACCAGCTTGCACCGTTGGTCTCTCCCTCAAAGCGTCGTTTGCTCTAAATGATTGCAATTTTTCCTCCAGAATGGATGGGAAATCGACCTCTGCTCCACCCATGGTTTTCAACCCGCTTATGGGCTTTCGGTTGATGTGTCAAATTAGGATCATTTGTTTTGATGACGGTAACAAAGCCGTCTAAGACGCTCAAAACCGAAAATGATTATTCATAGTTTAAATAAGATAGCACCAGAAGGAAAAAAAAAAGAAACGTTGCAAAGGAAGCCTAGTTATTGCATGGGTTGCGCCAGGATTTGCCCGACAGGGGGGGCCAAGCTCCCCGAAAGGGGGGCCAGCATTTCAAGGCCCTGACAAAGGTGGTGAGTAAGTCTCGGTGGGACGTGACCCGGCAGAATTTGAGGCGCCCGTAGCGCGCTGAAATTTTGGACTCGTTTAAACAAATACTTAAAAATCGTGAGATTATTTTGAAGTAAAAATTTAAAATTTTTGAAACAATTTTGACTTTTGTAAGGACCATTCAAAAGTTGGGGTGTTTATTGAAGAATCTGTCCTTCATATAGGCAAAGTCAAGAACGTTTTGTACGTGACAGCTGAAATTCTGTTGGGGGTTATGCATGTAACCGTTCCAAGTTTACATACTAAGGTCTCAAGACGAGACTAGAACTTTGCCCAAAAAGTTTTTTCCCTTTCATTAACGAAGATTTGAAGATTAAGATCTTATTATATTGCAGATATTTTGGGATTTAATATAAGAAAATTTGTTTTTTGCAAGGTTAAAATGAAAAAATTGGGTTCTTCATTAAGTGATACCCCTTTCAAGAGCAAAATTGGGTAGAATGTCGGGGTGATTTAAAAAGTTGGTTTTGGTCATTTGCTGTACTGAGTATCCATCGATATTGGAAAATTTTGCCACTATGAACAATCTGAAGCTTATATTGGGGAAAAATTGTAATTTTATGGCAAACCTTCTTATAGGAAAAATCAAGTAAGGGTGATCTAGAGTTTTGTTGGGGTTACTGAATATCATCAGGCAGATTAAAACCCTCGGACCATAGTCGAAAATTTTCCCGCGGAAAAGCTTGGTTTCCCGTATATTTGAAGTTTTTTTATTTTATATATTGAAATAGGCGCGTTTCGGTTTGGAACGGGGCAGAATTTTTTCTCAAAAATGAAACCCTGCCCGAAAGAGCACACATTTATTTTTGAGAAATTGAGAACCACCAGACAGTAGGAAAAGGCATCTCGGGCTGGTACGGTTATTAGAAACAAAGTAGTCAGTAATTTGAGCTTTCCTTCACAATAAAAATTTCACTTTATAATACTGTTCCAAAACGAAGAATAATATGCAAGCATACATTGTTCCGTTAAGTAATCTGTTCGGCCAAAATATCTAAGCGGAGCGCAGCCACCAAGTGGCGCGTTGCATACCGTAAGAAAATTGTTAAAAAAATCTAATCCCTCAGACAGCCGGAAATGGCATTTCAACAGACTTGTAACTAGAAATGAAGCCATCCTTATTTTGAGCTTTCCTTTGAAATGAACGTTTACATTCAACAGGAGAAAGACCCAACTTGCTATAAGTGGATCAGGAAATTCCCAGATAAAAGGTACTGCTAAAATTAGATGTAATGGTCTTGTCCCCCCCTTTTTTTTGGGGGGGGGGGGGGGCTGTGCAACGGAATTGAAATCATACTAACGTGTTTGACGTTACTAGGAATCTTCGTTGTATTCAATTGCCAAGATCCAAGATGAAAATTCCCACGTGACTTCCCTAACCCCAGACTATAAATGATTTTACTTCCGACGTATTTGAAAATATGTCACGTTACAAGGTGATTTTAAATGAATTTTCAATCAGACTTATGGGGAGACATTCTCAAGTTGCTGTTTATCATTATGTGTAACTCAAAACGGCCTGGTCGATTTTCATTATACCGTTGCTAGAATTCGGCTGTCGGGGCAGGCCAGATGGCAGATCATCGGGCACTGCATGCTCATGAACAACTACTCGCCCGTTTTTGTACCGAAAATTCGGAATTGTCAGTTTCCTAGAAGAATATGGTGTTCAAGTAAATAAAATCAAGAAGATCATCTGGGTGATTGAAGTTATCAGGACCTGGGGCCCATTCCACAAAAACTTAGGCACAATCTTACGTTTGATTCCCCATACTTAAGTCAACAGTAAATCATACTTAAGATAGTGCGTAACTCTTTGTGGAACGGGCCCCAGGTCTTTTATCGGCCTGTAGCTAAAGACTCCCCGACGAAATTTTATTTTTTCAACCACAGTGGGAGGGCAGACTTCCCCGACAAGGGCATGAATTTGCGCGCACGGACTGAAGATGGGATGAGGGATACTAGAGCTCTTAGAAGTAATTAACACCGATTCAGATATGCAATAAAATATCAATACAAAGGAAAAAAACTTGATTAAGAAAAAAAATCATAATCATCCATCCAGTAACTTCAGTCCCTTACGTTCTTCACAGATTTTAGGCTTCCCCGAAAAAATGTCGTCCTTCCCCGACGGGGGATGATATAGGACAAGGTACATGGATGAGATAGGACAACGTGTATGGAATGAGGTATAGCAGAGCTAAGAACGAAGTGACTGAAAATCGATTAAAATAGAATAACAAAACAAAAATATGTTTAAAATCACCCGCTCAGTAACTTCAGTCCTTAAAGGGTTTTTTATTAATTTTTTTTATTATTTTTAGGCCTCCCCGACGAAACCGCCGACCTTCCCCGACGGGGAACACTGTCCCCCCCCCCCCCCCCCCACTGGCGCCACCCTGTAGTTGTGGCTCACTGGTGTGTTTTCCCTATTCCATTGCTTATGCGGAGCACCAAGCACAACGGCAGTGGGTTCCATTTTAGAGTCATTCTTATATCCCGACCTGGGAATCAAACCGGGGCCTCTACCGTCGGATGCTCTACCGTCAGAACAAACACACGGTCACCTAATTACTAGATGTTATTTAAACTTTGTAATTGCCTCCCTGCTTGACTTCGTATGCAATCGAATTCGAAATCAGTGGCGGTACAATTAAGGCATTTTGTTGTGGATAAAGTTCTTTAAGTTCCACCTCTAACATTTTGTTTCGAAGTCAGTATTGGCACCACGACGTACCTGATCTATGACAACATGATCTTCATTAATGTTTCCATGGAGAAACCCACTTCTGTGAAGCATGTCAAGAGCTTTTTTCAAATCGTTTTCTATGCTGCTAATGTCAGAGTCTTTAAGTTGCCAGTCACTCTTCGCAATCAGCCTCGACAGAAGAATGTTACGACATCGGAATGTTAAAATTGGGAGAAGATGACTCTCCGAGAGGTCGGCCACAATCGCAGGCATTATACCATTCATATGTTTATCTGTGTTGGTGGACAAAAAACCAGACAATGCATTTCACGTTACGACAGCTAAAGCTTTACATCAACATTTTAGCACTGTTTATTGTATTTAAAAAAATCGTTTTGCATCATGTTCACAAGAAGATGAGACCAACTTTTTCGTCGGCCCGTCGAGAGCATACTTTAAAATGTGAGTAATGGCTATTCAGCGAATACACCAAATACACTGAAAAATATCTGACATGGTACTAGAATGGAACAACACCTATACTATCGTTTTGTATGCTTTTTAATACCTCCGTAGCTCTCATGTGCTCATTAATTTGAAGACAAAAAATTCTGAAAAGATTTCCGTATCAATGGTTATTGCTTTCCTAATGGGATAAGAATATGAAGACAATTCGAGTTAATTGCCCATCATGGAGGAAGATTCTTTTGTTATAGGGCCCTAAAGTCGGAGCTCTCAATGACCCGGTCAAGTACAGTACTCAGCTATTACCAGACCCATTCACGTGGGTTTCACTGGACTCGTTATTGGCAAAGGAATCAAACTTTTATCAATCCAGTTAATTGTAGAAGGACTCGATCGAAGAAATTCCTACTCCATTTAGATACATCTGATAGAATAACAATGTCAATAAGGTTAGTGTTTTAGTACACATGAATGAATGGTTCCTCTAAGTCAAGTAAACACTGGGTGGACCTTACTGAAACTATGAGCTGTATGATTTAAATTATTGATGTTGTCAAATGACAAGACGCAAATCTGAGCATAATTGGGGAATTTAAAATCGGAAGATACCATAACTTGGAACCAGAGCCGCTGGAATTGCACTTACATTGTGCTTAAGTTCTATGGGCTGTTTAAATTTCAAACATTACAATTCATCTACCCCTACAAATTCTATGAAGGCCTTCACTCCCTCTTGTAACCTACCGTTTGCTACTGGTGGTTGAATGCTGTTGGTTTGCAGTACTTTCACCAATTCCATCTCGTTAACACTAAGGTCTCTAGTGCAATCACTTTTGCAAGAGCTCGGGGTAGGGGAAGCCATAGATGATCGGCGGAAGGTTTTCTCACATGAACGGTCTAAAGTTGAGATTGTATACAGGTAAGGGTTTGCAGCTGAGTTCACGGGAAGAATAAAAACTGCCACGACAGCATATATATCCTGAAAGAAAAATTTTTATTATTAATTTTAATTATTAATTTTAAAAATTTTCTTTGTTACTGTCATAAAATTCCAACCTTTCTCCATTAAATGAATTCCTGACTTTAAAATGCCTTAAAAAGCCTTAATTTGTGGGCCTTAGATAAAATTTTGTAGCAACAGCTATCTTCGGTCCCCGTACAATATGAGACTTGCCAATAAGAAATACAGATTCTTCAGCAATTCCAGGACCTTTTCAGGTTTTGTTAAACAGGAAACCTAGAATCCAAACTTTTCTTCAACACCAGCTCCATGCTTTCAAACATTTTTACACAAAGGACAAAAATTTCGGCCTGCTTTGCTCCCCAATGAGTGTCGTACACACTGTGTACTCTAAGAGAGATGACGCGACACGATCAGAAACTCAAAAGTTGTACTGGTACTTGTGTAGACTGCTGCAAATAAAATCTTTCTTTCTGCTAAACTTTATCAGTCATAAAGCTATGTTTATCCCACTGTTTTATTACCCCTAATTCTTCCCCTTCTTCAACAAATGCTTTCATATCATTCTTAACTGTTTTTATTTAATAATGAATAAATTTCGCAATCTGAAGTTGCCTCTTGCCGCAGGTAGCAAGCAAGTCGTAGTTTATGTTTACTTGTGCATTTTGAATGAATTTTCTTCACTTTCGAAATAAAAAAACACAAAAAGAAAAATTCATTGTAAAATATGTGCTTTCTATCGTTCCTCCCTGTCGCAGCAAAAAGTTTGGTTACTATGGCAACATACATATAGTGTTATTTTTTTATTTATGGTGGCTACTAAAGCTACCTGACAACTTGTTAACATGGGCATGCAAGAGTTTTGGTCAAAACATCCTAGAAGTTCATTTCCGTCCTGTTGCAAAAACGATATTTTGGATCCAGTCTTAGTATTATTTTATTAAATGAAATTAACATAGCGTCTGTCTAATACATCTGAGTTGGCATACTTCTGAAGCAACTTTTCGAGTTTTCGTATGGTTAACCTATTAGCAACGCTAAGTCCTCTAACTGAACTAGAAACGCCTGCTCTTAAAATGCATTATCGAATGACAACTTCAATTTAGCGTTATATGTGTTTTGAAACAAACCTGGGGAATTTCAGCAGCACCAGACCAAGCCAGCACTGCCATAATAATTATTGGCATCCAGCAAAACAGATCCGTTCCGACGATAAGCGCCATTTTTGTCGCCATTTTAATTTCCTCCGATACTTCTCTTCTCCTCGTGCTTTGACGGGAGGCTTTCCTTATTGCAACGAACATAATAGAGTAGCACACAAAAATGAGAGTAAAACATGCAAAGTTCACTCCAACGAATAAAATCACCGAGTACATCCATCCTTGCGGTCTATGCGACGTTAGGGGCAAAGCTAGACACACACTGGAACGTCCGTAGAATTGCGCCCCTGGCGTTTGTATGACCACAAGTGGGAGAGTGCTTAAAAAGAGTGCCAACACCCACGCACAAGCGACTACTACCCTCACTGACTTTGTATGGAATCTAAGGACGCTGAAAGGAAATACGACCCCGAGAAATCTATCTATAGTTATAAGAACCAACAGAAAAACAGATGCTTCACTTGATAAGACCGATAGCAGACCAGACATTTGACAAAGAAAACTTCGTTTCCATTCATCTGCATGGATCATGTAACGATTTCGGTAGAAAAGATCCGCCCCGGCGATAGTAATCATGTATACTCCCATCAAAAAATCAGCAACAGCTAAGTTGATGATGAGGAATGTTTGTACTCGCTTAGAGGACTCCCTCTGTCGAGTGCGCCATCGCCAAACCAACACAAACGTATTGCCAAGGAGGGCACTGAGTCCGAGTAACCACATGCTTATGCGAAGAAAAGTGTAACGCATCAAGTCTTTACAAGAGGAGAATTGATCGAGGGGGGCGTCACATGTTGTTCTTTCGCCAATCAAACAACAGAAGACGTAATTGGACGCAACTCTGTGGAGACAATGAGAAATTAAACATATAAGTACAACAGGTGATTACGTGTAGGCTTCTTCAAGTCATTGTACGAACCTAAAGACATCTGAACTTGTTCAGTAGTTGTTTTATCCCTAAAATATTTGATTTTCCAAACTTTTAAAAAGTGAACATAGAAACGTACAGCAAGGGAGAGGACGTCACCCTCAGTCATTTAACATTATGGGCACATTGTCTGCCGTAGCGTAAAGCGACTAAATATCAGCAAAAATGTAGTCGCGACCCTACGTACTACTAATGTGAGCTGCATGCATAGTTCGCTTGTGTGGTATTGTGTCATGCGTACACGTGTGCGTGTAAACCTACTACAAACTGTAATGAAAGTCCCAGAATGCTGTTAGACAACTGTATCTACAATCAGCCGATCAATAAGGTCGGCGGATTGCTTCGGATTTGCAGAACTGGAAAAGATGGAATAACCTACCGAATACACGGATCTGGAAGTTCCCCACATTCTTAACTGTTTATATTTCTGAACATATTTTACTGCTCAAAACATTCAACCAACATGAAGTTCCATCAGCGGCTGACTCTCTTAACACATGTGACTGCTCTAACGTTACATGAACAGAAATTTACGTCCAGTCATGGAGTTTCTGGTTCAGGGTTTACTACCATCATATAACATATTAGCTCCATACAATAATGTAGAAAGGGTGTTGTGGAGGATGCCCCTCTCCCTTTAAAAAAGGTACAAATGAAAACTCATTTGAAAAGTCATTACTGTAAATAAAAGGAACTCCTGGAGATATATTTTACTTCAAACCTGTCATCACATGTAGCACCATTTGCAATAAAATACCCATTACCCACCCTCAATAACGGGAATCGGGAAGACCCACCTCCTTCGATCCCTCCACCAGGACGGCGGGCAGTCATTTCATCCACACCTACTCCCACCCCCACCCCCATCATGAAACTGCAGGTACTCCGTGCTCCATGACAAAACAAAATTCATTTTACCCATGAAAGAAAAACTTTTCAAATTTTAGGAGATCAGAAAAGCAACCGAAAACTAATTGTAGAGTAATTGGAGGGAAGGGAAGCCTAGCAATAAGCAGTGGGCCTAGGAGACTCTGCAATAAGCAGTGGGCCACCGACCGATGGGATTCGAATTTACGCTGGAATTGGAATGAGTGGAACAAGCCCTGGCGGAATATCCGCATCAAACGACACCGGGTGAGAGCCATGGGAGACCTCAGACCCCATTGTGGGTCTGACATCAGAAGCTTGGATATTAACAAAATGGTGACCACTGATAGGCATTTAAAGGGCCCTAACAGGCCCGACGAGACAATGTATACTGGAGGGGATGGGATGGTTAAGGTGGGAGTGGTAACAATTTTTCAGGAGATCTTTCAAATGTTTGACTTTGAAACGTATGAAACCAAATGCAATGTTACTTTCTGGGGCTAAGAATGGTATCTGGCTGCGCACTACCACCAGCTAAAACCCCTGCACACGTGTGTGAAATTTTACATACTAGTCTCAGCGGAAGGACACATGGCTGCCACAGGATTTCAAAAGTGCCAGGAGGAGAGACATCTAAGAGAAAGGAAAATGTAGCGGGCATAATTTTTGGTCCAGGAACCATGTCTTAGGACCCCTGGTGGTCCAAAAGAAAGCCCTCTACACTCTAAAAACTGTTGTGTAAAAAGTGTTGGGCAAAATACAAAATGCCCAACATGGGCAAATTATTGCCCAACAAATGGGTACCCATATTGTTGGGCAAATTAAGGTTGGGCAAAATCCAGGTGTTGGTAAAAGGTGTTGGGCAAGTTTTGAAGTACCCAACAGTTGGGAAATATGTAATTGACCAATCAGATGATTAGTTAAAGATCAGTTAAGTTTTACAGATAATTATTGTAATATAAGTGGTTCATTATAAGATCTCATGGTTGAATAAGGTTGTATTTGGTAAATAAAAAGCTAACGGTAGAATAGCAGTAAAAATCTGGACTAAAGTACTTAAAGAGGAATGGTCGCATAGAAAAAAGAAGTTTTCATTGCTACATAATCAATGGGAAAAGAAATACAAAGTTCACGATTGAGTTTGATACTTTAAACTACATACTTCACTGTTTACCTACCAAGTGCACCGTCGCCGGTGCCCCCAACTACTCTTGGAGGATAAACGGTGTATGTGTTAGGGTACTTTGTAATCATATATCAGGTTCTATTGAAATTATTGAGATCCAAACAAGCACCCAACATACTGTATAGTTGCATTGCCCAACACCTTTTGCCCAACAGTTTGCCCAACAGTTGGGAGGACACATATGTACCCAGTGTTGGTTAAAAAATGGTCATTCAGTTTTGCCCAACTACTGGGTAATTGCATTGCCCAACACCATTTGCCCAACAGTTTGCCCAATTGTTGGGAGGACACATATATACCCAGTGTTGATAAAAAGTTGGGCAAATATATGCCCAATATTTTTTAGAGTGAAGTGATGTATATTTTACTACAGCACGAGAGGTTCGAGATTTTTACACTAAAGCAGCAATTGCTTACTTCTTTTTCTACCCATTCTTTTTTCTTTGTTATATTTTTCTGGCTTCCCAATTGACTGTGTTTTTATCTTCCAAACTGGGCAGGTGCAACGCTACGATATGGTAAGAGGGGGATTATCCCACAAGTTTTGTCCTTGCCCTTCTTCTTGCGCCCCAAGTTGGATCATTTTAGGGTTAATCAAAAAATATAAACAATATTCCTCTCCTGAGACTTTCTTTTTTCTATCCAAAGATATGCTTAGCCCTCGGAGCTCCCGGGGCATTCTTGGCCCTGAGACCCACCCCACTTTGGGCAAGGTTCCGTGCTGCGCACGAAAATTCCCCAATACTTTCCTTTGCCCTTAGTTTGCCTCCAATTTTACTGTACTGTATACAAGAAAGAAAGAAAACACCTGGATGATATATGGATAGTTTCAGAATGCAGGAAGCTATGAACTGGTCAAAAAACAGCCCGGACGTAGCGCACAGAGAGAGTAGGTCTTTGCAAGGTAAAACTGTATCTTTTTCGTCATGCTAGCAATAACGAAAACTTGTAAGTAGTACTCACAACACAGATAAGTTTTCTAAACCACGGAACACATCCAGTTCAAACTTTGGTATAGACCCATCCCCGATGTTACTCACATCTCTGCAATGGAAAAAAATGTGAATAGTGGGTAGTCTCCTGAGAATGTTATCATGGACTTTGTTTTTAAAATGTTTCAAACAAATTTATTGAAGTAAACACGTCTGCCAAAATAACTTTCTAACGCATACAGGTCATATTCTTCTATTTTTTAATTTTGACTTTAAATTCTGCAGTCGTCATGGAGATCTATAGAAGCCTTTAATTTATGTACAAATCCAATTAGACTGACCTCAGAGTAGAGATTAAAACCCTGGGGATTATTGAAGTAAAGGACATTGAACTTCATTCATACCTACGGTGACTGTGACAAAAAGAATGGTTTGTTTTTATGTGCTGATATGCACGTTTCATACACTGCGTCGACATTTCAAACGACTATTTGAATGATGCTGGCTGTAAGCCAATTTTAATGATTTATGCTAGTAAACTAAAGAGAATAAGACTTAACATTGCTATTGGATTTTATTTACACTCTCATTCACTTTCATGATCTAAAAGGCACACCAAAATTGAGTAATATACAGAGAACTTGAAAATTAGGTAGTTTGTGATAAGAGTCAAAACACTCCTAAAGCGGCAGCCAATGTTGAAGTAAGGGAAAAATTCTGGATTGTGATGATATCACAGACCACTTACTCTGCTTAAACTTTTAAGCTATTAAGTCATAAAATACCAACACGCGAAAAAGATTGTCCCCGATTAGTAGGGTTCCAAAAAAAGGTTTTCTATGGATCTCAATCTAATAACACCTCCTTATTTAAAACCTAAGTCAAAAGAAAGGTACATGATACAGAGCTATATTGAGTAAGACTGCAATGAGAGTGTTATGGTGTGTTCTTCTATAAAGTGCAAAAGGTTTCATAAACGAGTGACTTAAAAGTCTGCATTAAATATGTGACGTTTGTGATATTTCAATTATATATCATTCATGTCAAATCATCCGGGCCTTGTTCACTTTCTGGTGATCTTGTGTCGTTATACTTCTTTTGCAGACATTTCTTTTAATTTGATTAATCTGTCCGAGACTTCAATTGAACGTTTGTCCTGCTTTGTCTTGGGCCAACCTGAAATGGAAGAACTAACAATAATTCATCAATTTAAACAACGGATGCGTAACATTTTCGTTTTATCACTATATGGTACTTACAAAACAGTTGTTTTATTTAGTCCGACGAATGACCCTGTCTCAATGACTTCGATAGGATTGTTCCTGATAGAACTTTAAAACAAAAGCAAAAAAAAAAATTGAATTAACTTTCAATCAGGTTAATAATGCAAACCATAGAGTTACTGTCTGTAACACCAAAGAAGAGATCCAACGAATTATGACAAATCTTTTCTACACTAATCCAAAACCAAATAAATTTCTGCCAGTACAAAAATTGTCTTCACTACACATTGTTGATATTGTTCATCATAACACAGGAAAAAGATACAGCTAACAGTTGAAGTGAATGATTCAGATCTCAATCCTGGTGAGGGGAGGGAAAAAATGTTACCTCCGAGTTTGAAAAAATACATATTAGGGGCACTTTTATAACCAGTTTGATGTTGTTTTTGTTGCAGTTGTAGATGTATAATGCATATTTAAAACCAGAAAGCCAAACGGCGGGCCACCTGGCATGCTTCGCTGTACCACATGTAAGTGACGCGCGCACTACCAGCTGAGAAAGCCGTCTCTACATGGAAAATTTCACAATGTTTCTTGCAATGAAACTCACATATTTTGGACAGCAGATAACCCACTAAACATCCCTGGACGAATCTTATGCAGTTGTAAGCCATTCAGATTTCTGTAAATGGAAAATGGAAAATAAAATTCAATTTTAAGTCAGCAATTTGAAAAACTTCCAAGTTTGATGATCAAAGGTGTCATCTAAATGGAATATTCTCTTGAAGTCATACTAAAATTTGTTATAGAGTTTACCTTCACATTGCAACTTATTTCTGAATGATTCCTAAAGCTAGGTAGGTAACAATAAATCTGATTGAAAGGTTGTAGCTAGTACCATCGGGTAATCATTACTACATGGACGTTACTCTGTCTGAGGTTATTGTTCAGCTAAGTGTAACATAACTGAATATAGCTTTTCGCAATATTAATGCTTCCACTTTGTAATCTTTACAAATAAATCACTGCGAGAGTTTCTGCAGTTTGTACCAGATTCAAGAAGCAGGTGTAATATGATAATAAAAAGAGGAATAAGACCCAACAGAGAAAAAAACGAACAAACATCTCCACAGAATGCAATTCAATACCAGCAAATTTTTTTGGTTGGACATTAGTAACGTTAAATTCCCCACTCAGCTAACTTTAGTTGAGAAGCGTACAATGCAGTATATAATACTCAAAATGTACCTCAAGCCACAAAATTAAAATATACATATTTTAAAGCATGAATCAGAAAGGCAAAATGCTTCATGATTTCTTGCCGCTGAAATGTAAGTAATAATGTATCCACAAAGTGCAAGCTTCCTACATTGAAATGTCATGAAAATCAGGTTCAGATACAAAAGTGCAGTAACTTTCAGCAAAACAAAGAAATAAAAAGGTTGTTATTTGAGTTACTATTCAATTTACAATCTTTTTATATCTTTGCCTGCCTACATCAATGACATCACAAGTTATTGCGCAATGTACCATTTTAAACTGAGTGAATTAGCTTCAGCATTTTACGTCTCGTCTTCTCGCAATGTTCCATAGAGAAGGGAGTTAAACTGTTAGAATTCATTTTGCATGCTGTTTAATATTTTTGTAGTTGCGTAGTTAAAAAATGATAAGCCAGTTTTTTGGCAAATGGTAATGTCAAATAATCTGCCAATGATGGAATGTTTACACTAGTTTAAATAAATAGTTTCAATAATTTATCTCAAGTTCTTACAGATATGGTAACCGCTCCAATTGTAAAAATGTGTTGGGCGCAATCATCTTCAAAGGATTGTCACTGAGATCTCTGCATCAAAAATAAAAATACTGATCATCTATAAAACTGGTTTTAACAATCCTGTATCTAAATGCTTATAAGTCCTTAAATCAGCAAAATATAACTATATGACGTGACATATAATTACCTGCCTTTGTTATGTTATATTGAATATTTCCCTTCCTCTTTCTAATGACAACTAAATGTATACCGGAAAAGGCACACAATTGGCTATCGTTAATTACATCAAGTTTTCGTATAAGATATGGAAAACTATGATCTGTCATTTAAAAGCCTCTTATGACTTCGAATTCATTTCATCAACCCGTTGACACTTCCTAACTCAGAATGCTCTCAGCCCAAGGATTAGTGTCATTGCCACCCCTTCCACTCAGAATGCTCTCAGTCCTACGATAAATGTCATTCCCACCCCTTCTACTTAGAATGCTCTCAGCCCTACGATAAATGTCATTCCCATCCCTTCTACTTAGAATGCTTTCAGCCCTACGATAAATGTCATTCCCACCCCTTTCACTCAGGGTCAAACATGACCATTATCACAGCTTGTATGATTAAGTTTCTTTTTCTGAAGGTTGTTAGACACTTATGTGTTTGTTCTAGTATCCTGTTCATACTTCTGCTGTACGTTTTCTGATTATGTAATTGTATTTGTGTGGACGAAATAAATGAAAGGAAGTGAAGAAGTGGGCATCTACTTTAAAAATGTTAAAAAAATACGTCCTTGCAGTGAAGCATTTCAGAATATCTCCAGCCCCTGACAAAAATGTGCAGTTCCCCCTTTACAGAGTTCACTTTTAGTGGAGCCTTAGTCTTCTAAGACAGAGGTAAAATTCATGAACTACTATTCTGCGATGAAAATTGACCGCTTCACCAAAAGAAAAAAAAATCGCTAGACGTGAAATAGTGGACCAGTGGACTAGGCTTAGGACTTGCGAACCATAGACTACGTTTTCAGGAATCTTTCCCCTGGAGCATAACAGGTCTTATTGAGGTAACCTGTTCTTTAGCGCTGATTGCAGCTATCTGGACTAATTGCTTAAAGTTGGTGTTTCTACACGCTTAAGGCAGTACTTTGAGCTTGCAACAACCGGAATGATAGGGTGCTGTTTAAAACCCGGATGTTCATCAAAATAATGCATCCAATAATCAGTTTTTATCAATGTCAATTGTGACGTAATTATTATGCAATCGGTAGAGCTACCGAAATTATTTCTTGGTTTTTTTACTTTCTAGTGCTTAAAATTTTCACGAGCATGTATATTATAATTTAAGAGAATTAAAAAAAAACGTTTTGGAAATATCATTGGGTTGCTGCTGTATGTCAAAGTAAGTGTTAAGTACTGTTCAAAAAAAAAAAAAAAAAAAAAAAAAAAAAAAAACACATTTTTTGATAGGAGAGTCCTAGCAATGTGAATGGGTTTATCATTTGATTTGAAAGCTACTGAATATTTTCAATTGGTTTATTGTCAGAAATTATCATGCGGCTATTAACATGTCCTGAACTACATTGCTAAAATGTCTCACATTTCGTTGTAAATTTACAGAGCAAAAAATCAAGGAAAACACAAAGGACAGAAAACATCCGGTAATAAACTTCCAGAACTTTTTTGGGAATGTTTATTCATTTCTTTTAACTATTCTTATGTAAATCTTCTGTAATTTTTGCAGTGTACCCCCATTTTGGGAAACACTGTTTTAGCTCCCGTTGGTAATTTGAGAAGCACGGAGACACATTACCCTACCCACCATAAAATACAGAATCAAAATACAAGTTAAAACTTACAATTTAGCTAGTCTGATCAGTCCTGCAAAGCTGTTAGCCATCAATATTTCTATTTTATTCCCTGATAAGTACCTGCAATGTAAAAGTGAAATTATTAACTTGCTTAGCTTTTACGCTAAGGAAAATTCCAGAGAATAGTATCGGAATGAAGGGTGCGGTCTAATTGTGTGCGTTAATCATCACGACATTGCGTTTACCGGTGACGTAATTTCATTAATATGGTTGTTACTTACAGAGTGTGCAGATTACTTTGACTTTGGAACGCGAACGGTCTGATCGACTTTATGGCACTTCTTGAAAGATCTCTGGCGAAAAGGAAAAGTCGTTTTATTATTTTTGAATAAATATAAGCATTTCTTCTCAGAGTTTGCCCCTAAGAAACATGTCATCTTAGCGATATGAAGAATTTTTTCCGAACGATGTTCTAAGCCAATATTAAAACCTACCAGTGTTACTATTATTATTTTCAGATGACCAACCCATTACTCATTCAATAACACCATAGTTTAAAACCCGACTGAAACATGCTATAGTTGAGCAAAGTTACTGTTTGGTATTTTCGATAAATGATCATAAATGACCATGAGGACTTCAAATCCTAGAAATGACTGGACTCTTTGCTATATTCGTATTCAAAAATAACTAATTGGCATAACACAGAAAACGTTAAGAGAGATACCCAAGGCATATGAAATGAGTCATATTAACGCCAACTGTGGTTACTTTTAGGAAAAATTATTGTGTATATTACTAAAACTCACAGTTCCTTTAGAAGGGTAAACCGATGGAGTTGATCTAACAGCTCTGTATCGTAGATGGAGATATTACCATCTTGGATTGACCTCTTGTTCACGTTATCAAATAATGTTGCAATGCCACTGAAATTCCTGTTGAGAATAATGAAAACGAGGTATATCCGAATTGTAATCATATACAATGCTTATACAGACAATGTAAAATTAAGGGTACAATCCGTGTTTGTTCGCTACGGAAATGTTTCAGTTATATACATACTCGAATCACCAGCAAAGGCTCATTCGACATAAAACTATCTTAGTCTCAAAGTGTTGTATAGTCATCAATTTCATATGAGCTACTCTGTGGTAAACCTTAAACCAAATCAAAGCCTAATTAAAAGCATAAAGACTAGTCGACACATCTACCAGGAATATGCCAACGCCCTCTTCATACTTACAATAGTCGAACTTCAGAAGGAATGCGAGAGATGAAACTATCAGTGATCACATGGCATGAGTACGAGAGACCAGTACAAACACACCCTGGTGGGCACTCCATACCTGGAATTACAACGAGACGGTTAAATCCATAGAAAGGTATGTATAGAGAGAACATATTTTCAGGGTAATTTTAAAACCGATATCGTTTCTGGGGAGGAACATAGCTCGGAAAGAAAAAGGAATCATAAAATATATTCCATTGTCTGCACACATTTCAAAACCTCATTTAAAATAATAGAAATAATTAACACATTGTGATAAAGTCAATTTGTATTTGAACTCACCACACAACCACTCATCATCCCCTGACAAGCATTGTTTGATACCATCACAAACGAAAATTTGAGAGACACAGCGACGAGTGCCCCTGCACCGATATGATCCTTCAGGGCAAGTGTAATTATCTGAATGGAAAGAATATTTTGAATATTATTCCATTTTGCCTTTCGTTCTTAGCTTACTCCTTCACTCCTTTCAAGATTCGATTATGATTCAAAGATTAACTCTAACACCTCGTGGAACTCAGAAACTCATATTTAAATATAGAATGTTACACCAATTAAAAAATAACGCTCTTACACGACAGAAAGAAATGAAAATGTGTTGGACAGCTTCCATCCCTTGAAATTACTTAATAAGGGAATACCTAACAGAAGTTTGCATTTTTGTGGCCTTGCAGAATTTCAGGCCTCTGGAAAATGATACTACATCTTGTCGAAACATTTTGCCCCAAAGGTTAAATATACTACAACCTATTTTATCCAAATGTTACTAGATGCTGATTTTCATGTAAGTATCTACATACAACTTTGTAGTTTTCTTGACATCAAAAGTCCCCATTACAAACCTAACGTACTGAGCAACATAAAAGATCTACCTACCACAACCAATTTCATCTTCTCCTGATGGACAGTCCCATCTGCCATCGCATCTTCGATGTAGAGGAATACAGTAAGAATGTGGACACTTAAACGTGAAGTTGCTGCACTCGAACAAATCTGGGTCAAGAAATAGATCGAGAGCATAACAAACAAGAACGTAGTGACAGAAAAATAATGCTTGCATAGACCATTATCCAAATAGCCATTACAAAGGATGCTGGGATATCCTGTTTAATACGTCGTTGCTTGCTACAGTAACTTGATAAACACAACGATTACCAAATTTTTACCCCACGATCCTTTGTTATCACTTTTGTGAAAAGAGTCTAAACATAATGGTTTATAGTTAAACAAATTTACAACTTAAATTTCACAAGCAGGTGCAGTACCCCAGATTTAGCCTAGATGTCTAGGTGTTGTGTAACCGTTTTTTCCCTTCGGTTAGGTTAGATTGAGTTTTACGGCCAAGTTTCCAACCAATTGGTTTAATCAGATTGCTTCGACCTGTTCTTTTTGGTCAGTTATAAGACCCACACGTGACATACTATTGATGCAGATGTTTAAATGTTGAAAGGAGTGTTGGTTGGTTAATGAAGATGTTGTACTTTTGAGGGACTCGAGTAACTCCTTCTGGTCTGTTTGTTTGTTTTCTTTCCATAGTTCTCCCTCAGAGAGTTTGGGGATTGGTAAAGGTTGTGTACAAGTTAACAATGCATAAGCTACATTTCCTTAACAATGGTTAAAATTATTTCTCATAGCAACATTAAGGTCTACAGGATTAAGATAGACTTGTAAATTTGATATTTCGCACAAACTAATGAAATTTTTCTTTGAAAATTCCCATTGCAAAGTGGTAGTCTCGTTAACTCAGCTCATTGCTACAGACACCCATTTTTTTAGGTAAGTACCACAATTTCAAAGGAATTTTTTGAAAGTTGTCTTCTAAAATATTAAGCGCACAACATAACTGTACACCCTATCAGCAAACGCTAATTTTCTTGAAATGTACCTTAAAGTTTTACGGAATAAAATATTTACCACAATGGCGTAAATGAGTCACATCTCTGCAGCCAACTTGGTATCCATACTGATCAAAGTCGTAAAAACACAGTGTTGATCTATGTTCACATGAGCCACTTCTGCATTGAATTTCATCAGAACCACATGTTTTTGAAACGTCAGGGCCTAAAAGATTGAAATGATAACGATTGCTTTGAAAACTTCTATTATACATGAATCTATAGACAAGTCGGAGCAGCGCTAGTGTACTGTAAAGTGACTTTAGTCAGCCATTAGTGGGGTCCAGTTGCCTTTAATTGTCTTCATTTATTGTCTTAATGTAGATTCAAACCCTCCTATACAGCGAGATCAACAATGAAATCAAGAGGCATTTCAATGTGAAACCATCCATGGTACAGGCACCGACACTAAAAGATTAAAAACTTACAGATCCTATTTATGACCGACTAAAATCAGACCTTCACTTGGTGTCCGCATTCTTTTAACAGTGACTTCCAGTCTACTAGATTTCCCACATTAAACATAGGTTGTATCTGATTCTGGGAACTATACTTACAGATGATTGTGATCTTGTGTAATACAATGTAAAAAGACCAAATAATTATATTTGTTTTTTGTTTTATTTTGTTCATCTTTTAATTTTTTCATGTTACTCTGACTATGGTCATTTTGCGCCAAATATATGAAAGAATTCGAAAAACAAGATTACAACTTCGCTACATATTCGGACAGCGCAAAAAGAAAACTTTTATTAGTGAGCTTTACTTCCCAGCATTTCGCAACACAATGCCCCAACTGGTCGAATATTCGAATTCCTCAAGGATTTGCCGGAAAAAATAGAAAAGTTTCATAGTCGGGGTAACGTTTTTATGAAAAGTAACAAGAGCCCAATGGGCACTGTGGTTCCTTGCTGGATGTTATAAGAACTAGTGTATAACCAGTCTTCGAAATAGAGCGAAGCGAACGCTCATACTCAATGTTTGTAACGTCTTCACCGGGGGTATTTTAGTACTTATATTACATGATATCAATGATTAAATTTTTGTGGCCAAACTTACATTCAACTTGTATTATGCTTGGTGATCCTTCAAAAACATTTCCTCATTTCCATATGTATTTATGCTGTAATCAAACTTGATATTATTACCTATAAACAATACACTATGTGGTTAGAGAGAGAAAAACACCCCTTGTACTTCTCTCATAAGCTATTTTTACCTGCTCTCAAATAAAACTTGTTATTACTTTAAAACAATCTACCATTTGTCTTGTTCGCCATCTCTACACAGAAAACAGGGTTTATTCAGCAGTTAAGCAGAAAGCAAGTGATTAATGGGGTGTGATAATAGAATAAGGATTAGGTTACCCCACAGAGCACAGCAGTATTAAAGAGACATACTGTATAACCCATGCATTGCTTCCACTTGCAGTGTGACCTGTGCATATTGAAATCTACAGATTTCAGTTATTGCCCTCTTACAACTTAGAATGATCCAAAATCTGTGTACAACCCAAAGTAATCATTACTGAACGAATGTAAAGGCCAAATTAAATTTCTAAGGTGTTTGGGTGTGTAAGCATGCAAAACCAGGTGAGATAAAAAATCTATTAAACCTATCTTTATATAGCTTACAACATTTTCTAAATAACATTTCCAGTGGTTGACCTCCAGTGACCATGCTGACCTTTGACCTTAACCAAACACAGATTGATTTGAAATCTGTCCTTTTTACCTTAAAATACTGTGTTAAAACGTTTTTCAGTGTTTGACCCCTGATGACCCCAGATGACCCCTTGACCTTCACCAAACATATCAGATTTCATCCTTACACAATAACACACCCACACACCAAGTATGACATCTATCCAAGTTTCCTACCTTGAAATATCATGTTAAGAAGGTTTTTAGTTTTTGACCTCTGGTGATTCCAAATGACTTTTGACCTCCACCAAAAACGATAGGGCACACCTTCAAACTATGGCACTTCTATATACCAAGTTTCAATTTAATCCAACTTTCCCTTGTTGAGTTACAGCGTACCCAAGCTAGCGTCACAGACACACACACACACACACATACACACACACACGCCAACCTGACTACATAGGTTCCTTTTGCTAACGCAAAGAACCAAAAAAGAAAAATATCGCCACATATTTGGGCCTGTCGCTGAAAAAGAAGTAATCATTCTTCATGTAGCATGGATTTAAAACTTGCCAAACATAATGTATGAAATGGCGAATTATTTGGAAACTTCAAAACTTTGCCCCACACAAAAAACGTTATATTCAAAGTTAAATTTTCTTGGAAATTAACAATTATTTCAAAGATTTTTCACACTTGCGCACAGATTATCGCAAGTTTTACTCAGCCCCATCTCACAGTGTAGTATTGCAAAAATTTTGCCGGAAATGGTAAAATATTCGGGTGAAGGTTGAAAAAATGTCTTGGACGTTTTTAGTTGCCACATAACATGGACTAACGGACAGACAAAAGAGTGTTCAGATGCAGTGTTCAATAAGTTTGCCATCTGTCCTAGCTGTCCCTAAAAATGAATCCTGACAACGGTTACGAAAATCGTTTAGGTTGTTTTTAAATTATATAAGGACAAAGTGTGAGAATATTTCCCCATAAGTTTGCCTGAAAATTTCGTATAAACCCATCTCGTAAAGAGACGTTTTATCAAAAAACGTTAGTTAAATCACTCATAGTCGGAAGTTCAGTCAGACACATATATAGACAACTTCACAAGATTCTGAATTCGGTTAGGACTCTTTATAGAGTCAAAAAGATTGGAATGCCTTCAACTCCGTTGTACAGTCCCTCCCACAAGAAATTTAATACAAATTTTATCAAACGGTAGCGATGTATTTTATCTGGTAATTGTGTCTGATTTTTCCATTGGAGTGATTATTTCATTGCAAACGAAAGATCAATATAACGACTGCTTTGGTTATAAGTAACAGGCCTGAGAAATGTCACTTCCGGTTATCTGACGGGTGGTGATTGTCAAAATTGTCTATATTCTCCGCGCGAAGCAATGTTGGATCTCTGTTGTATCGTCTCTCTGGCAGAGTTACCTATTTTCCGTTCAAAAAGTCCCCTGCCCCAAAACTGAATGCTCCCGTATGCCTATGAAGACACTTACAAAACGTCATATTACGAGAAAACTCAAGAAGAGGGTAAGGGGGTTACAACTTACAAGTGACCTTTAGGGTGCGTTTGAAAATCATTGCTCGAACAGAATGAGTGTAGAATACTTCGTCGAACCTACAAGCCAGTTACTCACCACGGGAGAGGCAAATCCATACCGTATTTGAAAAAAGAAGGTGAAACTTACGGCATTGGGTGGGTTCATCCTCCCAGTTATTGCCTTGGCAATCCTTGACTCCATCACAATAGGCTCTCCAAGGTATCCATTTACCATCATAGCACTGGAAGCCAAATTCTGAAGACTCTACAAACATTCGAAAACATAAAACACTTTGGCAAAGCAATGGCGCGTATGGGTAAGGCAAAGATTTACTTTTACTGACAGTGTAGAAAAAGTGGCTTGAAATTACTAAATACAGTGTAAGAATAAAACAAGTAGTTTAGACCTGCAAGTGCAATCAGTCTACTGTCAAGAAGGAAATCATGAGAATACCATAAGTTCGATTGCCATATAGCTGTATAGGCTGACTAACTGCCAAATAAAGGTGTAAAGTTTGGCGTAATTAATGGTATGTCTTTCCATATGGATGAGGGAGGTTGTGAGTTTCAGTACCCACAGTGTCTTGAATGAACTCCCACAATCTGGCAAAACACGGGCCATGTATTGAGACTTGCGTTCACAACACGGTCGTTTAAACCACATTCCTTGGGTAACAGGGAGTACATAGTACTTTCGGCCCAAGCAACGGCTACTTCAAAGATTAATATGTAGCAAGGCTAATAAGAGTTTGGATGGGGAGGGAAACTTATGGTAGGTAAAAACATTGTTTTTTTCTCATTACAACATGTTAAGCACATTAAGCACATTACTGTGTTCTCTTTTACAGACTAACTGATAGAGGCTTATTAACTGCAGTGCTTATTTACGATTTCACTTCATTGATAAATCCTAACTGCATAACTGGGAGAGTAAGTAAGGTAGGTAGGTAGTAAGTTGTTTGGGATGGTTGTGAAGGAAGGGAAGGGAAAAGAAGGGAAGGGAAGGGAGGAAGGAAGTTAGAGTTTTATGGCCTAGTTTCCAACATATTGGTTCAGGTCGAGCCTTTCTTACAGTTGTGGCTCACTGGCTTTGCTCAGATTTACACAGAGCACAAAGCGACACAATATTTTATGGACGCCTGGAAGACTTTGCATCATCACATGTTTCAGCACTACTAAGTCAATAGGCCCTTAAGTTAATTCAACATTGCGCCAAGGCTGGGCACGAAGCCAGGATTGTGTCAGGGTGGTGGGGTTTGGTGTTATGGGGAGGGGGGGTTTGATGCAACACATGAGGGAAAAGTCTAATGATAGATAGAAAAATGCCATTTTAGGTGTCTTTGCATTGCAAGGTTGAGTACTGGGGGTTCTACAACAAAACTCACCACCGTGGCTACGCCACTGGGCCGGGAGACAAAACATTTTTGTGTTTTTTTTCCTGCACAAACCTCTAAATATCGAGAAAACACAAATCGCATTTGCTTTACCATCTTGCACAACTAGTAATCTACTAAATTTGTCACGGAACATTAAACGCATTAATTTTTTTTCAAAAAAGTCAACTGGATGGGCACATCCCCCAGCGACTTCCTGCGTGGCCAATCATGAACAGAAAAGTTTGTATGAATAAGGCTGTGTATAAAACGACAACTTTAGATATTCTGCAGGTTGAGAACTTTGGAGTTACATTACTACATCGAAACATACAGTTTACAATTTAGAGAAACTAGAAATTTCGATTGTGCTCTAGCTGTATTATGGAATTTTAAAATATCTGTTTCACCTGGATTAGAGAAATGGAATCGACATAGTAGGGTCTAACCAGGGATCTGATCCAGCGACCTCACATCAGTGTAGCTACCGCCCTAGCGTAACTCAATTTTACGGCGAAATCGTTTATTACAGTTTTACTGAAATATTTACTAACAAGGTTTCATTTGAAATGGGGGCAATGCGCACTGTTGAACAAGAAATTTCCTAACTGGCTAACGTAACCCTAATCCTTAAACTAATCCCTAACCCGAACAAAGAATTCAATCGATACAATACAATTGGAACAGCCAATCAAGAAACACCTTGTTAAACATTGCCCATCTACCGTCATGTTGGAATACTTTCCCATTTTTATCCCTCTGTTTCAAAATGACAAATCATTTCCGTTAGGGCTAGGGCCACCTATTCTAAATTGGTGAAGTAGCTTTTGTTGGTTTATATTAAACTCTCAATGTTTCAATTCACGTTACCAAACCCGACCTTCCTTCTATTAACCTATTTGTTAAAAAAACTGTAACATACATCATCATTGATTTCCATCAAGAACTCGTACAAATAAGTCAATTCTATTTTTAGCTATCTAAAAAGAAGATGTGATTTCTTTGTTTATTTCCTCTTGGGAGACTCCATTGAAACATTTCATCACCCGAGTGATGAGTTTTACACATTAAAAAAATCTTACAACTTGCCCGGGTAAGAAATAATTGGCAAACAAATTACAAAACAAATTACGCCCGATTGTTGAGGCTACACGAATCATTTTTTTTTTTTTTTTGCAGTCTTAAGCCCAAAGTTTTCTTTGGTCAGTTGCAAAAACTTCGAGTGTTCGGAAGATATATCTTGTTTGTATATCATCACTTTCTTAGCTACAACTAAATCCCCCAAAACTGAAACATTATTTCATTCCCTTCCCCCATTTAATGCACTCCCTTCATAACCAAAATATTTCACTTGCATTTTCATTCAATGAGGTTCACTCTTGATGGCCTTACCACAGTCAGATTCATCAGATCCGTCCACACAATGAGGTATCAGGTCACATCGCTCGTTCGCCTCAATGCATTGCCCATTTTTACATGTGAACTGGTCCAAACTGCAGACGGGATAAGCTGAAAGTTAAAACAATGCATTTTGTAAGAATTAGGGATGCACCGGATATCCGGTCCGGCCGGATTATCCGACCGGATAGTGAAAAAATCCGGTTCCGGCCGGATTTAAAAAAAATCCGGCCGGAACCGGATTTTTCTGTAAACTTGGGTAGCATTATGTACATTATTTGAGTTAAGACAAACATGAAAACTGAAGTTACTGTTTCAGAATTAATTTAAAGTTCATAAATTATAGCTTATCAATGCATGTTACAGTATATAACATTTGAACACCTTTATTTGACCCTTAAAAATGACTGAACCAAACAGGCAACAAAGTTATAAAAGTAACTGATTTACATGTACATGTAACAAATATGACTTCAAATTCCCCCAACTGTGTGAAATAAACTGAATTGTTGAAAAGACCTTTCATGCAATTTAAATAAGTCTACTGCAGTGCACAATAGTACTGTACAAAATGGATAATCCATATTACAGTTGTACCTGAGTCACATCATTCAAGGCAGTGTTTTCGTTTAATTGCACTGGGTTGTCTACAAATACACACTTAAGCACTTCACTTTTAAACACTTGACTTTTTAACTCTTACTTGACCATAAAAGTTGTGTAGTACAAGCAGGAAATGTGTTTCATCTTGAATTTCCTATGTTGCCTATGGGGTCAATATCAATGCTTTCTGTCCCTAACAATTAATCACACACACTTAAGTATACACAATATGATTAGTGTTCGACCGATCATCTGTTAAGTAATCGTCATCAAGCCGATTATTCCGTCATCGGTAAATAATCGGCATCGGTAAAATTCTGCCATTCAACCCATCATTGCCACCGATTATTTGTAAACTGGAAAAAAGGGGCTAAATATACTTGAAAAGGGCTCTTAGTTTGATTAAAATCCCCGTAAATACTCAATCTATTAACTTCCCGCCAAAACGAGATGCATTGATAATCACAAGTATAAATTTAACCCCTGCCATGGGAATGATTGCTTGATATTTTCAGCTATAACCTGTTTGTTTTACCTGTCAGTGAAATCACATTTAGAATTGCATTCAAGGGGTATTCCTTGCTGTCTCACAGAAAGTGCCGTGTAAGTTGCTGTACAAACTGTTCTGCACAATACACATAGTACAGACTGTCTTATACAGCCAGCTAGCGAAGCCAGGCGAGTCCCATGCTAAATTCACATAGAAACGGCACCACAAATATCTGCGTACGTGGTTTATGTGGGGATCTGACTTATGTGCATTTCAGTTGCAGATTCTTTTTAACAAGACGTAAGTTTTGGGTGAGAACTGCTAAAAATATACAGGGATATTTATATCCGAAAGGAACCATAAGGTATGTTAATCGGGTGCAATCGTTTTGCTGCCCAGAACTGCTAAGATTATCACGATTGCTCTACATGGGGTCTGTTAATGAGGGAGCTCGAGAGTAGCTACAGTACATTAACGCAACTACAGTACAACCCAGTACAGTAAAAGAATGCAAATGTTCTGACATGATTGGGGGATGAAAACTAGACACAGCATGATGTTGGCCTTAAAACTAAATTATCAAAGGCATGTGACATCAACTGCAAACAATTCTATTGTATTAACAGTTGATTTGTATTTTCACTTTTGAATTGAAAATATTACCCCTACAAAAATGATATCCCGTTTGTGAAACAAACGGAACTATTCCCAATATTTTCTGTCCTGAACTGGTAATGGTATACACGATGTGCACGAAGCAAGGGGCATGTACTAAAGAGACAAACATGTGATTTCCCTCTTTCTAATAACTGAATAATCAGTAATTGGCATCGGACCGATTGTTAAATTAATTAATCGGTAATCGGGTATTACCAATTATAGCGTAATCCGACAACCACTAAATACGATGTTATCAATCATATAATAGGTAATGTCAGATTGTGTGATATACTGTACAGTATCTCTGCAAAAAAATTATTGATGGCAAATGTGCTTCAGTTTTTAGATATCATGGCATGTTTATACACTAGAAATGATGTATAAACAATGGTGCTGTTCATAGTTAAAAACCTCAACCCTAGTCTTTTTACAGTACATATGAGCAGTCCATTCAGTACTCACTCCCCAAGGACTCTCTTTGCCAAGTATTACTGGTCTACATAATTTGTACAATTTTTTTGAACAAGTGGTGATGTACTGTATTCCAAAAAGAACACTGATATGCAAAACAAATTTCAAGATTCCCCCAGGAGTTTTCTCTACAAATACTCACTTAGGGAGGGAAAATACAAAGAGCTCTTACTTGCCCTGCTTTGCAACATTTGTGCTGTACTTCTGCAGGAACAGATTTTCATGCCTTTTTTCTATTATACTGTACTACAATTTTTGGTTAAAAAATTAGTTAAATACACTTGTACAACACTTGAAGACAAATTTATAGACATTTCCCATTAGTCCTTCCCAAACATTATGTCACAAAGCAAAAAACTCCTATCCCAGAATTTCTCTGCTTTTCTGAATTTCACTTTATTCACCTACATTGCAAAAATCCGGTTCCAGTCGGAAAAAATCCGGCCGGATTTCAAGTTGGTTCCGGCAAAATCCGGTTCCGGTCGGATCCAAAATTTTGGATCCGGTGCATCCCTAGTAAAAATAACACTTAGGGAAAAAAACATGTTTCAACCTTTTGTTTCATCTAGAAGAAATTCCTCTAAAATCGGGTCTTATAATCACGCTGTAGTTCACACCCACTGGTTTATAAATCCCAGCTACGATCCTCGACAAAGATGCACGGGGCAAACCCCGCTCCCCGCATGGACGCCGCAACATTAAACGGGGAATTTTGCGTTTCGTTTATTTCTTGTTTTGCTGGTTTTCCCCATCATTTTTGTCGTCGAAAGTAGGTTTTCAGTCATTCACTATGTTATCCTTAGTGATAATAAACAGTTACGCAAATTTTCCTTTTAAGTCAATGTTCTGTTTTTAATTTAAATACTGTAATGAACCCTCAGTCACCCATCCCACATGATCGACATATGTCTCCCGTACAAAACGCCCATGCAGGAACAGGCAGTCTACTACTAGTAAAAGTCGACATAGGCTCAGTCGGGAAAATCGTAATCGAAATTTGGAACTGTAATTTCAGATTTTCCAACTATGGTTGCTCGTAGTATTTTCTTTTTTTTTTGTGGGGGAGGGGTGGGGGAATGGGGACATCTCTACACCGGCCTGGTTGGAACAAGCCAGTGAGCCAAAAAAACCCGGAGGCTCGACGTGAACCAGTAGGTTGGAAACTGGGCCGTAAAACTCCATCCAACTAACTTAAGGATTCCTGGTAGGATGTTGCTAGTAAAAACTTTCAACACCAAGTTTTTGAAAGAGAAGTATTTTGGACAGAATGATGAAAGCTATTTAAACTCCTCTCAACTTACCGCAGTCGTTTTCATCGGAGCTATCTAAGCACTGAGGATTATGGTCACATACGAACGATATTTGTAACATTTCCCCTGAGCCACATTGGAAGAATTCAGAAACATCAGTCTCTGTTGAAACAAGTTTTAAAAAATCAACAGACCAATAAAAATAGAACATTGAGCATTTGAGAGCACTTGAAGACATGATAGACAGAATGTTAGATACATTGATATCCGAGTAATTGTGACCGGTTACAATGAGTAAAACAGCTACCGGGGCCAGTTTGAGCTCAAGTGGACAAAACTTATAAGAAACATCCCGAGTTCTCCAAAACAATTCAAACGTTCACGGGCGAAAATTAGCTGCATGCAAAAGGCACTGCTTCACTTCTCGATTATTACATTTAACTGAATAATCCTGGCGTTTAGCCAAAAAAGTGTCGACTGTTAAAACTACCCATTGTCCAAGTCTGAAAAACAAAACAATAGCAAAAAGTGGCCTATTAGAGATCCCTACCAATTTTATTACGTTTGAAGCATGAATATTTGTACATCAGAATACCAAAATCCCCAACGATTCTTCAAATGAGAGTTCCTTTCCTGCAATTCTGACTAGTGAGTGAGTGCTGTAATCATCCCAACCAAACCATCATTTATGTTAAACACACTGCTAGTTTTCGCTTAATCAAGCAAATAGAATAAGGTTATATGTTCATTAAAGGGAAATATTGCATTTAAAATGCTTCAACATAGCATTAAAAGTAGCTCTAGTCATTTAAATCATTCGTTCTCAACAATAAACCCCAGCAATAGTTCCGTCTCCTCAAAATATTATGCACAAAAAGAGTTATGAAAGTTGCGTCTTTCAAAATGTTGAAATTTTGGGTGAACAAATCATTCTTGAGAAACAAACAACTGAATTTCTTTCTGATGGTAACTTATTTCTTGAAAAGAAGGCTACCATGCCTTATTTGAAATTATTTATCACTCTTTGCCAATAAATATTGGTTTCAAAAGGATGGAAAACAAACGCAACTTTAAAAAATTGTCCGACACGACCCCCAGACTTCCAAAGCCTAAGGGGGGGGGGGCGATTGAAATATCAACTTCATTAGTTGCACTGCGTTGTAGCCTTAAAATATTCAAGATGTTCATGCAGTTGGCCTATTCTTACATGGTGACTGCAACACACAGACAATGGTAAAGTCACCGCGTAAAAACGTACCTGTAGGACAATGTGCCTCATCGCTACCATCAGGGCAATCTTTTGTTGAGTCACAAACTTGAACTTTCTGAATGCATTCGTTGGAAGAACATTGAAATAAGTTGGCGCTGCATTGCTGTCTTTGATCTGCAAAACAGAAAAAAAAAAAAACGGACACTTCCTTTCTTTTTTGAAGATAAGGTTAGGAAGGTTAGGATTTGCTGTTTTGAAAACAGCAGATCATAAAGACAATCAATTCTATCCGTTAAAGGTGATGCGATGACATTACAGTTTTACATAAGGCACTTCATCTCTTTCCTTAAACACAAAAAAATCTGCAGTTTTGGGGATAATTGAAATCGACCTCTGTAAAATCCTATTATCTCACGTGATGCCTCGAAGACTGCATCATTTTCTACACAAGTAACTTACAAAGTTCTTATTTCGTTCCACTTTTTGCTAGATTAATTCATTTGGTGTGAAAGCCTATGTTTTTGAAACAAAATTACTTTAAACACGGTTAAGTACTGAACAAAATTGTGAACTATTCCTCTCACCATCTTGTTAGAAGAAAATTATCTTCCAAGCAAGATACACTCAGTAAATGATATATCAAGTTTAAGTGTCATTTGTTTATCTCTGCTGTACCTGCCGTAATTTATTACTTTCAATTGGCTGTACCCTGCCGTAATATCTTACCTTCAATTGGCTTTGCACAAATAGCCCCTCCAAACAAGGTATACTTGCATTCGGTTTTCCTCATCTTCCAATGGCGTGACTCTATCATGAGAACCGTACAAGTTGTTTCGTTACCCTTATTGACAGCATTTATCAAAATAGGTAGTGTTCCTTGGTAGGCTGAGATATGATCCATATAAAATTCTAAAGCTGATGCAATGGGATTCTGGACAAATGACAGTCCTGCTTGGCAAGTCTTGTTTTGAAGAAGTAAATCATGAATCGGTGCTTTTACGCGAGTTACCGCGATGCATTGACCATTGATGAAGACCATATATTTTGGGCAAACTGAAAAAATGAAAAGAACAAACCTTTTTCTTTTTACATTGTTTAACATTTTACAATGTTTATAAATTTTCCATTTCAATGTTTCGGAAACAGCACTGACGTTACTGTTGTTGTCTAATACCACCTTCCGGTTTTAACGCGTCCATTATCTAAAACCGTTACCAGTCTTTGCAGAAAATACACTGAAGCATGAAGGAACCCAAATTTAATCGACAGAGATTTCAAAAGTCGTAATTTTGTGGAGATGTCTCTCTGACAAAACGAAAGCATGGAAGGCATGCAAGATGTGTTACTTTTTTTATCCTTTGACAGACACTTTTAAAGGCAAAATACTTGTTATTGCTCTAAGTCCCAATGAAACTTGAACACCTTACACTGCTGAGAAAATTTTTCTGGCTACTTTAAAAAGATATTTTTAATAAGCTTTCCTTGCATGTAATGCAAGGCATGCACATGATTTCAGACATTGCTGAGTACATGGTTTAAACTATGCTCGAAACAAGCTTCTGTTTCACCACAGTTATTATAGCATATATCAACTATGGTTTCACGGTTTCTTTCAGTTTGCGGAAATTCACCCTGATTCTTTGGCTTAACATGCTCTCTCGACTATTCACTTGGGGCGCATAAGAAATGCAGTATAATTTAGGGTGACAGTAGCGTGGGGCCAGGGACTATGGCCCCACCCCTTGAAGAAGAAGGAAAAAACCTGAAAGGGCAACAGAAGCGCATCCATATTTGCCGTTAGGCTTGGAACCCTTCCCAAGGACGGGGAATGTATAAACCGTGTCATCCTCTGGTGACATTTCTTCGATGTTATTCCTTTTCAGTTGGTAATCACAAAACATGTACACCAGCTACCTTCAAATTGATCCTTAGTAGACACCATTTTGCCTCCAGTCAGATTCGAATACGAAAATGCACCCGTACCCATGTCAGTCTAGAAAATTTACCATTTGACCCAACTTCACAATTCTTGCGCACTTCACTAGGGATGAGGTTAATTATGAGCATGACCAAGGTAAACCGAGTGCTGGACCTGTGGCAGATAAAGATACTTGGCTCTATGCAATTTGTTACAACTTCTGTGTAGCTTCAACAATTAGAATTCACTGTCAGTTACTGTTAGTAACACTGGAATCGTTAATATTATGTAACAGGGATTGAACATGGAATGAAGACAGTCAGGTATGGCTTTTTTTATTCAAATTTAACTTACCTCCGGTGAACAAGTTTACCACTGTTTCTTTATGTCGAACGTTTGTTCCTAGAACCAAAAATAGTGGGAAAACATCAAAATACATATCCCATTGCTTTCGTGTAGATGTAAGCTTAAATGAAATGTTGAATACGCACTATATAAGCATGAAATAAAAGGTGAGTGAATATCGTAAAACTGAGTCACCTTATTTCCAATGTGACTCATCTTTGTATTTTAGCACTCTTTTCCCCTCTAGGTCAAAAACCAAAGGTTGCCCCTCAAATAGACTCTGCTCTTTGGAAAAGCTGCGTCCCATGCCGAAGGGACACGTAGACTGAACTGACGAAGCTCTTTGCATTCACATGGTTTTGTCAGGAGCGGTGGATATGTGCTGCAACTTGGACAAACCGGTCTACAATTACGCAATTTTTGAACTCTTGTGTTTGCCAGAATATTCTTCTATGTGACAGTTACCTTTATAACTGTGAAAATAGAACAGCAATGCTGTGGTGAAGCTCACATAATTTCTATCGTCAACTAAAATCAGGAATTCAGTGTTATCATCTATTCATCTGCTTCCAAACTCCCCTTACATAACAAAATTAAATGCAAGGAAATGAAGAAGAATGAGGGCAAACATTTGTGATTTTGCATGTTACCCTACATCTGAAATAGTTTTATGACAAATATTATCTATATATCTTGCTGCGTAATTTCTCAAATCATGAAAGCCTGGACTGTGTACCTTCATAGGCAGTTAGAAAAAATCAATAACTTATGTATGGTGTACCTATAAACTCTTCAAGTATTGCAAAGTACATTGAATTGCACCTACAAGCGCAACAGTAAACACTGCATGACTTTGTAGTGATCAAAATAAAATAAGGAGACTCAAGAGGTTGCTACTGTACTGGGACTTGAACTCAAAACAGTTATATTGCTATTACTTGCCTTGACCAATTCATGATGAATTGAACAGAACAGAATGGGAGATATATCCACAGTAGACTAGTTACAGCCTACTTCCCTTAACACTAACTGACCAAGACCAGATCAAACAGCCTGCATAACTACGGGCAAGATAAAAATTAAGCACACAACCAAGCACATTGTTATTAGTGCAATAAATAAACAGCTAAATGATCAGCAAGCACAATGAATCTCAACCCTACAAAAGCAGCTTTAAAACACAACTGAAATTTTGTATTTATGGTTTGCTCCCACGCAATCATTCCTCAAAATTTCAGCCCCCTAACCCCGCAAAGGAGGAAGAATAACACTTGTTGATAAGTTGACGCCATCTGTCTCATTTGATAACCTCACACATACACAGTACATGTGTGAGCTAAAATGTAGAACGCGAACGCATGGAAATCATGTCGAAATTTTTAAGCAAAAATATTCCTTTAATCACAAAAGAGACAACGTGAACTGTAGTACTTTCACAAATTATACATTGTTGATATGGATGATCATAAAGCACTGTCATCATTTTAAAAGCCTGTCAAAGTATGAAAATATGGAAATTTTGCAACTGACTTACAACAAAAGATGATTGCAATGAACCAATTTCGTCACTAACCCAACTATAATCTTTTATACCGGTTGGGTACGTTCACACATTTTTGGATTCACGCCGCTATATGCACGACCATGCGTCCCCTTCCCAGATCATCGTCTTCAGCCATTATGGGAGACTTTTACGGCGAACATTTTGCACCGTAGTAAACTAATTAAGTTAAATCTCCCCTCTTGATACTTGGCGCTTCCACAGTAATTATCGATTACACCATTATCATTGACTTATTTAGAAAATGAAAGAAAATTACCCGTTCGTTCTGCAGGTTTCTCACAAATGTACTGTGATGTATCAGAGGATGCGCAAGGCACATCGTGCCAATGGTCTGTTGAGTGAAGGTTTGTCAGGTCGATTAAAGAACATTCCTCCATTGTACCTCCGTTTGGCTGACGCATCTTCCAATTATTTTGACTTCAATAAAGATAAGACAAATACAAACAAATGGTTACAAAATAAGATTCTTTCTAGAGACCGAAATACTTACGCACATTTCATAATCGAAAACAATTAGACATAGACATCGTAGCTTACTAAACGGGCTAGGTTATATGTCTGTCGCTAGTTCAAAGCAGGTTTTTCATTGTTTAATTTAAGATTTCAAAGTGAAGACACCTCAAATCAAGGAGTACCGTAATGGTAACAATATGAAACATAGACGACGTGTATCACGTGGGTGTATCCTTCTCGTGGTGTAAGATAAAGTGTATTCGACTTCCCATCGATCCGTAATGAAATGTGGAAGAACGTACATGACTTCGTTCAAACTTGTCTACTGTCTTAGCATAGCGCCACCGTTAGTTTCCACCGACCGTTTTAAAAAACTGACTACCCTCAGCCAGCTGGAAATAATATTCATATTTGTTTCCATTCCAGTTCATCCATACAACGTACAAATGCAAAAGAGGTTATACTGTTATAGTGAAGCTCGAAACGGGAAAATAGAACAGGCATGTATGTTTCCAAGAAAGCTAGGAACTTTTCCACAGTCACCGGCAAAATAACGTAGTCTACTTCAGAAACACACACAAAAACAAAAAGAGGAAACATACAGAGAATAAAAATGGAAGAAAGAGAGAGGGTGGTAGCAACGAATACCACATTAACAAAGTAGAAAATTTAATAATTATCAAGACGAAACTTCTGTAATTGATTCTCAAAAGTGTTATACGGCTTAAGCTGTTTTAAGCGATTTGAAAGGCTGTTTTATAATCTGTTGAATACTTAATCAAAACCTTTCCTCCTTTTAGTATGCTGTCTAGCAACGGAAAACAGGTAGTTGTTTCTCGTGTATTCCAACAAAGTCGAGATACAGCTAGTATTATCAATATCCAGATTTGTAAGTAAAAACACATGCAGTCGGTATTTTGATTTTTTATTTGCAGTACAACCACTAAAATAAAAATTGAACAAATTGCAAAATGATCAGAAAATTTTGTGATATAGTGAACGCACTACAACCGTTTTCCTGGCTAAATAAGGGGCACCGTTTAAACCTGTAAAAACATTTACATCCTCCCGTTTCTCAATTGAAAACATCCCACAATGGTTTTGTAATTCATTGCCGGATATTCTACCGTTTCGGGCAAATAGTTGCCGAAGATATGAAGTGAGACTGAAGAATAATTGTTTGTCCCCCTTATGTATAATCATCTTTTGTAACTTAATTTTTACATAACAATGTTACCAGAAGCTTTTGTAGTTGCAATACATCTCTAGATTGTAGTAGTTGAAAGTTTACAGGTCTTGCATCCACGAAATTCTTAAATTTCTATATGAATTTGTATATGAAAAGTTTTTTTCTTTGTTTTAGAAAAAACTACCTTTACAAACTTGGGAAGTGGATCAGCAGCGAACTGATGAAACATATCACCACAGATGACACTTTTACAAAATTGCACGTTTATTGTCAGCTCAAATGAAGCTTAGGTACCGGTAATTCCCTATGCGTTGATTGGTTATGATCGCGTAGATTCCAAGTTCCAAGATGCAAAATTCGGTAAATTTTGAGGCTCAGCAGGTCCAGTAGCATTGCGTGAGAGCATCAAGTCTCTATAGAAACAGCGTTAATTTGCACTCGGAGCGTGCCGACAAAATCTAGCAGTTTTCATTTTATTTGATAATACCGCTTTCCTCCTTTATATAATTTCTCCGGCCTCCTTTCCTGTTGTTAATTTTAAATATCATTTGCATTTGGTACTCTTTTACAAATGGGGGAAGGTCCCCCACCCCTCAAAATTTGGGGGCGTTTCCCCGTCACAAGATTGACGCCCATAGGACTTCCTTACAGAAATTTGCAGATGAAATTAACGGCTTAAGCAGTAAATGAGGGGATTTCCTCTAAGTTTCACGGGGAAAACAATAGTTTATCAGCAGCCTAGGAATTCGTTCAAAATACCAACGTTGTAGTAAACATAACCATAGGGACACGTAAGTAATATCATGCAGACCATGATTTTTTATTTTCATTGTAAGTTTGGTTGAGTTTCAGAGGAATTACAGCATTGAGCGTTGCACACTTCACAGGTACAATGGATCATAAGGAATACTTTGAACTTACTGTGTAGGAACGGACCAATCAGAGTAGCTAAGTGGTGTCTTGTCCTTCCAGACGTGAACACCTAGTGTGCGATCCAGCTGTAGGCCTGCACAAAACAAACATATCCAGAAATGCATAATTAACACGAATCTTAAACTTTAGAAAAACCGGAAGTCTTGAAATCGTACCGTAACTGACTATGAAAAGGGGAGGAAATCTCAATTTGTTAGATGCGATTTACCTACAAGTTCTATTTTATAAATAACGAGAAAAGTCTACGTTTATAAAATAACTCTCTTTTAAAAAGATTTGAACCAGGCGTTATAATTCTGTACGTGTCTATGACCACCACTTTCAGAAAAGTAACAGGAGAATGCAGAAACCAGAAAAAGTGATACATTGTAATGAAATTTTGCAACTCAAAAAAAGAATACATGGAAAATTTTAGAGTATTATTTTCAGATGGTGTCGCTTCTATAATTACTACTCACAAATATGCTACATGTTACGCTACAGGATGTGAGGGCGCGTCTCGTTTAAAAAAGCTCATTAAGTTAACATTGACAAATTAATAAGAGCCTTAAAGGGTCTCCACCACATAAAAATGATTACAGTTTGCACGTTAGGTCAAGTAGGATGTTCGGTAGTTACGGAAAGAGTTAAATTTTGAATTTTGTGATATCCTGACTTGTAACTGTTTGAAGCATAATTAAAAAGTGTCTGGTAATCGAATTGAACCGATAAGTATCATCTGTCATTGATATATGAAGAAAACTTCACAGGTCTGAAAAAAATTTATTGAACTTCAAAAACCAACTCAATGAGGCTATTTAAGTCACATTCTTAAAGGTAGTGTAACATGTTACCAAAATGTGATCTTTCCTAAGGAAAAATTCATTGGAATTACTTCAATGTCTTTAACGGTTCTCAAGATATATCTCTTCAAAGTTTGAATGTTTCTGAAGCATCTTGTTGCTTATGCAAAAATGATGATGTGGAGCGTTACACAGTGCTGACATTTCTTTTGTTTACTCTATATTAATTATCTCTTAATTACTAATCAGATAGTTTATGGTTAGGTAATTGATGCTGATGATTTCCAAGGGCACAGTTATACTTCCAAAAACTGTCCTTGAAATGAAGATTGTAAAATAAACAAATAATATGAGCCATATATGGTATGTCCCTCTCATGACATTACAATATTTGCATATTGAGCTCATGTTTGTTAATGTTTAAGTGCAAACCAGAAATTGCCCTCTAAAACCGTCAATTTTTTGACAGATTGTAATTAAAGTGCGGCTAATATCTTATTTTTAATGCTTTTTACGTCCAGTTTTTACCTTTTCATGTCACATGACCTTTAAAATTTAAAACATACGTTACCTATGTAGGTTTTGGTGTTGTTAGAGAACCAAGTCGATGTCAAGGTCCCATGCACAAAATTCATCTCCTTCACGTCGTTAATGCTTACAAGGAAAGCATCTTCTTCATCGCAGTGACGCTGAGCGTCAGTCCATCTAAACTCTTTTGGAGCCGTCATAAAATTGTAACAATGACCATCAAAAAGTACCCAACTTTCGGGGCACAAATATTCTGTTTAAAAACAGAAAATAAACCGTTACACTTAAATATTGACCTCAAGTTTAATCTAAATCTTTTAATGATCTATGTTTGCGACGAATGATACTGTTTAAGCCAACGTTAAAAAGTGTTTGGAGTAAGATGGATATTGAAAGCACAAAAGGGTTCCACCATGCCTCATTTATTTATCTTTGGTAAGGATGTTTTCATTGAATATTCTCATTACATTAAGAAACTACAGGTGAGGCTGATTTCAAGTTTTGTTTGCCCAGCATTACATACTGCAGTTCACTACAACTGATCTAGACCTTTCAATATTTTAATAAAACTAAGGTCTAAAGAGGTGAGGTGGTATCTTTGACAAAAGGGAAATGTCGAACAATCGGCTCAAATCCTCTTCCACTGATTCAATTTTCTTATACTCAAGACTGGTCAGTTTTTCCCAAACAACATTTAAGTGAGGGTGAGGAGGAGAGCGACTAGCAGTGAGATGGATAAATCGCATTGTTTCGCCGGTAGTCAATGGCAGGAACAAAGATTTGCTGAAACGTTTATAGCGCAATTGCGGAAAGGCCTAGGCTCATATGCAGGATAAGCAAGCGTTGCCGTTGGAGGGCAATGGGCATAATGGTCACATATTTGTGAATACTCTAGACCCATGGGCGGCAATCTAGTGGGGGAGGACTTGGGGCAAGCGGGGAATGCTCCCAAATATTTGAGAAATTACAAATTGACTTTTAATTTTTCCCACGTTTACTTTGGAAAAATGTGGTGATTACCTTCACCAGTATTTAGAACAAATCACCACCTTTGCCTAGAGCTTCAGGGAATTCTAACGATAGACCCCCAAACGGATTTCCCTGGATTCAGGAGCCATATGGAGGGGGTCCTGCATACGATGCCCTCAAAACATTAGACAATTGGCAAAATGTTCTGAGGCCAAATGGGACATTCCGCTCCAAAACCAACGTTTAGTTTTTGACCATGCCTCATTTTGTCATTCCCGTGACTGCAGTCGTTGAATAGTATCAAGTAAATGCATAGGCAAAGACGGGAACTCTTACAGATACAAAGTTACAATTACATACCATTTGACCGTACGTCGGATGCAGCTGTATCGCTGTCTTCAAATCTAGCTGTCCTGTACTCAGCTAAGAACCCAGATGCTTCATATGTGTAGTCGGATACGAAAGTCAAGGAGAGAGTATTAAAACTTGATCTGACAGGAGAAGGTGGTACATTCGAATTACAAAATCTAAAAAGAGAAATAAAACGGAATATTTGCAAGTACTACGGTGCCCACTCACTTTACAACGGTTTTTTGAGTTCAATACTTTTTCTAAAAACGACCTCCCGCTTCCTAAACCTGTGAACATGTTTGGATGTTAAACATACATGCCTAATTCCTAAACATTTAGCTTATGAACATGTATTACTGCTAAAGATTCATTACGTTATAGCTAAACATATTTTGATTTTAAACGTGTTTAAAATGAGGGTCAAAAAAGTGTTTAATTGCTAAACAAGTTTTTTGAGTGTAGCAGAGCAAAAACAACGTCAATGTTTCTCAAGTGATGGGAAGGTTGAATTGATTCTCTACTTATTCTGAATGATGGATTTATTAAGAGGCTCATTTACAGACCTGCTGCCAATTGGTCAGTTTCAATATATATCAGTGCAGCTTAATTAGCTGGACAAGTCCTACGTTGATCCATACATCTTACATTTGTTTCCGTCCGTGAGTCATCAAAATAAATTGCCAGCGACGTAGAGGCTTTGCAATTGCGTCACGGAACCGCCATGCTGGAGGACATGCATGCCAAATACACGTGGCTATGTGCCGAACGCACTGCACAGTGTGCACTGTGATATGCACGGTGTGTACAAATTCAACGAGCAAGCCCGTCTCGTATGGTTTACTACGTAGTTGCATGTACTCCAACATGGCCGCCGGAGAGTATTATGACGTCATGTGAAAAGCCTCTATACCTCAAATGCCATGCTAGTGTGGGATAAATCTTCTGAAACAATAGCCAACTAGACTGTGCTTATATGAACGCCTCACATGCAATCATGCAAAAAAACAAAGAAAACGATATCACTTAGTAACAAAGAGCAGTAGGGTTTTACTCCCCATCTTCTGCCTCAGTCTGACGGTTTTGAGGACCTTTTTTCATTTGTTTGGCACTGGATTGTCGTGCGTACTCCATTGCTTATGCGGAGCATGAGCAAAATTACAGTAGGTTCAATTTTTCGAGGAATCTTTGGTACGACCCCACCTGGAAATCAAGCCCTGGACATCCTTGTGAACAGTGGGTGGTTCTGCACTAGACCAAGCAATCGTTACTGTATCGGACAAACTAACGTAACAGCTGATCAGGGTGCAAACGTTTGGAAATTCAAGATAGCCATTGAGTTTAAATTCTCGATTTTGAACTCCATGTGATCAAAATGTGATATTGTTGTCGATTGGTTCAATTAAACACTTAAAAGACAAAACTATACAGCGCAACCTACAAACTTTGTCCTGCAGGTTTTAACAATGACCATACAATTTCCACCAGAGAAAACTGTCACCCATCAAAATTACCTGTCAGACAATACATGGTCAGTCGTGAAAGATATACTGTATGACTGCGATTTTCAAGTTGAGTATTAAACGGGGGAACATAGACTATAACTGGTAGAAGAATGTGGGTTTTTTGTTGTACGCAAAAGCACCTAAACGGCCTCACAAGCACTGATTACTGATAGACTGTAGCGGTTGAAGTTTCTTGCGTGCCATTATTTAACGTTTGAATTTCAGTTCCATTCATCTTCACAGAGTCATCTTTACGTTACCCGGAGTTTTATGAATATTGCTCCTCTCAAACAGCTACCTGCTAACAAGGCCTTGTATGATACATTTGATCCCCCCCCCCCCTCCCACTACCGGCGAAAGTTAACTGGTATCTGCAAACCAATTGTATACACACACCATTGTTTTCTTAATTACCATACCTCAAAGCTGGTCATAAAACATAAAAATATGAAATTTCAACAAACCTGCTTAGTTCATATTCTTTTTCGTGAATTTTTAGGTGATCTGCTCTGCAGTCACGTGAAGCCGCGACATCGAACTGGTGAAATGTTAGTTCTACATATGTACCGATCTCTGTTTGGATTTGCCAGTTACTGTTTTGATTAGGTGGGTAATGCTGAGGGAAATTAATCGACGCGATGAATGCTGACGAACTGGTACAGTGAAGAGGTTCATTACCAGAGAAGGTTCCTACTCCGCAACCAGGTGTATCTAGTTGATGGGAAACAGGAAAAAACAGGGGAACACTTTCAAATATTAACCTTTGCAACAAAACAGGCAAAGGTTGCCCTATTAAATGTCCTGTATGCGATTATCTTCGTTTGACGTGAATATAATGCATCGACTGAACTTATGCATAATTTATACTGTTGAAATAGGCCTCTCAGAACGAATGCATCTTGCAACAGCGATCCTCTTATGAACAGGTATTTGTATGTAAAATGATTTTTACCATTGTTGCTATATTGAAAACACATCAAAACTAAACATATAGACCAGGCGGAGAAGGGGGGTATCGTTACCCGAAAGCGAAATTTATGAGACCAAGTGGATTTAGTCAATTTGGGGTCGCTGATTCCGAAAATCGAGAGTATACGGGCCATATCCGGGCTTTTCTGCGCCATTCTGACGTTAAACTTTTAAAGGGCGCCCTCTATTTATCAAAAATCTCGTTTTCTCCATATATTTAAGGTCCAGTCATTAACTGATGAGAGATTTGGTTCTAAAATTCTGTAAATATAATGTCAACTGATAAATACGGGGAATTATTAGTATTCATATTAATATGCTAATTAGATAAGGTAAAAGGTCAAGTTGTAATGTTAGCAGAGAAATAGGCCGAGGGTTTGAGTCATGGAAAATTACATCAAAATAGACCTGCCTTACACCTTACAAACACCGCAGATATTCATTTTAGAGCAAGCGGCAGGGCTGGCGCTGTCTGACGACCCCCTCCTTCCTCATCTGGGAACAATGGACCCCTTTTGAAGAATTAAATTGTATAACTGTAATGCCGACAAATAGAGCTGTGTTGGTCATCACACGATCGTGGTTTGTAGGTTGATTTCTTTCTCCAGTCATTAATTAGATACAATACATGCAATTGTAGTTATGGGGCACAGATGTAGTACTAGTCATATGGAAAAGTTTCGATTATTAACCTCACAAATGCGTTACAGTGTATGGGCGCTTGGTTTTTGTTCGGTTTTTCGCTTAATGTAGTGATCGGGGTTGTGATTTAAGGTCTGGCAAATTTGTAATGTCCATACTATTACACAAACAGAGATTACTTTTTTGATTGGACACACCTTTTAATTTTGTCGTAAAACATCAGTTTATGGGAACTGATGTCTTTAAGCAAAAATTTGCTTTTCTCCCCAAATTTACATAATTTAATTTAAAGGATTAATTCTTCTCCCCACATATATATATATATCTAAATGGCTGAACGCGTTCTGCATGTCATAGGTAGCAGGAGGAAAATAGTTGGTGTTATTTGGGTCTATTATTTTGTCGTAATCCGCGTTTGTGTGACATAAAATGGCGTCAAAAATCATGTATTTCGAATGAAATTGGTGTTTCATGGGTTGATTTTCACCTAGACATATCATTTCGAAGCATAATAAAAATTTTGGTGTAAAATGAGCAAATGATCGTTTTTGTAAACCAGAATGCAAAAATGCATTGAGGTTTCGATGATACATAAATGTTCCGTTTCAAAGAGTACCACCATGCACCATTACCTTCTCATTCAAATGTTATACTAGCATGTTCAAAAAATAATTTTGTCATTCCAGATGACATTTTGACCTCAATAAAAGCCAAACATAGCTAGACAGGCAAACAACAGACAGACAGATGGACAAACAATTATCTTGCAAGATCGTACTTGAAAAGGTTCCTAGACTTTGAACCCTGGAGACCCCAGATGACCTTTCGTTTCTGCCAAAAACAATGGGGCTAAATCGAGGGTGGAAAATCGCAATTATTCCGCCTAAATTGGGATACTTGGCATCTCTGCCTTTGACCTCCACCAAAAACAACAAAGACCATTTCCTTACCATAACCCATCCAAATACCAAATATGAATTCTATTCAAGTTTCCTACCTTGAGATATCGCATAAAAATGTCAAACTTTGACCCCGGTGACCCCAGATGACCTTTGACCTTTGCCACAAATAACAGGAGCATCCCTGACCATAATGCATCTACATATTAAATATAAAATCTATCCAAGCTTCCAATCTTGAAATTACATGATAACGAGATTTTCAGACTCTGGACCCAGGTGTCCCCAGATGACCTTTGACCTCTACGAAAAACAATAAGTACCATTTCCTGACCAAAACACATCCACATACCCAAATACGAAATCTATTCCCTACCTTGAAATATTGCATTAACAAAATTTAAAGACTTTGAATCCTAGTGACCCCATATGACCTTTGACCTCTGCCACAAACAAAAGGAACCACTCCCTGACCATAACACATCCACATACCACATATGAACTCTATCCAAGGTTCATATCTTGAGATATCACGTTTACGAGATTTTCAGACTTTGACCCCTGGTGACCCCATATTACCTTTGACCTCTGCCACAAACAAAAGGAACCACTTCCTGACCATAACACATCCACATACCAAACAATGAAATTTATCCAAGCTTCCTATCTTGAGATATCATGTTAACGAGATTTACAGACTTTGACCCCTGGTGACCCCAGGAGACCTTTGACCTCCGCCAAAAACATACGGGACCATCTTCTGACCCTAACGCATCGACATATCAAATATGAAATCTATCCAAGCTTCCTACCTTGAGATATTGTGTTAACGCGATTTTCAGACTTTGACCCCTGGTGACCCCATATGACCTTTGACCTCTGCCACAAACAAAAGGAATTACTTCCTGACCATAACGCATCCATATACCAAACAATGAAATTTATCCAAGCTTCCTATCTAGAGGTATCATGTTTTCAAGAATTCCAGACTTTGACCCCTGGTGATGGCAGATGACCTTTGACCTCCACCAAAAACAATAGGGACCATCTCCTTACCATAACGCATCCACATACCAAATATGCAATCTATCCAAGCTTCCTACCTTGAGATAACGTGTTAACAAGATTTACAGACTTTGACTCCGGGTGACCCCAGATGACCTTTGACCTCTGCAAAAAACAATAGGGACCATCTACTGACTATAACGCATCCACATACTCAAATATGAAATCTATCCAAGCTTCCTACCTTGAGATATCGTGTTAACAAGGCTTTTAGGATTTGACCCATGGTGACCCTAGGTGACCTTTGACCTCAACCAAAAACATTTGGGTTCTTCCTCTTAATATGGCGCATCTATGTACCAAGTTTGAAAACTTTCAGACATTCCTATCTTGAGATATCGTGTTAACAAGCAAAGTGCTACAAACACACACACACACACCTATACGCGTTTCTGGCGCCTATCGGGGACATGCTTATTATACCAGTCAAGTGGGGATATTCTGTTTTTCCTAGTCAACTGGGGATAATCGCAGGTCATAACCAAGGTGACTGGGGATCCTGAAAAATTTACACACACATTTTCACACAAATTCAAACAAAAACCATGGAATCGCGGATATACCTCAGATCAAACTGTAAAGCTACAGGCACTTATTTGACACCCCACTTTGCATTATTTTGGACTTTCTAAAACCGGGGATATCCCCGTTTCGCGGGGTATCCCCAGTTCCACTGTAATTTTCATGTGTGTATCCCCGATTGACCCCAGAAACGCACGCATACACACACACATGCATACATACATACACACATACACACCCACGTCATCATGAATGCATCGGTTTCTCTTATCATCGAAACCAAAAACTTTCGACTGTTCGATATGGTTGCCCAATCAAAGCCTGACATATATATTCTGTGACATCTTTCGGAGAGAGCCTTAGTCGGCACAGTTCTCAGAATCGGTTCCCGCTCTATGGCGTAGGGAGGAACATGTGCATATAAGTGCCATTCAGAGTAGATGTGTACGAAGGCGTGGTCGAGGAATTGCTCAACTGCCCGGTACGTGGGCTCAGAATAGGCTCAGGATATTCTATCACAATCGCATCTTAAAAACCAATGTTATTGACGTATTTTTTACAAAGACTATTGGGGTAGAATTGCATCAAAATTCATAGGTGATCTCCACTCCACTTCCCTCCCTTTCGTTCTTCGAATCGTGCCGATTAAGACTCGGCAAATGAAATTAATTTAAATGTTCTTTCCTAATGATTTCATGCATTTTATGTCAAGCCTTGATTGGACAGCACTGGTACTATATTTGTTCCCCATAACTAAAATCGTATATATCAGTTCGGGAGATAACCACTTTCGGGGGAAAATGGTTTTTCACCCGATCGGGGGAAAATACGGCCATGGGTGGCGCCATTTTCAAATTTCTCCCTTGATGCTTTGCGATCCTACCGCGCAATTTAAACGGAAACAAACGTTCAAAACACCTGGAAAATTTAATCGGTCTTAGGACAGAGAAATTTTGGAATATTTAGAAACTTTGTTGCTAGGGGAACAAAAAAGCCGGATCATGTTTGGTAGTTCACCGCGCAAATTTTGAGATATCGAGCAATTTTGCCACGTTCTGTGTCCTAAGCTTAAATTATAGACTTGACACAGCCGCAAGATTTGTTCAATTTTTTTCTGCAGAAAGTTGTGTAAGTTACTCGTGCTAGCAATTGAACCCATTAGTACGTTCTTGAAAGTTACTTTAGATTTCTCTCTGTGGTGGTGAACAATTACCTTGTATTTGAACATATCGACATTTATAAAACAAAGCGACGACTGTGATGAGGTACACACTAAGTGCTCATGAATATTCATGCTGCAAATTTTCTCCCGATCGGGTGAATTCTCATTTTCACCCGAAAACGGTTATCTCCCGAACTGTATATTGTATATAATTAATAACTGGAGAAAAAAATCAACCTACAAACCACGATCGTGCGATGACCAACCCAGCTCTAGTTGTCGGCATTACACTTGTACAATATTAAGTCTTTAAATAAAAAGGGGTCCTTTGTTCCCAGATAAGGAAAGAGGGGGTCGTCAGATAGCGCCAGCCCTGCCGCTTGCTCTAAAATGAGTATCTAATGTGTTCGTAGGGTGTAAGGCAGGTCTATTTGATGTAGTTTTCCATGACTCAAACCCTCGGCCTATTTCTCTGCTAACATTATAACTTGACCTTTAACCTTATCTAATTAGCATATTAATAGGAATACTAATATTTCCCCGTATTTGCCAGTTGACATATTTACAGAATTTTAGAACCAAATCTCTCATCAGTTAATGACTGGACCGTAAATATATGAAGAAAACGAAATTTTTGATAAATAGGGTGCCCTTTAAACTTTAAACGTCAAAATGGCGCAGAAAAGCCCGGAAATGGCCCGTATACCCTCGATTTTCGGAATCAGCAATCCAAAATTGACCAAATCCACTTGGTCTCATAAATTTCGCTTTCGGGTGACGATACCCCCCCCCCCCCCCTCTCCGCCTGGTGTAATACATCTGTTCATTGTTATATGCTGATGGAACGTTTTAATATGTCTTAAAATTGACTGTACCTTCAATGACAGTGAATTAATTACCTTTACTTTCGTAGTTGGCAGTGAATCCTAATGACCGTGCCTCTAATCCGGTTTTCAATACTATTTTTACTTTTGATGCGTTGGTGAGTATAAAAGGTTTGCCATCACCGCATAGGATCTGTTTCTCTGTAGTTACCTCTTCATTGTTCACAAGTAGTATCTCTACAGTATCGATACAAGTACCGCTGATGGGATCTTTGCTGACGGAAAACTCGGTAAAATTAAGGGCGACGTACTTGTGTTCATCTACGTGGATGGTCCAATTACAGAAGGAGAATGGCGCTAAATTTGTTATCAGGCTGTTGATCTCAAAAAAGCCCATTGAATTTCGAAAAACTTCGTCGCCTCCACAGTTAGGCTCGCAATGATCACCATTACCAATGCAATCTTTGGAAAAGAAAATAGCTACTAATATAAACAGATTTTAAACCATCGACGCAAGCTTAAAAATTAAGAATATTCACGACCAAGCTAGAACAATGAACTGTGCTTGCAAATGGGTAGAGTTGGGGCACATATTTCCATTTATGATATGGAAAATTCTGTGGTAGATCCAGATTGTGTTGTGGGTGAAAGTGCAACCGCCAGTAAGTTCAAGTCCTATTTTTTATTGACTGAAAGGATTTGTCCTTTAGTGTTATTGTCATTATATTTAACAAGAGAGAGACCATCTGCTCTTGCGCTGATAAAAAATCACTACTTCAAAAATGATAGATTATGCCAGAGTGACACACGTGTTTTCAATCAGGAACAACCGGAAAATGTTATTCTCAGACAGATTCAACTTAGAAAGAGGTCTTAGAGTGCATATTAATGATAATTCGCTATGATATCGGTAATATGACTGTACTTATACATGTAAGATCATGTTTTTGAGTAGGCTTTTCAATTTACTTTTAAATTAAAAATTAAAGGAAATGAAAGGACTTCAATATTCTATAACACCCATTTTACTGTTGCTCTTCTCGTCAAGAAATAAACTGCTATAATACACTGAGACTAAAAGCGTATGAAAATTGCGTTTTAGCTAAGTCCTTCAAATAAAGGAATGAGTGACTCCATAACATTGGCTTTGCTATGAGGGGGGGGGGGGGGAGGTGGGAATCTTACCATGTGTGACAACAGGTCATCCAGTGGCACCAGATAATTACAGTGCGGTTTTCTGGACCTTTCTTTCCAAAAAATCCTAATTCTCTTCAATACAAGATTCACAATTTTAGACACTTTTGTATATAAAGCAAATATTTTGAGGAGCTTCGCGTGCCCTATAAATGTTCACTCAAAGTGATGCAGTAATGCTCATACAGTTACAATTTGAACAGGAACAGAAAAAAGTGTTGGAAAATTTTTCTGCCTCTTGAAATGCACAGAATCGAAAATTTGCTCTTTGTGACACCAAATCTTCTAACGACACCTGGCCGTTTATAGTGCTGTTTTCCCAAATTTTCATGGGTATTGGTTCTCTCCACTACAGCTCCATGTTCTAAACAGTTGTTTTAAATTTGTTTGAATTGATTAGTTCATTTGATTATGTGCTCGTATACTAAACGCATACTAAATGTTGCCTTAATGCATTCTCCAGTAAATTTATTTTTCCGATCACAATATGATGGGGAGAGGGCCACGCCCCACATGCTCCCCTCCCGGTGAGTTTAACTTATCTCAGATTAGATAGGTTAATAAAAGCCAGATGACATAAATAAGCCCAAGATTGCACCAGCAAGCAGAGGCTGGCACTTTTGTAGCGGTTTCATCAAGCGCAGGGACTTACCTGTAGTCTCATAAGTTGCAATAAATCCAAGTTTTTTTGGCATGTCTGCTCCCAATGGACCGAACGCTAATACCATGGTGACGTTACTAGATCTACTTGTCACCACCATCTTTTTGTGTGTACCGCAATATGATCCTCTAAGTCTTGGACCTTCTTCAGAAAAGTGATCCGTAATATTAAGAACATCCAAGCAAAGGGCGGATGAATTAGATTTCCTTAACAGTAATTCATGAAAGGTGAACCTGATGATCAGTTTAAACGAGAGTTCAAAAACAATTATTCGTGTACATTGATGCATGTTTCAAAAATGAATGGACCTTCTATGCGTTGCCCTTCACTACTGTAACGGTATATTTTAAGACTTGTAGTGGCTTTCATTCACTGTAATATTTTCATGAAACTAGCTGTAATATGTGTCACTTTGAATTTTGCAAATCTATTTCAAATCTCATTTACTTCACCTTCTTTTAGTTTGTATTTTTTCTTTCCAGATATTCGATATCTGTACATCTTTTGACAGTTATCATTTCCTTGACATCTTCAGTTTACACACACATGGGGCACAATCAGTCCTTCATCTGTACTTCTTTCAAAAGCGTTGTACTGCTGACAACCAGGGTAACGCCAGGGTATTTTGATATGAAAGCAAATCATTTTCCCTTCTTGTCTTTCTCTTTTCACATTTCCTTGTGAATATAGGGTGCGGTTGCCTCCCTGTCACCCCCTGACGCCACTCCTGTTGCCTACTTGTTATCTTTTGTAACTTACAATCATTTCATCAATATTTAAAAATGGGTTTTCATTTCAAGAGGTTCATTGAGTTGTTATCGATAAATTAATGAGAGTGTTAAAGAATTACTAATACATGAAAATGTATAAAGTTAGCATTGTGAGTCAAGTTTCATATCCAAGAGTTATGGAAAAGTTTAAATTTTAAATTTTTTCACAATTTGAAAAAGTGTTTGGACACAAATTTTGAAAATCGAATTGAACCGTTCAATACTCACTCATAAAGCAGTTGTATGTAGAACATGGGGATTGTGCAAGTTTGATCATTTGTCATTGGTATGAAAAGGTTTGCACAAATTTGTTGAATTTCATGCACCAACTCTATAAGCCGCTTTAATATTGTGCTCGATCCACCGCGCAGTAAATAAACATTAAGGCTGTCGCCATTATTTTCTTTCTTCGGTATTCGTGCTTCATATTTGGCAACAAAAGATAACATTTAACTTACGTTACATACAATCCATCAGGAGCCTCAAGGTGAATCTCACATCGTTGTCCACTGTTATACAATGGAGGAAATCCTATACCCTGAATAATCCCTGATCTTTTGCTTGTTATCTTTAATGGATCAGTCACATTCTTCCAAAGATCTTCACATCGAATGTCAGCTAGTTGTTGCTTAGAAATTTTAGCTGAAGACATCAAATGAAAGAAAATAATTATTATGTAATTTATGAAAATGTGTAAAAAGCGGGTGTTAAAAGGTCTGCAATATACCCGACATAGGTGTACTTATTACTTCTTAGAATGATTACCTTTTTCTAAATCTACATAATTCTCAAAGCATGATTTCTGGTATTTCTGTATAAAAATTAATATGAAAAATTTTCATTTAAAATACTTTTGACACAGTTGTCCTTTATTTCTGGCAAGATTTTATGACAAATAATCCAAATTTATTTTTCAAAATGTTTCTTTTGCAACTCAGATCAACCAGAATGGCGGAAAAGCAAAATGACCTCTAATGCAGTAATTATGTTGATATATCATGACGAAAACCTGAGGAAAACCTAACCTGTGTCCATTTTCTGCTGTGAATATTCACAAAGTATTTTTCTGGACATTTCTTTCAGGATCCCGGTCAACCAAAATGGCGGATATAGCAAAATGGCCGTCAATGTTAAAATCTCGATATATTATAATAAAAGGGAAAAAACCGTAGAAAATATCTTTTCTAACAGTTGCTCTTTATAAATGGCCATATTTTATGCCAAATAATTTAAACGTGTTTTTAAAACATTTTTGATGCAATTCAGTCAAGAAAGCGAAGAAACAAAATGGCCACCTGTGATATAATTACCGTACTTTATTTTAATAATAAAGAAAATAACCACTAAAAATATTTCCAACACATCTTAACCTAAAATCCGTCCATAATCTTTAATAAACATTGAAAACGTATGCTCAAAATAATATTTTTTAAGAATATTTTATTTGCCACCGTTTTGATTTTGGCAGCCATTTTGAACGGACCAAGATCCAAAATATTTACTGTTTCCACTTGATTTCGTGTTCAGCGGACCATAAGGATTCGGAGAGTTGTCGGGGTGCCGGTGAGGAAAACGGTATTTTTCTGATTTTTCCGTGTATAGACATGTCAGGGAATTGAAAAACCATGGTGGTATTAATGACCATTCCAGGTGGCACTTACCTCAGTCTGAAGCCGGACTAAACGACTTAGCGATTCCTTGCCTTTGAAATGTAAGTCTGTTTTGCAAATTGACATTGCTTCATAATATACCTACAAAGTATACACACTTCCTATATAGAGACATCGTGTAAATCGGGTTCAGAGATTTGGACCCTACGACACCCGAGATGACCTTTGGCCACCTGGTTCAAGGGTTCTGTTCACTATATCGCATCCGCATAATTGATGTAAAATGTTGCAAAATCTAAGACTACAACCATTAGAAATTGTGTTAAGATCGTACTGAAACTTTTACCCCTTGTGAACCCAAATGACTCTTGACCTACTCCAAAACAAGAGAATTCTGATCCGCACCATGACGGTATCCACATAACATGTATGAAATCTATCTACGCTTCCCGCCATCAGATACAAAGTGAACGAGAGTGTATACCAAGTATGAAATCTGTGCAAGCTTCCTAGCTTCAGATATCGTGTAAACAAGGTTTTCAGACTTAATGACCGATGACCCCACATGACTTTGACCCCACCACATAAGATTAGTCACACTTACCCTTCTTGAGATATTGTGTTAACAAGCAAAGGCATCACACACACACACACACCCACACACACCCACACACACACACACACACACACAATACACATAAATTCATTGCCTGCCTTCGGCAAGGGATCAAAAATATTATTACACTTCTTCAATCACAAAATAAGTCCCTTGTACCGGAACAAAACTAAATTACCGTAGACCTCTTCTGGGATGGCGCTGTTGATTGCATTGAGGTTACTGGTATTAATGGTTGATATGTGGGTTTGATCAGAAGGCAGTGTTGTAGAATTATGATCAAACCATGAGGTAAGGTCCTCATCGTAAATGGAAACGGTGTAGTTGTAGTCGGTGTCGTCCATACTGTAATAATCCGTCGACATTGGTTGGTATTGTGAAGGATCAATGTTATCCGTTGGAGGAATGTGAGGAAGTTTCATTTCTGAAAGTAAAAGAAGAGTAGAATCTTCCTTCCTTGTTAGTGACATAATTCGGCTGAGTACATACAGAAGTGATACGTGAAAGAGATTAAGTGATGGTACATTTTCGTAAGGAATACAATTGTACCAGTTCTTTTAAATCTTTCCTAATGGTGTCGTTCAGACGGTGCCAATCATGCTTGCAATGCTCGTGTTCACCGATTAATGCCCCTAAGCCAAACAATAGGCTATACATGTATAATCGTATTTGCATTAAAAACACATCGTTAGATGGTTGAACATTTTCATTATACGTGTGCACAACACCTATGACAGGATGAGGAAACTTGCCATACAGTTAAAGGGAAATACTGCGTTTATTTTGCAAGAAAAATTCATCCTTTAAAACTAATATTCATTGACACAGGGTGATAGATTATCAAAACTAAGGCAGTATGGTAGCCTTCTTTTCAAGATATAAGTTTTCCACAGATAGAAATTCAGTGGTTTGTTGCCCAAGAATAATTTGTTCACCCAAACTTTTAACATTTTCAATGATGCGCCGTCAATGGCTCTTCTTGCTCATACCATTTTAAAGAGATGTAGCAATTGCTGTGGTTTATGATTAAGACTGAAATGCTGGATAGTGTCGGAGCCATTTCCTTCGTAATCTTTGTTGGAACATTTTAAAAACAATGTTTCCTTTAAGAGGGTGAACTTATACACTGTCGTATATATACGTTTTATCTCTAGCTTAATTGTTCAAGTATTTCTTAATTGTTCATTGTTCGTCTCCTTATCAAACTTCGTACCAAAGTCATTTCAACAGCCGATTATTACATACCTGTACACATCGTGCCATCGAGTGTCGTTAAGTAATGACCTCGTGGACAGGTACAGTGATAACTTCCTGCAACGTTAAGGCATTGGTGTGAACAAGTTTTGTCGGATTCATTCAAACATTCATCAATATCTAAATGAAAGCAAAGATAACAAATGTAAATGCAGAATAATGGTCTACATATTTAATTTACTGCCTTCATTGAAAAGTCTTTTGGTTAACATAATTATAACAGCGGACGAAAAAGTAACCAGAAAGCCAAAAGGCTTATTGATTCCTTGACTCTGAAATGTAAGGGTTTTTTTTTCATATTGACAGTGCTCCGTAATGTTTTTCAATTTGCCCCGTAATTTACCCACAAAGAACACAAGCAAGGTATCCCAGCTTCCTACATTGAGATCCAGCTTGCCCCTTGTGAACCCAAATGACATTTGACCTCCACCAAAAACTACTGGGATCATTTATTCACTATGCACCATCTATATCACAAGTATCAGGACCCGGTTACCTTTCTTGTAAAACTTTCCAAGCAAGCTTGTCAGGCTTTGGCCCTGCTGACCGCGAATGAAAATTGACCTTTACGAAAATCAAATGGGATCATCTTCTCAATACAACCAACCTACAAACCAAATATGAGTTTAGTCACATGTACCCTTCTTGAGATAGCGTGTTTACAAGGTTTGAACTTTTGACCTCTCGTGACATCATAGACCTTTGATCTCCATGAAAATCGTTAAGGAATGTCTACTCAATAAGACCAACTCGCATCCCAAACATGAGGATAGTCACATGTACCGTTCTTGAGATACCGTGTTTACAAGCTTCTCATGACTTCAAATGACCTTTGATCTCCACCAAAAACAATACAGATCATCTACTCAATACGACCAACCCACACACCAAATATGAGATTAGTAGCACTTACCTTTCTGGAGATACCGTGTTTACAAGCAATTCCTAAGGAATTCACCATTTGACTTCTCGTGACCCCAAATGACCTTTGACCTTCACGAAAATCAATAGGTTTCATTTACCTTAATATGGCAAACACAAACAACAAATATGAGCATAACACATGCACTGTTCCTGACATATCATATTTACAAGGTTTTAATTTTTTGACCTCTCTAGACTCCAAATGACCTTTTAGATCCACCAAAAATGATATGGGTCATTGTAAAAGCCCTCACGGTAACCGCTTTGGAGAGACAGTGTTTACAAATAGTTTTTAAGGTTTTCACTCTTTGACCTCTCGAGACCGCAAACGACCTTCGATTTACACCAAAAAAAAATAGGAACCATTTTCTCAGTAGGCAGCACCCATGTGCCAAATATGAGATTCACCACACATTCTTGAGATATCGTGTTTATAAGCAGGCGTCACACACACACACACATACACACACATCCACACGACATCACCACACATAGATTTCTTGCCTGCCGTCGGCAGGGATTAAATAAACTATAAAGAGCTGAACACCTCGAAGGGATATTACAGCAAAAAATAAAAGCTCTTTTCATATACGTACTGTAGATAGATTGTATTAACAAGCGTAACAGACAACGCCATTCTCCTACGGTCTGTTAAATCCAAAAGTAAAGCTATGAACGTACATATAGTGTATTACAGGAATCAACAATGGCCTAATTGATTGTAGCACAGTAAAACATTTTTGTAATCCAATTCTCTCAAAGATTTATTTATATACACTAGGCCTACCGATAAAACATTGAGTCAATCCGTAAGCAAATATAAAATATCTTTGCAAACATAACTTATGAGTAAGAATTCAATGAGAATGTATAATCTGAATAAACTGAATGAAAGGCTCACCTATTTGGCAAATAGTTGCACGCGTAACAATAGTGTCGCGACAATGAAATGCCCTCCATTTCATACTATCGTCCATATCGAGATAGACACATATTGGAATTGTGTTGTTATTTAAAATGGATTCTGGTAACCATCGAAAATTCTCGTATGTCATCGGAAGGTCTGCTGTCAGAGGTAACCACCTAAATGATGTTTCTGTATGGGATGTTAACTTCTGAAGTCCAATAACATATTGGTATATATAATCAAGTTGAAACCTACACAAGGATAAAACGATTTAATCAACACATATTGTAAAAGGATATAGACCACCGATGCATATCATCCATATGACACTCTGCACCGTGATTCTGGTGTAATTGTCCCTGGTTAAAGGGTTTAAGATCATATCAATAGTTTTGATATGTTAGAGGGGTACTTCTAAGCATTTTGATAAAATTTGCATTAAAACCGAATGTGCGATTCTCTCAGATATGAGCAATTAAAGTTAACCCATTTTCAACAAAAGGTCAACTTGAAACAAGCACAGATGACATCTTACCCTCATTTTAAAGTGTCTCTACGTGTTTGACAGAAGTAAAATTCATTAAATTATCTTGCCCAAACTTTTCACAGAACTTTTAAGCAGTCCAATTGAGCAATGAAAACGAATAAACAATCCCCAACGCGAAAATTCTGCCAAATGTTGTTCAGTTTTCATAGAAATAACGAAAAAATTGATAATGATAGATTGCAATCTTTATTTCACTTCATCCCACCGCTGAAGGTCCCGGTCTTGAATAGGAGTGCGTTAAGTTAAAAATATTCAACACACCAAAACTACATAAGCGGGACGGGCACTCTTGTCAAAGGTGCTTTTGCTTATACTACCATTACCCCCCCCCCGCTCTGTTACGCAAACTGTCCACTGAACCTTCATTGACTCTTATACGGGGCGGTGCGCACTGTTTAACGAGAAATTTTCTATCCGGCTAACGATAACAATAATCTTTAACCTAATCCCTAACTTAATTCCTAACCCGAACAAAGAATACAATCGATACAATACAATGGCAACAGCCAATCAAGAAACACCTTGTTAAACGGTGCGCATCTACGCTCTTATTCTACAACAAAAAGAAGAACTTCGATGTGAAAAACAATACTTTTCAAACCTTTTTAAAAAATTCAAAGGATTAACGTTATAGTTTGGTGAACTGTCCCTCTTTTCACATAAAAGTACTACCAGGTACTCCCAAGGCAATACAAACCCTCACGATGATTTAAATTCCTTACTGTCATACTCGCAAAAAATGGTTTGATTTTTTTTTTATTTGAGACTTTGACTGTTGTTTAAAATAATCGTTACAAAATACTGCAGACTAAAGTATTTGTGCTGCGTTTGGAAACAGCGATAGCTATACCTTTACTATGCATACTGGCGCACCGGGAGGGACCGTTTTTCAATCTGTCCCAACAGACAAGTGAGTAGACTTTTTTACTTGGTAACTTAATGTCAGATCGATGTCCTACTCCGTTAGTATTTAACCTACATCACTTCTTTCATCCTCCAAAGCAAGATCTGCTTTCCATGAAATTAATACCTAAGAGCTAGGTATTAAGCTTGAAACATACTTGCGTGACACATTAAATATTCACTTGTATTCAAATAGTTTAGGTTTTATCAGCTTGTAACCAGAAAGCGTTTTACAAAAGAGCAATGCAAATGTTTTGCGGAACAAAATTTAAGTTCTCCTTTAGTCATGGTTAATTGAGTTATGAAGGGTTTTATCTATGAAAAACAAAACATCTAAATTTTCCCCTGTTATGAAACACATGGAATCACTGTTATGAACAGTCTTTGGTTTTTCTAGCCTGTTTTCTCTTCAATCCCATGCTGTCAGGATGTGATTGCAAAAAGTGGCATGATAACATTTCCTATTTACTTCAATATCGACAAAACAGTCTTCAAAACAAAGGGAAACAAAGAATCCCTTGTCAATGTGTAGATGTGATATAATCTCTGCTGCCCGCAGGCTCACTTTGGAACACAACTCGTTACTTCATTTACTTATACCTCAAGAAATAAAAATTTGGATCCGGCCGGCAGGGGCGTAGATTTCTTTTCAACATGGGGGGGGGGGGGGGATGATGTGTGCACGCGAAGCGTGCACGGCGAGCGCGAAGCGCGAAGCCCCAAAAGGGTGGGGTCCAGGGGCCCACCTTAGGGCCCCAAAAGGGTGGGGTCCAGGGGCGAAGCCCCCGAAAGCTCCTGGGTTTTAACGCCTCAGAGGCCCCAGGAAGACTGCTTTAAGGGGTAAAATACAGAGGTAATGTTGTAGGGTAGTGACATGTTTATACGCTTAGGAAAGGCTCTTTTGAGCACAAAACTCTTTATCAATTTGCATTGGAGGACTGAAATTGAACAATTCTAGAGCAACGATGTACCGTTAAGTTTTAAAAGGCAGTATCAACTCAGGGTTATCCCCGGTAACAAAAATTTGAGTGCGAAGACCATTACATGACTTGCAAGTTGGCTGGAGATAACCAGAAAATTTTCAACTTTATTCATGAAAATAATGCAAAGGATATTCATATGAATACATAAAACTTAAGCTGGAATTTTTGTGCAACCTAACAGAATGAGATGATATAGTTCCCAAATTATCAACCATTCCCGCCAAAAAATCATCAAATATCGGTAAATAAATTGAGTTTGTAAAAAGGATTGTGGCGGATTGAATAGTAAAACGTTAGAACAGTGTTGTAATATGGCTTTATCATATATTATTCTCACAACCTCAAACAACTTGAAATCGATTTAAAATACTTGCAACCATGGAAAAACGCATTGAGATTAAACGGAGACTGGAGATTTCCCTACGAAAATTACCCCATCGATATTCACGAAAGTAACTTACTTGGTGCCATTCACTGTCTTAAGGACGACAGAATTTGCCCGACGTACCCTTTGTGGTAATAATTCTTAATAAAAAATAGCTATTTACTGATATGAGACCATGCATCGGTCAAAAATTAATTGATCGTGTAAGGCATTGAGGTTCACAGCTCTGGGGTTCCGTTTTTAAAAAGACATCATTGGAGTACATCACTAAGTAATTTATTGAATGGGAGGGAGAGTCGCAAGGAGTGAAACAGGATACTTCGAGGAGGACAATACCTACTCTCCATGTCACTAAGCTACAGTAGTACGGCGGTAGCAAAACTTAAAGAAACTTTACCCCAGAATAAGAGAGTTTTGCTTACTTTGGAAAGCAAACCATACCCTCAAGTTTTTCATTAGTTACAAGGTAGCAATTTCTGAAAAAGAAAACGTGATTTCTTCAAATTGTCAAAAGTGCCTGATTTTGACGTTACCACGTTTCATTTATTGGTCAGAGATCCCTGTTAATGCACTTAGCCAGGCTCGTAATCATATTGGTTTGCACTTCAGTGAAGTTACCATACATGTTTTTTTCTTGTCTCTGACCTAGACACGAACTCTTTTGCAAGCTGAATCACGTCGATGCTATCTAGTATTGACTTGTGGATGTTGCAAATTGCACAGGAGTTAAGTCTTGTCTGCGTCAAAGTACTCCTCAACGTAGCCTACATAGACAGCATTATATTACACACGTAGGTGAACAACGTGAGTCATGTTAATCATGAGGGGAGAATAAATGTAGCTTACTTGGCAGTAAAAAAACACGTATCTGTAGACTGAACATTGGGGGATGATTACATTGACCATCCCCCTAGTCAAATATGGGGGGGGGGGGGGGTATATCCCCCGGATCTACACCTATGCCGGCCGGTATCGGAACCTGGCAGAACTTTTTTTGAGTTCCAGCCGGATAGTTCCGGCCGGAACCAGTGTTTTGAATGCATTGTATAATGCCTGTAATAAAGTTATGTTACTAACTAGGGAAAGATAACCTTATAACTAATGTCTACACTGTATGAAGCTGACTTGTCGCAGATTGAAGAATTTAAAATCAGAAAGCCAAAGTGCTTAGTGATTCCTTGCCATTGAAATTGTTTTTTTTTTTCAAATAGACAGTATTTCATAAAACATCCCTCATAGTAATGTATTCAACCTTCCTCCATTGAGATATATCATGTAAATCAGAATCGAAGATATAAGCCTTACGAAACCTCAGATGACATTTGAGGCTTTGACCACAAAAAACTAGGATCCTGTTCACTACAGTATATCACATCCACACACTATGAGTGAAATGAGCACTATTCAAGACTTCCAACTTGAAATATTGTGTTAACATGGTACTGAGATGGTGACCTCGTATAACCTACAGTATGACCTCCTCCACAAACAAAAGGAATCATTCATCTACTCAAAATGAGCCATCTGCATGTCAAGTATAAATAAAAATGTACATTTGAAAAGAAGGAAGGGGAGTGCAATCATGAATGTATAGGACAGGGGCACTGCAGCCCTTCCCAAATTGGCCCAAACCTTTCTGAATCAGGGAGACTTCGGTGCCTCAGTCGGGCAGAGATTACCGTATGTCCTGAATGGGGATCTGGAGTCGGGCAATAGTCACCTGTCCTTTGAGAGAAAGAGTCCCGTAGGACCATGAGTGCAATAATAGAATTTATGTGAGGGTATTACTTTTCTAATCAAGCAAGGACGTCATCTTAACTCTTTGATGAATCGACCAAAATTTGACATTTTGTTGCTTGTTTATGGTTTTAATACTTAAACGCGTAGAAAGGGGAAGAGGACCCAAGGTATTTATAGGGGTCTTGGCGGTGTGATTTTTTGCATTTTTACTTGCAAGAATTTAGTAAAATGAGAATTTAATTAAATAATTAATTGTACCATTCATTGCAAAACAAATCATAACAGGATTCAACAACCTATCTCTGCTACTCCCTGCTATGGGTGACGTCAGTGTCGGAAGTGAAGGAGCAAGAATGTTATGCTAAGTCCATGATTAAAAGAAGTCAAGCATTTTTGCGTACTGTGTTGAAATTGAAGGTCACATACAGTACTGAACAAATTAATGAATTACAAGGTAGTTTTGGATTGCAGTTTTGTCAACTTGTTAGTGCATGAAAATGACAAAGTTGGGTACTTGATGTGAAAAGCATTAGGAACTAACATAATTGTCTCAACTCACATCAAAATCGGTCAATAATTGACCATTTTACAGTGTAATTTCTGATTTGCACATAATCATGGATACATACAGGCCCGTAGCCAGCCCATGTGGAGGGGTGGGTCTTTTTTCCAAGATGTGGACCTTTTTCCACTGAGTAGGGAGGCGGCTGGCGCGTTCCGTAAGCATGCATTTGCTAGGGGTGTGGGGCATGCTTCCCCGGAAAAGTTTGAAATCTGCAGATCTCCCGCAATCTGGAACATTTCAGAGGACTTTTCAACACAACAGAAGTCCTTTTTCCCCAGGAATTCCACACAGAACACCACTTTTTGAGAAAAAAATCATACATGTTATCTCGAAAAATAGACCTCCCTCAAGTTGGGGTGGGTCTTTCGAACGCTCCGACCCCCCCCCCCCCCCCCATGACCTGGCTACGGGCCTGACACATGAGCTCAATATATTGTAATGTCTGGGGAGGGACATGCCATATGGCTAAATTTATCATTTGTTTTTGAAACCTTTTATCAAGGACAATCATAAAAATAGTTTGTCCTGCAGGTTTTATTTTGAAAGTTTAAATTGGGTCCTTTAAAATCTTCAGTGTATCAGTCACCAGTTATTTAATGAGTAATTAAGAGATAAATAAGTATAAAGTTAATAAAAGAAATGTCACTATTGTAGAAGTCCCCACATCATTATTTTAGCATTCACAAGTTGCTTCAGAAACATTCAAACTTTGAAGAGAACCGTCAAAGATACATGATTCCTACTATTTAAGCTAATTCACTAACTGCCAAGTAAAGCCAGTGGGTTTGTTGACATGTCAGCTACCTTTAAGCTTTAACTTTTCCTTTAAATTGAAAATAAGGGAGTACTGTATTGCCATTTCTCTTCACATGTTTGACACACAGTAATATAAATATCACTTGAACAGTTTTGACATAGAAGAATAAATTTGTGTTGCTTAGGATGCTTATTACATTTAAAGACCTCGCAGTTGCATCACATCTCATTCAAGGGCTTATTTGGTCGAGAGTTCTCTCATTATACAACCCAAAACTGTATGAAGTGCAGCCTCAAATTGATTTCTTTACTGCTATGATATGTAGAACTACATATCCAACAGTTTTAACTATCTGTTAACAAATAAATGAACTGGAAAGAAAACTTTCAGATCTTTTTTAATTTGCCTTATAATTATTTAAGTCAAAGTCTGAAAGTATGTGACTTGAAGCAAGTATAAATTTCCGGCCAGACACTATTAAATGGATCCGGTCGGAACCGGAACTTATCAAAAAACTGGGTTCCGACCATATAGTTTCGACCGGATCCTAGTTCCGGTGCGGCCCTCCCTACTTAAAGCCCATAGAATCAACAGTCTTGCCCCCAACCTATTAGTCTTCGAATCCAGAAATCATTTGAAAGAAGGAAGCTGTCAGTCTGGCTGTGGGGTTATGGTTTATAGAAAGCTTACCTCAAGTAATTTGCAGAACTTTTGACGAACCCTATTTTTTGCAGAATTATTTTAATTTACCTACGAGCTAACCAGGCTTCAAACCATGGATTAACAATGTAGTCGTTCCCCTGAGCACTCCCAAGGACCGCAATGTGGGACCCAAGTGAACACTCAGTTGGGGTGCATCGTAATGTTCCCGAGCGTTCTGTAATCCCTATACCGAGAAACTGATCTCAAATTGTATTCGAATCTTACCTGTATGCGCCATGGGAAAAAGCTAGTGAAGGGAGCAATATAGACATGGCCTATAATAGGCATTGATTGCAATATAAGCTCACTGTTTTGCCATTTTCGGCCTTATGAATTGTACAAGAAAAGGGGTAGCCAAAGGTGGAATGATGAAAAATTGGCCTGTAATGAACGATCATTTTGCTTTTGTTATTCTCACACCAAGACGGCATTTTATTTGTGCATATCTCTTTCTGAAAAGATATGATAAGATCGTGGTCGTTTTTGCGTTCCATACATACACTTAACACACACATCACCTTTGCATAGATTTTTTAACTCTACGGCAAGGAATCAAATAGTACATGTATTACTTTACAATATATTCTCCTTGATAGTTTTCTACTGTGTTTTTTATCGACGTCATTTCGTACTTAAGTGGTAACCCGGAAATATCAAAAGCCAAGAGAAAAAAAAATGATTGGATTAGAAATAACTAGCAGGTTAAAAGAATAGCATGATAGATATCCCATGATGCTATAATTCTAGAAATAAAGTTGTATTTTTAATTGTTAATATTATATACATAATAAATTGAGGTGCGGTTTTTGCCCTCCTACACCAAAAAAGGTTCTGATTTTATGCTGTGATTGAAATTAGTCCCCGGCGAATCACTTTACTGAAAATCTCTGTATTCGTGACAGTCTAAATTATTCACATTACCTTTCCTTCGCTTTGGCAAAAAATTTCTGTACACGTGATGACTGTATTACTACTGGATGACTGTCTTCCATGAATATGTCTTCACAACCATGGCTCTCCTGAGTCTCCACCGTCCTCAAGCAGTAACCGTCATACTCCGTATTTTTACCGTCACAAATATGACCTTTTTCTGAAGCAATAAATTTAAATGTTACTTTTGCAGCTAAAGTGTGTGGTGAAAAATTGAATAAAAGCAACGCCTAATTATCTTAAACTTCTTTTCAGAATTTTGGAAGAATGCTCAGTATATTTTGATTCCCTCCATTTTCTTCTCATGCAGTGGGCGAGTTTACTTTTTTCAGACTACTAATGTTTTATGCGCATTGATGATATTTGGAAAGCAGATGTTGATTCGTTTTGGAAACCCCTTTTCCCCATCCCACATACATTTACCTTAAACAAAGTTATGTGGTTTCAGAACTCAATGTTAAGATCGAGATTCCACTATTGGCGAAGGGGATAACTTCATTGGGGGAGGGGAGGGGTGGGTCAGAGGATTTTTTGCCCGATAAAAGTAATATTGACCTAATCGGACGGTGACCATTGGCTGGCGCGAAGCGTAAAGACAATTTTGAAAAAATGCGAGCCCTCAGATAGCGGGAAATGACATTTCCAGGCTTGTTATTAAACTCTGAGAAGTCGCTTGTTTGAGCTTTCGTTGCAATAAAATGTTCTTTTGAGATAAATAGGCAGAATGCAAAGTGCTAAGAAAGTTACTAGAAAAATGCAGAAGATATCCATCTTGTGTGTGGGAAGGGGTTACGTCTACTAAATAATCATTCCATCTTTACCATCGTACTAGCCGTATAAAATGCTTTACTGTACATATTTTATTTCCTCTTCAAGTGATTCCATGTCCTGAAAAGGTCAAGATTCTCATAGTGTCGATGAATAATAGTTCCTACCATCGATGAAAAAAAAAAAAGAAATTTGACGTGCCAGCTTGCATGGATCAGTTCAGTAATCTGTTCGACCGGAATATTATCTAGGAGGCGGGTCACCATTGGTTGGCCAGGAGCGTGCACAAAAATTTGAAAATTAAAACCTCAAACGCCCGGAATGAATGGCATTCCCAGGTTTGTAATTAGAAAAGCAGAACTGCCGTTACTTGGAACCATCGTTTGCCACAAGATTTTCACTCCAATAGAGTAAATCAGCTACTTGGTAAGGGATCAGAATATTACCCAATAAAATGTACCATTACCACTCGATAAATTGCTTTTGTGTCCTTTTTATTTGGGGAGGGGGGAGTGGGAACTTGGACAAGGGAATATAAAAAGAGCTAATGTTTTTTACTCTTTAGCGACTTTTGAATTGATGAAATTCTGTTTGTGACAACTCCCAACTATATGATTTTACTTCTAGCTACCTTTGAAATGTTTCATTACAATGTTGGGGTAAAAGAAATTGGCAAAATTATAGGAAGACGTTCTCGCTTTATGTAACTGAAAAGCAACATACCCTATATTCATTACCGTTGTTCCAATCCGCCTGTCGGGCAAAACATATGGCAAGAAATTGGGCACTGCACCCGGACAGAGACCTACTCTCATGAAATGTTACATCCACTATACGACACTTTTCAATTTTTCGGGCAAACGTTTGAAAGATTTCAGGTAATCAACCATTTCGCACACTGCATTGCGAAAGCTCACGAATAATAGAATCCTTGTTCTGCCTGAATGTGAAGCGATTTTTGTGATCTTGTTGGCTTTTCATGAAAAAATTGCCGTGACTATGATTTTCTTTTCGTGAATATTTGTTTTTTAATATTTTGTGCTTGCTGGGGGTTTTCAGCAATAGAGATCATGTTAACTCTTTAAACTTAAATGGCTGCCTTATTTTTTTTCGAAGTTTCTTGCCCGAATATAACATCTTGCGAAAATCTGGAAGAGGCAGTCTGCCCCAACTCTCTACCCCGCCCAGTTACTGTTAGTTTGATGCATATGCTGTCTTGTGGTTAAAGTTAAATTCAATCGTTGAAGGAAGAACCTAAGCTGTTTGAAAAGTTTCGGTAGTTATTGTAAATACAGGCCTACGTGCGAAACAATCTTTTAATGATGAGTTATATACACTGAAGCTCTGTAACATTTTTTCATTTATACCAATTAAACGGTGTAAGTTCTGAATGTTTAACTTGAAATATGTTGGCACACTGTTAACGTCTTAAATTGACATACGCATACTAGCAGTTTCTCATATCAACGTCTTCCTAATACCTCACACAAAGTAAAAATTTAACTTCAAACAGGAATGTTTTAATTTTACTTACTATCAAGATTCATACTCCTATTGGTCGTATTGCGTAGAGAGACCGAGAGTCCGTTTCCAGAATACCCTCTTGGACGCAGTGTATTGGAACACATTTTTGTCCTCAAGGCATTGTGCTCAAAGCTTTAACTATCAACATAAATTTGTCGACGGGACGTTTCATTGGAACATACAACAAACCACTTATGTTAATAACTTGAAAATCGAAAAATTTCGAAGAACATTACTTACCGCTTACATTGCAACCAAGAAATTCTAGTCGTATGCAGTAGTTTTCGAAGTTTCCTCTGGGGTTAATTCGGACACCATCGGTCATAACAGGTCGGTCCAACATATGACGGGTCTCTGTATCAGGGTCCGGATATGTCAAGAACTCCTAGTGTTGAGAAACAGTAGCAACAATGCTGTAATGTGATGGTTTCCAAACTTCGGTAGGCTCTTAAAACAGTTGTTTAGAAATTGCAAATTCTATATTGTTGGGTAAGAGAATTGTTCTTAGAGAGTTAATTTACCAGCGATTGTAAAATGGTTACAGCCACGTTTACATTCTTATTCTGTCTTTCAAACAGCACTCCAGACTGATATTTATAAGACATATTGAGATTTTGATGTAAAATCTTAACACACATCTTTGCATGATTGCATATTTGAGGTCAGGCCAAGACCATGTCACTGTCAATCGGAATGCAAAAATGCATTGCCGTTACAAACTTCAATGCATGACACGATGTTCCCTTTGAGTCATTGGTCAAATCCTTTCTAAACCTGTTAAACAAATACTGAGTTGCTTTCATTTTTAATCTTTCAAATCCTTTGAAAAATATGCTTTTTAACCTTTTCTGACCCCAGAGGACATTTGACCTCCACGAACAGCCATAAGGTTTTCCTCTGACCACACCAAGTATGCCATGTTTATTACTTTGAGAGCTTTCCACAACAATTTTACAAAACGATTGAGAACATGGTTTTCTTGAAATTGTTCAAATCCTTTTTCAAATGTCAGTATGGTTTTCACCCTATACCTTGAGCTGAATAAGCCAAAGTCCACTTTTTCATTGTTTTAAATGAATAATTTATATCTTTTGTGTCTGATAAACCTGATATTGTAGACACCTGTGGCGATGATACCAAAATTTCCTTTGAACATAAGAATGCAGTTTTACAGCATGACATAGCCTGCGGAGCAGACTCTGTAGTAGCCTAAAGATGGCGCTCTGTCAAAATAAAAATACATCTCTCTAAACAGAATAAGATACAGAGTCTGCAAACCTTCGTCCAGTTTCCATTAACAGGAATCCCGCATTTTGAGGGGTGAATTAGTAAACATGAGACGGTCACGTGGTCCACGAAGCAAGTATTAATAGTGTATTTTGGTACATACAACTGATACAACGAACGGCGAACAAACTAATTAGCTTTTGTAGGTGGAAAATGTGTACCAGGCCGTACGTTCGATGCATTAATATGACCTATTACGCGAGATATAATTTAGTATTTTATTTTTTGTCGTGACGTCATATTTGGTGGTCGTAAATGAGATTCTCTAGAAAGTTGGCAGGCTATTGTATACCGTAGTTATGCCATGTAACTTAGTAGTTGGAAACGTCAACTGTTCAACAGTGAAGTCGTTGAAAGGCCCATAGTATTATTAATAGTAGCGAAAGTTGGATTTTTGATATTCGAATGTAGTAGTTGAAAGGCAAACACAACAGCCTGCTTACAGCAGGCTAAGTATGATACTGCTTGAATCAAACTGAGCAAGACATTTACTTTTTCTCCGATGACAAGCTATCACTGAACATATTAGACAAACTTTATCATTTGCGGTAGCAGTCAATCTAGTAGGCAGAATAATGTAGTCTGCACGAAGGAAGTGCTATTTGTACTATTGTACTATTTGTGTAAGACATATTTTATGGAACGTTGGTATCCTATCCAATTATGAAACACGTTTAGAAACAACCTAGAAATACACTCTTAAAACTATACCAAACTCTGATCATCACTCACCTTATTGCTTCATTGAAGCGGGGCTAACAGTTCTTACCGTGGCCAACTATCTCTGCATTGGTTCGCCATATAGCTCAATGTGTCTCTTTAGTGACCATGCCGGTTATTCTTTGGAATGGTTAAATTACTCAAAGTTACCTTGTATTATTGATTTCAAAATTTCATTATTTACCTATAAGGTTTATATATAAGGAACATATTACTCCCGAATACGTTTCATAACTATATCATTAGCAATCCTTTTGTCCATAGACAAGTTACAAGACACGCTCACTTTACCGACCATTACTACAATCGCACAAATATTGGATCACCCAGCACCAAATCGTTGCATTGAAATTTGAAATACCCTCACAGAATCAATTGGAGTTCTCTGTTTTATTTCTAAAAATGCGCCCATTTAAAGTTTCTTAATAACTATGAACGGTATATGCCTGTCGGTTTTGTTTTTTATCTCTCTCGCTCTCGTAAGAAAGGCGAAAAGTTCCACACCATGTCTTAAAAACACTGATGTAGTAACCTTTTCTTTACTCAATATATTTCACTTAATAATTGATTTCTTTTCTTGAAAAATACCTGTTCTCTTCGACAAACTTACAGAAAGTAATGTAATGTGGACACTTTGCATCAGATTTTCTTTGCTTGTCTTTATTTTTGCATGTCCTGTTTGTCCTTGAAAGTTTATACTGTTGTAATGTTTCAATATATTTAATAATAATAATGTGGATTTATAGTGTTCACAAATCCACCTCAGAGGTGCTCAAGGCACGTTACAATGAAACCATAACATCACAAACATACAAACATAAATAAACTAGATCTATTTTCATGAATTGCCATTGGTAAAGAGTATACTCTTTACCAATGGCAATTAATGAAAATAGATCACAGCGATCACAAACCAGTATTACGAAAAAACTTCATCAAACATATGACTATTTAAAGCTGTTTTAAAAAGAACCAAGGATGGGCAAGCTCTGACTTTACCTGTATTTCTAGCATTACTCTACACCATATGTTGGGTAGACTGAGCAAACAGTCTCACTTAATATTCATTAAAATTATAGAAATTGTTAAATGAAAGGTGACTTATTACTGGTGCCGAGATGGCATTACACATTTCCCATAATTGACTGAAGCTCAAGAAAAAATTTACATTACTTTAGAGATTAATATCTTTAAGACGCTACATGCTATTGAGATGCAGTTTTCACCTTCTGAAAGAATTTGTTTACATGTTTTGAAGTTAGTCATCATTTTGTCCTTAACATTTTACTTAGTACCACCCGATATTACCTAAGCAAAGACAACTTATTATAACTTAGTCATGTGTACATGTATGCTTGGTTGCTTGATTGATTGATTGTTTTGTTTTGCATTATCTATACTTTCTATACTTTGTAAATATTTGTTTCTTGTTTCATTATCTACCTTTATCATCGGTTCCTCGCCTACCCATTCTTAAGTCACCCTTGGCTTTCTGAATAAATTCCTATCATATTATAGGCCTAATCTATTAAGGTAATGTGATGGAAGGAATGAGACGAAATGACTAGAACTTCGACTCGTTTCTCAGTGGCGTTTGGGTGGATTTTTTAAACTGCCAAGAATGTCCGGATTTTATGTATTTCTCAAATGTTTTGGCAGATTGTCCCGATTTTTACTTATATATTGCACCATTTTTATTTTATCATATCTTCAAACCCAAACTTCACATTAACACAAACCTATACACATATAAGCATGTACACACGCAACAATGACCACAAAGCCAATCGGTTTTGTGATTCCTTGTCTATATATAAATGAAGTACTTCAAAAGATACTTAAATTTTACAAACTTTACAGTTTTAAAAGAATTAGCACTCTACTATATTTAGGGTATTACTAATTGTGCAGCAAATATTTAGGATAAAATCACTGACCGATGAAATGAACACACTGCTTTTACGCAGATCGGTTTTTAGGTATTATCACTTGTTGCAATTTGCATTAGTGACGTCTGTAAACTGGCAGAGGTTGCCTCTCTGGTAGTGTTACCGATCAAATTTATTACTTTGTGGAAAATAAAATACGGAGGTGCTACAATTTATAACTGTCATCATACACTCTAAAAATGTTGTGTAGAATTTACACAACATTGTGTGACTAGTCCACCAATCAACAAATGTGTAGAAAGTACACATGATTGTGTAAAAAAATTACACAACGTGTATAAATTACAATTCCACATATGTTGTGTAAATTTATTACACAACCATGTATACTTTCTACACATTTGTTGATTGGTGGACTAGTCACACAATCTTGTGTAAATTCTTCACAACATTTTTTAGAGTGTAGGCGGGATTACGGGGGAGGGGGGGGGGGGCACGGGGCGACATCAGGTAACCTTTGACCTCAACCAAAAACAATAAAGTTTTTTTCTGTCAACATAAGAAATAAATATATCACATATGAAAAGTATCGAACCATGGCCTTCCTTGAGATATCGTGTTTACAAGCAAAAGCATTACATACACACAGATTTTTTCACCTACAACTTGAGAACCTCATTTGTTTTTCCCTTTGTCCTTGCTTCCTTCACCATAACCTTAACAATAGACTCTCCATTCTTCAAACAGGAGAGGGCAAAAAAATCTTTAGAATTTTGAAATCCATTTATTAGGTCCTCTTTTTATCTCATCGCTCCGTGAGGAGGATGAGATATTGTAATCACTTTGCCCATTGAGCTGTAAGTGGGAATGCCAGCTGAAATTGGCACTGTTGCCATGGTAATGGTTGGCGCCCCCAGTTACTAGTCCAAGGGTCTAACCTAAGGTGGGGTCCCCCAAGGTAGCCAAAAACTCCAATTCTGTGTGCGTGTGTGAATTTTTGTTTTGCTAATATCTCCTAAACGGCTCCGCCGATTTTCTTCAAGTTTTGTAGGAAGGTACCCTAGGTGGAACCACTGTGATTAACTGGAAGTAAAAGTCAAAGGTCAAATTTGGTGAAAATCATATTTTTTACTATATTTCTGTAATGGAACATCGCACTGACATGAATCTTTGCACGTGTCATGAGAATATATAGAACTACCATAATATATGGTTACCATGGCAACAGGTATCAAAGGTCACGTGATGGAAGGGGATGTGTCTAATTTATGCGAAAAAAGAGGAAATTTGTAACTCTAACTCCTCCAAGTGGGCCGAACCGATCTTTTTGAAACTTGGTGGGAAGGTACTTCAGGGTTAGAACTTGTGTCTCGCAGATTTCCAGAAGTAAAGTTCAAAGGTCATATTTCAATAATCATTTTGGGGGAATTTTTGGCTGTATTTCTGGTCTTTCACCGTATTTTTGGTAAGGAACATCGCATTGAGGTGAAGCTTGCACGTGTCATGAGGATATCTAGAACTACCAAAATGCATGGCTACCATGGCAACAGACATTTACGGTCACGTGATGGAAGTGGAAGTGTCTTTTTTCAAGTGAAAAAGCAGAAACGTTTAACTCGAACTCCTAGTGGGCTAGAACGATCCTTTTCAAACTTGGTGGGAAGATACCCCAAGGGTCGGAACCGACCAAGGTCCCGACCAGGGGTCGGAAGGGTCTCGCAGATTCCGGGAAGTGAAAGTCAAAGGTCAAATTTAGGTAAAATCATACTTTTGTCTGTATTTCGGTAATGAAACATCTTAGTGACATGAAACTTCGCACATGTAATGAGGATGACTAGAACTACCCAAGCAACAGACTCTGGAAGTGACGGTCTAAGGTCAAAGGTCAAATTGAGTCAAAATCGTTTTTTGTACATAACTCCAGGGGAAAACATTGCACTGACATGAAACATGAAACGTTTAACAGGAGTGACATGTTCTGCCAATATATTTCGTTGCCATGGCAACTCAGGTTTGAAGTGGCGTAACAGGAGGTCAAATGTACGGTTTAACTTCAAAAATTCCTGGCTGTTGGCTGTGCCCCAAACTGAGAAAATGTGTCTCGTAGAGTCCGGTCCAAGGTGTAGCAAACCTTTTCCATAATTGTCTTGCGTATAGAAATGTTCTTCTTTAATTGTATGGGGTTTGAAAGTATTGTGAGTCTATATTTGCTACCGTTTCATTAGACGGAAAATAACGCCTCTTGGATTCACAAACATCGGTGCACGCGGAAGTGACAATTTGACTTGCGCGTCGTTCTATTCGCTAATGTACTTATACTAAAAACGCACTAGATAAAATGCTTTTAATAGCTGAAATTCATAAATTCATCGTCGTCCATGATATCAGTTCAATAACCACTGCAATTACTTCACGAACTCGATGGTTTTCCACTCTCCAACTTAGGCCTACATAATCAGTTAGTTTGACTTACACGTTTCCGCTACGACACGCCGCGTTACGACATGCCGCGTCGTAGAAATCTAAAGCGCAATATTTTCAGGGCGCGGACGTCAGCTCGAAGACGTGAACTGTGGACTAAAACGCCGCGTCGCCCTGGCCACGCCGTGTAATCTGAAGGTCCCTAATGACGCGTTTGGCCGCACGCAGTAGACTTCGTCATGCGCGTGTGGTAGGCTAAGCGCGCGTATCCGATTGGTTCATCAGCTGTCCGAATTTGATGGTGTAACATGCAATGATACGCGTTTTGTTCATCTCGGCCTTACTATAGGCAGCTTACACGCGTGTAAAAGCCAACTAACGCAACCACCTTCTGGAGGACAAAATTACACACACGGATGCTAAGTAAAGAAATGTGGTGCGTGACGGGAGGTCCTTTAGAACAACTAGTGCGTCCGCTGAATTTGACCTTTCGACCTTTGGTGCAAGCTCCTAACAGAGGTCATGTACCGACGTCACTGCGATGCGCGTTTCTCTATTTTTTTCATCCAGGCGTACATTGTGCAAGAATTGTTGCTAAGGTTCTATCGTGCGCGCGTATCGGTAACACACCTACTGCGTATAGTCAGTAACATTCAGTAAGCCAAATGAAAACACATAAAAACAAATAACCTTTGCACAAAATTCACCGTCGCATAAATTCCTTGTTTTTAATCAAAAATTAAAGGAATGCCTACACTGAAATTGTGCTTGATGCTTCGCATTAGCAATGGATCGAGTAGGAAAAACAAGCCAGTGAGTCGCAAATTTTTCAATCAAAAATTAAAGGAATGCCTACACTGAAATTGTGCTTGATGCTTCGCATTAGCAATCGATCGAGTAGGAAAAACAAGCCAGTGAGTCGCAACTGGAAGAAAGAACGTTGTTGGCCCGAATTAAGCCAGTGGGTTAGAAAGTGAGCACTAAAATCACATCTTGCTCTTGCTATCACCTGGCTATGTAGATACTGACTGACTGACTGACTGACTTACACTTAACCACTGTCCTCTCTTTCTGTCAAAACACCAAATATAGGGTCACATGCTACGGAGACTAAAGTGATTTTTTTTGTTTTGTTTCATTTTTGCTATGTATACAATTTCAATTCCTTCAAAGGCTACGCCAAGCGTTTGTCATTGTAGAGGAAGATGCCAAAACATGATGATCTTATCTACTTACTACATCCCGTCCTCGTAAATCTTTGTAAACTTTCCATTTCTCACTATCTTTTCTACTTCGGTAAAGAAAACGAAAACTGTCTGCCCACGCTGTAACTGTCCCAAGTTCAGGGACACTAGAAACTTCAGACCGTCCTCCTTGAGTGATTACACCTGAATGTAAGAAAGTGATGGAGTAGTATAGGTCAAGATTACAACAAGTGATTGAAGAACACATGCCCTCAATTGTGATCATAGGCTTATGGTCGGGGACAGGGGGAAGTGCAAGGTTTTCTCTTTCGGTCATTGATGAAATATTTCAGGCAGAGATGAAAGCTTACTGCATTATTTTCTCATGCGGGAAATTGGAATTTCCAATAGAAATATTACCGTAGCATGATGGGTAATTAACACCGTTTTGACAGTATTCCCTACGGAATTAGCATGTTGTTGAATTTGTTTACTGTTTTGTCGTAGCATGTTTTGTCACATAAATTTCTGAGTATCTTGCCATGAGGATCTTTTTCTTAAGTAAAGAATTAACTGCAAAAAAAGCTCAAAAAATGGTTGCATAGATTTTACTTGAATGGGGAAACACACATAGGGAGTATCTAATTGTCAGTGGCGATTTTTCAGATTTTGAAGTTGCGCTATGCGAAGATATTTTTTCCGGCAGGATTTTATCTCTCTATCTTTCTTTCTTTTTTCAAACGATACACAGTTATTGAGACATTTTTCTGTGATTTAGTCGAAGTCATTCTCTCATATCCAGATGTTCATGACCTTTAGCTATATACATAATATATATTGTGCTATTAACCGTTGTAACCGTTGTATTATCCGTTGCAAGGATTTACGTTTTACTTAAATAGCAATAAGCAAATAAAAGCAATGAGAAAGAATGTGATTGCTCAGTAGTCGTGTGAGGGACTAGTTCAAAAGAAGTTGAGTTCTGGTTAACCATGAAATTTAGACTTCAATTAATTCCCGTACGAATCTCATTTTAGCGCTATTGCACATACATCCTTATAAGAGTATTGCAATACTACAAAACAAACCGTGTTGGACAACTAAATTGATTAAATTCGTACCGTAAGTATTGGCATGTCTCCTTTAAAGTTTGCTCTTACCTGTTATAGTATGAAGTCCTTTGAAGTCAATCTGTATGTAATAATGTATTGCCCACGTTTCTGGCATCCAGCATCTAGGGCCGTACAGACGAGCAAAGCGGCCCTCGGTGTACGGAATTTGCTGGGACACCTGGGAAATTTGTTCGTCCGTGATATCGCCTGATTCCATACCAAGCCTATTCACGCATTCTTTCAAAAAGTAGGGAAAAGTTCAGAAAACGACATTAATGCAATAATCTGCTTTGCTACTTTGAAAGCCAAACCTGTTGATATTTTTAGCACACGTATAAGGCTATCAAAGGCAGCCATCTTATATACTGTCGGTAACGGCGATGTGTGTTAACTCCAGGTAAAGGTCCCTGCAGTCTTGACTTTAAATAGCCTAGATATGATGACGTCATATTCTTAATTTTTATGCAACAAGTGAATTTTACATTACTTGCAATCAATGAAATTCAACGAGAACTGGATTGAAGATATTGCTCCGTTGTCTAGTTAAACTTCTATAGTCTGTGATAATTTACATATTTGTTTTTAAATAAATTTATTCCGTAAGTATTTGATGCTTAAAATAAAAACATTGCTTTCCTAATATTCTGCCTTTTAAGCTTTCATATTTCTCTTACCTTGATACTTGCAACCAACGAATTCCACCCTCAAACAGATGTCGAATTCCCAAACTATTGGAAAGATTCTCACTTTTCTCGCAATCAAAGTGGTTTTTAGATTGTTACGATAAATTGCTCCTCTTTCAGTTTTCGCTGTAAACACCTGAAAATGGCAACATCACCAACCAGTTAAAATTGTTACTATAAAACAACTTGGTGATTCATTACAAAGGCCCTCTGTATTGCATGGGTGCACTTGAGAACAATGGGGCGATGTGCACTGTTTAACAAGAAATTTCCTAACTGGCTAACGATAACCCTAATCCTCTAATCCCCTTACGGAAAGTAGTTACTGAACTATATGACTATTGAATAAGGAAGCTGTGATGGAAGGAGGGACATCAATTTTTCAGACAAGATTAACTTAAAGTGAGTGTTTTAATCCTATTCAAGGGCCGAAATTCAATTGACACGTTACTTTCTTTCAATTGTTTGCCTGTTGATGGCTTTCCTTCTCAAACTAAAATTGACACAAATAACGACTCTTTTGGTTTCCTTATGCTGAATATGCTTAGCAACACAAGTGTCTTTCTCAGCCATGGGAAATGAAGAAAGTACGGACAGTTACAATTGCGTAATCTTCAACGAACATCTTTCATAAGTTTATTTGCCCAGTTCTGATTTGCCAAATACAGGCTCATCAACGGGAATTAAACAGAAATACACTTGTGAAATGTAACAAACAAACGAAATAATAACATTTTGTTCTATAAAGACAATTTTCCACTCAGTGCATTGTCAAAAAACTAAAAAACTGTCGTATGTTCTTCTAAAGGTTTTCATTTAGAAAAAGAAATTTATTTATTCGTCTTGCTTTTAAAATTTAAGAAATAACATCAAACGAAACTTATTCAAAACCGTAACGAGTGAACACCAGAATTAAGAAGGCATATGTATTCAAAGTCCGGAGAACGCGACTGTAGCAAGCCAATAAAATTATTGATGTATGCAATCAACGTCTATGAGCACTCTCGGAGTTAATGTTGTTAGAAAGTTAATGACCTTAAACACTTCTACTTTGACAGAATTATGTCTAGTCATTTAAGTACCGTAGCTTACCAAAAGCTTTGAGAGAGCACCTTCGTTAAGATCCATGTAATTAAGCACAACGATTTTCTTGATTACGACATGTTTTACCAAATACTGCAGTAAAATCATTGTCAACGTCGTAAAAGGGAAAAGCCTCTATGACTAGTAAAATTTAGCATTCGACAAGAAGGATCTTGTTGGTTCGATGAACACAGTCTTCCTTTCTCTAACAGTAAATTGACACACTTGATACGCACCGCAAGTAACGTTACATTCAAATAGATTCCCCTTATGCTGTGATTTAAATTAATGCTTATGAGAATTTTTCGGGGTTAATGCTGTTTGAAATTAAGGGATATTCGATCACTTTTACTTTGATGGAATCACATACAGCCAGTTCAGTACTGTGATTTACCTAGTATACGATACCAATCAATGAAATTAATGGAATTAGGAGTGAATTTTGACAGTAAAAAGGACCCTAGTCTGGTAGTCTCTCTTTCGCCGAATTTAATGTCTTTAAGGTCGGCATGAAACGACCTCCCACATGCCCGCGGTCTTTCTTTTGAAGATATTTTAGCCCCTATTCTACCCAAACCATGGAATTGCCAAAAAAAAATTTTGTTCAGACATATAAATGCATAGCTTTAATAGTCTTAATAAAGTGGATGACTGTATTTCGATAAAGAGTGAGTTCAAAAATATAACTTATCTGCGTTTAACGATGTCATGCATCGTCAGTTAAGTTCTTACAGACACAAACTTGGTTTAAGAGGTGTCACAAAATAGTTGTTGCGATAAAATGGAGGAAATTTGTCAACCTTTGATCTCTTCAAACTGGAAATGAGCTTAAAAAATTTCAAAATATGTTCAATTGATTCATCAGGAGAACCTGCTTGCACCCGCGGGATTCAGAAAAATTGGCAATGTTTTTATAAGATGACCTTTCACAAACTGAATGTCTTGATTCCTTTTCAAAAAACAACAGGGATCCTTTTCCCAATCAGAAGTATCAGTATGCGAAGTAAGAGATTTAAATAGCAACCCTTCTTGAAACCCTCTTGAAGCTCATTTACTGTCTTACCCTAAAGCCGTCTTACCCCAGCACTGGCTTCCAGGTGAATTCAGGATTCGTTTCAAAATTTGTCTACTGGTTTTTAGGTTCCCTAATGATATGGCCCCTGATTATTTAGCCGAGATGTTTCATCGCAAATAAAACACTAGATATAGCCTTCGATCAATTTCTAATTGTGTTAACTTGGTAGTTCCTCGTACTAAGTGCAAAACCTTTTTAGTTTGTGGTCCTAGGCTTTGCAATGAGCTCCATCCCATTGTTAGGCTCAGCTCATCTTAGCGTATTTAAGAAGAATCGTAAAACGTATCGGTCCAACATTGCTTTTCATGACTGCAAGTGGGCCCAAGTTATCGCACTTTGTACTTAATTTCTGCGCTCTTTTCTTTTTTCCGGTTTCCGTTTACCTTTAATGCATTGTAAAGCGCTTTTGCATTATGTTTTACCATAGGCGCTGTATAAATTTAATAATAATAATAATTATTATTTTTGATCAGCGCCAAAGTTGACAGGCCTATTCGTCTTCGCATAGAAAACACCGGCGTGTAGGATAGGTAGTTCCTTACCGAACAGTTCAAAGGTGGTATATGGACCAAATTATAAGTGCAAGCTTACTCAACTATTTTTAGAATGTGCTCAATAATAGTTCCGCTAAAAAGAAACCGTGAGAAAGTGCAAAAGCAGCACCCTACATGAATACATTCCGTACAAACATACATACATCAAACATACATACATAGATTTATCTGACGGAAAATTTTCCTAGCCACTGTTTTAATTCGTTTCGATTATATTAGTTTTGCAAGACATGCCATTTCCTTTGGCTAAAACCCAAATATTGCACGGCGTTACTTCCAGGGCTATTAAGGAGAGGGCCGCAGTCCCCATCATTTTCCAGCGCTCACCAGAACCTTGATCACTGACGATCGGTGACCTGGAGACCACAATGCTCTCCCCAAAGCAACTAATAGTGCTAAAAAGCCATTTCAGAAGCTTTTGTTTTTTGCATTTTTTATCTCTGGTTACCTCACATGACCTTTGACTTCCACCACAAACGTTGATTCTTTCTTTTATTATTTCAACTTTATGAACGAAATGTAGATCATTGCCGTTTTGAGATATCGCTTTGACAGGCCATTCAAGTCAGTAGCCCGGTAAAGTATTGTAGGACGCAATTTTATTTTTCAAGGCTGGGAAAGGGGTTTTTCAAACAGATCGAAGGTGAAAAAAGGTTAAGGGCAACCATGAACTCCGAGGCTAAAAGAAATGAACCAAATTAGGCATACAATGTTTAAGCAGTATTCCTCTGGTGACCTAAAGGGACTTTTGATATCGACAAACAAACGTGGGGCTCTCCGTCTGAAATCTATCTTGATATAAAGTGTAGTCAATTTCAAGGTTTCCGCGGTTTATCGCCGGTGACCTAAACTGATTTTTGTTCCTCCACCATAAAAATGGATTCTTCTTTTTCTCAATGAACCGATCTATAGATCAAATGTGAGTTAAGTGTCATTCATTCCTACCTTGATTTCATTATCGTGTTTACAAGTTTTTCGTGTTTTGGCCTCTGGTGAATTTAAATGACCTTAGATCTAAGCCAAACAATGGGCTACCTTCTCTAAGTAAGGCAAATACCAAGTCTGAAAAATGTTGGCATTTATATCTTGAGATACTGTGTTTAAAAGCCATTTTCAAGGTTTCGAATGTCTACCGCTTGTTACCTCAAAATGACCTCTTATCTCCACCAAAACAATAGCTATGCGGTTCTTTTTCTAAACAGGACAAGTCTGTGTACTGATCATATGAACAATTAGGGTCCTTCATAAGTTGAGATATCGTGTTAACAAGGTTGACAGGTTTTGACCTATGATGACTTTGAATTTTGACCTTCACTTTAAACAATACGATTCTTCCCCTCATCAACGTTTCAAATCTAAATACTAAATATAAAATGTGCAGGTCATTTCTACCTTGAGGTATTGTGCAAATTTCAAGGTTTTGACAGTTTACTGCTTGTAACCTTTGATCTCCACACGAAACAAAAGGGTTCTTTCACTTGACATGACTAATTTACATACCAAATAAGAAAAAGGCCGAACTTTCCTACATTGACATATTGCTACTTACACACATTCCCACATACAGACCCTTTAAACATTGCCTTATCAGGACGTAAAACAGTACCCAGTAAGGCCATCATCATAATTCCTCTTTAGCACTCGAGCGCAAGCAGCACCTCAATCTCTGAAGGGAGGTCGAACTCCGGGTTCATACGTGACAGGTCTTATCTAAGTGGAATAATTTTCGGATCGCTATGCCAGTTACCAGCTCCGCTTGAGCCGAGGAAGACCTGCGTGGCTCGAGCTCTCGCGATCAGCCGTGGTCTGCTAGGGCAGTGTTGGCACACGATATCGCCAGATATAGATACCTTAGCTCAAGGCAAAGGGGTCAAAAATATAAAAGCTCCGGAAGTTGTCAACACATTTGGGATGGTTAATGGAACACAACTTTTCTCCAGTCTCACTTCATACAGTAATCGAGCCCACTGATTTGCCCGAAGTGGTAGAATATTCAGTTTGGGTTTGAAAAAGTTCTGGGATGCTTTCAATTGTCAGAAAACACAGGCAGACGGGAAGATGTAAAGCCGGACAAAATGCCTAAAATTTTGTCTGCAAAAATGGTAGTGGAACAATTTATCTGGTAGTATTTTACATCATTTTGCAACTTGCTCCTTTTAAATTACACAAATTATTACAAATGATCACTCAAAATCAAGATTGCTTAGATTCTACTTACATGCCTTGTGTACGTTCCATGCCAAGAGATGGTGACTCTTCGATTAGATAGTGGACCGGTCCAAAATACTCAAGCAAATATGCAGCGCTCACTTGCCCACCCCTTCAGTCAAGAAACTTATTGCACGACATAACACAAAAACGTTAAAAAAGCAAACCTACATGGACACGGAGGGGATAAATCATTACCGCGTGCAAACTGCCCCAATAGGTTAACATTTTCAAAATGCAGTCATGCAACATGATGGTAAAATAAGTAATATATGTATACTTACGTTCAAATCAGCCTGACTTTTTTAATTATCTGTTTGAGTAACGCTTCAAATAATTAAACCAAATTTGAATAAAAGTTTAAAGTGAGACGAAAATTTAGCGGGGCCACGAGAACACAGTACATAATCAAACGTTTGTGATTACATTGCAAGAGGGGACCTAATAGTTTAAAGTAGATATTGCTACGACTACTTGCTTCGCCAAATCTACCTTTTGGAGGACATTCCACCAAGCTTACTAGATGTTAACACCCAATTGTCAGCTTTGTACGGCTATTTGTTAAAATATTGTTAAAAGTATTACAAACACTCATAAAAAAAAATGCGCAACCCTTAGAAAAAACAACCATTTAAAGTTCATGTTAGTGATGACGTTATGTTTTAGAAATGTACCTCATACCAAGAGAAAACTAGAGCAATTTGCAGGGAATACAGGCAAGAATATGGACCCTTAATGGATTCCCTTAAACAGTCATATTTTGTATTTAATAAAAAATATTCATGTTCTTTTAATAAACAATTAACTTGAAGACACTAGGTGAAATCCATGACGACGGGTGCTTGTGTGCCTAAATGCACATAACTAGATACATCCTCTTAGTTCATGAAGCCATCACGTTTATATGACTAAGCTGCTGATATTACGCATACATGCAATAGAGAAAACCTCTGTCATAGAAATAAATTAGTTCACAGCATTTAATATTTAAAGTAGGAATTGAAAAAAATCGAAGGAAACTTTTTTTTTTTTATTATTTTTTTTTAATTTTGTTATTTTATTTTTTTTTTTAAATCGAAGGAAACTTAAGGCAATATCTTTGTAGGCTCTTCCCTTTCGGGTTTGTCTTTTTTCGTTTGCTTGTCTTTGTTACTATTTTTCATGTTTAGGTGATCCGGGATGGGGTTACCCGGAAACATCTAGAGGAATGGTGAATCCACCAAAAAAAAAATCATATATACTGTAACTGTACGTTTCGAATGTCAAAAAACTCCACATAATTTGGTTAACCATTACTTTTTTAAAAATTAAAAATAAAAACATCAATGAAATCACATATCAACCATAAAACATGCAGCAGACTTCAAGATACTCTGAAAGGGGCGAAGTAGAAAAGCGTGTGTGAAAGAAACAAAAGCATTACAACAAGTAGGTATAGAACTGTCTGTTTACAATTTTGAAAACTGAAGAAAGGGAGGAGAGAAGTGTCTTCGATAAATGTACCTGCTCATCAAGAGGAAATTGCCTCAATTATTTTGGTCAAACAATAAAAAATCTTAGAATCTCAAAATTAACCTCATTTTTTCATGAGTGCCTTTGTCTGTTTGTTCAAATAAGTGTCATTTACTCTTTCTTCATGTGAATGAAATTCCCCTGTTCAAAGAAAAAAAGAATTTTAAGTATTCTGCTTCAGTACAATTTGGAGGATTACGGTGTGCTTTGGATGGTTTATATTCGATTAATATAAATTTTTTCACTGATGTTTCTGTGCTTGAGGCCTGTAGTCTGAGATGTAAAAACTGGTTATTGTCATTTACACAAATTAATGTTCGAAAACATTGTAACTTGTGGTTGCGCCTACAGTAAGCTTGGAATCTCCCCCAATAGTGACATCGTAAGTCTCACGAACATTCTTACACCTCCCCGAGTTACAGAATAAAATACTTCAAAAAACCATCTAAACTTTTCACTGCCATCCCATTAACTTGCAAAGTTGAATTGCAAAGTTCAGTTAAGTGTGTCTTTTAATTTACATTGAGACATATGTGAAGACGCAGTGGGAACCTGTGCATGAGGCGAGAACTAAGTGAAGCAGGGTGCATTAGCTAGAAATTCACCTGGTGAAGACATTGTACCACAAAGAGCTAGAAAGATGACAGAAATGTGAGAATAGTTTTTTCCATACACCTTTGACCACGTAACAACTCACCCCCTCCGCAACGTTTATGAGGCCCACAGTTTTGTTGAATATTGTTGTGCTCTGACAGCGGCAAAGCGTAGTGAAAGGAGGAATAGAAAGCGATATCAGCCTTCAGGGATTAAAAGACGCAGGCTCGTGCACATGATGTGACTAGTATCGATGTGTTACTGATATATGCAAACAAAACCAAGTTCAGGTTTTACAATCATAAACACAACATTCCGATAAACAAATTCTAATAGGACAAACGAAGAAAAAATTTTGCTAGTTTTCTTCTAGGAAAATTTATACAAAATATTTAAAATTTAATTACAAATAAGTACGTTGTGACCGGATGATGCATTTTAAGGTCTGAGAAAACAGAAACGTTGAACTTGTTCGATTCACAATCCAAAAAATCGCACTATATATTCTAGTGGTGCTATGACGTGACTCGTTGTAGTGTCTATGCTATATACATGCAGTGCTGTGCAAGGAAGAATAACTATATCTCAATACAGAACAATGTGATGGAACTGGTTACGTCCTAAACAGAACAAAAAAAGTTTTCGGTGTGAAAGGTGTATAAAGTCAAATTGTTACTCTTACAACTAGCCCATATGGAAAAGGAATCCTAGACCTTTAAGTAATCAACAAAGCCATAAACCTCATGCATACTTGCCATGTCACCCAACGATAGGATAAAAAGTTATATTTCCTACACCAAAAAGCTCATACGCCAAACCATGCAACTAAACGGCTTGGCTTTGCATGCAGACCACTGTAAACCACTCTCTGACTAGAACCGCAGCAAGTCACGAGTAGTTAAAATGGTCTCAAACCATGAAAACATTTTAAGAAACGTGCACACGAAAACAAAATCATGAAGAAGTGCTTTATCCTCACCGTCTTATAGTGGCCACTTCTAATCCAGTTGAATTTACCTTCCTTTTGTCTCGCCCAAGAAATGGTAAAAGATTTAACACGTGCCTCAGAGTCCCCACATCCTTGAGTAACAACTGCCTTTATGTACATTTCTTCCAGGAAATCGACTTGGAGGTACTGACTACGAAGTGCTAAAGCCGGGCGCCATCCATAACCTTGTTTTCCATAAGATGGTTGCAATCTGCCATGACTTGGAGAGTAGAGGGCCGTAGTGTAGCTTGTAGAGGCGGTTATTTGACTGTCATGGCTCTTTCCGTTGGTTAGGCCGAGAGTGAAGTCACAATCTGAGATGTATTATGACAACAATTGAAATACACAACACAAAAGCAATGTATTAACTTCCTAGTTAACTCTTCAAAGGTGCGTCAAGACTATTTTGGTTTAAATTTCTTAAAAAACTTCTCATTTTACGACACATTTCCTACCTTATCATGATTTGCATGATTTAGATATTCTACACACGAACTTAAGAACATTTCTGACCAGTAATACTCAATACAATGACGTAAAAGGGGTGAGGCAAACCCGTAACCCAGAAAGGAATAAATGGGACAAGGTGAGAATTTCAGCAATCGGGACTGCTTGCTCAGATGCAAATCAAGAATACTACAACGAAAGTACACAGCTGACAAGGTGATCCACATAGTTTTTGTTTGTAAATTCCCAAAGGTGGCAAAATACGTGATTTGTTTGGTTACTGTATATATTTTATCACAAAACGTAATTGAAAGAGTAAACCCCTATCCTAGCTGGAGAAAAGGCGCTACTCCTTAAAGGACCAACAAGCATCTTAACAATAATCACAGAACACTTCATAAGTATTTAAATTTTGTCAAAGAAAATCTCAATGTGAGTGTCTAAGCCTTTTTCAAACTCTCTCTGTAGCTATGACTTGCATCAATAAGTTCTGTTACAGAAGAAGACCGACGTACCATCGTCCTTACAGCCCAGGATTTCCATTCTCAGAGCATAAGTCGAAACGTATGCACCCCTTTCAATGAATATGTACAAGCTATGCGTCCTTAAGGGTGGGTCAAAATAGACTGCTCTTGGACAATTCGGCTCACCGTTAGCTCGAAAAATCTGAAATAGAAACGCGAAAATTTGTTTTCATTACGTAGTTCAAATTAAGTGATATCGTTCTACTCCTATTTATGCAATTTTGCGAAACTGTCTGTGCTTGTATTAAGTGTATCTCGAGTAGGAACTAACCTGAACAAACCCAATGGGAGTGAAAGTGATCTCAACCGAAGAGACGACATAATAACACAAGAGCCCAATGGGCACTGTGGTTCCTTGCTGGATATTATAAGAACTGTACAGCCAGTCTCCTAAATAGAGCTAAGCAAAAGCTCATAGTCAATGTTTGTAAAATCTTCACACAAGGGGTATTTTGGTACTAATATTACATGAAATCAATGATTAAATTTTTGTTGCCTTACTAACATTCAACTTGTATTTGCTGAGTGATCCTTCAAAACACTATCTCATTTCCCTATGTATTTATGCTTGCCCTTACCGAAATAAATAGCCTTCGAACACCCTTCATATACCCTTCAAAACAGCATTCGAATGCTAAATGGAATGGAGTGCTAAAACGCAATTGAATGTATGTGAAAACCTTTCAAAATACCCTTCGAATGCTATATACCCTTCGAATAGCCTTCCCCACGGACGAATTATGCAAATGAGTTTTGAATGTGAAGGCTAAAATGAATGCTATTCTGAAGACTATTGAATGCTATTCTGAAAGCTATCGAATGCTATTCCGAATGCTATTGAATGCTATTCCGAAGGCAATCGAATGCTATTCTGAATGCCATTTACACCAGATGAAGACTATTGAATGTTGTATCAAATGCCATTAAATGCTATGTGCTGAATTAAATGTTACACCAAATTTAATTTAAAATAGTAAATTGCTTGTCAGTATGGTCTAGTAATAATAGGCAGAAGAACCAGGTTGAACAATTCCCAGGTCGAGTCAGACCAAAGACTGTGCACAAGGAACCTGCTGCCCATGAAGCTCAGGAGTAGGGAAAACAACCGAGTTCCCCACAACCGGTATAATGTCATTAAAACCTTTAGATTGATTTGAAACTTCATTGCAATCCACCTGCTGTGGTCCTTGTTACGGAAGTACTGTAGGTAGGGGCATAGGCTAAAAGGAAGCAAAATGAATGGAAGGTCAAATCGTGTACTATTTGTTCAGTAATGAAGTTAATTAAATCACCATATTACACAAGCAAAGGCTAAATTTTAACTTGATGACAGCTGTAAAGGATATTCTGTGTACTCTCAGGCACATACTATATACACACTGCATGACAACCAAAATTGAGACATGATCAGTTAGTGCATATTTTCCTGGGCCCGTGCTTTAATAATTTGCATGCAGGTGAATTAACATTGAATTTGCACAATGAATGTGCGTATGTAACCTCATCCATGTATGACAAATCTGTTTCTGCTTGTTAAAAATTTTGTAATTTACTGTAGGTATAAAAATAAGGTTGTTTCTAAAACCCCCACAGCCCCCACACTGTCCATGACCCACAACCTTGGTTGACCCATAGGTAATGGCAGGTTGAGGTGGTTGGGTGTTCCGTTTTAGTATAGTAACATTAATGCACGGTCATTAAAATGACCCTGCAACCCACATCCACTTACGTAAAACTTGTTTAGAGGCCTGATGGTTTAAACTGAGGGCCTGAGTTGTGCGAGTTTTATTATTAACCACCTTGCGCCAGGCCTTTAAGTTAAGCTCTGCGTAATTAGTTGTGGGTTGCAGGGTTTTATTAATAACCAAACATGATTATGATACTAATACTACCTCGACCCATGCATGACCTATGAGTCAACCAAGGTTGTTGGTTGTGGGTGGTTAGTTGTGGGTGTGGGGGCTGTGGGGGTTTCAGAAACAACCTAAAAATATTCAGTGTTATTGTTTCCACAAGAAAGCAATTCAAATTCTGACAGCTAAAATATAAAAGAAAAAAATTTAACCACCAACTAGTTGAAACTATTCACTGTCAAGCTTTGTCAATTTTTTCTGGCAATTAATCCCTAACATATTGTTGTGTGCATGGGTTCCAGAATCTACTGGAGGACTGATCATAATACACTCCAAACTGTAAAAAGGCTGCGGCCAGCCGGCCCAACCTAAACCAGTGGGAAAGAAACTGAGACTTGAACCTTATCTAAAGCTAAATTTATTTAAAAAATAAATTTATGAACTGCAACCATGCAACTTTGAAAAAACTAGAAAGCCAACAGGCTTAGTGATTCCTTGCCATATGATATATCATAGCAAACATGGAAACAAACATGACATGCATGAGATCCCATACAATTATCCTACTTAATTGAGATATAATACTAGTAGGGTCAAAACTTTTTGACCTCATGTGACCCAAAATGACCTTTCAACCCCTTAAAAACAATAGTGATCACCTTACCAACACGTCCATCAACATGAGTAATTCAAAATTAAGCTTAGTACAGAATGAGTATGGAAGTACTACCACCATGGTATGAGATCCCTCACAGTTATCCCCCTAAAAATATTATGTCTACAAAGTTTGGTCTGTCACCTCAAACCTTTGATCTCCACACACAAGAGGAATTTCTCACACAGCTTTAATATTCCAGAAAACTGTCTCATTACTTGATAAAGCGGTATTTTGAAACCATTTTTATCAAAAGTTTGGTCAATGGGGACAGCTCTCCATTCTGAAGTCTCTATGTTCCGATGCCTCTATGTTTCGAAAGTCTGCATTGAGGTTAGTGTCTAAACAAGCCCTCATCGACACACTCTCCTACAAGCATTGGATCAAATACTGTGTTCTCACATACCCCGCGCTCGAGGTAACACTGTATTACCTCACGCTCGAGTAACGTGGGAACGCGGGTTAACGCGGGGTCGGTGTTAAAATTTCGATCCACCTCAAATCGCAGGGTTAAGCAGTTTTAAACATCATGTTTGTTTTAATCAAGCAAGGTCACAAGTATTTATCGCACTGATGACAGGTATTTTCTTACATTTTGCTGTAATCGGTGTGTGAAATATTTGGTCTCGTTACTATGGTAACACTATCCAATCAACGAAACACTGGGTACGTGAGAACACAGACTGGAAAACACGGGGTTAGCCTGCGGTTTTGTCTGATTGTAAACAAGAGTTAACACTGGGTGTTGCGGGGTATGTGAGACCAAGTCTAAAGAGACATCTGAACAGAGATGTGTAACCTTGGCTATTACTGACGGCAATTTTTGCTTTATGGGGGAAATGCCCCACCCATTGTCTATGGTATCCTTTGCAAATTAACAAAAGCAGATATCCCTATTAATCCATAATTTAACAAGACTTTTAATTCGCCTTTTGTCTACTTATACTGTAGGTACAGCATAACATACAGTACAGGTTTTCCTTGTTTGATACACAGTATACAACATTATGCTTGCTCTTATTACCTGAACTACTTTTAAATGACAGCAGCAATGCAAAATAAAATCTTAATACTTTTGAAAAGTGTCATAAAGGGTAATCTTGAAGCAATGGTTCTATGCATTAAGCTTTATGATACACTTTGTTTTTTTTTTTTTGGGGGGGGGGGGGAGAAGTGACATGAATAAAAATGAAATGTGAGACAAGAATTCCCACTCGATGATGATATTTGACATAGCTATATAATCCTTCACACAGGGGTTACTTTTTTGGTGCGGTTATCCAGATATAAGCAGAGATGAGGCAAGTAGTATGCTGATTCATTTTATGCTATCAAAAATTTAAAACAAATTCTTGAATGAAACTAAGTGACAAATAATCACTGTAGAGCATATTGAAACTGTAAAGCAGAAACACCAATCTAGACAGACACCAATGTTTAAAGTTTTGTTCAACAAAATTCCTCATACAAACACACTATTTGTTCAATTCCACCAGCTTCTATGTAAAGGAGTTAATTTCTGAAGGGTGTCAATCTACAGTATTTCTAAGATGACTTTCAGTTTAGAAACTTGATCAGTGTACATGAACTTCTCCATCTCCAGACAATGGCTAGGCAAACAACTTTTATTTGTGGTCAGATGAGACAAGATAATGTGGACAGTTATTTTATGCTGGATTTAGCAGAGGTGTGACTTTCATGGAGGTCTGACATTTTGACCACAAAAAGAGTACTGAATGCCTGCAGGGAATGGCAGGAAATAGGAGTATATACAAACAATGGGCTGTCATGGTTATGTACTGAGATAAAAATAAGCTTTCTTCAGAGGGTTTGTAAGAGTCAATTAACACCACTTATACAGTAAAAAGCTTAAGTCAATTGAGCTGTATGTTTGTATGAGGTAATCCTTCAGGACACTGTGGGGATAACTGGCAGTCAACTGTGAAAAATTGGGCGAGATAACTGTGACCAAATGGCAAAGAATGGGTCAGTCACAATTTGATTCACTCTATTAGGCAATGACAGTTCATGTGCGCTGAAGGGTATTTGACACCAAATGATCAGTGTAAATTAGGTTCTTTTTTGTAAAACTAACTAACTGTGGTATATCTAATTAATCAATTCCCACTTCCAATTAATGCATGCTTGCATGCACATGTCCTCATGAGGACAGTAGGCACAAGGTTTGTCAAATATTAGCACTTTTTGCCACTAAATTTAATGTTTTCTTCAGGTTTTCTTTAAGGTTATTGAAAAAGCAATGTAGGTATGTTATAAAAGAGATTCTTGTGCATCACACAGAGTACTCTCTGTTCAAAGTTTATACTTATGAAGTTCCATATCAGTCATCTACGTAGTGTGCACAGAAGCATCTTCTAATATTTTCAGACTATGTCCCTAAATGACCCTTATACAGACTGTTTAAACTCACATGTTCCACATCAGTTTCATGAAAATCTATTTACTTGTGGCTGCAAAATCAGCATACTTATGAGCATTGAAGCATGTATGCCAGCCTGATGAACAGATTTTGCCTTTTAAGATTTTATATTTTGCTCTGCCCACGTTTTCATGTATTAATACTTGGAACTTAATGTAATAACAGGGCACAATTTCATGCCAGAATCAACATACTGTACAGTAACTACCATGTGATTTGCCTTTTTGTGCACCTTAGACCTTCTTCCTATGAGTTTGCTTCAGTACTTTACAAATGCATTTTCAAAATTACCTCACTAAAGAATTTACATAGTGAAGTTAATAAACTGTTCCAAAAAAATTGTATACCCTATGCCTATTACATTACACATGCCAAATTATTCTTACCCTTTCACCCTAACCGCTCATGGATATTAACTTCAACAGTTATATACTCTTTTGAGATATAGTGTTTGCAAGGTTTAGATGTTTTGAACTCTGATGACCCCAAATGACCTTTTACATCCAATAAAAACAATAGGGGTCATCTACTCAATATGGACAATCCACTTAGTAAATATGAGATTCCTGGCAGTTACCTTTCTTGACATATGGTGTTTACAAGTTTTTGAGCTTTTCATCTCTGATGACCCCAAATGACCTTTGACCTCCACCAAAAATAATTGTGATCATCTACTTAATATGGGCAATCCACCTGCTATGTATGAGATCCCTCACATTTACCCTTCTTGAGATACAGTGTTTACAAGGTTTTGACCTTTTTCCCTCTGGTGACCCCAAATGACCTTTGACCTCCATCAAAAACAATAGGGACCATCTACTCAATATGGACAATCAGCAAGGTAAGTATGAGATTGCTCACATTTTTCCTTCTGGAGATATCGTGTTTACAAGCAATTTCCAAGGTATTTACATTTTGACCTCTGGTGACCCCAAATGACCTTTGACCTCTACCAAAAAAAATAGGGACCATTTACTCAATGTGGACAATCTACATGCCAAGTTTGAGATCCCTGGGGGTTACCGTTCTTGAGATATCGTGTTTACAAGCAGGCGTCGCACACACATATACACACACACACACACACACGACATCACCATCGAATAGATTACTTGCCTGCCTTCGGCAAGGAATCAAAAACTGAATTTATGCATTGAAACAGTATCTTTGATCCCTTTAAAGTTTAATAAGCAAGTTGATGACACTTGTTGACATCTTCACATGTTAATATCTGTAATCTGTTTACATAATTCACACTGCTCATTTGGAGTCAGCTGGCCTGCTGCGGGCGCAGTTCCTGCATGTACAGATAACAGTACTATATGTACAGAACTGAAAAATGTAAGGCCCAATTCTCCCACTCCAAAATCCAAACAGTACCAAGTACCTTAAAGTTCTAGAGCAGTCACAGTCGTGTTAAAATTATTTTGAAACAGCTACTAAATTTTGCTATTTTTCTGTCATTTTTCTTCAAAGAAACTTTTAGGATATTTTAAGGCTGAAACATTCAACATTCAAAGTAAACCAGAGTATCACTACTTGTAAATTTCAGTGAAAAACACATTGTCACATGATTATCAAGAGCCATAACAATTTTGATTATTATCCCAGCTTGTTCAAATTGGGGTGACTGCATTTGCCCTTTAAGTTTTTTTTTTTTTTTGCCCTATTAATCCCTGCCCACAGAAGTCTGAACATATGAATATACTAAGTTTATGACTAGAACTAAGCAGTGCATTCATGCAGCAGTGGCCTATTTGTGCATTAATTTCAATAGGGCATGCATAGGTTCAAAGATATGTTTCAATTATTAACTTGTCCAACTGTACACTACACTTCTAGTTGCAATGTATGCTAAACCACTAGCTAGTGGCAATTACCTGTAGTAGTTGCATGCAAAGTGCGTGACTGCTCTACTATATACACATCTATGGTAGGGGGAAGGCCTACACTATAGCACACTGTCCATACAGCTTACAAAATAAAAGAAGTAAATGCTATGCATCATCTGAAGGTTAATTCTCTCCATAAGTTTCTCTAAATGTCACTGACTCACAATATACTGTTAGGGTGGAAGGATTATTGTTCAACAATTACTCACCTTTTACCAATCAAACAGAAACTGTTCTCACAAACTATAATGTACAGTATTCTGCCACAGCTAGCTCTTCAAAATGGCAGCACAACTGAATTCAAACTGAGCTTCCTAAAGGTGCACAACCAATTACAAAAGGGCTCATATGACTTCTTTCTTGTTTATCAAACCATTTTATTGGCTGGTTGCAGCTGTGGCATTCATCAAATTCAAAAATAAATATTTGACCTCCAAACTGATCATGTGAATGCTAAAGATTGGGTTGAAGGGTATTTCGAATGCTATAGCTTTCAGATAGCTTTCAAAATAGCATTCAATAGCCTTCAAAAGTTTGCAGCGAATGCTACACTAAGTGTGAATGGTATCAAAGCTAAAATATCAGTTTTATACCATTCGAATGGTATTTGAAGGGTATTTGAAGGCTATAATAGCCTTCTTATTTGGTAAGGGTGTAATCAAACTTGATATTATCCCCAATAAACAATACACAATGTGGTCAGAGAGAGAAAAACACCCATTGTATTTTTCTCAGAAGTTATTTTCACCTGCTCTCAAGTAAAACTTGCTATTACTTTAAAACAACCTACCATTTTTCCTGTTTGCTATCTCTACACAGAAAACAGGGTTTATTCAGCAGCTAAGCAGAAAGCAAGTGATTAATGGGGTGTGATAATAGAATGAGGATTAGGTTACCCCACATAGCACAGCAGTATTAAAGATACATATTGTACTGTATAATCCATGCATTGCTTCCACTGGCATAGAGACCAGTTAAATGCACATGTGCTCAGTGAAATCTACAGATTTCAGTTATTGCCCTCTTAAAACTTTGAATGATTCGAAATATGTGTACAACCCGAGGGAATCATTACTGAAAGAACGTTTTAAAGCCGTAAAGGTGTTTGAGTTTTTAAGCATGCAAAACCAGGTGATATTAAAAATCTGTTGAACCTATCTTTATCTAGCTTACAAGATTTTCTAAATAACCTTTCCAGTAGTTGACCTCCAGTGACCTTGATGACCTTTGACCTTAACCAACACAGATTGATTTGATATATCCCTTCTACCTTAAAATACTGTGTTAAAACCCTTTTTAGTGTATGACCCCTGGTGACCCCAGATGACCCCTTGACCTTCACCAAACATATCAGATTTCATCCTTACACCATAACACATCCACACACCAAGTATGACATCTATCCAAGTTTCCCACCTAGAGATATTGTGTTGAGAAGGTTTTTAGTTTTTTTACCTCTGATGACCCCAAATGACCTTTGATCTCCACCAAAAACAATAGGGCACACCTTCTCCCTATGACAAATCTATGTACCAAATCCAAGTTCCATCCAACCTTCCCTTGTTGAGTTAGAGCGTACCGAAGCAAGTGTCACACACACACACACACACCTACACACACACACACACACACGCCAACCTGACTACATAGGTTCCTTTGCTACCGCAAGGAACCAATAACCAGAGACTCTGAAGCTCTTTTCACTTTGAACAAAATTTAAGTAGCCTATACGCTAGAACAGATGGTAGGATTGCCTTCAAAGGTCCCAGGCTGCCTTACCCCAATGTTTCACCTTCACTGCAAAGTTGAGAAAAACAATTACCAGCAAGCACAGCAGAAGTGAACTTTTGAACAGTAGCGCATGCAATTTTCTCTCCCTTTTCATAAAGTATCACATAAGCTTTGATCAGACTTCATGCATTAAGTCACTTATTTCTATCCTGAAAGGACATGCCCCACTTGTAGGTGAAGCCTACCTTATGGGTGCAAATGCATGAAATCTGATCATGCGCGTTCGGTCTGCATAACGTTTTGAAAACTAGAAAGCCAAAAGGCTTAGTGATTCCTTGCCATATGATATATTGTAATAATGAGCATGGATTCCCACATGAAAAGCATGAGATCCCTCACAAATACTGAGGTATACTAGTAAGGCCAAAACCTTTTGAGATCATGTGACCCAAAATGACCTTTCACCCTCACTTTAAACAATAGGGAGCAACTACCTAAAAAGACCATCAACATGCTAAATATGAGCAATTCACAAACTGAGTATGAGGTCCCTCCACAGTTCAATGACCACATAAAAATGTCACGTCTTCAAGGTTTTGCCCTTTTGTGATCCCAACCTTTGACCTCCACTAACAAGAGAAATCTCCCATGCAGTTATGATGCTGGTAAACTATGTTGTCTATTAACTTGATAAAGAGATATTTTTGAAACATGCTCCTTTAAATCAAAATTTCGGGTACTGAGAATGGCTCTCTATATAATGATGTCTCTATGATCCAAAAAGTTGACTGCATTGAGGTTAGTGTCAGAACAAGCCGTGATCCTAACATTCATCCATAAATTGGAACATACAGTAGAGACATCTCAACAGAAAGGTGTAACCTTGGCTATTAGTGGTGGTCCTTTTGTATTTGTTTTTTGGTGTAATGCCCTTCCCAATGACTATGATGTCCTTGAAAATTAACAAAAAATGGGAACCCTATTAATCCAAAAATTAACAAGATTTGTAATTTGCCTTAAATTGTCTGCTTGTAGGAACACCAAATAACAGAGTACAAGTCAAGTATCCTTTGTTTGATACAGAGTATATTTATAGATGTACAGTACTTTCTGAAAAACAAGCCTTACTTAGGGCTAAATAAGTGTCAGACACTATCTCTAGACAGGTAGGAAATGGTTAAATGCATTGAGCTGTATGATTCAATGAGAAAACCCCTCAGGACACTGTGGCAGTCAAATGTGATAAATTAGGTAAGACAACAGTGACCAGCAATTTTCACAGCCTCTGGTGGGTCAGTTACAATTTGATTCATTCAATTAGACAATCTCAGTTCAAGCATGCTCAGGGGTATTTGATCCAAATAGACAGTTATTTAGTTCTTTTTACGAGCGAATGCGAAGTATAGCAGCCGCTTTATAGACTTGTTACAGTGTTTTTATTTTGTGCCTTGTTGGTTTTGTTACTTTTTAGTGTTTGTAAATTAAAAGGCGTTGACCATGAAAACAGATAATTTATTTAAGGATGTCTCAGGTTTCATCACACGATGAGGCATATTAGTTCAGGGATATTTCAATTACATGGTTCTTGGAACGACCAGGGAGTGACTATATGGGGTTCTCAGAAGCCCTTTCTATAGTTTTTGTCAACTGCCGTTCTTTATGACATGGTCGCTACCCTTCTTTTCTTACAGTTTGAAACATCCGAGCAATCTGTTGACGTGAAAGTTTCGGCGTTGTTGTAAAGAAAACATTGAACGGGTGACTTCTTTTCATGACCAAGGAACTTATAACTGTAACAAGAGCGACAAACTTAAGTTATATCTTATTTTGTTCAAAACTGAAGACGGTCACAGAGGGTTAGGAATAGAGAACGGATAAGATAACGTAGTCTCCCGGATGCGAAAATTGCGCAATATTAACTGCGTAGTTTTCTTCTGACCTAAACGTTTCAACTGAAACTTGAATCGCCTTTACCAATATGCGCTTGCTTTGCCGGTGACCACGTGATCAGCCGAACGACGTGTGCTACAGTTGATGATATCAAGTGCTACCGCGGCTTAAAAAGGTCATTTCGAGAGTTTGATGTGTTTCAGTGGAAAGTCAAATATGGGCCATGCGCAAGGCTTTATTTGCTTAGCCGCATCGAAATAACTTAGTTAACCTCAACCCAAGTTGTTTTGTTTTACATTTTGTAAATATTCTCACATTAGATTCTTTTCATTGGTGGCTGTGCTAATAATTTAGCAATCTTGAAAGACAAATTTAAAATGGTTCCTTTGAGCAACCGTACTGTAAGGGAAAAGACTTTCTAGCTGCGCACCTATCCAACCAAAGGAAGAAGGGGAAGGTGAGAAATTTTATACTGGTACTGTTTATGTTGTTGACAATTATGGTAGAAATGGGAAGAGAGATCTCTGACGAGGGAGTAGCAAAATGAAAGACTGCGTGGTTATCTCTCTTTATTCATTAGCCACTCGAGATGATAGTTAATTTACATCTCTTCTGATCTGAAAGTGCTTACTATGTTGGTGATAATGCGATGCATATACATACAGGTGATACGGTTGAACTGCCGAACCGTAATAAGCACTGCCCTCGAACAATACTGAGAACACTAAGGAAGTTTAAAAAATGAAATTGTCATTCGTGAGGAAATTTTGATATTTTGAACTGCCAATAATATGTGTGAAATTCTGACAGTTTTGGCTACGGTCGGAAATTATTAATAAAACAATTCTTCTGCAATCGAAGCACTTCTATTTTCTAGATCTAGTAGAAAATATCATCCACCACCTGTTTTGTTTAGTCAATTTTAACATCATATATACGAATCACTCATATGTACTTTTCTAAACGTCGAGCTTGTAGCATAAACAATTCTGTTTCCCTTTCTTCACATAACTAATGTTTCACCTGTATAAATTTTCAACACTGATATCCTTTTCTGAAATGCGCAAACCTCTTCATCATAACAAATTCACCATCTACTGCCTGTTCGTATCAAGGAGTGGCTAAAATTTAGCAACTCTGTCAATATCCCTAGAACCGTTAGACCGCCTCCATTCGCGAGTATGAATGCCTTGCATTCTAGTTATAAAACTAATTACCCGTGGTGTATTTAATTATCTAGTTCCCACTTACATGTCCTTAGGAGGACAGTTGCACAAGGTCTGTCTGTAACTTTTGACAATCGTTGATACTAAATTTAATGTTATCTTCATTTTTTCGTTAGGGTTATGGAAGAAACAATGTTTGTATGCTCTAAAAGAAATTTTGGTCAGCATACCTATGACAAAGATAAATTAACTAACATGTCAGCCTGATGAACAGTTTTTTCCTTTTTAACTTTTTCAGATTTTGTTCTACCCACTTACTCTTATGCGTATTAATACTGGCACTAAATGTTATAGGGCATAACTTCAAACCAAAATCAACATAAATACTTTACCAAATGCACTTTTATGCACTTAAGACATTCTTAGTATAATGAAATTGCTTCAGTATATATTTTGAAATTACCCAACTCGATCCTTTACATAATGAAGTGGATTCCAAGATGCATCTTACATTACCCATGCCATTCAAAACTCTTAACCCTATGCACTAATGAATATTAACCTTAACAGTTACCCTTTTTTGAAATATAGTATGTGCAAGGTTTAATCTCTGATGACCCTAAATGACCTTTGACCTCCAGTAAAAACAATAGGAATCATCTACTCAATATGGACAATCCACATGCTATGTATAAGAGCCGTCACAGTTACCCTTCTTGAGATACAGTGTTTACAAGGCTTTGACCTTTTTACCTCTGGTGACTCCAAATGACCTTTGACCTCCACCAAAAACAATAGGGCTCATCTACTCAATATGGGCAATCCCCATGGTAAGTATGAGATCACTCACATTTTTCCTCCTGGAGATATCGTGTTTACAAGCAATTTCCAAGGTATTTACCACTTGACCCCTGGTGACCCCAAATGACCTTTGACCTCCACCAAAAACCATAGGGAACTTCTACTTAATGTGGGCAATCTACATGCCAAGTTTGAGATCTCTCGGAGTTACCCTTCTTGAGACATCGTGTTTACAAGCGGGCGTCACACACACACCTACACACACACACGACATCACCATCGCATAGATTCCTTGCCTGCCTTCGGCAAGGAATCAAAAACATGAACAAAAATTCTGCTTAATACCTTTTCGTGACCATTGTCGTCCGCATTGTAGTCCTTGTACTGATACGGTTCTACTTCATCGGGAAAATAACGGTAAGAGTATTTAACGTGGAAGTATTCAACCCAAGCGTTGTCCCTGCCTCCGCCTCCTTGGATGACTATTCCAGTTATAATCATTCTCTCTTTAAAGTAAAATCGGATGAAAGGTTGAGGATCATATGGAGATGGCATCCAGGAAGAGTTTCCATTTAGACGGGCATACTTTGGGAGATGTTGTTCGTCGAGGAAGGATGAAGCAGTGATCTGATGGTCTTCAATGATTCCAGTCTCTAGTCCCAATGGTAGTGGGCACAAATCTATCAAATCAAGACAAAATTAAAATCCTGTTAATATTTTGATGAGTTGCGTTGAATTTTCTAGAAGCAGTTTACAATAAATGATCTTGATCTTGATTCTTGAATTATACCAAAAGTTTGGCTTTTTCGAAGCAAAATCCTGCAATGGTTTCGATTTCCCAAACTGGTGTTCAAATATTTTTTTTTTTAATTTTTTCTCAAACCAAACTAAAAAATCATCCAGCCTTAATCCATAGCTTGTAAAGTCTCCCTGCGAGCCACACACAAACCATCATGTCGAAAGTTTGAGTAGGATTAATCAATCATCTCGTAGAAAATATGCAGTTGCAATATGGTAACGGTACTTCAGATTCTCTGATAATTAGTTAAACTTTCCTAAACTAATCAGGACTGAAGAAGTCTCCTCGAATGGAACTTATTTGGAGGGAAGGTGGACTAGGATCTTTGACATATGAAACATTTCATTCTATCCACAGTGTATCTTGCATAGACGACCTTCAGATTTGGGATTTGATTGTGTACCGCAAATTTAAGAACATTTCAAAATTACCATTCTTCCTCATGAATATTCATAAAAACCATTACTTATTACTTGAAGGTTACTTACTCCATTAACAGCATATCATGCATGAAACTAATCAGGCATCCTGTTTGTGAGAAGTGGCATTTTTTCCCACATTACTATGAACTTGCTGGTGCCAAAAACCATAAGATACAACTCTACTTCAAGGAAAACCCATCACGTTTAAGCACGGCAGGCCTTTCTTACAGTGCCTTAGCTTTTACACGAGGATTTTCAAAAGCTCGCACTCACGAATATTAATGTGACGAACTGTTCGCCCCAAACTCCATCTTTTAGGTTTACCCATAAAACTAGCCAGTCTTTACCATTAGAAGAAATCTCATTAAAATCTTTAACAATTACTATACCACTCACTGCTTTGCATAAGAACACACCTCCACCATCCAAAGAGAACAAGAATAACAAGAGCTCATATTTTACACATCTGTAAAAATGGAGCTTGTATTGCAAAAAGTTAATTAAGATTCAGGGTTTCCTGTAAGGAAATTTGAATGTTTGGGGGACTATCGAAGAATCTGCATTTATTATTAGCATATATCTGAGATAGAATGTTGACTGAAGATCGTTGATGTAACATTATGTTATCTAAGAAGTGTGGATTGAGGCTTCTCGGCAACATTCAATGAGCTCCCGAAACTTTGTTGCCTTTTTCAGACAAAATATTTCAAAATTAAAAGCCTATATGGGAGAAAATTTTAGAGAAACGGTTCCAAGCGGCTCTAAATAGTATACCACTGACTCCTTTATGAGCGACCACTCACTGCATTGAGGGTTGCAATTTAATGCACGCGGAAAATTTTGCCTTTTTAAAAACTAATAATGACAAATATGGAGCTTTTTTAGAATTCGAAATTTTGTGGAGGAAAAGTTCAAAAAACCGCACTGTATTTGATTGGTGTCTCAAATGGAAAATTTCCGATTTTTTCACTTTTTCGAGCCACGGGGCAATCGCTCCCTGCCTCCTGTGGCTACGTCATTGCTCTGCGACATTGAACATTGATAACATTTTGACACTTCAAAAAAAAAGGTATGTGATGATAGGTGAGTATGAGGGCATTTGAGTAAGGTATGCCAATGGTTCCCTGCCTTCTTCAGTTGGTGCAGAGCGTACAGAAAATTTGGAAAAATCGCGACCCCTCAGACACCTGGGAATGGCATGTATCGGACTTGTAAGTAGTAGCTAAGTTTTCCGATTTTTCCTTTAAGTGTGAACACCACTGTGTAAGATACGTTTTTCGGCGCGTCGAAACTTTTGCACTTTTAAGCAAATACATGTAGATATGGAGCTTTTACTGCAGAAAGCTTTGGATTCTGTGTTTCCTGTAACGAAATTTAAAGAGTTGGAGATTACTGAAGAACCTGCATTTCCTTCATATATTGGTGGTAAATCTGGAATGATTGCACGACGACTGAATTATTGTTGCTACATGATGCTATCTACGGCCTACGAACTGATACTCTCCAATGTCATGACATTTCAAAAGTTTCCCAAATTTTGTTGTACTTTTTAGACAAAACATTTCAAACTCAAGAGCTTTCATTGAAGAAAATTTGGAAATCTATGAAAGACAGTTTACAAAAATAGCAATATAGCTGCCTGTGTCTCTTGATGATGAGGTATCACAAGGAGTGAGAACAAATACATTCTATATTGCAAGCGCGCCGGAAATTTTGCTATTTTTTTTAGATTTAAAAAAAAAAATAAAAAAGGGGTTTTCAGACCCGGGAATTGGGGGAATTGTGGCCCCAGCCTCCCCCTCCCCGCTTCCTACCCCTATGTCACATAAAGAACCTAGGTTAAGCTATCTGAGTATGGTCATTTAACTATTAATAACAGAAATTCATAATACAATGATACTGTACATTTTGTGCTGAATAATTGAAATGGTTATCAAATATTTAAACAACAAATTCAATACCGAATACTACTTTGTGAAGATAAATATTAAACCTGCTAGAGCTTAATAGCAAGTAGGGGGAAAAAATTATGGAAAGTAATCACCGTTTGGTGTACATTTTTAGCATCTGGAAATCAAGATGAGTACACGAAGAAACATTAATTGACGTAATTTATATCATGTGACCTGTTTGAAATAGCCAGTAAGTACATTGCAAGAAATAACCGGAACAAAAGATCTGCTTGACTCTCTAGATACCGAATTCATAATAAATAGAAGGAATTAACTTTCATTTCACTTTAAGCATTCATGTGCGTATAAAGCATGAAGATACGTCTCGGCAAACACCTATCCCTATATTACAGAACATCACCCTTTTCATCAAAATAAAGTGCAGATAGTGGAGTAACTGGTGGCTGTTTGAAAATTTTGTTCATGATGTAGGCCTTAAAACAACACTATTAAATTACGTCTTTTGCCAATAATGCTGCAAGAGTAAAGTATGTTAAAAACCTAAAAAGGGCGCCGACAGACGATTTTGGTCCGTCATGGGGGGGGGGGGGGGAGGGCGACCGCCCCCTGACCATATGGCAGCTCCGCCACTGGTTTATAGTCTCCGTTACGACATTGGCTCGTAATCGTGGACAGACTCATTATTGGAGGAGTGAACCAAATTAGAAACCTACTAAATTTTGATCTGTGAAACTTTTATACTTAATACAGTTGCAATTGTGTTAGGGGTCAAGTTTATTTGTGAGTCAATCATTCATAAGTGTTTTCACGGAGAATATAATGATTACAATTATCAATCACCCTCCCAGATACAGTTAATCCTACTCCTGAATTTCTTCTGATGCACCTGATTGCGCCATTTTAAGTTGAAAAATTGCAAAGCTCCCAACCATAATTTATATGTAATGTTCAACATCTCAAAGCGCTTCACAATCATTACCCCTGGTCATTGGTAACTCGCCAAACCCACACTATAAAAGTGCACATCCCTTGCTGTTCGTACCCGGCACAATGCCACTTCATCGTGTCCCCTGGGGGACTTCCCATTGGAGCAGCCACATACAGCGCATCACTATACAAGCTACCTCACAGGTACCCATTTAACACCTGGGTGGAGAGAAGCAATCGAGATAGAGCATCTTGCTCAAGGACACAACATAATGACCCAGGTGGGAATCGAACCGGCAATCCTTAGATCACAAGTCCAATGCCTTAACCAATAGGCCACCACGCTCTCTATAACCATGCTCACCCCCTTGCTACTTCGTGGCCTCTTCCACAACAATTTCCTCACTCAAATGCTCGAATTTCAAAACGCACCCCCCCCCCCCTTGAAAAAAGGTGGTCACTGCCCTGTATAAGAATGTGTGTTGAACTAGGGAGTCTTATAAACAACTCCCTGGTTGAAATCCGCCGGGAACCGGTACTCCCTGTTACTGAATTCAATGCACAATGGTTGAGCAGATGAACTGGCATTGATAACACTATGTAGAACTTTATGGTGTATGGCATGTAGCAATTATTAATCAATTAATTCTCAATATTTGTTATACTTGGACAAGTAAGATTTAATTGGGCTTGGTATGGATCCTGACTCCTGAAGGTTGGTAAAATGAACCAAATAATAATGCAATCCCATCTCTGGTCCATATATAGTAGGAATTCCATAAGCACACTGTCTTTGCATCAACCCAAAATCAGCAACTTACACCACACATGTAATGCAGTATTGCTAAAGTACCTGACATTTTCAACTACTGTCCAGTACAGTGTTGGTGAGGAAATTGGCACGCTGCAACCATACTACGTAATGCTAATACGGTTCTATTTGAGGGTACCACTGTCCTGAATCAATTTCGTTTAAAAGGCTCAATCGTCTCAAGACTGTTATATAGACAGTCTATAGGATGGAGTCAATACTGAAGTATCTTGAATAAGGGGTGCACATTGTGTCTAATCATTCTAAAATGTGTTGTTTGTTCAATTTTAGTTGAATTTAGTGAATAAACTCACTGTAAATAACTTTCATCCAAAAGAGTGATTTAAATCAGTGATTTTTTGTCCCTAAAAATTTCCCCCCAAAATAGCAACTGTAAGCAAGCATCGCTTTTCCACATCAAATTACACAACTTCATCAGTGTGCCCTAAACTCAAAAAACATTTCTCAAACTCTGAAAGATATTGATCACAGATCAAGTTACATTCTGTTGCTTTAATGATATTTCAACCACCTGCTAATGTGATAATATCTGAATACATGTGAAGTACTAATATTAATTAGATCAGCAATGCTGTTGTGAAGCTCACACAACCTGTTTTGTCTGTTAAAAACAGGAACTAAAAGTTCAACCAAATTTTATCTGTTATCTGTTTCCTAAACCTCCTTACATTACAAATTATTAAACTCAAACATGTATGTTGGTATTGCTTGGTTTGGCCAATTGATGATAAATTGAAGGGAGCAGAATGAAAGGTATCTCCTCAATAGATATTAACACCTCCCTAAGTTACAACAGGGTCTGTTGTAACCCCCTGGTTACAGCTTATTCTCTCCACACTAGCTGACCACAGCTGATTATGAGAACACATACACAAGCACACAGTGACAGAACTGTGAATGCTTTGTTCAACCAGCTGTAACATAAAGAACCAGGTTAAATAGCCTGCATTTTGTGCAAGATAAGGACTGAGCACACAACCAAGCACACTGCTATTAGTTCAATAAATAAACAACTAACCAATCTGCAGGCAAAATGAACTCAGCCCTAAAAAACAGCTTTAAAACACAACTTCAATTTCCTATATTAGAATGCAGGTAGGTAGGTATGAATGCTCTCCTCCAAAGCAATCATACACCAAAATTTTAGCCCCACATCTCCACACATGAGGAAGAAGAAGACTTTTTAAAAAGTTGACGCCATCTGCCCCATTTGATAACCTCACACATGTGTTCGTGTGTGAGCTAAACATACGTTCACACACGGCAACCTGGCTACACAGGTTCCTTTTGCTTACACAAGGAACCAAAAGTAAAGATGGTATGATCGTCTCATAGAACGAATTGTTTTAAATTTTCAAATCATCTTTAGAAAGTATTACAACAAGTTACAAAAATAGAAGAAATTTCAAATTTAAAAATAGTGAACAACTTGGTCAATAAATCTGTTAAGAATTTCTTGCTTGTATTATTTCGTACTTCGAGCTTTTTTTAAAGTTTACTCCATCCATTCATTTTAAATGGTACATCACAATAACTTGTGATATCATGCTTATACTACTCAGATTACAATCTTTGCCTTTTTCGAACGTCACTGTGCGGTGTGACAAGGAGTGGTCATTTTCAGTGTTATATGGTGACTTAACAGTACAATTTCTCTCTGAACCACCTGCTTTGCAAGAAAATTTGCCATGTAATTTTTAATTTCAAAAGGAATGAGGGCGTCCCAAATTATTACAAAATAGATTATTCTGAATCTTGTGACGAAATTAAAATTTTCCTTTTCCAGGGAAACAAGCTGTGGTAATAGAAATTGGATAAATAAGATTCATTTCCCTTTTAAAATTTGTTTTCTTTCAGTTCTAACTGTCACTCTGAGAACAATAGAAACAATATCCTTTACACTCTTAAGATTCGCTTTCAAATAAGAACACCGGTCAATTCTACTATCTTACTTTTTACAATCGTGACTGGCTAAAACGACTAGCTTTGAAAAGAAATATTGAGATAAGCAATTACTTTTTTAAGTCTTTAGAATCGTTTGCATGCCGAAGATAAATTTAAGTGATCTACGAATTTTTCTCTAGTTAACTAAAATGAAAAAGAAAAAAAAAACATGCATGAACGGTTTTCTTACCCGGATATTTGTCTACGAGGTAGTATTCACACACTGGAAAGAAAACAAGATGAAATAAAACAATAAAATACAGAACGGAGGTCCTACATAATTCAATGTCACAAATAATTTTTACAAGACAAACTTTTCATTTGTAACCTTTTCCGAAAGAACTAAACAGCAAATACAGTCCCCTAAGTAATCGTTAAGGCCATTCTATTTTCTTTGTTAAAAGACACTTTCCAACATGCCATAACATTTTTGAAGTATAAAACAATTTTTTTTTCATTATCCCTTAGTTAGTTAGTTAGTTAGTTAGTTAGTTAGTTAGTTAGACGGCCCAGTTTCAAGCAAAAAAAAGTGAGAAATACTTGTGAATTATATAAAATAGGTCCGTGATATTTGACAGGTTTTTGAAAGAGAACGTATTATCATACTGTTTCCACTCACCCAGCCGAAAGCAGAACTATAACGGCTGTACACCGTTAATGTAATGGATCAGTACCAACACCAACGTTGAGTAGGAACATTGATATCCGCCTCTGCAAATATCATGTTTAGAAGGTTTTCAGAATGACACCACACCAGACCAGAGCACCATCGGTGCTGATGGCTCAAACTTGTTGAATTAGTGCACGGTGATGACTTCTAGTGCCAAGAAAATCACTCCCCTTGCAATTGGTACAGGGACTGTATTTGTCATACATGGCTTTTATATCTTCAACAGATGTACCCAAAATTTAGAATGTTTTAATTTCTCTCAGGTAAAATGACAAGAAACTTAATACTTTTTAGAATGATTACCTTTCTCTTAGGTGTAGCCTTAAAATGAGAAGCCTCTGCTGCCTTGCTTTCTATTTTTACAGAAATCAGAAAGTCTAGTTAGCAAGGAAGAAAGCAAGTTTAATGATCTATGATAACATTTAGTAAGCAAGAGCTTCCTCTCTGAGCACAAGAAAAAAACAATGACCCTCTTCATCCTTACCTCAAGCAAGTCTAGTTTAGAAACAGTGTAAGTTTTTCTACCCTTAACTCATCCCCCTGACGTTGAGTATGTCTACAAAGCCCCTGCATGCACTCACAATAAAACTACTGTTCTCATCAAACAAGATCTGGTTACACTAACCTACTCAACCTCACATGATGGGCAATCTTGCACCCAGACAGTTTTTAAGGGAGTTCAGTTCAATGGGAAACACTGAATTTGTGAGACTGGTAGAAATAGAGGGGTGGAACAAATCTGTCATAAAGGTGTCAAAATTATTATTTATCCAAAAACAGACAAAAGTTTGTAATCAGCACATGCCAGCCACCCATCTGAAAAATTTTGAGGACAAGTTTGCAATGCATCAAGGAGAAAATAGAATTTCTAAATATTTACACCTATGACCTCAATGACTTCGAATGACCTCGGATAAACAAGTTAAGTACAAGATTTAACTAGAACAGCAATGCTATTGTAGCTCACACATTCTCTCTTGTTTGTAAAAAACAGCAACTCAAAGAACCAACTTTTATTACTTCTTCATCTGTTTCCACAAAACCTTAACAATGGTAAATAACACGTACAAAAAGACCAAAGAACTCAAAACCCTACTGCAAAATCACAAGGTATGCTAAAAAGTCCCCCTCCCTCTTTCAAAAAGTGCAAACTTTTACATCAGAAAGAAAACAACCTAATTGACAGATCTACAAATACTACTGCGAAAGTTTGTAAAATTAAGAAAACCTGTTGGGCTATACAAACTTAATTAGGAGCATTTTGGAAAAAAATCTAAATATGTAGAATGCATCAAACATATTTTAAAGTACTGCAAAGTGCATTTAGTTTCTCCTATAACTCCATAAGAAACACTTCGTGAATTTGCACTGGTAAAATAAAAACATGCATCGCTCCTCAAATGGCTCTCCTACTGCACTTGAACTCAAAGAGTTATCACAATTACTTGCCTTGACCAACTTAATTGATCTAGAAACAGAACAGATGTCCCCACCACATTAAGCCTATTTCCTTTCTTTTAGGCCACACTTGACCACAGAATTGCTCCCAATTTTGTGTGTCAAGTATCCCTAACTGCTCAGTCCATGAAGCTCTCTTCACAATACAGTGCTATTATCCCAAGACACTGTGATTGCAGAAACCACTGATCCGTGTCCACAGGTGAGTCAGACATCAAACAACAGTCTGCTTGCAAGGCATTTGCAAGACAGCAATTGAACACACAACCAAGTACGCTGCAGTCAGCACAATGAATAAACAGCTAACTGTTTAGCAGGCACAATGAACTCTGCTCTACATAAATAGCTAAAAAATTATGCTTAACACTCCTACATTGGAATGAAAGTAGGTGGGTTATAATGCTGTACTGACAAACAATCATATACCAAAATTTGAGAACCAAATCTCCACAAATGGAAAGGGAGTAGGCTTTTGTTAAAAAATTGACGCCATCTGGCCCATTTAATAACCTCACACATGAACTGTGTACATGTGTGAGCTAACAACCACTACCTGAGGAATATTATGGCCAACTTTCAAGGACATAGGGCACTATTTGTGGGAGGCGATACACCCTGTAAAATATTCACAAAACAGCCCCAAATGACCCCTAGATGATCTTTGACCTCAACGTTTTGAATACAACATGTAGCCCTGTGTCCAATGACCGATGTGTCCAACTTTCGTTACAATTCGTCAACAAATGTGCCCCTCAGAGCATTACAGGCAATTGTGAACAGACATGATAGACAGACGGATAGACAGAGCGACGGTGGAAGATCACAATAGCTCAAACAGCTCTTTGAGCTGGTTTGAGCTAATAATGAATGGGATCCACCAAAACAGTACAGGTTTGTGACCTGATCTTTGGTGACCTTAAATTACCTCTTAGTGTAATTTTGCATCGATTTAACATCCACAAACAATTTTCATGAAAGATCAGTGTAAAGGAGGAGTTCAGACTTTGCAAACTTTATGTTAAAAAAAGTTTTAGACTCTGACCTCTGATAACCTTAGATGACAATAACCCTCAACTAATATTCGAAGAATCTTTTCCCAATGTGTGCACACGCTACCTGGGACAAACTTTAATGCTGTACGCCTGGAAACATGTTTTTAAAGGGGTTTTTAGATTTAAAATTTAATTTAATGACCAATTATACGTTGCAACGAAATTATTGATTTTTTAAAAATGCTTTGTAAAAATAAAGCATAATGTTTTGAGAGTTTGACCTACGGTGAACTTGGTATCATTTGACCTCCATAGAAATAAGCAAAAGTCTTTTTTTTCTTTCTAAAGCTCATCTAAGTTGTAAGAATGGCGGGTTTTCGTGCTTTTTATGTGAAAGGATTCAAAAGTTTTTTTAAAGTTTCACTCTGGTAACCCTAACACATTTGACCACCGTCAAAAACAAACAAGAGCCCAATGGGCACTGTGGTTCCTTGCTGGATATTATACGAACTAATGTACAGCCAGTCTTCAAAATAGAGCGAAGCGAAAGCTCATACTCAATGTTTGTAACATCTTCACAAGGGATGTTTTAGTACTTATATTACATGATATCAATGATTAAATTTTTGTGGCCTTACTAACATTCAACTTGTATAATGCTTGGTGATCCTTCAAAAACATTTCCTCATTTCCATATGTATTTATGCTTGTAATCAAACTTGATATTATCACCACTAAACAATACACAATGTGGTTAGAGAGAGAAAAACACCCCTTGTACTTCTCTCATAAGTCATTACCTGCTCTCAAATAAAACTTGCTATTACTTTAAAACAATCTATCATTTGTCCTGTTTGCTATCTCTACACAGAAAACAGGGTTTATTCAGCAGTTAAGCCTAAAGCAAGTGATTAATGGAGTGTGATAATAGAATGAGGATTAGGTTACCCCACAGAGCACAGCAGTATTAAAGAGACATACTGTATAATCCTTGCATTGCTTCCACTGGCAGAGATACCAGTTTAATGCAGAGTGACCTGTGCTCATTAAAATCTACAGATTTCAGTTATTGCCCTCTTACAACTTTGAATGATCCAAAATCTGTGTACAACCTGAAGTAATCATTACTGAACGAATGTAAAGGCCAAATTTCTAAGGTGTTTGTGTGTGTAAGCATGCAAAGCCAGGTGAGATAAAAAATCTATTGAACCTATCTTTATCTAGCTTACAACATTTTCTAAATAACATTTCCAGTGGCTGACCTCCAGTGACCTTGATGACCTTTGACCTTAACCAAACACAGATTGATTTGAAATCTGTCCTTTTTACCTTAAAATACTATGTTAAAACGTTTTTCAGTTTTTGACCCCTGGTGACCCCAGATGACCCCTTGACCTTCACCAAACATATCAGATTTCATCTTTACACAATAACAAACCCACACACCAAGTATGACATCTGTCCAAGTTTCCTACCTTGAAATATCATGTTGAGAAGGTTTTTAGTTTTTGACCTCTGGTGACCTCAAATGACTTTTGACCTCCACCAAAAACGATAGGGCACACCTTCAAACTACGGCACTTCTATATGCCAAGTTTCAATTTAATCCAACTTTCCCTTGTTCAGTTACAGCGTACCCAAGCTAGCGTCACAGACACACACACACACATACACACACACACATACACACACACGCCAACCTGACTACATAGGTTCCTTTTGCTAACGCAAGGAACCAAAAAGTTCCTCCCCTTTGGTTCGGTACGTCCATATTGTCAAGAATGACAAGGGCCGATTGCTTTCTATCTTGAAATATTGTGTTGACAAGGTTGACCACTGATGAACTCACATGACAGCTGAAATCAATCGGAACTATTACTTTCGTTCTGTCAATTTTTGGTATCTGCACACTAAGCATGTGGATTGTCCTTACATCATTTAGCTTTAACCCGAATATAAAACTAAATAAAAACTGAATTGGCCATATCAAAGCGGATACGAATTTGTTATTAAGACAATTTCAAATATGAATGTTTGCCTTTATGATATAGGTATTGATACAGGAGGTGTACTCAAAGGGTTAGAAAAAATATATTAGAATTTAGAAGACATAAATTTTCCTTAGGGAGATTGCTACCTCCACCATCAACTATTTCCTATCCCAACGGAGCAATGCCGTCGGAACCAGGGTACGTGAAAGGCCCCTTAAACGCAGAATGCTAACATTTTTTTCATTTTATGTTAGCAATACTAGTAAGACAGTTTTATAATTACTACTTGCATGGCTTCTTGAATGTGAGGTTTCGTCGTTAACTTTTTTTTTGCCAACGCTACCGTCTTTCTTCCTTTCTACAAAGAAAGCAAGCCTTACACTTCTTTCAGTTAGCAACTTCAATAAAGAGAGCGATATTTAGAGTTTACCTCCGAGAAAAAAAAACTGAACACGAGAAACTTACAAATGTCCATTCGAGTGAAAAGGTCATACATATAATCTCCGTCTGGATCCCGGTATTTGTCGAGTGTATATAGGCTAATATTTGTCCAAATGCAATCTGGAAATTCATCAGCGTCCATGTGTTTGGTAAACTCATTGTAGAGAAACGATCGACATGTAAATTTCGATTCCTGAAAAAGTGAAAAGGTATTTAATACATATCATTCCGTGAACGTCATGACACAAAACTTAATCAACTGAGGTGGGGGGATATTTGTACCTCAAACATGCTTTCAGTAAACCACCATTAGTGCAGCAGATCATACCTTCATTCAAGGGACCACGAATGTTTCTAGAGCATGTTTCATGTGAGTATTAGCAAAGCTTCAGAGGGACGACTGATTACTGGACTGATAATTCAACACTATCACAGATCTTGGTCTAAAGTGTCACTTGCGCGGTATGAGCCATTTTATGAAACTAGAGCAGCTATGCTGCAAAATCTCAACACTTTCATGAATGATCAATGTTAATCATGGACCAGGAAAATAATGTGAGGGAAATAAAGTTTTTCATGGTACAACAGAAAAGAGCAAACATTCTTTAGGGGATCAGGTACATAATCATACATAGAAATGAAATATGACACAAGCTTTCCATATCACAAATTCTACAGTACAGGTTGGTTAAGCTATTGTGGTGCACTGTTGTCATTCAAATAGTTAAAGCAGAGATTAATAATACCCTTATGCTACACATTTTTATGGTAAAAATTGAAAATGTTATCAATTAAAACAAAAACAAAAAATCAATAATGATATTTTTATACTAAAAAATGATCTTTGCAAAGCACACCAACACTGCAAAGCACAAGTAATCATCCAGCTAAATGGAGATTAGTCTTATGAGAAAAAAAAAACAATTTTCTGACCACTTCCAACAGAAAAAGTTTTCCTACTAACTACTTTCCTTCCTAGTTTTCCTAACATCAACCTCATATCTCATATAATCTCACTGAAACCTCTTGGTGAAGAGCACAACTTTTGAAGGTTGAGAGCTACTGGCATCCTGTTTGGAAACAATGGCTGGGAAAACATCTAAGTCAGACCAGACAAGATCATCTTAACAGTTACCCTATGCTTGACTTAACAGAGGCTTGAAGCCAAAGACAAAATAGCAGACGAAAACACCAACAATTGCATGGTGGGAAAAAGGAGTAACTAAATTATCAACCTATCAGATTATCAAGTTAAAATTCTGACTGAATAAGTAATTGTACAAAAGTATGCTTTACAAGATATTATGATGAAAATGTAAACTCTACCAAACATGGCCATGCTGAATAGGATTTTAGCTTACAGCTAGAAACTGGCTAGAGTGACAATATCTCAATACATGTCATGTATTGAGATAAAAATCTGTTGATTGTTTGACTGAAGAGCTATTACGTAACGGTTCCATGGTTTTACATAATTATATTGGGTTAGTGACCCCTTTAAAATACCTGGGATTTTTGGTCTTGGTCTCAAGATGGATGATTCAAGGCTTTTTTTTTTTTTTTTTTGGTAAATTTCCAAATGATGAACTATTCATGTTAGAGTTACACAGCGTGAAAGCCTGTCAAAATAAAGGGTGGTTCTAGATGAGTCTCTAGCATTTGAAAGTTTTGATCCAAGGTTCTGTTACATTGATGTCTCATTTTGTAGACTCTTTTATTGGTTGCACGTCTCATTAAGGCGCGGTAAAGTTAGCACCCTGATGCACTTCATGCCGGGAATGATTGTCGCTTTCTTCCACAACGAATTTAGGAAAGATACTTCAATGCAGTGTTGGCAATAATCATTGTAAAGCATACTGCGGAAAAAGTTAACCAAATACATGGGATAAGTTGCCTCTTCGTTTAGGCTGTACTCAATAAAAGCAATTTCTTATAACCTCAGTTTCTGTTTTAGATTACCTCCCTCTATTTTCAACAGTTATCGTCTCATTTAAAAATGTTGGTGAAGAACACAACTTCCGAAGGTTCAGAAGTGCATATTCATATGCCATCTTGCTTAGAATGTTTGCATTGTTACGTACTTTTCCAATAACAGGTAGCGAGCAATCACACCCTGATTTGTAAGTAATGTTTTGCGTATCCTAAAGTCAACTTCAATATCAATTAAGGAGTACATTTTTCATGATAAAGACACTTAGACCTTCTCTGTTGAACTCGTAGGGTTGCACTCGTTGTGTTCACAAACTCAATCAACTGTAAGTGAACTTTTCTAGATAGTATTTGGACAAACATCCAAAACTGGGTAGTTTCCAAACAACTACCTGATTAAAAGCAGACAAGATAATGTGACATTACCCTTGTGCTTAATTTCGTAGTAATGTGAAGCCAAGCCAAGCCAAGGTAGTCTCCAACAAGAGAAACACCATTAAATACATTAGAAGCTTCTGTTACCTCTTCTTTGGTAACATATGAATGGGTTAACTACTGTACGGATACCCCAAACTGCGGAGTTTTCCTAAGGTCTCCTTAGATACTGAAAACGTGATCGACAATAGAGTAGCAGACAATCAAGGCACATTGACCGTAAGAGTGTAGCTCTGGGTTAAATTCTATGAACCATATAAATACATATTTCAGCGGTAATGTATTAAAGCGGCCATCATTTTTTTTTTACAAATGGTCCATAACTTTAATTCTGCACCACAATCATACATTGAGTGAAACGTAACAATAAATGACCTGTCATCATGGTCTTACGTTGTGTTTGATCACCTTATGGGTGAGGCTGTCTAGTCTTGCATCTGTGTGGGTTTTATAAAACAAATTCACCATTACTGAAAACAGAATAAGCGATTCTTTTAACTTAAAGACCTCTTTAACGTCTGTTGATTCTGGTAAATTATTTTCCAAACAAGGTAAAACGAAGTGTTGAAACAAAAGGTTAACACTCACTCTCAAAACTCTGATTGCCTCTTTAAGTGCACACATATACCCGGAGGGCAAAATTTGTGAACGTGTGCAAAGTCACGTCTTTGGCACACCAAATGCCTAGTAAATTCGATAAACCAGGTTTATCGGTCGACAAACCTAATTAATCAACTGATAAACCAGGTTTATCGAGGCCCTATGCCCAATCATTCGAAAATCCAAGTTTAACGAATTGATAAACCAGGGGTTATCAAATGGATAACCAGGTTTATCGACTCCAATTGCCCAATAACTCAAAAACATTGGCTTATTGAAGCCCAATTTAAAAATCTTCACTTATCAAATTGACAAACCTGGTTTACTAATGTGATAAACCAGGTTTATCAGTTGATAAACCTAGTGTATCGAAATGTCCGGGATTTGGCTTCGCATACACGTCTGCTCCCTTGACAAAGTAATTGATTTACACATTAATATTTCCCTATCAATTTTTCTGTCTCCCACTCAAAAAGAATGTTGTGGAACTTTGAAAGATATTGACAAGAGATTGAGAGGGAAGTTTTTTAAAGATCTCAGTACCTGTTGATATTGAGATAAAACTTACTTGTATTACACATAGGCCCACTCTGAATGTTTGTATCCAAGTTAATGCAAAATGTCTTTTATATACCGCAGAATCACTTGCTAAAGTAAAGTTACAAAAAGGCTTTACATATGAAAAATGTGTTTGATATTGGGATCAGAAAACTGGATTGTTGCATTACCCTTTGACACCAATCAGCACACTCTTCTGCCGATTCAACTCTGTCTGCACGAGGAAAAGGAGCTTTAGCTTTGTAAAGATAGGTGAAACGTCGTCTCTGGAATAACTGCAAGACTGTTAGACGACCTTTGACGTGAAGGAGAAAGAAACATTAATTGAAATGTTTCATCTTGCAAATCATTAAAACGGAGGTTTTGAAAGTATACATAATTTACGTTCAAGAAATGTTTCAAGGGAGAGAGTTAATGAAAGGTATCGGAAACAGCATTAAGGTAAAATATGTTACCTTAGGCAATATGGCTTACTAGCCGATTATACCTGAAATCCTCCGATTCCTAACCATCGTGGTCATTCAAAAAATTTCTCTCTTGCCAGTGCCATGCCATGAGATAAGAAACGGGCTGCTGAAACGTAATGCTCTTAATTTTTTGTTTACCACGTAGATTTTTCTCTCTTCACATTTGGTATGCCTTATGGCCGAGGGCCTGTATACAGCTAATATGCATTGTTGTAGAGTACGCACGTTAAGGAAGATAATTCAGAACTCGATAACAGCAATTTGATGATGAAACCGTTTGAAGGGTCGTTACCTATGACCGCAAATTATAAGCCTCTAGCTTTACCGAGTGGTACTGCTGTTCTACATCTTTCCTCGGGTTTCTATCTATATCACTCGATTTTGTAATGCATCAAAAAATCTACGTACATAAATTCATTTTGATATTCACAGAAGTTAATGTTTCTATACAAATTAAGAACGATACCGGAATACAATTTGAAAGCATTAACAACCGACACTCAATTCTATGGACATATTTTTTTCGGTTTTTCTTTCGTTTCTTGCTTTAGAAAACTCTATTGAAGTTAACAAGTTTCACGTTAATTATGTACATCTTTAAGTTAAGCATGAATAACCACACTGAACAGGAAGAGATATTGACAGCTGAAAGCACAGAGACCTGGTGATTCCTTTCGACCGAAAGAAATTTGGCTTTAACGAGTCTTGAAAATTCGTGGGAAATTTTGCTTGTGAACTGGGGATGAACTTCTTGCGAACGCATGCAACGTTTTGTATCTGATCTCTGGTGACCCAAATGATAATTTTGGGATTTCTTTGGAAATGTTGTTTTTGTCATCTGCTGCCCATACTTTTTTTTTTGGGGGGGGGGGGAGCTAAGAAATTTCTCGTTTTGACCTCTGATGACCACAGATGGACAATCTTTGTTTAGCCTCTGACGATCTTGCATGACCTCGGGTCTCAATCAAAAACAAAGTGCTGACATGCAATTGAAGAAGCTTTAGTACTTTCAGGTCTGATAACCTCGAAGAAATTTTGACCTCCACCTCTCAACACTGAAAATCAATTAACCAAACATAGGAGTGTCCAGAATTTTTGATTTTAGTCTTAGGCTTTAAAGCCTGTTAGACTATAGCCAGTCAAGACACTGGAGGGGCAACACTTTAAACTTTCAAAAATGTGTTGAAAGTCAATTTTAGGCTTTCTATGGATCCAAACGATGAAAGTTTAAAGATTACTCAAGTGTAAAATTTCAAAAATATATACTACAGAGCATGAAAATGAATTCAAACAGTCTAACTCCCATCGCGATAGGAGGTTCATGAGCTCAGATGTTAAAAATTTATTCACTCAAGTTAAAATGGTACGTTGCGCAATAAATTGTGATGTCACTTGTTTTACTACTCAAATGACAGTCTTTGTAGGCCTGTTTCTTTGTTTTTCTGGTAGTCACTGAACCATGTACCAATTTATGGTAGCACACTTACTCTTATTGGTTGAGCCCTTTCTGCACAACATCCAAGAAACAGGAAACGTTGAAGATTATAACAAATTTTTAATTTCAAAGGAAAACAAGGCAATTAGTGTGAGTTGTACAACGAAAAACTGACAAATTATTGCACATTTTGTTTTAATGTATGGTCAGGTTGTAGTTTTACGGTCTAGTTTCCAACCAATTGGTTCAAGTCGAGCCGGCCAGGGCCTTTTTTCCAGTTGTGGATTACTGGCTTGTTTTCCCTACGCATTTTGTTAAAATGACTACATAAAAGGTGTCGGAACTTTCAATTTGAAATATCTTGTTTGCAAGCAAAGCATTTCATACCCACACTTATATGCACACGCTAACTCACATAACATCACCACGACATTAATCATTTAGCCTTTCTACATCTTTCTGGAATTAAATGGGGTGACATCTGTAAAATGGAAAAACTTTAATTAACGAAAAAGCTGTTTCAAAAATGGCTGCTAAAGGGAAAACTAGCAATATTGAAAGCAATACCAAATTAAAACTACGTACACGGTGGAATAGGGCAGAAATCACGTTTGATTTTATCCTCATCCTTGTAGTAGCACCAAGGTCTCGAGCTGTTGTCTGGATTTCGGCAAAAATTTTGCCTCAAATCTGTGTAAAATAGAAAATTGTTGTTATCTTATCAACCATAATTCCTTACAACATTCCTTCTCCCACCCCCCCCCCCCCCATTCTCTGGTTCTGGTTCCGGTAGAATGCTACAAACAGATCTCCGCAGACGGGATATATGGTTGTAGGTAAAAATTTTCCACACCCGTTACTGTTTCCTTGCTTGAGATTTTTTTAGAATTTCGTGAGCCACAGTTTTTAAGTATTAGTATTACCAGAAATGTAGGAAACGGGATTTCAACAAACGTTCGCAGAAAATTGAGGACAAAATGGAAGAAGACTGTTGGAGGCGAAGTTTGTGGGTGGGGTACAAGTGTCCTCCTTAGAACCCCTAGTGGGGTTGCGGGGTATAGTCTCGGTAAAGATCCAGGAACCAGTGCCTCTGACCTCTGATGGTTAAGCATACCTCAGTGTGGAAAATGGAGTCCCATATTTGATATATTTTTTGCATATAAGGCGCAGGATCTGCTTAACCTGTTAGAATCCAGGGCGAAAAACCTTGGCTGGGGTTCCGAAAGGTATGTGGTTTGAGTATATCTCTGGGTGAAAACGAAGTTTCAGGATACGTTCATGTGGATTGGGCTGATGTTGTCCATTGTGTGCTTAGGTATTATGTTGGATTCCATGATAGATTCAAAAGAGACTTTTGGTCTTTTCATCTCATACTACGCTTGATGGACTGATGAGAATATTACACATATGAAAAATTGTTCTTAGTTTGGCAAAGATTGCTTCAGTGAATGTCTTTGGGTATCTAAGGAGACAAATTATTTCACCTTCAACATGACATAAATGACTCATACAAATGAAACATTCATATTAATAGATGAAAATAATTCATGGCAAAGCAAAAGAGTTGCATGTTTCTTAACATAAAAGATCAGTATAGCAACACGTTTCAACAAATTAGGACTGCAATTTCTTTCATCAAAAGCAAAAGAGTCACGTGGTCCAATGACGTCAGTGAATAACCTTTTTAACCTGCAAAGGTAAAAAAGGTTATGCCACTAGAGGTTACGCCACTAGAAAACAATATTTGTTTTTGATTGCGTGAACGAGAAAACGAGAATTTTACTGATAAAACGATGACCAGAATGCATTTTGGTAAAATGAGGGATATTTTCGTAGCAAATATTTCTGACTATTACTTCCACTATCATTGTCGTTCCTATTATTTTTGCCCCTGCTCACGGGCATTATCTGACAAAGGATTTCTTGATTGCTGTTGCTATTGTATTGTATTGTGCTGTATTGTACTCTTTGTTAGGTTAGAGACTAAGTTAGAGATTATTGATATCATTAGCCAGTTAGGAAATATTTTTTCCACGGTGCGCATCGGCCTATCATTTAAGGTTTTAAAAGCGACTAGTTTCTTTACATGTTTACCTTTAATGGAGGCCAATTGAAAGGTTACGTCATATCTCTAACCTTTTCTTTACCCTTAATATATTACTTAAAGAGTCCAAATGAATGCTTAATCGGTTTTAAATACCTGAGTTTGGAAACATGATGGGATTGACTGGCTGGTTCCATGTCTGGTTCCAATTCAGACACATGTATCCACTCTCTGTAAACATCGCTTCATCTCTATAATCAATACCGCGATCATTCATGCAACCGGCATGCACTAGATAAAACATAAAATAAATGAGAGTTATTCAACAGAACGACTGTTCGATTTCAAGGTGGCTCAAACCAAAACTACAATTTTTCCTCAGGTGTACAAAAATTCGCTGTTGGTACAGTTCTCTAAATGCATGCGGTATTTTTTCCTAAGGTCTAGCACAGTATATGGAAGACAAATCATTACATACCACGTGCTTCAAATCCTGTACCAATAACCCTCTCCTGACTCAAATATCTCTTTCTAAAGATTGCTCAAATATCTCTTTTTAAAGATTGGTTATTTTCTTTTGAATACTTCCACGTTTAAACACAGCCCCTGACTAATGTAATTAAATATAGATACATTTCTTTAGATTACTTTTGTTATTGTTAATAATTGAGTGCCTTGTTTGTACGTGAAATGCACATCCGTTGCAATGTTTGAATATCTTTTCCTGTAGACCTGTCATTACCATACATCATTGGCAGGGTAAAACAAACGGTGTTGCTTAATATTCCCCCCAGCGGCATAAAAATCATAAATGAATTCAATGCAGTTTCAAATTAATGTACGGCGATGACATCACAAATTTCCCATAGTGCACTACATCTCAAAAACAAAATGTATTCATTCGAAAATTACTATCTTCAGAACGACATGCTATTGAAATGCAGTTTTCAACTCCCTTAAGAGAAAACTTGGCTTCGTATTTTGAAGTCAATGAATTTTGTCTCGTCCAAATCCCTATTAATGACATCAAATTAAAAATAAGCAGAGTGGCTTATATTACCGGTCATGCGTTGAGAGTGTTCTGATTACACATTATATGCTTTCTAGGGTATGCCCAGAAGAAACAAGACCCCAATGGGAACTGTGGTTCCTTGTTGGATATTATAAGAACTGTACACCCTTTCTGTGAAATAGAGCTAAGCAAAAGCTCATACTCAATGGTTGTAGGCCTAACATCTTCACAAGGGGTATTTTAGTACTAATATTACATGAAATCAAAGATTAAATTTCTGTGGCCTTACTGACTTTCAACTTTTGTAATGCTTGGTGATCCTTCAAACACACTATCTCATTTCCATATGTATTTATGCTTGTAATCAAACTTGATTTTGTCACCAATAAACAATACACAATGTGGTCAGAGAGAGAAAAACACCCCTTGTATTTCTCTCACAAGTTATTTTTACCTGCTCTCAAATAAAACTTGCTATTACTTTAAAACAATCTACCATTTGTCCTGTTTGCTACCTCTACACAGAAAACAGGGTTTATTCAGCAGTTAAGCAAAAAGCAAGTGATTAATGAAGTGTGATAATAGAATGAGGATTAGGTTACCCCACAGAGCACAGCAGAATTAAAGAGACATACTGTATAATCCATGCATTGCTTCCACTGGCAGAGAGACCAGTTTAATGCAGAGTGACCTGTGCTCAGTGAAATCTACAAATTTCAGTTATTGCCCTCTTAAAACTTTGAATGATCCAAAATATGTGTACAACCCCAAGGAATCATTACTGAACGAACATAAAGGCCAAATTTCTAAGGTGTTTGGGTGCGTAAGCATGCAAAACCAGGTGGGATAAAAAATCTATTGAAACTACCTTTATCTAGCTTACAAGATTTTCAAAATAACATTTCCAACTGTTGACCTCCAGTGACCTTGATGACCTTTGACCTTAACCAAACACAGATTGATTTGAAATCTGTCCTTTCTACCATAAAATACTGTGTTAAAACGTTTTCCAGTGTTTGACCCCTGGTGACCTCAGATGACCCCTTGACCTTCACCGAACATATCCAATTTCATCCTTACACCATAACACATCCACACACCACAAGTATGACATCTTTCCAAGTTTCCTAACTAGAAATATCGTGTTGAGAAGGTTTTTAGTTTTTGACCTCTGGTGACCCCAAATGACCTTTGACCTCCACCAAAAACGATTGGGCACACCTTCTCCCTATGACAAATCTATGTACCAAATCTAAGTTCCATCCAACCTTTCCTTGTTGAGTTAGAGCGTACCGAAGCAAGTGTCACACACACGCCAACCTGACTACACAGGTTCCTTTGCTACCGCAAGGAACCAATAAACGAGGATTCTGTCAGCATGAGGATGCGTCTTAACTAACAGCTTTCTAGACAGTTGTGGAAAGGCTAGACGAAGACGTGTAAGTTCAGAGAACTATTAGGTAGGAAGAATCTGGAACTGTCTTGTGTTATGAAAATCTCAAATCGGCCTTTAAACTTCGTTGACACAATACGAAGTATTGTAAAGTTCATATCATATTAGCTCTATGTCGAAGAAACATATAGTAAACCAAGGTTATATTAGAAACGATACAATCTCCAGTCCACGTCCTGGTTTTCCTTTTTTGTACCATCAATTTTACTAATCCTCTTGACGGTGAGAGCGTTCTGAATTTGAAGGTGATGACGTACGTTATTGAAAATGTTTCTTTCTGAATTTGAAATTCAACTCAAGTTTCAACAGTTTGTCCGGATGGCTTTCCTGTAGTATAAAATAAAATACACCACACAACCGATACCGTCTAATTGATTCATCACAAAACTTAACTTACCATCGCATGGAAATACATAGCAAATCGTCGGGTACGTGTAGTTATTTTCTCGAACGTAGCAGGCAGGAATAGAAATATTATTAAGAAAACGGCAATGATTTTCCGGATAATCTGAAAATATGCCAGAAAATACAAGTTCGTGTTTATATGGAAGTGTGTTTCTCTTTCTAGTTGGGGTGCAAACATTTCATGTAGCAAAGTGTTTCGCAGTAAATGGTAGGACGAGCAACAACTCAGACCAATTTTGATCTCCAGTTTTTCTGATCACTGAAAGGTCAGGTATCTGGGTTAAGAACATTTGGGCAATTTATGACATGACTCCAGAAACAAACATTACCCTGAAAGGGAAGTTCGACACCAATGCCATTAAAGGACGTGTGACGTGAAAATAGCGAAGTTGGGTATTTGATGTGAAATTTTCATATGTGCGACTCTGGATACATGAATGAAAAAAAATCCTTTTCTCATAGAGATGACATAAATGAGAAAGATGAATGATGCACGCGTCTATAACATTACTAGCTACTGTTCCAAGCTGCTTTCTCAGTTATCACCAAAATTAATGGTAATCTCTTTCAGTGCGTCGTTCCGGTGGGGGGGGGGGGGGGGGGTTATCACCCACCAATAAAAAGATGGGGAAAAAATATAGTTTTGCCCACAATAAGTCATGCCGATTTAAAAGAAAAATAGACAAAATAAACAAATGGAACATTGTGAACACAGAAGACTCGAGACCTTCTAGAAAACTTCAATTTAGGCATATTTTAAAGCAATCATACTGCAGTTTTAATACGTCGTGAAGTTTTATGTATATGCTTGTCAATGTGATTATTTACGCGTGCTTTTTATGCATATGTATTGGGTAAATAGGATTCTTATGTACGGAGTCACCGATACAATCTGAGGTTCGACTGGTGGGAAATTTTTGCCCCATCCACAAGTGAGATCTACGTTCCTAGCTGTTTTTAAAAATTTCTCATGATATGGTACTAGGCTTTGACATAAGTGACCACTTTTGACTTAAAATGACCTCGTGCTGCTACCAAAACCAATTGACTCATTTTCTAAAGTCCTCCCTACTCTTTGGAAAAGGGCCATTCGGCGAAACCAAAACTTTCACTGCTTCCCGAAAAAGGTATTTCGTCCACTAAAGCACAATACGTGGTCACCCTCATGGCCTTCTGGGGACCGTTCCACAAAGAGTTACGCACAATCTTAAGTTTGATTCACCATACTTAAGCCAACAGTAAATCATACTTAAGATCGTGCGTAACTCTTTGTGGAACGGGCCCCAGGCTCCATTCTAGATTGGATGAAAATAAAATCAATTGTCTCATTGGCAATAATATGCTGCATCCTAATCCCAACCATGTGATCCGTTCACCCAGTTAGGGCAATTTGTGCTGTTCACGGGTAATTAATGATTTAAAGCATGAAACTGCAGAAGAATGTAGAACGAAATTATGTTAATTTATGTTAATTTCCCAGGTTAAGTTAGAAAATACTTAACGCGAGTGCTACATAGCATGAAAAGTTGTACTTTGTAGCATGCTTTTGAAACATAACAAGGTTGTCAACTGGCTCGATTCGTCAAATTGCCCTTTTTGATTTTCCGTGTGTAAGGAGCTCACACTAACCACTTAATCGCCATGGGTGATTTTGTGTTTACAGATTATCATTAAGTTGGCTCGTTTTTAAGTAGACCTGTAAAACATATCACGCCTCACAATCTCACTATGCAGATATTATCTTTGCTATATATCCCTTACACCATACGTCTTACTCACTAGAACAAGTGAGCACCAATAAGTAATACCGCAGCCTTTAAAACGTGGTAATAGAAACTATCATTTGGTACGTAGATACTTGCTGCCCTCTCTCCTATTTTCTACACAAGTTTTGTTCAGCAATAGGCATGCTGAACACATCTAATTAGCGATGACAGTGAATTCCAAGCTATGTGCTACCTTCTCCAGCATGTTGGAGTACTAGTAAGTTTTTCAACAAGCAGATACAAGGAGACTATGCTTTCCTTATGTGTGTAATGTGTACTAACATAAAATTCTAAAAAGGGATTCGAACTTTTTTGTTTATCTCATCCTTGGAAAATACGAACTGGGGTTGGCAACCAATGAGGCATGAGCACAAAAATGACTCCATGATACAGATGGCAGGCAAAACGCGTCTGAGTGCTAGGTAAAAATATTGACTGCAGATAAAATTTTGACAGTAGCTGTTATTTTAAAATAAGTTAAGGGTGAATTTCATTGCTGCAAAAATATTTATTTCCCTGTAAGAAAATCAAATTTTGCACATCTTTTCCATGATGCTCTGCATAGCAAGCCTAAGTTCCCAAATAGTTCTCCAAATATCCAAATTTCTGTTCAAACGCCATGATTTCCATGTAAGGAGATTTCCAACTTGTTGGTTTTTTCTACCCATATCAACTGTTTTCCCTTTAACTGGAAGGTCTTAGACCTAAAATTCCTAGATGCCCTGAAAGAAACGCTAATAAATTATATTATAATAAACATTAATACTGTTAAAATATTGTAAAAAAGAAAATCAAAAGGCCTAAAGATTTTGCAGTCTTTCATACTGGCCACCATATTGCTGTAGAGGCTCCATCCTGTTGAACTAATGTTGGCTCAAGAATCGTAAAGGTGATATTTTGAAGTATTATGTATCGATACTTTATTCATTTAGCCCAAGCAAACATATGATCCAGTGAAAAAATGGTTCAGTTTGAACCTTAGTTATAGGAATCTTTTCCAATACTTAGGTGATTTTAATTGTTACCTCACTTCCGTGTGTAATAACCTACTAAATAAACTTGTGACCCGACTGTATATAACCACCAACTTGGTACAAAGTATTCTCAGAGAGATAAAAAGACCCCTTAAACATCTCTCATACCTTTTAATACTGACAAGAAGATAAACGACCAAGCCAACAATTGTACTGTACCTTACAGCAGATTCTCAGGGAAGACTTTCTATTACTTTAATACAATCAAACATTTGCCCTGTTCCAAGTTTTTACAGAAGATGAAGTTTGGTCAGCAGTTAACCAAGCATCAAACGAACTTAATGGGCTGTGACAACAGATTTAGAGCTAGGAGGCACCTCCCTAATCACAGTCAGAGATATATGATCCACACATAACTTCCACTGACAAAAACAGTGTTAAGGGATGAAGACATCAGTAAGAACCAGGACTTATTGACTTTTTAACTAATTAAATGCACACAGGACCACATCTTGGGGTTGAACCCAAACTTTCTGTACTCAATGCAAGTACCAACAACTGAGAGTATCTGCGCATTATGACCAACCAATAAAGTTGTATAAGTCAATTTCTGGGAGGAAGAGGGGCATCAAGTTTGCAATATTTCACAAAATGGACCCTGGGCCCATCTTAGAGCCAGACCTCAAAACCTTCAACACCTAGAAACAACTACCGCCAGAGTATCATTATGACAAACCATCAACATAGTACAAGGCAACCTGCTCGAGAGATGGATTTTGCAGAATTTCATAAAATGGGCCAAATGAACTAAATGGAAACTCAGACTATAAATTCCTGAGGACCTCAACACCCTGTGTTATCGATTACCCAGTCGAACATCGCAGTGACAACAGCCTGTTCGTAACCGTTGATGTTCAATTCCCGGCATCGGTTCTTGTTTTACCTTCGAGTTGAAATGAATCTGGCGCCCTCGTAATGCACGTCTGACAGATGCCCTTTTTGTAATCGAAAGATACTAAGAAAATTTCCGGAAGACTAAAATTTTGGGACAAGGGACTATAAAAACTCTAACAGCTATTCGAATTTTAAAAATATGGCAAATTTTGAGTTACTAACCGTGTTTCAATTCTTTTCTAAATTTGGCGAAACATTTGAAGAGCATTACAGTGACAGAACAAATGTCATGAAATTTTAAAAAGTTTACAAAAAACCGATAACTTATTGGGCAGCTTTTTAGACACGAAAAGTTGAAGTGTTAGGATAGAGCTAATTCGGACGAGAATTGCAACAACGTTATGAGATGTTTCCGATTTCAATGTTCAAAGGACAAACGAGCGGGTGAATCAGGGAAGCATAAAAATTTTGGACGAAAAATGGAAATAAAAAATAGTCTATTAACTGCTTCATCGGGTTATGATTTGCTTATTATTTTCATTACGGTGAAAATTTCATTGAAAATAAAAACTTGAAATATCGACTCTTTAGACTCTACTTAAAATGTGCCACTTACTGCCGTCCGACGGGTCGTACTTGTTTGAAAATTGTCTGCAATTTATTGTGAATATAGACTCTGAATCATGACCTTATAGATTCCACTAAGTAATGCAAGCCCAGGAAATTCCATTTTTGACTATTTGAGAGGTCGCAATTGTTTCAGAATTTCCGTGCGCTACACGCCAACCAATCGTGGCGCTTGACTGAGGGAGTGGTTCGCGCAGGGTGACAGATTTGGCCGGCAAATAGCCCCTTGGACACCTATGACTTACCTTCAGAAAGCTCCCTTTTACCCTGAAAAATTCGAGTCGACCTCTGAAAAATATGTGTACGTTTGCAAAACGGGGAGGGAAGCAGTTTTCCCAAGGGAAATATGATCTTTGTGTTCCTTTGACAGGATGTCGTCTCATCCATTATAATACGAAACGTGAAGAGACGAAATCAAAACAACTGAGAGAAAACCTCAAAAAAAGAAACCAGAATGCAAGGCATTCATTCTCGCGAATGGAGGCGGTCTTTACCGGTTCTAGTGATATTAATAAAACGTTGCTTAACTTAGCAACTCCCAGACGGCAGTAGGTTTCCATTTTTAGATTCTTTGGTATGACATGATCTGGGAATCTAATGCAGGCCTTCCACGTATTAGGGGTGTTCTACCGTTAGACCAAACACGTGAATTTTTTATAAGAGGTTTGCGCATTTCAGAAAAACATATCAGTGTTGAAAATTTATACAGATGAAACATTAATGATGGGAGGTGAGGGAAAAAGAAGTTTTTATGATACAAGCTCGAGTTTTAGAAAAGTACATGTGAGTGATACGTTCATGATCATGTTAAAATTGACTGAATAAAACAACTTTTTCCCTACAGTACGGTCGCTCAAAGGAACCCTTTTAAATTTTTCTGACAAGATTGCTCAATCTAATTATACCATGCCGTCAAGTACAGCCACCAATGAAAAAATCTAATGTGAGAATATTTACAAAATGCAGAACAAAAAACTTGGGTTGATGTTAACTAAGTTTATTTAGATGCGATTAAGCATACAAGTATATAGGTCCTGCGCATGGCACATTTGACTTTCAACTGAAACACATCAAAATCTCGAAATGGCTTTTTCAAGCCACGGTAGCAATTGATATCATCAACTGTATCATATGTTGTTTGGATGATCATGTGGTCACCGGCAAAGCAAGAGCCTATTCGTAAGGGCGATTCATGTTTCAGTTGAAACGTCTAGGTCAGAGGAAAACTACGCAGTTAATATTGCGCAATTTTCGCATCCGGGAGACTTTATTTTCTAATCCGTTCTCTGTTCCTAACCCTCTGTGATTGTCTTCAGTTCTGAACAAAATAAAAGATAATTTTAGTTTGTCGCTCTTGTTTCAGTTATAAGTTGCTTCATTATGAAAAAAATCCCCCGTTCAATGTTTTTCTTAAAACAACGCATAAACTTTGAAGTCAACAGGTTGCTCGGATGTTTCAAACTGTAAGGAAAGAAGGGTAACGACCATGTCATAAAGAACGGCAGTTGACAAAAACTATAGAAAAGGCTTCTGGGAACTCCATACAGTCTTTCCAAGAACCATGTGATTGAAATATCCCTCAAGTAATATGCCTCAACTTGTAATGAAACCAGAGACATCCTCAAATAAATTATCTGATTTCATGATAAACGCCTTTTAATTTACAAACACTTACAAAGTAACAAAACCAACAAGGTTCAGACTAAAAACACTGTAACAAGTCCATAAAGCGACTGCTATACTTCGCATGCGCTTGTGAAAAACCATAACCGTTTTGTGCCTACTATAAGGTATAGTATTCAATGTAAAGTACTCACCTGTATTAGGATCCAATTCAAGTTGAAGTTCATCCCAGTGGAGACATTGAAGGAAATTAACCGAGAGAGATACATTGCCATGGTAAATTCTCCTTACAGGATCATAACAATCATGAGATGCTGTAGAGATAACAGTTTCACAAGTAATGATTCTATTTCTATACTTGTATACTGTTCAGAGACAAAATCATAACCTTACTTGAAGCATTTTGAAAATGGCGAGAAGGCTCACTTCGATTCATTTTAAGCTCATCCGTTGTAAATTTTAGGAGGAGAAGAGACATTTTCAAATACAGTCCCAAACGACCCTGGATGACCTTTGACCTTACATTCATGACAATATTTACCCATGTTTCAAGAGTAAATATGTCTACGTCTCATCATGATAAATTGAATGATGATGATGATTAGCAAATGTAAGCCATTTGCACGTATGTGAACAGAAAGAGAGATTAGGGAACGGAATTTTTGAAACTACTGAGTTTGTTTGGAGAAAACACGAAGACTCTTCCCCATAACATTGGGTTTCCTGTAAGTGAATTGGAAAAATCTGCCTTCCCTGTTAGCTAAATCTGAGATTTTCCGCAACTCCATATCGTTAAGCGTTATAAAATGCGTACGTACTACAAAGGTTCTTATCTTCGACAATAAAGTTCCAAATACTGAAAATATTATTGTTAATTTGAACAAAACTAGAGTCCAAGCAAGTCGCCATACAAATTTTCTTGATTGAAAACTTATTGATTGTAAACTTAGTTGACAAGACCATATTTCGTCTATTTGCACCAAAATCTCCCGAATAAATGGTATACTTAATAATCTGAAACATATTCTACCCCAAAATACCCTTCTTCTACTTTACAATGCACTCATTCTCCCACATATTAGCTTTTATTTACTTGTGTTGGAAAATGTTAAAAAAGATTACCTACAATCCATTTATTTCCGTAATATTTGTAAGGTATGTTTCATTTATCATACAAGACCTCTCTTCAAATCACTCCGTATTCTTTCTATTTTCGACCTTTACAAATACCAGCTTGGTGTTTTCATGCATAATTTTGTTAATTTCAAGTTGCCTAAATACTTCAGTTATTTTTATGTTCAAAATAGGCATTACCATGATAATGACACCAGGAAAAAGCATCTGCTTACTATTCCCTACTTTAGAACGTCTTTCGCCAAATCTCAGATTAGACACTAGCTATCCTGTGGAATACCCTTCCAGATCACATTAGACATTGAACTTCCCTATCCTGCCTATATTCTTTTAAAGTCTAGTACAAACAGTTTCTTTTAGACAATTCTGTATTTAAGGTTGGAAATAAACTATTTTTTTATGTGTTAAATGTTTTTTCGTTCCGCTTAAAATATTTTCCTATCTTTTTTGCTTACTTTTTTCTATGTTTTTTGCTACTTCTATGTTTTCTTCTCCTTTCTTGAGGGGCCATACTTAGTAAAAGTATCTCTGCTTCCCTCTGGCTCCTTTCACCTCTAATGATAATTTTTATCTTTACATGTTGCATTGTGCATTAATGTTAATTTCTAGCATTTTGAGGTGAAAAATAAACTTGAAACTTAAAACTACTAGAACTACCAATAACGAAACTTTTTCGTTCTTCGTATGCCCTTGCATTTGCCCCTTGACCTTTTTTCTTAAGATATCAGTAAACGAAGTCCCTAGGTTTGTGTTCCAACGTGACCTTGGTAGCAGAAGAGATTATGTTATTTCCTCACATTGAAAGAAATCGAATGCTTTTATTTTCTCTTTTTTCTTTCAGACTGTTGTGTTGAAGAAAATTGGGAAAGTAACCCCCTGTTGGGAATGCAAAGTTTTTAAAGTTTTGATGCCACTTATGTTATCACATTCTGATGACGTGGGGTTGTTGAGGAGAAAATTGATTGTAAAGTTAAAGAAAACAAAAAAAGAGACTGTCAATTAATGGGAGGATATGGTGTCATATGTGCCTACTTCAAACTCACTTTTGTTAAAAATGTGTTAAATTCTCCAGCTCGCATCTTGGGAATCACACATTGGGATCCGAAAAAATTTCACTAAATGCTTAAAATAAGTACCCATGTAACATATTAAAATTTGATGTGAGATTTAATCATTATGTAAAAAAATAAACCTGAGCAGCGATGCCTGTAGAATCTCAAAACTTTGTGAATGTTATGAAAAACAAGTTTGTTTTTACCATTTGACCTCTCGTTTCCCAAAATTTGCTTTGACCTTTATGAAAATCGATATAGGGATCGTTTACTGAATACGGCCAACTAATACACCAAATATGAGCACAGTAACATGTAAATTTCTTGAGATGTCGTGTTTAAAAAGTTTCAAAGCTTTGACCATTCGTGACCTCAGATGACCTTTGACCTCCACCAAAAACAATAAGGATCATATATTTAATATGGCCAACCCATACCCAAAAATGGCATAAGTCACACTTAACCTTCTTAACTCATCGTGTTAACAAGCAAAAACGTCACATAAACACCGACGCTCACACCCACACATACACACACGACGTCACCATGGCATGGATTCCTTGTCTGCCTTCGACAAGGAATAAAAGGCATCGTTTCGGTGATCTAGTACAGTATTATCCATAAAAATGAAATTTACTGCTTGGGATAAACTTCTCATACCATTACATGCAGTCTTTCATGCAGTATAGGTAGGTTAATTTATTGAAGTGTGATCATTCAAATGAAGGAGAGATTTACAATATTCTTACACTGAGTGTACTTTCAATGCTAGACAATTTAAAATGGGTATCAAATACTTAAAACAACAAATTCAATAATGATGCTATTATACTAAGTAATAAAACATGTATAGTCATTGCAAAGCATTTTGAAACTCTTAAGCGCAAACAATTGTCCAGTTAAATGGAGATCAGTCTTATCAAAAAAAAATTACAAAAATGATAACTAGGAACACGAGCTCAATGAGCACTGTGGTTCCTTGCTGGATATTATGAGAACTGAACAGCCAGTCTCCGAAATAGAGCTAATACTCAATGTTTGTAACATCTTCACAAGGAGTATTTTAGTACTAATATTACATGAAATCAAAGATTTAATTTTTGTGGCCTTACTTACATTCAACTTTTGTAATGCTTGGGGATCCTTCAGAAACACTGCCTCAATTCAATATGTATTTATGCTTGTAATCAAACTTGATATTGTCACCAATAAACAATACAAATGTGGTCAGAGGGAGAAAAACACCCCTTGTATTTCTCTCACAAGTTATTTTTACCTGCTCTCAAATAAAACTTGCTATTGCTTTAAAACAATCTACCATTTGTCCTGTTTGCTATCTCTACACAGAAAACAGGGTTTATTCAGCAGTTAAGCAGAGAGAGAGAGTGATTAATGGGGTGTGATAATAGAATGAGGATTAGATTACCCCACAGAGCACAGCAGTATTAAAGAGAGATACTGTATAATCCACGCATTGCTTCCACTGGCAGAGAGACCAGTTAAATGCAGAGTGACCTGTGCTCAGTGAAATCAACAGATTTCTGTTATTGCCCTCTTAAAACTTTGAATGATCCAAAATATGTGTACAACCCGAGGGAATCATTACTGAACAAACTTAAAGGCCAAATTTCTAAGGTGTTTGGGTGTGTAAGCATGCAAAGCCAGGTGAAATAAAAAATCTATTGAACCTATCTTTATCTAACTTACAAGATTTTCTAAATAACATTTCCAACGGTTGACCTCCTGTGACCTTGATGACCTTTGACCTTAATCAAACACAGATTGATTTGAAATCTGTTCTTTCTACATTAAAATACTGTGTTAAAGCATTTTGCAGAGTTTGACCCCTGGTGACCCCAAATAACCACTTGACCTTCACCAAACATATCCAATTTCATCCTTACACCATAACACATCCACACGCCAAGTATGACATCTGTCCAAGCTTCCTACCTAGAAATATTGTGTTGAGAAGGTTTTTAGTTTTTGACCTCTGGTGACTCCAAATGACCTTTGACCTCCACCAAAAACGATAGGGCTAACCTTCTCCCTATGACGAATCTATGTACCAAATCAAAGTTCCATCCAACCTTCCCTTGTTGAGTTAGAGCGTACCGAAGCAAGTGTCACACACACACACACATACACACACACGCGCGCCAACCTGACTACATAGGTTCCTTTGCTACCGCAAGGAACCAAAAACTAGTTTTCCTACTGTTTTCACTCTCTTTGATTAACGTTAACCTCCCCAATCTCTTAAATTCCCATTAAAACATGTTGGTGAAGAATACAACTTTTGCAGGTGGAGAGCTAACATCCTGTTTTAGAAACTCGATCAACTGTAAATGAACTTCTCCATCACAAGGCAACGGCTAGGCAAACATTTTGGTCAGACCAGACAAGATCATGTAACAGTTACCTTATGCTTGATTTAGCAGGTAGGTATGAAGCCAAAGACAAAACAGCATTATGAGAACCAGAATGCAAGGCATTCATACTCGCGAATGGAGGCGGTCTTTACCGGTTCTAGTGGTATTAAAGGCATATTTTCATCATCCCAAACAGTTCCAATTCTCCCAACCTACTTACTTCTAGCCCCTCTCACACAGTGGCGGAGCTGCCATATGGTCAGGGGGCGGTCGCCCCCATGATGGACCAAAATCGTCTGTCGGCGCCCTTTTTGGGTTTTCAACATACTTTACTCTTGCACCAAGACAAAATTTAAAAGCGTTGTTTTAAGGCCCAGATAACAAAAGCTCAAACAGCACTGGCGGCGGAAGCGGGGGGACGGGGGGGGGGGGGGAGGACACGTCCCCCTAAATTTCTTAGCGAGGGGACGTCCCCACTAAAATTCATAGAGAGGGGACATCCCCCCCCCCAAAAAAAAAAAAATCAGAGAAAAAGTAAAAGAAACTTGGGAGCCGTGAACCAATTCAAAGTTGACACTAAAGTTAACCCACCACCGAACAGAGCAGCCGAAATTGACTTAGCCAATGTTCTGCCATTGTTTGGCTGATTCTTGTCACGGTCCCCTACGACCATGCTCTATGCCTGTGACCTAGTATCTGGCTACAAATCATTACAAGAATCTGGCAACCTCAAAACAAACAACGATCTAGATTCTAGACTATGCTATTGCAATAAAATGTCACAAACAGTCGAAACCTAAACCTGCGACCTAACTTTGAAATGTGATTGCCAAGAACCTCAACCACAAACCTAGTTATTTTAACAGATTGGAGTCCGGAATCCGCCAAAAATGAGCGAAACATATCATCTATGGGAAAATCGCCGAATGGTTGCTCCGTTCGCATGACGTGTGCGTACGTACATGACCGTCCGGTTGGAACTTTGGAAGAGTAAGCTACCTCGGTATTATACCGAGGTAGCCTACACATTGTTCAGAAGTTCGGATTCATCCTGATCAGATAGGTCTGCATAGGCAGATTCAGACTGATTCCAAGGTAAATATTAATGAATTTACACCAGACTGAATGTTGAAATGAATCCCGGTGAAAGTACAAGAATTTCAAGCAATAGACCTTCGAACAAAATACAAAATCAAAACAAACTTACAGGTGCAGTACCAAACCAAGGGCGAGTACAGGGGGCAACTGATTTTAGAGTACTTAGGTCACTGCGCCTTTTTTCCTTTGGATTTGAAAAATGATTTTAACAAAACCAAAATTACAAACATAACAAAGCAACTGTTGATGTCCAAGAAATAGCCTATAGGCTATCTGTGAACACAAATATTTCGCACATTTTTGTTCATTGAATTCACCGTAAAATGTTCCAAAAACGGCTTAGATTGCACGAGAGAGCTTGTAGAATCTCAGAGCTTCCAGGGTCCTAAGGCGGGCCCTGGACCCACGCCGGTGGGACTTCGCGCTACGCGCTCGTGATGTGCGCTACGCGCACATAGGGTTCCTTTCACTAGTCCAACCATTCCATCTTGTTCACTGATTGTTCCCCCCCCCCCTAAATTTTTATGTTTCCGCCGCCACTGTCAAACAGCCACCGATAAATGTACTAACTGCACTTCATTCTGATGAAAAGGGTACTCTTCTGTAACATAGGGTTAGGTTTTGCAGCAAACGTATCTTCATGCTTTATACGCACTAATGAATGTTGTCGCTGTGCTAAGTTCATTGCTTCCACACCAAGCGTGATTATAAGCTTACAAAATACACAGACTGACATTTAATCAACCCTCCCGGCCGGTAAAAGATGTTACGCAGCAATAATTGTAACGCAAATAGCCCTCTTTTTGTCGGGGATAAATGTCAACATAGAAAAAAAAAAAGACGTTTTTCAAGATCATTTGAAGAGAACATTCAGGTTAAAATAAAATAGAACTGTTAAAATAGTGGTAATGATGTAAGAGTTGTAATGAGTAATTTTCATTTTGCTTTCCTTCAAGTGGCCATTATCATAATAAATGGCTATTTCTGACACTGCACAATAATTCTATGAAAATGCTTACTTCTGTACTTCCGAGGTCTAAAATGCCAGAACATTGCATAAAAAAGCTTAAGTTTGGGAGACTTTTATTTATTTTGAATTTGGTATCTAGAAAGCCAAGCAGACCTCTTGTCTTGGCTATTTCTTTTGATGCACTTAATAAATGGCTATTTCAGAGTGGTCGCATGATGTTAATTACCTCATTTAATTTTTCTTCGTGCACTTATCTTGATTTCCAGGTGCCAAAAATGTACACCTAACGGTGATTAATTTCCATAACTTTTTCCCTCAGTAGGATTGCTTGCTATTTTGCTCTAGTAGGTTTAATCTTTACCTTCAAAAAGGAGCCCGTTATTACATAAAAATCTTAAATCGAGACCGGACAATAACACACAAAATATAATGACTGCCTTCATACTAGAATATGGAAGAGAGGATAGAAACATGCGCGTCCGCAGGTAGGGGCAAAGGGGGGGGGGGACTTTCCTTCCCCTGAAAAATAAATACATAACCTGAAAAAACGAAGAAAACATAAAGAAAAAGACGAAGAAAAATTAACGTCAATATTTCTTAACAGTTCACTCAGTTTTTTCCCTATTTATATGCGGTAAATAGGCTATAGAAATAACATTTCCATCGATCTGAGCTGCATTTTGGGCCAAAATTTTCTTGCGCTCCGCGCCAACTCGTGGTAGCGCGGCGCTTTCCCCCTACAAGAATTTAGTCCCCCCCCCCCCCGAATTTTCTTCAGCGGGAGCCCATGGATAGAAATTTTAACATGTTTTAATAGAAAAACTTGCTGAGGAGAAATGTCAAAGTAGTCTTCTACCAGGTGAAAATCAAAATAATGGAAAATCTGAAAAGCCGTGGCTTCGATCGTGCGGAGGATCAGGGTATTTACTCGGTCGAAGCGCCCCTGCAGACCATTTTCGCCCCCTCTGACCAAAACCCCTAGCTCCGCCACTGCCCCCACATTTATCTAAAACTCATCTTTATCCAGACACAATCCTTGTTTATTCCTTCATGGCTTGTCCCAGTGGCCATACAAGTCCGTAATGTGTAATCAAGACACTCTCAGTGCCCATGCTGTGTAATTTAGCTATGATGCATTGTTTGAATGTGATGCCAATCAAAGAGCTGTACCAATTGAGAGTTTTGATATATGTATACTGAAACTGCAGTTTAGGGTGATAAATGACTAACTTTAATAAAAAGTTGCCTAACTTGGCAACTCCCAGACGGCAGTAGGTTCCATTTTTAGATTCTTTGGTATGACTCGACATGGGAATCGATTCGAGGCCTTCCGCGTGTTAGGGGAATGTTCTACAGTTAGAACAAACACGTGAATATTTTATAATGAGGAGGTTTGCGCATATCAGAAAAATAAATCAGTGTTGAAAATTTATACGGGTGAAACATTAGTGATGGGAGGTGAGGGGAAAAGAAGTGTTTATGATACAAGCTCGTGTTTTAGAAAGGTATACGTGAGTGATACGTTTATAATGATGTTAAAATTGACTGAATAAAACAAGAAGTGGATGATATTATCTACTAGATCTAGAAAATAGACGTGTTTAGATTGCAAAATAGAAGAAATAGAAGTTCAAAATATCAAAATTTCCTCACGAATGACAATTTCAGTATTTTTTAACTTCTTTAGTGTTCTCAGTATTGTTCGATGGCCGTCCTTATTACGGTTCGGCAGTTCAAGCGCCTATTCGTAAGGACGATTCATGTTTCAGTTGAAACGTCTAGGTCAGAAGAAAACTACGCAGTTAATATTGCGCAATTTTCGCATCCGGGAGACTATACGTTTTCTTATCCGTTCTCTATTACTAACCCTCTGTGACAGTCTTCAGTTCTGAACAAAATAAAATATAACTTTAGTTTGTCGCTCTTGTTTCAGTTATAAGTTGCTTCATTATGGAAAGAAATCCCCCGTTCAATGTTTTTCTTAAAACAACGCATAAACTTTTAATTCAACAGGTTGCTCGGATGTTTCAAACTGTAAGAAAAGAAGGGTAACAACCCTGTCATAAAGAACGGCAGTTGACAAAAACTATAGAAAGGGCTTCTGAAAACTCCATACAGTAGTTCCAAGAGCCATGTGATTGAAATATCCCTCAAGTAATATGCCTCAACTTGTAATGAAACCAGAGACATCCTTAAATAATTTATCTGCGTTCATAGTTAACGTCTTTTAACTTACAAACACTTACAAAGTAACAAAATCAACAAGGTACACATTGAAAACAACGTAACAAGTCCATAAAGCGACTGCTATACTTCGCATTCGCTCGTTATAAAAAGGAGCACAAGCAATGAGCTGCTAGTAAATGCCTGTAATAAATTATCTCAGTGCAAGAATTATCTCAGTGTGTTGAGAAATTCCATCCACCTACCAAATATGATAGTCTCCAAACTTTCCCACTTGAAGGTATCTTGTTAATGAAGTATCTCATATGACATTTGACCGCCGGTGACCTGGCTGCCCTTTGGTGACTTGATCTCCACTCAAACTGGTTTCGTTGCTAAGTAGTTGAGGAGAAGAGAGGTCGCCGGCCGATTGATGGCGGACTTCTTCTCCACTGCGTTATTTATTAGCTTAGTCGTAAGAACCAATCTTTTTAAATTTTAAAACACGGCTTCCTAAGAAAGCTTGATATCTTTTACATGAAATCAGGCACGATGATTTCGGGCTTTTCCTAAAAATGTGCAAGGTTCGTTAAAATATGATGACGTCAGATGGCTCAACATGTACCCTTATTTAACTTGGTTAAGTCTAGGGTAGCTGGGATTATATGTGTAATAGGAGGTTAGTATCGGGGCTCCAAGATCCCCAAACCAAAAAGTTTGGGAGACTTCCTTCATCGTGTTTGAGAAGGTTTTCACAATTTAACTTCAGGTGAAATAATCTTTGACCTCCATCAAAACAATAGGCTTTTTCCTCTCAAAATGAAAAGTCTGCATACTAAATATGAAGTCTTTATCTTTGCAATCTTATTACATTGCGTTAACAAGCCATTGAAGGTTGCAGCCAGGCGAAGTTGAAGGGGGAAGGAAGGGCCAGGATGGACCTGGGCGGGAAAGACTTTCCATGCGGCAAAATAAGCAAAAAAATTTAGGGGAAAAATTTCCTTCGTTAGGGGGCGATAAGAATTGAAATTGAAGCCAGTTACACATTTACCGTGGTTGTATCTCTATCAGTGACCTCCCATTACAGTTGACCCCAACCAAAGACAGCGTTCTTTCCATCAACATGACAAATCTATATACCACATATGAAGAGTGCATGTCGGTCATTCCTATCTTGAGATATCGTTTTTACGAGCTTTTAAGTTTTTTGACTCCTATTCTTCTAGTGACCTCAAATGACCTTTGGCCTCCACAAAATCAATACATATTCGTCTTTTCGACATGAAAACTGTGGGTCATTACTTTCTTGAGATATGGGCATTCCACAGTAAACTGGACAAGATTTTGAAAATTTCAAATGTAAAGTATCCTTCAGTGGTTTCTTAATTATTCAAGTCAACTAGTCAAAGTTTTAAGTTAAAAAAAAAATACTAAAAAAATCACTCTTAAGTAATTAATTGAAAAAAAGGAAAAGAACCTAGGTATAATGTCGCGGACGGAACATTGTATTTCCTGATAAAACATGGTGAAAAAGGACAGAAAATTGTAGAAGTTGTAACCATGCAAATCTTTAACATGTTAAAGCTATAGGACACATCGATCTTGAATCAAATTTTGTTTCTTCAGTACTGCTAATCAAAACTAATTAATTAGTGAAAATTCAAATGTCCCGTCCGCGACAACCTCTACACCATTTTCAATAAAACTCATCTATAAAAACCGGTCTTGACCGGGACCGTAACTCGAGTACTACAAGTCTGAACTGCTGCTCGTAGAGACGTATGAAAAGTCAAAATCGAAACTCAAGGCCCTCTACTCTCTGTGGTACCATTTGTGAGCAGGTGTGCGACGACACGCTCCATGCAAAACGCGCTTGCTATTAACATACCTGATTTGTCTGCTTCAGACTTGAGAGTAAAAAATAACCACAGCACTTTCATTTGGTGAGGTTCAAATTTTGCTAGTTTGTTAAAATGAGTGATGACATTTTTGGAGGTAATTTGAAGAACTTGGGTTGACTAATTTGCTAAAAAACAGGACCATTTTGCGTGTAGACACTTTCTGTAGTTCGAAAGAGGTCTACCCCTCCTCTTACACCCTTCCCTGAACCAAAGTTACCCAACGGACAAGTCAGAGAAGGATCCTATCTTTGGTTCGTAGAACGTATCACCTATTCAAGAGTAAACATGGGGGCGGCGCAGGTCTCAGCTCAATTTGAAGGAGCAATCATTTGTAATTGCGTGGAGTGTCATACCACGAGTATGATGATATGCGTCGTCAGTGCAAGACAGGTCCTGCCACATGTGTGTCAAAAAACATTCATTATCAAAACTAACTTTACTAACTGCAGCTACCAAGATCTGAAAAAGTATCATTTCCTGTAAACTATGGCATATTGCTCCAAGGATGGCTCAGACTAGTAAAATAAGCGACACATTTCGGGCAGTTGATAGAAAACTTCTCCAGCCGCTCTTCATTGCCCTGCTCAACACAAATGATATACAGGATATTCAGTTCGAGCAGAATTTGAAAAACGTTATGGGATTATTAGTGGCCTGCTTACACGGCCAAACGGAAGAATGTCCAAGTGTATAAAATTCCAACATATTTGTCCGGAAATGGTAGTGGTGCATTAGTTCAGGTATTTTTAGTTTTTACCATCTGCAAACTGTTCATTTTTACTGACGTGAACATTTTATATATTCCAAACGAAACCTTAAAATAACTGATTAGAGTAGCTTCTACATGTGAAATGCCTACTTAGCTAGGTTGCATTTTTCCAAAAGTTTCTGTACCATCCGCGTCATCTGATGGTAGCTTTCCGCTTAGATAGTAGACCAGTTTCGTCAGAAACGCAGCAGCTGAGCAAAACTATTCAGTCCTCACCCAGATACCCATCAATAAAAACTTGGTTACGTCACTGACTAGTGAGCTTAATCCCCTCTATGTTTTAAATTATCACTGGTTACTTTTGCTATATCAAGAAAATCTTTACAAACTAGACATTACCTGCCGATTTCTAACTTTCTACTAGTTTTCTACAAGTAATTAAAACGTTTTAAATCTTGCCAGTTTTAAAACTGTCCGGGTACAACAGTTTTTTCGGGAAAAACCCAATAATGTTTTCTATTTTTCTTATAAATTTTGCGGTCTTTTTATGTGTATATGTGTTCTTTGTACGGTTTCATCTCTATGTTTCGACATCCCTATGTTCCTACAAAGGGCGTCAAAGAACACTTCGTCAGGGCCAGTTCATTTTTGTCGGCTCCACAGTACACTATGTCGGTACCAAATCATAGCCGTAGGAAGCGGGGGGCTTGGGCGCCCCACTTTCCGGGTCAGAAAACTCCCTTTTTCATTGTTCCAAATCTCAAAAAAAAAAAAAAACAAACAAAGTGTAAACTATCTTTCATAGAATTTAAAATATTCTTCAACGAAAGCTCTTGGTTTTGAAATAGTTTGTCTAAAAAGGGCAATAAAGTTTGGCAATTTTTAGTTGTCATCGCAGAGTGTCATTTCGCAGGCCTTGAATAACACTAGGTGAGAACAACAATTCAGTCGTTGTGCAATCTAGCTTCTTCCGGAAGCAGTTTATAATTTGGTTTCGCCCAAATGCTCTTTGCCAAAGAGTCGTGAGAACTTATGAATAGCTACCATTCTCAGATTTGGCACCAATATATGAAGAAAGTGCAGATTCTATAATCCAAAGTTCTCTGCAACACGAGCTCCATATCTACATATATTTGTTTAAAAAGGGAAAAAATTAGGTGCGCTTCGCACGCCGCAATACTCCCCTGATACAGTGGTGTTCCCAGTTGAAAGAAAAATCGAAAAACTTAGCTACTAATTACAAGCCCGAGACATGGCTTCCGGCTGTCTGAGGGGTCGCGATTTTTCCAAATTTTCTGTACGCTTGGCGACATTTCCTACCGTACACAACTGCTCTCGTACACACCTATCTTCAGATATATTTTCAACCCTGTCAGTTGAGTAGACTGTGTAGATAAATTCTTTAGTTATTGAAGTGTCAAAATTTTATCAACATTCAATGATGCAGAGCAGTGACGTAGCTTCAGGAGGCGGGGGTGAATGTCCCATGGCCCGAAAAAGTGAAAAATTCTGAAATTTGCCATTTGAGAATTCAGTCAAAAACAATGCGGTTTCCCAACTTTTCCTTGAAATTCCGGATTCTTCCTAATAAATTCTCCATATTCTTAATTATTAGTTTTAAAAAAGACGAAATTTCCGGCGGGCTTCGCGCGTCCTAAATTGCAACCTTTAATGAAGTTAGGGGTCAGTGAACGCAGTCAGTGAAAACCTTTCCCGAGCTGCTACAGTGCCGTTTCCCTACAATTTCTTCAATAATGCTTTTATTTTTTGTCTAAAAAGGCAACAAAGTTTCGGCAGCTTTTTTAACGTCGCCGTGAAGTCTCAATCCGCACTCCTTAGATAACAGTTTGTAACAACAACGGTCTTCTTTTATTTATAACAAAAAATGGCTGTCGCTCGTAGAAATTTAAAATTAGCACAAAAATGTACCTTTTGGTCAATGGGGTAGGTTGAGAGGCATGGTCCAAAATTGCCCACCCCGGCCACTTTCATATTGCCTCCTACGCCACTGTACCAAAATACATTACTGTGGGAACATAGAGACGTTGGAAGATAGAGATGTCGGGACATAGAGATGACATGCCCCCATACCCCATATGCGTACTTACATACGCCCTGCATACAGAATTGAAGGTATCCAAATAGCCTGCACAGTGCCTCTTGAAGAGGCAGGTTACCATTACATTGCCTTTCTAGAGCTTATGGTTGGAACTATAGATCAAACCTGAGTAACTCCCTGGTCTGAGTGTCATAGCATAATTCCACTGTGTATGAAACTAAAGTACTGACTTAGCAGGCACTTTTCAAAGAACCGCATACATGCGCTTGAGGAGGTGGCGGACATTCAGTTACCCCAACTTGGAAGTCGTGTAATAGCATGTGAGTGCAACCGCGTACCGAGGTAGTACTTGTTAGTAGACTGAACTGATACATGTTGGCCATTGAGAATCATGTGGGAAAATTTCTCCTCAGATATGCCGAAAATTTAATACGAGTACGGGTTACATTTTACAATCTGTAAATGGTTCACCAAAATTTGCTAAATGTAAAAACTTACCGTTTATCATCCGAAAGAAGAACAAAATTGATGAAATGACCAAAAACACTGGGATCTTCATGATGAATAGTCCTTCACAGTCAACGTAGATCCAGTGTACTCAAAGTAGGTGGCAATAACATGACTGAAGAGAAACAAGTATTGTAAGATAATGTAAGTCTACGCACTTTTCTCAGAGGAACAAATAAATCCGTTCTTTTTGCTCTAACCTTTAATTAATTTGTGTAACCAGGGCATGCACGGTGTGCTCGATGATGCACAGAGGACAAAGCTGCAGTAATGGGAATATTTACGCCTGGCTGGTTGATTAACATGGGTCATTTGTTATCGAGAAACACCATCACTGGAGGTGAAATGCAAGCAGAGTGGTGACCGATTTTTTGCTTTTTGCGGTACACGTAACAGATGGCTCAAAATAGTGAAATGGATCAGTGGAAAAACGAGGCTGCTTGATCTAGAAAATGAGTTTCACGATGCAGCGTTACGAACAACTGTTATTTGTATGAGATGTCATTAGTAAGCATTCACGTTCACACACTATCCTCTTCGTAAACATCACTCCATTGTAAGGTGCTAAACTGCCTCGTTTTCTGCCAGGTAAAGTGGTGTAGCAGTAAGGTATGGTCCTTTGGTATTTCATGCCAATGTTTCATTCAATGTGTGTCAGAGTAATATCGCTCTGTTTAGAGTGATTTTCACTCAACTCTGGGTGAATTTCACACGTAATTATATAACGTTTTTGAGGGTCAGGAAGCCATTTTGGCTCATCGTCGAGAATCCTATGCCAGAGTGAACATGGACGAACTTCACCTTCTCTTTTCGACTAGTGCTCAGAGGTAAACGAGGCAGTGGTGTACTAATGCTCCCGGGGCCGCCATTTAACCTCCCCAACGGACGTGAGCGTATCCCCAGTCTTTAGCCATTTTTCCAAAGGTTGGGTGGGGGGGGGGGGGCGGTTACTTGCTCTGCGCCACTAAACAGCTAGACTGAGCAAGCGGACAACTTCCTGAGTCGTGCAACTTCCTGAAACGGACAACCAAATATCCAGTTTTGTAATTCACCAATTTTTAAACCCCCTTAGCATCACTGTGAACAGCTATATGCTGAATAAGCTAATTTTTTAGACTTCGAAAAAATTTCCAAGTGGTTCCACCGTGATTTCATGCGGCCACCTTCAGCATGCAAGGCAGTACGCTCAAACCACCGAGCCAACTCCACACCTATTTGGCAGCGATCATTCTGAATTGACAACGATCATTCTGAAAAAAACTTTTTGGAGTGAATCATTTCACTCTTTTGGTTTTTTGAGTGCATACTACCAGTCATGGCCGGGGTCACTGCCTTTATTTAAAATTGCAAAGTAAGAATCTACCATTGAGTTTGTCTATATGTGTCGTTAATGAAAACAGATCGACATGAAAAACTTGCTTTGAAGAAAAAATGCCGGGTTAGTTTGCAAGTGCAGCGTTCCTTCTGCCTACTGGTTTCATTTAACGAGAAGCTAGCCCAATTGAAGAGATTGAACTAAACTTTTACAAACGAAACATTTGACATGAAGATGTTGCATATCCCTCAATAACATGTATAGAGAACAAAACGAGCCGTTTTATTGTACCATGTTGGTTTTCTTATTAGTATGCCTATTCCCCTCACATGTGCCTTACGCACAGTGGCAATGAACAAAAGTTTGGATAAGCTGACTGTCTGTTGCCTACAAATAGTCAGTTGCAATTTCTTCGAGTTGCTTAAAAATTGTTTTAATGCAATAAATCAATGGTATTTGCCCCTTTCTTCTAGTAACAAGTGATTCCGGCCTGCTAATGAGTAACCTGCTCAACTCTGTGGCTCCAGCCCTTAGGTTGGTTTTACGTAACTTTGAGCTGAGCGAAAAGACTCCGTCCGCTCAGCGGCTAACTAATGAGTGAAGGCGTCACCAGTTTGGAACGAGTATAATCAAAACTTAATTGTGAAACGTTTCCCGAAAGGATAATTAAAGTCATATTCCCGGACATAAAATTCATTAACTTCAAGATATACCGAAAAGTTTTCTTTTGAGGAGGCGAAAACCTCACCTCAATAGCATACTAGCGTTTGGGAGAAACAAATTTATAAAGTAATGCAATTTTTTTCTTTTGATTTGGTGTATCATGTAAATCTGTGATATCATCGCGGCTCATTAATTCGACATTACATTCAATTTATTTACAATTTTGATGCCACTGCAGGAAATATAAGCCAACAGTGGTAGCTGTACTCTACACGTGGTGAAAGGTAATGCTTGATCTACAAGCAAAGAAACCTAAACATTCCCAAAAATTTTAAGGACAAAAGGACTTTAACTTATAAAGAAAGACAAAACGAATGAGAGACAATGCCCCCGCATTACATAACTTTTGTGGCTTTGTTGAAGAGTCAGCGGTATTTTTTAACAAAAGTAACCAATCTTTTATGTAAGATATGTTGAGCTAGGAAAAGGAATAATGACAGGGTTTCAAGGACACGGTGTGGAATATATTTTCTTTACAAAACCCCGGTGAAAACCACCTGAAGCCCTTTAAATCACTGCCGAGGGAATGATGCCTTCCCCAAAGTGCTAACGTATATACCTTTTAAGTTCTCCTTTAAGCTTTCTCTCGGCTTCCATATGTTCTTAATCTTATTTGAAACTTGATAAATACATATTACGTAACTCAATTCCCATGAAAGGTTTGAAACATTTCAATGGAGTAAAAAATATTTCTATCGTCAAAAGCTGCTGTTCCTCAAAGTTTGAACTATGAAGTGAAAATCTGTTATCATAAAATGTATACAACGAATCAAACAGAATAAAAAGTGTTCGGGTTTTTTTTTTTCAATTTCAAACAAAACTATTTTTGCAGAAACAGAGCACACAATTGCTCACGTTATAAATGGTGTCTTCTGGCTGAGTCATCAAAACCAATTTTCGATAAAGCCGGTCTTTGGCTTCAGACAGTGAACAATTACGTAGTCGCGTATAGTAGTCGCGTATAGTAGTATAAGCCAACACTAAAATGCACGATCCTACACGTTTTGCAAAAGTCTTGTCTGCATGAGTCCATAGGTTTTTCCTTTCGGGAAACCAAAAAAGTGCCAGTGTTCCGACCACCTGTCGGTCCACTAAACTTGATTTTGCAGTAGACTCAGTCTGACTGGATGTCCATCGATTGAAAAACACCCAGTGTCCAGATTGAACGGTTGTGTCATAACTAGCATTCACTAACTATTATCCACCAGCTCATTTACCGATATCATCAATTTGACATTATCACTAGCTCATACTTGGCTGTTGCAGTTCCCTGGTTAGTGACAGCAAGACTACCACGTCACTGATTTTCTACTCAACGGAGCCTGAATCGCATTGATTCAAGAATGAATACCGGTACCTTACCATCAATCATCATAGCAAATTAATTAACAACGCAGACTCAATTAAGAGATATTAAACACACCAAAGTAATTTAAATTAAAAAAACTGTAAATTTTACACCGTAAGATCTCAAACCTCCAAACGCAGATTTTTAACTGAGCCTCGGAAATGAGATCTTTCCAGCAATTTTACAGACATTTCGATTAGATAGCTCAAGGGACGGTAAATGTCCTCTTTCAGATTTGAAAAGAAAAAGAAATATTGACGGTCTTCTGGTTGATTGGGGGGTAGACCGAAGTGCCCTGCTAGGGCCTCAGATGTTCTGAAGACGGTTGTGGTTTATCGTTTGTATAAACCATATGGCCACCGTAGTTGTAAATTTTAAGTTAGATTGGTGTGAAGAGGCTAAAGTTCCATACAGGAGGTTTCCTGTATTCTAAAGACGAGGAACACTATAGTGAAAAGGGAGGCAGTTTGGTTAACAGTATTGTAACTGAGAAGAGGAGATCAAATAGGAACAAAACCTCGGCACAATGTATCGCTTCAGACTATCACAAACAATAGAAGATAGCATGTTGGTTTCGATGAAAAACCACGCTTAAGACAGAGGGGTTTTTGTATGGGTTAGTTCTGGTCTTGTATTCTTATTCATTACCTTTCCCTTTAGTTTTTTTAATTTTCTGTCCTTTTTTCTTTTTCTTTTTGCTTATTTGCGTTTGCTACACAACTACTTTAGGTAACTTGCTTTTGTTGTTTTGGGGAGTAGAACTCTCAACAAGCCCGTCAGGGTTTTTTAGTTTTACTTCCATCTACTTCAGTGTTATGTATGTACTGTATTCATTACGTTTGTGTATCCATTTTGATGATGTAGAAAAACAAATAAACGAAACGAAGACAAAATGTTTCGTTACGGCATGGAAACGCCATTACGGAAAAACTAGATGGATACAGGCTCTATTTTGGACAGATGAATTCCGCAGTAGGTGATTTTCCGAAGAATAGTTTTCAAACCATCATGTATAAGATTAGGATTTCATATGTAGTAAGAATTTAGTGTCCCGATGAGGGAACTGGATCTGACGTAATGAGGTGAAGGTCTTGAAACAATCAAAAACTGTTTGCGCAGTCTACGTTACATGGAGACATTCATGTGAAGGATTGGTGGACTAGAATTTAATTTTGAAAAGGATTCACCAAAGCAATTGTGCCATAGGGACCAGGGATGTGGGGTCTCTCACCAGAGCAAAGGCAGTTGCAAAATCTGAAGTTACAGTTGGAATAGAATCCTGTGATACTTAGCACGTTTCATTCCTGACCAAAGATTTTTCCGCTCAGTAGTGAAATATTTTCCAACTAGATCAATTGCAGTAGACTATCCGTGTGCCACTGTGTACATCAGCACCAACTGGATGCTTCAATTTCACGGCTGCTTCATAAATTGTCAAACTTTTCGGGCACCAGGCGATTGATTTATAAATTATTATTAACACCTCAAATATATCTATTTGCCTTTCTCTCATTTTGTCAAGTCATGTTTAATTCATATGAAACCTTTATCGAATGAGGTCAGCTCACTTCTTCTAAAACAGAAATTCTCAAACAGGACCGTGCACCTTCATTTGATCTCTTTCCCAGGACATCGACCTATCAATCATTTCACCCCCTGTAATGAAACTTGATGGCAACATTCCTGACAGGGCATGCACTACACTTCCGTAGTAGAGTAGCTAGCATGGCCGTACGGGACCGGGGTTGGGGGCTGGAGCCCCATTGGAAAAAACCTCGCTACATCTGGTAGATTTGGAACATCGGACCGGAACAGGTATTACATGGACTGGTTGGGGATCTGGATTTGGTCAAAAGGTCACCGTCCCCTGAGAGAAAGAGTCCCGTACGTCCATGGTGGACAGGAGGAATCGGGCCATGCCACCTCACATGTGCCTTTTTCAGTTCCAAAAATACGTTAAAAATTAAAAAGAAAAATCTTAGTTGCATCACATTTCATATAAATGCACCAAAATTTTCAAAAAATTTCAAATGGGACCCCTTTAGCCCGTAAACGAGACGGATTAAAGGGCAAGACAGCAAGAGCAGCCATCCCAAATCGAAGAAGTGTAGTCTGTAGACTGTCTAGTGTCATGATTGGCTGTTGGGAGTCATGTGACAACATTTGTCTCTTCAATTGTCAAATTTACCGTGACCATAAATAACTTCTTGGTTTACCTTGAATATGCGACCGTTAAGTCAAAAAATGTAATCAAAGATACTTTGAAGAGAAATAAGATGAAAATTGTGTTATTTAGCTTTTTCTTCAAAATAAGTTTTGGGAACTGTCAGTTATCTTTGAGGGGCAACTTGCCCCCCAAACTTTCCTAAGATCTGATTTTTGGACACTGAGAGGTGTATGGAAATTTGACGTTTAGCCACATCTTCGTTCATGTTTCAAACATAATACTGTTAGAACCTAGTCTCGATGGCATGCTTCATCCGAGAATACTGCTAATTTTGGAAGACATTCTTGTTGTCCAGCTTTCCCTCAGTATGAAGTGCCAGGGCAAGTTGATTAGACGTATTTTTGGTTTCCCGAAAGGGAAATCCTTTGGACTCATGCAGACTACACTTTTGCAAAACATGTGAAGGATCGTGCATTTTAGTGTTGGCTGAAGCTATGGTTTGTAAGCTCAACGATTGAGAATTATTTCTTTGTTTTGCTTTGTTTTCAGTAGAATAGTACCAAGCCAAAGACTGTCTTCATTTTGGATGATTGAGGTTGTTTTTGCTAGGGTAGATCATTTTTAAGAGGGACATCTGTGTGAACGATATTGCTGGACACTTAATTTTACCAAATATATATTGCAATGTTTGCCTGTTTGTTTCTTTTGAAAAAATACTGTGACTTTCATCGGGTATATTTGTAATTTCTGATTGCATAATTGCATAAACATCAAATTTCGTCTAGAAAATATGTCCACATGAGGCCGTCGGAAATATTTGTACCTTCAGTAAAATGCAGCAATCTTGAAGAAGCTGTGTTTTACTAAGTGGTTGTACATAACTTGATAGCAGGGCATAAACAAATATTTTCATGTTTTCACAAAGTGACTGACATTTATACATCACTATAGTTTTTGCTTAGAATTATAGTTTTACTTCTTGGTTTGCATGGTATAAGGTACTTCGATGCTCTCGCAAAGAACTGTGAGGTGTTTTTTAGTTCAAGATACAACTTTACCCCCTATTATTTAAGTGAAAGGCTTTGTACCGTCTGAAAGGTCACATGTCCGGCTGAATTTTCGACCGCAGCTACGTAATAGCATTCACAATACATGCATTCGGGTCAGTTACAGGTTGCGACCTTATATCAACATAAAGAAAAGTAAAATATTACCGTGTTTCTTGCATGGAGGGCTAATATCTATTTGGTTTTTACATCAATACTTCCACAAAATATTGTTTTAAATCATTTTTAAAGATTTGTCTCTCATTTGCAAACTTCAAAAATACCTTTGGTACAAATTTTTAGGAACTTTTTAGCCAAGATACACTCTTTACTCCCTATGATTTAAGTAGAAGACACCTGCACCTCCTAAAAGGTAACTTATCCGGTCGACCTTTCTATTCTTTATCGCAGTGACAACACATGCGTGACTTAATTGGTTGAATCATTTCGTCGCGTCACTTCAACCGGATCGTAGCAGTGTATAGGCTATTACTGAGTCCCGCATGCTATTTTCACAGCCTGAAATTAGACCCAAAGAAAAACTTTGCAATTAGGCTACTGAAGATTGCTTTGGACTGCTCACATCTAAAGAAATATTTCTCAATTCTTTCGGGAAACTTTTCATACTTAGGTTTTGATTTGTATAAGTTACTCAAACATGATGATACCACAGACAGTATCAATTGAATATTATATAAGTTTGTTTGCTATAGTATAACTACGGAACAATTTTACACTAGATCTTCATGGAGGAAACTCCCAGGGCATAGAATTACATGTTCAATATGTATACCGTAGTAGGCTATTTGGGCCGGGGTGTGATTTTCAGAAAATTTTGACAAACCTTCTACACAAAAACGAGATCTCTTGAGAAAGGAACTTAATTTGATTCCGAAATGGAGTTAATTCTCTCTGGGTTAGGCTGAAATTTTACAAAAATGAATTTAAACTATGCCTTATAACGAGGCCTATATTCAGAGTAACCAATCAAATTATCACTTATATGTTTCGCCTGGTGAGGAGGTGTAAGGAAAGGAGGTACCGCCCCCCCCCCCCTTTACTTTGGGAAAATTTTGCCTTTTCCCTTTACAGGAGCGTAGATGAAAATTGCATTGGCCTATGTACAAATTTCTGAACAAACTTTCAGACTATTACGTAATAGCTACATTTTTTTGACACATTCAAACGATTCTTGACAATAGCACACAGTTTTAGCATTGAAGCAGGGAGCCAACTAACATCTCCCTTATTGTACGTATGCAGGTAGCATTAACAGGAAGAGGTTGCTCTCTAGCAAGCCTTATCATGTTTGAACGGAAACTTAGAAAATGGTCGCTTTGTTCCGTTTTGTTAAATGATTCTTATCTTTCTTATGATTTCAAACGTTAAGAAAAGTTCTTTGTCCGGTCAAGTTAATCTCTGTGATAGTTGGACAAATGGAGAATGTCAAATGTATTCAATCCGATCATTCATCAACTCTCAATGATCAAGCGTCTGCATTATGTATTAGGGTTGACACTGGAATTGAAAGCCATCATTGGTCAATCTGTATTTAGGAATTTTACAGTTTTTGCTTGTTCCCGAGTAAGAAGGGAAAGAGAAAGGTACCACGTTTTCGAAAAAATACTTTGTAAAAAATCAGACTCAATGAAAACTCTCCCAAGTATTAGGGGACGCATGTCTATCTGTCCCCTTAGAGCGGGACAATCTGTTTTCTAAGAGCAAGAAGGTGTAGTAACACCTCATTGCTTAGAGTCGTGGAGCTGTAAGAGTTCCGGGATGACAAGAATTTTCCCTTACACTCTTCATTCATTCATACACTAATTAAGCTCAAAACTTGTGGCCAGTGACGCATCCTGGATTTGGGACTAGGGGAAATGAAAATTGTGGGAAGACTACAAAGCAGAGCGCGGAACGCACCTGAAAATTTCTAGGTAAAAACAGGGAGGTGTTATCAGAAACATGTCCCTGATAAAAATACCCCGTACATCAGGAGGTTGCCTCTCCCGGACTTCAGAAGCAAGCTCCCACAAATTGTATTGTCTGTATGTTTGGATGAAAATCTGTTTTCCTAGAACATAATTGGCGATTGTCAAAACAAACTTTCTTAGTACCTTCTCGTTTTACGTGTACTACACTGTACGGCACAGTCAGTTGTAAACGTATCGCACTTGCGCGTGTTTATGTCACTGTACACCCTCTATAGCCGTGTTCCCATTTGATCCAGGGAGGTGGATCTTGATCTACCGAGGTGGATCAACATCAGTTACCTTGATCGAGATCCGCGTTCCCATTTGAGTGAGGGCGGTAGATCAAACGTGTTTTATGAACACATTGCGCAAGCGCGAAAAGGTCACCAATGTTTACAAGTCGGCCCGCCATGCATTTCGTATCGATGTATCACAAAAACATACATGAGTGTAACCGGAGATCCAGGGTCACTTGATCTACCGATGTGTTCCCATTACAAACTTTGATCCAGCGCGGTGGATCTGATCTACCCCGAACGGTCGATCAAAATCGGTGGATCTTGATCTTGAGTGAGTGTTGTTGATCTGCGTTCCCATTAGTGTTTGATCCACCTCGGTAGATCAAGATCCACCTCCCTGGATCAAATGGGAACACGGCTCAACTTCGTGGTTTCATGAGAAATGAAGTACGTCTAGTCACGGAGGATAACCCCCTCCTAGCGTTATTTCTCTTTTCATTTTTATAAATATGTAAAATGCGTGGAATGTTTACATTAACTTTGATCAGAGTTCCAATGCTGGTTTGTTACGGTACTTCTAGACAGACAACTTGAGAAAAAATCTTTAAGGTCGCCGTTCGTATTTCTGTTGATAAAATACTACCGTAGCTTAAATAAAATTGAGTCAGCTAGTAAAAACTCACTGATTACCCTTTAAGAGGCTCAAGCGCCCTTCCCCCGTTGTATGTGCCACTGTGTGTGGCCATACTCTACTTCATCTAAATACATGCCATATTCATAGGTACAGTATATAGGTATTATAATCATTAAGTGTACCCAGACGTTCCTACGTGTAGAAAATTACTGGTTTGGGAGTTATGCAAATCATAAGCTCACTGAATTTTGGTTATTTTCGTTTTCTATTATATCAGTAGGATCGGCCTCGAAACTTGTGATTATGCAGTGCGTAACGATATAAATGGGGCCGACTGTGAGGAGGAAATATTATTTCACAACAGGCAACTATATCTCCTCAGTTCTCAGACCATGAAAACGGGGGTTTCATTGAGCGACTTGGCTCGGTAGGAGAAGGAATTGTGTAGGCGTGATATCAGGGATTTTCATAATGTTTAGCCGGAAAATTAGTCATGGAAAGTCAGGGGTAGAGTGTGGGAAATGGGGGAAATGACTGGTGAATCGTAGGCGGGGTTACCAGACGTTAAAAATAAAACAATATAAATTATAGAGAGAAAATGAAGGAAAGAAATCTCGGAGACCAGAGCAATTATTAGAGTATATTAATTGCTTATTATTGTAAATTTAGCAATGTGAAATGAAGGAAAAAAATCTCATAAAAAAGCAAGTAAATGCTAGAAAGATATTTTCTCGTGGTCTTTTACGCTTGTTCCGGACAAAACTGATGACTTTAACTTTGAATTGTATAATTTGACGTTAAATAATCTTTTCTTGTACACATTTCATATCATCATTATTACTTGAAGTTCTGAAAGAAGGTCAGTAGAAGAAGTAACGCTCGATATAAATGAACTATGGTCCTTGAATGTAAACAATTCCCAAATTCTAATGTATAAGGAGTCAGTAATTTTAGACAAAAACAAACGAGGCTTGCATGAACCTTTCATACAGGAATGTCTCATCAGTACTGCTGTAGGCCTACTACTGCATTTGAAAACTTTGGTAGAATAACTTCGTCTATGCTAGACTGTTAGGTTCGACCACCAATGTATGGCAGAACTACTGTAATTAGTGGTTACAATAGGTTTCTCACACAATATGTTTCTATGTATGATCGTACTCAGTATTCTCTTTCACGGGCCACATTGCATGAGGCCAGCCAGCGTAACGGGCGGAATATCTGTGCATTTTGCAAAATTCTGTTGTCCTTAAAGTACTTCCACTTTTGCAGTCCTTATTCTTTCTGACAAAGTACAATTTTATCAAGACCATATGCATAAAGCTCAGGTAATCAATGGGGAAGTATTGATAAATTTTCGGGCTTATCATGACTGAGTGACATTAAACTAAAACGGGGGGTGATATCCCTATGTTCCGACATCTCTTTGTTCCGACGTCTCTATGTTCCGACAATAATGTACTTTGGCGTTTGGTACCGTCAAAGTGTACTTTGGCGCCGACAAAAATGAACTTTGGCGCCGATAATAATGTACTTTGATACCGACAAAGTGTACTTTGGCGTTGTTTTGCCGGAACATAGAGATGTAACCCTTCCTTTTACCAGGGAGTTGCAACCCTGCTTTTACATACCCACTGAATGGAGTATCTACCACGGTTACAACTCTGCAGCAGCTTGATATTATTCTATTTTAGACCCATAGCCAAGGTAGTGCCAATCCCCGTTTCACAATTTTTCCCCGGGGATTTCACAATTTGCAATTGATTTAAAGGCCAAATCTTCTCAACCCAGGCAGTTTCATTTCTCCTAATCTACAAGCAAAATCCCTCCACCACAACGGTAAAAAATCTTCATCCAGACACAATCTCAGTTAATTGCTTCAGAGTGAGTATACAGGTAAACTGTGTAAACAGACTTGAACGCTATCAGTACAGTATATGCCATATAACATGAGGTATAGTACTCTGCATTTTTTTAATTTGCTGTCAATCAAAGAGCTGGGCCAATTGAGAATTTCTGTAGCTTACTACAAAATTTGTAGTTTGGGTGAGAATTAAATGCCTTTACAACCATTTTAGGCCTGTTAAAATGTTCGCCCTCCCAGAGCCTTCTCTGGCTAGGGTTCTAATTTGAATGGAATGGTGATGTCTGGCTGTATAAACTTCTGTGGTTTACGCTTTCGTCTTTGATTCCATGAATCCATTGTGACCAAATATTCTTGAACCAGTGGTAAAATAAATGAATACCATAAAAAGTTCCATCAACTGAACGAAGTTCTCACGAGAAACATGTGTTCAATACAGTATCGTTTCTCGCCCTTCAGGTTAAGATCATGTGTAGTGGGTTTTCTAACATCAATAATGGAGCCATACATGACAGACTAATTGGTCGAGTAATGCCATGCAGTGGGGGTATATTTCTGTTGGAAGCAGTTTAAAGTGTGGTTTCGCCGAGGGGCTCCTTGCCAGAGAGTCGAGAGGACTTTAGAAAAAGCAATAGCGTACATAATGTAGGAAATAGTCACCGAATTTCATAGAAATGACCACATGACCACACGGGACGTTGGACCAAACACATAACCAAACAATCCGAAATAAGTAAAGATCACTAACTGACCCAAACATCATCAATATGAAAGGCCTTCGACTCTGTTTAACATTACCTGGACCATTTGGTCCATGTCGGACCTTGGACCCAAAATTCATGAACACCATAAAGCAAACACAAACTGAGTATGATAATGACCCAGCAGAATCTTCAGAAGCAGTTTGCAGGTTTTCATAACTTGGGCCATAGAGTCCACATGGCCATTAACAGATCATTGACAACGTCTTTATCGTCTCCCTAACTAAATCGGAGGAAAAGTTAATCCTTTGCAATATTTTATAAAACAGACCCCATGGTCCATCTTGGGCTCGGGACCAAATTTTTGAAAACCCAGGAGAACTCCTCATTGTAGATCACTGGACAAACAATTAGCGTCAATAACGTTCTTATTTGGAGAATATGTATCGGTGCGAAGTTTTAAGAATATCAAAGAAATGCCCATGCATGGAACCGCTGTGACCTTGGACTAATGCTTCCAAAAACCAGATTTTAAACAGATTATAAACGAACAATCACTGAGACAATGGTTCAAAACTGGTTAAAAGTAAGTGAAAGAAGGGCAAAATTTTTTTCAATATTTCACCAAATGAGTCCATGGTACAACTTCTAAGGGTCTTGAATAAAAAATGAATGTATTCCCTCATGGTACCACTAACTGAGTAACGTTATGACAAGTCATCAGCAATGTATAAAAAAGAATTCCAAGGGGGAGAGGCATTTTTCAAAAATTGATGAAATTGGCCATGAAACGGTACACGTTAAGAATAAAATTGAAAAAAAAAAAAAATGCATAGGCGGCGGAAGCGGGGGGGGGGGGGGGAGGGGGGCAGGGGCCTGGCCCCCAATAATTTTTTTTGAGATTTTGAGGGGGCATGCCCCCCCCCCCCCTAACTGTATGTCGCAAAAAAGAAATTCAAAAGTAAAAAAACAAATTTAAGTTGTTTTTTTTACATTTCAGCTATTCTTTAGCTCACATATTATTTTTCAGAGTGCTAAAGTTGCAAAGCTTCCGGGGGCTTCTCCCCTGGATCCCCACATTAACGATAACCTGTAAGAGAGTTTATTTTCGCCCTTCAAACAGTTGCAGGGTATTCTGCAATTGTTACCCACTCTGAATTTCGGAATAAATTCAGGTAGACTGTAACAAGCTTCATATCTTCGTAATCTCTTGACGTTTTACTCGTCGGGTTTCAGGATGGATAATTTTCTAACAGATTTGGAGAGACTAAAATTGACTACCTTGGTGTGGATTAAAGTGAACTCCTAGCATCTGGCATGTTTCTACCTCATGTAGGGATTTTTTCAATTCCTGGGGATGCACAAAATGGTTCCTAAATCATACTTGGTGTGTTGGGTAGAATATTTGGGTCTATTAGCTCAAAAAGCTTTGACCGTTACTTCGCAGATAATCACAACACAATTGTCGAATATCCAAATTCTTTCAAGCATTTGCCCGAAAATGGAAAAGAATCATATTAAGGGTAACATAGTTACGAAAGGATAAGAGATAGAAAAAATCGCGACGCATTTGGGAAGCATGTGGCTTAAAAGAAACAATTATTCTTTAGACTGTTTTTAAATCTCGTGTAACACAATACCCGAAATGGCCGATTATTTTAATAGCTTCAAATCTTTGCCGAAAAAACAGAAGACGCTATATTTCAAGTACAATTTTCATGGAAAATTAAAAAAGATCTGCGACACATTTGGGTAGAATGTGAAAAAAAGGGTTTTCATCATCTCAACTTCACACTGTAGTCTGGCAAAAATTTGCCCGAAATGGCCAAATATTCGGGCAAAGGTTAAAAAAGTCTGGGGCGTTTTCAATTGCCAAATTAATTCAACGGATATACAGGAGGGTGCTCAGGTGCCCAAAAGTTTGCCATCTACCCTGCTCTACAGCCAAAAACGGCAATGGTTATGAGAATCGGGTAATTTGTTTTTCGATACTTTAATGATGCAGGGTGAGAATGTCTTCCCGTATAAGTCTGCTCGAAAATTCATTTCAACACACCTTGTAACTTGACAGTTCTGTCAATAAGTGTTACCAATAGAGGAAAAATCATCTACTTCATTTCATCCAATGGTAGTGGTGCATTTTATCTGATTCTCTGATAAAAAAAGCGACTGCTAAGATCCCCATAGGCCTATTTTTTTTTCAAAAGTAAAATCATATATAGTCGGAAGTTCGGGCACACATTTTTTTCAATATATATTGAATTTAGCCAAGAGTCGCAAGAGAGTAAAATTCATTAGCATTTTTTCAATTCCGGTTTGTAGTTTCCCTCGAAAATATGCGGGACCATTTCATCGATTGGTAGTGATACATTTTATCTGGTAATTTTCTGACCAAATAGCGAGTCTTGAGATCCCCCTATAAGCTTGGGAAATATCATTTTCAACTGTCTAAGGGGTCCGATTTTTCAAAATTTTGTGCCCCCTTCGCGCCAACCAGTGGTAAAGCTTCGCGCAGATAGTCTTCCTAGCAGCATTTTAGTTTCAAGTGAACATTTTTTTGTGCAAACAGAACCTCCAATTAGTTACTTCTAAAACCCCCTACAAGCATAGGAAATGACATTTTTCAATGTCTGAAAAGTTCAGATTTTTCAAAATTTCCTGTACGTTTCGCCCCAACTTATGGTGGTGCTCGAATTAGACCGCTTCATAGCAGACTTTAACTTTCAATTAGAGATCATTTTTTACTAAAAGAAGCTCAAAATAGCAACTGCTTAGATCCCCATATAAGCCCGGGAAATACAATTTTCAACTGTCTGAGGGGTAGGCTATTTGGAAATGTTTTGTACGCTTCGCGACAACTAAAGGTGGCGCTCCGCTTAGCTCTCAGGCTGAATTTTAGTTTGGAACGAACGTGCGTTTATCTGCAATTGAAACTTAAAAAGCGACTGCTTGGATCCCCTTTACAAGCCTGGGAAATGTCATTTTTGACTGTCTGAGGGGTACGAATTTTCAAATTTTCTCAACGCTCCGCTACAACTAGTGGTGGCGCTCCTCGGGCAGATTTCATTTTTCGGGTTAAAATTTTCTGCCCCCAAACTGAAATGCTCCCCTACGCCCCTGGAAATACCTTACTCAGGCGTGCACTGGAACAGCTGCTTGCAACATTCAGTAGGATTCCGGATTTGCGATCCTAGGATACATAGTCTAGTGGAGTAATGAATTGAGCTAATTAGTACCTCAAAAGTGTGTTTTAATCTTAGAGAAATCACAAATTTTTCCCACCAGAATTAGAGACAAATGAACCTGGCAAATGCCATTTCCAGCCATCTGGGAGGTTTTAAAATCCAAAATTTTCTTTGTACGCTCCGCGCCAACCGATGGTGGCGCTACGCTTAGATATTAAACTCCAGCCACCCCTACAAAAGTATCCAACCCCCCACCCCATGGACCACAAACAGGGCTTTCCCCCTGAACCCCACCAGGGGCCCTTGAGCGGTCCCGGGACCCCACGCCGTTGGGGTTTTGTGCCTCGCTCTAAAACGGGCGCCCTACGGCGCGGCGTTACCATTATGTCGCCTGCCAAAACTTGTGGCCCCTCCTCCCCCCCCCCCCCCCAATGAAAGCAAACATCTTCCGCCGCCTATGAATTGGTACTGTTGGTAAAGAAACTAATTGCGGCATTGAGCCTGTTGAAGGGTGAATGTATGGTATAAGGTTTAGTGTTTTGTTGATTTGGTTTGTAGGAGTTTCAAGCTTTTTGGTTTAGTCCACCTGTGCCCGTTCTTTTTCCTGTTGTGAGGCATTGGATGGCATTAGGACACGGGTCATTATTTCGAGGACGTATCAACATGTGTTTTTTACACCTAGAAGTGACAGCAGCCTACTGGGAGAAAACCCATGCTCCCCAATACGTTACTGATAATCAAAATAGGTCTGAATATATAATACTTGGGGTTTTTTAACAAAGAAAACTTCAAGGTGAGGCTGATTACTGTTAGATAATTTCGTTCAACGGACGAGTTATTCACTCATGTATCCAATCATTCTGAAATCAGATCATTCCAAATATTCCAATGCCGAGTGCATTGGGCTTGAAAAGACATGCTATAAAATTGCCAGTACCTTTCAAACCTAACATTCCACTCAGATGAGTTTTTCATTGTACAAAAACTGTTTTTACAGATTTTTTTAAGCCAACACAAGTCTTCAACGGGATATGTTTTTGACGATCAAATATGCTGCTAGAATTCATAACGACTGATGCGGCAAATCGTAAAAAAGAGGACGTGCATCCTGGATAAGATGGGGACAGGTTCAATAAATAAATTTAAAACATAATAATTTCATCTTTTTTGTAGGGTAATAATAGCTGTTAGCAAATTGAAATGCAGTAGACATCACAAAAACCTTGATGACACAATTTTCACCTCTAGACGTCTCGTTACGTTTAGGAGGAGACTAAAGAAATGTTTCTCAATTATAGAATCCTGATTGCGGCAGACGTAATGGATTATTCTTACCCAATTCAGCTGACCTACTTAGAAATCAGTTCAATCATGGTAGCTGTAGGCATATTCATCATGTAAAGTTGTTCTTTTTCCCCTGGCAGCGGATGGAAAGGAAGTTATTTCTTTAAAATGTACACTGTATATTCGAAGTCTCTCTTTTCCACGAAAGATAAATGAACGTATCTATAATTGTCCTTGTGGTTAGCAAAACACTCTCTAAAGGAAAGTGTTAACAGGTTAATGTAGAAAATTGGAGTTTTTCTTCAACGTCTAGGCGGCGCGAGGATTTGCCCGACGGGAAAGGCTCCCGACTGGTGGACCAGAAACACGAGGCCCCAAGAAAGTGATGAAAATGGCAATAACGGGACAATTTTTGGTGCCGTTGAAAACGTTTGAACAGTTTTGAAAACAATGTGAAGAGGTAAAGGTTTGGTAGAAATCTTTTTTTATTCTTATAATTTCTAGCTACGAATCCGCTGACATGACATTGAGAACAACATCTTGATACGCCTACGTCTGGCGTCGTATATCATGTACTCATCGACGAAGTTTGAATATTTTACAAAGCAAAGGACGGGGTAAAAATTGAAGATTGCCATCATAGGCATGGCTGGATGCCACGGTGATGGAAACGTTATAGTGTCCCAAATGTTTGACCCAATAGATAAATTGTGTGGGAGACATATTCTATTGAAGTGGAACTACGAGATTGTAATAAGGAAATACTTACACCTGTAAAACTCGTGAAAGCACAAGAGCCATATAGCTGAAACTGTTTAAGAGGTTCTAACATACTTAGACAGGACTGTGACTGAAGAACATGGAACAAATCGTTGGGAGTTGTCAGAGATCTCGTAGTAGTGCGTTAATCAGTGTACGCAAAGTAAGGGATTGAAGGGAATTAATTATCATGACCCAGTCAGTTCAATTCTCAACAACCTAGCCCCTCCCACTGCTGTTTAAACCTTATCCCTATCCAAACACAATCCTAGTTTTATGCTTCAGTGCGTATGAAGTATCTTAAAGGGGAAGTTAAAGCAGAAAATTTATTTTCACATGTGAAAGAAGAAATAAATCTAGTCAGTGTGGTGAGTTTTTCATTCAAATCGGACATGTTTTTCTCGAGATATCACCAGATGAAGTTACTAGTTTTGTGTTTCAAAGTTAGATTGGGGTTAGGGAGATTATATCACTTCCTCACATTGTGAAGAAATGTTTTGTTTTCATTTGTTTTTCAGACTGCTGTGTTGACCTTGATGCTAAAAGGAATAGAACTTCCCCATAAGGATTTAAGGATTAAGTTTGAAAAGTGCTTGTGCCACTTATGCAATCATATTTTGATAATAGGAGACTGTTGAGGAGGAAATAGGCTGTAAAGTTTAAAATAAAACCAAAAAAACTGTCCATTAATGTGGGGATATGATGTCATATGTGCTTTCTTTTAGTTTGTCGACAATGTGACAGCTTTGCTTGCCCATATCTTGAGAACCACACATCGGATTTCAATGCAAATATTATCAAAATGCACAGAATTTGTACCCCTCTAAAGTTTCAAAACTTGATATCACCTTAAACCCTTCTTTTAATGAGCATACAAGACCCTAATGTGTAATCAGAAAACTCTCGGTGCAAGCTGTGAAATATAAGCTAAAATATCAATACGGAATGAGCCTACAGCACTCTTTATAAATTTGATGTCACTTAATCAAAGAGATATGTAAATTGCGACATTTGGGAGTTTGTAGTTTGGGTGATGAATGCCTGTCTTTAAGTCATTTCTCAAGAACTCGGCTATGGTAACTTAACTGGGGGAAAACTGGGGAAAATTAAGCGATCAAGGTTACGTACGCCATTTCAAGATTGTGTTAATCGATGCAACGAGTTGTCAGATGATTCCTTAATCGATGTCATGAGACCAAAAAGGTATCAATAAACACTTCCCTGGTGACACTGTTTAAAGGTTTTTTCTTCTTCTTTTTTAGGACGGTCTGACCTTGACAGGATTCCTTGTATTCACGTCACATAGCCTAACGAGCGTTATTTGTGTTCATATAAGAACTGTCCTATTTCCAACCAATTGGAATACCATTAAATATTAACGACTTAATGCGGGTTACCAAACCCACGGATCTTTTAGCTTGTACAATACCCTTATAATTACTGATCTGTGTTTTAACTTTTGAGAATGTGCTGCTGTAAGTGATGTGTAAATTGGCAGAAATTAGCAAGAAACAGTCTGGATATTTTGTAGGAAGGCGCTGGTAAAGCCACCCTCATCATCATCCTTCATGGTGGCAACATCTGCCAGTGGTCCGGGGTTTACAACGTTACTGGAGAATTCAAGAATATATGCAAAACTTAAAAGAATTACTATAATAAGGCATTTTAAACATTTCTAATTGGCCTCGGGTATCGTTTACCCAGTATACCACAAACACGTTCTACCAGATTTTTACTAGCCTCGTTACAGAGAAAAACATCCAAGTACAATCAGGAGGCTTCAATTGTGTGCATATGGATACATTAAAAATCATGATCGTATTTAAATAGAAAATGCTGAAATCTGAATTTAAATAAGTAATATTGTCAATGATCTGGTTTTAAAAGGCCTTAATTGTTTAACCTTGCATTTATGTAAACATAATTGACAATCTCCCGACAAATGAAAAATTGAAACAGTAAAACATTTGGAAAAATTTTCGACACAGTTTCAGCACTGTGTTTTTCCTGTGTTAGTCTCCATCTAATTTAGTAAATACTCTCTTCTCCGTTTCACGAACCCTTGATGGCCGACTTACTGGGCCATGGGAGGACCATCGACCATGTCCCTTATATGCACCCCTCGATAATGTTGCAGTCAATTCATGTGCACCTTAACGTGGCCATTCTAACAGTAACAGCGACTGACGTGACTCTAAAAATAAATACGTTTATTTACTCAAAAAGCGTCCACACAGCGACACCCTGAAGTTGGCAGGCCTAGTTTTCAGCCAGGTGTAAAAATAGAATTGAAACCTAAATGTGATGTATATTTCAACAATTATTATACAAATATGGTATTTTTTGTAAATATTCAACGCATGTGGGATAAAATATCATTTTACAAGTATATTAGTACCAATTTTAGAGTTTCGGCGCTACATTTATCTTTTGGAAGTAAATAAATCTATTAATTTCTTTAAATTATTTAAAATTATTTTAACATGTAGGGGAACGACAGAAACTGTCGGATCCAGTCTTACGTCATAAAATTATGTAACTGTGGTGCCTTTATCAGTTTAAGAAAACAAAAAGACCGAGAATCTAATTATCACCTCTTAGACACCTCCGATACGTAGTGAAATTGTCCACGGCATCCAATATAGACTTACTGACAAGCAGAAAATAATTACGACGTTTAAAATAAATCTGTGGAGTGTGCTTACTGCAAAGCTGATGCCACTGTCTCTGCGTGTGTGCACGTAACCCTTTAGCCGAGTGATGCAGATATTTTAGATTAAAGCAATTTTCTCCGGGACTTTGAGCTATGACGTTAGACGTTACCACAATATCAGTGAACAGGTTTAAATTGTCCGTTATCTCAGTGTATACCAACCAAAGTTCGAACTTGATAGAACTCACTGATTGAGTAGTTTGCCCCCCTCCCCCCATTTTGAAATATTTAGGCTAATTTTATATTAACATGGGGGCAGAACGAGTTTTAAAAGTGTGGGGTGGGGGAGGGAAGAAAGTAACATTTCTTTGTTTCTGTCAAAACTGATTTTGTAAAGTGATCTGAAGCAAGTGGTGCTTGCATAGAAAACATTGGCGGAACTTGTAACCGGCAGTCCAGACTCGATAAAAAGTTCGGCTCAGGAGCACACTAACACTTTTATATTCAGAGAATGTTCATGAGCATCAGATCCAACCACTGATATGCAATTTGAGTAAATATTTCACAGCTTCTCATGTTACCCATCTCAGGTTTGTAAAGCATGTCAAAAAGTTACCTTAACCATGCTTTAAAATCGCAACAAAATGTATATAATATTTTAAATAATTACACGTTTTTCAAGGGAGCTTATTAGGTCACTCAGTTTAAAGGAGAAAAAATTCGGAGTCATTTTGAAATTTGTGACTGGCAAAAGTATACCCTAGTTACCATTAACAAGCCAGTTTGAAAAGAAAAATTATTTGTGCTCCGGGAGCTATTATGAAAAACAGCGCTGCTATGCTCGAGAACTCGGCGATAACGAGGACTTTCTCACGACGTCGTTCGACCCTTACTCCTATCTTAAGTTGCCAATCTCAAGCAGCAGTTGAGATCATTCGATATAATAAGTAAGAAAACAACTTTAAATCTGATGTGTGAGTTATAGTTTCCTTTTCTTACGTCCCAAACTTTTTAGCTCTGATGTACTCTGCAAACAGGCAAAACACCATTCTATTATTTACTAAGCTGCTACTGGCCTAGTGTTCGTAGCCGGTGGCCAGTGTCAACATACCGGAACTACATTTCCTTAGCTGCTGTTTTACACGTGCCGGCCAGGAATCGGAATGAAGATAAAACTCTTTTCCTAACCACCGCTCTCTCGGTGATTATTGCAGTCAAATGATTGGCATTCCAAGATTTTCTTTCAAGCAACAGTATTTATTTTAATATTTGATCAAATGTTACACCAAAAGCATCCAAAATAATCCACAATGTTTGGTGCGATGCTCACTGTTTAACAAGAAATTTCCTTACGGGCTAACGACAGCCCTAATCCCTAACCTAATTCCTAACCGTAACAAAGGATACAATCGATACAATACAATGGCAGCAGCCAATCAAGAAACACCTTGTTAAACAGTGCACATCTACCAAAATGCTTCCCCTTATGCACTTCCCCAGTGCAGCGATTCGAAACAATAGTTTCCAACGCCTATGCAAGTTTGCCGTGATTTCAGCAAAGCAAAACGATAGTCCGTGGAATAAGGAGATTGCAAACTTAGTTGATATAGAGAGAAACAATTGGATACTGCGGGATTAGCAACAATGCCCCCAACAATGTCCCCAACAATGCCCCCTATTTGTTCAAAACAAATAGGCCTACTTCGCATTATGATATGTATTAAATGGTCAGTAAGACACATTTTCAAATAGAATGTATATAGAGCACAGTTTGTTCTTTTTACTTCAGACAATCTGAAGAGCACCGTTTTTTCTTTTTACTAAATGTATTTTAAAAGCAAAGACCGCATAATCTTTGCGGTTTTACAACAACAATATGTTATCCTCAGTATATTACCCTTTAAAACCAGCTGATTGTGTGTTTTCTTCATGGCAACGTGCCTCCCCCCCCCCCCCGACATGCCATCCCGTACGCCCTATGGTGGTGAATATTACAGCAAAAAAAAAAAATATCCCAAACTGGAAATTACTATAATGTGCTCGAAAATGCATGTTGCTATTTTGTACACATTTAGCATAATGCTTCAGAGAATGTTAAGTCAAGAAGTTGCCATTTATCATAAAAAGCAGCTCCCTTTGTTTCATTACCCCTTACTATCAGTTTTTTATTGTATGTGAAATTCTGTTTAAAACGTTCAGTATGATTTAAATGGTATAATTATAACTCGTAGAGAAAAGGAGGGGACACTGGGTAACCGTTCCGACCAAAAGTGTAGTGGAAATATCCCCGGGCCCAGTTTCCATGATCGACGACTTTGAATATTTTACATTTCTTTGACCTCTATTCTCTACCCAACTATGTAAAGGACTATTTTTAAAGTTTCTACGTGATTCAGCAGATTGTGACAGATGTTTGAAAACATTCAAATACCAAAGCCAATAATTATATTTTGGAAGTTTGACAAATTCGTAAAAGGTGTGACCGACTATGCATATTATTGAATTATAAATAGTCTGATACTACCCATCATGTTTGCCCATGATATCTATTAGGCAGTTTAGGCAGTTTTCTCAGTAGCGATGACTGGGATGTTTCATGACGGAGACTGGGGGTCAACTTGGCCCAAAACTTAGTTTCTCCTACTTGTACAAATCAGCTTCCAACTCACGGTTACTTCATGGGCTCTTTCATAAAATAGAATAGAGCATCCTATCTGCTCTGGGCTCGTTGCAACGCTTGGGTTTGGACATGTACAGCGTGGCCTAGGCACTGCCACTGTGCGAATTCCTTGATTCGAAACAACGGATTCGACCAAGTGACACAATGATTGCGGATTGTTTCCTTGAAGAATGTAGTCAACTGGAATTTTGGAATAATCTGTAGATCTAGCATTGGCCACATAAAGAGTTCAGGATGGGACTTAGCCTATAACTAATGCAGGGCAGTGAGTGCAGTGGCTACACACTCGGGTGAACGAGTACCGTACCACTGTACGAGTACTGCATTGTCGAAGCAAAACAAAAGCAGCCCCTGGTTAGCTTAGTCAGGTAAACATCTGCTGGAGTAACCTGTTTGCATTTGATCTTTTTGCATCAAGTAACTAAATGCGAACACTGTTGCCCCAAGAGCGGGTACCCTGACTACAGCTAGCACAGCTGTACCCATGAAGTCTTTTCACTGCACCATACCACCCTAAATGAGAACAAACGTCTACCACATAACTCGGCCTGTTAAAATCTTTTATTAAAATGACTGTGTTGAAGACTACGTTGATAATGTATTATTTGCTGATAATATATTACTTTGTTGATGATATATTTTTTGTTGATAATATATTTTTCCATTGCAAATGTATTTTTTATTGCAACCATAGTTTTGTGGTGAAAATTCTCTTTTTGCAAAGCTGAATTTCCTTGCAAGTATAATTGGTGCAAATATAAAGTAGTCCCTGAAAATATATTTGTGTTGAAAATATTATGATTCTTCCAAATATATTTTTAATGGAAAAATTACTTTTCTCTCAAATTCATTTTTTTAATTGAAATGGGCAACAGTATGCTACAGTATGCTTCCTCTTGAAATATTGGATAGTATGTTTTGCAAAGATATTTTTGTTGGTTAACAATTTTTAGCATTTATTTTTGCTAAATAGTGACAGTCATAATGTATTATTTCAGTCTGGAGTTAATATAAATTTGTTTCCACGTATATTCCCTTTTCTCGAGCCATAAGGGGGGATCTACATTTATGTTTTAGTGCTGGATTTCTGACGCGACCTGTCTCCTTCCACTTAAATGAAAAATAAGCATACCGTTAAAAGATCGGAGAGCACACCGTATTTTGCACAAAATATTCATCCATTGGATGTGTCGCCCATCTGCTTACGAATTGTACAACAGAGAGATGAGGGTTCTATTGCTTTCTCGAGAAGCAGTTTAAAGTTTGGTTTGGCTGAACGGCCCTTTGTCAGAGGGTCGGAAGGACTTAAGAAAAAGCATATGCCGAGCATGTCAATTCTGCTTCAACTTAACATCGGTCATACCAATTTGAAAACAAAAAAATCGAAAGGTCATGTCACGGTCCGACTTGAGTCCGAATTTGACCTCAACTCTAGGCTACATTTTTCCTTGACCTTAAAAGCAAGATGTTTAATTTTTCTGTAGTTCTTTTCCGAGTCGTCAATAGGAGATGTTGGGGATCTGGAAAATTCATGAGTATCCCATCCCCGGTAGTTACGTCACTGGTTTTAAGGAGGTCGGTACTCTCTTATTTTGACGGACACTTGCACTTTTTTGTACTGATATTTGTTCCTATGGCCTCCTGGAAGAAATTGATTAGGTAATGAAAAAATTATAGTTCTAGCTGACATCCAAACAAAACCATATGAGATCTAACACACGTATCCTTAATAGATTCACTTTATGTGCACATACCTTGGATCTTCGAATGAGCTTATGATAAGTACCGTACATAAAAAGGATGGAAAATAATCTTGGTAACATTCCAATTTTGGGTAATCATATTAATATTTGTCTCTTGACACATTTCAAAATCATCATAATTGTTTCACAATTTCTGTGGTATTGTTTCCTTTCGTTCGATTGTTTTACTGTCATGGATTTTTAAGCTGTTGAAAAAGCGGGAAAAATTCCACCCCTACTCTCGAAAACTCAGCCTATACTTTTTTCATCGAAGGGAAAAGAGTTTGAAACACGTGTTCTTAATCCCCATGTATCATTTATCGTTTTTAATTTTAACAATTTGTTTTAAAATCGTTTTCCCCTGGAATACCTTTTTTAAAGGGGTAAATTTAAGAGAGACATACCACCTCTTCTGCCCCATATGGTTACTCTTCTTATCACCACAGAAATAGTGACAGAAGTTGTATTTTGTGTAATCACATTTCCAGTCGGATATATAAGAATATTCATGAGGGATGAATAAAAAGTCGCCTGATGTGTAAGGCCAATTTCAAACTGTGCACCACACGATGTAGATATGATAAGTTGCAACAATACATGTCGTCAGACCCTTTAAAGGGTAAAATTGCTGTTGTAGAAAAGAACAACATTTTCAACAGAATCTTGAAATTTCAATCGTTAATATCATGAGTAAAACAATACAGATGGAAATTCAAAAGGAAGAATTATGGTTAATATATATTTACTAAATACGACGACAGCTTACAGAAATTCATTAATTTGTTGCTTTCAAATTATTTGTACCTTGAAAATTCCAAATGAGACAATACTCTCCCAATTATTTTAACTTAAAATAAGACACAGGTTTGGATGTCAAGCTGTATCGCTTGCATTTATTAGCCAGGGTTCGACAAACTATACAAGTGGATATTTCCGTCACTAATAGAAGAAGTATATTCTAAAAATGAACGAATCGATCGTTGGGGTTGGGTTTATTGTAACAGTACTTTTTCTGCTGCACCTGAAGACATAGGCGAACTAGTCGGGGGTGCGGGGGTGGGGGGTGGGGGCACTCGCCCTTCCATTTCGGGCAAACACAACTTGTCCATTGGGGAAAACCATGATTAATGGTGTCATTGGTATGGGCAAAAGTTGCTCTTTCCTCTCCAAAAAATTACTCCACTACGCCTATGCCTGGATGTTTGTCAAATTTAACTTGAACTACAAAGACCAAGTTTTGTAACTCAAACAAGCGATTATGAAGAAGAAACATGATATTACTATATCGTTTAGCGTTTTAGTCAAGCTTCAGTACACGTTTGCCTATACCGATGGTGCAGTGGAGCTGCGAAGAGAAAACGATTATTACTTGTAACTGACGAGAATAAACGAAAAATTGTTTCGGTATTTTCAGCTATCATTGCAACATCATGTAAAAAAGTATGCAACATTTCCATTGATTTGGAAAAATCAGTGCATGCAACGGCACGTAAAATTTAAGTGTCAACACGGTACGACGGCACGTTCGACCGACACACATAGTGTGACTCGTATCCATGACATCTATACCGCGCAAATGTTAGATACTACAATCAAAACCTAAGTATGAAAAGTTTCCCGAAAGAAGAGAGAAATATTTCTTCAGATGTGGTCAGTCCAACATAACCTGCAAGGGATGGGTTCAGGAGAGGGGAGAAGAGATATACTTGATAAATTACAGGCCAAGAACGAAGTTTGCGGTCATTACTACTGAATGAATTTAAGGTGTAGATAAGCTTTAATGGTCCACTGCTTGTAGTCAGTTTTTGTGAGTTGGGCTGAACTTGGCTGTGAGGTTTTTTTTTAAAGGAAACAAATGAACAGTTAATTAATCTGTAATATTTGGGCTGGTTGAAGTTGTTATCTTCAGAGTTATTGAACCTGAAATGTGATTTTTTGGCAATACTTCGGAAATACATGAAATTGAAGTACAAACCAGGGGGTAGAAAATGAAAGACAAGTGAATTACAATATCTGATTACATTGTCATATTAACGTGTAAGGCATGCAAAAACAATCAGTACTACAAAGAAAGGTTCTGGTTTGCAAGGCCATGAAAATGGACGGCTTTAAATACTTGCAAAATGTGGTTGGTAAGATAATCATAAGAAAATACAATGGTATAATTTTCATAGTAACTAATATCAATGGAACACTTACAAAAACAGGTGAGGCAATTAGTTCCAAATTTGCCGGTTTTCACATGTTTTCCAGGGGTTATCACAGGTTTTTGCATGAAAATAGGGGTTTTAAACCCTTTGACATTCAAACAACGGAGATTCAAACAACGAACAGCTTATTAAACAAAGCAGACTAATTGCAAAGTTTTTCTTCTAGTCTAATTTTAGGCTGTGAAAATAGCGAGTGAGACTCAGTAATCCGATCAAGTTTTCATGGTTTAAGTGACGCGACGGAATGATTCAATGAAAGTCACGCCTGTGTTTTCACTGCGATAAAGAATAGAAAAGTCGTCAGGATAAGTGACCTTTTAGGAGGTCCAGTGTCTTCTACTTAATCATAGGGAGTAAAGATTGTATCTTGGTCAAAAAGTTCCTAACAATTTGTACCAAAGGTATCGTTAAAGTTTCCAAATGGAAGACAAAGCTTTAAAAATAATTTAAAACAAAATTTTTGTGGAAGTATTGATGTACAAATCAAAATAAATGTTAGCCTCTATGCAAGAAACACGGCAATATTTACTTTGTTCTCTGTTGATAAAAGGTCACCACCACTAACTGACCCGAATGCATGCATTGTGCATGCTATTACGTAACTGCGGTCGAAAAGCCGGCCCGACGTGTGACCTTTTAGACGGCACAATGGCTTCCACTTAAATAATAGGGAGTAAAGCTGTATCTTGAACTAAAAAATACCTCACAATTCTTAGCAAGAGCATCAAAGTACATTTACCATGGATAACGAATAGTAAAATTATAATTCTAAGCAAAAATGTTGACAAAGTCTTGATGTATAAATGTCGGTCACCTTGTAAAAACATGACAATATTTGACTATGCCCTGCTGTCAATTAATGTACAATCGGTTAGAGAAACAAAGCTTCATAAAGATTGCTACATTTTACAGAAGTTACACATATTTCTGACGGCCCCATGTGGACATATTTTGGAAACGAAATTTGATGTTTATGCCATCATAAATTATAAATATACCTGATGAAAGTCACAGTATTCTTTCAAAAAGGAACAAAAAGCCACACATAGCAATTTATTTTTGGTGTCCAGCAATGTCATTCACACAGCTGTCCCTTTTAACAATGATCTACCCTAGCAACAACGACCTCGATGATCCAAAATGAAGACAGTCTTTGGCTTGGTACTACTCTGCTGAAAACAAGGCGAAACAAAGAAATAATTTTCAGTCGTTAAGCTTACAAACCATAGCTTGAGCCAACTCTAAAATGCACGATCATACACATGTTTTGCAAAAGTGTTGTCTGCATGAGTCCAAAGGATTTCCCTTTCGGGAAACCAATAAGGGTTCCCAAGTTCTGGGCATGTTTTGCAAACAGTCAAGAACAGGATGTCAAATACAGCTTCAGAGAGTGTGTAAAAACTGTAGTTTTGCCGTCACGATTACTTACACTTTACCTGTTAACGTTTTGATCGTACCTGCCCGTTTTTCGCTGATCGTCTTAATAGTGTTATAAAGTCGTCATGCTTGTGTTCCCCTTTTGTAACTACTCTTAGGATATCTTTCATGTAACTATATCTCAGAAGGTATTCGCAGCATAACTGCTACAACAAAGGTGTAAGCAAAATGTTGATTCGTTTTTTTTGTTCGAAACCCCAGTTTTAACACTGATATCAAATCCATTTACAAAATTCCACGGAGAACTTTGAAAACCATTTGACGGAAACAGTGTTAGTACAACCATATGGAGGGGGAATAAGATTGATGAATTATCTGAACAAAGATAACTGTGAGTAGACGTGCTTTAACATGGTTTGTTGTGTTGAATTAAGAATATAAAGATAAACAAGTGGGTTTCAACCTTTTCCCTTAAGTTGAAGAGCTTTTTAGGACAGTGTGAAAAAAAACGGAAACACATTTGTTGAGGTATTCCTTACAGCAAGCTACGTACTGCTGTTGGCCTGCCGAGGATTTTTAATGAACAAAATAAAGAAACAGAAACATGCAACGGTGAATTCACAGGGCGGATCCAGGATTTGCCAGAAGAGGGGTGGAGGCAGGTCAATTGTGTTGGAAAGGATAAATATGAGAAGTTGAAAGCCAATGCTACTCACTGAGCGGAGCACCACCATAAGTTGGCACGGCGCTTAAAAGAAAAAGACTTTAAAAAACCCCCAGATGACCGGAAACGGCACTTCCCGATTAAGAATAACATGAAAAATTGCGCAAATATTTTTGTTTCACATGGAATGACTACATAACTAAAAATAGAAATGTTGCATTTTGAGACTAAGGGGGCAGATGGTATTCCATCCGAAAAATGCGTTGAAAATTTTGAAAACACGCGACCCCTCAGACAGCCGGAAATGCCATTTCTCGGGCTTGTAAGCAGAACCGAAGAAGTCATTATTTCGTAATTCTAGAGGTATAACCATCGAAGTGGATTACTACCATCAATTTGAAAAGGTTGCCACCCTCACCCTCAAACAGCCAGAAATGACGTTGAGCCTGAAAGCATAGGCATACGGGAGCATTTCACTGTTTTTTTTTTTTTTCGAAAAACTACCTACGCGAAGCGTCAGTTCCGGTTTAGAAAAATCAGACCCCTCAGACAGTAGAAATAACATTTCTCAAACTTACAAGGATGATCCAAGCAGTCGCTATTTTGAGTTGTCGTTGCGTGAAAACATTCCCTTCAAACTAAATTTCAGCCAGCAAGAGTACCTAAGCGGAGCGCCACCATTAGTTGGCGCGGAGCGTATATTTGGAAAAATTATACCACACAGACAATTGAACATGGTATTTCCCAAGCTTATAGTTATAGGGGGATCTACGCAGTCGATATTTTGAGCTTTAGTTTGCACAAAGTGTTCACTTGAAACTAAAATTCTGCAAGAAAGAATATCTCAGCGAAACGCCACGGTTGGTTGGCGAGAAGTGTACAGAAAATTTTGAACAGTATGAACCCCCAGAGTTGCTATTTCGATGAGAAATTTACCACATAAAATAAAAGATTGGATGAATGGTCTTGTATCTTTTCGGTGGAAAACTTTAAAACGGAAATGAAAACATGCTAAAGTTATTTTCTCTCTTGTGACTCTTTTTCAAATTCATTATATGTATTCAATTGATGAAAGTATATATGTGACTGCCTAAACTCCCTACTGTGAAGGATTTTACTTCTATTTGTAACACCCGTTGAAAAGATGTCACGTTAGGCGATGGTTTTGAGTGAATTTTCAAGTAGACTCATGGGAGGAAACTCCGACACTGCATCTTTATGTAATGAAAAGACAACCTGTAGACCTGATTTTAAATTTCCCGAGTTTCGGCTGTAGGGGTAGGATAGAGGGCAAACTAGTAGACTCTGCAACTAAAGGCCGTTCCGTCTGTCAGTATAGTTAATTTGACAATTGAGAACATCCCTGAACTTTTTTCAACCTTCTATTAAGTATTTTACCATTTCGGGCAAAGATTTTGCCAGACTACTGTTATAGATTCCGCTTCCGAATTGTGTTGTAAATTTAGGTTATGTGTAATTCTTTGTATTTGGTATTTAGACTGTTTCTGTAGCTTTGTATTGTTGTATTGTTTTGGCACGTGCAATAGCAATAAAGAAAAATCGGGCGGCACTTGCCAAGTAGCGCTTACCGGAGAAGGTTATGTGTTTCCTTATTTTGTTTCTTCTGTTACGTTCGTTTTTGCTCAAGTCCGAGTTTGAGTTTTGAGTTTCTTGGACATTTGGTGCCGAAACCCGGGAAAAAACACGACTAAGGTAGCTGAATGAGAATGAAAAAAGCTAAAAAAGTCCAGAACGGCAGCTAGAGGATGGCTAACACGTGAAACACATGTTAAATAACCTGTTGTATGTGAAGGGCGTGACTGCAGATGAAATCGACGTCAGACTAGAAGAATTTGACAAACGCTTAAAGGCCTTAGATGACATTCAGGAGCAAATCCAAGAACTAATATCAGATGAAAAGGACTTGGAAGAAGAAATATCACAGGAAAGTACTGTTCGTAACAAACCTTTAGCCTGTAAGTTAGAAGCTGTACGTGTTAAGGGGCAATTTAAGTCTAGCTCAGGACCGTCCGCATCCTCAGGGAGTTCCCTATTGTCAACCCGTTTGCCTAAGCTTGAACTGCCAAAATTTAGCGGTGATATTACAACCTGGCAGTCATTTTGGGACAAGTTCATTGCAATCGTTGATAAATCTATCATCCCAGTTATCAACAAGTTTACCTATCTGCAGTCTTTATTAGAGGGAGGCGCCCTACTTTCAATTCAGGGACTGACTTTGACGGATTCTCACTACCAAGTTGCATGTGACATACTAAAAGAGAGATATGGAAGGAAGGAAAGGATCCGATTCGCGCATATTCAAGCCCTTTTGAATAGATCTATTCCAATTTCTCCCGAATGTACCGTGGCGGAGTTGTGGAAATTAAGGGATGACTTAAATGTTCACATCAGAAGCTTAGAGACACTTGAGTTGATGATAAAACGTATGGGCTATTTTTAACACCTTTGATATTGTCACGTCTGCCGGAGGATATTCGCTTAGAGTGGTCTCGAACCGGTGAAGGGAAGGAAAGCAACCTAGGATTTCTAATGACCTTTTTACTAAAGGAGATTCAGAGGCGGGGACGGTCAGACACTTTCAGAGATACTATGGGGTCTAAAAGTGAATCTAGTGCAGATAGTTTGGAGAACAAGTTTTCATCCGCGATGGCCCTCAGACAACCGTTAAAGTTGCAAATAGTAATAAGTCTGCGTGTGACATATGTAATCGGAAACATCCTACTTCGAAATGTCGTGATTTAACTAAACTGAGCATCAATGAACGTAAAAACAAATTAAGGTCTCATTATTTGTGCTACTGTTGTTTGGGTAAAGGTCATATTGCCCGTGGATGTTCCTCAAGGTGTGGAAAATGTGGAAAACGGCATCATAGTTTAATATGTGCTGGAGCGGAAAGGCCCCAACCTGCTAGAAAGGAGTTCTCGACTAGTGCAGAGGAAGTGTTGGGTGCTTCTCCTAGTGTCCAGGACGAGCGGTCAGCTGATGTAAGTACTGGGAATACGGCTCATGTTGGGGTAGCATGTACTGGTGAGCACTTGACTACTGTTTTACAGACTGCCAAAGTAATGGTTGTTGGTAGGCATGGTATGGTAGAAACTACTCTGTTATTCGACAGTGGGTCGGATAGGTCTTACGTCACAAGTGATTTAGTCAATAGAGTAAGGCCCTAGGGTCAGAGCCCTGCCTCTAGCATATGCGGTCTTTGGTGGTAACAAAACTAGTGGGTGCAAGTTACGTGCTGTTTATAGGTTGGGGTTACAGAGTACTGTCAAAGGTCTCAATGGGAACAGTGCTACAGAACCTCTAACCGCAGTTGAAGTACCAGTGATCTGCAAACCGCGGTACGTAGATCGAAAGTTCCTTGTGAATTTTTAAGGGCTTTCGGAAATTTGGAGTTTGCCGACGATTATGGTACAAACAGAGACGTCACGATAGATGTCTTAATTGGTCAAGACTTCTATTGGAACTTCTTGGAACGGGGTCTAATTAGGTTAGACGGAGGCCCTGTCGCTCAGGACACAAAGTTCGGGTGGGTAGTTAGTGGGTCTTGGAAAGGCGATTCGGCTGGGACCCAGAGTGTTAATTCTGCCCATCAATTGGTTTGTCTTAATGACGTTCCAGAATTAGATTTTCAGAGGATTTGGGACATAGAGCAAATTGGAGTAGGCCCAAATGAAACTGAAGTGAAGCATGTTAACCCCGTATGGCGGAATTTTGAAAATTCTGTAAAGTACGTAGATGGGGAAGGCCGTTACGAAGTTTCACTACCTTGGAAGAATGAGTACGTAGCATCTAGGTTGTTAAATAATGAGAAGCGTGCCAAAAGGAGATATTGTTTCAGGATTTATGGGCACTAGGCATTTCATGGGATGATGAAATTCCTGCCAGTTACTCCAAAATATTCTGGGGATGGGTTGGTGGTCTGAGTTTGATCCAGAAATGGCACATTCCTCGTTGCTATGTTAATACTGGGTGGGAGAACTTGCAAAATATCGAAGTTTATGGGTTTGGAGATGCATCTGAGAGAGGGTATGGAGCTTGCGTGTACCTAAGAATCCCAGAGGTGTCAGGCAATTATCTCACGAGCTTGGTGATTTCTAGGGCTAGGGTAGCACCATTGAAGAAGCAAACCTTACCTAAATTAGAACTCTTGGGGGATTTATTGTGTGCTAAGTTGGTGTCATTTGTAATCAAAGCTTCGAGATTGCCAGCAAATACTAGTTAAAAGTGTTGGACTGATTCCACTGTGGTTTTGATTCATTCTGAACCCTGTCAATTGAAAACTTTTGTGGCTAACAGGATTTCCCAAATTCAGGAACTCACTAGCTCATCCAATTGATTTCATTGCTCTGGGGTAGAAAACCCGGCTGATCTGGTGACCAGGGGGATGTTTGCTGATAAGTTGGTATCCAGCAAATTTGGTTGTGTGGGCCCAGTTGGTTGGCTGGGGATGTTAACATGAGTACCGCCCCAACCGTTTGGTTGCCACAGGAGGGTGATCTGGAGAGAAAAGTGGTGTCAATGTCAGTTCAGTCTGGGACCCCTACCGTTTTTGAATTTGAACGTTGGAGCAGCTTCACTAAGGCTTTACATGTAGTTGCTTATGTTAATCGATTTTATTGGAACTTAAGGGCGCATTTATCTGACAGAGTACTTGGGTCAGATCTTACCTATGACGAGTTGATGAATGCTAAGGTTGTAATGTTGCGGTGCATTCAGAAACAATATTATTTCATGGAGTTAGAGGCATTGAGAAAGAAGGGTAGTGTACCTAAAACTTCCCCTATTGCTTCCTTGAATCCATTCCTGGCAGAAGATGGTATTTTAAGAATAAAGGGTAGACTTCAGTTATCAGAATTATCTTACGAGGAGAAACACCCAGTAATTTTGCCGAAGTGCCACCTGTCCCTTTTGTTGATCAGACACCAGCACAAACTATTAACCCTTTACCGTTGTTTCACGCGGAGCTCGAAACTGCGAGTAGCTACCCGCAAATTCGGCCACAAGAGCGAGAGAGACAATAGTTTGTGGTCACGGGGTCAATGGCCTACGGAAGCCGATGCGGGGCGGGCTACGTCCGCTTTTCCGCCCAATCCCGAGGCGCGCAAATATGCCCCGATCGGAGCACAACGGTAAAGGGTTCAACCATGCTGGAGTAGACACCCTGGTTTCAACTTTGAGAAGTGGCTTTTGGATTGTGGGTCTAAGACGTCAGGCAAAACGGGTGAAAAGGGAATGCATTGCCTGTAAAAGGTTAGACTCCAAACATTGTAGTCACCCAGTTGCCCCTCTGCCAAAGATGAGGGTCACTAAAGCGCCAGTATTTTCAGTAACCGGTTTAGATTATTGTGGACCATTGTATTGTGTAGATTAACCCACTAAAAAGCATTACATTTTGTTGTTTACCTGTGCTGTGGTAAGAGCGATTCACCTGGAGCTGACAGATTCCCTCACGCTTTCTGATTGCATTTTGGCAATTCGTAGGTTTTCAGCCAGGCGTGGGTTGCCTAAAGTCTTTCATTCTGATAATGCTAAAACCTTTGTAGGCGCCGAGGTTCAGCTGAGAAAGTATTTTGGACACTGCAGCCCACAATGGCGTATTTTGGTTCCTAGAGCGCCTTAATGGGGAGGGTATTATGAACGTCTAGTGGGTTCTGTCAAGTCTGCCCTCAAAAGGACTTTGGGCTCCAGGTGTCTTACTCGAACAGAGTTGGAAACCACTTTATGTTATGTAGAATGTTGCATTAATTCAAGGCCCTTGACCTTTGTTGGCGACAGTGTGGATTCTAAGAGCCCCCTATCTCCTAGTCATTTTTTGATAGGCAGGGCGGCTGGGTTTGTGCCACCTGGTATTAATACAGAAGTCATAGAGGTGAACAAGCAGGATCTTACTGAAAGGGAAAGTGTACGGCAAGCCCGTCTGGATCAATTTTGGGCAGTATGGACCAAAGAGTATTTAAGGAACTTGCCCCCAGCTTTGAAAGAATTTGTTCCTCGTTGTAATTTGAAGGCAGGTTCGGTGGTGCTTATTAGTGAGGATAATTTGACAAGAATGAAATGGCCTATGGGAGTTGTGGTTGAAACATTCACAGGAAAAGATGGAATAGTAAGATCTGTAAGGTTAAAAACGTCAAGGGGTATGATAATTCGAGCAGTTCAAAATTTGTATGATCTCGAAATTAGTGATGGCCAAAATTCATGCCAAGAAGAAAACGGAAGTTTTACAAAAGCCAAGTGAGTGATTTGAGAATGTGATCACCAGATCAGGTCGTGTAGTTTAACCCGTAGAAAGATTGGACTTGTAATTATTTTGTCTCGTGAAGTTGTTTGAAGTAAATGTTTATTTTTGTATGCCTTATGTCAAGAAACTGTATTTTTGTATGTTTTCTATGAAAGTGTTTGTATATTCTGTACTTTCTAAGGGCACGGGTAAAAGTAAATAGTTTATGTACAGTAGTAACAGTCTTAAATATACTTCTAGCGAAATCTGTTTGATTGAAATTTCTCCAATAGGGGGGAGAATGTTATAGATTCCGCTTCCGAATTGTGTTGTAAATTTAGGTTGTGTGAAATTCTTTGTATTTGGTATTTAGACTGTTTCTGTAGCTTTGTATTGTTGTATTGTTTTGGCACGTGCAATAGCAATAAAGAAAAATCGGGCGGCACTTGCCAAGTAGCGCTTACCGGAGAAGGTTGTGTGTTTCCTTATTTTGTTTCTTCTGTTACGTTCGTTTTTGCTCAAGTCCGAGTTTGAGTTTTGAGTTTCTTGGACAACTACAGTGCGGGGTGAGACTGAGGAAAAGCTTTTTTCACAAGCTATCCAAATGTGTTACAAATCTTTTTTATCATCAAAGCGTTTTCTGTTTTCTGTCAAAGATTTGAAAGTATTAATGTTATCGGCCATTTCGAGGACTATGTTTCACAAGATTTAAAAACAAAAACAGGCTGAAGCATAATTGTTCCTTTTAGGCTTCAGGCTTCCCAAATGAGCCACAATTTTTTATCTCTTTGATTTTTCTTAAATATGTTACCCTAGTTATAATACTGTTCTATTTTTGGGGCAAATGCTTAAAAGAATTTGGATATTCGACCATTTCTGCTATTGTGTTGTGGAATGCTTTAAAGCAAAACTGGCAAAAATAAAAGCTTTTTGAGCTGCTCGAATAGGTACAGCGATTTTTGGAATCTTGTTGATTTTTCATAAAAATTTTACCTCGTTTACGATTTTTCTTTCCTTTTCGAGCATATCATTTTAAGTGTGCCCATTATTCCACGTGCCCATGAAAATTTGGAAATTAGTTTGAAATTTTCAATTTCTTAAGTTTCACGAATAGGGACTACTAATCCGTCTTTCAAAAATACATAGTTTAAATGAAACAATCTACCAAATGCAAATATCTTATCTAGTGTAGAACATAACGAGTTTAAATGACGGTGTACAGTTCAAACTACTGACAGTTTTTAAGACTCAATTGACAAGGAAGGGTAATTTGAGAAAATTTTACAGGAGGAAAAATCCCTTGAAGAAATTGATCCTTCTTTGGAAACACGGACGCTATAAAATTGGTTCCCAATCTCTTAAACTATCGGAAAATCATACTCACTGCAGGGTATGTCAATGAGTTTTAAAAGCCAGTAAAAGCTAAAGCCGAATGCTTTAGACTTGCCAGCCTTTTGCTAGCTAAAACAATCCGATCACTTTGATATGTCGTCGTTAATGATCGAGGCGGGAGAAAATATTTAGTTCATTTTAATGCATTAAGTAAACATGGCATGTGAAGAATGAGCTAAAATCACATCAACCGATCAATTCCAACAACAAAACGTCACTTTCTAAATCATCATACATTATAAGAATTACGGACGATGCATCATTTGAATTTTTGAAACTCTTGTTCAATATCCTCGAATATTCTGAGATTAATAGTGTACATGTCTAGGTAATTCCGAGCAAATTAAAAGAATGCCTCAAATAAGTTATCACACATTTGACGGGTCAAAATTTACAAACTTAAAACGTAGTTGTTTGCCCAATTAACGTGTATCCCAAGTCAAAAATATATATTACATGATTACAGAGCAAGAAAATAAATTCAAATAGTTCAACTCCCATTTTCATAGGACATACCTGAGCTAAAATATAAAATGTTGAAGTTTGATCACTCAATTAAAAATGGTACATTGCACAGTAGTTTTTCACGGTGATGTCATTGTTGTACTACACGAGGTAAGGTCTTTATATTTGTTTCATGAAAATTACTGCACCTTGTACCTGTATGTGATAGCTTTCGTGTACTACAGTTAATTATTAAGCCCTCTCTGTACAACATGTAATGCCAGCAAACAGGAAGCGTTCAAGGTCAGAAAAACATTTTTAATTTTGAAAGGGAAACAAAGCAGGTAATGTGAGTCAATAATTGCACAATATAGCCTACTATTTTGTTTTAAGTGAATAAATTTCAACATTTAATTTCTCAACAATGTCAACAGGAGTTAGAGGAATAAGATTCAGTTTGCAAACTCTAAAATAAATACTTTTAAAATTCTAGTCTTACGATACATTTTAATGTCCCTAAATTGTAACAGGTGCTGTAACCAATATTTACGGTAAGTGCTGGTCAGTTAATTTTTGAGGTCATTTTTTCTTCGTCAAACCATTTTCCCACCTATTGAGTAAGGGCCTTACCCCGAAATGTGTCCAACATTGGTCTGGACAAATACATCTGTACGTGGTCAGAGTCGGTAAAAATGATTAACATATTTGCGCCGTCATACATTTATACGAGTGTGTCGAGGGAAGGTGTCAATGGAGAGGAGACTCCCTTCAACTACATAAGATGCAATTTGGAAGATTGGTGGAACATATTGTGCAAGTTTGAGGAAAATTTGTAGAACATTGTGACACTCTTACAAAGAGGAAACCAGTGATTTTTTTTTTCGCTTTTGGAAATATTGGGAGAAGGGATACACTGGATATGCGTTTGTCGATTGTATCTGAAACGGTGTTCTTGTGAAATAACTCAAATCCAGTGGAGGTATATAGTAGGTACACCCAACGATGAGTCCCGTGCCTTGTGACTGGTGACTCCACTATACAGCTATAGTGCCACACTTAACTTGGAAGAGTCCAGATATCACATAAATGTCCCACAGGGTCAACCTTTACCCGGCAAGTATCGGAAAAGGGGGAGCCTAACTTAATGCCTCGTCAGTCCCGACGGATTCTGAGACGGATGATCTTTAATGCCTTTTCATAGTTTTTTTGCCACGAGATGACCTGATGTCTGACATTCTGCTTTACAATTTGACAAAATCCTGGCAAGATTTAAAAAAAAATGGCACTGGCAAGATTAAAAAAAATGGCACGTTTAAAAAAGTAGTCTAAAGGTCTGGTGATGTGACATACAAAGATAGATATGTGATGAAAAAAACATTAAAACCTAGAAAAAAGGAACAATTTATATAAGAATCCTTCAAACAATTCACCATTCCGCGCTTTACCCTGCATAAAAATGTTCATAACATGCAAATGATGTGACGTTGAGAAAGAGAATATCATACCTGACCTTGCTGCATTTTTACAGAGTATTGACTCTTAAAACTTCTGTAACAATTAGAAGGGCACATCATAAATATTTTTTTGGTTAAAGACATTCAAAACTGGTAAAAAGCACCGTATGCTTTGCTTCTCAAAATTCAAAATGACACCAGGCCAGTCTTTATACCGGAAAATCACAGACTGAAAACAACAGAGTAGTATTCCCACTAAAGAAAGGAAATAAAAACAAACAAGGATACAATCTATCATGGGAAGTAATAAAAGAAAATATATCTACCAAAACACTTAACATCCTTGTAAGCATGATTTCTAATATATTATGCAGTCAGTAAGATAAGATTTAAGAACACACCAACACGAATGTGTTATTTATTGTCATGCTGTTCAAGTCCTCCCGTTTAGTCGCCTCTTACGACAGGCGGGGAATACCGTGGGCATATTCTACAACCCCCAGCTCACAGGGGAGAATATAGTATGCAGAAACACAACTAAAGCAAGACGGGTGAAGCAAAAATTGGTCTTCTATATGACGATTGTAGTTTCCAAAATAATCTGAAAAATAATCATCATACTTGGTTAACCATATAACGGTAATTTGAACTAAATGTCAATGTTTTGATTATGTAGATTACCTACAATAACAAATAACAAAAATAATCGTTAAAAATACTTAGACTACAGATAAATCTATTGTAATTTCTCTACTACTTCCGTTACACTTTTTGTATTTTGATCAGTTGTTACGAAATGGGTTGTAACATGCGTGACTGTCTGGTAAGGTCATTACTGTCGTCGCATGTCAGACTCCGGAGGTGGGGGCACAAACTAAGGGCAAAGGAAAATGTTGCGGGCAAATATTTTCCTGCAATCTTACGCGCAGCCACAGCGGGCGTACCTGAGGGTGAAGTCCCATAGCCTGAAAACGGGTACCAAAATTGAGCGACTCCGTTTAAAGAGCTAACAGTTAAACTTTGTTTCGGAAACAAATTCAAATTCTGATCTTGAATACGGATCTTTCCTTTGCCTTGAAATAATGAGAACGGCTAATGTATTTAGTACTACGGATGAGACACCCAAATGATCTTTGCGGTCGAAACGAGAAAATAGAAATAGCACGAAATTCTTAAACTTGTATTAAAGGGGAAGTTTAGGCAAATATTTAGGTTTCACATATGGAAGAGGAGCTTAATCTAAACAGTGTGGTCAAATTCCCATTCCAACCGGACATGCAGACATATCTTTAGATACCAGTAAAAGAAGTAATTCGCTTTGTGTTCCAAAGTGACTTTGGTGACATCAAAGATTACATCACTTCCTTACATCTACAAGGAAAGCTTTGTTTTTTTGTTGTTGTTGTTTTTGTTTTTCAGACTATTGAGTTGACATTGAAGTTAATTGAAATAGGACCTCCTCCCTGTAGTGAATGCAAAGTTTGTAAAGTTCTCATACCACTCAAGTTTGCAATCATTTTCCAACAATATTGTTGGGGAGTAAACTTTGTAAAGTGTTGTGAGGTTCAAAGAGAAACAAAATATTTCCATTAATACGAGGATATGATGTGATATGTACTTGCTTCAAGTTCACATCTTGTTGAAAATTTGATAAATTTACCTGCTCATGTTTTGAGTACCATACATCGGATTTCAATTGAAATTTTTATCGAAATGCCTAGGAAAAGTACCGCCGCTAACATATCATACCTTGGTGTGACTGCAAACTCTTCTTTTAAGTAAGATCACCATTTTACTCAACATCCCGCTCAAAAGCTAAAATCATAAAAAGTTTCTGATTAATACTCCAAAATTACTTAACCTCAAAATTCGTCGAGGATCCTCGGTCCGTCACACTGTGTACAACAACCCAAGTGTTAATCCATACACACCGCTACCCTTTTCACAGAGCAGTTCTGCTATGGGAACACGTCGTCGACTTTTTGAAGAGTCGGTCACCCTCCCTTTTTAAAACCCGGAATCTCTGAGGTTTTAGCACATATCTCGGTAAAAATAAAGTCTCTGGAGAGGTATATTTCTTAGGGGGAAATGGGGCAAGGAAACAATTTGCCGACAATGTCCCCCCCCCCCCCCCCGTAGCACTGTCACTGAAGGTCAACTTGAACGATAAATCTCTCAACGAGCCACAAAGTAAACGTCTAGTTATGAGTCTATGACAACGTGTGGTTACCACCGGTATGGCTACACTCAATACCCCACAAAGTGAAACAAATGTGGGACAATTACAGGCTACCTTACCTGTGACACATATTCCCGCCGATCAGTCCTTTGTAGGAAAATCATGACGGACATTTTGTGTAAACATACAACAGGTCAACATTTTTAAGATTCTTATGAAATCGGGATGATTGACTCTGTCGCTCGGTCTCCAATCTAATCCACTCATTTTGAATATCTGCATAAAAAGACGCTTCTAAAGTTACTTATTGTATATATGAATAAGTACTGGGAAATAATCTGTGTCAAAAAAGACTCATCTCTGATACGCCCGCAGTTAAATTTATACTTTGAGATCCCGTGTAATGACAACAGCACGGATGAACTACATATCTGATATAAACACACATCCTCGAGACCGAACAAGCTTGTATAATTTGATCGATGTACTTCTTTCTCATCTCTTATTACATTTTAGATTGTTTAACATTTGCTATTCAGTAAAGTTCGTGACTTTTACTTCGTGTTATGACATTTTTGATATGAAGTGAAGAGAGGAATTTCAGTCCCACCAATTTGAATAAACCCAGTAGTTTACCCTATTTTGTAAATGGCTCTTGAAAATCATGTGACAATATTTTTCTCTTTGAATTACTAACTTCACGAGGAACAAAAAAACTCATAGGTATATAGTAAATTTATGTCCTGAAATTTACGGTAATGGAAGGTAGGAGATAAAGGCGGAAAACTGTGATAATTAATTGTTTTTCAAACTAAGTTTGGGGAGAGTGGTTTTTTCTTGAATTCAGTCAATGCTAAAATAAACAGGTTACATTATTCTAACTGTTTCAACATTGTAATGCATCAAAAGATTTGTTAAAACACATGTGCTGTAGACAAATTTCAAGTTAAATGCACTTCGGAATAGTCTAAATCATTGGTGTAGCTAAGAAGGATGTAGCTCCTCATGAAATTTTAGAGTCCCCAGTCCCCACCCAGCAGACACGACGATATGTTGGAAATGTGATATCATTCACTAAGTTTATAACCTTGTTGTAATTGATGTAGCCGCCGCCCTATGCATGAATCGGATCATTCGGTCTTAGACTTGCAGTAAATGAAGAGCCGGAGAACTAGTACATAATTCAAATTTGGGTTTCGTAACGACGGCCTGATCTATTGAGTAACTCTTTTAGGTTGGCATGGTATGATAAATTTTAGCAGATTGTCGTGATCACGTGCTTAAAGAGCTAATTAAAATTTTACGAATTGAACAGTTGAATGTACTCTGTAAAGCCTCTGGAATATTCTTCAAAGTGAAATAAGAGGCCATTTTAAATTTGGAGTGAACTATTTCAATTAAAAAGGAATCAGATTTACTTTAAGATTGACTATTCAGTCTTTACTCTAATCCTCTTTTTGGATATAAAAGGAGTGGAAAGTGGTTTATTAATTTTATACAGGACAATAATGATCCTTTTCCAAATGCTGAATTGCCGTGTAGTAAATATGCGAAGATGTATGAAATGTCCATTTGTTAAAGGGACCGCAGCCCCGGCTGGCCCATACGGCCATGACTGTGAGTAGAGGCTAAGTGCTGAGAATTTTTATGGTAACTTGAGGAAGCTACTTTGAAAGTCCTACTGCTGAAAATGCTACCATTGTGAATGTAAACACTTCTGTATTACGAAAATTTAAAGGAAGAGGTAAACATGCTTATAAATCACTTAAAATTGTGAACTTTTCAAATGCAAGTTCTCAATATGGAGTGTAGCTCAGGGGCGCAAATCACGGGGGCAAGGGGGGCCTTCGCCCCTCAAGTGAAAAAGTGGGGGCTAAATCGTACTTTGGCCCCCCAAAATTTGAGTAGACCTAAAAATATGGTCACCATTTTTCTTTTTTTTCGTTCGAAACAGTTTTTCTGAAGCTTCGGAAAGGCTAGAACACATCAGCTTCCGGGGGCTTCGCCCCCTGGACCCCACAGGGGCTGTGCCCATGGATCCCACCAGGAGCCCTTTGGGGCTTCGCGCTCGCGGTGCCCGCCATGAGTACACAGTTTAACACTCATGGGCACATCATAAGCATTTTCGCCCCCACTCTCAAACAGAGATTTGCGGCCCTGTTGTAGCTCCTTCACATGGGAGAGTGTCATTTACTGCACTCTAGAGGCTGGTATATCATTGGTATAGCATTGACTCTGTATACTGCACACAAGTAACCCAGTAGATAACGACATGTAAACCGTTTGGAAATACTTCTTTTACTAACCACAGCTAAAAGGGATGCCAGAAGGCTATCCGACATATTACAGTAAGGGATCTTCACCATTTAGGAATGTTAAGTAGGCAAGCATGACTAGTTGGCAACCTCTTAGAATCATTCAATGGTTGACGATTAAAGGAGACACCTCTCTAACGAATTTAACTGTTTGAAAGTTTTGTTTATAATTGACTGTGAGTTCCACTTATATAATTTAACGACGTTTAGTCTTTTAATTGCTGCCTCATATGACATGGTTTCCTGTCTGCCTGCAGCATCCATACACATTATAAGATTTGCATCTCAAAGAGTGGTATGCTCGGAGCTAAAAAAAATTGAATAATATTGCAAACTGAATTGTTCCTGCATAGGATCATTAATTTAAACTGCCTCATGAATAACATTCTTGTTATCGGTAATAGCATTTCTCACATTTCTCCAGATAAATTCGTTTGCTCACCTTCAAATTCATCAAACATTTTTACGTAAAAGGATAAAAAGATCATTAGTGACATGATGATAATTACTTAAAGTGTACATCAAGTCAAAACATTCAAAGATATTTGTTAAAGATCGTGAAAAATAAATTCGAACAGTACAACTCCCATCTTCATAGGACGTTCCTGAGCTGAGATATAAATTGTTGAAATTTTTCATTCAACTTAAAATAGTACATTGCGCAATAATTTGTGATTTCTTTGTTGTACAACTCAAATTAGAACGAGTGTATTGTTTGTACCAAGGTGTGATAGCACTCTTACTCTAATGGGGTGATGTAATTAATTAAATCCTCTCCGGGAAACATGCTATGCAAGCAAACAGGAAGTTTTCAAGGTCATGAAAACATTTTTCATTTTAAAGAGAAACAAAGCAGAAAATTTTAGTTGTACAACAAGAAAGTCACAAATTATTACGCAATGGACCAATTTGTTTTAAGTAAATAAACTTCAACATTTTACATCACAGCTCAAGAATGTCCAATGAAGATGGGAGTTGGACTGTTAGAATTAACATTCATGCTCTTTAATATATACTTTTGATTTTTTTTTCCTGAGGTACACTGTAAAAAGCATAACTGTATTGGACTTCGCACACATATACTGTCTCTGGTTATAAATTGAGTGGTACGTGTTCGAACTAATAAAGACTACCTGCTGGTAGCGGAGTGAAAAGATGACGGGTAGATTTACTCATAGGAGAAGATATTTGAATCTGTTGGGACTTTTATACGCGAAAGATGGCAAGACAAATACTGGTGATTGACAGAATTTCGATTGTATAACTACAAGTCAGGTAGCGATGGCACTCGTCTTGTGAGTGGAATCTCTTGAATTTATTGCGATTGAATAATGAATTGCATAATGGATTTTGTCCTGAATTTACGAATAAATGAGAACGAGAAAGATTGTCACGTGTTACATCTCAGTTATTTGAAAATATATTTATTGCTTTTCCTCAGTTGATTACTCATATCATCTACAAGAGTTGTGATAAAACATTACCAGAGCAAATTAAACCATGATTAAGTACCTTAAAAATTATTTCCAGTCCAAGCAATGTCACTTTGATTTTTATTGCGATTACGGAACCGTTAAAGACCATGTAACATGAAAATGACAATGAAAAAGTTAAGTATTTGATGTGAAAAGCATTACAAAGCAAGAAAATTGCCAAAATTACCCTTAAATATCTGTCAATAATCGACCATTTTACAAGGTACTTCCTAATTTGCACCTAATCTTGCATAAACATGAGCTCAACATGCAAATTTTGTGATGTCTAGGGAGGGATATACCTTTAGATCAATGATTATGTCATCTGTTTTTGCAATCTCCATTTTAAGAAAAATTGTAACATTAGTACGTGCTGAGGGTTTTATTTTGGAAGTTAAAATTGTGTCCCTGGAAATCATCAGTATATGTAACCAAACCATAAAATATCCGATGGGTAATTAAGGGATAATTAATTTAGGGTTAACGAAAGAAATGTCAACACTTTGCAGCACTCCACATCATTATTTTTGCATGATCAAAAAGTTTCTTCAGAAACATTCAAACTTAAAAGGGAGATATATCTTGAGAACCGTGAAAGATACTGGCATATTTCCAACGGGTTTTACTTTAGGAAATGTTATTCCTTAACTGCTAAATAAAGATAAGTAAGAAGTGGACCTGATGTAACCAAGAAGTGGACCTGACGTAACTTGAAATCACAAAACCAGGATTTTTTAGTAACAAGGTTATAGCAACATTTCTGTTGATATTTGCAGCAATTACAGGTAATTTGATTAAAACGTAATTATGTTAAATATTCGTATCAATAAACAGCTACCGCCGTGAAAGCCAGCAAAAATATCTTAAAATTTGATTTGGATGTCTTAATCATATTATAAAACAGAAATTAAAACGACTTACCAATCTCCCGACTGCCTGAAAATAAACAAGAACTTCTTCCTCATTCAGCTCCCTGCTACGTTTACGGTGAAGTAAACGACAGACTGAACGCAAGTTTTCAAAAACTGGTGTAGCCAAGGTTGTTTAGAGATCGAGAACGTCATAAAAACTGGTCCACAACTGGTTTTATTATCTACGTGTTTAACAATCTTATTCATTAATTACAGTCAAAAGATCATAAAGTACAAAATCGTAAAACGTATGGGCTAATTGGCTTGGTCTTGGGAAAGTGACAAATGATTCCATTAGCACGTTACATAGAATTGTGAGGCAACGAAAATGCACACGGAAGTAAAACCATATTATTCATGCTTCCGTAACTCCACTTAAAAAGTGATTCGTAAAACGTCGGCGTTGGAACATTCAGTAATCATAAAAACAAAAAGACATAAATCTTTGTGCAATTAATTCACGTGTTCTGTTCGTTTGTTAGATGAGATTTACGACTCACTTTCTAACTAACTTGTTTAAGATCGGCTACAACGGCCGCCCTACTTTCCATTTGTGGCTCACTGCATGGCTCGCTTTTCCTATCGTTGCATACGCTGAACACCAACCACAATGACAATAGATTCTAGTTTTAAAGACACATAATTTGGTATTCTGTATTATCCTTATCACATCTGATGAAAAAATAATTATCAGTCATGTTTAAATCGTGCCAAAATTCAGCTCAGGCTTCAAGACACTGCAGTCGGTATTACGAAAAAACTTTATCAAACTGTCAGATACTGTACATGCATGCCTCACTATCCAATTATTTCAGAAGCAACCCAATCGTTTTATTATACACAGCTGCACTTCCCGGAAACTGTCATCCGTGGGTCAAAATTGTCTTTTACTGGTAAATACAACTCAGGAGCTCTTAGATCCTCGTCATAAATATCACATCACATCAAGTTTCACACGTTTATCTTCTGGTGAATTCTATTTTAGAATGTTTTGGGCAAGGGCAACGTTTAATATCTTGTGAGCGTACCACCTTAAGTGATAATTTAAAACGGTTTTATAACCTAAAGAATGTAAATAGCGAGGGTCTATCATTACTAAAATATTTACAATATTTGGTTCGTAATTTACGTGCAACGTCAAAATGACCGTCCAAACAACAAAATGTGAGCATTGTTTATTATGTAAGAAGATAGCAAAATAGATATTTCTTGCTTAATAAACTTTTCAAAGTCGTCACTTACGTTGAATAATCTTGTGAGAAATAAAACTGCATCGATGATAATAAATTTAATGTGTACATCAATGTACGGAATGGTCAATCGAATCAGTTACCATTTCAAAAAAGTACTTAACTCCAAACGACTCTTCGTTTCAATGACGACGTGTTTGCAGAGTTTCAGTTTGTTAGGCTTCACAACCCTTTCACATAAAAAAGTTATAGACTCTCTCTTTTAGACATTCCTTCATATTATCGTAAATTGTATGATATTTTAAAGATGCCAGTCTTTTCATTCCATTATCTGCATCATTTATTTCCTTACAAAAACAGAAAAGTAGAAATGAATTACATCTCTTGAACTAACCCAGAAATCGCCAGTCTTGAAGTAATGTAAACAAAATCGTCAGCATTCACACAAAAACAGATTCTACAAAATAATCATGTTAAACACCGTACTACTTTCAAAAGTAGTACTCATGTGCAACGCAGTGACAGTGTGGTTAGTTTAATGTGCATTAAATGACAAAATGAATCAACATTTTAAATTGACACTTTTCAGGTAATTTATTAAGTTTCAGTTTAATTTGGCAATCTTTGTATCAAGCATTTTATTTGCCTTATTTTCTGACCGGAGATTTTCTGACTCAATTATTAAACTACGAAAACTGAAAAAAATCATACTTTAGCACTGTTGCTGACGTTTTTGTTTTTACGTTACCTCTCATTGGGAAATGATCTTCTCCATAGGCACCAGATTTAACTTCACTTCTATCCGACGAAACTTCAATTTTACAAGAATGAATTCAGAAACAATAAATAATTACACAGACGTATGTGTGAATGTTCTTTACATGTTAGATAGTTGAAGTCGACAGGCGTGCAAGAAAGTATTGGTGCAATACTACAACTTCCCCCGAGAATCCACCAGTAAACACGAAGCAGGGACATCGTTGATATGGAGACAAATCATGGGTTACCATCGTCCTGAGGAATAGGTCTAAGGAGAAGGATGTCCTCTTTCCCAATTTGAATTTTTTAGCCACCATATAACCATAACGCAATCTGGTGAGATATTTTGTCATTAAACTGCCACCACGGATTCCATCGTGCCCATTTTTTCAGAAATACTAGTTTCCAGGTATTAAGTAAAAGTTGTATTTTTTACTTTCGTTCGGCTACTATTTTTACATTTTCTCACGATTGTGGAAGATTGCATTACAAAGGTGAAGTAGTTGTAATTGTAACGATACGTCTTGTAAAAATTTGCCAACCTGTTGAGAAAATGTATTAACATGCAGTCCTTCGCAAAATTTTTATGGAAGTAGGAGCCTAATTTAATTGGGGGGGGGGGGGGGGGGGGGGAATAAATTTCTGCCGGAAAATTTTGACCGACATTTTGCTAGCGTTTTCGAAGAAAAAACTTTGAAGGAAGGGCCAGCATGTATATAACTTTAAATGAGCGAGTGCACGAAGTTGCTACTAAAGGACCGATGACGAACGGTATATACCATGATGTATACTTTGTTTTGCCATTTCTTCCACATACGGTACACTCGTCGGGAAAGTTACATTTATACAAGTGTACAAATGTTTGTAACGCGTGTTAAGCCTACTGGGCGGAATTAGGATGCAGCTAGGAACTGGGCTAGCAGGCAGTCTTTGCCCAAAGTTCTCCCCTATGACATTATGAACATTTTTTGTAAGGTTAAAGGATGGGTTTAAGGTCAAAACTAATATGTTATAGGGGTACTTTTTGGAGCATTTCGATAACATTTGCATTGAAATCTGATTCGTGTTTCTCAAATTAAGAGCAATTAAAGTTGTCACACTGTCAACAAAAAGCGAACCCGAAGAAAGCACATATGACATCATATCCTCACTTTGATTGGGAGTCTTTTTTTAACTTTACAGCCAATGTTCTCGTCAACAATCCCTTTTGATTAAAACTTAATAGCATAAGTGGCATAGGAATAAGTTTGGTAGTTTTACAACAATTTTTATATGATATAAGATGAAAATATACCCTGGACTTTGTCGGAAACTAAGGCACCACACCTACACATGAATATAGATCAGGTACCTGTAGACATTAGCGGCTCGCCATAGGGGCACGGGGGGCACTTGCCCCACCCCCAACATTTCCAAAGCATGGTTTTCAATTATCCAAAAATAACGTTATTCGATATGACATGAATAAAAAGCAGCCTTTTTCCTAATCTGGGCAAAGTATTCCAGCTTTCTCTCTCATTCAAATGCCATATAGGCCTATTATTTATAAAGTATAAACTAATGCCTTATTGCCAAGGATATAGTTTGTAATTATACCAAAATTAAGCCCAGTACCGGCCGCCCAGAAGCATTGTTAGCGTTACCAGCACCAATAACAGTACTGAATCAGCACTGTTATTGGTGCTGGTAGCGCTACCAATGCGTCTCTGTGGCCGGTTCAGGTTCACAGGCTCATTTGAACTGATTCGAAAAGTTATGATTTCAATCTATTTCCAACGGTGTGCAGCTCCTTGAAACAAAAAAGTCCAGAACAAATTTATGTTTGATATTTTGAAGAGGACCATATTCTAGGCATAGCTTACTGGGGAAATTTTTACTCATTTCCCTTGTTTGGTTCTCGACATATTGAAATTAAAGTTGACATATTATCTACAAAGAGTGAACTTGCAACAAATAAACGTGATGTCATGTATTCACATAAATGCAAATGTTTAGTTGTTTTTCTCTAAAATTTAACACCATATTTATACAATTTAACTGTGATATGTTGTAACCGTAAGTGAATCCCGAGCAATGGAAGTTTGAAAACTTAATTTACTTTTAGGGCAAGATAGCATAACAAATCAGTTCAAGATCAAACAGCAGGATCAAAAATAAATAAAAACCAAAACAAAACATTGACCATCAATATGAATACATGACATAGCACCTGCTTGGTTCAAGTTTACCTTTTGTAGAAAATGTGTCAACTTCAATTGCTAAAATATCTCAAGAACCGAATATGAAAAATGAATGAAAACTTCACCAAAATGCTTAGAATATGTTCGTCTTAAACATATTAAACAAAAATTTGGTTCTGGGTTTATTCTTTTTAATGGAAATTTTACTTTGCGACAAAGAAAATGATTACATGTCACATCGTCCTGTAAAGGAGCCAGTACATTTCATCTTGCAATTTTTCAGATCATTTTGCAAATTCGATTTTCTTTTTATTAAAATGAAGATTTTTTTGAAAGGGAAAGCTCCAAATAACGACTGCTTGAATTCTTCTTACAAGCCTGGCAAATGCAATTTCCGGCTATCTGAGAGGTCGCGATTTTTCAAAATTTTCTGGACGCTCCGCGCCATCTGATGGTGGCGCTCCGCTTAGATGGTCTTTCGTGCAGTCAATCACCACTTCTCAAGCCCCTCCCAAAAATATTTTTGCACGACATCCCCTGATACAATTTGAGACGTCTTGGTCTCAAGTTGAGTTTGCCCCCCAAACAAATTTCCTTATATCCGCCCTTGCCTGTAGAGTAACTTGGAAATACGTGAGTGCGGCCAGGTCGCCGCCGCGGATACTAAGAAGTGAGGGACTTTCCTTTGGAAATTTTGTGAATATTTAAGTACCTTCGCGTGCAGTCTGGTGCAGCATTTAACATTATTTTAAGTCAAAATTGTGTTTCATCAGCAAAAAGTCTCTGCAAAAATGGGGGAGCGTACGCGCCATGGGTCCGATTTAGTAGTGCCATAAGAAAATTTGACTTAAGTATTTGACTCAGCAAATCAAAGGTTGCTAAAATATTGGTCGGGGGGTGCTTTTTTGGTGTAACTGAGTGGGCCTTAGAGGAAAACTGTTAACTACCATATAAACCAATAGTGTTATACAAAGAACTTGGAAAAAAGGTTTTGTTTCAGAATATTGGAAAAGGTGTTGGTGAGGCTATCTGCAAGAAAAAGCAGTCATGCAAAGAGATAAAATTGCACTTGTATGAGAATTGATAGAGAGGCAAATGAACTTTGCCATTAGATGATAAAAAAATATTTTCAAAAAAAATAAAATTTCATGGGATGTACTTTTAGACATGACACATGCTTTTGGATCTTGAACCAGTTGGAAGAATGAGGGATTGAGTAAGGTAGAAGTAAAATTTGAGTTTGAAGTTACCCTGTCATAAATTGAAATTCGTACGAATTTTTGTACTTCGCGGCTCAAATAATTAACGTTGAATAGTTGCACTTAACTGCTTAATTTCTTCAAGTATGTAATTCCTAGAGATGTATTTTCCTGGTTTCTATCGCTGTGCTGATTAGACGCATTGCCACTCTGCTCCGTCTAACTTCGCAATGAATGATGACTAAGGCAGCAGTTGATATACAAGTGGTTCGAAATTTTGCTTTAGAGCCATTTAAAACCCAACATCGATGAAGCAATCTGAATGTGATTGAGACTGTCTAGAGGGTAGTAAAACCAAATCACTAGAATGAACAATATGAGTAATTGGGAAAGATTTTCATTAAATACGTTTAAAAAATGTACCATTCGTTTGTACAACACCGCACCTCGCCCCTTAAAATATAATGTGTCCAAATACAATATTTAACGGATTTGGGGGCCAAACTCTCACAGGGGGAAATGCCTACCCCGCAATCCTGTGGCGCCTCTTCTGATCTTAAGTAAACACAACGCAAAATTCAATCAGACCCAATCTCGAACCCAATCCTCTTCCTCACTTTTGATCATTTGCCAGCAAGATAAGATGATTACGTATTCAATTATATGAGATCTGTTTAGAACAGAAGAGAAGTCGATGACTAAGATATCATATACCGGAAGAGATTTCTATGAATTTAAAACATCATACGATGTTTCTCTCAAAAGTTAACAAAATACAGTCACAAAATGATGCAATGAATGATCTGGTCAAAGTACAAAGACTGTTATATAGAAAATTTGATTTGTAGTTTTTATAAAAATGTGGGGTAACAAGTACATTTGATATGAATGGAAGGGAAGCAGTGGCGTAGCCAGGATGGGATTTTTTTTTTTTGGGGGGGGGGCCTAGGTAATAAGTGGGGGGGGGGCGGGCCTGGTACCTCCGAAGGCAAGACTATCTAAGCAGAGCGCCACCATCGATTGGCGCGGAGCGTACAAGAAAATTTGGGGCTTTGAAACCCCTCCAGATGGCCGGAAAAGGCACTTCCCATGTGTTTTAAGGTGGATGTACCCAGCCTTGAAATACGAATCTCATGTCTGCGACTTCTCATGTTATGAGAATGAAAAATCAATCTATGAAAAATGGTACTACGTACACTTTTTAGGACCCCAAAACTGGGCACATCGGATCTGTGGCCTGGTGGATGAGACTAAAGGGAACCGGTATCTCCCTTTCCCTTGAGAAAAATAGTAAACTTCAGAAAGACGTAGATCGGAAATGCGGCAATATTTGAATCTAAGCGGAGCGCCACTGTCGGCTGGCAAGGAGAATACAAGAAAATTTTGGGCTTTAAAACCCCTCCAGATGACCGGAAACGGCACTTCCAACGTGTTTTAAAGTGGATGTACCCAGCCGCAAATGACGGCAATATTTGAATGGATTTCAGCTTACCTAACGCAGTACCTTACCCTTTAACAGGAAAACCAAACGTAGTTGTGAACCCCTCTGAGAAACTTTCTTTGCGTTAGATTTCCTAGATGCAAAATGATGCTATGTTTGGCAAAACTTTAAACTGATTATAGGCCTAAGTTTTAGGATTTTCCCTTTCTAGGGAGCATGAAAAATATCAAAATATTTTTAGTTTTTGTAGAGATTTTTACAAGAGACATACATACTACCAAAGAAACAATGTGCAAAATAGTTCAGTATTTGTCCATCGGTACGTTACGTAGTCAAAATTAAAATACTCCAAATAAATCTCTAAAAAATCTCTAAAGTATGGATCATGTGGGAAACACATGAAATCAGGACCTTGTGGAAATTTTACAAATCCCCCGGACGCCAGTGCCAACTAGTAAAAAGAGGACTTGTCGAAAAAGTCGTCCTACAGTGGCACTTGTCATGGGCAGGAGTGAGGCACGACATAGTTTTTAAGGGTGGAAGGGAGGAGTTATCCGAAGGCAGTACCTTACCCTTACCTGCTTACGACATATTTTGTGTACGATAAAGTATGGGAATGGTCGTGTAAGAGTGTTCTCCAGTGTACGATTGCCTTATTTTCAGTAAATCAATCAGCCATCCGAAAGGCAGAAAGGGTCTTAACCTAGCAAAGTCACAATAAAATTTGTCGTCGAGACTTTTGTTTCATCTTCCAAGTGAAATGCAATAAACGACAGTGCAGATCACAAACGGTATGTAGTTTAGTGAAAGTAGGAATTTTAAAGTTATTACTTGATTTCATACGTGCACACAAAATGTGTTTTACACACATTCATCCATGTTTTTTATTTAAATTTTACACATTTTATTTATTTACTGTTTTGAAGGAAATACTTCAAAGTTTATTTCCGTTCAAACATTTTATTTTTTTTCAATTATTTTATTGGGACGCAAAAAATCTGGGGGGGGGGGGTGGCCTGAAGAAAATCTGGGGGGCCAGGCTCCCCCAGCCCCCGTGGCTAAGCCACTGAAGGGAAGGTGCGAAGAACAATTTTTCTTTGTTGAAACGGTGAGTCTCTGAAGATTAAGTGATTTAACTTAAACAGATGTTAAATGTGTTCACGCAATTCGGAATAAATCATGATGGCGTATGACCAACTATTCGTCATGATACTGAGAAACGAGATTAGCAACAACAATGCAAGCTTCCTCCCACATGAAAGTTCACAAGTGAATTTTTCTAATCTTTTTATTTTAATTAAGTGAAAGCTGATATTCAATCCTGAAAGTTGATTTTGTAGAGATATTGCTAAAGGGGAGTATACAGTGCCAAGAAAGTTGCCTAAAATAGACTTAATTTGCTTGATGTGGCATTATGGGCACCTCAGTGCAATTGTTCCGAAAACGCCATCACAAATTAAGCAATCTTATATGAAGCAATAATAATCCGCATTAAACCCCCAAAGAAAATCTAGAACTTAATTCATATTGCCAATGTGTTAATCTCTATTAATATTCACACATTTGTTCACTTCTTTCAAAATGTTTATTTTAGGTCAACTACTATGCGGCACATGATATGTCTGACGGCCTTTGCTTCGATGAAAACGTCTTACACTGCAGACTAATTCATCGAACGGAAAATCCTTTGATTTAATGTGCGGAAACACTGTACAGTGCCTTATTATTGAGTGGGAAGACAATAGCACGAGCAATGCCAATCAATACAGCTACAGAGGAACTAGTCATGTTCAGTAAGTTGCAGACATGTACTATCGACTGAGATATTAAACATATCCAAACTGGCCAATGGAAATTTGTCGAGCTTGCAATTCGTTTTAGCATTATTGTGACAACACATAATGCAAACCACTCAAAATTATTTTAACTTGAAATTGTAACATCCCAGCCCATGCAGAGAATGTGGTATTTATATTTGATATATAAGATAATTAGTTCTATAGGGTGGAGTCCCCATGATCCCCATGGTCTTTTGGCCAAACCCTGACAAGCTCTTTTACAATAGTTACAAAGCATAGAAAGAACGAAGAAATACAGGCAGATTTATCTATTTTAATTTTGCACAATAATTTATAATGATAGCTGTAGGAAACGCTAGAATAAGGGCCCTGGTAAGCCTGGTCCAAGAACTTGTATGACATTATCACGGTGTGAAGGCCACTGGAAACAAAGATCCAAATGTTCCTTTAAGCGCCAGTTTTATTATTCTTGTTGTAATCTTATAGTCACATGACGAGAGTAAAGGACAATAATCGAGATTTAATCATCTTCTCCATTTAAGAAAATATTTATTTTAACACTTTATGTGCATTTGGACTCGGCTCTTACCGTCATAGGTAATACCGTAACTCACATGCTTCTTTGGCTCTTTACCAACTAGCAAACTGGCTTCGTCTGGGAAAATGATTTAATTCATGAATTGCTCCTTTTTTGCAATTCTCCATAGAACACAACCAGTTTTCTTCAAACTTGTCTGTCTGTCTGTCATCATTTCAAAACAATTGAAAAAGTTGGTTGCTTTGAAACACATCGGCTGTTAAATATAATTGGCCAAAAACCTCTAAGGTAGATTTGTAGAACGGATTGTAAGAAGGAAGGATCGAAGTTGACAGAACTGTGATAGGAACAAATATACCTTAATGCTGGCATTTTTAAGTCACCGCAGAAATCAAGAGTTTTTTTGTAGATTAGTTTCGATTGGAAATCGTTAAGGGTTTACTGTCGTTCGTTGCGACATGTAATGACACCGATTCAGCTTGCCCAGAGGGTGCGTCCCCACATCTGAAAGTTGTGGGGTTAAAATCAGTCAGTCGGGGAGTCACTTGGAAACCGGCTAGCCAAACCTGACCAAACAACAAACCGGCGGCCAATATTGGTTTGATGGTGCTAGTTGATTGGCAGTGAAATGCTTCAAATACAGCACCCACATCTCATCTTTCTTCAAAATGCAAAAATTTCCAAAGGAAACCCCGTCCCCATATAATCCTTCCCCCAAATAGCGGAAAATCACCTTCCATCTTTCCTTTTTTTCACTCAAGTGACTCTTTTTATATCGGTCATAATACAAGAGTTATCATTATTCATCTCACCCCTAGCTCTTCAAAGTGCAATACCTTACCACTTTGGAGAAACCCTCCCGATTTCGCACTCTGTCCCCTACCTCACAATTCCTGTGCACGTTTAGGGCTATTGGACTATTTTGTGCAACAGTATTGTTGCTGTAACAGTAGGACCCTGTTGCGTTTTAAGAATTTCCTCGTGGAGAAAAATTTTCATTTAAATTTTAAAGGTAGCAAACTCTCACTGCAACCACAGATGCTCTTAATCGGTAAAGCTCTTTGATTGACAGCAACTTCAAAAAAATCCAGAGCTCATATTACACAGCACTAGTACCGTGCTCAGAGCGTTTTGGTTATTACACATTATAGGGTCTTGTAAACTCAGCCTGACACAATAAACTGACTGACTGAGAAGGTAAGTTGTATACAGTTGTAGTTGGAAGGTTAGGAGAATTTGAACTGTTTGGCGTAAGAGTAATAGGCCTTTAAAGGTTTCTTCAGGTTGGGGTATTCTAACTTCTCGAAAGGGAGGACTTTGCAGCTAGGTTGTATTCTCGACGCCATTAAGTCTGCATACTGTAAAATTATGGAACTGCTAAACTTCAAATGTTAAAGTGTTCTTTCACACACGATAACCTACATTGCACTTGACAATTTTCAACATCAGTTTACTGTTGTATTTGTGTGAAATTGTTAATTTTAAAGTATCAATGCAGTAAGTCTCATTTGAGGTACAACAACACGAGGCTGCAGTATTGGCAGTTTGAGATTTAAGATAAATGTTTCATTACCGTATTGCCGACTTTTGAAAAGAAGCCAAAAACCATCATTCTGAAGATGAAAGATTTAAGTTATGGCAAGAAATTATATTGGGCCTTCTAACAACATGTTGCGATCGACAACATTGTGGCAAATATCATCTTGAAAAGGTTTTTGCCACATGCGACAGCAACAAACACATTTTACTCAGCTCCTCCCATTTTTTCGTCACATCAACAATAACAAATACACTAAAATAAGCAAAATGCTTATCTACGAGAATATTCAAGGGGACTCTATCAGGTTCATCCACCCCCTCACCACACAAATCCAAATAAACGAACCTCGTATGACATTAAGTCCGGGATGAATAGTCAAAAGTCACAGACAATTTCATAAATTCAGCGAATCTTTAATTAAGTCTAGAGTCACAATAGAGAAGCATTAGAATATTTTCAATTCCTTTGTTTAGTTTCCTCGAAAAGAATCAAGTGGTAGTCATTTTTTGATCACTCAGCATGTTCCTGTTTTATCCTTTTTGTAAACAAAAGTTTAACTTTTACACTCTATGTTTAGATACACTTTACAAGCATGAAAACACAATTTTCGACCATCAGCGATCATTTTCAAAATTTCCTTTCGTTGAGCACCAACAAATGGTGGAGCTCCGCTTAGATAGTCTTTCGGGCAAAATTACATTTTTCGGGTCAAAGTATGTTTTTGGTAACTTCTTAATCACTTTGCAGTTCGCGAACTTATTTTTAAGTGAGCGTTTAATAAAGCGAAGATAGACACTACTTCGTATGAGTCTGGAAAATGCTATTTCCGACCATCTGACAGTCTGAGGGTCTGATTTTTCAAAATTTTCTCTGCGCTCCACGCCAACCAATGATGACGCTCCGCTTAAATAATTTAAATGACAGAGTAACGTTTTGTGGCAAAGAAAAACCGCAAACTAAAATGCTTCCGTTCGCTTATACCGATCGACGCTCTTTTATTTTGACTCCTAAAAGTAAGCAAATTTAATGACAAGTTTACTTCAAAAGGAAGCGTAAATGGAATAAGACTGCATGTAAAGACACAGAAGTTTCAGTTTTATCCTCATCGAACCACCGTCAAAGTCGAAAATATTGCACCATTTTGCATCTAAGCCCCTTAGAAATGCCAAAAAAATTCAAAGGGGGCCCTCCCCTTAAACCCCTCCCCCAGGGCGGCGATCACTGAACACACTGCATGCACCCTTCAGAGAAATCTTGCGTACGCCACTGGTTCGTCCCCCCTCCCCATTACCAGCTTTCTCTCAGTTCAGCCCCCCCCCCCCCCTTTTGCAAATTTCTGGACCCGCGCCTGTTACTACAATGGTAATTGCTTACTAGGGCTATAGGCTATACATCAAGAGTCGTCAAAAACAAAGACGTGCATTCACATTTCATAGATATAATCACATGCAGAAATCTATCTGTGAGGAATCAAGTGAATTTACAGTGTAAAGCCGTTGAGGTCACGATCTAAAGTGCAATGTGTTTTTACTTACACGATAATATCACCACATGAACGTGGTCTGAACAGGTATTTCTTCAACTGACCCAATTATTACGGCACACACAGTGTCTGAAATATCCTGCTTAAAAAGTCGAACATGGCAATTCAAAAATATTAGTGAGATTTATCTAATTTAAAATTTTGATTATTTATCATATATTGACATATGTTTTGGAGTATTTTTAGAAATGAATTTAACCTTTCCTATCTTTTCATGATAATCTGTACTAACAAACTTTAATGGTATGTGTAAGTGATTCCCTTCCAATTATTTTTTATCAAAGCATACAGCTAAATCTCAAACAACAGTTAGTTTCAATTGCTATTTTGACCCCTGATACCCTTTTACCCAAACGTTGGGGATCTCTCTTCTAAATTTTAGCATTTTTATTACTTCTCGTTACCTAGATACATATACGTAATAAAAAAATTATGAAGAGTCCTGAAATTTAGCAGGCAGATTGAGATGAAAAATCTTCGGAAACAATGCGCCATTTTGAAAATTTACGTAGTGACATAATTAGGAATGCGCTCTGGATACCACGGTAGAAGGGAGAAACAAGATGGTAACACTTTCATGTCATCCATAAAATTTTCAATACCCAAGGTATTTAATATAACCTTTTGAAGAGTAAGATTTCTTCGTAGAATTGTCCTTAAATGCAGGCGTGTCGAATTATCTCGGACTGCAATTTACATGTGTTTGACGGCTGCCAAATTACGCGCCCCAAATTGCCTCTCCTCTGTTTGTTACTCAACCGTGATCACTTTATGAGGAACGTTTCGGACAAAAATTAGAACTAAACAGATTTGGTCGGTTGGAATGCTTTAATGATAGATCGGGTGTCAGAGATAAAATGAAGTGGGAAGTCAAAATCTCATTACTTCAGAAATAACCTCAGACGGTTAAAATGTCAGGTTTGGCCAATCTTAATATATGCTTGCCTAAGGTGGGCTCTTTTTATATTGACTGTACCCTATTTAGTGTGTATTTTTGTTTATATGCATATTGAACTTCTCAATCACGATTAAAAGTAACCCGCCATAACTGAAAAAAATGAAATTTCTTTCATTATTGGGTATTGTTTTACACAATTACCTTTTTAATATTGCACCAGTGAGTGACTTCACATTAATCTGGTTTGGTCATGATTGTCATCCGCTCAAATTTTATTTCACGATTACAGTTATGTGGTCAAATAACTTCATGGAAAAACCCCCAAAATAACAGCTTTATAAGAAGAAAGAAAAGGAACAACAGAGTTGACACTAGGATCAGATATTAACTGAGGTGAATTGTTACAAAGATTAAGTTTCCTATAAACATAGAAGCAACAAAGTTGATTTTGGAAGTTAATTCTAGTCAGGGTTGTTAGTGTGGTAATTGCCTCAAAGTTTAATTAGCAAATATGTGTGCAGGTTAAAATGGCTACAGTGACCGTGAATCCGTGATCTCGCGATAATCTCTCGGAAATGAATAACGCATTGATCTTGGGCTACTCCATTTAAGTTTACTGTTTCCGTCTTTTAAATCAACATACTGTTGTTGATGAAATAACGCCGAGCCTGTACATTAGGCGGCTAGGACAGGATAATGCAAGGCCCAGAGTTGTTTTACCAAGGAGGTTCTACAACCTACTTGGTTTTAGCTTTTATCAATCGTTTATGACTTGCAAATGACACGTGTTACCTACTTCAATTATGAAAACAAAATTAAATGAAGTAAAACTTTTCAGCATGACACTAGAAGAGATCTTCATACATGTAGTAGTAATGACATTCGCGAACAAGTAAAATTAGTGATAAAACTCGTTGTAAATATGGGATGTAGGATATGAACGATGTAGCTTTTATCCGATATATCACTTTCTTACAGGCTTACCAAAAATATGCAGTAAAATTTGTTAACGCAGGCCCTACTGACAAACTACAGAGACCAGTTTGTACACCAAGATTCAATGGCTCTAAGGAAGGATTTGTGTTACTCTGAGTGAAATGAAAATGTCACCTATTCTGTCGGTCCAACATCCGGGCTTTTGCGTGACCTGGGTTATGAAAACTTCAGCTGGAGTGAAAACAACGACAGTCTAGCCATGGGTGCACTACACTTATGCTACTGCCAGAGCCTCAGAATACACGATTGAGGGCCTAACTGGAAAAGTTTCTTGGGACCAAGGTTGAATAGAAATCTCAGAATGTCAATAATGTCAGGCGAATGCGAGAATATTGGGTGCCTGTGCACAAAACACTGGCTTACGAACGGCAAGAGGCCCATTTTTGTCAGGGTATAGGCCTATTGTGCGAGACTGGCCATTGAGTTTACAGGCCATCTCGTAAGGGAAACGGTGAATTCCCGCCGCGAAAAGTTCTCGCAAGGCCATCTGACCATGAAAGCTAGGTATTTCAATAAAAATCGGTCATTATCTACAAGCCAAAAAGGCAGCACATTGTTTAAAAGGAATAGTTACCCAATAAACCTATATGTCTGCACTGTTGCTGTACTGTGCGACCACCGTACAACTGTTTAACTCCAACACGTCACATGATTGACTCACCCCACCGGATGAGACGTTCTTTGGACCGTCAGAATACAAAAGAAATGCTTACTGTGGCGCGAAGATTGACAACCTTTATGTCGGACCCAGACTGGAAAAAGGCCCTCGGAAATATGCCCTAGATCTACCTTCTTGTGATTCAATGCCTACTTTCGGTTAACAGGGCCCTTTGTACTTTTCATTAACAACAAATTTCATATCAATGGCATTGATCCTTTATTCTCGATTTACTTACACACTTTTCACGACCTACCTTGGTCAACCCATAAAGCTATCTAGGGATTGCCGCATGACGAACCACACGCTTTGAAGTTTAATAAGTTTAGTCAAACAGGAAACAAATGTGCTAATCAAGATATTATTATTGTAGAAGCAGTTATTACAGTTAATGAAGTACGAGTTTCCTTTAACCTTATATCTTGCATATCACACTATACGAGGTACATGGTAAGTATTTGATGCTTGTAAAGGTCACACTTCAGCTTCACTGAGCGATCGATCCTATGATCTAATATTAATATAGTCTTCCTCCTTACTGCCAAATTGACAACTATTTCAGCGACAAACTGGCTTGTCCTTTTACTTTTCATTACCCCTCCAAGTACAAAATCCATCAATGAAGAAAGTGCCTCCGTGTATTCTAATTTATTTATGGATGACAGCCATTTCTCCTTGCCTGTCGGTTCTTATTTGCAAAGCTCTTCGAGTTTTGCTACGAAATTGGCTTCCTTCTTCCCTCCTTACGAATACATTTTATGTGATTTCAATTGCTAAATTTTGGATTCGTATTTGGTTTCCTTATATCTAAACTCAGTTTAAATCCTTCTTGTGACTTTACCCTTAATTTCAGAGGTTGCTTAGATGTAATCTTTAACGCCGACAATATCTTCCATATGGTTAAAAACAACTGATGCTCCCGACGGAGACAAAGTAAAGGAAAAGCACATGACCAGAAACGTCTCGTAGGAAATAAGTTTGCACCTCAGAGAGGTTCACCTTTTAAGGTCTAGTGAAAGGGAAACAGGAATTGTCTTTTTTATGTCATGATTTCTTATTTAAGGAGAAAATTGAAGTCAGAGCATTTGACAGAGAGAGGTAATTTTAAGTAGTTTGGTGAACATGAAAGATTTTCCATGGGATAAAATATCGGTTGCCAACGAGATTTATGGATGCCATCGGTCTAATGCACTTTAGCCATTAAAAGGAAACGGTCGTTATATGCCAACCTTTGTTCGTAATTATCTCGTCTAAGGATTACTTTCTCTTACTGATAAGGTAACCCAAGAGATTCTCCCAATGAAAGGTAAAAGTTCGATTCCGATTGACCTATATCTCTGGAGCATGTAGCTGACCCTTGGTCCAGGCAGTGGTTCCATACGGTACTTAATTACAGGACTAACATTCCAAAACCTTAGGTTGTTTTGAATGCAGAGACAGGTAGAGCAACCCGCAACCTGTTAAAATTACCGTATTGTACTTATTAAGTATCCTACAACATTTCGTTTTCTTCCTCTGGCAGTAACAAACTGGTCATCCCTTCCCATTCTTGGAAACATGAATACCAGTGGGGACTCAATGGGGAATGTAAATTATCTTTTTTTCGTAGAAGATTCACATTAATTCCGGCAAACTTTTGAGATATTTGCAAATTTTGATAGCATTTGGTGAGAAAATAACGGAATTTAAACTCGATAATATTTCGTGGCACGCCGGGGTAGTGTCGTGATTCCGGGAACAAATTCGTGCAACGAAGACAATTCCCAGGACCTACTTTTGAAAAAATAAGATTCTAAGGTTAGAAAAACATTTATCTTAATACCTGCTTTATGAGTTATGACCTAATACCAGGCGCGGATACAAGGGGTGGGGGAGCTTTTACTGCTTTTCGTCACATCAAAAATAACAAATACACTAAAATAAGCCTAATGACTACGAGAATGTTCAAGAGGGTTATTTCAGGCTCAGGTCGTCTAAAGTTGTGACGTTTTGTTGATGTTTAGATCACTTATCCGTAAGATCGAAAGCTGGCTGAGCCAGTTGAGCTGGCTAGAGCCGCTAAATCGAATGTACCTTACGTTCAAACATTCGCATGTCAGCAATGTAGTGACTGTGAACGGTCGGCACGTTTGTCTTGTCTGAGTTTCCCAACGGTTGTTCATTATGGTATAGAGCAGTTGTACAGACTTTTTGACCAAATCATGTTGCTGTGGCCAGCTGGGTGGCCTCAGTGGAGCAGATATCGGTGTATACTAGGTGGCGTCTTACCGTCACCCCGTGCCCCCATCCTTCCCCAGTTAGATTGACCAATGTGGCAAGACCCACATGCACACCCCTGGTTTAGAGGGACAACGATCAGAAACAATCATGTCGGAGAAACACATAACGTCATCTTACAATTTTCAAGTAGGACCTATGTTCTAAGTGTTAATTATGATGCGAAACGTAAGAATTGCATGCCTTGTAGTTGTTCATGCCGACAACGGAGAATAATTGGGCTACACGCTGGTTTTGATTTCTATTTCGTCGCGCACCAGTATGCGTACGGTTGTAGGGATCAAGTGGGCAGAAACCTGGAAACCGTTGATGAGGACTGGCTCTTTGTTGGCTAGAAAATAATTTGCCCCCTTGTTTTTGTGGGATGCATATAATTATATACATACAGGTGTTTACCTTGCGCGGTAAAAGGGCGAAAATTAGGTCGGTTTAGTGATATCCAATTATTCTCAAGCAATTTCCAACTCAGGTAAACTTTGGGCATGTAAGCTTTTGAGTCTGAGGTAATCATGGCTGCTCAAACACATGGGATCGTTGTTTATTTCGATAAAACTCGTTAGGGCTCTTGGTAGCCGACATGCGATGCATTGCCACCCTTCTTTGAAGTTGAGAAGTGAAAAAAAATGATTGCTAAGATTCTACTTACAAGTCGGTTGGAAATGCCATTCCCGGCGTCTGTCTCAGGGTAAGTGATTTTTCAAAATTTTCTCTACGCTCTGCGCCAACAGATGGTAGCGCTCCGCTTAGTTTTTTGAGCAGAATTAGATGTTTCAGGCAGAGAATCAAGACTAATTTTCCCATTACCCGCTTTCACTAAGTTCAGCCACCACCACCCCACCCCCCCCCCCCATTTTGAAATGTCTGTGTCCGCGCCTGTAATACTCTCCTGCATGGCATTTTTATATTACCTCAAACGTTAAAGTAATTCGATAGGACCCAATGAATTATCTTTGTCAGATATTCCCATCCCTAATATTTCTGTGAAGCTCATTTAAATAACAGTGCCATGACCTTTCTAAACATCTAGCAAGTATTGTGACATGAGGACATGTATGGAAAGTGAATTTCATCACTTAAACCCTGCATGCATACTACTTATAACACTCTACATAAATTAACACTCAGGCATGTGTAACCTGTACAAAGGTATGAAAAAACTAATGTTTCAATGCCCTTCAAGTGTAGCATTTGGTAAATCTACTACTAAGACGTACGAGTGACCTTGGATGTAAATCAGCAATCTTAAAGATGGAGTGTCGTCATGAAAAAAAATTTGAAACGCAAGCCTTCGGTAACCTGTTCACGGATTACGTCACGATCCCATGATTTCATAATTAATATCTGAAATATTCATATTTCAGATAATAACTATGAAGTCACGTAGTTGTGACGCAATCCGTGAAAAAGGTAACCAAAGGCTTGCGCTTTCAGATTTTTTTCATGACGACACTCCATCTTTAAACCAAAAATAGGGTCGGATTTCAGTATGTTCTAGTCACAATCTTCTCCACCTCTGTTCAGATCGAGCAGAAAAAAATTAAAGATAACATTTGTATCAGAGGACTGTGGAAACTATAAATACAAACCAATTATTTCTTGACATCTAGCAGACAGACAGCATTTATCGGACACGCTACAAATATGGAATAGAAAAATTTTACAAGCAAATATAACTCTGTTGAGCGATATTATACAACGAGAAAAAGCAAGAAAGCATTTAATCGTGAGATAAATTAGGATCAGTTCTTTTCTTCAGCGCCACCATTCTAAGAACAGTCTGAATAAAAATAAAATTATTGGTCCGAATTAGAAACATAAGAACCGGGATTTGTGTTGAAAATGGTTGAAGTGTGACCCACCCTTTTATTAAAGGTGTTCGTTTCTGCTGAGCACAAGACACAAGGACAGTATCCTCCTTTTAATGAATTTTTCGATTTAACCCGACCAGGATTAGAACTCAAGAGCTCCCCTCGTCCATATTTGCGACTCTCTAACATAGGCGTTTGGCACCTGAACTGATTACAAGAATACAATGTGTTTGAATTTAAAGGGCACGAGTAGTCATCCCAAATTGAAGAAGTGTAGTAGCCTGTCCAGTTTCATGATGATTGGCTATTGGGAGTCATGTGACAATGTTTTTTTCTCTTCAAATGTGAAATTTACCAGAAATAACTGCCTAGTTTACCTTGAATATACAATAGTAAAGTCCTAAAATGTAGTTAAAGATACTTTGAAGAGAAATAAAATGGAAAATGAGTTATTTAGCTTTTTCTTCAAAATAGGTTTGGGGGGACTGCTCTTTACCTATAAAATGTAATCGTCCAAACCGATAAGTTTCGCGCGATGTTGTTGTAGTTCACGTTTTGCATTCCCTTCTGCAAAACCTCGCTCAGTAAACTAATCAAGCATATGAGGTGGCAAACACATTATCACGTACATCATACACAACAGTTATTTTCTCAAAAAGCATAATATATAGGCAACTATTGCTCGTACGTCCGATCGTTTGATATTCTTACAAAGCAACTCGCATATTGTGAAATGAATCTCGATGCAAGACCAACTACTCCGGTGAACTCAAATGCAGCTGCCTGAAATTTATAGACAGCGAGCCACACTGCTTGAATCGGTCAAACAGTCAAAAGCCGAAGTGTTTTTCCAGACTGCCAGAACACGCCGGGCTCGTAACGCCTCATTCAGCTAGTCGGCTGATCAATCTAATTAATTTCACCAATATTTTTACTAGTAAAGCGCCTAGAAAAAGAAAGGAAAAGGGACTTGGCATTAAAGGATAATTCAATCGATCACATGTAATGTCCTCATTAAAGAGTTTACACTCCAACGACGTATTAAGACGGTTTAGACCCTATAGGTGCTCAACCTTTTTTTCATCGGCGGACCCCTAAGATTTTCCCCTATTTTTTGAGGGACCCTGTCGGGGCAAAGAAAATCTCGTCTTTGGTACATTATGGGAAACTGATCATCTTACTCAAGTTATAACAAATGTGAATAGTAATTGAATAAGAAATAGAAACTGTTGTAAAATTATGTAACCACTTTATGCCTATTGGTGCATGGATGGGTAACTAGAGCACACTTCCCTGATTGGTGAATATTACATCTCCTCAGTAAAGGTATGCGCCATACATACAGGTACAAAATTTGGTATCATTAAGTTCGGCGGCGTAGCTAGACATTTTCGAGTGAGGTAAGCACCCAAATTTTCCGAAATTTAATTTGAGGCGCGGAGCGGGCCGAAATATTTGACCTTTTAAACAAATACTTGAAAATATGGAGCTTGTATTGCGGAAAAATTTGATTCTGGATTTTCTGTAATTAAGTTTGAAAAGTTGGTGGATAACTGAAGAATCTCTATTAACTGTTGGCAGTTATCCTTCGGACCAAACTATGATAAATTTTGGGTAGGGTCCAAAATGCTTAATTTGACCGCATCAGGCGGTTAGAGACTAGAGCATCCAACTTGAGGTCGGGATCCAATTTATGTACGAAATATCAAGAGCGTGGCGGTCACCCTGCAATACAGCCGGATCGTTTAGGCTATCTGTCGTAGGCTTGAGTATGTGGTTTCCGAAAACTGGTTTTCACAAAGTGTCACTACCAACAGACTCCTTATAAACGTAACATTTTTATGTGCCTCCTGTGTGGCCCGGTGCCCCTATATCGGAATTCCTGGATACGGGTATGCTGGAGTGGATGGTGGGGGTGACGTTTACTGCCATACGGATGCGGAGGTGACTTGATAAGTGTTTCCATTTAGGCAATCTATTTGGACAAGTGTCGGTACATTGATACATTACATACATTGTCCAAAATGTAGGACATGTACTTAATATGAGGGCATTTCAATTAAAACCTTCTTAATTTTAGCAATTAAAGTGATACCAGGGACTTTGTGGTTGCGATGTTTAGTATTGTACTTTCCCCAATAATGGACAAGTTCACTCGCACTATTCAAAACTAAGCTTCCCTGATCGGTAATGATTTTGCCAATGTCATGAATGATATTAACATAAAAAATTGAATATTTATAGGTGATTTAAGTGACCACCTTCCTGTTTTTAGAATAAGTGTTTACAGTATAAACAGAACAAATTTGCAACAAGTTGGGATTGTTAGGAGAAGCGATGATGTATCAATTCAACTCCTCAAGGAATGATTAGTTTTGGGAAAGATGGTTTGTACAATTAATGATGTTCAAATATCCTACTATGATCATTTTATAGATTTTATAAGTAAGTTGTGTAATAAAAAATGCCCTTCAAACCAGAAAGTCATTTAGGTGAGTGAGAAGTAATAATTTCAGAAGGATTAATAAAAACGCATACAGAAAAATTGTTAATATGTAAATTTTCCTAAGAATAGAACTTTAGAATGTGTAAGAAGTGTAAGAACAAACCGACTTCAGTGCCAAGGGTATCTTATAGAAGAAGAACGACTATATGAAAGACTCTTATATCGTCATAAAAAACATTAAAGAAACATGGGTGGTGTTGAATAGTATTACTGAATTATTATTATTATTAACAACATATACAATAGTAGTAATGCTAATCCTGGTACCTTTGTATTGAGGATAGAAAGGTGCCCCGTAGCAAGAATATTGTAGATGGTTTTAAGAAATTCTCTACTAATAGACCTATTTCCAAATAGCAAATTACAAAGAGTTGTGCGATAGAGTTTTGGTGTTTGTCATTTTTGTCAATGGCATTTTACTGTGGTTAAAATTGATGCATACCCAAAACTATATCCCACAATTCATTGTAATTGCTATTTGGAAATAGGTCTATGTGGACACGCTTTAGCGGCATCTATACCAATACAAGACGGCTCAGAGTATGATTACTTGGATAAGATTAATACACATTCTATGATTTTAGAGGATGCTACTGAAGGCGACGTTTTGGATACTGTTAGAAATTTTAAGCGATAAAAGTTATAAACTTGCCAGTGGACAGCAAAAACTTAAGTATGTCATTGGTCAAAGTTATTATTCCGTCTGTTGTGAAACGTTTTCTTTTATCTGAAATAAATCGTTAACTACTGGAGTTTTTTTCTGATGAAAATTGCTAAAGTGATATCTATATTTAGGTCTTGAGAATAAATGTGTTTAATAAATACAGACCAGTTTTCTTGCTCCTGCATCTTACTTTCCTTTCCTCCTTCTTTCTTTTCTTCAAGTGTCTCCTTCAGCTGCTTGAGTATACCAGCAGTTATGTTAAATGTGTTTCTTATAACCTCCTTTCAATTCAATGTGTTAAATATATGTGTAGGGGAAAAAACAATCTCTTAACATTATTCTTTCGTTTTTCTCCCTTTTTCTCATAGTTTGAATGTTTAAGATAAACATGAATTTTGGGTAAGGTAATGGCTTAACCGTTAACTACTGTGGTGTGGTTAAATTGTAAGATGATGGAAATAAGCATTGTCAGTACCAGTGTCGGTGGACTGCATGATGGCGGTACACTTAGCTTAATTTAATCCCCGCTCCTGGCACTTTTGAAACCCCAGTTACGCTACTGACCGTGTTCTATGATCAACATCCATGTCTAACTTAAACCAGATTAATATCTTTGATATTACGCACAAAATAGTTAAATAAGCTTGACTGGTTTTCCATAAGCCAGTCAAGTTACATCGAAGTCTAAGAGGTCAAAAGTCATGACAGTACTCTGAACGCAAATGCTGCACTGCACTTGCACAGTGACCCTGAGAATAAACGGTACTTGGGTATACACTATGCAATAATGCACAGCCTTCAGCCCTCATGCGTGCGAATAAGGAATCGGTTATGGTAAAATAAAGGAAGGAAGGACACTTCGGCATAAATACCGTCTACATCGCGATATTTAAAATGATGGTTAATGGGCAAAAACAGTCGCCCGAACTTACTTTGAAGCAACAACTAAATTCATTTCTCCTCAAAGTATCTTTCAAAATATTTTAGGACTTCAAAACCAAGTAGTACCTTCTAGTAAATTTCACATTTGAGGAGAAAAGGATATTGTTACATGACTCTCAAGAGCCAATCATGAAACATTGCAGTCTACTACACTACTTCAAGTTGGGGGGGGGGGGGGGCTGCTATTTCTCTATACAGTGTTGTTACAAATCACGACTAGAGTCACTTCCTCTCAAAATGATAGTGACTCGACAGAATTCAGGAGTTAGTTCCCCATTGAAATAGTACGGTGACTCGAGTCAATGATTGGAATCGAGTCCCTTAAAAGGTTGAAAACTGGTGACTGGAGTCACTAATCTAGTGACTCGATTGCAACACTATCTCTATAACGCAGGATCACGAGTGAAGGTGTGCCAAGCCTTATCGCACGTCACCGTGCACTGCAGACACAAGCGGTGATCGCTTAGCTTTTTCACTACTTCGCAAGTAGCCATACTTTTTTTTTTCTAAAATCCTTCCAACCCTCTGTCAAAGGGCCGTTTGGCGAAACCAAACTTTAAACTGCTTCCCAAAGCACTGCTATAAGTCCACTGAAGGACAACACTTGACCAACCTCACGGCCCTCAGACCATTTACATCATTAGTCTGTCAGGACTTAATGAAACAGTACCGCGGTGCGGAACCACGTTGCATGACCAGCCAGTCATAACCAGATAACCGTCAATGCAGTATATACTCGCATTAATGTCCCCACTGAGTTTGTGTGATGATCACACCGCTACAGTGTCTTCGCATTTTAACGATTTGGTGTCTGTTTAAACAGTTTGGTTCTTGTGAAAAGTATCAAAAAATTGGTTGATTAAGGCAATCTTAAGGTAGCACATTTGTAAGTTTTCTGAGGAAGGGGATTGAAAGGATTGAATTGCATAGGCAATTTTCGTAACCGACTTCCCTCGCTTACGGTTAGCGAGTAGGAATTGTTATTTGGTCCCAGCTAGCCAGTGGCGTAACCACGGGGCGTGGTTTTGGGGGTTGAAATCCCCATGACCCAACCTTGAAAAAAATAATGGCAAAAAACACCTAAATTTGTCGTTCTCCCCCTCCCCTTAGACTTTTCCCTTGCGTCTTGCTCCAATTAACACCTACCCCCATGACACAATCCTGGTTACACTATTGCAGCTAGCACGCGCTAAGTTTCGTAATTACACAGCGATCGTACCGAAAGTTTAAATCAAGATTTTCTGTTAAAAATAAGAGCATAAATTTAACTTTCAATCTCAATAAGCCCTGTGTTCCATACTTTTGTCGCCTTGGCCAAACCAATTTGCTTCTTCACTGTGGCAGTGCCCGATGCCGAAGCGTTGCCGCGAACAATAGTTTGCTATACCCTTAAGACCTTTGTGCTGACATGCGCAGTTACTATTATGAACTGGTTTATAGTAAATTATTATGGTGACATAGAAAAAATGAAACTCGTAGAAAACTTTTCCAGGAATTATAAGGTTAGTAGAGCTTCAACAAAGGCGCTGCTCCTGTTCTCTCTAAGCTTTATATTCCACCAAAGAGCTAACACTCAGTACTAGAATTAGCTATGGGCCTATAATCACACAAGTCAGTGGTATTTAGACAGACAAATAGATATGAGCCAAGACACATTAGGGGAGGAACAATGTTTATGTAATGTTTGTTTCCAACGAGGTTGTCCTATCTGACCACCCATTTGGCAAGGTAACGTACTGCGACACATCCTGTGTTGATATGCGTTAGGTTTGCAATTCTGCCATTCTCGTCTACTCTCTTTTATTTTTTCCTTTCAATGATGATCACAGTTTCCGGTCACTAAAGTATATCCCTGAACTTCCGTCTTTCCCTGATGTTCCAAAGGTGTTTTCTTTTATTAAGATTCTTTCAATCAATTTGCCGTATAGGCCTACTTTAAATATATCCCAGCGTGTTTACAATAAAATGAGGTTCTGTGTTCGTCTTCATTACATTAAATCATAGCAGCAATAAAGAGTAAGGAGACGGTAGATTATGTAAAGTTTGTGTACAAATAAATACATGGCATATGTCAGGAAAGGTGTTGATCCCCTTTCAACTGCAATATTATTTCCGGAGGACTTAAAGAAGTTAGTTCTAAAATCCTACGTAGCTAATGATAACAATATAATGTCGTAATAAGCTGCAGCACCTCACGCTCGAATTTAGGGCGGTCTAGAAACCCGCCTCTTGAACTGAAAACATGAAAGTAACAGGAAATAGAAAATGAAGGAAAAACATTCGGAAAAAGTAATTATAGTATTTACGAATTTTCCTACCTTTTTTCTAAAAATAAATGTATTCCCGAATCTAAAACAAACACTCATCACTTCAAGTGCGTTTTAGTCAGAAACTAAGCCTAGCAGGGTTCCTAATTGATGACTTCAATCTTTCATTGACATCAAAGTTTAAATGTTTAAAAGATGGAAAGTGTCTCACATTTCACACAAGTGGTATATTTTGGTCTCACATTAGGACATCAAATGACCACAAAATCTGGATGACCAGAGTTTCACTTTAAGTAACATAAACGTATAAATACCTGTATTATTCATCCACACGATTGCAAGCTTGCACATTAGTAAAGTTAACAATAAAATGTATAAAAAATCTATGACAAAGTAGAGATTGAAGTGACTGATTCTAGGATAATCACAATATAACCACATATGTACCCCAGGCCTTCCATCGAGTGCCCAAGATGTAAGTATAATGTAGCTAATACTTTGACATCATCACTACAGCATCGTGATTATAACAAGTATTGTTTGCGTGCCTTTGTGACATTGAGGCTGGTGTATGGATAATTATTGGTATTATTGATCAATTATATGTATCTCTTGTCAATAAATGACTTAAAATTCGTTAAGAATAAAGGTGAATGAATATTTTTTATATGTGTCTAAATCATAAAAAATAGTGTAAAGGTCTACGATTATTCTATATCTATATAACATAGCAAATTTTTCATAATACAATTCAATACTGCAAACCGAATATTTGCTTAAAAATTCGTAGATTCTAAACTAACATGATGTATAGGATTAACACTAACAGCGTAAAACTTCCTTCACTTTGTGAAACTATATATATCTAGTATAGTTTTTATGCTAGAATGGCAAGATGCTTATTTTAAACTTAAATTTATAACTTTCATGCAGATTTTTTTCGACGACGGGGAATCACAGTTTCTGAACCTCTCCTGTTTACTCGAAATTAATCATTTATGTACATAACTAATCATTAATGTACATAATTAATCATTTATGTACATAATTTTCGAGGTTGGAGGAGCTTGACTCTCAAAATTCCTGATAACAGTAAACCACAATTTTAAAATCCATTTGTCTTCACAATTTCGTTGCTGCCATGATTGAGGTACCACAAATTTCCCCATAAATTTAGAATACTGCAAGGGGTAGCGTTACAAGATATACGTTATTGTACCGGAAACTACAAGAAAACTACAGAAAACCCTAAGACGGGTAAGATTAAGGATAATCGCTTTTGTATCTTGTAGGAAGAAAGCGCTGTATGTATTTCTTTTTCAATGAAATCAACTGTTCAAGATAAAAAGGTGTTTGAAGTCGGGGAGCTTTCCAAACAACAGCTCCCTGCTGAAAAGGAGTCAATTAAGTATAGAGATTTTTCTTGTAACGTCATAACACTCCATGACGACCATGTTGGAATACATGTAACTACGCAAGTAGACCCAACCCGACACGCTTGCTCAATTATTGTTTAAACACCCTGTATACCGCAGTGTATATACTGTACAGTGTGTTCAGCACAAAGCTATCTGTACTTGTGATGTCTTCCAGCATCTCGGAACCGTGACGTAGGCCTCTAGGAAGAAGATTCTAACTGATGGAATGATTGACTTCATTTTAACATTAATTAAGCTTTGGATGGAGGAAGCGCGTTTGAATTGAGACAAACTAATAACATGGTCATATCACGGGGATCACATTTGTCTTGGTTTAGAAACGCTGAAAGATGATAAATGTTTTTCAAGAGACTTTTCAATCACTGGACAATACTCCCATATAGTTCACAGTTCACTTATCCATTATTAGATCAGTATCGTTGTCAATGTATTTGTCTTGAAATAATTTGTTACCAAACCGAGTACCTTTTCTACAACTTACAAGGTTCTTTGTAGAAAGCTATTGAAAGAGACCATAGGCGTACGAGGCGGTGTCAGGGGGGCTAGATTCCCCCTCTCTAAATTTCCGCAAAATCTAAAATTCGGACATGCATTTTGAAAAAAAAAAAATCGAACAGTCTCTTGAGTTTTAAAAATGGCCTGGTTCAAAAAATTCCTAATCGTGCCCGAAATCTAAAAATATACACGAAAAAGGAAGGAAACGTCATAGTCACGATAAAAGTTTCGAAATATCAAGTTTTCAAAAATTCCCAACACATTCGGGCAACGTCAAAAGTTATTAGGCCTATTCGTGAATTTTATTTGAGCCTTTCGTAACATACGGTAGTGCTCGAGATGGTCGAAAAACGGAAAACCCTATGTTCAAGTAAAATTTAGAAGGTAAAAGTGATAACAAATTGCGACACATTCGGGTATCTTGTGAAAAAAGTTTTCCTCACCCCAACTCATACTGTAGTCCTGCATTAACTTTGTCCCAAATGATACAGGTGTAGTGCCGTATAGTTTGCCCTCTATCCTGCCTCTATAGAGGCAAAATCGGACAATAATGGTTATAAAGATCGGGAAATTTGTTTTTCAACACTTTAATGAAACAGTGTGAGAATATCTTCCTATAGAGCTGCATAAAATGTCATTTGTACCTAAGTGACATACTTTTGTAAAAGTTGTTACTTATAAGAGTAAAACAATACGTAGTCCAGAGTCCGAGCAGTTACTTTAACAAATTCATCAATTCAATAAATGTTGAATTTAGCCAAACGTAGCGTAAAAACATTAGCTTGTTTTGACTTCCGTTTCGTAGATTTCCGCCGGAGAGGCACAAGACCATTTCTTCGGATCCTTTAGTGGTATATTTTCTCTGGTAATTTCTGATCAAAAACGACTGCTGAGATCTCCCTTGTAAGCCTGACAACTGCCATTTCAGAAGTTGAGCTGATATTTTAACGTTGTCCTGTACACTCCGAAAAAAATGATGGCGCTTCTCTTAGACAGTCTTTTAATTAAATTTTAAGTGAATATTTTTGTAAACAAAACTAAAAATAGCGAGGCTTAGATCCTGCTTGTAAACCTGGGAAATGCCATTTCCGGCTGTCTGACGGTACGATTTTTCAATTTTTTTTTTGTACACTCCCCAACAAATTATGGCGCTCCGTTTCGCTTAGATATAACATTTTTCGGACAAAAAATCCCCCCTCCCCCCCCCCCCCCCAAAAAAATAAGTGAAATGCAACCGTACGCCTGTAAAAGAAGCCTTTCGAAGGTTTAACATTTTTGCCTTGTGCCACCATGGGAGAAAAGTGTTAGGGAATTCAGTTGAAAATTGAAATTAGTATATTTTCTCTTTTCTCCAATATTCTGAAAGTGCTACGTTTTTAAAAGCTGGATGATCTTAACATGTAAAATCAGTGCAAGGACCGCATTTACAGTGCCTAGGTGACACGTCTCCTAGGTCTCAAGGTAAGGTTATTGATTCTTGAAAAAGCAAATCACAATCCTCAATAAAATCCTCCCGTTAAAGAAAGACGTTACTTCCACCAAACAATATCTTACTCGTGAAGTTTGTCTTCATGACAGGGATCAATAGTGAGAGGGACCCCCGCACAAATTTCCACTTGTAGTATGTTTCGACGTACTACCATACAGCTTAATAAATTGTGCGTTTTCTTTAAAGTTGCTTTTAACTTTCTTAGGAATTTCCTTGAGGCACCGAAATGTTTAGATATCAGGCATTATTTGCATTCATAATGTATTTATTTTCTTTGCTTTGTAACTTAACTTTGCTAGTATTTGCTTCACTTGCGTTCAGGTTTGACTAGAATTTGTATCTTTCGGATAGTAAATTGCAAGGAAATGTAAAATTTACCACAACTCACACATTTGACAAAGTGACTAAAATGACCCAAAATATTGATTATCATGAGCGTATTTTCCTTAACATTATTCTTTATTCTACTTAGATTGTGTCTACTAGCACAGCTGACTCTTTGTTAAAAAAAAATAAACCTGCCCTTGTTAGAACTCATAATATGAAAATTACCCGTAATGAAATAACAACCGTGACTTACAACGGCAATTAAGGGTTTAACATTAATGAAAAAAGAACGATAATGGAAAGAATTCTTCGAATCGGTTATTTCACATTTTTCCAACGCCTATGTATGTGTATATAGTCAGGCAGGCAGACAGGTGGTTATGCCTCAGTCACATTACCGCCGGGCGCCGGCCGATGAGTAGACATCGGCCGATGTCTGACATCGGCCGGGCGCCGGGGGATTTTTACCAAATCTCACCGACATCTTTCATGTGGTCACATTGCTCCGGTCGCGGCTCGGGCGCCGCCAGTTGACCGGGCGATGGTTTCTCCATCAATTTCGTTGGGCTCCGGCCGGTGTCCTTTAGGACGTCTGCAGGTCACCTGCCGAACACCGGCAGGACATCGGCAGATGTCTGACCCCCGGCAGTGCCCTGCCCGGGCGCCCGCAGGGTGCCGACCGGGCATCTGACGGTCGCCCTTCACATTGGGCAATGTCCGGTCGGGTTCCCGCCGATATACATACTTTTTCAGATGTCTCGGTGATGTATCCACCGGCGCCGATGACCCACCAACGTCGGCAACTCATCTGAAAATTTTAACTCCACGCTAAAACTTCACCGGGCGCCACCTGATGTCTAAAAATCGGCCGGCGAGGCAAATTCGTCGGCCGATCATTTGCAGGGCGCCCGCCGATGTCGCCGATGTCTGGCCGATTAAGGTCCCGTCGGCGCCCGGCCGGGCGCCTTTTCGGACATCGGCGGTAACGTGACTGTAGCATTAGGAAGGCAGGGAGTATAGGCAGGCGGGCGGCTGGACCGGAGGACGGGTGCGTGGGGTAGGTAGTTGCGTTATGTTGATTGGTGGGTCGGTGGATCGGTGGGTGTTCAAGCGGAAAGGCGAGCAGGCTGGCAGGTGGGCAGGTTTGATAAGGTCCAACGTTTACGCATGTATGCACGTGAGTATGTAGAAATGGCCTAGGTTTGTTGGTTAGATGAAGTATTACGGCCCAGTTTCCAACCAAATGGTTCAATTCGAGCCGGCCAAGGCCATTTTTCCAGCTGTGGCTCACTGGCTTGTTTTCCCTTCTTCATTGATCATGCTGAGCACTATAGGCACAATGGCAATACGTTCCATTTAAAAAGTCTTCGGTGTAGTCGGTTGCTCTAACCACTTAGCCATGCGGGCCTAGGTTTGTTGGTTGCACGGAGCACACGAACATTAGCCACCTAGTTACCTAATATTTACTGGACCAAAATGAGATGTGGAGAGGATTGCTAAGAAGGGATATCGGCAATAAGAATGATAGGATCCAGTGGCGTCAATAGCTTCCAATCAAGAGGCCCTAGCACGACTTGTTGTATCCAGGGGCAACATATGCTTCGGGTACCGGTTATGCACTCGGAAGTTATTGGTCATTTATGAACCCGAACATGATGACGAAAATAGCAGCCTTAGAGAAGATTGGTATGCTCTATTAAATATCAACATTCGAATTGTGCAACAAGACCATGGGTTGGGAGAGATCCATTGTTGTAACGGTTTGAACTCTGCAAGTCGGCCCTAGTATACGAAACATCCACCTTGGCAGGTGACTAGAGTGCTATTTAGTAAGCCGATATGAAATTATTTTAACGGAAGCTGACTGTCTAATGCAATAGATTGGAAACTGATTACGTTCTGGAAACAGCATATGGAGTTAAAAACATACGAAATACTTTTTATCACACACCCTCAAACCTATAATGACAACTGTCGTTGACCTATTAGTTATATTATGAATTCTCTTATCTTATACATTCCAGAAAGTGTTACGCTTTTGTGTGACCCAAACTAGCCTGGTCAATATTGCCATTACTTTCTGTACAGCCTATGGCACTTTTCGCGTCCCTTGACAACAGTCGGTGTCATCTTTATCCTGCCCAAACAATAATTTCACATTCGTAGGTTTGTTTCCGTCTACATCCTTTCTTAAACATTGCAACTTACAGAAGGGTGTAATTGGGGACACTTCCCCACAGATTCGGAGTTTAATATGCATTAGACAAATTATTACCTTTTTTACTTTCCTTCTCTAAAACAAATCATCCACTGTGACATAAAGCTATCAGTCCAATTTTAAGAAATATTGCAAAACACAATTCCAGTTAATTATTGAAGTGAACATTTCCCCATATTACCATCATGGCTGTCACGCTCAGAGCAGTTGCAAATGTAGAAGCAGTGGTTTAATTTTGGACAAAGAGCAACAATTTCATCGTCTCAATAATACCCTGCACGTTTAAAACTAAATCATAGATCTTGCAAATTTTTCGGGGAGAATGACGAATACTACTTCGATCTTTTGTGGTTACACAATGAACATATTAAAAAGACTGTCGAAAGAAAAGCGTAGAAAAATTAGATGGCACATCACAAAGCTGCAGATCTCGCCTCTTTCTGATTGGTCAAGTGGTTATGTCATCCGAAATGGTAGCGGGGAGCTCTGGGGATGTCAACTCCCTAGCTGAGTCATACCATCTGACCGTCTACCATTGTGCTTGGTGTTCAGATATGGAGGACGTTAAAGAAGCCGCAACTGGAAAAAGGCCATGGCCGGCTTGACTTAAAGCTATTAGTTTGAATGACTGCGCCGTATAACCTTGTCTGATTAACTCACCTCCTTTAGTTTACAATCATTGAGCGTACGGTTTAGAATAAGACCGTGACATTTTTTAGGGAAATTTGAAATTTGACCTTCAAGTTTAGTAAACTTTAACCTCTAATCCTACTCTTAACCAGAATGCAAAAATGCATTGATGTTTCGATGGTACACACATGTTCTTTTCAATAAAATGCTACATTTCTTGTAACACCTGGTGACCCAAATGGACCTTTGACTCCACTGGTAAGTAACTGGTTTTTCTTTTAACCAAAACACCGCTATATTCAAAAAGCCAAATTTCATACTGTGCCTTAAGATATTCTGCAAACAAGGCTTTCAGAGTTTAATGCCTGGTGATACCAGATGACCATTGACCTCTACCAAAAACAACAGGTACGGTACTTTCAACTCATCTTAACACATTCAGATACTAATTATGAAATCCATCCAAGTTTCCTACCTTGATATATCCCTTTGATGAGGTTTTCAAAGTTTGACCTTTGGTGACCCCAAATGACCGTCACACTTCACTGCAGATGACATCTTCCTACCATAACACATCCACATACTAACTTTGAACTCTATCCCAGTTTTCTACCTCGAAATACAAAGTAAAACTTGGTTTTCAAAGTTTGACCTTGGATAACCCAATGCGAACTATGGAACTCTACCAAAATACAGAGGGTCCACCCTCCCATCAGAATTCATCAACAAACCAAGTTTGAAAACAATCCAAGATTCCTACCTTGAGATATAATTTGAAAAGGTTTCCTGAATTTGACCCCCATGTGACCCAAATGACCTTTGACCTCTACCAAAATCAAAAGGGTTCTTCCTCACATCATAATGCATCAACATATCAAGTTTGAAGATCAATTCAAGTTTCCTACCTTGCGATATCGTGTAAACAAGGATAAAGGGTTTGACAAAATGTGACCCCAAATGACCTTTGACCTCAACCAAAATAGATAGGGTTCTTCCTCACCTCATAACGCATCAACATATCAGGTTTGAAATGAATCCAGATTTCCTGCCATGAGATATTGTGTGAACAAGGATTTCAGGCTTTGACCCCATGTGACTCAAAATGACCTCTGACCGCCAACAAAATTAATATCTTCTCATCATCACAACGCATCAACGTATCAGGTTTGAAATGAATCCAAGTTTCCTGCCATGAGATATTGTGTAAACAAGGATTTGGGGGTTTGACCCCATGTGACTCCAAATGACCTCTGACCGCCAACAAAATTAATATCTTCTCATCATCACAACGCATCAACATATCAGGTTTGAAATGAATCCAGGTTTCCTGCCATGAGATATTGTGTAAACAAGGATTTGGGGGTTTTACCCCATGTGACTCCAAATGACCTCTGACCGCCAACAAAATTAATATCTTCTCATCACCACAACGCATCAACATATCAGGTTTGAAATGAATCCAAGTTTCCTGCCATGAGATATTGTGTAAACAAGGATTTGGGGGTTTTACCCCATGTAACCCCAAATGACCTCTGACCACCAACAAAATAAATAGGGTTCTTCCTCACCTCAAAACGCATCAACATATTAAGTTTGAAATGAATCCAAGTTTCCTGCCATGAGATATTGTGTAAACAAGGATTTCGGGGTTTGACCCCATGTAACCCCAAATGACCTCTGACCACCAACAAAATAAATAGGGTTCTTCCTCACCTCAAAACGCATCAACATATTAAGTTTGAAATGAATCCAAGTTTCCTGCCATGAGATATTGTGTAAACAAGGATTTCGGGGTTTGACCCCATGTAACCCCAAATGACCTCTGACCACCAACAAAATTAATAGGGCTCTTCCTTACATCAGAACACATAAACCTGTCAAGTTTGAAATTAATACAAGTTTCCTATCTTGAGATATTGTGTAAACAAGGATTTGGGGGTTTGACCCCATGTAACCCCAAATGACCTCTGACCTCCACCAAAATAGATAGGGTTCTTCCTCACCTTACAACGCATCAACGTATCAAGTTTGAAAAGAATCCAAGTTTCCCACCATGAGATATTGTGTGAACAAGGATTCCGAGGTTTGACCCCATGTGACCCCAAATGACCTCTGACCGCCAACAAAATAAATAGGGTTCTTCCTTACATCATAACACATTGACTTGTCAAGTTTGAAATTAATACAAGTTTCCTATCTTGAGATATCATGTAAACAAGGATTTCGGGGTTTGACCCCCTGTGGCCCCAGATGGCATTTGACCTAAACCAAAATCAACGGGGCTCTTCCTCTCATTATGGGGTGTCTGTGTACCAAGTTCGAGAACTGTCAGATCTTCCTTTCTCAAGATATCGTGTAAACAAGCAAAGTGTCACAAACACAAACACACACACAGGCACACACCCACACATACACACGCACACACACACATACATACACACACGCCATCACGAATGCATAGGTTTCTCTTTTCATCGAAACCAAAAAATGCGACCCACATTTTGACTTTCCCTTCCATACTTGTACCTTTCTGCAATGATGTGATACGGCAGCAGGACAAGTTCAATAGACCTATAAAATCCAACCGTTGACATATGACGTCATCGATTGCGCATGAACGGTTTTGCGAAGGATTATTATTTTTTGTTTACACACTTTCACGAACATATTCCTGATGTTATGTGTAGTTCCTTCCAGAGATGGGATAATAATAACGTGACATTTTTAATATTGTCTTACCGCTAGCTATTTCTTAAACATCCCCGTTGCTTGTTATTATGATGAACGAGGAACTAGGTTAGATAAGTGCAACAAGAACCTTAAAGATGAAGCATTGATCTAGTCTGTAAATGTCATTAACATGCTGAGTGAATCTTTCACTTGAGTGTGTCAATTATTATTCGTCCTGATGGTTTTTCAAAATGCCTCCAAATTTGGGTCATTTTTGTTTTTATGCGACTAGTTTTTGCTCTCTTCAAAAAACCGAATGCAAACCTCATTCCTGGTCTTACTCGCAACTGTTCCCATTTCTCTTTCCCAGTTTGAAAATCGATAAATTTCACCATATTTTGAAATATGTTTTGTGAGCTACTTGTTCCTAACGATCTGAATGATTTATCCCTACAAACGGCGGCTGGTACTATTTAAACCACACGGTTGTCCTAGCAAAGTTTTGTTATCCGTCTTACTTAAGTAACACTCGAAAATTAACAATTTAATTATAAGATGATTTGCTTGTAAGTCTTCAGATCCAATCTTCAGCCATTATATTAGTAATTTGCCGTGATGTGTCCTTGAAACCAGGTTACGTTACTCTTCAAGACAGATGTGTTCTAATTACTCAGCCGTTTCATCAATGCAAAACAAATCAGGCATTGGTATTGTGGAGTTCAATTGAATTACGGAAATCTACTTACATAAGAGGATGAGATGTTTTTATTTCGAGAGAGCCATGTGCAGATGTGAGGTATAAACCAAATCACTGGTGAAGGGACGTCACCCCAACAGTAGTTTGTTTAAATATATAACACTAATTCCAATTCCAACTCTCAGTTTATCATTTTCATGTACGTCATTTTAACTTCACCCGGATAATCTGTATAGTGTGTGATACAACAAAGGGAAAAACTCAAGTTATGAGACAAATCAAAACGGGAGAGCTACGTCACTACTCATTCTTGAAAGACATGCACAAATGTTGGATGTAAAGCAAAAAATTGGCAACAGTATATCACATCGTAGCAGTAATTCGTTTAAACAGTGACACCAAAGCCAGTTCCGAAACTCAGTTCGTCATTTTCAGTTACGTCATATTTATTACACCGGGGTTATCTTGAGTATAAAACAAATCAAAACGAGGTATCTACATAACTACACCAGCAGTGCAAGTTAGGATGGCGGGAGTTAAGATGAAGCTGGAAAGTTCATGTTGTAAAGCATTTAATTATGAAAAGAATGGCAAAATAAAAATAAAAAAATATATTTGAGAAAGAAATGGCCAGGATCAAAAGACGTTTACAGGTCTATACCTTCTTCCGTCGAAACTGAAAGACTGAAAATCAATTTTATATTAACAGTTTAATGTTTCGCTCAGGAAAAATCTTTAAAACCTAGACAGTTACACTTCTAGCTGCTCCCACAGCCTGACCACTGTCTAAAGCTCATCGCTGAGAAGATACTATCCTAGCTATTTCTAGGTTTACAAAATATGTGATATGGTGTAGGTGTAAACTCTACTATAGCCCCAGTAACTCTCAGTGATAGTAGCATTACAGTATATGCTCTTCAAGCTATGTTCTCACCGACTTTCATAGTTTTCGATCGATATGCATAGTAATGGTTCTCAGAATTTTAAGTTTATGTCAAACGTTGTATAATTTCTATTCCTTTGGTGTTCATTTACTTGAAATCTCGATGTTTTTATTTTTCGTTTTCCTTTTCATTCTCTAATTTTTTCATAGTTTTTATTTTATTTTTGTGCCATTCGGAGGCTCCCCTTAAAACTGCCATAACCTGTAAAACGTGACAATAAAACAATTCATAGCAACGAATGATCGGTAGACTAATACAGAAACATTATCTTGTGGAGTTCCATATCGTACTGTGGGAATTTCGATGGAATATCATTACAAAAAACGTCAGCAACAAACCCTTGCCAGTTTATAGCATCAAACTGCAGGTTATGACAAACCACTGAGACATGATGGCGTATTACACATATACATGAATTGTACAAAGTACACAGTCATTATTCGAGATGTCATTGATAACCACTATTATGAAACAAATAACTGCATACAAGACGTTTAAATATTTTACGGAAATGAAAACTTAAAGTTGACCCTTCTATTACAGGCCTCATATGGAGGACGTTAGGCTGCAGATATGGAAAAGAAACGGTGTTGCTAGAGTGAGTGATACACGCATGTCAACTTTTAAGCAGGAGGGGAGGGAATATGACCTTTGTTTGTAACTCCTTTGTTGCTACAGAGAAAACAGCAGTTGATGTGTAACATCATTTTTTCCCTTAGTTGTCGTCCTTAACCTCTAAGCCCCTTCCTTAAAAAGCAAACGATGTACCAGGGGTCAACGAAGTAAATTTCTTCTATAAGAGCCATGCAATCTACTCTGTCTTAGTACTATGCACCATATCTATTAAAAAAGTGAACCGGCTTGGACCATGCCTTATCATTTTTTAATTATCTAACCAGTATTCCTGGGTTTATATCTGGCTTCAAGTTTTTCGGGCACTCAGAAAACTCCAGGATTTAAATTTCCATCGAGAGAGTTGGAAAGTCTTGGACTGGGCAACATTCAATTCGTTCCAGCAATCATAACTCAAATTGAAATTTTGCTCCGTGTTTATTTTTAATTTATCTTGTCTCTGTTTGACTCCTTTTTCCAGCTATGACGATTCGCTTCACCAACAGACCGTATTCAACGATCAACCTGTAAATTACTACACACCATACAGATGTACTTGAAATTGGTTATTGTTTTTATCACACAAACGGTAATTTTCTGTTTTCTGTCGTAACTGTCAATGAAATAATGCATACACATCACAGTATCATGTGTCTGGAATATGGTTTCTCAAATGATCATGGCTTTGGTGTGAAATTTGGTGTGTATATTAGACCATAACAAGTATAATCCCTTTGTAGAGGATCTCAATTTGTAGTAAATCCTCTATCTCAAAGGCAGATTCTGGTCGCTCTCCATCTGGATCTTCTACAAAAAACAAAATTATTCCCTTCCATGTCTTTCAACTCAATATATCTCACTTCAAAGATTGAATATTTTTGTAAAAAATACCTCTGCTTTTCAACAAAGCCACAGAATCCTTTTGTTTTTATTTATAATTGAACGTCATGTTTGTTCTTGAAATGTGATACTGTTTGAACGTTTGAATTTTTTTTTCTTGAAGTTAAAGCATTACCCTCCACCATACGTATAGAACATCAAACAGTATTTATTAATATTGCTTGTAACGTCATCAAAGTTATAAATAAATTGAATGCGATGTCAAATTAATGTGCCGCGATGACATTACAGATTTCCCATGAAGCAACAAATCTCAAGAAAAAAAAACATTACTATAAACAATTTTTTCTCCCGGTGTCTTAAGAGCGTATATATTATGGAGATGCAGTTTTTACCTCCTGAAAAAATTTCTGCATATTTTGAAATAAATAAATTTTGTCTCAAGAATATGCCTTTAAAGATACAAAGTGTGGTAATAATATATATTGTACCATCGAAGACTTAACTGACACATTTTGGTGATTCTTGATCATCTACTAAGTAAATATTAAATTATCCGTATTTTGACAATCGGAGTTTTAATTATGCCAAGAAAAAGTAATCCAGAAGACAAGGGTGAACCCAGACGCGACCTAAGGGGGTGGGTAGCGACCCCCCCCCCCCCCTTTGGCTCAACCAAGAGAAAAAAATATAACAGATAAAAATAAAACATAATAAATTAAAAAATCGGGTCTAAACCACTAAATACTTTGTGGGACATTCCTGGTTCATATGGTATAGTAAAGTATGTCTACTAAGACCTCAATTTGAAAATTGTATCATATCTGGGGTAGAAACTGTAACTTAAATGGACGTTCATTCATATTTCTAAATTATGTGTTTAGAGTACTACCTCATATATGTTTAGTTAAACTGACAAAAGGCTTTAGCCGTAAAGGGTCGGGAGAGCGAGCGAGAAGCTATGTCCCCCGTACAAACAATAGTGAATTCTTCTATGAGTAATAGGTAAAACCAAGGAAATGTTCACCGATGATGATCCCAAATAATATTAAGCTTATTTTTTATTCAAGTTTTTTTTTTTTGTATAAAATAACACTCATCTGGACACAAGTCTTTCTTTATATTTTTAACATCCGTTTTAGGAATGTTATCTTCATAATGGTAAGATCACACACATTGTGCTTTGCAGTGTTGTAAGTGAATAGATGAACTCACATTAAACAGAATGCACTGTGTTCTCATTACACATTATGGTAACTTGCATTATAGCTTTATATATGTCCACCACCGGAATAAAGTCTTAATTAGCAATAGGTCTTTGTTAGCACAATTTGGGGAGGTAATCATCACAGTTTCAACGGGTAATCTTTCCTTCACTATCCGCGATTTTCCACGGCTAAAAAGGAATTCCCATCAGATATTTTAAAATATTTGGTCGATGCGTACTGTTTAACAAGAAATTTTGTAATTATCTAACAATAGCCCTAATCCCTAACCTAATCCCAAACCCTAACAAAGAATACAGTCGATACAATACAATGGCAACAGCAGTGGCGTAGCCAGGACGAAATTTTTTGGGGCCTAGGTAACAAGTGTGGGGACCTGGTACCTCTGAGGGTCAGGCGCGGCAAGACTATCTAAGCGGAGCGAAACGAAACCTTCGGTTGGCGCGGTGCGTACAAGAAAGTTTTGGGTTTTACAAACTCTCCAGATGGCTGGAAACGGTACTTCCCACGTGTTTAAGCTGGATGTACCCAACCTTGAAATACGAGTCTCATGTCTGCCACTTTTCAAATAGTGTGAATAAAAAAAAAAATCTATGAAAAATGATAATACATACACTTTTAAGGGACACAAAATCTGGGCATTTCTGATCTGTGCCATGGCCTGGGGATAAGACTAAAGGGAACCGGTATCTCCCTTTCTCTTGGGAAAGATCGCAAATGAGGCAATATTTGAATAGATTTTAGCTTCAATAGGAAAACCCAAATTAGTTGTGTCCCCCTCTGCAAAACTTTCTTTGCGTTAGATTCGCTAGATGCAAAAAGGCGCTATGTTTGGCAAAACTTTGAACTGATTATAGGCCTACGTTTTAGGATTTTCCTATTTGGGAACATGAAAATTTTCAAAATACTCATTTTTAGTCTTTGTATGAGATTTTACAAGTGACGTACATACTACCAAAGAAACAATGTTTTCCGGTTTTCAGTGGTGCTTAGATGCAAAATAGTGCAATGTTTGTTCAGTCATGGGTACATTACGTAGTCAAAATTAAAATAAAATTAGAAGGTTGGAAGATTTGGTACTGTTTGGGTGAGAGAAAAGGGCCTAGAAGGCATATTTTGTTTATGATTAAGTATACAAAATTGTCGCGTGAGAATAGTCTACAGTGTATGATTGCTTTGTTTTCAGTAAATCAACCAGCAACCCGAAAGGCAGAAAGGGTCTTAACCTAACAAAGTCAAATTCGAGTTTGCCGTCGAAACGTTCGTTTTATCTTCGAAGTGTAATGCAATAAACTACAGTTCAGATTATATACGGTATCTAATTAAGTGAAAGTAATTGTTTTGAAGTTTTTACTTGATTTCATACGTGCACACAAAATGTGTTTTACACACGTGTATTTATGCGCGTTTTCTAATTGTTACATATTTTATTTATTTAATCTTTTTAAAGGAAAGTGTATTTCCTTTTAAACATTTTATTTTTTCTCAATAACTTTCTCAGGAGGCAAAAAAATCTGGGGGGCCTGGAGAAAATCTGGGAGGGGTCTAGGCCCCCAGGCCCCCACCTCCGTGGTTACGCCACTAGGCAACAGCCAATCAAGAAACACCTTCTTAAACAAAGCGCATCTACCCGACATTTTCGCCCGACTCGCATGGATCTTTTCACTTTAAGCACATGAAGTAAGCCTGAGGCATGTGGGCGGTTCCCGCAAACTCTTATCATGTTGTCATGTGGCTATTAACTAGAAAAATAATGGTTTCCCAAGAGGATTAAACCAAATTACAAGTTAAGCCATAAAACTCTAACAAACCGAGCGTTTCAGATAGGCATGACTTTATCTTGTGGTGTCCTGACTTGAAACGGCTCAAGTTGTGAATAATTTGGAAAAGGTGTTGTAATTTAGTTTTTACCAAGACATGTTTCAACTTCACACATAACACATGCACCTAAGTTTGTATTTACTGACTCCAAATGTTCTACAAGTCATTTGAATAATGAAAGGAGTGTAACTAAATAACACGTAAAATGTAACTAAAGTACACCTTTCCCTCATTTGAATTCATTACACAAAATGTTTCAAACTTGCCAATTTGCAGACTTTTCACAACCCTCTTTTTAATTCTGTATTTTGTAGATGAATCGATTAAACATGTAGGCGGCGGTAACAAATTTGCTTTTGGAGGATATTTACTGCTTCGTTCTGCATTAATTATTGGCTTTCAGCAATGATGCGTGAACAGAATACATCAATCTCTCACGATGTGCATGTGTTAGCATTAACCTTGTATAGTCACTGCAGGTTACGAAATAGTAAGCTCCAAGCGAGGAAATGTTATGGAAGGAAGAATACGTGCCTAGATGTTAAAGTCCTTCCTATTCAGTCGTGCAATTCATAAAATAATTAACTTCCATTGATTAACGTTAACTACTGGAGAAAAAGAAGAAGAGGGAGAAGAAGAGGAAGAAGAAGAGGAAGAAGAGGAAGAAGAAGAAGAAGAAGAAGAAGAAGAAGAAGAAGAAGAAGAAGAAGAAGAAAAAGAAGAAGAAGAAGAAGAAAAAGAAGAAAAAGAAGAAAAAGAAGAAGAACAAGAACAAAATGACTTCACACTGTCATCTACTGCAATATTCACAAACACTAGTAAGCTATGACGTTTATATGACGTTGTGACTTGAAAGTGAAGACAAGAACCAGACAGGCATGAGTTTATCGATTTTTCTTTCTATATTTGATTGAGTAAACAGCAGTTCTCATTATGAACTACCCAAGGTCGTCATAGTAATGCGGCGGCATGCCCATTTGTACGCAATTTTTTCCCCTATTTGCAATCGTTGTGATACTCTTTAATTGAAAATCTAATCTCACGCTCAAAATCGAAAACATATATTTAGCTGTAAAGCTTCTTCCAGGAAATACCCAGCTCATTGTTTCAATGCGCTATTTTAATGTTCTTGCTCTGAGTTACTTAGGGAAGCACTGTGAATTATCCAGGTTATTACGTATAAAGATATTATTAGGTGGACCTATAGCACAATAATAACGATAATGAAACTGTGTGTTATATGCATACATGATGATTTATTGAGTTGAGTGGCAACTCCGTTGGATCCCGCCGGGATTTATACACTTTTATCGATTTTTTTAATTCTTTTTGTTCCTATTTTGAAGTTTACTTATTTTATCTTGGATTAATCTGATGTTTTCCTGAACCTTGAACTGTCCGTTACCAACAGCAAAATTACATCTAACCTACACTCTAAGCCCACGGACTCACATAATTACCTACCATCCCTAATCTTGCACTTAACCTACCCCTCATTCTTCTATCTTCTCAGAATTCAAGGAACCAGCAGACCGAGGAATGAATCTTCCAACAATCTAGGGTTTTTTTTTTTTTTTTTTTTTTTTTTTGTATTTCTTATCGCCATCGGTACCCCCACTACACGCCCTATGTTCAAAAATGTCAAAAATGCCGAGTCACTCCGACAGGACCCTTCAACCCCACGGTAGCGTTTTCCCGCCTTCAGAGTTGAGGAAAAATTATCAAACCATTTGGCTCGGGCTTCCAACCCACAGACTCCCTTCAAACAAACCCGTGGTACATTTCCTTATGAAAGTTCACTCCCTCACTGCCAAGTGAAGTATGGGCATTTTGCTAGCAAGTCATACTAATTTTAACGTTTCAGTACAGACTGTTTTGCATGGGAATGCGTTACTCTATATGCAAGACCGATACTCCACACAATCTACATGCGATACTTCAGCGTTGACCAAAATATGAAACAATATTTTATTGTTTTCATATTCGTCTTTTGTAAAGACGGATTTGACCTGTCGCCTAAACGGTCGATCTATCGTTATATGAAAAAAAAACTATATTTATATGAATAAAGATATACCATGTGCTGAAAACAGAACTAAACTATAGCAATTGGTTAGAAACTGAGCCGTAAAACTTCATCAAACTAGATAACGCTTGGCATAGAACTTTTTCCTTTACCTTTCCTTTACATTTCCTTTGGATCGTTTAAATACACTGGTTTAAGATATTCCGGGAATTAAGCACCAAACAATCTCTACCCATGGAAATTATTGATTGACTCTATTGCCACGCAAAGGTTTAGAACAAACATGCGAACAGCTAATTGACTGCATTAACCCTGACGGCGTAATTAGATGGATAAATTGAAAGAAACATTTCAAAAATATTAACCACTAACTCTTACCAGCAGGGTTGTCACGCTGTAATACACCGATATATGAAATTGTTGTAACATATTACCAATGTCATTATGTTGTCCGTTTAACAGGAGGAGCATGCTACCTACTGTTTTACTCTCTCACGGTGTGTGCACATCAAATCATTCGTATCAATTTACGGTACATTGACTGCCTTCCTCTTACCTGCTGCAATTGCAATTGTCGAGTTGTAGTGTGTCGAATGATGTACTGTTTTATTATTTTTGAAACGAAAAAATCTAGACTGGACCAGACTGGAAAAGCTTTTAGCTTCATCTGGTTCCTTTTTTTTTCTTTTGATACGCTATCATTTATATACATGTAATTCTTTTTATGTAAATAAGTTCATCCATCTAAATTGAAAAAATAAACGAAACGAAAATCACAAAGAAGGTTAAAGAGACGGCAGATACTTTTTCTGGAATTCACCGAAAAATATTGTTGGATGAATTTGTGCAAATAAAGTTCACAAAACCGATATCAAGCTTACATTTTGGAAATATTGAATTTCAAGATGGCCACCATTTTTTATGAGATCAGAGGCCGCGGAGCCAATTTTGAAGTGCGGGGGCTAATCATCGAAGCGGCCCAATATGTCCACTTGTTGAGCTTGTGATTTTAACATTTTTATGAATTGATGAATACCAAATAAAAGAGTATCGGAGACCTGAAAGTATTATATCCATTTACCTTAATCAGAAACGCTTTAGCAGTTTATATTTGGCAGAGAAATATATCAAAGCCTCGGACTTTTGTGTTTCGGTCATCATTTTGCGACCTTTTATTTATTTGCCACCTTGACGTATTTGTCAGCGCAGAATCAGCGTAGAAGTTTAAGTATCATGGGTGAATCCGAGAAGGGACGTATCACTTAATTAACAGAGAAAATTATACAGTGTAACTAAAATAGGCTGTAGCAATATTTCCTTAACAGCTGTCATTTTCTCCATGAGTCAACAGAATCTTACAGAAACACACACAGAAACTGCCAGAAAACGAAGACTAAAACCGTAAATGTAATGCTGACGGCAATACAATCAATTGCGGTTAATAGCTATGCAACAACAACAAAGCCACACGCGGCAAAGTTCCTCTTAAAACCAAATTCGATGTCTCTTTGAAGATTTTGAAAGCCAATAATTAACTAGTTTTAGGGGGATATGTAGAAGAGTCATAACTTTGACATGGAAATCTACCATATGTCGTGCCAAATGCTTTACCAAAAGCTGATCATTCTTTTTGCCATGTCTTGCATTAATGAGAGTTAAAATAAGTCATTTGTAGTAAGTATCCTATGGGAATTGTCAATTCTCTGCATTGAATACAGCAGACTCCTTTTGAACATCATTTGTTTTTAAGATACTCATATATGTCACTCGCATGTTATTAATCTTAAGGCTAGGCTCATATCCACGAGCACGCTCTTTATGATCAACACGTTGCTTGTCCTGTATTGCTTTATATTTTTTGTATCGTCTTTTCATTTGTATGGCTACTACATCCGGATACGACTGATTGTATACCGTAAACCCGTTTCTGGTTACATGTAAAATGCTTTAACGGAAAACAAGGCTTTCTTTGATGGATGTCACCGGAATCCACCAAATATTGCCGACCAACAAAAGGAATAGAAAACATGAGAGGCACTCATCCACGAGAGATTCCATCTACGAACATTTGATTGATCTTGGCGCAACAGTTTAGACGAAAGTGCAGAAGGCATTTACAAATAACTTTAGAGTGCAAAGAAATCGCTCTTGGTCGAGTTTACGTATCGCATCATTCATGTAAAAGGATATTGATGACGAGGGACTTAATAATAGATATTTTTTCTCACTAAGTACATGGTTCGGTTAGTGCCACAAAAATTACATCCATCTCTTTTTCGTAACGTATACATTTTGAAATCTTAAATGTTAACATGATGAACCTTACAAACACATAATATGTAAATAAATCACAATCATATATTAAAGTAACAGTTCATATGTGATTTTTCCAATGTAGTTTGAAAAAACCATACGATTGTAATTGATCCTGTTCATTTAATTATTTCAAAGAATTGCACACTCCATCGGGGAGATACACTAATTGCACAGCCTTCCTCAAATATTTAGTGAGCTGACGGCAGCATCGACAGATAGAGTAATCCGGCACGCTCAACGGTTCTCCCGTCGGTACACGTGGCCGAATGAAAGTGTGTAGAAAATAATTGAGGTGAAATGGTAGGATTTCATAAATTTGTTCCAATGTATAAGATATTATATTACCTTCGTACGTTTTCTCCTTCCCCTTTAATGGATATGAACAAGAAAAAGTTCACAGATGCAGGCCTCATATTTCCGATATGAACTCTGATCTATATTAGTAAGGTGAACCCGATAAATGAACACATCGTATTGTATGTCCGATGCCCTAGAAGCCAAAATTGTCTCGTGGGTTTCGAAGGGCAAGCACGCAAATTGTACTAAGACATGGAAACCTCAAGGAGTTTTAAGTTACATCTATAAGAAACTTGGGCTATCGTTAATATTCAACTAGGGTCAAAATTTTGGCAGATAAAATTATGTAAAGAGAGACACGTGACAAGTTACTGATTTTCTTAGACATAAGTAAAAAGTTGAAAACCGACTAAATATCCCTTTCGGGATGCTCAAATCAAATAAAACTTGAAGCAAAATAATTGTTTCTCTAGAGAATTGACTGATATCATTTTCAATCTGGCACCCTCAAATTCTTTATTTAAACAACTTATTAAGATCGATGAAGAAAAGGAAAATGTGTGAGTGACCATGACGAATGGCAATGCGTGATTTTCTTGTTTTAAGAAACATCGTCCTTCGGTATCGTAAAAGTAAATATAAGATGTGTTATGTACATGGTTTCTACCTTTCTCCTTTCAATAAAATACTCTAACACGTTGATAAAAATGGCGGATATAAAGTTAGTACGGCTGAAATGGTTAGCTGCACGTAAAAGTAGTTGCAAGCAGCATTGACCGTATCTTTTACATATCTGTAGATATCCGGTTTTTATAATTTATTCTTCTCTTTCCTCCATTTTTTCGGTAACGAAGCGATACACAGGTATCAAGTACGTCAGAGATACAGAGGTATTAAGTAGGTCGCTTCACTATCCCCGGTGAAAATATTTTACCCCTTCTTGCACTTCTTCCGATGTAGCACATTTGCTGTAGTTTATCTATTGTTCTAAAATTCGTGAGGGGCGGGAAATATGTAGATCGGATCTGTTCCATATAAGGATTTGAAATTACAAATTATAAGAAAAGTAAACAGTGCGTTACCCTGACTCAAATCTTTTTCTCATTTTAGATGCATTCTGTTCTGTTCTAATTACCCATCAGTCTGTCAGTGTATGGAAGCTAAACTTAACTTTTTTAGACATGGGTTTTGACGCTTTGTGTATCACGAGCCCAGCTTTTGAGACAGTTACAACATTTTATATAGAAAAGGCGTATGTTAATCATGAAGAGAAAGCCTACATAACCATTTACGGCTCCCTTGTAAAAGCTCGTAATCCAAGATTTCCAAACTTTAAATGAACCATTAATAAGCGTTTTCGCATTTTACAGCTCAATTTCACTAAACTGATGAGTGTTATTCTTACTCCTCCTAAAGTTATACATCGTCATCGGAGAAGTCTTACGTCACCTAAAGTGAGGGATGGACTGGGAGAACATTTTATGAGCTATCTCGTTAAAAGTCCCAAAGTAAGATTTACAAGGCACTTGTAGCGTCTTCTTTTAGGAAAGAAATAGAGTTGTAAGAAATACTGTATAGATGCACGCTGAAATAATGCAAACTATTAGTAGCTTGGCCTGATCCAACATGTTGACTTATTTTGAACAGCTCTAACCTCTAACTTACACTTTCAGCCAACCGACTCGCATAACTCCATTGTTTGGAGAACTTAACCCAACAGTATTTATAATTAGTTGACCGCGCTCAGTCACATCGGCCTCAATGGCTCAGTGGCCAGAGTATCCGCCTCGAACCAGCGGGAGGTCGCTGGTTCGAATCCTGCTTGACGCTAAGTTTCCCATTTCGAAAAAAAAAATCCTCTTTCTGTATGAAGTGGGTAGAGTTGTCATTGACACTTCCTCTGGGGTCAAACTTACTCCCGGTCCCTTCAACTGTAACTCGTCTAATGTTGTATATTACCTTTTTTGTGTTAAATGCCCTGAAATTGCATACGTGGGAGAGACAGGTGATAGATTTCGACTAAGATTTAATAACCATAAACATTCTATCAGACACAACAAAACGGGTTTCCCTGTAGCAGCTCACTTTAACTTACCTGGCCACTCTTTATCCGATTTACGATTTCTTTTACTTGCAGGCAATTTTCCTTCGGCGGAGAAACGAAAACAATACGAATTGAGCACTATCCTTAAGCTTAAGTCACATATAACAGGGTTAAATAGGGATCTATCAATTTTGAGTAACTACTCCTGGGTACAACAAACGTAATCTTCTTAATCTCTTTAGGCCCATTATGTCTAATTGTTATCTAATTGTAATTCTTTTGTGTTATGCTGTATTCCCTGTATTATTAAGTGCTGGGCTTGCTCGTAGTTCAGCTTGTTGACTTCCATTTTGTCGTTAACAACTGAGGAAGAGCGAGGTAGCTTGAAATATATTGTTTTCTATGATTTACTGGATATGATGAAGGCGTTACCCTCTCTTTTTTCATTATATTGGAAATCCAGTACGCGTACTTCAACATGTATATATATATATATGTATATATATATATATTTATATATATATATATATATATATATATATATATATATATATATATAAATATTTATATATATATATATATATATAATATATATATTTATATATATAATATATATATATATATAATATGTATATATATATATATAAATGTATTTATTTATTTATTTATATATACCTGTGGTGGAGTTTCCGCAACTTTTTACCACCACTTATAACTATTTGTATACTACTGTTAGCTATTTTTTCAATGGTGCTACCATTGCTCTAACATATATGGAATGGACATTTGTTCACGTTTGTAAGTGCGTGTGCGTGCGCGAAAATTGTAAATGAAAACTGGCCGTCTGGCTGGTTTTGTGTTTTCTTGATCTAAACTTTACATTCACCTGCGTGTTGAAAAAGGTATTTATAGTGATGTGTCGTGGTAGTTCGCCAAGCATGTTTTAACATTTAAGTAAACGGATATACACTTACCTCTCAATTAATAATATGATTAAACAGGCTGAGATGGATTCTGTCTGTTTCTTGTTTGCCTTATGAAGTTATTCTCTCTCAGGTAAAAAGTTTCTTACAGAGGCTGGACAGAAATGGTAACGTTGTTTTTATAATTCCCGCATACACCAGTCTCGTAAAGAAAACAAGTTTTTTTTTTTACATCCACTAGACTGAAGCCGTTTTCAAATAAGTGTCCGTCGTTATAAACACGCTGTAACGAATATTCCAATATCGCAAAGAGAGATGACTTGCGATAACTTGTCTTCACTGTATAGTCACTCCCAGCTAGTCTATGGTGATATCCAATCACAAATGACGAGAGTGAAGCTGCTTACCAAGAACAGTTGATATTACCTGTCGCATAGACGTCCTTTCTCTCTATGTCGTCAGTCATTACAATGATAGTACTATTAGATAACGCTTATGTTACACATGGTGGAATATGTAACTTGAAATGAATCAAATATCTTGAAAGACAGAAATGGGATGCTTGAACTTATCAAGTTGTTGCTTTTGTGAAAAAAGTCAATGTGCATGGTGCTGCACACATCATGAAACTCTATAGGAGTAACAGCTGAATTTGGAAAATCATGACAGTCCCTACACTTTAATTACACATATAGCAGTATTTTCTAAAGCGACTAGTGACTAGTGACTCAGTGACTACAGAACCGATTATCACTCTCCTTCAATCTTCGACACAATTCCATTTTTATTATTCAATTAAGAAAGCTATTCAGAAGCTCAGATTTTGTCAAAATCAAATTCACACAGTATTATCGCTGGTGCTCTGGTGGCCTACAGAGGAGACACGTGAGTTGATAGTCGTTATTGCATTCAAAAAGATAAACGCAACGGTTACTCTCAGACTGGAATCTGGTTCGGACTTTCTATTAAATATATATTAAGTACACAAATGCATGTACGTCTTAATGACAATTGAATGAAATACATGCTTATTTGTTTTATTATTTTAATATTACTTTGAATTGGAAGGAAGGATATAACCACTCTCTTCATTTCAGCGGCAAATCTATATTTGTATGTATATATATATATATATATATATATATGTATATATATATATATATAAATATATATATATATATATATATACGGAATATATATATATATATATACGGAATATATATATATATATATATATATACAGCATATATGTATACGGAAGTGTAGATGTGACGTTGCGATTTCTAAATAGAGAAACTGAAGAAATGAAAATTTTTTGTATATATATATATATATAATACATATACTATATACATATTTATAATTCGGGAGAAGCCAATTGTTCTACCAAGTTCAAAATTATTTGTATAATTTGCTTCCACCGCAGATACGCTTTACGTGTTACTGTCTTAGTTTTAATAAACCAACTTCCCCTTGGACGACAACGTATTTTTCATTGTGTGGTGTTACTCTAGTTAGTTTATCCATCTATAATAATTCCATGGTTTCAGGCATTGAAGCATTATTGGTGTTTCAAAAGATATTTTAAACATGGGTATTATTGTATGGCAAATTTTAAATGTAGCAACCCCGTCATTTTCAGGACAGATAAATGTATACATATAGCCATTTATTTAAATCAAAACGCGTTGCCAACAGCAATTTGAGACAAAGCGTTAATAATACGTGTGTGGCGAAAAAGGGGAGGGAGTGTATAAGACTAGCGTGATTTTTATTGGAATGGTCACGTCAAGGATTATGGTAAACTGTCAGGTCGTTGACGGTAAGCGAGAGAAAACCGCCTCATGATTTGCCGAAAAGCCTGAGGATTTCTTTTAACTCATTAAAATAATGAAATTTTAGAGGCGTCTCTCAACTATGGCAGCAGTGTTTACGGAAGGTTTACTGAGAAGGGAAAAATTGGCAGACACGGAACTCTGACTTATTAACTACGAGTAAGGAGATATAAGGCTGATTTATCAAAGATGTGAGTAACAAATAATAACGAAACACTATAGGCTGGTGAATTGTAGCACTGTTTGTGTAATAATTTTATGCATGTATATCAATCTACAGTTAATTCCCCTTCGTTTTTTACTTAAGATTCATAAAATAGAAAATCGAGAGAAAGTCTCTCATTTTTAAGTTATGGATTATGTGACAATTATTTTGTTACGTAATATTTTGGAGAACTGAAGTCTTAATAGTTTATTTCGTCTACGCTATGATGATTTCGTGAAAAGACAATTGTTCTGTTCGTAAAGAGTCTGAAGACAACACCAAATAACTGTGTGCTGCCACATTGTCCAACCAAGGGCTTGTATAGACCTTTCTTCATAGGGGACTATAACTGAAGCGACCGGCCCCACGAGCGCTTTAGCGCGTGGACTGTGTGTATGGAAAGGGACGTCCCCCTCCCACGAGGAGAAGGGTGTAGGAAGCTGTCTCCTCCCACGATTTGAAGCTTTTTATTTTTTAATGTGAACATATGTGATTTGGTGCAAAATTTATAGGGTATTTTGTATGCTTAAGGAGACCCATTATTATGTATTTATAAACTATTTTCTTAGAATTACCGCATTGAAATCAAAGACGCACCAATTGCTGGCAAATTATTTGGTTTGCGGGAAGCGCAAGAAAATTTGGTCCAAAATTCCTCCCCGATCGCTGAAAAACGCACCTCCCAGGCCTGTTTACCGTTAATAAGTGGGAAACACCAGCAATATTGTAAAAAATATCGAAAATATGCTAATTGGGAGCCCTGCCCCTTCGCCCCTCACCCCTGTGACTACGCGTGTGCCTCACTATACAAACCCCGGTTCGACAACATTTATTTGAGTCATTCCCTGGATTTACAACACAATTCAAAAAATAATACAACGAATCAAAACTAAAGAGACTTGGGAGGAAACTCAGAAAAGCTCCACAGAGCTTATAAAAGAGCCCTCCGTAAAATAACAAAAAGAAAGTAAACAAAAGGAAAGAGAATACAGAAAAACAACAACAGGAAAATCAAAGAGAGGAAACTAGGGAGAAGGGAGACTGGGAAGAAGAGTCATCTACATTTACTCATCAGAAAAAGTTTTAGGGATTTCTTAAATAGGCTTAAGGAGTTCCACCTTTGAATGTTATTGGGAGAGAGTACCAAAGACTGGGTCCAGTAAAACGAATTGTTTGCTGCGAAAATGATAGCCTACATGAGGGTGTAGAAAGAGAATTCATGGAACGTGGAAAGTGTGTGTGTCTCATGTCGAAAGTGAAACATGGATTTGAAGATATTTAGCAGATATTAATAAACTTCCGATCTAAGCAATTTACATGCATGGCTTCACATTTGTTGTACAGCACATAGCAGTACGTGAATTTAGTACACAAACGTACCGATGTTTGTACTGTATTGCGGATTGTGCATGAAAAGCGTGTTGGACAATGCTTGGTGCACAGCTAGCTGCTTCGAGTTGTCGCTAGACTCTGAATAGTGCACGCTGCACATTGTAATGTCGGCGCCAGCTTTCGCATTCACCTAAGGACATGTGAAAGAAATGCAGACTTTCATTTTCATCCTTTCATCTATTAGATAGCCTAAACGAACTATTTTTCCACCAAGCATTATTCATTTACTTTGAGATTTCAAAGTATTATGAAAAGAACAGTGGCGTAGCTAGGATTTTTTCCAGGGGGGGGCAAAGGTATGAAATTTCCCCAAAACTTTTCCCGGTCAATGTGTATGTATTTGATATAAAATATGCAAACTTACAAGTATAACAACATTACCTTGACATTTTGTAATATTACCTGCATTTTAATCTTAAAGTATAACATAGAGCAATCGGAAATAACAAAGTATATTATTTTGGTAAACAATATCCGGTTTATTTGTATGTACTAAAGCAGTGGCGTACGCAGGATTTCTCTGAAGGGGGGGGGGGGGATGCAGTATGGTCTAAGGGGAGGGGTGTCCGGAAATTATTTGACGTTTTCAAGTAGCCTACATGCAAAATGGTGCAACATTTTCGACTTTAACAGGAACGGTGTTTAAGGTTGAATCGTGGTGGTTCATGAGGATAAAACTGAAACTTTTGTGTCTTTACATGCACTCTTATGCCATTTATGCTACCTTACGAAGTAAAACTTGTCATTAAATTTGCACACTTTTAGAAGTCCAAATAAAAGAGCATTGGTCGGTATTTGTGGTTTTTCTTGGTCACAAAATGTTATTTTGTCATAAAGATTATCTAAGCGGAGCGCCACCATTGGTTGGCGCGGAGCGTAGAGAAAATTTGGAAAAATCAGACCCCTTAGATGGCCGGAAATAGCATTTTCCAGGCTAATACGAAGAATCTAGCCAGTCGCTTTCTTCTTTTGTCGTTTGCAATAAAATGCTCACTTCAAAATATGTTCGCAAACTGCAAAGTGATCAGAAAGTTAAGAGCTAATTTTACTCTAAAAATGTAATTTTGCCCAAAAGACCGAGCGAAGCGCCACCATTGGCTGGTGCGGAGCGTAAAGAAAATTTCGAAAAATCAGACCTCTCAGATGGTTAAAATAGCGTATTTATGCTTGTAAAGAGAATCTAAACATGTAGTCTTTTTTATCGATGCCACCAGTGGGAAATAGAGTCTACCTTTTTAAGTAAAAATTGGAATTTGACAGAATTTGCCTAGGTCTATTTGTAGGAATAAAAAAATTGGCATCACTGAAAGATCTTGCAAGGACAATCCTTCCCTTTTGAAAAATTTTGAAAAATTGGGTGTCCTTTTAAGCATTCTGGTGCCACATATGCTATCTTTTGAAGTAAAATCTGTGTTAATAAAGTTAGACTACGTACTTTTAAGAACAAAGAAAAAATGGCATCAGTGAGGGGGCATGGCCCAATGGTCTCCTCTTCGCACGACACTAAGGAGGCCTAATAGTGGCTCGATCACACAGGATATCCTGTGAGAAAAGCAGTCTGTTATGTGTAGAAGGCCACAAGGTACTCATTGTCCATTTATTGATACACTCAAAGTGAGCAGAAAGCTATTTTCCCGAACTAGCTTGTAAGTTTCCAAGGATTAGGCTAAGTAACAAAATCTAAGTGTGCCAACGGTTCCCGTTAATTCTAATTTCTAGATTAACTTTAAGTTTATCGTTGGCCATGGATTGTTTCAGCCCGATCCATCGTTATGTACACAGAGTAAAATCGTACAGCTACTGCTAGCTTGTAGAAGAACATAACAACCTCGGGGGTCTACGGTAGTGACTTGTCAGTTTTCACATCCTTTTACTGATGAATTCCCAAAGTATCACCTGAATAACAGCTTCCTGTGCACTGAAATGCACTGATCATAACCCCCGTGCGTATACAAGCACAAGAGAACATGCAATCTGCTACGCGACGAGGGCATTTCAGTGGAACACGAATTGGACCGGTTCCTGAGACACTGACGAAATCTGAGTTAATTTGTTGCATGAAAATACGAATTATGTATTTGAAATGTCTCACAATTTCTTATTCTAACAAAAATTCTGAGAAATTTTTGTGAAATTTTTGTAATAATAAGAAGATTCATCAAATTTCCCCAAAAATTTTTCCAGGGGGGGCAACTTGCCCCCCCTGCCCCCCCCCCCCCCAGTAGCTACGCCACTGGAAAAGAAGTTTCATTCTGGCTATGCATTTCGGCCAGTTGTGCACATAGGCCTAACGTCATACAAGCACACACATGTTCGTTGCATTAGGCTAGTTACGAGTCTGATACAAGTGACTCTGACGCACATATTAGCATACTAGCGAAAAATGTGTCCGGACAAGTGACTTATAAGGAATGAAAGCCCGACGGACAAGCGACAAACCAATGCTAATTTCGAACCCTGGTAATAACTTATTTGCACAGAACCATGTGCGTACTTTGAATAATTCATTGCTAACAATATCCATTAAAGTCTTAGAATCTTCATGCGAACAGAAAATATTAGTATCATCGGCGTACAATATAAAGTGTAGCTTGTCACTGGACTTACATAGATGATTAATGTAGATAATAAAGATAAGAATCCCAAGAATGGAGCCCTGAGGGACACCACAATTAATAGGTAGGTAATTTGAATGTACATTACTAATGACTACGAAATGTTTTCTATTACATAAATAGTTCCTAAACGAACTGAGTTTAACATCTCGGACACCGTAGTAGGATAATTTACTTAGTAGTGATTTATGATGTAGACAATCAAATGCCTTGGAGAGGTCTAGAAATGTTCCAACAACAAAAAGGTTTTTCTAAAAAGCATTGGTCAACAAATCGGTGAAATGTAAAAGAGCATGTGTAGTTGAGCGACCTGGAAGGAAACCAAACTGAAAATCATACAACATGTCAAACCTAACTAAAAAAATTATTAAATCTATGAAACATTAACTTCTCAATAATTTTGGAAAAACATGTTAATACAGATTTAGACCTATAATTACTTACATCATTCCTATTTCCGTTCTTAAATACATGAATGACACGGGCAATTTTGAGAGCTTTGGGAACAATACCCTGCTGAAGCGATAGATTAAATACGTGTACTAAAGGATCACTTATCAGAGAAGCAACAGCTTTTGCCACTTTTGGCGATATTTCATCGGGACCTGCAGCCTCGGGAGAACTTCACCATGGTTGGTTCTTACAAGGTATATAGGGTTTGGATTTGGGGATCTGAGATAATGACCAAAGGAGGTAGTGGAAACCTCAGGAATACTGCTTTGAATTCTTATACCAACATAAGTTGGTACAACAGGACATTTACATCGTTTTTTATTTCTTATTTTCCCTCAGTGATGGGCCCGGCATTTCGTCCATTTGCCCATAAACCCATTGGTTGAATGGGCTGGAAACTGGACCGTAAAACTCCATCACACTAACTAACTGAAACCTTTCTCCGCCCTACTCACTCCTCTTCCCATGTCTATGGATAGGCAGTTTGCAGTACTCTTCTGTAATTTACGTCATTGCTACCATTTCGCAACATATCTCTCGCTCCCATCTTCATTACGTTTCTTCCCTTCTTCTTTTTCTTCATTTTTCTTCTTTTCACTCTCTTCCTTCTTCTTTGCTTTCTTTCTCCTCTTCCTTTTTTCTCCCTCTCTCATTTTTCTCCCCTATCAATGGGAGGGGGTCATGGCCCGCATGGGCAACTGCCCACGCCGGTGAGTCCAACAAAATTAAAATGGGTGGAATGACATCAGGTAGATGTTATGAGTAACAGCTCTCTAATGAAGCAAACCTACTGGGCCTTCATGATTATATACGCACATTGATATCAGTGAAGAACTGTTTAAAGACTATTTAGGTAAATCCAAATTCGTGCAAATTGCAACTAGTCTAGCATGCCGCTCATTAATATTCACGTCAATGGTCGCATACATTAGGCATTGGCTATGTTTTTAATATGAAGAACGTAATACATCAACACATCCAGTTCAAGAAGTGCTAAAATCAAACATAATGGAAATCTTATGGTTGTTGGGGGGCTCTTAGCCGAAAGTTCGGTGGCTTCATTAATTGAAAGTGGACCATTATTTGTCATAATTTGAGGTTTGTTTGTCATAATTTAGAGGTTAATTAAAGAAATCGGGCCTTTTAGAGGACAGTTGGAAAAACTGGGATATATAATACACCCTACTAAAACCCAGAACTAAAAATTTGTAGGGGTAGTGGTTGCCATCGGAGATAACATTTGTTATTATACCAGGTCGCTGATTATATGCGACATAGCTTCCACACTAGATTAGCAAAATACTCCTCTGGTGGGGCGAGGGGGGGGGGTTCTCGTCAGGGTGACAGTACTTCCACCAGTACTGGCGAGGGGGGGGGGGGTGGGCGTTCTCGTAAGGGTGACAGTACTTCCATCACTTGAGACTCCTGTTGTTTTGTATTGTTGCCTTCTGCTGTGATTAGAAATGTTGCTTCACCTTAATTAAATTATTCATTATTGCATTTTAAAAACAACACATTATCAGTAGTACGGTGACACGACGAGATCGTAACTGCAAAAATGGACATCTTGTTATGAGATTTCATTGACGTATCCTTGAGCAATCGTTCCACCAAGTTTACTAAGCTTCCTACTTTGAGCACGAAGTGAATTCTGATGGTGTCCTACATAAGTGCGTTCCTCCCTTTCAAACGTTGTGCAAGTAAGAGTCTAATTTTCAAATATTAATCGATTCTATTCGCAGAGTCCGTCCAACTTCATACAAATTACTTATGCAACATTACTGACGTACGTACGTGAAACATCTGCCTTCTATTTTTATTACGAATATAGTATTTTGTAATATATCAATGCTGTCAATGTTGAAAGTACTTAAGAGTTTGATGAATTATTAGTGAAGCACGAAAAAGATCCATAAAAAAACTGAAAAACGCAGGAATAAAACATCAAGAATATGGATAACGTACAAACTGTCATTGCTAAAAATATGTTTCAGTAACTTAATTCATTCATCTTTACCCATAAATTTTTTGGAAGGCAGTGTGACATGTGAGCAACATGCCCTGATTTTACTTGGCAGTGTAGAGAGTGAACGTTTCTAATAATCTGTTCAAATTATGTCAATATCTTTTATGGTTCTTAAGATAAAACTCCTCTAGGTTTGAATATTTCTGCACCAACTTGTTGTTATGTGTTTTTATGTGTTAACATTTCTTTTGCTAACCCTGTATTAATTGTCTTTAATTAATCATCAGATAGTTTATGGTTTGGTAAGTGGTAGTGATGATTTTAAAGAACATAATTAAAACTTCCGAAATAAAACTCCCAGGACAAACAAATGTTACAATTGACCTTGAAATGTACATTGTAAAAGCAAAGGATAACATCAGCACTGTAGGCCTACATAGCATATGTCCCTCTTATGACATTACAAGATTGGCATGTTGGGCCCATATCTGTTAATGATCTATGCAGTGCAAATTAGAAATTGTCCTTTAAAATGGTCATTTTTTTACAGATTTTTATTGCATTGGGGCAATGTTTTTGGTTTTTAATGCTTTTCACATCGAATACTAAATTTTTTCGTTCATGTCTCACGACCTTTAAACCTGAAATTCTTTTTGTAAATAAATTCTTGCATTTAGTTAGAAATGGTAAACAAATTCTGCATTTAACACTGTAAGTCATGGGCATGATTCTTTACGCACTTTCATGCTGAGTCTGGGGACAAAATGCGCTTATGACGGGATAATTAATTACATGTGTGTACGACGATGTGAGGGGGCGTTCCAATGCTCGTCTGTTTGCGCTAGTTTGAGAGTGTTCGTTGAGTATAACATACATTCAAAAACACACGTAGAGACTTTTCTTGTACCACGGATACAGTTTCATTTGCTTTGTTTTAATGTTTTAGATAATTACATTTTTCATATTTCCTTATGGGTGACAGTACTCAAATTTTTCTTTTGACTAACAGTCAATAGAATTTTGTTTTGCCTTCAAAACCGAGTAGGTCGTATTATATCCCATTCCGTGCAATAAGACTTCGTAAGGCGACTGCCGGGAAGTCACACTCCTACTCAGTAGCTTATCTTAATGTTTATTCCATCGCAAAAATATTTTGGAACCCCTTGAGAAGTTATTGCTGACAAACATGGTGGTACGAAATATTATGAATCCTTTTTGTTATTTTGTATATTACTTGAATAGTTATATCAAATACGCATCCAGGAAGGAAAGGAAGCTGTGTAAAAATATTTGGTCAGAAGTTTAAAACAAGGCAATAAGGCAATTTCAGTGACGTTTTTATTTTATCAACACGCTCAGTAAGAGTACTTGCTGTAAATACGCCTACCCCGTGCGCGTTTTCCCTTCAATGTCGGGCAAACTCAATCGCGTGACGTCACACGCAATTGCCTTATAGAGATGGCAGTTTGGCAGTTTATAGTCTACTTAAGTTTTCTAGGACTGTGTGACGTAAGCTCATTACGCTTTAGAGTGCTTTTACTACAAATAAGGTAACATTCAAGTAAAACTATGTAAAATCAAGCTTCACTTCACCACAATTTCATTATGAATCAGCAGTATATTATTGTTGGTTTTCATTATGTTAAGAAATGCTTACGGTTGTTATCCTACTTCAGAGCGGGCACCTCAAAGAAAGAATAAATGTCAGTTCGTGTTGCCGTCTAAATGAAAAACAAGTCAAAAGAAATGAGACCCTATTCTAAATATTTTCCAGACAAAATTCGGATTACCGTAATAAATTAAGATGAAAGTCTAAATGACATGCAAATGCTTTCGTCAAGAATTATTGTCACCATTCTAGCAGTCTAGTATGTTTTGGAAAGTGGCACATTCTGTAACTTATGCAAATCTCGATAGACATAAATGCTAACAAACTAATTGGAAAACGGTTCTTTAATTTAGAGCAATACCTGTTAAACTAGTGACTTAATCAAAAGAAACAAAAATTTTTTCGATCTTAGTCTAACTTTCCAGTGGGTGAAATACCGTATTGCTACGTAATGTGGCAGTTTGACCTTGAGATATTTCTTAAAACTCAAAATTACTGCTATCTTCAACGGAGCTTTCCTAATGTATAATGGTTGCGTGACAGAGAGCCTAAACTCCCTGTTTTTTATAAGCAGAATCAAGCAGACTGGATCGTCAAGCATGCCTGATTTTGACTATCATAAATTACTGGATTTATTACTCCGTTCTGCCAACCAACTTTCCTTCAGATAACCACAGAGCCATATGCAAATCTAGATATTCGTTAAACGATGGATATTGTTATTCTTAGCTCAGGACATTTGCTGACGAATCGAGTTTCATGACTGAATGACAATAAACATAATGCTACTTATTTGATATTTTTGAAATATTGGTTGGAATTAAAGTGCAAAAAATTGTGTTGTTGGTTTATGTGAATGAAGGATGAATGGCTGCTTAAGTGTCTTCAGCATGTAATTTTCACTTTTATTACCCTGCAAAGACTGACAATGTACCGGCCAGGGAGTTTCTTTGGATTCAAAGTTGGAGCATCGTCGCCATGCGCGATAATCAGTTACCCCGCGCTTATAGCTGTAGTAATTTTAAAACGATAACTAAAATACAACATGTTTAGTTTAATTACGAAACAGAAAACAACTGATATTTTCAAATGATTCCTTTCAGCCAGGCGAAGGAAGCGGGGGCTGGGGCGATATCCCCCAGTGATAAATAAGGGGGAATGCTTCCGCCCTCAACTTCCCGGGTCAGAAAACCTTTTTTTCTTTTCATTTTTCCATATCTCAACATAAGCATATTTTTTCCGGCACGCTTTTGCGCGCCGCAAAGTGCAATATAAAAATGCATTAGTTCTCGTCATACACCAGTTTAGTAAACTTTTCCGAGCTCTGGAAATTACAAAATCGGATATTTACTACATGTGACACCTCATCATCAAGAGACACCGGCAGCTATATATTGCTATTTTTGCATACTGCCTTTCATAGAATTCCGAATTTTCTTCAACGAAAACTCTTGATTTTGAAATATTTTGTCTAAAAGCAACACCAAAATTTGGGAAACTTTTGAAACGTCATCGGAGAGTGTCAGTATGTAGGCCTTAGATACCATAAGGTAGCAACAACGATTCAGTTGTCGTTCTCATGCAGATATACCACCAATATATGAACAAAGGGCAAATTCTTCAGTGATCCCCTAACTCTGTAAATTTCCTTACAATACGTCCCTGATACAGCGTTGTTCACACTTGGAAGAAAAATCGAAAACTTAGCTACTACTTACAAGCCCGAGACATGCCATGTCTGAAAAGTTGCAATTGCTTCGCGCCAACTGAAGATAGTCTTTCGAGCATAACAGGACTTTACATTCCAGGCAGGGAAACATTGGCCTACCGTACTCAATGCTCATACACACCTATCGTTGCATACCTTTCAACCCTGTCAGTTGTGTATCCTGTGTAGATGGATTCTTTAGTCTTTTAAGTGTCAAATTGTTACCAATGTTCAATGTTGCCGAGAAGTGCCATAGCTACAGGGGACGAGGACGATTGCCCCCTGGCTGGAAAAAGTGAAAAATTCGGAAATTTGCCATTTGATAAACTAGCCAAATACAGTGCGGTTTCCCTAACTTTTCTTTCATAAAATTCCGCATTCTTCCTAACACAAGCTCCATATTTGTATTTATTAGTTTTTTAAAAAGGAAAAATTTTCCGCGCACTTCGCGCGCCCCGAATCGCAACCCTTAATGCAATGAGTGGTCGTCGCAGTCAGTGGTAAATTTTTTTGAACATCTACAGGGCCTTTTCCCTAAAAGTTTCTTCAATATAGGCTTTTAATTTTTAAATATATTGTCTAAAAAGGCAACAAAGCTTCGGGAGCCTTTTCGAAAGTCGTCCAGAAGCCTCAGTCCGCACTCCTTAAAAAACATTATGTAACAACATAACAACTTCAGTCGACATGCTATTTCAGATAAATGCTAAAGGGAAACGCAGATTCTTTGATAGCCCCCCCCCCCCCCCATATTTAAATTTCCTCACAGGAATCCCTGAATGTAAACTATTCCATGTAATACAAACTCTACATTTAGAAATGTGCAAAATGACCCAAATTGCGCGCCGCAAATTACGTTCCTCACACAGTAGTGTTCTTACTAAAGAAAAAATCAGATTTTTTTTATTTAAAATCATTGTTCTTGCTCGTAAAAAAGGAAAAAAAATTAGCATAAAAAATGTACCTTTTGGTCAATGGGGTAGGGTGAGGTGCATGGGTCCAAAATTGTTCCCCCCACCCCCCCCCACCCCGCCCCGCTCCACTTTCAAATTGCTTCCTAGGCCAATGCTTTCAGCAATCATATTTGATCATTGGATGTGGTGATAATTTGTCAATATGAATTTGACACGTTTACCTACCGGAATGCTAACCTTTGCAAACTGGAAATGAGGTTTGAACACGATTTAAAAGGCAAGAGCAATCACTTCAACTTGAAGTAGTGCATTAGACTACCCTGTTTCATGACTGGCTGTTGAACGTCATGTGACAACTATTTTTCTCTTCAAATACGAAATTTACTAGAAATAACTGCTTTGGTTACCTTGGATATGCAATACTGAAGTTGTCAAATATGCTGAAAAATACTTTGAAAAGAAATAAGAGGAAAAGTTGCGATATTTATTTGTTAATTTCAAAATAAGCTTTGGGGACTGCTCTTGACCTTTAACATAAAAATTACAGTGACCAGGGTTGTTGATTTTTTTAATTTTTTTAAAAATAAAAAAAATAATCGGATTTTAATGATTTTAATCGGATTTTAATGATCTTAATCAGATTTTTTTATTTTTTTTTATTTCTAAAAGGTTTGACGTCACAAAATTTCCTGGATGCTAGTGTTTACTCCCTAACCTACAGAGATGAAGTTTTCAGCCTCCAGGGCTATCATTTGCAAAACAAAACAAAAAAATGTATGGAAAAATGAAAATAAGTACAGCCTACTGTAGCAGAGTATATACATGAAACCTATAACCCAACCTCCCTGGTTCCTAATAATATTTGCACATGATCAAAGTACTGTGCTGTATGAAAGTGTTGTGCATATTAAAAAGACAGTGATTTCAAATGTAGAAATTTGGAGAACGTAACTAAATATTCCCAAAAGAAAGTGGTAACTGAACAATACACTCTAAAAAAGTATTAACCAACCTGGGCAAAAATTACCCAACCGTTGGTTCCGTATGCCTCCTAACCGGAATTGAAAAAAATGCCCAGCTCAGTTGGTAAAGCGTTTTACGCATTAGTTGGGCAATTACCCAACCATTTCACCCAACTACTTTTGCCCAACATATGGCTAAAATTTGAACCAACACGTTTGTCCACCAGCTGTACTGTTGGTTACTTGTTTGGATATCAATATAACCTGATATATTATTATATGATCTGGATAAGACGGAGATTTAGCAAAGTACCCTAAAATCTACACCGTTTGTCCTCCAAGAGTGGTTGGGGCACCAGTGGCGATTCTTTTTTTCTAAAAGTCCCCTCGACTCTCTGGCGAAGAGCCAAGGGGCGAAAACTGAACATTTACTCCCGGAGGAGTTCTTCCCCCATAAGAAGCTAAACGTGCCAAACGGACAAGTACGCCCTCTAAAGGGCAAACATGTGTGGTCCTGCTCTAGACTGGGTGAGTAGAACAGAAGCCACACCCTGGATGCAGTTTAACGTCGTGCCCAGTGTTCTGTTTTTCTAAAAGTCCCCTAGACTCTCTGGCGAAGAGCCAAGGAGCAAAAACCAAACATTTACTCCCGGAGGAGTTCTGCTCCCTTAAGGATCTAAACGTTCCGAACGGACAAAAACTCCCTCTAAAGGGCAAACACGTGTGGTCCTGCTCTAGACTGGCTGAGTAGAACAGAAGCCACACCCTGGTTGCAGTATAACATCATGCCCGGGAAGCCCCATCGTACTTGGTAAGTAAACAGTAGAGTGTGTAGTTTGAAGTAATAATTCAATCGTAAACATTGTATTTCTTCTCCGTTGATTACGTAGTAGTGAAAACATTTTTCTCTATGACCGCCATTGGTCTTTAAGTAATTTCGTCCAGATTTTTACTGCTATTCTACCGTTAGCTTTTTATTTACCAAATACAACCTTATTCAACCATGAGATCTTATAATGAACCACTTATATTACAATAATTATCTGTAAAATTAACTGATCTTTAGCTAATAATCTGATTGGTCAATTACATTTTATCCACTTGCTGGGTACTTTAAAACTTGCCCAACACATTTTACAGACACCTGGATTTTACCCAACCTTAATTTGCCCAACAATATGGGTACAGTTGTTTACCCATTTGTTGAGCAATTATTTGCCTATGTTGGGCATTTTGTATTTTGCCCAACGCTTTTACCCAACAGCTTTTAGAGTGTACACACCAACAATCCTTGGAAAAAAGTATTGTGTAGGCTATAGGCATACAGTATGTTGAACTAGGGAGTTTAAATGATTCCTGGTTGAAACTGGAAACTAGTACTCCTTGTTAGTAAACTCACTGCACAATGGTTTCATAGTACCTGTAGATGTACTGGCAATTGATTTCACTATGTAGAACTTAATGGTAAATGGAATGCACTGCAACAATGTCCAGTGTTCATTAATTAATAAGTCAATCCATCTATCAATTCTCAACATTTCTAGTACTTCGACTTAGTAAGATCTCACTGGGCATGGTATGGTTCATGATATCAGGGACGGTAAAATGCAAAAATAATTGAACCCCCTTCCTGGTTCATAGAGTAAGAATTTCATAAGCATCCTGTCTTTGAATCAACCCAAAATGAGCACCTTACACCACACCGTGGTACAGTATTACTAATATACCTGATATTTGTAACTTGTGGCCAGGACAGTGGAGATACTGTCCAATACTTACACTTTTATTTATTTGCGGGTCCTACTGTCCTCAACCAGCTTCATGAAAAAGGCTCATGATCACTCTAAATTTGGTTGATTTTTCCATGAAATACTATACATTTCACCTGAACTGTTACATTGACAGTCTATGGGGTCAATACTGATGCATCTCTTACTAGGGGTGTATTTTGTGTTTAATCATTTTGAACTGTGTTGTTTGTTCACAAATTAGTTGAATTCAGTGAATAAACGAACCAAAAATAAATTTTTCTGACCATAAATAAAATTTTTCCACTAAAGTGATTTATATCAATGATTTTTTTGAAAAAAATCATTTGATTAAAATCGCGATTTAAATCAGTGGTTTTAATCAGGGGGATTAAAATCAAACAATCCTGACAGTGACGGCTCTCTCAAATATTCCCCAGCTATAAGAGAAGACATGATTCCTCATATCATACTATTAGTTTTGACTTTTTCGTCGACACTCTTAAACACTCTTCATGCAAATGTCAGTTATTAAACCGCGCGCCTCTTGTATGCAAGTGTTTACTAGATTTGTAATTCCCAGCAACTTATACGTTGCATTCATTTACAATATTTCAACAAGCGAGTATTAACTCTAACTGCTTCAAAAAATCAATGTTATCACAAATCTAACATTTTCGAAACAGGAGGGCGGATTCTGTAAGTGTGAAAATTAAATTCACTGTTAAAGCAGTTCCGTTTGATATTAAGTCAAAATTGACATTTAAATTAACCCAAGACTGTATTTTATTTTGCAAAAATTCATGACTTCAAACCTTCTGGTAAAATTAAGTGCAAAATTCTCCACATTGCGTAATTGAAGTTATTAAAAAGGAAGTGAAAATACTGTACGTGTCGGTGGACATGTTGCAGGTTGTTGTGCCGTAGGTACCAAACAACAAGCAAAATTTACGGACATCGATGTAGGTATGTGTGTGTGTGAGAGAGAGAGGGAGAGCTAAAAATACCCCATTGATGTTTATCCTTCCAAGTATTATGACCTTGTTCGCTAAGTAGGCCGCCAGGGCGTTTTGGATTCTGTGAGTGTGAAAGTAAGTGTATGTGCATTAAACAATTTTATTTTCAACAACTGCTAAACAGAGTCGTCACGATTATGCAAGGAGTAGGGGTAAACAGCGACATGACAAGCGGATGGACTGGGTGAACTATTCCCCAGGGTTCAGGGGCCTCAAGCAACCCTTGGTTGACACGCACAGGGTTCCGCTCTTACACTGTAACACTATAGAAATTGATGGGGTCTTAACAAATAGATTATTGGGCCCTTGCTGTCTTTTACAAAGAGCACGTCGGCGAAACCAAACTTTTAACTGCTTCCCAAAGAAGCTATATGTCTCCTTAAGGACAACATTTGCCCAATCTAGAGGCTCTCAGACCATTAACATCATTGACTTACAGAAGTAGGCGTGGAACCATGAACTCCATTGCGCACGCTTCTCATCGTTGCACTCTACGCACGTTGCTTTGTCACACTTTGTAAACACGTTTAAATTCTAAACATGTTTAACAACTAAACACTTAGTGTTTCTTGGTGTTTAGCGATTTAAAGTGTTTTAAAACGCAATGTTTAATAAGACACGCTTGTTTAGCATCTAAACATGTTTACAACGAGGGGGAAGAAGTGTTTTGAAAAGCATTTAACACCTAAACACCTTTGCTTAGAGTGTGCACGTGATTAAATTAACCATAGACAGGACTTGTTCTATTTCATTTACTGAAACTTCGTCTCCTTTTCTTTTGTTCCATACAGTACTTTATCTATACTATCCTGTCTCCACCCTACGATCCCACTTTCACACAGTGCATGGATTACCATGTTTTTCTGATAACAGGATCATGACAGACTAAAGATAGGGAAAAAAACTACATGAAAAATGTTCCAAAAAAAGAAAGCGAGCAGGGCGTCGATTGAGATTCCTTGATGAGAGCCTATGCTTGCAGAAATCACTATATGCTCAACAATGACATCAAACTATGATGCTGCTTCTTGTACCAAGTAGTCAATAAGGAAGCTCGATAATTTGTTGCCGCATGGAACTGTGCGATACACAAACCGATCTCAACTAATAGCGTACGGCGTTTCCTTGCTTGGTCAGTAGCTTGCTACGTGTATACAACACTATGGCACTAAGTTGTAGCCAACTCAAAGGAAAATAGGGATTTCAGTCCAACTTTACGTCAGATTAAAAAAGCAAATTTTTAGGCCAAAATTACAATTTAGGACACAATCCACTGCACAAAACCACACTTGAGATCCCTCCTTACTTTATGGATGAATTAAGAAAGAATGAGTTCCAGTGGAGGATCCAAAGTGAAGGGGCAAATAAGTAAACATAATCCGTCAAGCTTCAGAGCTGTATCATTCTTCTTGTTCTTTCTTATAAACCCGTTCAGTTAAAAGCGAAAGGTAAAGCCCACACGTCGCCCAGAAGAGATCTGTTCGCCCAAAGGAGCGAAGTCACGGGTGTATCAACCGGAGTAGGAGGTGTCAAGGGGTGAGGACGAAATCTACAGTCAGTCTTTCGAAGTTTGGTGCCACCTTGACGGAAGAGCAAACAAAATTCTAACAGTAAATGCGCTCTACCCGGGTCCATTTACTCCGATTGAGTAAGTACTAGCAAATGATATTCTGACATTGTTAAAAAATAAATTATACCGTAATATGCGTGGGTTTTTTCCTGGCATTACATACGCGCCTGCATGACCAGGATTCTTCAGATATCCAAGTCTGTGCAGAACGCTTGTTCTTAAATCCCACCTCCATATTCTCCGAGAGACCTAAACCAAACGTTTCTTCCTTAAAGGTCCGCTTGGACCAAAGAAGCTACATCCATGATGCTGAGAGAGTGTCAATATTTAAATGACCAGCCTCTTCACCCTCAGATTTCTATGCATCCTGTACCTGCCACGCGGAGTTCCCATAAAGACTGGCTGAAAGCCTAAGAAAGAAGGAAGTGACCTAGTTTCTTCCCGTATCAGTCCCTGAGTACTTTATCTTTTCTTTTGTTTTTCAGTTCCCTTTCATTTGAATGACAGGCACAGAATTTCACCTAAATGCGCAAAACGGTGTGAACCATTCTGTTGTAACGTTATAAAAAGCTCTTTTCAATTATCTATACATGATTCAAGTGCTTTCAACAATTTTCTACGTACATTGTGTTTTTCTGCATGTAGGAGTCTTCGCGAATAATCAGATCGCTTGTGATCGTTTTGAAGAACCTGCTCTCATCAAAGCAAATAAAGTAAAACCTTCGTTGCGACTGAACATTTTAATCACCTCTCATTGTACCCAAAGTGGTGCCACATGGGAATAAAGAAATATCCCATGAAAATACGTTCAACTATCTACTTCCAAATTATATTTTCCTCTTAAAAGTAATAACAAAATTACCCAAAGATGTTTCTGGTTTTTAGACGAATTGAAAATTTTTGCAGACTAACGGGGAGACCTTGGCAGGAGAGAAAAATGCGGTCCCTCTGAACGGGGTCCCATCTGAGGTAACCTTAACTAAAAACTGAATCAAAAAAATCTAACGGACGCAATAACTGTTGCTTTATTGTTTTTGATGAATCACTTTAACATGTTTCTTACTTAAATACGAAAGGCAAATATTCGCATTTGGTCGTATATGTATCTCAAGGGGGTGTAGATTTTACTTCCTAATAATTGTAAGGTAATGCGACCATCTGCTACCTCGTTGTTATACCAAACGAAATATTCAAAAGCGGATTTTGTAATAAATGGAAAAGAGCTGAAGAATAAATTTTGCATAAGTGGGCGTAAAGACGTACTACAGGATCATGTAAAGTACGGTGATAACAAACCCGAGATTGCCATCATTAGGCCTAATTCCCTTGACATAACCCCACAGATTTACATCATATCACCCTTGAGCTTATTCGTGATGATTACGATTTTTATCTTTCCGTAAGACTTTTGGAGGGATACTGAGTTTGTTTTAAAAATGTTGTTTTAGCAAGTAGTCTCCAAATCTTAAATATTTGGGTGATTCTCCCGGCGATTCAGTCGTTGAGCTATAATAACCTCAGAAGTAATCGCTTCAAGCAAGGTCTCTTTTTTGTCAGTGCAAACAAATTTCTTCTGCTGTTTTCAGACAGACGTTCAGATGGCCGTTTTAGAATTTCCAGCGTAGCACTGACAGATAATTTCTCTAAGGACTTTCACACCAAATTTGCTCTTTATTCGGAGTTACAGGAACAGTCCTGATTTTAGATGTTCTCCTCAATGTATAGATTAACCATGTTTTCCCCATGAAATTGTAGTCAGAATTAGCTTCTTCCACTTGCACTACAACTGCAGACCACGTTTACATTTATGATCAGTACATTAGCCATGGGGGGGGATTTCTTTAATTGGTGACGAAGAGCTAGAATCAGTTCACAAAGGCAAACATACACAAAGATAGTCCATGATGCATCTATCCAGGGCAAAAATTTTCATTCAAGGGGAAGGCTGCCCCTGGCCTAATAGAGGCGTCCTATTTGTCTAGGGTAAGTTAAGAAAATTTGGCATTCCGAACTACATGAAAAAACATAAAACAGTTAAAATTACATGCAAAGATGCAATTTGGAGAATGTTCACTAGCAATGCATCTTTGGAATGGGTCAAAGGTGAAGTTACATGTATACCCTCGCAGCGGTTGTCCACTTATTGGACATATCGCCGGACTGTGCACACTGTTGTTACCAATGTAGTCAATGGAAGTACATGACTGGATAAGACACTTCTCTGATCATGCCTACACCACGAGATGACTGTCATGGAACATTTGACCGTATGACTCAGTGCCGAATTTCTTAACTTGATATTTACCTTACCGGTATTTCAGGTGTGCTAGTCTACCAATTTCGTGGGTCACCAGTATGGGACACAATGTGGCTTAATTTAGGTGACGACATAATATTCCAAAAGACATGCTTGTAAAGAAATTTTGTGCCAACCATGGGTACCCCGCTAGTATTATGACTATAAAATTTAAGCATCAAAAGCATGTCGATCTCTACAATCTTAATTCAAGCAGGTAATTGGGCGTCACTTTAAAACCTAGTATCAAACCTGTTAAATCTATAACTACTGTTTCGTGCGTCCAAACAGAAGGAGATTTACCAAATAAGAAAATGCTTTGAACTAACCCCTTTACTATGGATTTCACCAATGGATAGACTTTAAGCTGTTTGCAATTTACATATCTTAACATGACATCTGTTATTAACAAAAGCTTTATGGCTGAGTAATAAAGAGGAGAGTACAAGGATCCTTCTACTCTCTGGCGGAGATCTATCCTGAATATGCAATTTCGAGTCCAGATGAACTATCAGGAATAGAGGCGTCGTGCCCATTTGGGTCTCGGGGGCAGCCCTCCCCATTTTAAGGGCGTTATTAAAATTTGTCTGTTTGCGTGTTTGGTCTAATGGTAAGAGCATCCGCCTCTCACGCGGAAGGACCGGGTCGAGTAATACCAAAGACTCTAAAAAAGGAACCTACTGAAGTTGTGCGTGATGCTCCGCATAAGCAACGGAGTACGTAAAACAAGCTAGTGAGCCACAACTGGAAAAAAGGCCATGGCCGGCTTGACTTGAACCAATAGGTTGGAAACTGGGCCGTAAAACTACATCTAACTAACTACAACTATGCGAAATTAATAATTTTTAAAAAATAAAGCTCAATGGAAGTTTGGTATCACTTCTAGCATGGTTAGCCTGTTCGATTTTCTGGAGAAGGCTGTCTAAAGGGCTGCCAATTCTCACGCATTCAGCGGGAGAGTCTCGAAATTCAGTGTCATCTCAAGCCCCTACGACGAATGTCTCCATCATCTAGTGGGAAAGGCCACTTGTAGCGATTTGTCGTGTCCAGCAATCTAGGGGAATGTTTAACGAAAAAATACTCCGCGCGAACAACTGGCCCGACTCCACGTCAGTTTGAAAATAACGAACGCTTCCATTCAGCTTACAAAGCCTGAAAATGCCATTTTCACCTCTCGAGGGTCATATTTCTTTCAAAATTTTCTATACGCTCCGCGGCAACTGATGGTGGCGCTCAGCTTAAAAAGTCTTCTGGGTAACCATCACTTCCCATGCCACTCAAAAATATTTGGAAGGATAATCGACAGAAAAATAAGTCGTTTGGCTGGGAGATTTATCTCTTTTTTTTTTTTTTTTTTTGGAGTGAATGCTTTTGCCTTTTAAATGACGTTCATCTTTTTCAGCAGTACACTTTCTGGAACTACACTAATATGACTTAAAATGTATAGCATTGGAATTCTTCGAACAGAAGTCGTCACCGTCAATAAGATGAATTGTATTGCGATCCCATTTCTTTGAAATCAGCTTTTTTTATTTGTTCCATTACGTTGAATATCAATTCCAACAAATTTTATTCTTGCCATAGAAATCTTTCAACTCCTTCTGGAAAGACTTCATATAAAGGTTAACCTAAGGATATAGTAAGGAAGAAGCACCAAGTCTAGTTTGAATTTGTCAATTCTCAACTGTTTCTTGTATGCCTGGTGACGTGATGATATTTGCTCTGTGAACGGAGCACATCAGAGGAACCAACTAAAAATTTGAAAGGTTTAACTGACATTTTGCAATAAGAAGGCTAGGTCGACTACTTTGCTCTTAATGCCCCAGTCCATAGAGTGATGAAAGACTGATAGGCTTTGGGGTTTCCAATAAAGTTTAAAGAACGTCCTCCATTTAAATAGTGATTCAAAGCTCGTAAGGCTCGAAGCACACTGAAACAAAAAACCTACACGCCTGACGCAAAACAAGCCATTTGAAATCATTGCCTTGGAAAACATTCAGAATGTACCGTTTGACGAGTTGTTCTTTTTGAACTTGACAGACACAGATCGCGTAAGTGTCGATTATGTTACGGAGTTGGATAGCAAAAACAAGGATTTAATGTGGAGTCGTTGGTCATGGAATGTTGAGAATTAAAAAGAAGCGTATACTCCACTCAGGCACCGTTTATCTGGCATTTTGGGCTCGAGGACCTACTGTGATGCTGCCACATTTTCAGTCAATTGGGGGTAACACTGCACAAAATATTTTCACAAAATTGAATGGATTCAGTGGGCGTTTGCATAAGGGAAGGAGGGGGTGTAACAGTAACCAATAGCCAGTACCGTAGTCACCCTTTTTCCTATTTATCGCAGCTGAAAATGCTCAAAAAATTATTAGCCTTAACCAGATCGCTACCCGAACCAATTAAATACATCAACGGCTTCCTTAAAATGGGCCGGCGCATACTCGCCTACCTACTGGAAGACAATGCCAACAACGGCCGGTATCAATCTTGCTTTTTTGTAATTTTTATTAAATTCTTGAAAGATCAACGCTTAGTACAGTAAGCTTGTACAATTTTAAAAGTAACTTGGAGTAGATTTTACATGAAAATCAATGCGGCTACAGATAGACCTGGTTAATAATTTCTGCGTAAACCGGAACTATTTATGAGTATGCTGTCCCTTAAACAGAAGCAAATATTTGTATCGGGGTATGTCTAGATCTTCCCAAAGTGTTTGACACTATAGATCACAGCATTACATTAAGTCCACGCATTTCTACCGGAGTAAGATTTACAGCAAATTTTTGATTTTAGCAGCAGTCCGCTATACTGCAAATGAAGCGTTCCTTTCGACTCCATTTTAAGAAACAAATTTGTCTTTAATTTCTCAAGGGGCAGGTATTTTATATGTCTGGAAGAAATGTTCTTTTTTTTTCATTTTTTTTTGTTCATTCTTTTATTTCATTTTTCGAAGGCACAGATGAGTGTCAAAATTTTATCAATGTTCAATATTGTAAAACAGTGGCGTAGATACAGGAGGCAAAGGCGATTGCGAACAATTCAAAAAATTTGCTAATTGAGACACGTACCAGTCAAATACAGTGCGGTTTTCCCAAGTTTTCCTTCATAAAATTCCGAATTCTTCCTAATAAAAGTTCCGTATTTGAAATTATTAGTTTTAAAAAGGCAAAATTTTCTGCGCGCGAAAAGTTGCAATCCTTACAGCAGTCAGTGCAAAACTTTTCTGAGCCGCTACAGTGCCGTTTCCTTAAAAAATTTTTTCAATACAGACTATCATTTTTGTCTAAAAATGGCAACTAAGTTTCGAGAGTTTTTTTAATGTCGCCGAGAAGCCTTGTTCGGCACTCCTTAAATAACACGATCTTCAGTCGACATGCTCTCTCAGATACATGCTAAAATGAAAAGCAAATTCTTTGATCTTCTGCTTTTGGTCAATGGGTTAGGGCGAGTTGAATGGGCCAAAATGGTCCCGCCCCCCTCCCCCACCTTGCATATTGCTTCCTACGCCACTGAACACAACACTTTCCGTAAGACCCTAAGACACCCACAAACTAACTCAAGGTACATCAACTCAACAGTTCAACTAGTACAAAATCGGGAAACCTCTATGCTATTGCCCCCATCCCCTCATCCCCCTCCCCCCCCCCCCGAAAATCGGTTCTGGTTACGCCACTGTTTATTATGGTACTGAAAATAATGATCCAGATGTTATCATGAATGGTGCTCCTCTAGGAAGGGTTGATTGTACTAACTGTTATGTGTTTAGTCTCTCCCGGGAAAATCATTTTGGCCACAATTCAAACCAAATTTCTATCACCGTTTTGTAAAAATTTAAGCATCGATCTTTTGTACAGCTCATCGATCTAGGTTAACTAAGATATATATAAATTGTATAACAGTCAGAAAGCCGTGAGGAACACCACCTGTTCATTTTTGCACAATAGCTCCAATGAAATTATTCCAATTAAAGACATATTCCAATGGCTTTTGACTTGGGTCTCGGAAGAAAGACAAAAATATTCCAAACCATGCCCTCCAAACCCTGTTGCAATTTTCTTTTCGAATCTAAAAATATCTTGTTCAGTCTTTATTGTATTACCTTTTTCATTCTTGAATGGCCTGCTCAAGCGTCCTGGAAATTTGATACTGTTGAAATGTTTGAATATCTTTTCCTGTAGATGTAGCATTACTCTGCACCATATGTTGGGTAAATAGAAAACAATGTGCGCTTAGTACTCCCTGTAGCCCTATCAAAATTTTAAATAAATTGAATGCAATGTCAAATAAATGTGCCACGATGACATCCCATAATTCACTAAATCTAAAAGAAAAATGCATTTCTTTGAATATTGGTATCTTCGGAACGCTATGTGCTATCGAGATGCAATTTTAACCTTTAATCTTCTGAAAAAGACAACTTTTCTTCATATTTTTCAGTCAATGCATTCTGCCCCAGGAAAATACGTATAAGTCGGAAGATCTTGTATTTTTACACAATAGCTACTTTTTACTACTGCTGTCTGAGCAAATCTTCTTCTATTTTGTCTGTGAGTTCTGTTTCCTCTTTTCATACTGTTGTCACTTCATTCATAATCAAGGCACACGCCATCCAGACAAACTTCGTGACACCAATTAGGTTCTGAAACACTTTGTTGGCATTACTCCTAGCCAACACAGTTTCATTTATCCGTGAAATTGACAATTACTGTTCTTGCCTAAAAATATGTTGCTAATTTCAGAAAATGCCTGCAGAATCACTACATCCATCCAGGGCGTTGCTAAAGAGCAACTCCCTGATCTGCCATTATAAAAGTAATTTGTCTTTATTTATTGATCGTTGTTGGATCCAGTTAACAACCAAATGGTGTCATTTATCCTTGAACACATGGATAGGCATAGGGGAGGATTGAAGATGGACGAAATGGTTTTGTGACTGCACGATTTCTCCTTTTAACTGGAAGTGACCATACCCATGGGTTTTAAGATCACTTCCATTCCCTATTTTTTCTTTCTTTCTTTTTTTCTGTTACATTTATTTTGCGGAATGTCAAAAAATTGAACGTATGAATCTTCGGTCTCATATCCACTGATGGTGAAATATGAGGGTCTATCATGTGTGGCATACCTGGTAAACAGTGGTCTTATCAGTAATTCCTGTAGCGTAGCACGATCGGTGTGTTACGTTGCCGAGTCGCTCATGAGGGACATACAATAAAGAATATCAGCAGATTTCTAAGCTGTCACTGGTTTATTCAATTTCTAAATTCTACATTCTACAATTTGCTTTTTACAGTAGACCACTTTAGGCCTGTAAATTGTGCTTCTTTCTTGCTCCTAATGAAACGCCTGATTGCAGCTAAAACATACATTTGTAGGCTATATGGTAGGATTCTCTACGTAAAGTCAATAGTCTGATATACCTCCCTTATTCCTGTATATCAATCTCACGAGGTACATTAACCTCATGAGGTATATATGCCTATAAGATTGTTCACACATAACAACGAGGAACACAACTATAAGCCTAATCATTAGTGATAACAGATAAATGCCTATATTAAAATTAAACACGTGGGAACATCTTCTTAGTACAGCTCAATGCAGACCCTACATTTCCAATCACACCTCGAGTGGTCAGCACTAGAAAACTTACAGAAGTTAAAGCTTCCATGTCATGGTTATAGTTTATAGAGACTGGCGCCTACCCCAAAACCTATGGGACAAAACTTCTCATAGACCTTTTCCATAGACGGTGATCATTGGCCCTAATAGCGCTTCTCTGCATGACGAGACCACGGGCCTAACGTCTAAAGGGGGACGCGTGTGGTGACTATGAGTTAGTTAGTTAGTTAGTTAGTTAGTTAGTTAGTTAGTTAGTTAGTTAGTTAGTTAGTTAGTTAGTTAGTTAGTTAGTTAGTTAGTTAGTTAGTTAGTTAGTTAGTTAGTTAGTTAGTTAGTTAGTTAGTTAGTTAGTTAGTTAGTTAGTTAGTTAGTTAGTTAGTTAGTTAGTTAGTTAGTTAGTTAGTTAGTTAGTTAGTTAGTTAGTTAGTTAGTTAGTTAGTTAGTTAGTTAGTTAGTTAGTTAGTTAGTTAGTTAGTTAGTTAGTTAGTTAGTTAGTTAGTTAGTTAGATGATGGAGTTTTCGGTTCAAGTCGAGCCGGCCACGGTCTTTTTTACAGTTGTGGCTCACTGCCTTGTTTACTCTGCTCCAAATGTTGTTTATGCGGAGCATCAATCACAACAACAGTAGGTTCCATTCTAAGAGTCTTTGGTATGACTCGACCTGGGAATCGAGCCCAAGCCTTCCGCGTAAGAGGCGGATGCTCTACCGTTAGACCAAAAACGCAGTCTGTGGTCACTATGAAGCCCCGGCGCCGCTGCCAAGTTCTTCATTCATGTGCGTATGGGACTCTTTGACCCCGGTGTTCGGTGACTTTTTAACCAACTCCAGATCCCACCCCTTTCCCTTTCCGTTTCAGACTGAGGCACCGAAGTATTTCCGATTCAGCAAGCTTTTGGCAAATGAGGGGAGGGGGACTGCAGCCCCGGTCCTCCCTTCCAGAGAATCCATGTTATCGGGTTGACGTGCTCCTCCAGCTAAACATTTCAAGGAGTCTACCAGGATCCCGATGTGCACTTGCAAAATTTTTGCGATTTCATTTCTTTCTCGCGTGATCAGGTAATTTAGCATGCTTTACTAGAAAATGATGATCCACCTGCCTGTGTGACCAAAGCATTACTATAGGTTCTTCCCAACAGAAGCTTTCAAAGCATATGACATTACGATCTTTTTCGTTTAGATGCCATCCCTAGGCAATATACATTATGATAGAATGTTAACAAAAAACCTAACGCGATGTCATTGAACTGTATCTTGCGCATGGTCCATGCAAACACAATTACTTCCAAGTAGTTATTATCCATTACAATAATGGCACCTTTGATACCTCCAGGGAATACCGAGAAGGCAAGGCGATTTTCGCCGAACTTCTCGAGTGTAACGACTAAATATTCTAATGATTGTGTCATCAGTGGCCCTGCAGAATTCGAAATGGAGAGGACGACAAAACTCTTTAAATTTTTCATGATTTTAAAGAATCAACATAACCTGTTGTGTCAAAATGTGAATTCCGAAGGTGAATAACATGTATGGAGTTTATCTCTATCCGATTGGCAGAACTTGGCGGGTAACTGTGCAGCTTATATTCGAACCAAATTATGGCATCCCATACATAAAGACATCAACACAACATGGAAAATTAATTCTGTGCTGAATCCAACGTTGCCTAGAATTAGTTCAAAGCTTTACACCAGGCGTCAGACTAATTGACTTAAGTGAAAAAAGGCGGTCGTCAACACCTGAGTGACCCTTTATAACACTGCAAATCGTTAAGGGTGGGGGTGGGGAGTTGACAGGTCACACTGTGAAAAAAATGATGTATCAAACCTGGGCAAAAATTAATTTACCCAACCGTTGATTCCGTACGCTACCAAACCGGAATTTGGTAAGAAAAACTGTCCGAAGTAGTTGGTTAAGCGTTTTACTCATTAGTTGGGAAAAAGAAAACACCCAACCATTTCACCCAACGTATCTTTCCAACAAATGGAAAATTTGTACCCAACACATTTGCCTGACAGGTGTACCCAACAGTGTCGGGTGCTTGTTTGGACTTTAATGTAATTAGATATTATGATTATACAATGCTAGCAAGGAGAAGAACCTACCCTAGATCCTACGCTGCTTGCCCTCCAAGAGTGGTTGGGGTAGCCAAAACTTTTTCTGAAGTCCTCCTGACTTTCTGGCGAAGAGCCGTTCCGGCGAAACCAAACTATAAAACTGCTTCCAAAGAGAGTTACCAGGTTACGTCCTTACTAAAAGACAACACTCAACCTCACGACCCTCAGACCATTACCATCATTGGTCTGGGTACCAGAGTGACAAAGCACCTGGTTAATAATCAGTGAAGTTTATATATAGTTTGAAATAGCAATCTCACTCGTGCACTTCAGTATTTCTTGTCCAATTGATTTGAGTAATAAAATATTTTCTCTACAACCATTGCTCTTTAAGTAATTTCGTACAGATTTTTACTGTTATTCTACCGCTACAGCTTCTTATTTACCAAATGCAATTTTTTTTTAACCACGAGATCTTACTTGACCTTTTTTATTGAAATAATTATTTGTAAAACTTAATTGACCATATACTAATCATCTGATGGGTAATTATTACACTTTACCCAAATGTTGGGTAGTTTAAAACTTGCCCAACGCCTTTTATCAACACATAGATTTTCCGTAACCTTAATTAATCCAACAATATGGGTAGATTGTTTTCCCATTTCTTGGCAACAGTTTGCCTATATTGAGTACTTTTAATTTTCCCTAGCGCTTTTTACCCAACAGTTTTTATAGTGTAACAAATATACCACCGATTAAAGTATACCTAAAGGATAAAATTTCAAACCTATACATTAGCCTACACAAAGAATGGCAATAAATAAGAAAGTATGAAAATTAATTCATATGGTCCAATTCCCATCTTTGCATAGTAGTTCATGTGCTCAGGTATCAAATGTTGATGTTGGTTAACTCAATTTAAGCTGACAGCGTGCCAACTGATTTGTCAGTCATTGTTGTATTACCCAATTACAACCTTTGTATTTCTTTGTCCTCCGAAACCATTAGCACTGCAACCTTAATTGTGACGTAAAGTGATCGCGTTCTCACAGCTTTAAGGTGATTTGACTACGCAAGTCATCTGTGTACAAGATGCAATGGAAAAAATGAACAAGCGTACAAGGTAACAAAAAAACTAATTTCAAAAGAAAACGAAGCATATGATTTGTACAATGAAAATGTCACACATTATTGCACAATTGGATTAAGGTGAATAAATTGAAACATGTAATATCTTACCAAATGAAAAAAAGTATGACTATGAAATTTTCTTACAAACGGATTTCTAAAATTTAAAACTTAAGTTTCACTTTAAGTAGGACATATTAAACTTTCAAAACAGTTTGAACTCGTAAGCAAATGTATTAATCACACTTCTGAGGCAATTCAGATCACTTGAAAAACTGGATGTGAATTGACCCAGATTTCAGTAGTTCTCCTTCACCTACCATTACTCTCAGTACGGTCTAGCCGGCCTTCTCTTGCATTTGATGCGTGCTTTTAAATTAATTACACGGAAAAGTGATTTGTCAATTATATACCCTCAATGGCAACTTTTTATCATAAATGTATACATGCAGTGTTTAATACATGCATCAAGAATACTGGAGGAGAAGGAGTGGGTTTGGTAGAGTGTACTTCCTGACATCAAGCGCATATAGTTGCGCCCAGCATATAGAAGATGCCCAGCATTATATTTTCAAAAGTAAATTTGGCTCCGGGTGGAGAGAAAGCTACAAAGAAACCTGCAGTCCTGGAGTAGTGACAGAATTGTAGACAACAGGATAAAACATTTATATTGCAGACACATGGATTCACATGATCACAATTTTACTATCTTATAAAACAATTTAACTTTTATAGGCACTCCCATTTTGCAGGCAATGACACTTGTGAGTAGGATCTCTACCAGACAAGAACAACGAGGGGAACACTAAGCAGGGGGAGCTGCGCGTTGGTAAAGTATGCTGTTGAACAAGTACTACGTTCGCAGAGCAGATTGGCAGAATGAATCATGTTTAGGAGTAGAGAGGCAAAAGGGCCCTTGGTTATTTGCCAGCTTTCCACACGTTGTGAGTTACTCTTTAAATTAATAAAAACTTTTTTAAGATCTCGGAAAGATTGTATAGATCAATGAGAAACCACATCCACTGAAAAAGAACTTTAACAAAATTTCAAATAGAGAGGAAAGCTAAAGGTGGAGCTCTTCCATATCATTGAAGTTTGTTTATCTCTTTATGTTACTATTTCAGATGGAATAAAATGCGAAAGACGCAAAACAGAATATCAATTAGTACTGTGTTCCTTTTTAAACATAACTAGCAGTCCAGTCGACTCGAAGACGAAAATTAAGAGGGTCGTTGATAGGGGTACGACGGACTTTCGTATGTATTGTCGGCAATGCCAACTTATTTGGATAAATGACCTGCTAAAACCATGGGACTGTTACAGTGTCTGGATGGAGACAGAACGCTTTGAGATGAGGTGTACGATGTAATCTGTCTTTTGTTATTGTATCGTTCTTGGCATTTCTATTATGCTTGCACGGGATTAGTAAGAAGACACAAAACTGAAGGTAGCATACCACAATTAATTCCTCCATTGACTTACACACTAAATCCAAAAAGTAAATGGGCCTCTAAAAGCTTGTCGAAGTTTTTGCCAGGGTCAAGCTACCCCTCATATGGAAGCTGACAAGTTGGCCATTCATGGCACTTTCAATTTACCATATCATGACCGTGAAGATTTTTTGCTATTTCACCGCAAAGTTCAAACCACCTTTTCCGAGCCTTGTTTTTCACTAAAATCTCGGTATGCCTCCACCAACTTCTAAGGCCCATAATTTCCACAAAATTGCTTCAATTAAGCCCATTTTTTCACCAGTGGTACTTCATTGAATATACTTCCAAAAAACTTACAGAAAACCTCAGCTCATTCCATAACGTATCAAAAAAGTGCTCCTTTTAGGCACTCTATCTGAGGGCGAACAAACGAACGCATTAATACACCTGCTAATTGGGATATGCTCCCTGAAGGCATTTGTCGTCTGATACGGTAAGAGTAGGACCGGCAGGTTTTTGCACTGCCTCAACATTGCCAGTCGTCAGGTGAATAAAATAGAATTCGGTCCTTGGGCGCTCGGAGACGCGTATGAAAAAAATCAACTAGGTGGTATTTCGAAATCTGAACAAGAATTTTCATCTGCCTATTTCAGGAAACGGGGTATTCGTTTAGTTGATTGAATGTAAATTATCCAGAAGTTACAGAAGTGCATAATTATTTCCAGCCAAAGAAAAAAAAGTAATCATGATAGTTTTTTTTAAATCGTTCATCGAGTAATTATTACTGTTAACTTTAAACAAAACCAAAATATATATATATATATATATCCTTGTTTCCGCCAATCCTCTCTCATGAGATAGAAGAAACGCCTTATCTTGCTCTCAAAAATTAGACTTTTACCACTACAGCTTATCTACATGTCATGCCTTTTAGAGTGAAGGACCAATTGAATTGGTTTATTTCAGTCAAACAGTCGTTTCGATTTTGATTGAATATGCTCTTAAACTGTTGGCGGTACGGACCTACCTATCAAAGAATTGTTCTGCATGAGCCACTTGTCTCATGATAAGTTGCCTTGAATGGGATGGGGTTCCAGGAATGATATTGGAGCGACACCGTAAGTAAGGGAGGGAAATACCTTTGCAATTATACAACTTATCTTCATTCTTTTAAGAGGGTTTTAAAGCATTAGCACAAATTAAAGTGTTTTTGTTCAAATCCACGGTAGGAATGGCTGTATCAAAATGGGTGTACCACATTTAAGGCATCCTTTAAAATTGGTGACCTTTTTGACCTCTGGTGACCTCAAATTGCACATAGCTTTGCAATTTAACTTCTATTTTGGTAGAGATGATCAAGGAAAACATTTTATGGGTAATTCATCGAAAAGTAAAAATTCTTTCCAGAGTTATTGTTGTCTGAATTTCCCTTACCCCCAAAATATGGTCCCTCAGCTGAAGTGTACCTTCAACATTTAAACCTATAGAACCACAGTTCATCCCTAAGAAATCAATGTTGACATAAAAATCTGAATATTTACACTTCAAAACAACATTCCTATCACTATTTCATCAATTCCCCCCCCCCCCCCCCTCCCAGCCAACGGACTATCTTGGATAAACCGCAAAGCGGCAAACCATACAATTGACCATGATCTGAGGATGTCCACCTCACTAAATTATCTCACGACGGTTCCAGAGTGTCCAATAATTGGATCATGATAACATACTTTTGTGACAGTGAACAGTTTACTTCTCCCAATGGCAACAATTTCAACCTTAGGAAGTAAAAACGTCACGTTTCACAGGTTTCCGTGTCTTACAAAAAAACAGTTACAGTATTCGACACATTACTTGCTTCAAAACCATACCAGACCGTATCAGTTCCTTGTTCAATTTGCTGATGAACCTGTCGAAACTCACCAATATTTTCAATACTAACAGTGCCACATTCACATACTGTTGATTAACGATTCATTGCGCGGTCAATTTTCGAACTATTTTTCTAAGAACTTTTCGGTTCATCATCACAAGGCAAACCCGTCTGCATCCCTACACGGCGTAGCTACTGGGGGCAGGGGGCAAGTTGCCCCCTGGAAAATTATTTGGAGAAATTTGGTTGAAATGGGGGGAAATTTGATGAAATGATATGCCTTTTTCACATTTCTCAAAATTTTTGATAGAATAAGAAATTGTGAGACATTTCGCATACATAATTCGTATTTTAATGCAACAAATTAACTCAGACTTTGCCAGTGTCGCATGAACCGGTCCGACTCGTGTTCAACAGAAATGTGCTCTCCGCGCAGCAGATTGAACGTTCTCTTTCTTGTATACAAGCGGGTGTTATGATCAGTGCAAAGGAAGCTGTTATTCAGGAACTTAACAACAGCTGATCATCACTACAGTGAAAGGTTTTAAACCTTGTACACAATATCTGCGTTGTACACTTTGGGAATCCAGTGAAAGGATGTGAAAGCTGAGAAGTCACCAACGTAGAGTTATCTCTTGGGGACGTAGCTCCTTTTGTGAGCAGAACTCCTTCGGGAGTACTGTTTGGTTTTCGCCCCTGGCTCTTTGCAAGAGTCGGGGACTTTTGAAAAAAAAACTAACGTAGACCCCCGAGGTTACATTGTCCTACAAACTGGTAGCGGGAGGAGTTTAAACTATATCGATTTTGCTCTGTGCAGATAACGATGGATGGGGCTGAAACAACCCATGGCTTTAACATAACGTGAACGTAACGTTTTTCTGGAAATTAGAATGAACGTGATCCATGGTCATACTTAGATTTTGTTACTTAAAGGCTCAGTCCTCTCACCCCAAACAGTACCAATTCTCCTTACCTTCTTACTTAGGCCCCTTCCACAATTTTCTGGTATTCATCCTCATCCACATCTTATTTTTTGGGTTCAGGGTGAGTAAAGAAAAACTCATTGTATAAAATCAAAACACCCTCAGTACCGTTCATGCTGTGTAATATAAGCTTTGGTACTCTGCATTTTTTGAATTGGCTATCAGTCAAAGAGCTGAGCCAATTGAGAATTTCGGTACACTCGAACCAAAATTGTAGTTTGGGGTGAGAATTTTGGCCCTTTCAACTAATCCTTAAAGGCTTATGACTAGTTCGGGAAAATAGCATTCTGCTCACTTGGGGTGTAACAATAAACGGGTTCACGAATACCTTTTCCTATGCTAGAACTTACCCAGTGATCTGTGGGGTACGAGGGGGCATTGGGTCTTGGCCCTCCTCACGGATGTTATTTTGTTATTAAAAATACGTAGCCATACTTACGTAACCCAGATTTTACTTCAAAAGATGGCATATGTGGCACCAGATTGCATGTAAGGACACCCAGTTTTTCAAAAATTTTCAAAGGGGAAGGATTATCTCTGCAAGACCCCAAAGTGATGCCAATTTTTTATATTCCTACAAATAGGTAAAGTCTGTCAAATTCAATTTTTTCCTTCAAAAGGTAGCCTCTGTATCCCACTGCTGGCACCGATTGCATAAGTACACCTATTTTTTGAGGAGAGCCCACCCATAGACTCCTTCTTTGGCTGGCAGAGACGTCGACGTACAAGAAGGGGACAAGGGAGCGGAGGGTGTTCAGGTGAGGCGCGAAAGAGTTTGCCATTTATCACGCAAGAAATATAAGGGGTAAAATCATTAACAGATGGGAATTTGATCAGTCGCAGACAATTTCATCAATTCAGCGGATCTTTAATTTAACCAAGTTAGTAAGCTGGTTAGATAGAGTTTCATGGCCCAATTTCCAACCTATTGGTTTACGTCGAGCGGGTCACTGCCCTTTTTTCAGTTTCCAATTTAGCCACGAGTCATGATAGAGAGACATTAGCATATTTTCAATTCGTTGTGTAGTTTCCCCGAAAGAATCAAGACCATTTCATATAGGTATAATGGTGGTAGTACATTTTTTGTGGTAATTTTCTGATCACTTAGCATGTTTCTGTTTTTTTTTTTTTTTTCGTATTGCAAACAAAAGGTTAAAATAAAAACTGTGTGTTAAGATTTTCTTTTACATGTATGAATACGCAATTTATGGCCATCTGAGAGGTCTAATTTTTCGAAATTTTCTCTACGCTCCTCCTCAACTAATGGTGGCGCTTCAGTCAGTCTTTTGGGCAAAATTACATTTTGGGGGTATCTCTCAACTCTCTGATCACTTTGCAGTTTGCGAACATACTTTGAAGTGAGCATTTTATTGCAAACGACAAAAGAAGATAACGACTCGTTAGATTCTTCGTATAAGTCTGGAGACTGCTATTTGCGGCCATCTGAATGGTCTGATTTTTCGAAATTTTCTTTACGCTCCGTGCCAACCAATGGTTGCGTTCCACTTAGATCATCTTTATGGCAGAATAACGTTTAGTGGCCAAGAAAAACCGCACACTAAAATGTTCCCTTTCGCCTACACCGATCGATGCTCCTTTATTTCGACTCCTAAAGGTATGCAAATTTAATGAAAAGTTTTACTTCGTAAGGTAGCGTAAATGACATGAGAATGCATGTAAAGACACAAAAGTTTTAGTTGTATCCTCATGAACCACCACAATTCAACTTTTAACACTGTTCCTGTCAAAGTCGAAAATCTTGCACCATTTTTCATCTAGGCTCCTTAAAAACTTGAAAAGTTTCAAGGGGAGGGGGACCCCTCCCCTTACACCCTCCCCCAGGCTGGCGATCACTCAACAAACTGCATGCCCCTCCTTCCGAGAAATCCTGCGTACGCCACTGCGTTGCTACATACAAATAAACTAGACATTGTTAACTAAAATAGGAGTTGTTATTTGCAATTTCTCTATGTTATACTTTAAGATTCAAATATTACATAATAACATGGTAATGTTGTTATACTTGTAATTTGCATATTTTATATGAAATACATATACACTGACCGGGAAAAGTTTTGGGGAAATTTCATGCCTTTGCCCCCTGTTGAAAATATCCTAGCTACGCCACTGCCTACATCTGATTCTATTCAAAACTCTTTACAATAAAGCTTTCCTCCTAATCCGCTCTGGAATTCTTTCCAGCCCTATTTTTTCAGTTCTTTTCATCCAAGCATCTTGCAACGTTTAAAACCAAGTATATTCAGAATAAGAAAATAATATATACAGAGAAGCCGAGAGGCGGGATGCTCGGTAGACGTACCAGGCTTCAACCAGTGCATGGAACGAAGGGGAAGTGATATTTGTTGGTGATCCGCCACAACAAGTAATAGAAACTAAGGTAGCCCCAAGTGAAAACACCTCACTGGAACCCGTCCCCGATACTCAAAATGTGTTATCAGAATCTCAGTCTGCTTCCACAAAAGGTGATTGAAAAAAGGTGATGAGGAAAACGACACTTTTGAGAAAAGTGCAGTATATCAGAGCACATAGTCGATTTTTCTGGCCAGAGCCTCACTTCAAAGTCATTCGCATTTTTTTTTTACGAAAAAATATAAGTATTACCGTCAGGTTATAGCATAGAATGGAAACTGCATTGTGGTTTAGATCCTTTTCAACCACAGCAACGTTCTGTCGCAAATAATATCATGATGTCCAATATCTTCTCAGTCACTTGTTGTATTTATATGATGATAAATTTTTTGGGCGACCGTATATTATCGTGAAAATGGATGCAAATTTTCAATTCTGTCCTTTTTTGACCCGACAACAACTCTGCGTCTGCGATGACAATCCTGGAAATTCTTGGGAATTTTCCTTTTAGACCTCCGGTTACCCTAGTGACATTCCGGTTGACTGAAAGTTCGACAATTTTCAAATTTTCTGTACGCTCGCTCCGTTCCAACGATGTTAGTGTTCCGCGTAGATAGTCTTTCGGGAAGAATTGGACAGAATGCGTTTTCGGGATAACTTAAATATTCTGCTCCACAAACTGAAATGCTCTCGTACACCTACGCCGACTCTTCTAGATAGTCTTTTGGACAAGACTGTATTTTTCGGGCATCATCTGCCCCTTCCCGAACCCCCTCCAAAAATAAATAAATAAAATAAATAATAATTAACCCCCGTGCGACTACGGCTATTGTATCATAAACAGGTAACAGTAATTCAGGAAAAACGTTTAACCAGTGCTGTAGTCTAGTCCGAAGACTTCGAGTCACCAGTCCAGCAAATTTCAGCTTTGAAGGACTCGAGTCCCTGTACTTTCTATTGGGGACAAACCAACCCCTTGGGCGAGCCTTTCATATTCTGAAATCATGGGTCCGAGTCCAGACTCGACTACAGCGCTGCTTATAACGCACCTCACTTTCTGTCGTCGGCAAATTTTTCGAGAACGTAACAACGATACGTTCTTAGTCTTAAGTTAAGACACGATCTCGCATATATGCTCATATTTCAATGATATTTTATAGTGGTACTTTTTGTCTGGTTATTTTCTGTTCATGACATACAGCTCTTAACGGGGTACTCACCCATTAGGTTTGAGCTTCACGCATACACTCGCGAAATCATGATTGCATAGGTTTCTATTTTATCGCAAGAAATAAAAGAGGTTAATTAAAATTTAATGGTTGAATAATATTGCATTTGGTAAATTAAAAGCTGGCCTTAGAACAGCAGTAAAAATCGGGACGAAATTACTGAAAGGGTAAAGGTCGTATAGGAAAAAAAGTTTTCACTACTACGTAACCAATGGGACAAGAAAAACAAAGTGCATGATTGGGATTTTATTACTTCAAACAGCACAATTCACTTGTAATTAACCAAATGCATTGTCACCGGTGCCCAGACACTTTTGAAAGGCAAACGATATAAGTTCCAAGGTACTTTGATAAATCTCCTTCCTACACAAAGCATATAATTATATATCTGATTATATGGTAATCCAAACAAGCACCCAACAGTATTGCCATTGGGAAAATATATTGCCCAACAGCTAAAGAGTATAATGCGTAAGCAACTAGCTGGGCAGTTTTTCACCCAATTCCGGTCAGGTGACGATACGGAATCAACGGTTGGGTAATAAATTTTTAGAGTGTAAGATAATGGTTGTGGTGCGTTCATCCAAAAAATAATTGCATGAAGAAATTATACAGAGTTAGTACCCTGATACACTTTATGTTCAAAATGATTATCAAATATATAGGCTAAGCAACAAATGTTAAAATGATAACGATGTAAATAATTTTTGAAAAGCACACTGAAAAAATTAATAAAAGTTGAAATAATAAACCAACTACCTGGTGATCAGCGACATCATCTTTACAGTCAGTTATGTTCTAATGGTCCAATAAAAGCATGTTTCCTTCTGTCTTCCACGCTGTTTGTGTTAATACTACACTCCCTAATGTTATCTTTTATCAAAGTCTTACTCGATATTCTGGTAAAAATCACAGCTTCGGATCCGGAGGGCTGAGAGTCATTTCTCTGTTGTCATCCAGTTTAGATTTTTCGAATACATTTTGAATAACAGTTTGGTAAAAATAAGTTAACAACCAAACAAATGTACAGATGCTCAAATACACTTTATGCCCTGTGGGGAATTTTCTTACATCACAATATAAAGACACTAAGGCTTTCATTTTATCGCTTGGGCACATAGTGTACAATGAAAATCAGTAAACTGTAAATGAGCTCCTCTCTCACGCCTCTCGAGGTAATAACTGCGGAAAAACATATCTGCTACGGAGCCTTTACAGTTGATAATCAGTGATCACACAAAAACAATCTTACAGTTACTTTATGCTTGGTTTAGCAGAGGTGTGAAGCCAAACCTATGAGGTATGAGATTTTAACCACAAAAAAAAAGTAAAATTTAAGTCTGTAGAAAAGGTCATCATGTGGTCTCTGCCTAGCAACTTGAAGTAGAGTGTGCAAAAAAATGACAGGTTTCTTGACAGATGAAGACATTTTGCCCCAAAATTTGCCAAAACAACTTAGCAACACTTAGCAACCATCAATTTTTCACACCAAACAAACAACTTCAGCTGCCAAAGAGCATGTCCTCAAACTCTTATAAGACATTGACCACTGATCAAGAGACATTCTGTTGCTTTAAAGATGTTTCACCCCAAGCTAGTGTGCTAATCTCTCAATAGATGTTGTGTCAGTTTTCTGAACTGCTTAACTTGCTAAATGTTAAATATCCCAATACAAATACGAATCAAAGCAAAGATCGAGGCGATATAGGGAGGGACCACCTTTTTACTGGTAGGGAATTTGAAGTTTCAGAGGCTGCTTCTGTCAGTACTCATTTTTCTCACACTGTTGGTAACATTACCAGACTGGATTACCAGGACCGTTTCCAAACAGGGAGGGGTTATTCCCCGATTCGCATACACCTAACCTGCTAGCGAACTTATTCCGAGTATACTACCGGTTTGGAACAATAATTCAAAGTTACACAATTCTGAGTCCGACAGTTTTACCAGTTGACAATGCAGTACCTGTGTACCGAGGGACAGCGTTTGAAAATGAAAGGAACGGTTCGCCGCCCGGCCCGTTCATGTTTTTAACTTTTCGTTGCCAGTCGGCATACAGACATGTGAGATTTCCCTTTTTTTTAAAAAAAATACAACCTCAGAACTCTAGTAATGAAGAATTTCCACGCACTAACATTTCGAATATGTATCTTACCGAAGTTCGTCCAAATTGACATAAAATGTTTCAACGGTGAACAAAAGCGGACGACATAGCTAAGACGAAAGGAAAAGGTCACACAGGCTATTTAAACATTTAGTGGGAGAAATTTACTGTAGCCTAACTGAAAATCTTGATTATCGCTTGGCCCTTGGTTACAATAAGCGTCGTTTCGATAAATAAGAGAACACAGATCTTTCAGATAATTTTGGTGCAAATGTGGAAATTCATCATTGGGATTTAAGGGGAAATGAAATTAAAAATAACAAAACCAGAATACTTTTTTGCGTTGAGGTCGCGACAAAACGATGTAAGGTGTAGCCTACTCCAAGTAATGCCATGAATTTCCAAACATTTTCCAGTCACTGGTTTAATGCTATTGTGATATAATGTTACTGTAAATAGTTCCGTGTTCATGTTAGATGTTGGGGCACTTTTGGAAATTTGTTCATCTTGACCTTTGCTAACAACAAAAAACAATCTTGGGAATGCTTTACAAATTTTTAAATTTAATGTAACTTGACCATACTATCAAAGGTAACGTTTAACCTGAAACAAAACCATAAGCAGGCGCGGATCCAGACATTCGAGGGGGGGGGGGGGGAGTTGAGAGAAAACGGAATGTGAGGGAATTGTACTGCTTATTTCCCGTATGCTATATTTTGTTGATGTGGCGAAAAAGAAAGGGCAGATTCCGTAAAAGCCCCCCCCCCCCCCATGTATAGTACTGTTACCATAATGTAATTAAAATAAGCTTCCTACCTTGAGATATTGTGTGAAAAATACGATCATGACCCTAAGTTACTCCAAATGACCTTTGACCTCCAGCAAAATCGATAGTGTTCATTTCCCACCATTACGAATGCACACGCAATGTATGAAATTTACCCAACGCTTATTATTTTGAGATATCGTGACAAAATTTTCAGTTTGACCCCTGTTGACAGCAGATGACCACTGACCTCCACTTAAAACAATCATCTGTTTCTACAACAGATCACATTCATACCAAAAATGATACTTATCCGAGATATCGTGTCAAAAAGGTGTTAGGAGTTAGAAGTGAATCACCTTCACAAGATATAGTAATGTTCTTCCTATTAATAGACAGCCCTTTCTCTTTTTCCTCAACAATTACCAGAATGTGATTGCCTAAAAGAAATGAGAACTTTACAAATTTTGCATTCCCCACAGAAGGTTCCTATCCCTATTAACTTCAAGGTCAATACAAACAAGGACAACATAAACAAATGGAAAAAGAATTTTTGACAATGTGAGGAAGTTATATAACCTCTGCTTCAGAACACAAATCTAGGGACTTCATTTACTGATATTTCGAGAGTCGCATACCCGATCTGAGTGGTAGTTTCACCACACTGTGTAAATTTGGCTTCTCTTTCAGATATGAAAATTACATTTTTCCTTTAACTTCCTCTTTGGGTAACTATGTACTTGCTGGAATAAAGGCCGTGGGCCGGCCCGACCTTAACCAATTGGTAACAAACTGCGCCGTAAAATCTCATTATGTTGCTAGAACTGAATACGACATTTTAGTCAATATTACCCCAGAAAAAGGACTTTTCCCAGGTGAAATTTATCTCTATAAACTGCAATCCTTACACTGTACCTCAAGTCAAATATATATATATATATATATATATATATATATATATATATATATATATATATATATATATATATATATATATATATATATATATATATATATATATATATATATATATATATATATATATATATATATATATATATATATATATATATATATATATATATATATATATATATATATATATATATATATATATATATATATATATATATAAGGTCGAATACTGCGTAGCACAGGTAAAGTATGAAGGTAAACAGATTGGAATGATAAAAAGTGCTAAAATTCGGAAGAAAGCTCCGCAACGTTTCGGGTATGTACCCTTCATCAGGCGGCAAAATAATAACTGATCAAAAAAACGATATTCAAAAGACACAATAAACGCGTGCCGATACAACTCGATCGGCGCGCGTACAAAGGCCAAGCACCTACGTCAACGCGTTGTGTGTCTTGTTATGTCCCCTTCAACTCCTTACAATCGTTTCTAAGTCCCTGTAGTGCGGACGCACTGGTAACACACGCACTACCCATGACAACATCCATCCAGCAAGCCAAACCAAAACGCGCCGACGTCAAGCGTACAACCTCTTTACAAAGGGATTGCCAATAATGAAATGTTTGCCTACTTCGGGCCGCAATTTTAAACACAGCTAAACGACGCAACCGTGCAAAACAAGTTAATAGTGATGACGCGATAAAAATTAAAAGTAATAATAAATACACGCTAGGCGATTATGATGTCATTATGAACGGACTTTGCAAGGAAAATTGAACACGATCAATTTAAGTTCAAGTTCGGCAAACAGTCCGTTGTAAAATAATAAACACAGTCTATAACAGTTCGAGTTTGACGTTCAGCCCGTTAGGAGCTAGAGTTCCTAGCCTTACTATCAGTCGATTTTCGGCAGTAAGACGATCACGGTCGGAACCTCTGCATGAGATGGCCGCCGTGACCATCAGATCCTGTATAGAACAGGCCGATGGGGGGTTAAAATGGTTGGCAACCGGGTAACCTGGAAGGTTTTGCCTAATGGATCTCAAGTGTTCAGTAACCCGATCAGCTAATCGACGTTTAGTCTCACCCACATACATCATGGCACAGCGCTTACAAACTAGGATATACACTATATTAGTAGACGTACATGTAAAATGATGTTTGACGTCGAAGGAGTTGTTGTTGGGACCTACAACAGACAGAAGTCTGTCTTTGCTAACAAGTTTACAAGTATTACATCTACTACGGTTACAAGGAAACGTCCCTGCCGGATGTAACATAAAGGGTTGGGGATGTGAGGCCCGAACCAAGTGACTTGAGATGCCTCACATCCCCAACCCTTTATGTTACATCCGGCAGGGATGTAACATATATATATATATATATTAAACAGCATTAAAATAAATTCTAAAAGTCTACCTCCCATCTTCATATGACATTCTTGAGAAGAGATATAAAATGTTAAATTTAATTGACTCAAATTAAAATGGTACATTGCCCAGTAATTTGTCACGTCATTGTTGTACTACTCCAATTACAATATTTGTCTTTCTGTTTTCTGAAAGCTACTGCACTTTGCCCCCAAGGTGTGCTAGCACCTTTACTCTTAATATTGGAGTGATGTAATTAAGTCCTCTCTGTGCATCATGGTATGCAAGCAAACAGGTAGTGCTCAAGGTCATTAAAATATTTTCAATTTCAAAAGCAAACAAAGCAGAAATTTTGAGTTGTACCACAAGAAAGTCACAAATTGTTTTGCAATGGACTAATTTGTTCAAGTGAATGAGTGTCAACATTTTATTGCTCCGCTCAAAAATGTCCTATGAAGATGGAAATTCAACTATTAGCAGTTTTTCAAGGTTTTCAATATAAATTTTTGGATTTTAGGTACCCTTCCTTTAATCCCTTTTACAAACAAAGCTTGCTCTATCAGTCCATTGATAAAACAGTCCTTAAAGGGGTCAAATCTCTACAACTGTACTGATCTCTTCATACCCAACAGGAATTTCCGAGGCAGATTCTGGATTAACAGTGGTCAACCACAGATGGCTAAAACTTGCTACTCGTTTCTAGTTAAGAGTCTAACCAACATACCAGGACGACGTCATATTTTCTATTCACAGAAACAAAACTATTTCACAGAAACAAAACTTAGACGAATGAAAACTTTTTCATGCCCCGTGTTGACTGTATGTACTATAATAACACTTCCCTACTGAGTACCGTACGCTCTGGTTTTAAGGAATATTCCAGTGGCTTTTGACCAGGGTTTCGTAAGAAGGCAAAAAAGTTTCCCAGCGATGTCCTCCAAACCATGTTGCAACACCCTTTGCGTAACTCAAGATATCTCACTTTAAGATTGCAACAAAGTCGCTGGAAGTTTTTTAATGTGGGTACATTGTGTCGAATTCATCCTGTTCTTCTTTACTCTCAAATGTCCTGAAATTTAATACTGTTGAATTGTTTGGCTTTCGTTCCTCCAGATCTAGCATTATAGCAAACAACGCTGCTTAATTTTCCGTCCAGCGGCACCAAGTTATAAGTTATAAATAAGTTATAAGTTATAAATAAATTGAACGAAATGTTTATTGTATCGCAATGATATCACAATTCCCTCATATCTAAACAAAATATTGCATTACTTTGAAAATTAGCACCTTCTGAATGAGGTCCGCTATTAGGATGTAGTTTTCAACTCCTGAAAGGGAAATTGTTCTGAATATATGAACTTTTTTGTCTTCGGAAAGTCCAGTATGATTTTTATGGAATTTTCTTTTGTATGGATTCAAGCCCTCTGTACACTGAACGGATTTCAGGACACACGTGTCGCAACATGATGCCAAAACACCTTGTGCCCGATAAAATTGTCAGTGTGTACAATGCAAACACATGCGGCTGCATGTGTCGCAACTTTTGTCCGTAACGTGTCCAGTGTACACAGGAGCAAATCATTATTTTGTGTTTAGTTGTGTCGGCAACATGTTGTGACGCATGTGACCTGAAATGTGTACAGTGTGCCAAAATTTCGTGTGACCTACATCTAATATCATTAGTATCACATAATCTTATCACTACCGCCATCACTACATTTGTGTTGGTAACCCTACTTTTTCCGACAAATAATCTGCAAATATTTAACGAAAAGCCGGAACAAAAGTTTTATTCGTTGTCAAGCTCTCGTTGTCCCTTTATTATCAAATTGATAAATTTTACTTTTCGTCTCTTGGTAAATGCAGCTACCTTTGTTCAATACTTTTTTCCATTTTTGCTGTTAAGACGAATAACAGAAAGTAACTATTGATTTAGTTTTCCAACGGGTGATCGGTTAAAATAAAACCACATTGTGTCTAGGAAAAATGAAAGTAAGGAATTGACATAACTTGTATAAATTTGGCATATCCATATCTACCAAAATTGCCATGAAAGAATTGAAAATACATGATTGAAAAAACTCCTTTTTTGAGTGGATCAAAGCTGCAAATTTCCAACTTGCTAAAAATTAAGCTCTACAAAATATTGTAAAGGTATAATTACTTTAAAACTTTCTCGACAACGACACCACTTTGCAGGGAGGCCAAAGTCTAACCTTTCCCTTGACACCCATCCCTACCACGATGGATTTATAGGTGAAAGAGCGTCCTCTTGAGTGTGAACTATCCATGTCACTTGGTGTCATACTTAGTCAGTGCCACAAACTCCCTCCAACCAGAGATATCATCCAAGTTATGGTTCCGTGTTTGTTTACGGTACGGATGTTGTTCATCTTTTGAAATAATGCACTCAAAGTCTTTTACACACAAAAAATGCATGGATAAAATAAACCGTTATTAGGTTAGGTCAACTAGTATTGGCAAATGAACCTAGTTTAGCAGATTTACTACATACATTAGCAAATAAACAAAGCGACCTCAGTCCAAACGGCATGAGTAGGGCAGATACTAAAGGCCTGTATACACGAGCAACATTTGTAAAACATTCACAAAACACTTCACCTGCAACAAATCCAAAACATGCTCGTTTTCGGTTTGTTGCACAGTGTAGATAGAGTAAAAACAATTAAAAAACATTTTGAAAATGTTTTGAGAATGTTTTGAAAAGAATTGAGAGGACCTTTTTTTTGCAACATTTCCAAAACATTTTCAAAACATGCCTTATACCCTGTCTACACCGTGCAACAAACCGAAAACAAGCAAGTTTTGAATTTGTTGCAGGTGGATGTTTTGGAAATGTTTTGGGGAATGTTTTGCAAATGTTGCTCGTGTATAGAGGCCTTAAAAAAAGTCAGATTTTTAAACTGCTTAGTGAAAAATAAACTCTTTAGACACATATTCCTCATACTCATTATCCCAAGCTGTGCTTTGTATTAAAATACAATCATACTTAAAAAACATTTTGAGGAATATGGAATTGAAACATTGGGATTTCCATGAGTTTTCCTCTTATCAGTAGGAAATTATCAAGTCAGTACATTTCAACTTTTTGGCTGTGACACTTGTTGTTAAGTAAAACCCTTACTGAACAGTTGTTAGGAAAACCATACACAAATGCTATTGCAAACTGTATAGACTATTAATCCCGAAACAAATTTTCAGCTACAATTTGTATTTTGGTTGAATATAATATTCTCTGACATAGTATTTGTGTATAGTTTTCAGGATAACTTAATTATTAAATGTTTAAGCTAAATGCATTGGGATTTCCATAAGGCTAAGAGATAAGTTGTATTTTGATTTTCCAATTTGGTTTAGCTGTTCCATTAACTGAAGCCTGAAATACTGTCTCGGTCTTGTGGGGTACAGAGGAAAGCCCATGAGATTTCAAAATATTTTATGACATAGACATTGAGACTGCACTTTCTCCTTACCCTGACTTTAAATGTCAACAGCAGAAGACTTACAATTTGCAAATAATTTATTTGAACTAAAATCAAGTTAGAGAAGAAAACTAATTAGGGAACTACTATGGGACAATATTTTACAATAAAGAATAATGATATTGCTGACAAGCTATGTAGCATATATAAAGCAGATAAGCGAGACATTGAATACATAGTCCTCATCCACCACCTTCAGATCAATTGATTTATGCCAGACACATAAAATCACAGAGTGCTTTAAATCAATAGCATGGGTGTGAAATAATTATGTATTTCCCAACATAGTTTCAGAGTATTTCAGTACCATGTGACTCATAAATTTCTGTTTTGGGCTAGCATTTAATTTTAATACTTGGCTCATGCTATAACCATCCCAGGGTAAGACTGGATATCAGAAAATAAAGAAAAAATCTAATATTTTCTTCCAATTCTTGCTTGTAATTCAAACACATCAAAGGCTAGTCTGTAGGATGGAGTAATCACTAACACACCACAGCTTCTAACAACAGTATTTAGGTTATAGACTTTAAATGAAATGCACATAAGGAAAGCTATTTTCTTCTGAGTTCTTTGCAGGTTTCAGTGATCTGGAAAAATAAAAATAGCTCCCCCCCCCCCAAAAAAAAAAAAAAAATAGAGTAAGCTGAAAAAATAAAGGTTTTCCCAATTTAGTCAGTATGGTGCTCTGAAATCTCTTGTGGATCAATTGTTTCTGATGCAGATGTGTCTGCACTATAACCCTAAAGTGTTTTTGAAATGTGCCAGATTGTGTTGCACGAAAGTCAGTTTCTAGACCTTATATTCCCCTCTGGCCCATGGCCTAATGTGGGCTAGGGTGGTAGAATCAACCATGGTATTATTCCTGCACCTGTTGACTGAGGTGAAAAAATGGGAGGGCTTGATTTAAGCCAAATTTAATATGAGTCTCAACTTTTTATCCAGCTGAAACCTTATAGCGTGTTCCTGTTGGTATGTCACTTAATCCCTTCTTACACCTTGGCCCTTCCAGTCAAGTCCTCAAATGATGGCAAGGCTATTCATACAAAAATTTGGCTTTTTCGGTGAAAATTTGTGTACAAATTATATCATGCTCCCTCCTCCACACAGTTTCCCTGACTGTAAATTATTTATCCTCTAAATATGAAGTATGCCGTAACCAAACTTCTTTTTTAATTTATATTTAATATCACAGATTTAATATCATAATTTTTATTTCGTTAAATCTTATTCGACTTTGTGTTTCTTAAACTTGTAGCATACTGGGATAAGCTTTCACTGTGAAAGCTGGCCATTGTAAGCTAGGAACAAGTCAGTATATACAACTTCTAAATTGTCATATCACCTCTTTGCATTTAATGACGTGCTTATCAAACAAACTTTTAGTGAACAAAGAAAATATTTCTCTCTCTTTTTTCAATTTCACATTTTAATTCAAGTTTAGGATCTACAATCCATTTTGGCAATAAATATTTGAAACTCATGACTACTGTACATTAAAGCAGCTCATTGAATTGAATCATGAATTCCACAAATTTTTCCAAACCTGTTAAATTTTGTTCACATACTAATGACAAATGGTCCAACTAAGACAACCTCCATTGCCTACTCACAAATAATTGTTTTATGAGTGAGTATTCAACAGCTCAATTTAATTTTTCATAATGCGTGACCAGACACTTTTCAAATTATGCACAAAACTGTTGCAAGTCAGGACACCACAAAATTAAAACTTTTAACTTTTTCAATAACTATTGGATATGAAACTTGACTCATTATGCTCACTGTAAGCATTGTGGCCCTTTACCACCCTCATTTAGTTAGTGATATCAACTCAATGAGCCGCTTTAAACGGAAGAGTAGATGAGATCACCATCAGATACATGTATTTCTCAAGCTCTAGCAGACTTGCAGCACTAAATAACAAGTGGATGGATTTGAAGAAAAAGAAGAATTTCATGAAAAACAGTATCTCATTTCTAAATTTGGAGTGCAAATTAACATCTGCAGTTTAAAATGCAGTTTAAAAATACAGTACAGAACTGCATGGGCATCATTCATGTTACTTTGATAATATGACAGGTATGTATAAGTATTAATTTTACTTCATTGTAATAGATTAGACTCTGTTTTCCTCCACTTCTACTGCAAATACAGCTACTACCTTCAGCATCCGCCCCCCCCCATTAAGGCTAAAACATGGATAAACAGTTTCACCTTTGCTTTGTGACATGATAGTGGAAGTTTTAAAATGGGCATAGCCTCCAATGGTGGGGGGCTGCACCATGAGACTTCTAAATAGTAACTACACACCTGAGCATAACAAGTGGCAGTAGTGCTCTAAATAGGCAGTGTATGTACTCCCCCCCTCCCTCCGGCTTTTCTCCAGGCAACAGCCCTATGAATACCTGTCACATAAATGCTTGTAGCAATTTCAATAGAGGGAGGCATCTACAGTAGTTTAGATTTAACCATGTTCACAATTTAACACACACATATGCAAAAAAGGGCATTCCAATTATAAAAATGGTATCCATGGACAAAATTTAATGCCAATAAGAATTACATGAAAATAGAGGTATTCAGGGCATCAACGAATTAAACATCCAGAGTATCAGTTCCCCGAAGAGTCACATGAACAGGGAATGCATCTGTGCTGTCCATAACTTGTCTAAGGACACATTAGTTCTTTTGAGAAATATAGAAGAAGTCATCTTTACAATTGTATCTATAAATGTACAGATCATCAATAGGTACACAGATGTCAACAACAATCACACCACAGTGGAAACATGTCTGTAATATCTGTCAATAACACACATATCACTCACATTAACACCTTCAAGCATCTCAAACGAAGTAAGGACCCATTGTGATTGGCCATTTACCAGTTTGCATATATGTATCATTCTAGGACTCTGTTAATACCAAGACACAGGAACCCAGCATGGGGGTCATTGCTGCCTTGATAATCTCCGGCAATGGTTTCAACAAATTCTGCTTTAACTTCTTTTCCATCAGACTAGCTTTTCTTTTAGTCTACTTGTAACAGGCACAAAAATACATCTGTTTGCTTTTAATATGCTTGAAAACCTTTATGAAGGAAACTTCTCTCTGGGTTGCTTGTCCAGCAGGCTCCCATATTGAGCAGTGCACTACAGTGCCCTCACTTTACACTCATTTCGGACTGTGAAGTAGGGAAATTGTCAAAGGCTGTTCCAGCGAGTGCATCCTCTGATCTTCACATCCTCCATAACTATGCTGATGCAAAGACAATTCATTCTTTGACCTATAAGCCATTATTTGGTAAGTCATTACCGAGGGAATTCATCCCTTGACCATCTATGAAAGCATCTCTGCTTTTATACATTTTTTTCAGCAGCTGATTTTTCTGCTTCCAATGCTTCAGGAGGGAACACTAATTTCTCAAAAGTTTGCAATTTCACATCTAAATATTTCTCTACTGACACAGGATCAGTCAGCTCAAATGGTTGAAGATCAAGTTCACTTATCTTTTTTTCTTTACTGCTGTATTCTCGCAACATGAAGTTACTTCCAGCCTGTAGGGGGAAGAATAAACAAAAGCAAAACTGTAAATGTCAACAAGACTGATAAACAACAGCACCTCAAAATGAGCTATTTCTACAAAGTATACAATCACAGAGATGCCAACATTTACATCCAGAAATCAGGGAGGTTTTACACAGGAATCAGGGAGATTTTTTACAATTACATGCAACTCAATGGGGGAAAGCTTGCTTGAATTAGGGATATTGTCATATTTGGTAGTTGGAATGGACAAAAATCCTTGAATTTTCAGGATGTCTCCCTGAGAATCAGGGAGAGTTGGCACCTCTGCAATCATTACTTAACTTTTATACATAATTAAGCTTATTTTGTTAAAGGAGGGTGATGATGATAAAAAAATGTTCTGTAAGGGTGATGCATGACCAAAAATAATCAGGGGCATTGGATGATGCCATTCCTTCAGTTTGGCTAGATATCCCTCAAAATCTACCATTACCAAAGACCAAATGACCTTGGAACCCTTTGGAGTTATTTCTAGATTTTCCTCCAGAGTAACATCATTGCCCGGAAAGTCTCTCTCATTTTAGTTGTTATTTAACACCTTGTCAGTTAAAGAAAATGTTGCAAGCAAAACCGAATGGGGAAAGAATAGCAGTACATCTTACAGCAGACATCACAAAAGTTGCAGCTGAAATAGAGATACCTGTGAACTCATCAACTGAATAATCGGTTAATATTGACAAGATTCTGACAAAACCTCTTTTTTTTTTTTGACCTCTTTTTGAGTCATAAATGACCTTTGAACTCTTGAAAGTACAAATCTGATGAACCATTATCTGCTTAAAACTTCTGCCACATTCAAAGACATTTGAACATGAACACAAGGAGTTGAAGGATTTTCTGTTTTTCACACTTTGACCTATCACGACCCCAAAGGATATTTCACTTACTAGCCACAATTTACCAGCCCTTAATATGCCTTTACCTTAACCAAAGTTGACATGGATTGGTTAAAAAAAGCTACGGACAGCAGCTACAGCATTTTCAAGTGTTAACAGACAGACAGAGAGACAGACAGACAGACAGACAGATGAACAGATAGATAGACACATTGCCATGAAAATGGCTCAACTAGTTGAGAGCAGATCTATTTTGGTACTAGGGTGACCATAGGTTCATTTTTTGTGAGGGTTTGAATAAGGTTGTCCAGATTTTTGGCAGCCTGTCTTTTTATCCAGTGTGACTTAAATGGCCATTGATCTGATCTTTTTAAAAATCTGCAACATGCAAGGTTACAGTGGCATCATCCTACATACAGTAGACTGCATACAATAGTCTACATACAGTAGCCTAAATACAGTAGTCTACATACAGTAGCCTAGATACAGTATCCTAGCCTTGTTATTTTGAATGAAAACATCCATCACAAATGCTTTCATCCTGTCACATATAATACTCTGACATAAAAGGAAGAAAAATGTAGATAAATCTCAAAATGCAGACAGTACTCATTATCCACTTTTGCAGATGACCATATCATAATCCTACATGCCCAATCAGATAAACAGAATAAATACATAAAAAGTCTGCATAGATAGTTTCATGTGCATTGACCTGATAATTACATTGGCTGAAGACGGTCATGAACTCCTTTTTGGTAATTTTGAAATGGTCACACTTAATGAAACCTAGCAGCCACCTAGATATCCTCTTTGCTGTAGCACAAAAAGATTTCAATTCTTTTGAGGATTGTATCACTAATTTGCATAGTTAAGTACTATGCCAACAAGTAAAAGTATTGCAAAAAGAAATGCAAAATGATTAACGCTGTGGAAAAGTTATTTAAATAGAAGTTGATTGTACAGTGTTTAAGGTAAATATATGAACTGGATAATTGTTTACTTAATAAACAGGAGGAAAAGAAAAAAAAACCATGCCAACAAGTAACAATGTTCACTAAATCTACAAACTAATGGATATTTCTGCCATCACATACAGCAATGGAACTGCAACAGTGACACATCTACAAAACTGCTCAGTGTATCCAAATATCCAAATAACAGTTCCCTGTCTCTAAAACAGACACTAAAAGAATTTTTTTATGATCCAGTACCATGGATGCCTACAAGATTCATAACAGAGAACATATTGAGTCCATACTTATTACGATCATTATCATTACTGAAAACGGCTAAGGAAACTGTTTGATAAGTTGAGGAAATGTCAGTAAAAATATACAGAGCATTATGAAACTTTCCATAAATGTCAAGTTTTGTTCCATGTACTTTTACATAAAATTGCTGGTTGGAGCTCAGCATCTGAAGTAACACATACTTTAAGGTTTATGTATTACTTTTCTCAATTATTCTCATAGGAATATACAAACAATAAATGTCATTGGTAAAGATGAAGAACTCACATTTATGTTATCTACTTGCAGCAACCTCACTTGAATAATTTACTCTTGACAGAAAGTACACAAACCATTTACACTACTTTATGATTATATACAAAAATGGGAATCAAGCACTACCACTGAACAGTTAATGTGATCATAACTTTCATTGTAGGTACAAGGTCAAGTCTGTACAGAATAAACAAACATTGTTTGCTCAATGGAAACTGTAGACGACTGAAAGGCCATGCTAAGACTGCTGGATTAGCATTATTATTGCACTACAGGGAGAACCTTCATAATATGACACCTGTTGAGATACTGGCCTTCATGTACAAGTTCAGGATTATAAATGCAGATGCAGTACATCTTACAGACCAATTAGCTCACTGCACACATTAACTTGGAGATTGTTCAGTTTTACATCTCTACATAAAGGTCAATGACCAGAAGTATCACGCACCCCCAGTAATAGGAACTTATACTATACATATTACACTATATTGCAATAGCAACACAAAAGCCTAGTCAGTTGAATGTTGAGGATTAATTGCAAGACATTTTTCATCAAAATTAATCCATTTGGGGTTTCAGCTTTTTGAAATACATTACCTCAATTTCTACAGAAATATTTTTGAAAAGCTGTGGGAGTTTTAGTGTCACAAATCCACCATTTTCTTGGTCACACGACACTACCACAATCCTAAAATTTCTCCCTCTGTTTATTAACATGTTGTGCATGTTCACATGCATCAGTTTTGCAAAGGTGAGTGATGTAATTCCTTTTTTGAGCTACAAGGGCAAGAGGTCACAAACCTTTTTCTTATTGGTAGTGATGCAGGGTGCAATTGGCATGCTGTATATTCCAATTATTTTTCCATTGTTAGGGCCTCATAATAATACTGATGTTGATAAATTATTCCTTGGGGCAAAAATAATTTTAAAACCTCCTTTCCTTTTAAGGCAGTGCTATTTTGGCAGAGTTAAATTAGGGCAAAGATCACCGGGCCTGTAATGAAAAACCAATGGTAAAAGATCATTGATCATGTCAACAAAAACCTGGTTTTTGTCACTTCTCAACTCATTAAAAGACTTAAAAATCCCCAAACCACCATTTTCGGCAATGTATGACAAATTTAGTCTCCGATTTTACTGTACTTTTAAAAAGTACGCCATAAAACAATCATGCCTTCCTTAATTTTTATCCCCTAAAACATGTTTCATATCAAAATGAAGTATGTTTTATGGGGATAAAAATTAAGGAAGGAATGAAGTCTTCACAATGGAGCCTTACTTCAATCAATCATTCCTTCATATTTATCCCCCTAAAACATGTTTCATATCAAAATGAAGCAGACGAATGATAGATTTGCCTGGTTAAAGTTTTTTGAGTTGTCCATGTCATTTAAAACAGTGGTGGAACGTGAAAAACTTTCATATAACCATGCTACATGGTACACTGTGTGAAGTCAGTTTCTTTACTTGCATGTTATCACTCAGAATTGTGATCAGCCTTCAGAGATTTTTTTAACCTTGGAACATCAAACATTTAAGACTGTATTGTAAGAGCACTTATTTACAAATTGATGCAATGATGTCTTTAATCATGTCACCATTTAGAGACTTCAGTCTGAATCAGCAGTGTTTATAATAAAATAATACCGAGTAATAGTGTAAAATAGAATATTATGGGACTTCTAGAAGCTTCAGAAAGCTCTATACTCCACATATTCTTATCAAATTTGTGACTGTCCTGTTCCAAAATTCAAAACTTTTGACTATAAACTTTAAGGACAGAAAAGTTGACATCCTGAAAATCATTTAGGGTTTTGCCAATAAGCAATGAAGAGTTTTGCAAATTCACCTACAACTTGTAGCTCTTTTAATGGAGTTTTTCATGGTGTAAGAACAGCTACAAAATTTGAGAAAGGATGAGGATTTAGAGCCTCTTAAAATCCTGCCTTCTATATTTACTCTGTTATGTTTCAAAATTCCACAAAAGATTCCTGCTACAAAAGAAAGTTGACATGAGTAACTCGATACAGTTGTTGTATTAAACAGTGATCAGCTGATAGCTGGAATTGTTTCACTATTCTCCAAGATTTCTCAAAACTATACAAATATGATGGAGGTGGTGCTGAGAGTCTTTGCTTCTTTTGTTAATTCTTTCAAAATCATCTGATTTGCAATATTTACTTAAAATCTAGTTAAAAGGCAATGTGGACATTTTCAAATAATTCAACAACTAATTTCAATTGAAACCCTTGGTTTATGATTATAATAGAATTGTCCCTGGATTTCACAGTTTTTTATGTCTTTATTTTTTGTTGTTGTTAATATCCTTTTAGAAGCTGTTTCCTAAGTTAATCTTTCCACGAAAAAATATCTTCTTTTCCACTTTTAACATGTCTTTAGTCCGAAATCATTTGTGGACAAGGTTATATTGGACTACTTGCCATGCAGATTAAGAGTAACATTTTACCTGTCAGGAAGGGAATTAGTTAAAATCTAAAATGTCCTTAGAATGATGATCCAACCAAAGGGGAAATAAGACTACAATACTGATACCATCAGAATCTGTCTTATTACAGCATTGTGTGAGTGTGAAACTTAATTATCACAATTTAAGCCCCATCTAGTCATCTACACAATCATACATTTGTTCAGACTGTAGTCAAACAAATGTTTGAACATTTGATGGGAAGTTGAAACATGCAGCTGAATATTTGGATACCTTCATGCATGTTGGACGTAATTCAAATTTGACCACATGACCATATACTTGTCAGTTAACATTGTCATACAAATGTATGACAATGCTTTTGTTCACAGGTATAATCCCGTACAGACTGGGCTTTAGGAGCACAAACAGTCTATAATATACTAGTAAAAACGACTCATAGTAAAAGTGAACCTACAGTCAAAAAATTCAAAATATACATTAAAGACCATTAAAAATGAATTCTAACAGTCTGTCCAACTCCCATCTTCATAAGGCATTCCTGTAAAATGATGAACTTTATTCACCCAAACTAAAATGGTACATTGTGCAATAATTTGTGATGTCATTGTTGTACAACTTAAATTACAATTTTTGTATTTCTAAAAGTTACTGCACCTTGTCACAAGGTGTGAAGGACTGTTACTCTTTTGGGGTGATATAATTAATTGAGCTCTCTCTCTAAGCAACATGCTATGCAAGCAAACAGGGAGTGTACAGGGTCATAAAAACATTTTTAATTTTAAAGGAAAACAAAGCAGATAATTTTAAATGTAGAACAAAAACTCACAAATTATTGCCCAATGCACCAATTTGTTTTAAGTGAATAAACTTCAAATCTTTTATATCTCAGCTTCGGATTGTCTTATGGAGATGGGAGTTGGATTGTTAGAATACATTTTTTATGCTCTTCAATATCTATATTTTCAATTTTTTGACTTTAGGTACTCTTTAATATTTGATAGATTTTGATAGGGCTTGAAGATAATTTAGTTTTAAAGTTTTTATTAAACTAGCAGATATTATGCTTTCATATCTACACACTCCCAAAGAACATAACGGTCTATCTTTGATATTTCTTCAAAGTGGCAATGAACAGGCTATCCCATAAATAGGCCTTATCTCATGAGTGTTATCAGATGACATGAATCCTTGAAAGCTTACCTCATGGTATACCCTTGTATCATTCATTCTGATAAGAACCCCATCAACTCGTAGAAAAAATCTCATTAACAGGAAGAAACTAGACTGCATAACTCGCTGTAAAATAAAAGAACTTTCTCAAGTTGCAAATATTTTCATTACAAGTTGACTGTCTGTTACATATATTAGATACACCTGCATATTGTATCACACAACAAGTTGGGTTGAAAAAGCATGCTCTGCCATGGTAAACAATAGAGTCATGTACAGTGATAATTTGAGCATGACTGGATTGGCAATTTATTTCATTTTTATTACAAAATTTTATTTGAGTTTGAACATTTTGAAATGGTCTGTTTGTTTTATTTGGAACTACAGACTACACTAAACTCACGGAAGTAATACTACCTCTAAGGTAAGTACTTCCATGCTTAACTGTAGCTAATGTATAACTCTCCTAAGAAAACAAGGAAAACTTTAACGAAGACTATATCTTTGACTTCAAAGACTGAAAGCACTAAGCATAATGTCTTGAAAGTTAGATTAAACAAAAAAAGGAAATCCCAAATTCTTACAATTTTTACTCCTAGAGTAGCAATACCATTGTCTGCCAGCTCATCCTCAAATAAGGTTATATCTTCATAAAAGTGTATCTTCTCTCTCACTTTGAGCTTTTCTATGTCAATGCAGTCTGTTGTTTCTGATACCTACAGTAAAGACGTAAAAAACATGACTCTGTTTGAATGATACAATGTGCTTGTATTGACCAATGGGCATTGTATGTTAATTAGTATACAGCCGTGGAAATAACAAGGCAAAGAAAACCAGAATCAAATTTGTGGAATGAAAAATACTGTAACAATACAACATGCTCAATCCTTAACAAAATCTTGAATTAAATCAATTTCTCCAAAATTTGTCAGTTTGTTGGTATTTTAACAAACTAATGTAGATGTGTTATATCTATTGTCAGCTAGAGTAAAAAACAAAGATCAAATACAGTTTCCAGCAGAGTTCAAGTTTGGTTTTAAGTATGGCTTAAATTTTCAAGACACAGTGGCATGTTCTGTTAGACCACATGCTTGAATCTGTGCAGAATTGTTTTGTGTTTTTATGAAAGTATACCTACAAACAAGATACCACTGCAACATCTTGCACTGCACTTAGATCAGGCTAATCAGCTCAATTTTGTGATCTCGGTCGTGTACAGTGAATTTTTAACGGGAGGTGAACACACATGGTAAATTTTTAACGGGAGGTGAATACAGATGTGTACCTATGCAATTAACAGTAAAAACCCTATCATTATTTACCTTTCTCGACCAACCCTTTTCATATTTCAGTGAGTAGAAAACTCAACTCTAAGTTGGAAAATATGTCAAAACAAAAACCTTCAATAACATGGGTTTATCTAGCATTTGTGTGTATATTTCCATAGTGAATTTAAGTTCATGTACAACATACTGCATTCAGGTGCCTCAGTATGACCAGCATAGCTAATGCAATCAAATGTATGAAAATTTATCTTATGACTTGACCAGTACTGAAAGACTGCACTGATGGTGATTTCAAGCAACTGGACACAAAAAAGACCAGTGGCTGAAAAATCTAAATGATTAAGAACATATTATTCTCACAAATTTATGGTTGCAATGTTTGGTTATGTCAATCAAAGGAAAATGATCATGAAAACAATACTGTAGTTGAAGACTTTATGGTGGAAGTAACAAGAAGTTTTCCCATCAACTTCACAACTTTGTCTAGATTTAGGTACAGTATTCCACACTTTTGCTGATCACATCATGAGAATAGCACCAGGATGCAATTATTTGGAGGAGATTCCTCTTCTTGAAGAAAGGCTGCATGAGGTTTATCTGGTATCAGACCCCATTACTATACAGGGATTTCATTAGTGTGCGTATTTACATGGTCAAATACGCATCAAAACAGAAATGTAAAGAGTCAAATACGCATTCAAATATGAATGAAAAGAGTATGCATACTCTTTCAGTTTTAGTGTTGAGGTCATATACGCATCGCATAAATCCCCTGTGCATTTTTGTATCCACTTCTTTCAGTTTGTGGGAAAGTGTAAGCCAGTAAATTTACGACAAATAAGGATGCTATTTGAACAGTGCACATCCGTTCATGATCTTCATAGCGTACACATTAAGGAGTTACATGTGCTTAACTTCGCAGTAGACCACATGTTTGTACAACGTTACATAGGCCTATGTCGCGCCTTCCAAGGTACCGTGTTCTGTGTTTATCTAATTAATGAACCCATCAAACGTACACAATAGCATCATTTGATATATCATTACACATAGCACATGCTACAGTCATCACAAGTAAGATGGATATGCCACGCAGACAATCCTTGAGCTAAGCATCAGCTTTTACAGTTTTAGAATGAGCTTGATGGATCGTCACAGATCTCGATCAAAACCTTAACAGTATCAACTAAAAATGACTTCGAAAAATTATATGAACCATTGTTACTCTTACTATGACAATCTTTGGCATTGGTGATTACATTCGCAAGTTTTTGACGTGCAAAAACAAGAGCTTTTAATCCCGAAATGCTGTACATTGGTCGATCTCTTAAGTCCTATGTGAGCTACTACTCTCTGCACACAGTTTGTAATGTACAGACAGTAAGTTCTCATTTTGGGAAGCAAGATCAATCGTCAAAAGTGTTGCAAATGAACCAGTTGGTCAAAGGTGCCAGAAATATTTACTTGGCATGTGCAAAAGACCTTTATATAACAACTCCAAATAAATTTGCAAGCATTAGTTCAAAGGTTTTTTCACATAGGCAATTTTTTTTGAGTGGCTCGTCACTTTGACCCTTGCCTAACATATAATATATATGTAGGCTAAGCTACACTAAGAACCTATCCTTCAGGCTCCAGATGGGTAGTTCATCAGTAATCCCCTTACTGTAGTAAAGCTTCATGAGTGCAAGGGCTTATATTTTCCCTGTGATAAGTTTGTTCCAAAATGTAGACAAGTTGTTTTATTTCTGAACTCACACGTTGGCACGCATAGAAGTCGATCTGATTTATCAACAGCCTACATGTCATCTGAGCTTGTCAAAACTTAATACAATGATACTTTAATAAATTTTGACCATAGGCTATATATTACTGTTACGAGAAGGTAAACAAAATGGTGGCTCCAAGTCAATCCAAACTGAATGGAATTGCTGGAACCCAATGCCAAATGTCATTGATATATATTTCCTAAGCCACGGGGGGAGGGAGGAAAATCATGGATAACCCCCAGAAAAAAATTGGTTTTGGTCCCCCTCCCCTCCCAACATTTTAAGATGTATAATAATTAACATATCCTTTACACCAGGTTCTCCCCTGCATTAGGTTGTGCACTAGAGTACAGTATTATAGTTTACACAGTGATATTTTTTACTTTATAGGGAAGGACCTGACAGACAATTCTGACTGACTGTTAAATACCCTTTCAAAATTTTGACTGGCAGTCAAATACCCTTTCAAAATTTTGACTGGCAGTCAAATACCCCCTCACATTTTGACTAGCAGTCAAATACTCTTTGGGGTAAAAAATTAATGAAAGCCCTGACTATACATGATCTGTGCCATCAAAGGTGGCATAAGGTATATCTAGTATCAAACCCCACTGATGAAAATGATATGTACCATCAAAGCTGGCATGAGGTACAGTATATGTAGTATCAAACTACCTCATTACTGTATAGGATGTGTTTCATAAAAGGTATATCTGGTACATCTGGTATCAAACCACATTATTAATGTTAATGAATTGTGCCATCAAAGGTGGCATAAGTTATACCTCATATCAGACCCCACTGCTGTACATGAACTGTGCCATCATAGGTGGCATGAGGTATATGTAGTATCAGACTACCTCATTAATCTTTATGATCTCTGCCATGAAAGGTATATCTAGTATCAAACCACACTGCTGTAAATGATCTGTGCCATCAAAGGTGACATGCTGTACATCTGGTACAAAAACCCCACAATTGTAAGTGATCTGTGACATCAAAGGTGACATGCTGTACATCTGGTACAAAAACCCCACAATTGTAAGTGATCTGTGCCATCAAAGGTGACATGAGGTACTGTATATCTCCTATGAAACCCCATAACTGCATAAATTGTAATGTTCCATCAAAGATGACATGGTATATCTGGTTTCACCCACAATAAAATTTGATATATTTAGCCCAAAGTCAAAGGAAATTTGATGGTTACTCTTGTCATTTTTACAGTATCCTAAACATTATATTTAGTTTCCAGTTTTTTGTGATTTATTTTACCTTTTGTACTGAACTTATTTTTGCATTTTAGATAAACAAATTAAAAGGATGATTTTTCGAAAAGAATCATCAGATTCTAGGTAAATTTCCCTTTTGGAAACTCCAGGATTTATATCAAACTCAATCTTATTTCAAGTAAGTTTTATACCAAGCATGGTGCGGCACAAGTACAGTAACTTTTCAAAATGATGATTTGCCACTTTGCTTGTATTTTTATTTTTTTTAATTTTGCTCCCTCCTCATATATTTAGTTCATCTTTTACCCCTATTATAACACTCACCAAACAAAAACAAACAAACAAACAAACAAACAAACAAAAACTTATAAAACCTTACATTCATCTCAGGACCACTTGATGTAATGGTGCCACTGTAATCAGTAGTAAATGTCCAATCAAAGGGCTTGATGACTTTTTTGAGAAATTCACAGTCGCTCCTAAATGATCAGATAAAAAGTGAGAAAAGAAAGCAAACATTAAGTACTCATAATCTCATGAAACACAAAAAATGAACTCAAATACAGCAATACTCAGCATAAAGATAGTGTATATAAAAGTAAACAAGATTTTATCAAATTTATTCATTAAGCACAATTGACTTTCACAAATTCCTAGTTTTACAACAAGCAGCCAATGTTAATTAATTTACAGTAGTGTCACCAAGTGACAGGTTGAATTTGTTATTCATGTTTAAACAAAAAAGTTTATTTGAAACTGTACTCAAGAAAGGGTAAGATACCCATATCAAGTTACCTATTGAATGATGCAATAATGTCTTGAAGTTAAAACAATGGATAACCTGACATAATGTGTCATCATACAAGATTTAATATTCCAGTGATTGATGATCTAATTCACCAGTATGTATACAAGTATGTATACATGCATTGTACACCAAGGGTCTCTGATCCTGTGAATTGTTCTACTGTGCTTAAAGCAGGAGAAAAGTAAAGTAAAATTTTATTGATGAAGAATGAAACATAATGTGGATCATGAACTACAGTAGCGATTCTACTGTCAATCAACTCCTCTGATGCTAGGAAAAGTTTGAAAAAAAAAAAAAAAACGCAACTTTGAACACAATCATGATCAAAATGTGGAACATACATTAACTGTATTTGGGCTAGCAATCTGTATTGAATCTGTCAAGGACAACCATTAACTTCCAAGTTGTAATATATCGATTTGTAATTCTAATCGCCTTTAAATTCATCTTTCTTTGTAATCTCTGTAATTCCTCTGAATGTTGTTTTGAATGTTGTGCTGAATGACGAGTTGAATGATGAGTTGAGTTGTGTATGTTGTGAGAAGTGAAAGTTTTGAGTCTGTGCAAGTTTGGACAGGTTTGGACATGTTTTGCAAACATTGTGTAAACATACAGTATAGCTGAGTTGCTGAGTATGAGTGCAAGGGTAGTAGTGTGCCGACATACCGATTCAATCGAGATGTAATTAAATGAGATCAAACGTCAGTAATTCCGATCAAGAGAATCCTGCAATTACCACTGTGAAACAAAAATCTAACCTACTGTACTGTAATGCTGTATATCTTGAGCAGTCTCCTATCTCAAATCTTGCTGCTGCTGTTAATCTCAAGGAAACTACCAAACTATGATTCTACAAAGCAGAAACTGAAACTTGAAAGAGGACCTCACAATCCCCTGTGGATACGATGCAGCTTTTACGTTGCCCGCAGAGAGCGGTACCAGCAGACAACAGTATCCAGGAAAATCAAAGCCACTATATATTTATTACTGTTCCTGGTCCCCCCAAGCAACACTGCCCATAGAGAGGATCTTAAATTGGTTAGCAAAATTATAACCTACTGCAAGGTAGTGGGCATTTGAGAAAATTTGAAAACCAAAAGTATTCCAAATTCTACAAATTGTTATTGCTGTTAATTGTAGTTAGCAAGATACTTAAATAACAAATAGATATTATTGGCATCCCTTCTCTTTCCTCTCCTTCATGACTAAAGTGTCTGGTTATGTCACTAAAGCAGGGTCCTGAGCAATCAATTGATGTCCAAATCTGAACTCTCTTACTGACAAATAGCAACTGCATAGAATAACACTCCAACTGGTCCAGGGAAACACTGATGAACCAGAATGCGAGGCATTCATACTGTACTCCTGAACGGAGGCAGTGCTAACAACTCTGAAATGAACAGAGAGTTGCTACATTGCTATTTAGCAGCTTACCTGAATAAGGTAGTTATGCAGATGCACACAAGTTGGTTGAGCTAATAAAATACCTTAGCTAGACTGTGACTAAAACCTACTGTGCCCTGGACAATACAATGAAGATACTGGGTAGCAATGTGAAACAACTTACTGAATGCAACAAGTCTCAGAAAAGGTCCTTAACTGTAAAAGTGGTATGATCTACAAAGATCTTTGCAACAAACACCTCCCTGTCAAGAAATACTGTATCATTCCTTCCTTTTCATATTAGACTTGTAATGGTATAGCAGATATTCCCGTAGTAAACTTGCTATACCATTACAAGTCTTCTATATGAAGGTTTATCTCATAAAGTACAGTAGTATAATATCCTTTTGTGAACACAATGCATTTCAAATGTCATCTAACAATATGAAGTTGTGACGTAAAAACAGCATTTTTATATATTTAACAACAACTGATCTTTCTCATGTACTTATTGAATTATTCCAATAGGTCTTATTAACCCAACTAAGTAATTTTCAAATTACCTATTAAAATAATGTGATCTTTCTTATTGTGCATATCTTTCCCTTATTGTGCATATCTTTCCCTGTCAAGTTCCACTCTAAACCATATAATAATAATCTCACCTTGCTTTTTGCCAGGATTCTGCAGCAGCTACCTGTATACTTTCTTGTTTAGTGTCAACTCTCTTCAATGCATCTATAGCATTGAATTTAATTCCAAATCCAGCTATGTGTTCTACTTTCAACAGGTTGTTGCCAAACAACATTTCTGGGAGTTGAGGAATTGCAAGATCTTTCTCAACACTGCAAGTGAAGACATTCAAAATATAGATCTATACATTTATGCTGCAGTACATTCCCTTTTTTCTTCTAAAATTTCAATTTCTTCAATTACAGTAAATATACAATTAAACCATTATGAAGTATGTCCATGCTGAGGAAGATAGATTACTCAGAGGTAAATTTCTAAGCATTTATGCATGTTGGATGCACTGATTGTCTCCTGTAGGTATCATACTTATTTTATCTTTAATTTTATAATACAAATTTAGGGATAATTAAATTTCATCTCACACATACAAAAAGATTATGCAAGGATCAATGTGTCACAAATTAAGAATCTCATTATTACAGATCCACTACAAGGAACCTTTAAACATTAGACTCTGGACAACACAATGGACATTACAGGTAACTACTGTACCTCACTGTTTCCAACCATTCACTGTACAAGCCCCAATTTATAGAATTTCATCCCAACTCAAACTCAGTGTTGCTACATTGCTACACATTGTTCTCATGTTGGGCAGCCTCGCCCCCCTTCCCTCTTTGAACTTTAATCCATGGAATAATGTTGGCTTACTCACAACAATAATCCAGAGATCAGATGAGACTTTAGCTCCCAGCAAAGACATGTTCTTCAATGAATTACCCAAATTTTCCCCACAATTTTTTTTAAAAACCTGATTTTTTCATATCATTTAATAGTACCTAAGGAAAGATGAAGGAAACAAAACATGGCAACAGATATATAAACCTTTCTAAAGCACTTGACTGCAATATGTGATCTTTAATGGTTGTTATCTTCCAAGGCCCGAAGGAAAATTCTTCAATCTTCTGCTTCTTCTCGATCTTTTGTGAAGACATCTTGTAAATTTTAATACAACTATGAATGAAAGTATAGAGAGCACTGTAAAGTATGCAACAGCTACAGAACACACATTGTGCATGCTAAATGAAGAATGCAATGACTAAGTATTTTTGCATAAACCTATGGAAAGTATCAGCACATTGTTCATACTGTTGTCTGGCAGCTTCTGGAATAACTTTAGCATCATACAGTATCAACTTCAGCCAGACTGCAATATAGCTACAGCTGCTATACCTTCACCCTTCCCATATTATTCTCTGAAATATCTGCTTCACTTTGCTCTTAGTAAGACCAGTTTCTTGCAGAAAGTGCAAAGTTTTCTAATTTTTCCTAATAAATGTATACCCAGATTTGTATAATTTTTTTTCTTTTGAAATTCTAAATTTTTTACAGTAAGTTTACTTCAACAAATATCAAAGTTTTCATTCTTCAAATTTTCTTCACTAAAACTTTAAGCACAAGAATTTTCAAATTTTGTAACTAGCAAGCTCCCTTTCTCCCCCTCCCCATTTTCTTTATGATACATGCAAGGCAATATCTTTTTTGTTTTTCAAGAATTTTGTTTTAAGGAAGGCTTGAAATTTTTTTTGAAAGGTTCTTATCATTTTTGGGCAGCAATATTAGTGAAAATCATAATTGAAAAGGGACACAGTATGCCTTTACAGAAAATAAAATGGATGTCCAAAGGACAACCAAATTTTCTTGTATTGTACAGCACATGTGCAAATACAACCATAGTCCTGAACTCTTTAAAATTTGAGCACTCTTAAAGCACAGTAGTTCTGGGAAGTTATACTGTAACCATGCAACCACACATTACAAGAACATCCAGGAGAGGGAAGTAACGAGTTAATTGACTTCAAATTGCTATATACAGTACTGTACAAATGTTAAATTGTGTGAGATTTTGTTTCCAAAATACAGTTTATGGGTTTTTATTAATTTTGTGATAGAGGAATTCCAGCTACAGCAACATTACTATGCATATTTTGAACACTCAATTTATTCTCTGTTTTACCATGATGACTTAAAACTTTGATGGTCTTGTTAACCATCATGCAGTGCATGTTTACAGTACTGAACATAAACCACCTTTGTGAGGCTGAGTGATGTAATGATTATTTTAGCAAGGAGGGTACTGTAAGAGGAAAACACCATTTGGCTTAAAGGACCAGTCCTCTCACCTCAAACTTCAATTCTTGTAGCCGTTTACCAAAAATCTCAATTGGCTCAGCTCTTTGATTGTCAGATAATTTAAACAATGCAGAGTACCAAAGCTTACATTACACAGCATGGACTCTACCGAGAGTGTTTTAATTGTATACATTGAGCTTTCTAATACTCACCCTGAAGTAATAGAATGAAATTGTGTCTGCATGAGGATGAATTTCCGACAATTGTGGGAGGGGCTTAAGTAAGAAGAGTAGGAGAATAGGTTCTGTTTGGGTTGAGAGAATTGGGCCTTCAAATGTAAGGTACAGTTCTAGTTTTTGTACCAGGTAACCATGTACCCGACCGACGTTCTTGCTACCCGGGTAGAAAATTACTGCTCGGGTAGTGTTTTTCTATGATTTCTTTTTGATCTTTGCAAAATAACATGGTTAATGGTTATTGAAAGTAACAAATGTATAAACCCAAATCTCATTCCCAATTATTTGAAATGAAGTTGCTTAACTTGTTTGTTTCCGTAACGTGCTTTTGTTAAATTGCACTTTTCGAGAAACAATTCCTGCGATGTGTGTTTCTAACATCCGCTCCTATACCATTTCACAAAACAGCATAGGCCTACGTACTATACTGTGCATAGTCTAGCCTAGCCAGTGGAATGGACGAATGATATTGCAAGGTTTATATTCGGGTACCCAGGTACCCGAGGGGTAATACAGTTCTGGTACCCAGGTCCAAATTTCCTACCCGGTGCAAACACTGTACAGTACTGTTGCAGGGTCCAATTGATGTGAGGTATATTCTGATCATTTTTCCCACCTTAGGTTTAGTTAGACAGAGTTTACGACCCACTTAACAACCTATTTGTTCAAAAAGAGCTGGCCACAGCCTCTTTTCCAGTCGTAGCTCACTGGCTTGTTTTCCCTACTCCACTGCTTATACAGAGTACCACACACAATGGCAGTAGGTTTTATTTTTAGTACTTTGTATTACTCGACCTGACAGTAGAACCTGGGTCTTCCGTGTGAGAGGCGGATACTTACGACCTACCTGTACAGTATATCTATAATAATACAGTGTTGATGTTGAAATACTATCCTTAGGCATAAGTGATGCTAAAAGTCTTTTCCCTTCCTGCCATGCTATTTTGGGGGAATTAAATCGTGGTCAACAAAAACCTGATTTTTATTGTCACTTTGGCAGAGAATTATTAACCTCCTGAGTCAGCAACACTTTTCCTTTCTGAAAAAATTGTTAACCAGAATATAGAGAAATTTAAAAGAATGCTCAAAACATTCTGTAACAATGCTTAAGTACAGGGTCCCAACTTCTACACCTCTCAGTTATGGGAGTACAGTACACCAATCTTAGTTTTGTATTTCTGAAATGTTTGTCCTTTTTCTTTCAAAAATGCTAGCTGGTGTAACTGAGATGTAAGCAAAGTACAGATTGGGGTCATACATGACAGACCACTAATGTACAGTAAATGGTCTGAGGGCTACAGTATGAGGTTGGTCAAGTGTTTTCCTTCAGTGGATGTAATACTGTAGCTTCTTCAGAAAACAGTTTTATAAAATTTGGTTTCGCCAAATGGCCCTTTGTCAGAGGGTGAGGAGGACTTCAGAAAAAGTAAAGGTTCACTCCCAAAGACTGCAATCTCCAGAACTGTCAGCCTTAAGAAATGGAAATTTTTATAAATGTTGTAAGTTCATTTGCCACAGCATTTACCTTGGCATTGCTTAATGCCAAGGCTATTTTGGAGGGCTTGGTACTATGGTATCTGCAATGCATACTCTATTCCTCATCAATCAATCAAATTTTAAAACAATTAGACCTAGTACAGATACATTTTCTCTATCTTCCATTTTTCTAGGCTAAAAATTTTAATAACAGTCTCATGTTCAAGTCTGGTTAAACAACTAGCTACCTAGTAGAAAGTTACAAGTAATAACCAAACATGAAGTTTTCAGTACCAAAAGTTACAATTGCCCAATTGAAGTTTTCAGTACCAAAAATTGCGATTGCATGCGTTCTTTAACGATTAATCGCTACATGTTCACAGCCCTATTGCATACCTCCCAAGTAACCCGCATTTTGCGGGTTGGACCCCCATTTGGACACCCAAACCCGCTGACCCGCCAAGCCCTCTGAAAAACCCGCATTTCAAATCTCCGAAGTATTCTTAGTACTTAGAGAACCATTCAATAGAGCAAATAATTCAGCTTACCAAAAACCACAAATTCAGTTAATCATATTTCACAGCACAATCAACTGCTTGCGGTGCTATAGAAATCCATAGGCCTAGGAGGTACGTAGGCTACGGAACTGTGTTTGTTGTCGCAACATCGTTATCGGCTAACCTTGGCAGCAGGTAAGGAATATATTCCTGTCACTGTGAAAATAGTGTAGTAACGTTGTGCAACGCTGCATTCAATGGGGAAAATAATTGTCCACTTTGCCGGTCACAGGCAGGACTTGTCCCAGAGTTCCCCGAACGTTCTGGACTGTCTTGACAGCTCTTGAGGTTCTTATTGAATTATGTTTTCATGGCTACAGTAGAATGCCACGCGAGATGTACGGAAATATTGGAAATCACTGGCAGAACATACGGTACGAACGCCAGTGACATACAGAGTTGACGTTTGCAAACTGTGTCTGTACTGCACTAAAATTTACCTCAAAAATAACGGTTGAATATTGTGACTAGGAGAGGTTTTAGTCATTGGGCATTTGTGAGTATCTGCATAATATTATTTTGGCAAATCTCTCAAAACAATATTTTGCTAGGTTAGCGCAAAAAATTCAGTACTGTACTGAACTTTTTTGGGGGTAACCTAGCGACTTTATCATGTTATATTATTTATAATATTTCTGCACGTTTGACTCCACCAGGAGTGTTGTGCAGTATTTTTCCAGATCCAGTTGTTGACTGATAATTTGCCAAAAAAGTGCCACCATTTTGCATGTAGACACTTCTAAAATTCAAAAATTTTCGAAAAGGGCTCATACCCCTCCCCAGGGCGGCGATCCACCAATGGATAGATCAGATGGACCCGCATCTAGCCTCTCGGAACTTGGGAGCTATGACTATTGTGCATAGGCCTAACGTTTAACTTTTTTCGCGGAACCGGTACCTACACATCTACTAGTAGTACTAGGGCTTCAGGCATAGGCCTAGGCTACATTATCTCTCGTTCAGGCCATAGCGTAGGACCTAGCCTAGGCCTATGTTAAAATAAATCATGACAGAAGTAGGTCTAAATTAATTATACCACTTTCACGAACCCTCGAGTTAGCAGAACGATGGATTTCAAATATTCAGTTTCAGAGTCTCCAAATATTGAACCATCAACTGAGTAAGAAAGGTAAATTTGGCTTCGTTGACATCGTTGTTGGAATCTTTCCTTTTGACATGCGGCTAGGGAGAGGACGTCACCTCACACCAAGTGCTATTTTGGGCAAATGTGTGGCATACATTAAAGGTCTAGTTCTCAACTATTGACAATCCGATAATTAAGCGCTTGTTCTTAGTGACTGTAGGCCGCCATTAGTGGGGTCCATCAGCCTAAAACCGTTTTTATTTATTGTTTACATGAATTTGAAACCCTCATATTTAGTGAACTTGGAAAATTTAAGATCCAAATAGTGTACAACCATCCAAGATAGAGGTAAGCAAGGAAATCGACTTCAGCTATAACCGACTGAAATCAGATCATCACTTGCTGTCCGGATTCGTGTATAAACAATTCTTGTTGGGTTTACCGAAATTCTCAATTGGCTCAGCTCTTTGACTGACAGCTAATTCAAACAATGCAGATTACCAAAGCTTGTATAACAGAGCATGAACTGTTCTGAGAGTGTTTTGAGTATACACATTGAGCTTATTATACTCACCCTGAAGCAATGATTGTGGCTTGATGAGAATATCTTAAGTTGTGGGAGGAGCTTGAGTAAGAATGTAAGCAGAATATTGGTGTGAAAGAATTGGGCCTTTAAAGCGACTGTACACTGCGCTTGGATAATATTCACACTAGCGGTACCACTCCACCTTCAATCTCAGTGTAAAAAGAAATAAAGGAACACTTTGTTAAAGCAAATTTCATCATAAGCGAAGCAGAAAAAAATCAAAGAGGTGTTTTAAATAATTTGAATATTTGAAACTTCCCATATCGAAAATTTTCACAAAAAACTTTCGATCATATGTTCATTTTATACCAAAATTTCTAAATTCTTCGAATTAAGGTGAGCTAGATCATTTATACTTCCAAATGATAGCTTAACCTTAGCTGAAAACACTCATTGAATACCGATTTTTATTAAAATGTATCCTGGCGATTTGAAATTTTGTGACGTTACAAATTCGGATGATTTCCCCCAATGATGGGTCAATTCATGCCCTATCTAAACCATGCGGTTACACCAAAAATATGGATCCAAATAAAATCATTCTTTTCTTGATCGACCCCTATGACACAATTATCTCAAAAACTCATTTAGCCGTGTAAAAATATTTATGGCTACAAATGATAATCCTCTAAATTATGTAAATTTGACATGAGAACCCATTTAGTTACCAGTTGAATATACTCCAATCCCATAAATTTTTGATTTTCAATCCACCCCCAAAAATAGGGTGTGTCTATGAGAAAATATTCTCCGGGCATCTAGCAATATGAAAATCATAAATATAGTTTAGCGAGACATTTATAACCTCGAATACAACATGTACAAAAACCCTTAAAGTGACAATTCTTTATTGCTTCAGAAAGATCTGGATAGGTTATTTTCATGGTCTCAGACTTGGCAAATGTCTTTTAATGCTGATAAGTGCAAAGTCCTCCACTTTGGTTCTAAGAATCTCTACCATGATTATACTATGAATGGCACTAATTTGAACAAAGTGACTTCTGAGAAAGACCTTGGGGTAGTTATTACAGGAGATTTAAAGTCATCTAGGCAGTGTGCAGCTACTGCTGCAAGGGCAAATAGGGTGCTTGGGTTGATCAGGAGGGATTTTAAGAGTTTTAGTAAAGAAATTGTGCTAAATTTGTATAAGCAGCTGGTTCGACCCCATCTCGACTATGCTGCACAGGCCTGGAGTCCCTTCTTTGAAAAGGACATATTGCTTTTAGAGCAAGTTCAGAAGAGAGCTACCCGACTCATACCTGAGGTTAAAAATCTACCTTATTCCCAAAGGCTTAAGCAGCTTGGGCTTACCACTTTGGAGCTGAGAAGGATTAGGGGGGACATGCTCCAGGTATACAAATTTCTATCTGAAGGGAATCCTTTGTTAGCTTGCAGTTATTTAAAGGTCCAGAGTAATCCTCGGGTTAGAGGCCATTGCAAAAAGCTTGAAAAGTCTTTTGCTAGACTTGACATTAGGAAGTTCAGTTTCTCTCATAGGGTTGTTAGTGAGTGGAATAGCCTGCCTGAGTGGGTTGTTAACTCCACATTAGTGCACCGTTTTAAGGTTAATATTGACAAGTTTTTCCATGACTGTGGTAGAATCTAATCTTTCTGGGCTCTTTAGGTGTTGGTGGTTTGCTTTGTTTTGGGGTTTTTTTGGATTACAGGGCATCTTATGGGGCCTTTACAGCCCTCCTTTGCCCTTTAACCTGTTATGTTATGTTATGTTATGTTATTCACATCAGTCACACTGTAACACATTTGCGAGGTTTATGATCGCATTTTTCCATATGTAGTTTTGAAGTCATTATCAAATAATATACAGGTCCCTGCGAGGTTATTTAAGCAGGTTTCACGGAAAAATTTAACTTCATCAAGTTAAAATAATCTAATTGGGATCTGGACTTAACTTTGGACAATCTTTGAAATTGTTAATATATTTCACATTTTTTTTATAATTGTTATTATTGTGGGGTGGGGTTGTGATATGACAAGGTGTGCCATATATCGAACCATGTCTCAACAGGTAATTCCTCACTATGTGCAATATTTAAGTGTGAGGCCATCATGACACTACCTAGTGCAGGTGCTAAGTTGTATAATGCTTTCTCGGTTGACGGAAACGGCACTTTTTAAAGGCTCCTCTTTCGCAGAAAACTTGTTTAGTATACAATGGCGTATGTAGTAAAGTTCAATTTGTTGACTGATTCCTCCTACAGTCCTATTCGGACTTGTCGAGTTGTGGTTCCTTGACTTGGGGTTTGACTTGCGACTTAACTCGGACTTGCCCCCCACAAAATGACGTTACGACGATTTGACTTGAACTTGCTATTAACACCAGAATTCAAAGTCAAATATGTATTAATAACCACAAAAATGATGAAGGTGACTGACAGATTAACATGAAAAAAAATATTATAACATTTTTAATCTACTCTAATATTTTGCAGCGGCAGCAGTGGCGGAGCTACAGGTACTTCGGTGAAAGGATCAGAATAGCCTCTAGCGCAGGGGCGCTTTCAAGCAGGGAGTTATCTGGAACATCAGCACTATTTAAGTCATAGCTTCCCAATCTAGTTGCACTTATCTGTTTACAGCTGGTATAAAGAAAACTTAGCTTATTTACATTTTGGCTAAGATCATGTGTAGTATCTATTCTTTTCATCCAGTCTAGAATGGAGCCATACATGACAGACCAATGATGTAAATGGTCGGAGGGCTTTGAGGTTGTTCACGTATTGTCCTTCAGTGGACGTATAGCTTCTTCGGGAAGCAGTTAAAGTTTTCGTTTCGTCGAACGGTCCTTTGCCAGAGAGTCAGGAGGACTTTAGAAAAAGGTATATAGAAAACTATATTCCCACTCCTCCATGTCTAGTCCGACCTAATCAAACATCTATCCCTTCCTTTCACAAACTTTAAGTGTAATTATGATTCACGTGTTTTTTCAGGTCTTGATTCATTATTGTACACTCTAAAAAATGATTAACCAACCTTGGCAAAAAATTACCCAACCGTTGGTTCCTTATGCCACCTGACCGGAATTGGGTAAAAACTGCCCACCTTAGTTGGTTAAGCGTTTTACTCATTAGTTGGGCAAAATAAAGTACCCGGCCATTTAACTCAACTAATTTTGCCCAACAAATGGTTAAAATTTGCTCTCACAACACTTGCCCAATATCTGTACTGTTGGATGCTTGCTTGGATTTCCATGTAATTACATATATAATTACATGATTTGGACAAGAAAGATTCAACAAAGTACCATAAAACTTACACCGTTTGCCCTCCATGAGTGGTTGGGGCGACAGTGATAATGCACTTGGTTAATAACCAGTGACGTGTGTAGTTTAAAGTAATAGTTCCAATCGTGCACTTTGTATTTCTTGTCCTGTTTATTTGATTCGTAGTGGTGGACCTTTTTTTGTATATGCGAGCATTGCTGTTGAAGTAGTTTCGTCCAGATTTTAACTGCTATTCTACCGCTAGCTTTTAATTTACCGGTACAACTTATAAAACCATGAGATCTTAATTGACCACTTTTATTAAAATAATTATCTGTAAAAATTAAGTGATCCTTTACAATATCGTGGTTCCCCGACCTAATACAGTAATGCTCTAACTTTAAAACGAATCAAAATTTCGGAAACTTCCCATGCGGACTCTGGAAAAAATCCGGAATAGTACTGCCATAGGTGATAACTGATTATCAAGTACTTAACACATTTTAACTGAAGCGCTGTTTTCCTAAGTTTTCTTTCCTAAATCCAGTCAACCAGTCTCTTTCGTATATCTATATAGTACACCAGTCTCTATGCGGATCATTTCCATCACCGTCGACGGCCAGCGCCACGTGTCATGTGTTTTCGGTTTACGTGACAAATCTCCTGTAAGTTGTTAGTTCCACGTGGACGCTGTTTCCCATATTTCCAGGGTGTGGTCAGTTTCCCCTTCTTCAGTACCCTCATTGTTCACATGATATTACATCAAAGTTTAGGTTGCGTCACTTTTGACCAACCAGAGGACTGCATTAATACTCTTAGCTTTCCAATTGCCACAAGGCCCTGCAAGCCCAAAACTGCTTGATTATAGACACTCGTGCAGCAGACCTCGAAGCAGAAGCACATATTCTTGACTCTGTGTAAATAGCCTAATTAATCCATTTTCGCCGTCTGTTAATTACAAATATGTCTAATTTCCAGAACAACCGAATAAACGGTTAATCTAAGTCATGTTGGAACTCTCCTCATTTTTGTCTCATTTCGTACTCGGCTAGATCCCTTACCCAGCTTAAGCAGGAGCTCAAGTGGAATACCGTTTTAACATTTATTCAGGAATTTCAGATATATCTAATTAATTTCAGATATCTAAAATTATGCACTATTTTAGATATCTGAAATAGAATTAAAGATATCTAAAATTGAATTAGAGATATCTGAAATTGAATTAGAGGTATATGAAATTCCTGAATAAATGTTAAAACGGCATTCCATAAGCTCGAATGACCTTTTTCTTTAATGGTTAATTAAGCTACGTTTGTTTACTACAATTTCAAACGTATCAATGTCTTGCAGTTCAAGGAGGTGGACATGAATCTTGATGAAAATATGTGGAAAGGTCTTTTACAATTACGGTTTGAAGAAAGTGTTGCATTCATTTATAAATGATGAATTTTTATAACACATGAAATAATATAAACTTATTGCGATGTATGATTTTAAATACAAATGAAGAAATGTCTTCAAAGAAATTGAAGTGAAATTATAGGCCTACTGTAAGGAGAAATGAATCCGATCAATTTTTAAGAATATTTCTTTTTTAGCTTAAAGCCATTTTTTCAGCAAAATCCCTATATGAATGGAAGGTATTTTGTTTTTACAAGTTTGTAAAAGATTTATGTAACAAAGCCCTATTAAGCACCCTTAGTCGCTTTACCTGAACAAATATGTCTCGAGTAAAGGCTTAATCCCCTTTATTTAGACATTGCACCCTTATTTACACCAGACAAAGTACAGAAAGTTTGCTAAAATGCATGGATTCCAACATGATTAACTATAGAAAACTGGTCAGAAATAGTCACTACTCTGCAACATATATTTATCCACCTTTGACGGACAAAAATATTTCAGAGGGTCCATGAGACGGTACCTAGCTCCACGCTAAGCCAGAAAAGTGCACACACAGGTCAGGGAGCTGTAAGCTCCCTGCACAGGTTCTAAAATACTGTACACATTATTATGTACTCCTATATAGTAAATCTGTGGTGATGTTTGTACGTCTAGCTGATTCTCCAGACAATCCGTTGAGTGGGATATAATTTTAAGTTGTTTTTATTCCTGTGTGTGTGGCTCATTTTGTACCTCACGTGCTTTCATGATCCTCTTCTTAAATTCTTCATCCGGCAGGCTTTGGACTAGTAAAGTTTCACGGTGACGTAACCAGGAGAGAGGCTCCCAGGTCTGACATCTTGATCTTCTTTTGTTATTTTTAAGTTCCTAAAACTATCATAGTTAACAAAACTTTTATTTCAAAAGGTAGGCATATGTCTGTATATGGCACCATATCGATACCAGAATTTTTAAAACATTTCAAAGGGAGAGGGACACACCCTAAACAGAATAACTAGACAATGCAGGGTTGCAAATTATATTTTTTGTAAAAGAGAGGAGTTGTAATTCGTTAATCGGGTGAAAATCCGGACAATTCATATACACATTTATTGGTACCAAAGCGAGCAAAATACAACACCATTTTGCATCTAAGCCCTTCGGAACAGCCAATAATCGAGGGTGTACCACGGAATTTCTAGATACATGGACAGAGCATGTAACGCGTACGTCCTATCCGTAGATTGTCACTACCGGTGGAACAAAAAAGGCGCACCAGGATGGCCGCCGTGAAGCTATAATTTGTATGATTTAACAACGGCTCTGTAATATTTTAAACAAAAGTAAAAACTGGATGTCTAGCAATATGATATTCCTGCAATACGTGTAGTAATTTTGACCCTACCTAGCATAATTTTGAAAATATTTCAACTTTCTTGAAAAATCTGTTGATATACTTAATCAAGTCCAAACTTTCACACAAAACAATAGCAGGCAGCCATCTTGGTGCGCTTTTCTCACACGTAAGGTAGCGACATTCTACCGTGCAGTATGCTCTGTCCATGTACATAGGAAGTCCGTGGGGTGTACATAACATTCCCCTCTCCTTATACTCCCTCCCCTGACGGGACGATGGTCAAGAATAGACGGGAGGATTCCCTCCTCACATCGCTATCCCACTACCAAAATTGGCTACTCTTGCATTTTATCAGGAAAAATTCTGATTATTTTGCAATTTGATCACTTTTTATGGAAGTGAACATTTTATTTCAAACGAAAACTCAAAATAACAACTGCTTAGATTCTGATTACATCAATAATCTGATACAACCTTTCACATGAGCAATGTTAGCCCACTCTCAAGTGAGAATTCATGGCGCGCACCTCTGGAATTCCCTTGATACTAAACTTACGTAATTCCCCCAATTTTAGTTTGTTTAAGAAGTACTCTAAAAGACATCTGTTTTCCCCATATCTTTCCTTATCTGCTTCTTCTATAAATTATTATTACTATGAGCCTTAATGTTTAATTCATGCACTTTCTATACATGTACGTACTAGATGCAAAATTTGTTGTTTTATCATTTTCAAAACGAAAAGCTCTGGATTGGACCAGACTGGGAAAGCTTGTAGCTTCATCTGGTTCCGTTTTTTTTTTTTTTTTTTGATACGCTATCATTTATTTATCTGTAATTCTTTCTATGTAAATAGGTTCATGCATTTTAATTGAATTCATCCAAATGCGGCAAACCTTTGTAATTGTTTTTATTTTCCGGTGAAAATTTGTCTTTGAATATAGCGTTTCCTGTTTTCGGGCAAACATTTGAAAATATTGAAATCACGTATTGCAGGCATTATGTTACGCAAGATTTAAAACACGCCGAAGAATAAGTGTTTGCTTTTATAGGGCAAATGCTTAAAAGAATTTGGATATTTGACTATTTCGAACACTGTGTCGTAAAATATAAAACAAAAACAAAAACAAAAACAAAAAAAAAAACCCTGCAGCAAAACTCACCATCAATAGCTTTTTGCTCTTTTAGAAGGTGTAGCTCATTTTTGGAGCCTTGTTGATTTTGAAAATTTTTCAAAACATTGACAATTTTACCCGACTATGACGTTCGTTACCTTTTTTCGGGTCCTAAATACCTTTTTTTCGAGGCACACCTATAGGAATTTTCTGAAAAAACATGCCATTTTTTCAAAGCTAGTGGCTATCCGAATGTTTTTCCAGATTCCTGTCCGAATTCACGATTTTGCGGAAATTTGGGGACAGTTTGGGACAGTTTGCCCCCTGCATTCCCCGCTTCTTACGCCGATGCTGACAAGTGTAAAGTTTTAGCCATGTCTACAAATAAGTACCGTGTTTTTCTCCCTCAGGTTAACAATAATACTGGGGATGGAGGGGTCTTGAAAAAATCGGATTGTAAAAAGAACATGAGTGTTCTTGTGAAAGTGGTCTTGGCTTTGAACAGAGCACATCCACCACCAAGTGAGCAAGGCGAATACCATTATGGTAACCTTATGAGGTATACCGTACATTTTGGACGAGCAACTACGGTGATTATTTCAGGTGCTTCAAGCCAGAAATATGCTGCACCCGTTTTTTCTGCTTATTATCATTTAATTAACGTGACATATACTCATTCTCATGAAAATGTTCAAAAGGAGATCTACAAGGTTGGTTACATCATTAAAGGATTTCGGTTATCAAGTCGAAGTTCCAAAAACTAAATACAGAGCAAACTAATGAATCGCTGAGAACATCCTTCCCCAGCAAATTGAACCCGGTAAATATGTTCAGTGAAGAAAGTATAGCGGAGTAAACACGACCCAATTGAGCTATATTTCACTAAGAGTTAATCTTGTACAGTACCTCGATGTGTAAGGGTTTGCATTTAAATGACGTCTTTTTATGGGTGGAAGGGAGGATGGGGCGAGGTGGCTCTGGGCGAGGTCTCTTCCAGGTAAGACACGTACAAAAACCCGCGAACCCGAACGTTTATTCCGGCTTAGCGCCCCCACTACCTTAAAACCGCGGGGAAATCTGCTTTTGTTCCGCGAAAAGTATTTCAATGCACGAACATGTGCACCTGGTACCTATGGCCGGCGCGGCCAAGTCGAATGTACGTAAAAAGCATTGTGTGGCCGACCATGAACAATGCGCACCAAAGTCTGTAGTACTTATAACTAAATTTGTTCTGCCGTTCTGTTTTCGTGAAAGCAGATTGAGTAACAGCTATTTGGCAAGAATCCGACAAGCAAGTAGGGTACCTTACTGAAAATGGCCGATAAAGAACAAGGTTAATGCCAAAATCGATGTCCTGAATTTTAGTGTGTTCGATAACTTGTCAGAAAAAACAGGCGTAACGTTAGGCCTAGGCCTCATACTAGGCCTAGTAACACGTTTAGAGTAACGTTGCTTATGTTAGGCTAGGCTTTACGTTAGACCTGAGTAGGCCTAGTTGTACGTAGTATAAGTTACTACGAAGTGAGTAATCTAGCCAAAGCAAGTTCAGCCTAGCTAAGCTAGCTATAGGCCTAACTTTACAAGGCTAATGGTATTGTTACCAGGGGTTTTCTTGGTACTCAATTGCAGAGGAAGGGCCTTCAAGCTTTGTAACTTGAAGACTGGATGAATCAAAAAGTGTCGTACTGGTACAGTGGTAGCCTAGGGCCTAGGGTGCGTTTGGGTATTGTCGGACAGTTGGTTTTATCTCTATAGCTTCCAGCACACTTGTACTACACTGATGCTAACCTGATACATCGACAGGCACAACTGTACTAATGTGCCCCAGATATGTATTGGTAGGGTTGTCGCACTATAAATACGACTACACGAAAAATATCAAACTTGAAGAATTTGACTGATTTACATTGTTAGGTACCCTTTTCTAAGCAACCATGCCAAATTTTATGAAAACCCGACCAGTACTTTTCAAAATATAGCTGATTTTATGTCTCCATAATCCTTACGATTTCTCCAAATCGCCGTATGCTTCAGTGTTACGATCTGCCTGCAAAAGTTGGTCAAAAACAACATCGTAACTGTGTTACGTACACCAGATGTGCCGGCGTGAATATGCGACGTTACTGGGCAAGACACTCGGTGATCACACGTCCGTGTCATGATAGCTTGCGTTCTGTGTACGCAACATGCATTAACAAGTCGCACATAGCCTGCTTACACACATGCTTACGCACACGTACACAAGTACGTACAGTACTGCCCAAAAGTAACTGATGAATCGCGCTCCCGTTTCCCGCAATCCATAGCAGGATGAGTGCGGGGAATCTATTATGCTGCAGAGCGCGCTCCACGCCAAAGTCGCGGGGATGTACCGTTGCGTTCTGTGGTTTTAACAAGGATATTCGCCTATTGTTGTACACTGACAAAGCTCTTTAAATCAGTAAGAACGTAACGGGGAATTCGGGAATATAACGGACGGCTGTTAAAGCAGCGAAATATTCACTGGAAACATCTCCCCAGCTGACTGTTTTAGCGCGGTGTATTTGTGAGCCAAATTGCACAGCAGTTATTAATATGATAGTTGTATTTACGCGATCCGGTATTGGCAATGGGCCGTACGTACACATCGATTGTTAATCTTAACTTGCACGGCGAACGTTACTTTTTCATCAGCGATACCTCTGTGACTACTTTAAAACAGCTAACTGACCGTTGCGCAAGTTTCTTATAAAATGTCGCAATGCATCCGTAAAATGGTGCAATATCTCCGTATAGCTATACAGTTGCTAACGTTAGCAAGTGCAGCAAATTCAATTAGCTAGCTTATATGCGATCGATCATTGCGGTGACTGCTGCAACATTCATTATGCAATTCACGCTGCAGAATCACTTACTTGTGCGGGACAATGCGGCGAATATGTCATTGTTTTAAATTTTAGGAACTTCTTTTGCTATGTCAGTTTTCTACTTTGTATATAATAAGCAATGCATAGGCCAAACGTGACATTTTTATTTTAGACGAGAGACGAGCGATTCATGTCGCAACTTGATTGTGACTTGCAATAGACTGTATACTGTTGTACTTGTAGGCTAATCATAACGTTAGGCCTACGCCTACCGTTAATTATGGCTGCCTACAAAACACTAATGACTGATTTAGCTTAGTCTTGCTGTAGGTAAACTGTAAGTAAAGACGTTCATTACTGAAGCGTGAGAGTTATCTCTCAACGATGTAACTGCTCAGGCATATACTAGCCGAATGCTAGGACTATCATTAAAAATTCGGCAAGCCTAGCAAGAAATAAATTGAATTGTTAGGTTTGTGATGGTAACCTTAATAATAGCCTGCCTATTTCTATGTCAATAAAATCACCGATGAGGATAAAAGTATTAGTATTAAAGTACTTAGCCTAGTATTAAAATGGGGTGTGGCACTATTGTGCTATGTAAGGCCAAGTTAATCCGGATTCACACAGTAATCTAACACAACCAGAATAGTAATAACAATAAAACATTGGAAATGATGTTACAACAATGGCTGTACTCTTTGAGAGAGGGGTTTCGGCATGACCTAATGTTGTATATTCTGGCGTAACCCTAGTGACATACAACATATTAAGTTTTCAGAGAGATATGACCCTTGTGGTATTATCCCCATTCCGTAGTGAAATATAAAAATCATCCCAGCATCACAGTTTATTGACAGTTTATTGGTCCTGAAATGAAAAGCTTGCCTTGGTATGCAACAAAATCCTGTGCAGCTACTACAACAAAGAGTATAGTTTTGAATAAGCAGCTTATAGCACAATTGGGAACCTTACAAAGAGACCATGTCAATGTATTGGGAAACTCACCAAGATTAACTGTCACAATGCATAGCTTAGTTTTGTTGATGTTGTTTGATGGTGTTAATACTAACATTTTACAGTTGTGTTTTGAAGGCAATTTATACTAACATATTTACAGATTTGGATCATTTTTCACTATCATAAACATCTGTTATTTTTTTAACGTCACACACAGCATGAAGCTAATACTGCTTGAAATCCTGTTCTCCATTCAAACCTTTTACCCTTTATTTCGCTGAATTTGGGGTAGCCAAGTCACGAAACTTAAACGGGTTGGGGCAAAGGTGTACCAGGGTAATTTTTGCCTGAATTTAGATGGCAAGTGTCTTCTGCAGGCCACCTCACATGTCCATGGGTAGGGGTAAGATTTAGTCATATAATTCATAAAAATAGGAGAGACATTGTGACTTTCAGTTTTCAGGGTTGGCAGCAAGGCACTGGGGGATCCCCTTGTTGGTAGCTCCCCCCCCCCCCAAAAAAAAATCATGTCCCATTCCGTACATTTTATACCACCAGGGGCACAAATCTCTGTTTGAGAGTGGGGGGCGAAAATGCTTATGATGTGCCCATGAGTATTAAACTGTGCACGGGTGGCGGGCACCGCAAGCCCGAGACCCGGAAGGGCCCCTGGTGGGATCCAGGGGCAAAGCCCCTGTGGGGGTCCAGTAGGTGAAGCTCCCAGAAGCTCGTGTTCTAGCATTTCCCAAGCTTCAGAAAAACTGTTTTGAACAAAAAGAACTGAAAAAAGGTGACCATATTTTTAGGTCTTCTCAAATTTTGATTTGCCCCCCCCCCCACTTGAGGGGCGAAGGCCCGCCTTGCCCCTCCCCCGAGGTTTAAGTCCCTGTATACCACTGTTTGTTGGCTAATAATTCACTCCATGTCTCAGATGTCAAATGTTCATGTTCAGTGGTTTCACTGAAATAAAGCACAAATTGTACATCATAATTGGCCTAGTCACTGTTCCCTGGGTGGGATGGTCCCAGTCTGAGAATGGCCAAGTTTAAAATGCGGGAATTTCTTAAACCACGTTAATGATTGAAATTAATTGCCACGGTTAGACCTGGCTACATTTCCAAATCAAAATCAGGGATAGTGCCGGACTTCAACTGTTTTGGTGGCTGAGCACATGTCGAATGCTCCAATTCGCTAAATATCTTGTTCAACATCACCACTTTAAAGAGATTTTGAATTTTTATCAATAAGTCTTGGTGGGTTCTAACCGTTGTTCCCGGGGTTAAATGTTTTCAAGATTCAATGTTCCCTGTTTTCGTATTATCTCTATAATTTTGCGATGATTAATACCCCATTTTTCCGGGGGTTCGATGTTTCCAGAAGTGCGAATGTTCCCAAGATTCGGGGACGTTGAACCTCGGGAACAATGAACACTGGGAAAGGAATCTGTAAGCTTTACCTTTCTTGTTTCAATTTTTGCCATAAATTTCCTTCAGTTTATAAGCTCCAGATTTTCAAAATTATGTTACAAGGAAGCCATTTTTTTTCTGGGAAATTACCTATAAATGTAGTCTGAGGACTTTTTTCAGCATGATAATGTTCAGAAACCCCACTCACCTGCGACGTTATACTTGATTTTCCTAAGAAGTTTCGATTCTTCAGTAACAATCGCCATATCATTCATAAAATCATTTTTTTCCAAAATAAACTTTAAATTTTCAAAAGTTAAAAAAAAAGCAAAAGATGTTTTGAAAATCTTCCAATATGTGAGTTTGCTTGATACTCTGTAGTCTGTACAACAAAAAACCTACTTCAACAGCCTGACATATCCTACTTGGTTTGACTTGATAGAAACCACCAATTTTTGGATTGAATTTCACCTTGCTGAAAATTTTTTTTTGTTAAATGCCACTGAAACAAACTTTCAAAAATAAACATATGATTCTCCTCAATTCTTTGTTCAATCAAGTAAAACTGCTTCGGGCAAATTTCTAGTTTCGTATGGAAGCTTTAGTACGAATTTTGCTCATGTCAAGAACAGATTGTCAATAAACAGCCCGCCCTTTTTAATGGTCCATTTAAAAGGCCAAAATTCCTAACAATTTCAAAACAAACTCCCAACTTGCAAATACCTGTATTTCATAAAATGAAACTGGAGCCTGCGTAGCGTGCCTCAAAATCTGCAAATAATGTCTCACCGGGACTCATTTACTCATCGCCTTTGTTAGGGCTTTGAAATGCTGCCCACCACTGTCAGGGGACCTTGATTTCCTGTCGGGCAGATCCTGGTGTGACACCTGCTACTAGCATCTCCCACAACTGTCCCTAAAATTCGTACTTACATGTACCCGTCATGACGCACAATCCTAGTTAATTGATCCATAGCATGTCCTGGTGAGCATACAAGACCCTAACTTTATCTAAACATCAGTGCATGCACTCTAAAATCAGTCAAATGGGGCTCCGATTGGAATCTTGTCAAATAGATAGTTTAGCAATATTTGTTTTAAGAGGTAGAAATGGCTCAAGAATTAACTTTTCATTTCATATAAGAGCAGAATGTAGTCAAAAGTTTGGACAAGATTTCATATTAGATTTTTTCCAAGTTGAGGAGGGCATTTTTAGAATGAGCTATATGAGCTAAATTCTCCTCTTTTCAAAACTGGATTCCAAGCAAAGCACTGTCACTACTGAGAAATTGTGTTATACAGTATCCACGATGAAATTTTTGATTCGGGTGACCGTGGTAATTGGCGCCAGAACATGGTTTCTTGAATGAAACTAGAAGTGATGAATTATCAGTGCGTAAGGGACCCGGTTTAGCCAGCCGTTGGAAACTCCCCCTTTCCCCAACCCCCTATTAAACAGATCTTATATTAAGCGATTTATCAGCCTCACAACTTTGCATCCGTCTTCTAACGAAGTCGGCTGAGGTGAAACTTATTCAAAACACAATGATCAAAGTGTATGTTAGTGGGAAAACTTCAGAAACAATAACAAGATATTAGTATGAACAAATGTGCGAGTGAAATCATGCATGTATTTTTGAACAAGAAAAATTAGAATGATTTGAAATTCGACAGCATCTTCTTCATGTTTTCTTGATATATTTTTCTATGCTTGACTGACGAAGGGAGGTAATGACAATCAAAGCCATGCACTCTCTTGAAACCGTATGTTAGGCACACCCATCTCTTTCATTTTGGGACACCTGTGGAAAACAGTGAATAGTCAAGTTAATGTCACTTAAATATGATTCTTTCCCTGCCACTCTAGAGAGCCATACAAGTATGGGTAAAAGCAAATGCCCTGGGTTTTGTTAATGAACATAGGCTTAACTGAAGAAAATCTATAAATTTATAAAGAGGTAGAAACGTTATCTCAACAGCGTGTTGCATTTTGAAGACTATAATAAAAGTTTCCCACTCTTGTAAAGGAACTGCGGACTGTATCACTATGTGTTCAGGTATGCCGCGGTCATGTATATTGCATGCAGGCTAAATTTGCTAAGACTACTAACGGCCCGATAAAAATAATTTGTCTGGTACTCCTGGCCTCAAACGGCAAAAGTATCTTCGATATTATCATAAATTACGTAAAAAAAACCTCCGTATATTATGCGGCAAGATGAGCGGCTTTCTTCGCAATCTTTCCATTCTGAAGTACGAGCTACGAAATGACTTCGCAGTCCGATGATTTTGGAACCAGCTCGCTTGCGCGGCAGGCGCTGCTTGATAGATGCACGTACGTACGTACTGTTCGTACATAAAATACAGTATAAAAGTGAGTGTTGTGTTTTGTGGACGAGTATACTGTGTACAGAGGCTAATTGCGGCGGAATGCTAGTTTTTTTCCGTGAGGGCTGCGAGCAGAAAATCTTTTGTAAATTTGTTTCAAAATAATGGATTTTAAATACTTCGTTATGGGTTACGATGATTTGGTACATTTCACAGGTCCTTTATAACGCCGTATCAGAATTTTGACAAAAGGTTCAATAGCTGTTACAAGGAGCTGTTATTTTGGTTGGTGTCGTGTGCGCGACCCATCTCCAAGAACGTGAAAGGGCATTGCCGTTCGTTTTCCCTTCGCTATGCAATGAAAAAAACTTCTGCGGAACGAAACTACCTCCTGCAAAAACATGTCACGTATGAAAATTTGCGACATTTTACAGTTGCATTGCGCCTTTTGGCAGTCTGTTAACTGCATATACGTCCGTGCGCTGCTCTCAGCATTTCACCCACGAATATGCTAAACGAAAGTCAACGATCGCCGTTAAGGAAATTTGGCACTTCCATGAATGGATTTCGGGGCCAAGATTTAGGCCTAAAATATTTTTGACTAGAAGACTTAGTGTCTTCTTTAATCAAAACTATTCACTCATTCAACCGTATAAGTTTCCAAGTTGTTGTGATGAACCTCCGAGAGTTGACCGTGCATGAATAGTCACACAGATAAACACTCTTTATAACACGTAACGGTAAATTTCGCTTACCGTTACAGTCAGCAAACACAATAGGTAGTATAATGGGAGTACACAATGAATGGGGTCTGCTGCACTATGAATGGAAGACGGACTGCGTGGATTGCGAGGGCTTTGTCTCCCCGCAATCAGAGCGTAATTTCGGATTAGAGCGCACTCTTTTTTCCTCAGTTACTTTTGAGCAGTACTGTAATTTACTAACCGTACTTCGGTATTGCACGTACAGGTATATACAATGCAGTACTGTATGTAAGCATATTGGCGGGAAATCCCTTGTTGCTCAGGTGAACAATGGGTTCATACATAAACATATCAATGTCGGCTCAGTACAAAAGATGTAGGCGGGGATCAATGGGCTGTTTCATTTAAATCGAGCGTGCATCGGGGCTGAGCAAAAATTCATTTTTTTTTCTTTGGAAATGGAAAGATCATAAAAAACGCTACAAAATGATACCTGGAAGCAATAGCGGATTTTTCTGGAACCCATTGTAACCATGTCACCAATGTTTTAAGCCAAAAAATGATAAAGAAATATTATTTTTGGCAATCGCTTCCCTCCATTAAAATGTAGAGTTCCTTTTCTTCTTTCTAATGATATATGGGTTGTAGGGGTCAAAGGTTTAGCCCCAATGCATGATCAAGTCAAAGATGGCTGTGTGTGGCATTTTACGTGTGACCAAAACACACTTTTGACTGTCACCGTTGCAACGATGCTTCAAAGGGATCGTTAGAAACTGTAACATATTTTTTCTTCTTTTTGTTTTTAAGCTTATTTGGTGAAATATTATAGTAGAAATATGTCTTTAGTGTACTAATTTTACAGTGCAGGCAAAATTTTGACAATTTTGAGTGTCGTAAATTCAGTTTTTAAACACACTGTTTTAGCGACTTCATGTTTGGGTGTGAGTAGTTCCGTGAGAATTTTGGAGAAAAATTCTGTGTGCGTGTGACAACCCTAGTATTGGATCTAAGCATACATACAGAGAGCTAACACGGCACTTAGAAAATTGTTATGTGTGTGTTGGGTATTGTCGGACACTATCGGGTGTTCTCGGATGCTTTACTATTTCAATAATATTATTACTGAATATCAGAAAATACACATCAAATGATAAAGAAATTATCCATTTAATCTTTGTTAAATGTCCCAACACAAAATTTAGTCCGAAAAAATTGAGTTATGTTTTCTTAAAAACCTTTCCATATTGTCATCCTTTTCAACTACGCATACACACATAGGCATATGTTTGCGTACACATTAATGTGGACATCTATGTAGGTTTGTGTACTGTCCGAAAAAACCCAAAAGAGACAGCACTAGTTCAACTGTGCTGTAAAACCATGTGAAGGCATATAGCACAGTATTGTGCTTACTAACGTTTTAACGAAACTTGTGGCAATCAAAAAAACCATATTTCTCATAACATGAATTTTTCTACAAAACTTTGCAGCCCGGCATGAAAATTTCCAAGGTCTTGCACACTTGGAAATGTGCCAAGGAATTTTCAAACTGAAATTTATTTCTGCATTTAGTTCCATTTTCTTGAAAATGAGAAGGCTTCATGTGCTACAGATGCGACTCTGCAGACTGCATACAGATATCTATGAAACAACTGTGTTGTGTGTAAAATCAATCAAACTATCGTTAGTCAGTGACTTAATTTATATACCACTGTCCGAGAACACCCGACGTCAGAGAATACCCAAAGTGACCCTAGGCTAAGGCTAGGCCACAGGTCGTCCTAGCGTTATATAGTATATATATATAAAAAGGAAAAGGTAAGACACACCGCCTAACACCAACACAGTGCTTCGCACAAAACTGTTCATGATTTCTCACCTTATACTACATTTACCCCTTCAGATCTCTCGAGAACCTTCCCATCATCTTCTTCTAAAGAAACACAAATTTAGGCCTAGATTCCAAACTCTCTTTTTCACACGTACTGTTAGACCAGGGAGCTGCCACTCTAACGCAGCAGCTCCCTCGTTAGACTCACTGAGGCAGCGTGCTTGCATTTTCAGAACTTGCGTTCTCACACTCACAATACATTTCGCTCCGTAGAGCTAGTCCAGGGGGTAATTTACACAAACGGCGTGTTTGGAAAATGAACACACTAAGTTGATTGTTCATTGCATGCCCTTCAATATGTGCAAAATTTCCAATGTTTTGAAATCAGGTAAGGAAATGTTGAGCTTGCAAAGGTGAAAGTTTGATTTCAATCAGTCAATGGTGGTAAGCCTCGCATGATGAAAGGTATAGTAGACCTACCGTCATGGATTTTAACCTTCGTCATGTCACTGATTCGTCACAGGTTTTAGACAACCTCACACTTTATAATATAACACAAAAAGGCAAGTCACACCACTTCCAGCTCAAAAAATTAACTTGAAGTTCCTAACATAGTTACCACACTTTCCTGACCAAATTTGTCTGCATTTAGTCTTTCCATCATTAGGTACATTATATTAGGTATGTTATAATATGTAGTGTGTGGTGTATATGAAACATTATAGAGGGCGCCTTTGGGTTAGGCCTACACTTTATCGTGGTACTGAATGAATATTAGCCTTATATTTCCCCACCATCTGTCATTGGCTGAAATATTAATGTTGCTGTAGATATTCTGTATTGTGTCCATGTATTGGCTATGATTAAGCTCTGAGAATCTGGTAGAAAAGGTTTTGCCATATGAGTTCAATGTGGGTGGAAAAATAAACTGAAGAAATTCTACAAAGGAAATTCTTGGGATCAGGAAAAATAAAAAACACTAGCCCCCGTAACTTAAGAAATTTCAGCTGAAAATGTATGGTTTGATTGACCAAGGGAGCTACTACTTTTTGCATGTTTGTACTATTTAGTCAGCAGTACAGTCTTTCCACAAAGCAGGGTGAATGACTGAAAAAGGTTTCAAAATAATGTCCTTAACATTGGGTGCCTATTTCAAAAAATATGACCAGTATGCATTATAAGCAGTGGTGTAGACAGTTAGTTAGGGTGCCTGGAGGGGCAGATCATGCTGTGAAATTAATGAATATTTGCCTAAGTGATTAAACCAAATTCTTCAAGGCACCTTATTTTTAGAGCTGTGAACATGCATGTTAAAAGACCAAAAAGATGCTGCCTCTGAACTGCAACCTTTTTGTCTGCCAGACCATTGGGAATAGCTGTAACTCTATTTTTGTAATTTGCTTGTTTTTGTTGGTACAATGCTGTACTGTACTCAACAATGTTGTCAAAATAACAGTAATTTGCAACAGGCTTGGGGCGATTACATCTCAATGTAATCGATTACGATTGCGATTACTCTATATTTTACGATTGCGATTATGATTACGATTACAGCTAAAATTGAAAGTAATTGATTACAGTTGCATTACATTGCAATGTAATCATGATTGCAATCATGATTACATTTTCTTTCCACATTTTGTAGTGGGCAAACCAATCCAGTGCCCACAACTGAAAAAAGGCCATGGACATTGCTCTAGATAAGCCTGGACAGAACCAAGTCCTCCCAAAGTAGAGATTATTGAACCCATGCACTTCTCACTCATTTTAAGCTGGAACATCCAAGAAAGAGGGACAATTAAATTTTGTCATTCCAACAGAAGAACCAAGCACTGAAAAAATTGTTTAGTAACTTTACTTCTTTGTGCAATTCAACTTCGGTGTAATCAGAAATGAAACCACGATTGCGATAACTTTGCCCTTGTGATGGATTATGATTGCTGATTACGATTACCCCAAGCCTGGTTTGCAATAAATTGAAAAAGATGATGGGCAAGGACATCATACAACTGTATTGTTGTTGCATTTTTGTTGAGTGCTTATCACAAACATCAAAGTTTTATCATCAAAACTGAGACCAATGCTGTTTTTCTGGTAAGTGCAAGTCTGCAGAAAATCTTGATACTTTGCAGGGATAAACATTGGACCTGCCTTTAATAATTGATCTTAAAAACAATATTTCTTGTGAATTAGGACTGTCCTTAGGCCTGTGTGCTGTTAGGTATTAGTTTTAGAACATTGAGTAAGATTTGGCTATGGATAGCAACAACTTTCCATACAGAGGCTTCAAAATTCAACATTTATTTCACAGGTGAAACTTTTGATGATGCAGTGGAGGAAAGGGTTATCAATGAAGAATATAAAATATGGAAGAAGAACACTCCTTTCTTGTATGATTTGGTTATGACTCATGCCTTAGAGTGGCCAAGTTTGACATCTCAGTGGCTTCCAGAAGTTACAAAGTAAGTAAAGTGCTTTGGGGTCGTTAATATTCATAATGCACTGTTAAAAAGTTGTTACAGATGATATTTCCTGCAGTTGCCAAATTTCCTGCCTTTTTTGTTTTTCAGGTCTTTTTTTTCAAAGAAACCCCAGCAGTTGATAGTAACTTGGTAGTCAAAGATCCTAAAAACTCTGTCATCAAACAAATCTCACCTCATCTGCCAGAAAACCAAATATTTGTTTTGTGAATTGTCAGAGCAGCCCTGTACGTCTCAAAATACGAAACAAGTTTCTAAGTCTTTTATATGTGAGCAAATCCATGGGCCTTGTACTGTATATCCTGTGTAGTTATTTACAGTAATTCATAACTCTTCAGAGCATCACATGCACTGGGAAGATCATTAGCAAAGTACAGTACATGATATGCCAGTGCAGCCATGAAGATTGGCCTTTGCTGCTCTCTTCTACAGCATGCTTTTCTCAGGGTTTGCATTAGCAGCAGGATTGTGGGAATCCCACAAAAAGGTCAGTTCCTGCACAAAAAAAAAACTTGCAGAAGGAATATTCCTGCACAGATTTGTGTGTGGACCCATCCTACAGCATGCTCTTCTTATGATGCTCAGTCATTCTGCCCAAGAAGGCTCATATGGTGTCATGTATTCTTGGGACAAGGGGTGGCACAATCACTTAATGTTCTTGGAGATTTGAAAATACAGTTAGTTACCTGACTTAACAATGACATTAAAACATTCATAGCCAAGCTAATTTGATACATAGGCAAGGCCAGTCTGTTATCCATATTTAATGTAATGCTCTACATGCTTGCAGTGCATAGGTTCTTTGGCAATCATTGTTCTTGGTAGAGGAATTAACTTTTGTCTCTGTAAAAGAGAGATGGAATTTAAAATATTGGGGATGTGGAAGACATTTTTGACAGGATGAAGAATAAATTTAAGTGACAGTGGTTAGAAGTACTGTGTATGGGATAAGAAGATTACTGAACCTTCTTGAGTCTGAGTTCTCACTTAAACTGGAATGCTGACTTCTTATGAAATGCTGGCTTTTACTTAGGTATGTAATCTTGAAGTAAAAGTTCTACAACTGTACCAGCCTTACACCATTTATCATGTAAAGCTATTTTCTTTTTCAGACCTGAGGAAAAAGACTACACTATACACAGATTGGTTCTTGGCACTCACACGTAAGTATACTCTGGTTCTGTGCAAGCTGGCACATATATCAATCATCTCTAGAATGTTGTTTTCAGTTAAACTTGGTTTATAGTTATTTGCAGTAAAGCTTTTTTTAATTCACATGAATGAATTGTTTAGTTCAACCAACAATGCTGTAATGGGTAAAACGGATTACCAATTATCAAATTAAAAAATTGGCCTGATCCTGATTACCAAGTGTGTAGAAGGGTACGGTTTTTGTTTATTGCATATTGCTTGCCTCTTGCTTTGTGCACTTTTAATTTAAATCATCTATTTACTATAATTTGAGGTTGGAAAATATTGGTAACTGTTTCATTCATTCCAAAAACATCAAACGGGATATCATTTTTGAAGGCCCACTTTTTTCACTTGGAAAACAGAAATACAAATCAATCGTAAATAAAGTAGCCCTGCTTACCTTTGATGTAACATGCAAAAACCTAATGGAATGTGTATCTACAGGAATAATGACAAAATTTCCAGCAAGTATCAAGTATATTTGAGAACCAACTGGCAAATAATAAGGGTTGGTGATTGGTTGAAAGGCAGAATTTTACCAATGACAGTTCTTTTACTGATAATGTAGGCATAATCAGCTGACACCGATGAGCTGATGAACACATACAATATGAATATTCATCAATATTAAAATTTATAGCCTACGGTCAAGAACTTGACCGTATGGAGTGTGTTTCCTTAAGATTCTGGTACAGCAATACACTGGATGTGATTCCATTTGTATTGACTTAAGACTGCGGTAATGATTTAATATGACATTACAAAAATCTGTTCAAAAATTACGGTAATATCAAGGTTGTTAATAATCCAGAGGAGGGTTCTACCGTTTCATTTGTGCAACCTCAACCAGTATACTGTAGTTTTATGTGCAGAGATCTCTTGCATAGAATAATATCATAACAACAATTGAAAAGTATGTGGTGAAAGTCATGGAAAGTTGGCAGGCTTCACTACGGAATTCCACTATCATTGTAAAGAAAGTACTAGATCACCCAGCTCTTTGTTTTGTCCTTTCACTAGATCTGATGAACAGAATCATCTGGTCATTGCCAGCGTTCAACTTCCTAAAGATGACGTTCAGTTGGATGCGTCAAACTATGACAATGAGAAAGGAGGTAGGTTGGTCCTTCCAGCAGAACTTTGCTCCTTTTTTTTAGCACCAAGGTTAAAATAGCAAGAGGTATGGGGTCCTCAAATGGATGCTGGACAACCCCATTTCTCTTTGGGACTCATTCCACCAGAATAATTGGGAGTGGGGGGGGGAGCAGGTCCCATCCTGGACAACCTCAAAAGTTTCTAGTGAGGAAGGAGGGGGATGTGGGTGTATCTTAATTTGTTGTGGGAATTGTCTTGGTGTTGCGCTGGGTTAACTGTACACACATCAGATTGTAACTGTGAAAGTCTCTGTTACCAGGGTGATAGCATTTTACTTTGTTCTGATAGGATATTTCATGTTTCTGTGTGTCATTGATGGTTGGGAACCATTTGGTGTTATACCAGAGTGAGCATCAATGAGGATCATGGAGAATTGCTTCCCTTTTTTTTCCACTTTTTCTACTAGTGCTCAGAGTTTACCAAGGCCAGCTTGTACTTATTGTTCCCAAATCATGTTCCTGATATAGACTTTAAATGTCCCATCCATCTGGAGTGCAAGATGGTACAGTCAACCACTAAGCAGTGAAAAAGCTAGACAGTATTTCCTCCTCAAATATATTTGAAGCTGAATTTCTGTACAGATGTTAATTTGATAGAAACTACCTTGACTGTAATTTGCAAGAATGTCACTACGAATCGCACTTCTTACCTCATTTACAAGGTCAATTAAGGTCAAATAGTTCACCATTGCTATTTACAGGGGCTTCTTAGAATTCAAATTGAATTTTTTTTCAAAGTTGTAAGGGAACCTTTTCTTGGAGGTCCCTCTCACACTGCCAATTCAGAGTGTTACATTGGAGAAATGATCTTTTGAAGTCTCTGCCACCAACACAATTCTGTCTCTCAATTTTCATTACCTGTCATCCTTTTCTTGAAAAGAGGCCTTTTTGGTTAGCTATCATGTGTAGTACCTTGCTACCTACTGTGCTTGCCCCTAGCAATCCATAGTCTGGGGGGCTACAAAATCATCTTGGTTTACAGACTTAATTGTCAAGGTTAACACTAGTTCAAGCTCTGCAGTGAGTAACTCCTGTCATTTTGACATCTGTTATTTTTTCAGTATCAAATAAGTAGGGCTGTCAGTTTGTGATTAGTGAACTAAACATTAAATCACATCTTTTTCCGATTACTCGACGATTAATCGCATTTGCTTTTGTATAACCAACCCATGTTGTAACATGTGAATATCTGTAATAAACCTACACTGTACATATATGTGTGTGAATTCTTAGTATAGTAATTCGCAATCGTGCGCTTGCCAATACTGAGTTAGCGTTAATACAGCACACAGTTTCGCCACAGGTTCCAAACTCTGTTTTAACTTCTTTACCCCTTTATCTTTAGAAACAAAACATTTTGTGAAAAGCATTTTTGATTCCTTGCCGTAGGCAGGCAAGGAATCTATGCGATGGTGATGTCGTGTGTGTGTGTGTGTGTTTGTGTGTGTGTGTATGTGTGTGTGTGTATGTGTTTGTGACACTTGCTTGTAAACACGATATCTTAAGATAGGAATGTCCGACACTTTTCATATTTGGTATATAGATTTATCATGTTGAGAGGAAGAACCCTATTGTTTTTGGTAGAGGTCAAAGGTCATTTGAGGTCACCAGAGGTAAAATTGCAACAGTTTCAAAAATAGCTTGTAAACACGATATCTTCAGATAGGAGTGACCGACACTTTTCATACTTGGTATATAGATTTGTCATGTTGAGAAGAAGAACCCTATTGTTTTTGGTAGAGGTCAAAGGTCATTTGAGGTCACCAGCGTAAAATTGCGAAAACGCCGAAAATGGCTTGTAAACACGATATCTCCAGATAGGATTGCCCGACAATTTTCATACTTGGTATATAGATTTGTCATGTTGAGAGGAAGAACCCTATTGTTTTTGGTAGAGGTCAAAGGTCATTTGAGGTCACCAGCGGTAAAATTGCAAAAACGCCGAAAATGGCTTGTAAACACGATATCTTCTGATAGGATTGCCCGACAATTTTCGTACTTGGTATATAGATTTGTCATGTTGAGAGGAAGAACCCTATTGTTTTTGGTAGAGGTCAAAGGTCATTTGAGGTCACCAGCGGTAAAATTGCGAAAACACTGAAAATGGCTTGTAAACATGATATCTTCAGGTAGGAGAGACCAACACTCTTCATATTTGGTATATAGATTTTTCATGTTGAGAGAGAGAAGCCTATTGTTTTTGGTAGAGGTCAAAGGTCATTTGAGGTCAATAGCAGTAAAATTGCGAAAACTTCAAAAATGGCTTGTGAACATGATATCTTCAGTTAGACGTGACCGACACTTTTCATACTTGGTACATAGATTCATCATGTTGAGAAGAAGAACCCTATTGTTTTTGGTAGAGGTCAAAGGTCATTTGAGGTCACCAGCGGTAAAATTGCAAAAATGCCGAAAATGGCTTGTAAACACGATATCTTCAGATAGGATTGCCTGACAACTTTCATACTTGGTATATAGATTTGTCATGTTCAGAGGAAGAACCCTATCGTTTGTGGTAGAGGTCAAAGGTCATTTGAGGTCATCAGCGGTAAAATTGCGAAAACACTGAAAATGGCTTGTAAACACGATATCTTCAAAAAGGAGTGATAGATACTCTTCATATTTGGTATATAGATTTGTCATGTCAAGAGAAAGAAGCCTATTGCTTTTGGTAGAATTCAAAGTTCATTTGAGGTCACCAGCGGTAAAATTGGGAAAATCCCGAAAATGGCTTTTAAACATGATTTCTTCAGATAGGAGTGACCGACACTTCTCATGCTTGGTATATAGGTTTGTCATGTTGAGAGGAAGAAGTATATTGTTTTTGGCTGAGGTCAAAGGTCATTTGAGGTCATCAGCGGTAAAAATGTGAAAACACTGAAAATGGCTTGTAAACATGATATCTTCAGATAGGATTGCCGGACAATTTTCATACTTGGTGTATAGATTTTTCATGTTGAGAGAAAGAAGCCTATTACTTTCGGTAGAGGTCAAAGGTCATTTGAGGTCACCAGTGGTAAAATTGCCAAAACTTCGAAAATGGCTTGTAAACACAATATCTCCTGATAAGAGTAACAGATACTTTTCATATTTGGTATATAGATTTGTCATGTTGAGAGAAAGAAGCCTATTGTTTTTGGTAGAGGTCAAAGGTCATTTGAGGTCACCAGGGGTAAAATTGCGAAAATCCTGTGCCTAAAATGTAAAGAAAAATCTATCAAGCACTGTCAATTTGAAAGCAGGAAAGGTACTTGATGGCAAGGAATCACTAAGCCTTTTGGCTTTCTGGTTTATAAAATTGCTTCCATTGGAGGTTGATTCAGATAGAAGTTTCAGTTTTAGTTGGATCGTTACATTAGCACTGTAGCTAGATGAAGTTTCTTCAATAAAATTCAGTGGGTATTGCAAAGCAGCGATCAATCACGAAGTATAGGCTAGGCCACAGTGCAGTATCCACAGCGAAAGTAGCTGCTGCGCCCCCATGCAGACACCTTCTGGACCGACTCAATAAATTAAATTCTGACACTTGCCCAATCTACCCATTTGTTTCACTTCTAATTGCCCCCCCCCCCCCAAAAAAAAGTGTGGCTTGAAGCCACAAATAAACTAGGCCTAGGGCCTAGCCACTTAAGTATACAGTACAAAATGTAACGTTAGAGCTAACAATGATTTTACTTTTAAGTAACCGTCCAATGGCCAATTACGTAGACGTAGATCCTATGTCCACAGCACATCACCAGCGCGAGACCCGTTGCTACATGCACAGTATAATATACACACACTGCCTTCAGCTGGCTGCTCTGCATGTATTGATAAAAGCGCTCGGTGAATGGGTGTACTTCAATTGGCAATAACATGACACCATCCCCCAATAATTACGTTAGAAGCGTGAATCCCCAAACTTTCCAATTCCCCAACTTAGCCAATCAGTGAGCATGATTCTTCGTAACAGAAGTTCAGTCGATGTACAGCACAAAGTGGCACCGTAACAATTTTCAGCCGACTGTTACCGTCTTGGATCTTTTGGAACTTGTTTCAGTTCATGACTTACAAACACTCAAGGACAGGAATAATATGGTTAGAATGCTGAACTTGTTATTTCTTGAAAAATGTTACTTTTAGGTTGAAATTTATTGGAGATCAGTCAGTAGTGAATTGACAAGTGGCTTTTGAAATTGAACTATTATGGCAAAGTGCACAGCGGCACACAAGATACTTAGAAGGCACTACCGTGCATGCATACATGTAGTGCTTTCAAATTTCATTGTAAATTATGTTCATTACAAATGCATTGGTGGTGTTGAAGTAAAGCCTGTCACAAAAAGTTCCGTGTTTGGGGTTCACAGATTAAAACGTCCCCCCATGACACCGCACCCAATCACATGTAACTAGCAAGGGTTGGGTAGATAAAAGGTGCATATCGTATCTCTGCGCAATTTTTGAGCTTCTTGTTCATACTGTAGACATGGCATGCTTTTTCAATGCAGCTAAACTTGTGAAAAGCAATGTTACCATTGTTTACTCAGTGCAAGTCAGTGACTCGCATGAGATGGGATTAATCGCATGTGACATTGTACTAAATGATTACTTAGCTGGTGATTAATCGCTGATCGCTGACAGCCCTACAAATAATTGAGGTCAGCCATTTTTAGTTTCCTTGATGATAGGATTTAGTATGTATTACTTGTTTGCTGTCTTGTGTGAGTTATGCTCTGTATGAGGAAGGAATTGAAACTTTTTGGAGATGGCTCAAGATATTTGACTTTTACATAACACATCATAATGAAATAAAATATTCTTTGTTTCTTTCTTAAAGAATTTGGAGGATTTGGATCTGTTAATGGTAAGATCGAAATTGAAATAAAAATTAACCATGAAGGTGAAGTGAATCGTGCCAGGTATATGCCACAGAATCCTGTTATCATTGCCACTAAAACACCATCCAGTGATGTCCTTGTCTTTGATTACACCAAACATCCTTCTAAACCAGGTTAGAACTCTTCCTGATTATTTCATGTAAATCGTCCTAAGTTCAGGTTTTATCAGTCTGACTGCCTCTTTAATTGTTTACAGAAAATTTAACATTCCTAATTGAAGAGAAGTAGTGGTATTTCTTGTTGTATCCAGAATTTCCTTTGTTCTGAGTATATTCAGTGCAATCTAGGGTGAGTGGTCTAGGAGGGGAAGGTGGCATATTTAATGATTTGTTCTTTTCCAAAGAGAAGAGTATTGCAGGTTTCCAATTTTTTCAAAGGTACCAGGCAGAATGCTGAAAAATTCTGTTACAAATTTTGACTTAAACATTCAGGTAGGAGTTTCAATACATCGTGAAATGCTCTTTTAATCATGTTTATTGTGGTTGGCTATTTTGCGGTGCTTACACAAGATACTGGCAATTCTATGTCTTGTCCTAGTTACATTGTGATGGTTTTGCTGAGGTGTAGCTTCTTGTGTTGTTGATATATTAAACAAAAAGTGATGTACAGTAGGTGTGAATTATCCATAAAACAGAGTGTAAGAGGGTACTTTGTCCAGGTTTGTTTTGCCAAGTGAGTTATATGAGACTGGCATGATGAGTTCTAAGTCACATTGCCTTTATTACTGAAGAACAATCACCTCTGTAGTCTGTTGGAGAGGTTTTGCAAAGTTGTGTAGTGTGCAGCTAGCTTTCTAGTGAAAAGTTCAAGCAAGAACAATAAATTTCTTCACAGAGATTGACAATTTTCTTACTGAGTTTATTTTTAATCCTCTGTAAGTACCTCCCAGACAGAACAACAGTAAACTGTTCTGACTTGAAATGCTCAAGGCCAGATTTACATGCATTTGTGTTTCAGCTGTCTGCTGGGCAAATTACTGACTATTAAAGTAGTCTGTTACCAATCAGAGTCCAGCTGTTGTTGAGGTGTCAATCAAAGAACAGCTAACCAAGTGTTAGGTAGTGGGCTATTCCTTAATATGGTATGAAGGAGATCTTCATCATTTGTCATTTATACCTTTAACCCTTTAAAACAGATCCAAGTGGTGAGTGTAATCCTGATATCCGCCTGAGAGGCCATCAGAAAGAAGGGTATGGTCTCTCATGGAATCCAAATATCAGTGGCCATCTACTCAGTGCATCAGATGACCATGTGAGTAACTATGAATTGCTTGGCTTATACTTATGCCAATGTTTTAAATTTAAATTTATTTTGTTTATTTCTGAGATAGTAAGAATTCCAAGGTCTTGGTTGGAATATTAATGTAGGCCTGCAGAGGTCAAATCTGAAAATTTTCATAAGTTATCCCCAAAGAAGTATCAAAAAATGAAATGAGTATTTTATGCACTAACAATATGGCCATCTTAAATAAGTGTTATTTCATAGTGATTTGTATAACAAAAAGACAATTAAATATATCTTTTTCTTCATATGGGATGTTAGATATGGCTTTAATGTTACATAGACATTTTAAGTACTTTACAGAGGCACATACATTATAAAAAAATGGGAATATCCAGCCTTGATACCATGCCTTCTGAATCAGGCTAGCTCTTCTGTATTAAAGTCTATTTGTTCACATTAATATCCTATTGTCCAAGTTACTTTTACCCTTTTACTGCTGAAGGGGGTCCATTCTGTCATACTGAGCTATATATTATGTTATGTATTACACAGAACTTATTTACAGGTTTCTCAGATACTATGTTTGTGTATAGAGGCTGCCATATTTGTCTATGCTAGATAGATTTGTAGATAGCAATGGTAAATTATGGTTTCTCAGCAAAACTATCCATGTGTTTGGTCTAGCGGTAAGAGCATCAGCCTCTCACGTGGAAAGCCCAAGTTCATTTCCCAGCTGGAGTCATATCAAAGACTTGAAAAAATGGAACCTACTGCTGTTGTGCGTGATGCTCTGCATAAACAATGGAGTAGGGAAAAAAAGCCAGTGAGCCACAACTGGAAAAAGGTTGTGGCCAGCCGCTAGTTCGACTTGAACCAGTTAATAGGTTGGAAACTGGGCCGTATAACTCAGCATAATACTGAGGTCCTAGCTTTGATATTGAGTAGTGCACTTTCCCAAGTAGCTTTTCCCTTGTCCTGGACAGTCAGCTGGGACTCAGCAAGAAACTACAAAAGGTTGGGGGAATGGTTATTAGTGCTAAACCCCATATCCAAAGTGATGCTGTCCTAGGCTAAAGTTATAGGTTGGTTTAGGGGGACAAGAGTTTGCTTCAAGACCCCTGTAAGGTGCAATTTGAGGGGTTTTAGAGACCATTTATTTAAGTTGCTGCAGAAGTGTCTACTTTTTAAGTAAGAAACCAGGATTTGACAGTTTTCTAAGTTTTGTGGAAAAGAAAGGGTGGAGTTTACTCCCTTTCTTCTAGAAAGTGGGTAACAAATCCCCCCTTACCCCCCTCTCACAGAAACACTCATCAAGTGGGTATTTGACAAAGCACGTGGGGTATCAGCCTATACAGATGTGTTTAATACTGAAAATAATATTTTTCATGACCTGTTTGCCTTTGTATTTTTTCAGACTATTTGTTTATGGGACATCAGTACTGTTCCTAAAGATACTAAGATAGTTGATGCAAAGACCATATTCACTGGTCATTCAGCTGTAGTCGAGGATGTATCCTGGCATCTCTTGCATGAAGCCATCTTTGGATCAGTTGCCGATGACCAGATGCTGATGATGTGAGTCACATCACTTTTTCTTCTTCCCTCAGATTTTTGGAATTGATTGCAAAGATCATGTTTTACAAAGTTAGTAAATATTTGTGATTGTTGCAGCTGGTTCTAACTTTTATCATTCTGTTCTCTTCTTTCATACTGCTTTGTATTGCCATACTAAGACTACAACATTTTTCGTATAACAGAGTTCGTCACCTCCCCCCCCCCCCCCAAAAAAAAAAAAGTCTCAGCTCTCTGTATAATGATTGAGAAAACAAAACAGAATTTCAGTTAAATAGTAATATAAGAAATACTCTCAGTTTCTAATATACTTGATACTCTTCGTGTATTCCACACCCCTTGAAAAGATGTTTAAAAAATGTTTATCTCGTATCTTCAGCCAAATTTAGTTTGCAAACTATGGGCAGAATTTTTCACATCAATGAATTGTCACAATGTGCACTGAAAGTGGTTGAAGTTAGGATTGTGATTGAAAATGTAGAATATTGGTTTCTGAAAGCTAGCTTAAGTTTGTAATTTTATTTGTTTCTATTTTAACAGCTGGGACACAAGGGTTGATAACACCACCAAGCCAAGTCATTCTGTTGATGCCCATACAGCAGAAGTAAGTTAATTTTGAAGCTAAGAGTGACAATCTTGTCACATGTAAAATGTAGATAGAACTACCACATAAGGAGACTGCAATGCTCAGTTATACCAGCTTGTGAATTCTGACTAGACTCAGGCCTAGATTTTCAGAAAAATTTATGGTTGTCCTTCGGGCAACCATTTCACTAGTTTTGGTTGTCCACAATGAAATTTGGTTGTCCGAAACAATTTGCACACAATTACAGAACAGTTATTGTGTGCATTTTATGTTGTTCTTATTGGTCTTGAAGAATAAAAAGCTAGGATGTTTAAGAGACAAAAGCACTTCAAGTCTGAAACATGGTAGATGAAAAAAGTTGAAAGTTTATCAGTCAGCTTTATACTTCTTCCATCTGAGAGAAAAATGGTTGTCCATCGGGCAACCAACCTTTAACTTTTGGTTGTCCATATGAAATTTTAGTTGTCCCGGACAATCGGACAACCATGAAATTCGAGTCCTGAGACTTGTCACACTGGCATTTGCATCCCCTCTACCCCTGTTTGACAGCTTTCCTGGGATGGTAATTAGTGAGCTGTCTGTCACAAAATCCTGGACATACACCTTAACACAATTTGAATCAAGTTTGACATAGTAGTATTTGGTGACACAACAAAATAGACAGTATTTGTGACACGATATTTAATCAGTGTCAAGTGACACCATAGTAATAGCAGTATTTCAAAACAAATGCTGCAATTGCATCTGTCAGTAAAAAATCAAAAGTGTGTGTCAGAGTTCAGGAAATTGTCTGATTTTTGGAAATTGACAGTCTGTAACACACTTTTCATTAAAACCATTTTGCTAGACAAAACACTTTGCTGTTGTCACTGTGATTGGAATGGTTATGGGTGGGGAGAGTTTTCAGGGTTTTGAAATCTTTTTTAAATTAGTTTTAATGCATGAGCAAATTTTGAAAAATGGAAAGAGAAAGCACTATTTTGCATCTTGATCTCCTGATGTGAAACATTTGAACAAAGGAAAACTTTCCCTTGAGACCCCTTCCCAAGGATTACAATCCTGGAAAGCACGTTTCAGGAAATGGACCTGAAACTCCCTTATATCCCTGAAGTATATGCTATTGATATAATTTGCATCGTACTTTCAGAATTTTGTATAAAATCACAACTTTAAAGTTGTGTGTATATTATTAGAGGTGGGATAGTTTTTACTGGATGTATGACTGTAAGATTCTGTGGCATTGCTTAAAGGAATAAGCTAGGTTGGTAATTTGTTGCACATGGAATTGTGAGTACCAGGTGGGACATTCAAACTGCATTCAGCACATAGTGTATGGCATTCCTGTGTTTTTTATTATGTTCATACAAAACTTTGTAAGTGTTAAGCCAACTCAAACTCTCCTGTCTAGCTGACACTGTACAGTTGTTAAGAAGTGTTGTTAAAACCCATCTAACTAACTCACCTGACAATTTGAGGATATGCGCATGTGCGTAGCCACCAAAACAAACTAGCGACAGCTCTCGCTTATTGATGTTCTTTTACCAACATTGGAAGATCACACTGTAGTTGGAGAAACTCTTCCAAAACAAACCTAGCAGAAAAGTCAGGTTAGTTTTCCCTGTAGTTTATAAAGGCTGTTCAATATCAGCCAGTCCTTGGATCACATTTTTCAGTAAAGTTGATTTTTGTATTTAATTGACATAATTCAAACAGTAAATTCTTTTTGGTTGACTGGTGACAGTCAGTTGTTCTAAGTAAACTCAAAATTTTGAAATAAGTGTTGCAGGTGTGGGATTGATTTGTTTATCCTGACGATTGGGAGGATGTGCACATGTGCATAGCTACCAAAATGAATTACCAAACTGGCTTATTTGGATAAGTGCAGTCTGTCCTATTTCAAGAATGGCTCTTAAGTATCATATGACACAATTTCCTCCCTACTGAATGGTAAATTTTAAGGAAAATAACTCCACAGTTTTCCTTAGATATGTATATTTTAAGTCCTGATATATCATGAAAAATACTTGGATAGGAAATTTTTAAGATTTAGGTGATGGAGTAAAATAAGTTTGGGGCAACTGCCTTTGTCCTTAAAATGTGTTTATTTTGTGGAATCAATGTTCAGACCAATGCAGTCATTGGTGTGGTGTGATGAAGCTTTTAAAACATACATTGGTTTGTACATTTAATAAATATTGGCAACCTTTCTTGCAGGTGAACTGTTTATCATTCAACCCTTACAGTGAATTTATCCTTGCTACTGGATCTGCAGATAAGGTAAATACTGGTTTAAACGGATGTGCAATGAATGATTGGGAGGAATTGTAAACTAGGATGGTTCTTTGGAGAAAGTTTGTAGTGGAGTTTAATGTTACACCCATTGGAACAAATATGCAGATATAACACAAAAAACCATTGCAGAGACATATTTGTTGTCCATTGCGTGTAAATTTATGTTTTCTTACATGATGCTGGAGGGTAAAAACCAAATTTCACCCTTGGAACAGCTATTTACCGTAATGTGATGCTGTCTTAAATCCATCTCAGCTGTGTATGTCTGTCAAGCATGGTGCAGTTCTAGACTGGCTGAAAAGGACAGATACCCCTTCAAGTGATCAACAGTTTTCTGTTTTTGAAAAGTTTCAAAGCTAATAAAAACTTCTATCTAGTTTTGCTTTGCTACATACCAAGTTATATGAAGATTCTGTGATTGTAATGTTCTTCCACTTTCTCTTCAAATTGTAAGCATCAATGGATTCCTAGGCAAGTAACCTTTATGTTTGATTTAGTGTATACTGTTTTTCCCATTCTTCCAGACTGTTGCATTATGGGATTTGCGGAATCTGAGGTTGAAACTTCACTCTTTTGAGTCGCACAGAGATGAAATTTTCCAAGTACAGTGGTCTCCACACAACGAAACTATCCTTGCATCAAGTGGCACCGACAGGCGACTTAATGTCTGGGATCTCAGGTAAGAGGAAGTAAAAGTCTCATGCTACCTGTACATAACAGTGTTCCTAGGTTTTGAATTTTTAGGCAAGTGAGTGTGATCACACGCCACCACTCTCCAGTCATTGTGAAGAGTGAAATTATTGACATGCAAAGATAAAGAATGGAAACTCAGATAAATACTTAAGTTAAAGATAACTGCTCACCTACCATACTCTCCAATTACCATAAAGAATGTGATTGTAAGTGTTCATGCAAATGAAAAACTTAAGGCTGTTGCACTGCTATTTACAGGTTTCCTGTTACCTGCACAGATAGTGTTTCTGCCACACTGCTATTGACAGGTTTCCTGTTACCTGCACAGGTAGTGCTTCTCATGGCAAAATCTAGCCCGATGCTCTCCATATAGCAACAGTGTAAAAAATGCTCTCATATCCCACTGAGCAGTGACCACTCTGCTTATTGACTGACTATACTGAGATAACAGAACAAAGATCCCTTATGTAGTCATAGGGCATATCTTCATACAGTAGAGTCTTCTTGCACCCTATCTGCAATTACCCAGAAAAAGGCCTTGAAATCCCTGTTTTTAGAGTATCGGGCAAGTTAGCCTAATGTGCTACTGTGCTGTTGGCTGGTCTCATTGTACTGGTAACTGGATTCAATTATGGATATTTTCCAGACCAAGGCTATGTTTACTATCAGGGGGAAAAGTCTGGGCCTTGAAAGACTTTCGAAAATGACCTTTGCAATAAATGGATAGCCCAGTGCCCATTATGATGTAGTTGCGTACGCAGTGCCTACATTATTGCCACACAGGGTGAAGGAGTTGTGGAGGTAGTTTCCTTTGGCTTATTTTTATGGAAATGTACAGTAAATGACTATTTTAACTTTTTTAATAGGTACCAATCATTTTAAAAGTTTTCAAAGAAATGTCCACATAAATATAAATTAATTTTTGGTTTCGATGATAAGAGAAACCAATGCAATCATGATGGCGTGTGTGTGTATGTGTGTGTGTGCGTGTGTATGTGTGTGTGTGTGTTTGTGACACTTTGCTTGTTAACACGATATCTCAAGATAGGAATGTCTGACAGTTTTCAAACTTGGTACATAGATGCGCCATGTTAAGAGGAAGAACCCTATTGTTTTTGGTGGAGGTCAAAGGTCATCTGGGGTCACCAGGGGTCAAAGTCTAAAAACCTTGTTAACACGATATCTCAAGGTTGGAAACTTGGATAGATTTCATATCTGGTATGTGGATGCGTTATAGTCAGTAGATGGTCCCTATTGTTTTTGGCGGAGGTCAAAGGTCATCTGGGGTCACGGGGGGTCAAAGTCTGAAAATCTTGTTAACACGATATCTCAAGGTTGGAAGCTTGGATAGATTTCATATTTGGTATGTGGATGCGTTATAGTTAGTAGATAGTCCCTATTGTTTTTGGCGGAGGGCAAAGGTCATCTGGGGTCACCAGGGGTCAAAGTCTAAAAACCTTGTTAACAGGATATCTCAAGGTTGGAAACTTGGATAGATTTCATATCTGGTATGTGGATGCCTTATAGTCATTAGATGGTCTCTATTGTTTTTGGCAGAGGTCAAAGGTCATCTGGGGTCACGGGGGTCAAAGTCTGAAAATCTTGTTAACACGATATCTCAAGGTTGGAAGCTTGGATAGATTTCATTTTGGTATGTGGATGGGTTATAGTCAGTAGATAGTCCCTATTGTTTTTGGCAGAGGTCAAAGGTCATCTGGGGTCACCGGGGGTCAAAGTCTGAAAACCTTGGTAAAGCAATATCTCAAGGTAGGAAACTTGGATAGATTTCATATTTGGTATGTGGATGCGTTATAGTCAGTAGATGGTCCCTATTGTTTTTGGCGGAGGTCAAAGTTCATCTGGGGTCACAGGGGTCAAAGTCTGAAAATCTTGTTAACACGATATCTCATGGTAGGAAACTTGGATAGATTTCATATTTGGTATTTGGGCTGTCAGCGATTAGCCATTAATCGCCAGCCAAGTAATCGTTTAGAAAAATGGTACATGCGATTAATCGCATCTCATGCCCTTGGACTCTGACTTGCGTTAAGTAAACAAGGTATAGTCCTTCTTCACAAGTTTAGCTTCTTTGACAAAGCAATCGATGTCTACAGTATGAACAACAAGCTAAAAAATTGCGCAGAGCTATGACATTCACCTTTTATCCACCAAACCCCCTGTTGTTTACATGTGATTGTGTGCAGTGTCATGGGGGACGTTTTAATCCGTGAACCCCAAACATATACCTGTTGTGACAGGCTTTACTTCAACACCACCAATACATTTGTAAAGAACATAATTTACAATGAAATTTGAAAGCACTAAACGTATGCATACACCACAGTGTCTTTTAAGTGCCCTGTGCGCCATTGTGCACTTCACCATAATAGTTCAATTTCAACAGCCACTTGTCAATTCGCTACTAGCGTACGTCTCCCAAAATTTCAACTTGAAATCGACAAATTTCAAAAAATTACAAGTTCAGCTTTCTAACCATGTTATTCCTGTCCTTGTATCACGTAGGAGTGTTTGTAAGTCATGAACTGAAAAAAGTTTAAAAAATGTTTCCATCGCTGTTTATCAAGACCAACAGCGTACATAACAGCAGTTGCACACGTTAGCAGCCGGCTGAAAATCGTTTATATGCCGCTGCTTCGTGCTATACATCAACGAACTTCTGTTGCGAAGAATCGTACTCACTGATTGGCTGCTTGCGTTTAATGAATGAAGCGGCTTCGTTAAAAGTTTGGGGATTCCCCGCTTCCAACGTAATTATTGAGGGAGGGTGTCATGTTATTGCCAATTGAAGTACACCCATTCTCTAAGCGCTTAACGGTACACGTACGCCTAGCTAGGTAGCCGATCAGCCAGCTGAAGGCATGTATAGTACACTCTGCATGTAGCTAGCAGCTAGCAAGTCTTGTTTATGTGCTGCGAACGTACGTACGTACGACTATTTACGTCCATAGTACACAGCTGCGGTAACTTAAACATAAAATGACCGGTGAAAACTACGATGTCTAGATTTGATCGTAGCCTATTATTGTTAGCTCTAACGTTACATTTTGTTCTGTAAACGTAGGTGGCTAGGCCCTAGGCCTAGTTTTTGTTGTGGCTTCAAGCCACACTACTTCTGGGAGGAAATTAGAAATGAAACAAATGGGGTAGATTGGGCAAGTGTCAAAATTAAATATATCGTAGTGGGACCTGCAGCTGTCTGCATAGGGCTCGTCGGCTACTTAGGCCATGGATACTGTATTAGGCCTATGGCCTGGCCTATACTTTGTGAACGATCGTTGCTTTGAAGTACTGAAAGTTCATGTAGCTACTGGTGTGTGGTGTAATGATATATATCAACCTTCAATGGAAGCAATTCTCTAAAAATTGCTTGATTGGTGGGTCAGGAGATGGTCTGTAATGTTTTTGGTGGAGGTCGAAGGTCTCCTGGGGGCACATGGGGTCAAAGTCTAAAAATCTCGTTATCATGATATCTCAAGGTAGAAAGCTTGGATTAATTTCATATTTGGTATGTGGATGCGTTATGGTCAGGAAGTAATTCCTTTTGTTTGTGGCAGAGGTCAAAGGTCATACGGGGTCACCAGGGGTCAAAGTCTGAAAATCTTTTTAACACGATATCTCAAGGTAGAAAGCTTGGATAGATTTCATATTTAGCCTAGTATGTGGGTGCGTTTTAGTCAGTAGATGGTCCCTATTGTTTTTGGTGGAGGTCAAAGTTCATCTGGGGTCAAAGTCTGAAAATCTCGTTAACATGATATCTCAAGATAGCAAGCTTGGATAAATTTCATTGTTTGATATGTGGATGCGTTATGGTCAGGAAGTGGTTCCTTTTGTTTGTGGCAGAGGTTAAAGCTCATCTGAGGTCACCAGGGGTCAAAGTTTGACATTTTAATGCGATATCTCAAGGTAGGAAACTTGAACAGAATTCGTATTTGGTAATGGTATGTGGATGGGTTATGGTCAGGAAATGGTCTTTGTTGTTTTTGGCGGAGGGCAAAGGCAGGGATGCCAAGTATCTCAATTTAGGCGGAATAATTGCGATTTTCCACGCTCGATTCATCCCCATTGTTTTTGGCAGAAACGAAAGGTCATCTGGGGTCTCCAGGGGTCAAAGTCAAGGAACCTTTTTAAGTAGCCTACTATCTTTTAAGATAGTTGTTTGTCCATCTGTCTGTCTGTTGTTTGCCTGTCTAGCTATGTATGGCTTTTATTGAGGTCAAAAGGGTATCTGGAATGACAAAATTATTTTTTGAACATGCTAGTATGTAGTAGTTTGTTAGTTAGTAGTTTGAATGAGAAGGTAATGGTGCATGATGGTACTCTTTAAAACATTTATGTATCATCGAAACCTCAATGCATTTTTGCATTCTGGTTATACGTACTGCAGACGTCAAAACTTGCATTTTGCAGTTAGTGCTGTAGGCATAGTAATGCAGCAGCATTATCACAATGATAGCCAGTTAATTGAAACATGGAACAATTACACAACTTGGGTGCGTTTATGTATGAGAACACAACTGTTATTAATTGCCAATTCATCACAAAATATATTTTTAAATGATCAACTTTCTTCTTCCAGTAAAATTGGTGAGGAACAATCTCCTGAGGATGCTGAGGATGGTCCTCCAGAGTTGCTTTTCATCCATGGTGGCCACACTGCCAAGATCTCAGACTTTTCTTGGAACCCCAATGAACCCTGGGTAATTTGTTCTGTATCAGAAGATAACATCATGCAAGTTTGGCAAATGGTGAGTAAATCATCAGATATAATAATAATAACTTGTGTGGCAGATGAGGAGTTGATCATCAGATATCAAAATACCTAGCTTCGTATAGCTCACACTCTAATGAGACTCATTCAGTGTTTAATGCCCTTTTCATGTGCTAAAAATGTGACAGTTAAGACAATTTAGAGAGGAAAGGTTCACAATTACCAGGGTTGTAGCTAGCCAAATTTCAGTGCTGGGTCTGATTGACCGATCTGGCAAAAGTGCTTCACCCTACCCAATGGCGTTTACCCCATATTTCAGCCATTAATTTTTCATTTTTTCTTCATTTTACTTAAGGGAGTATATTTAGGGCTAGTTTTATATCTTGGTAGGCAGATTTGTGGTGGGTGGGGAGAGGTGTGTTTGCCTGGAATGCTAGGAGCTAATACCGAGTGCTGAGTGTGCTGTCCAGCACCACCCACCATAGCTACAACCTTGACAGTTAACCATATTCTTGAAACAGAGAGCAACATTCAAATATCACAGTCATTGAAATATTGTGGATGATATTGTAAGCTGAAATTGATATTACAAATTTATGGTAACAATAGCTTGCTGATATAATGGAACATTAAGTTTGGTATGGGTGCCTGTTTTAATGAACTGAAAAGCTATAATGAGTATCTATAGATAATTGGGAGTCGTATACTGTAGTTAACTAGTGTTATTCTTCCCTTTGTAAGTCCAACTGAGGAATATAAATCTAGATATTTTATACTCTTGATTTCTAAATCGTGGGTTGCAACGTAAAATTTGGATCCCAGGTAAAACCTTCTTGGTCCTGATGGTAGAGCCTTGCAATAGGTTTTCAAGTAGATAATGCAGGTATGATATATTGCTTTGTGGGTGGGAATAGAAGATACTGTGTTGCCATTAGCTTCTTTGCATTCCCTCATTGCTTGAACTCTGATTTTGGTTGTATGGCACAATATTGCACCATTTACATTAGAAGCAAACTTCCTTCTTGCCAACCCCATGCCCCCCCCCCCCCCCACAGCCCCCATCAGGATTGCTCTCACTACATTTAATGGAATGTTGTGGCTCTTACTGTACCTTTAACTTTCATTTCTGGTGAATATCACATCATAAAACATGTGTCCTGGGAAAAAAATGATGGGAATCACTGCCTCACACTGTCTCTCCAGCATGTACATTATTTAATACTTTTGTGTTCTGCATGGGTAATTGGTCTTTTGCCTAATGTCAAATGTTAAATGTGAGTCTATTTTGTATTACTAGAACCCTGGATATATCAATCTGCACAATCCTCTTAACTGTATTCAATAAAATAAAGTTCACAATTTTTGTTTCCTATACTTCCATTTGATGCATCAATTTGTTTTTTTACTTTGGAGCCAGTTGCTCAGAGAGTTACTCCTAGTCTTTCTTTTGTCAGTACATACATTTATTCAGGGGACAGAAATTTTTGATGAAACTAATTAGTTTATAGCAAGTGTTTCCTTCTTATACAAGTTTTGTATGAGTATGAATTTAAAGATGAAGATGTATTATCTAGTAAACAGGCAACACTATATGTGAATTATGAAGTCCAACTCCATTTTCTTAAGAAATTTTTCCTACCTGCCAACTGTTTAGGAGAACTGTGCTGTTTGCTGATTTCAAAACCCATAAAATCAGAACATGTTGATTGAAGTGACTTAAGGCGGAGTTACTTATCTAACTAGCAGTTATTGCCAACTCACTTATGTATTTCCTGTACCTAACTGCCAGTAAGATAAATGACTTACCCCTTACAATATAAAAAATATACAATGGTTATCTAAATGATGATAATGATCAGAAAATGGAAAGGAAACAGTTTGATGAAAGGAATGTCAGTCTTTGCATTCATCCAAGTGGTTTCCACATATATTGTAAACATTCAGAGAGAAAAAGAAGCACCCCCTGGCCATTGAGCTCATTGGGGTTATGATTTAAACAGTCCTTGCTCATGCAATCATCTGCCCCACATTCTGTTTTTTGATAATAATGTTGACAAGTATGTGTTTAAGTATGCTCAATTGTGTGCTGACCAAAAGAATTTTCCCTTTCTTCATGACAGGCTGAAAATATCTATAATGATGAAGATACAGACACACCATCAACAGATCTGGAGCAAACCGCCTCATGAGGCACTCAGGAGGAGTGTGAGAAAGTATCTGACAAACATCTCGACTTGTGACAAAGTAATGTAAGAAGGAAGTACTAAAAATAGAGTGTGTTTGACTGTTACCAGAATAACACATAGAAGTCCATTTTGTCAATACTTCATTGCATAGAAAACTCTTTCATAGCAGAAGTAAAACAAAAAGGAAAAAAAAAATCCCTCTAAGTGTGAAAATATGCCTGACTCAGAACATAATATGAACGTGAAAATAATTTTATCTGTTCCAATTTGAACATTTTTACCAGCAGATTTCAGTTGCTCTTATGTTAAGCCTCTGTTGGCTTACCAACTGATCCTCAGAAATATAGGCAAGTAACATACAAAGATAATTGTGATGCCATGAGGTCATTTGCAATAATAGATATTAAAGCTTCCATTACTTTCTTATGTTGAATAAACTTTTGTTAATATTTTAGAGATTTTCTTCATGTTCTTGCAGAATTAGGGAATCATTTAAAGATGATTTGTTTGTCAATTGGCCTCCAAAAAAGTGAACACTTTTTTGAAACAATTAGTTGAGTGTAAATATGACAATGCATCACAATTAATCAAGTTTAACTTGAAATTGTGGTAAATATTTTAGGAGAAACCAACATTATCCTTTTCCAGAGAGTCCAAAGAGTTGTGTCACTACTTCCTCCCTCCTAGAAACTTCCTTGGTTGTTCTTTGCTAAGATTTATGCTCAGTCGTAAGGTTCACACAGACTTCTTCATGATGTATCTTGATTGGTAGTAGCCCTTCATACAACAGGACGCTAGATTGGCAATTTAAGTCTATTGTTCTCACCATCATGTGTCCACTGGTATTTACAAACTGCAAGACATCATTTGTGTATGTCTGTTTAAGACTTGCCAACTCTCTGGTATGATTCATTACAGACCTCATTTCATGGTGAAAATTATCTCAGAGCTTCTTAGTAATGACAAGTTTGATGCCAGCATCATTGTTTCAACAGTCTGGTTTTGTGATAAATCCAGTGTCATAGTTTAGGCCATCTAACGGTATGAACTTTCTAGCCTCAGCCTTGAAGGCTTCTGTAGTACTGGTGTCATAAGCCTCTTTTCCAGGCTGGTCTTGGCCTTCCATGCCTCGACTACAATACTAGTGATGGTCCTTCTTTGACAGCCTGTCTGTAGATGTCAAACTAAATTTTCCACAATTTTCAGACAGTTGGGTTTGTAAATGGCACCACACCATTGTTGAAAGGGTGGAAGTGTTCTTTAATTCTTCATAGTTTAAAAAGCTTTTTTTGTAATAAAATATGAGACTTGTTCCAAATCTTCAGGTTTGAGATGTGACTCAAGTAACCTTGTGAAACATTCAAAAGTTTGGGTTTTTGAGTCACCAAATCTGACATCAATTGTGTACCTTTGAACATAGCATTACATAAGCAGGTATCATTCACACATTTTTTTCTTCAATGGTCTTTTTGTAAATGATATTTTCGTTTGACACCCAACCGTAAATACAAACCTCCATTTGCATTTTGTAACACCCAATCAAATAATTCATTAAAATTGTAATAGTCACATAAATTCTAGGCGTAATTTTCATTAAAATTATTGGCTAGGTTTGAAATCAATATGAAATCAGCATGTTAGGTTAAGGAATGAATTTAAATGAGTAGATATACAAGTAAGATGATAACATCATGTACAGACCTATTCAAGTCTTTCTGTCATGAGGTGTGGCTCCACATTGTAATTGATTCATCTCAAATAAGGTCCAATGAGGAATAAAGAAAAAAAACTTGTAACATAATTCTTGCACTTCATGTTTTGTGTGACATTTTTTAAATGTGGCTCACCCATTGTCATTTTCTTTCACATACCAGGGGAACATTGCAGCTTACTCATATCTATGAAAAAATAGTGTGGGATGTCCCTTTTAGGCAGATGATCATGGCAAGGAGGGTGCCTGGAGGGTCTTGAATTTCCCCCACCCTTCCCCTACTCACAGTAGATTTCCACTCATCGCAGATCTTGAAGAAAAGTTCACCTCAAAACTTTTCAAATGCTGCACTTCAAATTAGCATCTGAGAATCTTTATGTTCATGTATCCCTTTCCCATTGACACTAGCTAGTTAACAGTAGAATGGTGTTCCCATTCGTTAATGTTTTCGAACTGGAAGTGGAAAAAAAACTCGATTTTTGTTCACACAGAACTTGAAACCCCTCCCCAAGTGGCAGCCTCGTTGCAGCCCTAAAGGATTTGAAGGAACAAGGATAGATATGCCCTACGATTGTTGGGTTTAACAATGTTAATTGGAAATTCTTGTCATGTAGCATTCAGTTAGGTGGAGTTTTACAGCCCACTTGCCAAATCAATTGGTTCAAGTCGAGCCGACCACGACCCCTTTTCCAGTTGTGGCTCACTGGCTTGCTTTCCCTACTCCCATTGCTTAAGCTGAACACCAAGCACAATGGCAGTAGGTTCCATTTTTAAAGTCTTCTGTATTTTTAAGGAACTTAAAGCATTGGCATCTGTTGTGATGGTGGGCTGCATGGCCCAATGGCTAGCTCCCGGAATAAACCATTTGATAGAATACAATTTCAGGGCATCTCGTGTAGTCTGTGCTCGGCTTCGTGCAGTAACTAAGCCCGTCGAGGGATATCCCCTTGCATTCGCTTTAGCTTGTTGAAGAGGATATTTTCCATTCGGGTCTTAAGATATTGATTGTTGTGGTACAATAACGTTCACTGGATATCCGAAGGGTTCTATTTGAAGTTAAACCCCTCAGGGCCCTAGTCCAATTTGTAAGTGGGGTCAAAATGTGTCCGTACAGGCGCGATATCCAGAAACTTGGAAAATGAGATTGGAAGTGGATGACTTCCGAAACACTATCTAAGCGCAGATTCACCATGAGCTGGCCCGGTGGCTAGTCTTTGTATAACACTTTGTCCGAAAAGCACTAAAGTCAAAGACAAATTTTCACAAAATATCAAATAGAGTAGACTACAACGTCATTTTTGGGCAACTTACTTGAAGAACAGTATTTCCTTAACCTCATCCTCTTCAACATTGCTAGATTACACAAACAGGCGGGGCGGGGTGCAAAGTGTATACAGTCCGAAATATATTTTGCCGAAAAATCCACCACTGATCGGAAGCCATCTTGTAATGTGTCATAATTCTTTATATCAAATCAATACTACTAATTTTGACCAGAAGGTTGAAAGTCGGGACGCATATGTGGTCAAAATTTTGCAGTTTTCAACCGACATGAACCACTTTAGACTGACACTGTGGGCAACTCTTCTTATAAATCTGCCTGAAATTCCGTAAATCACCTAGTGACGTGACCTGACGTACCGTTTTTTCTCAAAAAAGGCGTTCCTGGTAAAGTCATCCATAGTCTGGAGTTCTTGCAGCTGTACTGACTGTGTCACAAACGCAGGCACAGTAAAGTGGACCTTCAACTTCGGGCAAGAATCGCAATCTGGATTCACAGTTGTAAGCATATTTCCATTGTGGCTGTCTGGTCGGTTGCATGCGGTTTTTCCTATGAAAACGACAATGATCATTCATCCAACAGGGAACAGATCCCCTATAAAAAATAAAATATTGAGCACTAGTCTAGACGGACAATGTAGGAAAAAATGAAGGAGAGGAAACCGTGACGGCAAGAGGAGGAACGAATGTGACGTTGGTGGGTGGAATCCTAACTTTGGGAATATTGCTTTTACGTGTGGTGATCATTAGTGATATTGAAAGCTTAGACGAAATAGATTACAACAAAACAATGTAGGTTTGTACATCATATTTCGTAAACGCCAGAAAAAGGCAAGGTTTATTATGCAACCATTGATAGCATGCCGAAAGTCAGGACATTTTCAGCTAAGCGCATAAAAAAGAAGCAACATATAGCACCATTTTCCACCTAGATCCTTCGAGACTGCAAAAACCCCAAATGGGATGGAAGACCTCTTCCCCTCACACCTACACTAAGACAACGGTTAATAATGGGGATGGCGTGTCAACTTTGCCCCTCCCCTTTACACATACGAAAAACAGGATAGGACCTGCATTGTTATCTGGTAATTTTCTGATCATCATTTTACAAATCGCAGCATTTAATTGCAAAGCAAAAGAAAGTTCCAAATAACCGCGGACTGCTTAAATTCTACTAAAAAGCCTTGAAAATGTCATTTTCGTCAATTTAGGCTGAGGGCTCGCGGTATTTCAAAATTTTCTTTACGCTGCTTAATTACTAATGGCGCCCCAGGCTCGGCTTTGATAGTCATTCGGTACGTTTGACTCCTTGTTCAACAAGATGAACATCTTAACTACTTGCATTTGCAACTAGTTAGATTGGTGGAATTTTTTGAGGAAAATTGAGCAAATGTTATTATTTACGGGCAGATTCGCCTTTCCATAGGCAGAGGGGTCCCACGCCTATAGTCGTTGCTGAACAATGATATTAAGTTGCATGTTGCATTCATCCTCTTTTCAATATAATTTCTTAAGTGGATTTTAAAAGAAGGGTTTAAGGTTACAACAGGATTTGGTATGTTACAGGGGCGGATCGAAGGTGGGGGGGGGGGGGGGGCTTCAGTTACGGTCTCAGCCCCCTTTTTGCCACATCAACAACCAATACACTAAATGTTTATCTGTGAGAATATTCAGGGGGCTATTTTAGGTTCATCCTTTCCCTAACAACACAAATCACTTGGTTTTGAGGGACAGCGATGAAAAGCAATCATATCGGTGGAACACAAAAAAAAAATAATTTTCAAGTATGTTTTAAGGGTTAGTTATAATGGGACATCCTCCCTTGAAGATCAGAAGGGATTTTCTCCGCTCAATGAAGTTGTTTGAATTTATACTTGTCATAAACTTGTGTCTCAAGGTAGTCAAATAGTTTGTAGAATGCCCTTACCAGCTCTTTCAAAAGATTAACTCATTTACATTACCATTTCATCCAATGGTAGTGGTTCATTTTATCTGGTGATTTTCTGACCATTTTATAACTTACTTACTCATTTTTTTTTATTGAAGAATAAATTTTATTGCAGAAGGAAGCTCAAAATAATGATTGCTTAGATTCTACTTACAAGTCGGTGGGAAATGTCGTTTCCAACGGCTGTCTGAGTGATCGTGATTTTTCAAATTTTCTAACCGCTTCGCTCCAACAGATGGTGGCGCTCCGCTTGGACTTTCGGGCAGAATTAGATATTCCATAGGCGTGAGAAGCCCCAGTAAAAATGAGGGGGGCGCTTGTTTCCGTCCCCCACTTCCTGGGTCAGGAAACCCCTTTTTTTCTTTTCCCAAATCTCAAAAAACGCAATATTTCCGCAAAATGCAATGTAGAATGCAACATTCCTGGCTTATAGTTCAGTTTGGTAAACTTTTCCGAGCTCTGTAAATTACAAAATCGGATATTACAATATGTGACACCCCATCATCAAGAGACACTTACGGGCAGCTATATTGCTGTTTTTGTAAACTGTCTTTCAAAGAATTCCAAATTTTCTTCAATGAAAGCTCTTGATTTTAAAATATTTTGTCTAAAAAGGACAACAAAGCCTGGGAAACTTGAAATGTCATCGGAGAGTGTCAGTTCGTAGGCTTTATTAGATAACATTGTGTAGCAACAATGATTCAGTCCGTCGTGCAATCATTCTCAGATTTGCCACCAATATATGAAGGAAGTGCAGATTCTGTAATAATCCCCTAACTCTTTAAATTTCCCCACAGGAAACCCAGATTCCAAAGTTTTCTGCATTTCAAGCTCCATATCTTCATATATTTGTTTAAAAGGGGAAAAATTTAGGCACGATTCGGGCGCCGCAATACGTCCCTGTTAGAGTGCTATTCACACAAAAGAAAATTTGGAAAACTTAGCTGCTACTTACAAGTCCGAGACCGGCTGTCTGAGAAGTCGCAATTTATGCTCTGATACACACCTATCATCAGATACCTTTCCACCCTGTTAGTTGAGTCTGTGTAGACGAATTCTTTAGTTATTGAAGGGTCAAATTGTTATCAATGAGCAATGTTGCAGAGCAGTGACGTAGCTACAAGAAGGAGGGACAATTGCCCTTGGCTCGAAAAAGTGAAAAATTCGGCCGGAAATTTGCCATTTGAGACACCAGTCTAATACAGAGCGGTTTTCCCAACTTTTTTCCATAAAATTCCAAATTCTTCCAGATAAAAGCTTCATATTTTGTAATTATTAGCTTTAAAAAAGGCAATTTTTTCCGGGGGTCCGCGCATCCTAACCTGCAACCCTTTATGCAATGAGTGGTCGCTCATAAAGCAGTCAGTGGTAAACACTTCCAAGCCGCTGCAGTGCCGTTTTGCTAAAACTTCCTTCAATAAAGGCTTTTAATTTTTAAATATTTTGTGTAGCTTTTTGAATGTCGCCGAGAAGTCTCATACCGCACTCCTTAGATAACATTATGTAACAACAAAGATCTTCAGTCGACATGCTATCTCAGATATATGCTAACAGGAAACGCGGATTCTTCAATGTTCCCCCAAATATTCAAATATCCTTACAGGAAACCCTGAATCTAAATTATTCCTTGCAATACAAGCTCCATATTTACAAATGTGTAAACTGGTAAAAGGACCCAAATTTTCGACGTGCGAGTACAGTAGTGTTCAAACTTAAAGAAAAAATCAGATTTTTTCTTAATTAAAAAATATTCTTGCTCGTAGGAAAAAGCGAAAAATGTAGCATAAAAAATGTACTTTTTGGTCAATGGGGTAGAGCCGGGAGTGGTACATGGTCCAAAATTTGCTCAGCAAGCCCCCCCTTCCCCCCCTTTTGAAATGTCTGGATCCGCGCCTGTGTTAGAGGGGTACTTATTCTGAGAATTTCAATGAAATTTGCATTGAAATCCGAATGATGTGTGGTTCTCAGGATATGAACAGGTAAAGTTTTCACATTTTCAACAAAAAGTGAACTTGAAGCAAGCACATATGACATCACATCCCCACATTAATGGGTTGTCTTTTCTTTTTCTTTAAACTTTATACTGGATTTTCTCCTCAACAATCCCATATTATTAAAATGTGATGGCATAAGTGGCATGAGAATTTTGCAAACTTTGCATCCCCCCATGGGGAGGTCCTATTTAACTTCAAGTTAACACAACATTCTGATAAAACAAAGGGAAACAAAGCATTCCTTGTCAATTTGAGGAAGTGATATAAGCTCTGGTGCCCTTAAACTCACCTTTGAACACAGATCTACTGACTTCATTTACTGGTATCTCAAGAAATACATGTCCGATTTGAATGGAACTTTCACCACACTGTGTAAATTTAGTTCCTCTTTCACATCTGAAAATTAAATTTTTGCTTAAACTTCAAATTAAATGCGCCAACCGACCCCTGCGGGAGATGTAGTTTTCATTTCTTCCTCTTTCAGGTTCCCCTCTTCCCCTCAGTTTATTAACTGTATGTTCAACAACAATATTCACGTAACTGTCTGTAAGCCTGTAAGTCCCTTGGGAAAATTGCTGTGGCTCAAAATGAAAATATTTCCATGCGTTATATAATAGGATAGTACTGTCCACACTAAATACACAGTGTAGGCCTTAAATGAAATTCTCGTTTTTCACCCTTTGACACTGCTGCAATAAACATATCACTCCCCTGACCTGGTGACAGGTTGAAGTAGGGGAAAGTGGTATAACACGGGCCCCTCTGGTAAAACGGTTCCGGGCTGAATGTCTAGGAAGGAACGATGACTGCGTGTGAAGAGGTAACTGAAATATTTGTATACACCTGTTCAACAAGTCACGCAGTGGAAGCGGCGGTATTTGTGATTTATGCTGTTTTTTGACCCGCAGAATAGAGGCCTCCCAATAGGTCGTATCAACAGCAATTTCCCAGACGATGATTTTGGTAAATTGTGAAATTATTAAGTGTTTATTGTGTATGTGGTCTGTTTGCGTGCATGTGGAGCTTTCGACCAGTTCAGAGAAATTTGCAGCGTAGGACCCGCGAGGCTAAAACGGGTCCCAATACAAAAATAGGGGGCAGCAGACAAAAAAAAAAAACAAGAATGCATGGGTAGGAGTGACCCCACAACTTCATTGTACGCCCCACTCATGTCCATCATTCTGAAGCATGCAGAAACATTGGTATCATCAAGATGGTGACATATAAAAGTAATTTAAATTGCTCATCACGGCTTTGACGGAATTGCCAGCCCCAGGGATGATATGTTGTTAAGGGCTCATTTTAGCCGCACCTGTGGTCAAACGGGCCCTTTTGAATTTTACGTAAAATCCCTCATATCACCTTCAATGAGCATTTTTCGGCAAATGCTGTTATTTACAAGTTCTTTACTACCAACTGCACAACCCTATGTACAATTTATTCGATTCATGTGTATCAAGTGTAAGTGCAAGGCCTTTGAAGTTAAGGGGCCGTTTTTATACCACTTTCCCCTATTTAATAATAAGACTATTTGAAAGTGTAAGCCACTGAAGCGGGGAATCCCATGGGTTTGAAAACCTATGGCATTAATCTTTGGTTAAACTTGTCTCTGTGATTAATGATAAAATTGAAAAATCCGCGAAGTACAAAACTGAGACGCCAAAATACCAACCATGTTGATGAAGGGCGGTTTTTCCTTACAAGAATGGTATTCTGTGATGTTTTCAATTCACAATTCACAAGATTTTTTGTTTTTTACCCAAACTGATAGCCAGCAGACACTGAATTTCACTGGGTAATTGGGATGTAAGATACGAAGTCAGGACTTTAGACTTGAGTTTTGTGATGTGCTGAAAATTGACACCTAATGGCCGGGTCGATTTTGAGCTTTAAATATACAAGGGCCACTGTCACGGGTGTGACCCGAGTTCCCTTCAAAACTAAGTACGGAGGAGTTTGCGTGAAGTTACCACAACCGAAAAATGAATATTACGTGGGTCTGCTGTTCTTTCCCTCCTCCCTCCCCTCTCTGTCATGGGTCTATTTCCCTCTTCTCCGTACAACCGTAACACACACAATGGATCTTTCAGTTAAATAATTTCCCAACTGGCAGCAATATTAACAATTGTTCGTTGAGTTCTCTGAACTTCTTAAATATTCGCTTCTTTCTCCATTGCAGCTGAAATGAAAGTTACTTCCTCTGAAAATTTATTCGTTCGATTTTGTTTCCAACCATGAAAAAATAGCCAGTGTCTCCCTTGTTTATCGTTCAAGCTGCACGGTGGAGTGTGGGGTTACGTCCCTTTTATACAGTTTATGTAGCTATCTATAATTTATATAATCTATAATTTTCTCAACGACACCGCTGTTTGATTGGGATTCTTTTATTTTTTACCTCCTTTCTGATAAAAATCTTTCTGAAGGTTCATCGAAGTTGATTTTGCCCAATAGGCTGAACTGTCTCCGTTGTGGTGGGAATCAAAAGCACCGTGACAGTGATTGTCATAAACCTGTGAATTGCACTCTCTGCCTAAACGAAGTGCAAAGCCGAACTCGCTCGCCCATCATAACAATAGGCTGGAATTCGTAATTATGTAACGTTATACGTACATGGAATTGTGAGGCTAAAATACCGTAGCCTGCCACATTTTATTGTTTATACGGTTCTACGTGCCATGTCGACTTCTACCTTCTCTAAAATTCCAAGTGTATTTAACTTTTCTCGGAGTATTTGTAGTACGCACAGGCATTCAATCTAGCTCAAGGTATTTACAAACACAAAAACTTAACGAATAAGCTTCACTGTCGTGACAACCTACGTCATAAAAGGCCCAAACATCCCGGTTTTACATTCTTCCAAAAGAGGGTGTCTATAAAACAAAGACCGAAGACCTAAGATCTAAGACCTACAAAACGAAGACCCAACTAGCTATAAAACGAAGACCTATAAAACGAAGACCCAACTAGCTATAAAACGAAGACCTATAAAACGAAGACCCAACTAGCTATAAAACGAAGACCTATAAAACGAAGACCCAACTAGCTATAAAACGAAGACCTATAAAACGAAGACCCAATTAGCTATAAAACGAAGACCCGACTATCTATAAAACGAAGACCGAAGACCTAGGTGGGACAACTTCGATTGTAAGAATTGCTTGCGACGAGGGCCGACATTTTGAAGAAAATTTATTTGTAATGGTAAAAATGCAAGGGGACTCAGCAAGGGGTTTTGAACGGATATGCCGGTGAGGAACAACTACGGTAGCTCCCGTTAATGGATACAACAACCCGAATCATAGCCAGAAGCGAAGGTTTGCCGAAAGGATGCCGAACAAAAGTTTCGACGAGCGCCGGAAAATTCGTGGTTTCGTTGAACAAAATAGGACATTTGGTTTTTTGGAAGACCATTCAACTCCTCATTTCAGACAGTTGCAATTTTCTCAACAAAGTTACTCCTATAGCCCAACCACCGAAAAACCCTACTTCATTATTCTCAGGCCCGTAGCCAGCCCATGTGGAGGGATGGGTTTTTTCCAAGATGTGGACATTTTCCAAATACGGAGGCGACTGGCGCGTGCCGTAAGCATGCAGTTGCTAAGGGTCCAGGATGCTTCCCTGGAAAAGTTTGAAATCGGCCGACCTCCTGGAATCTGGACCATTTTAGAGGACTTTTGAGCACAACAGAAGTCCCTTTTCCCCAGGAACTCCACACAGTACACCACTTTATGAGAAGTGAACGGAAATTCGTCCTCAATATGTCAAGATCAAAAATATTTCATAGCTGACCCTCCAAACACAGTGCTGGAAAATGGACCTCCGTCAAGTTGGGGTGGGTCGTTCGAACGCTCCGACCCCCCCCCCCCCCGGCTACGGGCATGACTCTGACATGTCTAGCAGGGGCAAACAATGCTTTAATATGTAACCAAAATAATTTCTGTGTATGTATAGTTTTGAACTACTCTGCACCTTTTGATTGTGATGTCAATTGAAGATCATTCAGCGAATGAGAATTTGGCTTTCTATCAACCAAAATGCACTTGAGTGATGAGTCTCTGTCATTAAGAGCAAAACAGAGACACTGGGTAACTGGTCGAGGGGTTAAATCATTCCCACTACCCTGCATGGACTCAGCATTGAAACGCTTAGGAACAGTTTTTTTCTTTATTTTGGTGTTGAGCCTGAGTAAAGAATCTTCCAAACAGTAACAAGAGAGAACAGAATTACTTCTTATCGATTCAGCATTGTGTTTCTTAAGAACTAGTCACACACAGAAGAACAACAGCTTTCACCGTTATAGCCCTACTCCAATAAATCTTAAATGGGTGTTTTACAGTTTACTGAAAACGAACTAAAGCGCACGTTCCGAAAGAGACACATATAGGCTATGCATTATTACTGGGTTCACTGTTTACATGATGTATTTTTTTTTTATTGATTTTCCTCATGGGTGGGTGGTGGGGGGTACAGCCAGTGTCGGAGGAAGGGAATTCAGTCAGAAGGTGCAAGACTTGCCTGAAGGGGCGCTTCAAAGTTTGTAGGGCAAAAATATTTGGTCAGAGGGGGCGAGAAATAGGATGAAGGGACGCTTTTGTGTTGGTAGATACATATGTCTCAATACGGTTAAAAGAGTAAAAAGGGCGCTGACAGGCAATTTGAATCCGTCAAGGGGGAGACTTCCCCCTCTGACTATATGGAACCTCCTCCACATGGGCACAGCGGCCCGCACGGGTGGGGTCAGGGCCCCGTTCCCCCGCATGGCTACCGGCCTGCCATGACGCTTCTCTAAAACAAAGTTTATCCCCCATTCTCGAACATCTGAGGGTACGCCAATGGGAACGGGTCACGCGAAGCACACCGTCCTTTTGTCGATACCTAATTAGTTACCTCCTAAACTGACGTTTACGCACCGATTGCGTAGCTGTCTTCATGGTCGCGCCAATTTGACCACGTGTCAGATCATAACACAGTCGATACATTCACTCGTGCAGCATTATCAACCGGTTGTTTTTTGCTTATCTAATAATAAAGCATATATACTTCCTTTCCGAATAGCGATACATACAAACATTAGTTTGTTGCCCAATAACATTTTCATTCTGTTAATAAATGTAGATGTTCATCATATGCACCGTTTGTGTGTGTTTAGTTACACATTTTTATCTTCTTTTCTGACTTTAAGCTTCATGAATTCAATTTTGAAACTTTTCATATGCAGTCCGTTAAAAGGACAGCGAAAATCATTTATCTGTTTTGTTTGTTTTTTGAGTTTTTAATTTCTCGTCTGCCAAGTGAATAGATGAGCCTTTTAAAGTTTTTCATCACCTGGTGCTCCTTACTTTTTGTCTTTACCAACAAAGCAGTTTATTTCTTTGGCTATCGATAAATGGTGGCTAACAAAGGAAGCATCACATAGATGTAAGATGTAGCCAAACTTTTTTGTTCACCAATGATACTTTTGGTAGGGCAGAACACATTCATGAATAAGAATATAAGACTGATCAATAAATTGATCTAGCTTAGAAGGGAATGGTGGAGGAGTTACCTGTTGTGTAGCAATAGACTGTATTGAACACACATTTTATAATTTCTTTATTTACTAAAGCCTCTGGAGCCAGGGGGAGCTTTGGCCCCGACCCGGACAAACTGTGGACTGGCGAAAGTATGCTTCTGCCCCCATCCAAGAATAAAACTTATTTGTTACTTCGGCGTGTAGTATCTTTAAACTTTCCAATAATATTTCGTACTATTTTTTGCATCAAATTGCATACACCTTCATTTTCCTCAAGATTTTTACAAAAGAGAGTTGGGACATCCCCTCCACTTAAACCCCCAGGGCGTCACATACTAGAACAACGTTCACCCCCCCCCCCCCCACAACGAACAGCTTCCTACGACTATAGTTTTGCCCTATTTTAGAATGCACTACTCTGGTCCGTACGTACAATAGTCCGTCAGTGGTAATAGTTAAAAGTTATTTTCTATTGATCTTGGTAGCCAAAGTCTTTTCAGAGTCTACGGCATCAGAAAAAGCTAGTAATTAGTATTAAATTGCGGCTTCCTGGCGGAAAAGGTTTATTGCAAGGTTTCAGCGCTAGGCTGTCAAATGCCAAGTTTTTATATCATCATATGTATTGGTCATATGAATTAATCCTATAGAGAAGTTCAGTAATTGTGCCCCCTCTCAGGAAAGTTTTTGACCATCGATACCCCCTCCCCTGCTCAAAAATCCTGGCTATGCCACTGATCTGTACGGACGTTTCTTTAATCATGGCGCCTCTCTTTTCGTGTATGCGTTCAAATTCATTGCAAATAATTTGTAAAGGTGTACGGTAAGATATAAGAATATCTGACTTAACGGCTCACCAACACGAATGTGTTACATAGGCGTAGGAAGCGGGGCTGGGGTGTGAAACCCCCAGTAAAGAATGTAGGGGCTGAAGTATGCTTCCGCTCCCCAAGATTCAACACCCGAAAACCCGTTTTTGTCTCTTCTTCAAAAAATGTCAAAAATTTGCAGTGATTTTCCTTAAAATTTGTCCAAAATATTGCACCAAATTGCATCTGAAGTCTCTAAAATACCCCCAAAATCCGACATGAGAGGGGTACACCCCCTCCCCTTAGACCTCTCCCCCAGGCCGGCGATCCGAAACGAGGTACAGCATCCCCAGTCTGGAAAAGCTTCCTATGCCTATGGTGTGTTATATCGTGTCAACTGTACAAAGACGAAAGTGTAAACACGGTTTCGGACACGATTAAAGTTCGGCTTTGTTCTTGCCCGTGACGAGTTTTACCATTTAAAGGGGGAGGAAAGTGTGCAGGGGTGGCGCCAGGATTTGCCCCACAGGGGGGCCAGCATTTTAAGGCCCCGACAAAGGTGGTGACTTAGTCCCGGTGGAACGCGACTCGGCAGAATTTGAGGCGCGCGCAGCGCGCCGAAATTTTGGACCTCCTTTTTAACAAATACTTAAAAATCTGGAGTTTATTTTGAAGAAAAAAATTAAAAATTTCCAAACAATTTTGACTTTTGGAAGGACCATAAAAAAGTTGGGGTGTTTATTGAAGAATCTATCCTTCATATGGGCAAAATCAAAAACGTTTTGTACGCAACAGCTGGAATTATGATGAGGTTTTGCATGTAACCGTGCGAAGTTTACGTACTAGGGTCTCAAGACGAGACTAGAACTCTGCCCGAAAAGTTTTTCCCTTTTTTAACGAAGATTTGAAGATTAGGAGCTTATTATATTGCAGAAATTTGGGGATTTAATATAAGAAAATATGTTTTTTGCAAGGTTAAAATAAAAAATTTGGGTTCTTTATTAAGTGATATGCCTTTCAAGAGCAAAATTAGGTAGAATGTCGGGGTGATTTAAAAAGTTGGTTTTAAGTGCTGTACTGAATATCCATCGATATAGGAAAATTTTGTCACTTTGAACAATCTGAAGCTTATATTGGGGAAAATTGTAATTTAAGACAGACCTTCTTATAAGAAAAATCAAGTAGGGGGTGATCTGTAGTTTTGTTGGGGTTACTGAATATCATAAGGCAGATTAAGGCCCTCGGACCATATTCGAAAATTTTCCCGCGGAAAAGTTTGGCTTCCCATATATTTGAAGTTTTATATCTTATATATTGAAATATATAGGCGTACGGGAGCGTTTCGGTTTGGGAGGGGACAGAATTTGTCCCGAAAAATGTAATCCTGTCCGAAAAAGCACATGGATTTTTTTGAAAAATTGAGAACCACCAGACAGCAGGAAAAGGCATTTCCCGGGCTGGTACGGTAATTAGAAACAAAGTAGTCATTAATTTGAGCTTTCTTTCACAATTAAAATTTCACTTTATTATACTGTCCCAAAACGAAGAATAATATGCCAGCATGCATTGTTTCGGTAAGTAACCTGTTCGCCCAAAATATCTAAGCGGAGCGCAACCACCAGTTGGTACAGAAAATTGTTAAAAATTTAGTCCCTCAGACTGTCAAACAGACGGAAATGGCATTTCCCAGACTTGTAACTAGAAATGAAGCCATCGTTATTTTGAGCTATCCTTTGAAATGAACGTTTAAATTCAACAGAAAAAAGGTCCAACTTGCTATAAGTGGATCAGAAAATTCCCAGATGAAAGGTACTGCTACAATTAGATGTACTGGTCTTGTCCCTTTTTCTTTTTTTTGGGGGGGGGGGGGAGGGGGGTGGGACTGTGCAACGGAATTGAAATCATACTAATGTGTTTGACTCTTCTAGGAATCTTCGTTGTATTCAATTGCAAGATCCAAGTTGAAATTTTCTACGTGACTGCCCTAACCCCAGACTAAAAATGATTTTACTTTCGACGTATTTGAAAATATGTCACGTTACAAGGTGGTTTTAAATGAATTTTCAGTCAGACTTATGGGGAGACATCCTCACTCTAATGTTTATCATTATGTATAGCTCAAAACATCCTGGACAATTCTTATTACCGTTGCTAGAATTCGGCTTTCGGGGCAGGCCAGATGGCAGATCATTGGGCACTGCATGCACCTGAACAACCTCTCGTCTGTTTTTTGTCAGGAAAATTCGGAATTGTGAGTTTCCTTGAAGAATATGGTCTTCTAGTGAGCAAAACCAAGATGACCGTCCGGATTACTGAAGTTTATAAGACCCGCATCTTTTATCAGTTTAAGGTGGGCATTCAGATGAAGATTCCCCGACGAGACTGGGTTTTCTCAACAAGAGGGGAAAGGGCAGCCTTCCCCGACGGGGGTATGACCTTGAAAATTGAAGATACGATGAGGGATAACAGAGCTTGTAAGGAGTGATTAAAACAGATTCAGATAGGCATAAAAATACCGTTACAAAAGAATTAGTTCAAAAAGAAAAAGTTCACGATTATCCTCCCAGTAACTTCAGTCCTTATCCTTCATTTTAGACCTCCCCGAAGGAAATTGCCGTCAGTTCCACGACGGGGAGGAGATAGGACAAGGTACATGAAATGAGGTATAACCGAGCAAAGAAGAAGTGATTGAAAATCGATTCTAATGTGTATTAAAATAGCATTTCAAGACAAAAAAAGTTTACCCATCCAGTAATTTCAGTCCTTGTAGGTTTTTTTTCTTTCCCCTTTTTTAATTTTTTTTTTTATTTTAGGCCTCCCCGACGAAATGGCCGACCTTCCCCGACGGGGAGCCAGTGGTCCCCGACGGGGGGCCATGGCCCCCAGGCCCCCCGCTGGCGCCACCCCTGGAAGTGTGTGAATCGAGGGGCAAGAACTGTGATTGCAGGGGCACAAAATTTTCTCTTAACATCCTGTGTACAATTTCAATTTTCATCTGGCGGGGCAGTAATATTTTTGGTGCAGCATTATCCGTAAACCCCCCCCCCCCCCCCCCCCTGTGGCTACGTACCTGGTTTGGTCTTTAACACATCCAGCTCGAATACGGCGCAAGTAATTTCCTTAAGTCGTCTCTTATATTATGACAGGCGGGAAATATCGCGTGTTAGTCTCCTATACACACGTAAGCGAATTCTACTGCGTGAGGTACACTGTTTTATCCCAGGCCTACACAAAATTCAGTGGTCCGTATGTATGTTGTTATTCCTCCAAACATGATAGTGTGTCGTCAATGCATAAGGTCTCATCTAGAAATCCCAAAGGTTAGGATTTCTTTGTAAGGTCTATGACGCGATTACGCGCAATACAATTTTTCACGTCTCCAGGAAGTGACGTTTCTTCAACCGATCCGGTCTCTTTCTTAGCTGAATTCGCAAGCGCATTATTTTCTTGTATGTAGAAGCAACAATTACTACAGTAACGTTTTTTTTAAATTGCTAGAAAAATGTACAGTGATAGCCTCTGGATTGTTCAGGGAACAAAGTTTACGTGAGAAAAAATACTTCCGGGTCTTCGTTTTATAGCTAGTAGGGTCTTCGTTTTATAGGTCTTTGTTTTATAGCTAGTTGGGTCTTCGTTTTATAGGTCTTCGTTTTATAGCTAGTTGGGTCTTCGTTTTATAGGTCTTCGTTTTATAGCTAGTTGGGTCTTCGTTTTATAGGTCTTCGTTTTATAGCTAGTTGGGTCTTCGTTTTATAGGTCTTCGTTTTATAGCTAGTTGGGTCTTCGTTTTATAGGTCTTCGTTTTATAGCTAGTTGGGTCTTCGTTTTATAGGTCTTCGTTTTATAGCTAGTTGGGTCTTCGTTTTATAGGTCTTAGGTCTTCGGTCTTTGTTTTATAGACACCCTCCAAAAGACATATATTCACAAAAACATGTGTACTACACAGACGAACCTCTTTGACTTGCCGTTTTTCCACACGAGGAGTAAGTTGGACAAGCCATTTTTTTGACGACTGCCAGAGTAGCAGTTCTGCCTGCCTACAAGACAACGGAACTAAAAATGGCTGTTACGTAAATAGGTTGTGTTGCTGTTGTTACTGTTGATTTTTCTTTTCTTGGGAGGGGGGGGGGGGTTCCTTGAAGGAAGAACTTAATCTTAACTGATTGAAATATGTACAAGATACTGAAGACGGAATATGAATAAAATATTTACAAGTATTTAGAGATATGTTCGATAAAATTACAACACAAGTAGATCAAACAGCCTAATATCACATTATTATAGGGGAAAAATCCAACACAGACAGATAATTGTCGTACAGAAGTGTACACATCCAAGTGCTTTACGTACAATTATAACACAAATCAAAATACACAGAAATAAATAAAAGTTTTATATCCCCAGTTACCGTTAACTACAGCCGAAAGGCAAGACTCTGATTGCTTACTTTATCAAAGGTGTTTCCCTCAACCCACACTGAATTCTGAGGATGACAACCTCATGTGATCCCCCGTAACTCGTAACTTTATCTCACTAACAATATCAGACCTCATCTGTGGCTCAGTTTTATACGGCCCCTGGTAAGGTAGCTTTGGGAGACGATCTTCCAAATCGACAATGTAGAGGTAGCCGAGGCTACAAAGGAATTATTCCGCCCGGCTCCATGTTTTTCTGATACTGTCTATCAATCCTTATAATGTAAAGACTTCAACTTAACACTCTTAATTTTATGAAAACGCGCTAATCAAATGTAACTTTAAAATGTGAAAGTAAATGAACATATAGTTTTATAAAAAATAAAACGACTTCAGCACCAGCGCCAAGTGTTCACCTGTTAACGGGTCACTGATCTTTTATTTACAAAGTTCAACATAATAGTGTATGAAATAGTGTACCAACGTACCGAGAGCCTTTAAGTTGCAGATATTCTGGTATGCGCTTTTATAAGATCAGACGTTTATTACCCTGCAAAGCCATTCTTCGAATGCGTACGCGTGGTAATGCTCAACTAGTGCCAGCATAAATGAACTTCAAGTAAGACACATATACAGGTCTGAACATAATAAGCGATAAACAGGCCTGTCGTTTTCAAGTTGTGTAGTTCCATACCGAGAAGTCGAAAGCTGCTTCCCTTTCGAGAAGTGCATCTCAATGGGTAAGTTCTGGACGCAGCCTGGTATTTTAAAACATTACAAGGTGTAGGCTATTGACATGTTAAGCAACTTTTCATTCATCCACTAATTTTATAGCTTTCTGGTTATTTCAATTTTTAACTTCTTTATTATAACATTACCTCGTTGGACACTTAATTATATAACAAAAGCCTGATTTCTAGTCTATTTCAATGATTTACGGTACCGGCGTGGGTGTAATGAGAGTAATAAGATCGTTTGTTTTCAAACCAAACTAGTCACTGAAGTTTAAGTTTTCCTTTGTACGCAATTGCAACACTTCAACATTTCCATCCTAACATTTCTCCCATGACTTAGCCTCATTTTAAAACGCAGACTTGCATTTCACAATTGTTGGTGTTAACTGCTCCTGTCACTATAGACGAATCCGATTAGCGCTTGTTTTTTAGTGACTGAGCGCAGAGGTAGGCGAGGAAATCGAAAGATTAAAATGTGATGGACTCCAGTTATGGCCGACTGAAATCAGGCCATCACTTGTTGTCCGGATTCGTCTATATGTCTTATCATTGTACAGACTTTGAAAGATAAGATATTTCAGCTCACGAAGTTGTTTTCTAACAAATCCTTGCATAGTCATATGTCTGCACCAATTGTTTTTGAGTGAAGATTATCAGTTCAACAATAAACACTTTGACCTATAATGAGTTCAAAGTGCACTAAATATTTCTTCAAGATGCAATAACAATTTTAGCCGGTAGAGGTGTAAAAGCATTGGTATTCCGTGATGCACGGATGCTTTTTCTAAAGTACTCCCGACCCTCTGGCAAAGGAGCGTTCGGCGAAACCAAAACTTTCACTGCTTTCCGAAGAACTTAGCTATTACGTCCACTGAAGAACAATACGTGACCAACCTCACGGCATTCAGACCATTTACATAATTGGTCTGTCATGTGTGGCTCCATTTTATAGACTGGCTGAAAAGAACAGATACTACAAATGATCTCAGCCAAGAGGTCAAGAAGCGATACTACAAATGCACGGATGCTGCCGGGTACTAAGGGAGTGGGGGTATCACTGCAACCGTCGGTGTAAATGTAAATACTTGTTTTTATAGGCTATATTGTAAATTATCATTCTAAGTGGTTTATATTCTTGTGTTCATCGTTTGCTGCTTTTTGGTGTGGAATTTTGTTTGTGACGTCGGTTTTCACGGCACATTAAAAAGTCCATGACGCGGTATTGAAGTTAAGCTAGCAGTACCTCAGCCACGCCAGCCTTGTAATCAAACTAAAGAATTCCGGAATCGTTGTCAAACTTACTCAAGTGTGAAAGATACATGGGAGTTAAGGATACTTCCATTGAATTCGAGGAGGTCAAGAAAGGAAAAGAAATAATATCATTTTAAATTGAATTAGAATTTGAATTATCACAGAACAGGCTACTCATAATTATTATTTAATTGGTGTGTCAAAATAGACGTATTCAGGGGTGTCGATTTGATTTTGAAAGTGCGTGGTGATTTTAACCTCAACTTGCATTATTTCGAAAATATTTCAATTTTCTTGCAAAATCTGTTTATTTAAGTCCAAACTTTTACACCAAACCATATTAGACAGCCATCTTGCTCGGTCTTTTCTCACACGTACGACGTATGGAAGCGACAATGTACCGCGTTGTATGCTCTGTCCATGTAAAGGAAGCCCGTGGTCAATAAATTGCTTCTGCAAAAAGCTTACCACAAAACGGCATTGAATCGAGATTATACAAAGACAATGTCCATCTTGAACTTCAAATATTGCCAGAAGACAGAATTTGAAGTAACTTTAAGCAGAAATAGCCAAGACGATACATCGGGGTCTAAGTTCCCAATTCCCAAACAACATCATAGGGAGTCTGTGAACAAAAAGGTTGGAAACTGGGCCGTAAAACTCCATCTAACTAACTAACTAACTAACTAAAGTCTTTCAGCTCGCCTAGACACCTGCATGCTTAACGACTGAAAAGTGCGGCGCAGATGTGTTAGTTAGTTAGTTAGATGATGTTTATAGCCCACCAATTGCTTCAAGTCGAACCGACCACAGCCTTTTTCCAGTTGTAGTTCACTGGCTTGTTTTCCGTACTCCATTGCTAGTAGTATAGAGGTACCCCGGACACCCCCCCCCAGGGGCCGATAGGCCCCCAAAGAAGGAGCCTAAAATGGGGCCGATGCTCTTTCGGTGATGGGAGCCTATGTGGGCTACCCGAAAAGGAGGGCGCTATTTGGAAATCTCAATGCATGTAACTGCGCAATATATATATATATTTTTTTTAATCTTTTTGCTTTTTATTGTTTACTAAAGCGAACAGGTCTTAACATGTTGTAATACTATAGACTGTAGACTATATATAAAAAGGTTTTGATCGGCTGTATTCGGCATTAGTCTATATAGTCACAATGGGTGAAATAGGTAAAATCGCACGAGAACTTGGATGGAATTTTGTAAATGACGAGTTAAGCCCTCACCCGTCCCCTTACATGAAAACCCTTTACCGTGTGGGAAATGAAATTGATGAGCGGTTCGAAACTTCGCTAAATGATATAGCAAAGCATGTTCGTCAATGGGACAAAGAAACTATCAAAGCTACATTGGACGCAATGTTTGAAGACGGAGTATACGGTTGGGGTAGAATCGTGATGGTCTATATTTGTCAGAAAATGAGTTCCACGATATGGCGAACAAGGAGAGGATAAACATACGATTGAAAAACTCGCACAGTCTGCTGAGAATACGTTGAAGACCGTTGCATACAGTGGATCGAACAACGGGGAGGTTGGGTAAGTATAAGACCATAAGTCTGCATTTATGAGGGATGAAAAAATCTAACCGGTGTTTTAATCGATTCATGTATTGTATGGTTTTAACAGGATAACTTTTGTGAAACATTTACGAAAAAATCACACAACAGCAGAGTAACTGCGATCAAGCTGATGGTGATAGCCTTGGTGATCCTGACTCTTACTTACAAATGGATGCCCTTGCTTTGAAAGACGAACAAGCATAGGTGAGGATGTATGGTATAAGAAGACCCAATAAAAATAAAAACAAGGACTTACTGTGCATGAGATGTTGAAAAGAAAAATGAAACATACTCCGACAAGAAAAACCAGCAGGCTAGTTCTACAAGGATACACACACAAACAGGTGAAATACTGTATGCACAAAATTGCTACGTTTTCAAAGATTTACAGAGTTGACTACGTCATGTTACCTAGCTACACGTAAACGTGGACGGGCAAACTACGTAACCCCTTTCAGGATGTCGCATCGCTGTCCTGTTTGCCCGTCCACGTTTACCCGAAGCCTTAATCTCCGTCGCCATGTAGAGAGGGTCCATGACCGCCATACAAGAAACCCAGACAAGAACTCTTTTGCTCGTGATGGCGGTGGTAAACAAGCTTGCGACGCTAGGCGTTCCAAGGAGAGTTACCACGAGGGTCACTCCGAGAGTGACACTAACGAGAGCGCCTCTGACCCCATGGATGGAGATACTGAGAGTGACAGAGACGACACGGATAACACCGACAGTGACCCTGAAGAAGTCAACAGCAGTGAAGAGGAACCCGATGAGACGGAGACCGATAGTGACGTTGAAGAAGATGAGGGCCGTGGCTACAGTGGCTATGATCCTGGCACCACGGAAACATTGGCAGCACTGACCGAAATAAACAGAGCGATTGGAAACATTTTAAAACGCACCTTACAGAGGATGTGATTCTACATCCATATTTTAATACAGCCTAGAATAAATGGTCGCTGGAAATTTTTGGTGGAGGATTATGAATGATAATTAAAAAAGTTGACCCTCTTAAAGCTTAATAAACCAAGCAAAATCGAAAAATATATGCAAACGAATTTTTGTGTCGTTATTTAGCTCATGGTGTCATAGTTCACTTTTCCAATATTACGATTACAATAAAGAGAAACTCTTGCAACATCGTACCCGTCACTGGTCCGGGAACACTGAGTGCGTCTGAACATGTTGATGGCGTCATATGACAAACCAATGGGATTGGCTCAACCGTCTGTGAAGTGTATGGACAAGGCATTGCCTTGAACTCTTGGAGCACGTTTAAGAGCAATGTGAGCATTGCTCCCATCAAGATGTTCGTAGCTCCTGTCCGAGAGGGCAACAGAGGTGCACCCACGAGCAGTACAGAGCCTTGCCAGTGCAACTGACGAGCATGACTTGGTGCATACTGAGCAGTTAGAGCAAGTGCAGCACGACTCTGAGCACACTGAGAGCATCTCAATGTTTATCGTATATCTGTCAATTTTCTCAAAGTTATATTCCAGTCGTCACGCATACATCAAAACCTAAATAAGTGTAAACTGTTTTTTTTTTTTTTTTTTTTTTTTTTTGAGATGAGTAACTGTACCGTATTCAATTCTTACAGCCAGAAAAAATTACACCTTTTGGCTGAGACGTTTCAAAGCCGACCTTAAATGAAAGAGAAATGGTGTGCAATCCCCCAAACCCAAAGCATTACTCCATTTTCCACTCAACATGTCCTCTGCTAAACAAGCAGTGATTCATTTCTCTCCGTACTGTAATGACTCGAGTCTAAGCGAACCATGAGGGAAGAATTTCATGGATACAAATGCGTCCTCAGTAGCAATACACCCATTTACCTCGTCGAATATGAGGGCTTTGAGAGATGGTTTTAAATGCGTTGCACCCTCTACAGGCCACTCGGAAAATTTCCCTGTTTCTTTGTGTTTTATCGATTGAGGGTGACTCATCAGTAGTGAGCAAGACCCGCCCTTATGACACGACGCTCAGGTACACGTGAGTTATTCGGCCAACTTCCCTGGCCCCTTCTCTTCACACTCACAAACTGCGTTGGTGACACCGCCAAGAATGGGGTAAAACACTGTGAACTCTTCCTCCTTACGGTAGACAGAGACCTAACTAAAATTTAATTGACACTACGTGTACAGTAAGGTTTTCTGCAGTCAGAATCTGAATCAGAATGTTCGTACATTGTGGGGTAGCCTTTTTTATACAGTTAAACCTCCACGCGCACCTCTCCCCTTATCAGTAAATTTTTCTGTCTAATTTTTTTTTTGTTTCTTCTATATTTCAGTTCCTTCGAAGGGCGCGCTCATTAATGATATCTTTGTCTTTTCTCAAAATGCCCTTATTTTTCCTGCCCAGTAGGGTTTTATCGATAACTTTTTGGTTCTTCATATCAGCGCTTAGTTTTCCTTTTAGAGGATGCACAGCTTGTACTACATCTAAGTTTTTTTAACCCACGGCCACGTATTTTCCCTGTCCTAAGACCTTATCGACCACTTTTTGCTTCCTGTACTGCCATTCTGTTTTCCTTCGGGGACGCACTTCTTACACGATATCTTGGCTCCTCTCAACCAAAGTCGCTTATTTTTCCTGTCCAGTAGGGCCTTATCGACCACGTTTGCTCCCCATACCCGCAATTTGTTTTCCTTTTAGATGATGCTTGGCTCTTCTCAACCAAAGTCGTTTATTTTTCCTGTTCAGAAGGACTTTATCGGACGAGTTTTTGCTCTTGAACCATATTATAACAGTTTGAATTATTCTTTCAAAGATGAATTGTTTGCAATTTGGTCAACAATCTAGATTCCACGACTTCATTATGATGTGTTCCATTTTACGTGTTAGTTCATGGGGTGTAGCTAGGTAACATGACGTAGTCAACTCTGTAAATCTTTGAAAACGTAGCAATTCTGTGTATATTTCACCTGTTCTGTGTGTATCCTTGTGGAACTAGCCTGCTGGTTTCTCTTGTCGGAGTATGTTTCATTTTTCTTTTCAACATCTCATGCACAGTAAGTCCTTGTTTTTATTTTTATTGGGTCTTCTTATACCATACATCCTCACCTATGTTTGTTCGTCTTTCAAAGCAAGGGCATCCATTTGTAAGTAAGAGTCAGGATCACCAAGGCTATCACCATCAGCTTGATCGCAGTTACTCTGCTGTTGTGTGATTTTTTCGTAAATGTTTCACAAAAGTTGTCCTGTTAAAACCATACAATACATGAATCGATTAAAACACCGGTTAGATTTTTTCATCCCTCATAAATGCAGACTTATGGTCTTATACTTATCCAACCTCCCCAGTGTTCGATCCACTGTGTGCAACGGTCTTCAACTTATTCTCCAGCAGACTGTGCGAGTTTTTCAATCGTATGTTTATCCTCTCCTTGTTCGCCATATCGTCGGGCTCATTTTCTGACAAATACGTAGACCATCACGATTCTACCCCAACCGTATACTGCGTCTTCAAACATTGCGTCCATTGTAGCTTTGATAGTTTCTTTGTTCCATTGACGAACATGCTTTGCTATATCATTTAGCGAAGTTTCGAACCGCTCATCAATTTCATTTCCCACACGGTAAAGGGTTTTCATGTAAGGGGACGGGTGAGGGTTTAACTCGTCATTTACAAAATTCCATCCAAGTTCTCGTGCGATTTTACCTATTTCACCCATTGTGACTATATAGACTAATGCCGAATACAGCCGATCAAAACCTTTTTATATATAGTCTTATGCGAAACGATGACGATATTACAACATGTTAAGACCTGTTCGCTTTAGTAAACAATAAAAGGAAAAAAAATTAAAAAAAAAAAAAAATATTGCGCAGTTACATGTATTGAGATTTCCAAATAGCGCCCTCCTTATCGGGTAGCCCACATAGGCTCCCATCACCGAAAGAGCATCGGCCCCATTTTAGGCTCCTTCTTTGGGGGCCTGTCGGCCCCCTGGGGGGGGGGGGTGTCCGGGGTACCTCTATACTACTATTGCTTTTGCTGAGCGCCAAGCACAACGGCAGTAGGTTCCGTTTGGTTCCGCCTTCGGTATGACCCCGACCAGGGGGCCGTTTCACAAAGAGTTACGCACAATCTTAAGTTTGATTCACCATACTTAAGCCAACAGTAAATCAAACTTAAGATCGTGCGTAACTCTTTGTGGAACAGGGGTCAGGTCTCCAACTCCCAACCTGCCAACTGCAAATCTGATGCTCTAGCCACCGGTGGCGCAGATGTGCATTAGCAGTTGTGTTAAATTTTAGAATGTATTGTTCTCTCGTCACGGTTTGGCGTAACAACGATTATGTAAAGTTATAAAAGGCGTACTCGCTGTACCAGAATCCCCGATTTTTCTTGTTTCGTCAATAAACTTGTCCAAAATAAAAATGCGGAAGTTACTTGAAACATAAAGCTGTTTTGTAACAGCCATTTGCTGAAAAAAAACTGCCAAAGGGACCCACTGCTCTCGTACCTCAAGGATTCACACTCAACATCTTTGCTTGCGATGTATTCTAGATATCCATCGCTCCTCTGACCCAGGTTCCAACAATGTGTAGCCTACAGTGTTCTTTCTTTTGAGCCAGTCTAGGATGGCGCCGTACTGAATGGCACACCCATAAATTAGCGGTCTGGGGGTCTGGCAAAAAAGATTAATCATGTTCAGGGTCTGTTGCCATCAAGATTTAGTTGGGTTAGATAGGCTTCAAATTACAGCTTCTGGTTTAACCATAGCGAAGCCCATGGCATTTGCAGTTATGGAACACTTGATTTGTATCCCAACTCCAACTCTCCCTTTTGGGCCGAGGATTGTAGAATATGCCCACGGTATTTTCCTCCTATCGCAAGAGATGACTAAGTGTAGGATTGACTTGCACCGTGTGTAAACTGTATTTGGAATCGAACTTGAACTTGTTCGAAACCTTACTTAACTTTCACCTTTTTATCAAGTTGACACCATATCTATATAACACATAAGTAGTGATGTGTCGTTAAACCTCTAACAAACTAACCACTGCTTATGCAGAACATCAGGCACGGCGGCAGTAGGTTCCATTTTTAAAGTCTTTGACACGACCGAGCCTGGGAATCGAGCCCGGGTCCAGTGCTTCCGAGCATAAACATCGGATTCTAGACCACATGCCCGGTCTGTTGTCCTCTAGAAGACCGAACCCTCTTAAGAATCAGACCTCCCACCGGGGGAACTGTTCGGTTTCCCCCCTCAGCTCTTTGCCAGTGTCAGTGAGCCACGACTGAAAAAAAAGGCCGTGGCCGGCTCGACTTGAACCAATAGGTTGGAAACTGGGCCGTAATACTGCATCTAACTAACTAACTTTTCCACAGTGTTATGCAGTTAGATAAACATAGATACTTGATGCAACAGAAATTATCCATCATAAATCAAGCTAAAGCAGAAGGGAAACGGGGTGGGGCGAGGAGAGGATCGAAGCTGAAATATAAATTTCATTCAACATCGAACTTATTTCACTGAGTTCTCATCGTCACTCTTAAGGTACGTTCTAACCTAACTAATATCTGGTTTATTTCACTGAACGATTTCATTGAAATGAAAATTTCCGGCACAAGAATGATACAGTGTACGTTTTGCTTAATAAGCCGCAAGATGTACCCACACAGTATTTTTACCATGATCATCCAGAATATTCCGTCTGCCTCAGCAAGATTTCCAACTGATATGTAATAGCTGCTGGTAGAGTTTTTAGAGATATTACAGAAAAATAACTGTCATGTAACTTCATGTCATGGACGAATATACCATGTGGAGGAATAAATAAGGAAAATGATGAGCACTTAGCAACTTGTATATCACTAAACAGTGGTAAAGAGGGTATAGTTTATACACACAGGGTTCATTTGTTAATATCATTCCTTGTCGAAGGCATGCAAGCAATCTAAGTGATGGTGAAATGGGTGAGTGTGTGTGTGTGTGTGTTTGTGTAGCTCAAGATAACAATGGCTGACAGTCTTCATATTTGATATGTGGATATGTCATGTTAAGAGGAATAATCCTGTAATTTTTGGTGGAGTTTAGAGTTGATTTGAGTTAAAAAAGCGTAGGCGGCGGAAAATGTTTTTATTGGGGGCCACAAGTTTTCGCAGCCGACATAATCATGGTGACGCCGTGAGGCGTCCGGTTTTGCGCGAAACGCAAAACCCGATCGGCGTGGGGTCCAGGGGCCCGCTTAAGGGCCCCTTGTGGGGTCCATGGGCGAAGCCCCCCCCCCAAAGCTCAGCGATTATATTGATTTGAGAGGTTCCAAAATGGTCAAAATTATTTTCATATAAGGATTCTAATGGATTTAATTCAGGAGTGGGGTGAGGCAAGGGACGAGAATTGAATCGAGAAGTATTATGGCATTTGTTTAAGGAGAAACAAATTATTTTAGGGGGCAAAACCAAATGTTGGAGCTACTCAAAACTGAACATGTGATTGATAATTTGAGACATTTTTAAGAGATCCAAAGTGTTTTGCAGATATTGGAGGGGGGGGCAGGCCCCCTGGTCCCCTGCTTCCGCCGTCTATGATAAGTGTCAAATCCCGATAAACCTTGTAAAGAGGAAATCTCGTGATAGGAATGACCGATACTTTTCAAACTTAGTATATCGATTTATCATGCTAAGAAAATGATCGAACCGTGTGGCTTTTTGGGGAAGGTCAGAGGTCATTTGAGATAACCTGAGACCAACCCGAAAACCTGGAAAGTGGCTTGTTTAAACGATATCTCGAGAGAGGAGCGACCGTCACTTTTCATATTGGGTATATAGATCTGACATGTTGAAAAGAACCCCCTGAAAAGAACTTTACCCCCTCCTGAAAAGTTTGTCCCTCCAGTAACTTGTCAGACTGTAGGCCTGAATGGTTTGTTATCACGATATCTCAAGCTAGCAATGATGGGCACTTTTCATACTTTAGTATGTACATTTGTCATGATGAGAGGAACTTGTTTTGGTGGAGGGTCAAAGTTCATTTGAAGTCAATTGCGAAAACCTCTTTTAAACACAATTAGAGGAAGAGCTTTGCTTTTCATGGAAATCAGAGCTTATGCCAGGTCACCAGAGGTCAAATGATATAAGATCACCAGGGTGTAAAAACTGTTATCAAAAATGCTTCCAAGTAGGAAAAATGGAAAAGAATTTCATATATTTGGTATAAGGGTGCGTATAGTTATAAGGGAACCCTAATTGTTGTGGAGACCAGAAGCCATCTGGGGTCACCAGCCATCAAATTTCCAAGATAATTATCTGGGATCGCCAGGGGTCAAAGTTTTCCAAATTCATCTTTCGGCAAGGAATCACTAAGCCTTTCGGCTCCCTGCTTGATAAGCACGTTGTTAAGGTAAGCAACAGACAAGTAACAAGAAAGACCCCCTCCCTGATGGAGTTCATGTGAAAGATACTTGGCTAGATCATAAAATTCAAATAAGTTTAATATACTGAACAATGAAGACTAAAGATTAAGACTGCGCAGGCACTGGACACTAAGTTCTACTGATCGTCCCAAACATGAGCGTAGGCCTTTTAAAAGTTGGCGAAGAGAGCTGAAATTTGGTGATAAACTGGCATTCATAATCTGCATCGGAGACAGTTTCAATTTTCACCCAAACCATCTGCAAATCAGCTTTATACATGATGATTCATACAAAGCTTTTTACTTTTTGCTGACGTGCTTCTCCGGGAGTTGTTATCAGAAGTGCTTGACAATAACTAATTTGCAAATAACGTGTTGCCGGTGTTTTTCACGGTCAATCTATTTATTTTCGGGTCATCGATGACCCTTGGTAGCACGTTAATCAAGAAACGCTAAAATGAAACAGGCAAGGTTGTATCGCGACGTGTAAGACATGCGCACCAGTGAATACAACACTTTTATAAAGGCCTGAACCTCTCACTCAAACAGTTCCATTTCTTCTAACCTACTTACTTACGTCTCTCCCACAACTGTTTTAAATTCATCCTCATTAACGCACAGTCTCAGCTTACTGCTTCAGGGTGGGTATGCAAGACCTCAATGTGCAATAAAAACTCTATGCACAATACATGCTGCATTTTCTAACCTTGTTGTCAATCAAAGACTTTAACCAATTGAAAATTTCTGTAAACTCTACTACAAAAATTGTGGTTTGGAGTGAGCGGGTTAATCCTCTAAGGAAGCAAAATAACAGTCCTTTATGATTTTTGTTTATTAACCAAAGCATACTGGTAAAAGTAGAAACGTCCTATATGTTTTCTTTTAAGGCTTATTGGAAAGACTGCAGAATGGAGATAAAGTGGTCGTGGCGGAAGGATACATCTTCAACTTTGAAAAAAGAGGTTACATTCAAGCTGGACCCTTCGTGCCGACGGTAGTTCTAGAATATCCTGATCTGGTTAAACAACTTCATAAAGAATTCGTCAGAGCTGGAAGTGACGTTGTTCAAGCTCTTACAGTATGAGTTACTCTATTAACATTCTACGCCAACTCAGTATTATAATTACACCAAACTTATTTCGAAATAACAGCTAATTCTCAGTCATTTCGTCTTACTTCTCTTCCAAGAACTTTCATTATATATAAGAACATTTCACAATTCATGGAGAAAAAAGTGAAAAGAGCCATTCATCCAATATCACAGACTACAATATTAATGCAAATGGAGCTAACTGATCGTTCCTTTTAAAACTACAATTTTGGTACGGGGTACCGAAATTCTCAATTGGCTCAGCTCTTTGATTGAAAGCTAACTCAAACAATGCAGAGTACCAAAGCTTACATTACACGGCATGGACGGTACTGTGAGTGTTTTGATTATATAAATTGAGTTTTCTATACTCAGCTTAAAGCAATAAACTGAGATTGTATCTGGATGAGGATAAATTTCAGACAATTGTGGGAGGGGCTTCAGTAAGAAGTTTAGGAGAATTGGCACTGTTTGGGGTGAGAGAACTGGGCCTTCAACCTTACGATGAATTAAAGGTTTTGTTGTTCTCATATTTGTAAGTCTACACCATTTATTGCACCCATTTTATGTTATCAATATGACAACGCAGGGAATTTAGCTTTAAATTTTCCAAGGAAAAACACAATATATAAATGGAGCATTTTTTTGCATTTTTGTGCCTCTAGTATTATGGGCATCGTGAAAAGCTTAAGCTGATTGATCGAAGTGCCGACCTAGAAAACTTGAATCGGACAGCTCTTCGTATAGCTAAAGAAGTAGCCGTTGAAACCAATACCTTGATGGCTGGCGACCTATGTATGACCAACATATACAATCCATCGAAAGCAAACAACAGAGAAAACGTGAAGGGAATTTTCAGAGTAAGTCAAATATTTTACTACTGTTACGTCCAAGGGCGACGATTTGTCCTCAGTATTGGAGGTTCGAACGTCCCTTGTTCTCCGGGATCCGATCGCCGGGCATGTTGACGTAAAATTAGTGTTCATAAGTTGTATTTTCCCAGGTAACCTATATGTTTGTAATAATGAAAGGGAAATATGAGAAGGGGTGTCTAACATCCCTCCGCTGTCTAAATGAAAATTCAAATAACTGGAATTTAGCTCTATGAGAAAAGTTATGAAAAGAGACTACAGTACTGCTTCATTTGAACTATTTTGCCTTGAGTCAACTATTTTGCTAGCTAAGGAGACAAACATATGCCCGCTGTGGATAAGGTGTTTGCGGTAAGGGGGATCCCCCCACTAAACGAAAGAGAAGGGGAATTCTAGATGATAATGCGAAGTGATCCACGTTCCACTCAATCAAATGTTAAAAAAAAAGGAAAATATTGAAACTGCATGAGATAAGCCAGGGGCAAGGTAAAATATTTAAGCAATATTGATATACAGTTACTCTGCTTAAGTTTTATATCAAGTAGAAGCCCGCTCCTTTTGCCAGTTCCTTCCGCCTTTAATACATGCTAAGTGTTCTGTTTCTTATTCTTTTATCTTTCTTTTTTCTTACTTTAAAGGTCTCTAGCTATGATAAACATATTACTGTTCTTCTAGAGTCCTGTTTATAACTCTACTTTCACCATGTATCTTGTTTTTATATGCATTTTTGTAAATGTGTTTATAAGCGAAATACACTAAACTGAACTGAATACTAAGATCTCTTACAAACCAGGCTTACCACAGTATAAGGCTGAATAATTATATTCGGCAACTATACGCAATACACAACAACTGTATTCAGACTTTGGATATAGTCTAAAATAAAGGTATTTGTGATGGTAGCAATTCTAACTGCCGTTAGCAGCATATACCTTCACGTGTATGATCAATGTTATTGATGTATAAAGACGAGATTGATAAAATGTCAGTTGAAAAAATGCAAGTGGAGGACGATACCCGGGCCAAGATCACATAAACACATTATCAGCCTAAATATTGGACGCATGGTAAACGGAATAAAAATGCTCCCAAGAAGTACTAACAAATTAATATAAACCCCTTATTAATCTATTCTTACTTGTCTTTAATGTTATCTCTGAAGACTTGGATCATAAATATTACAGATTAACAAAACATACGGACAATGATTTCTTCGTCATGAATTAAAATACCTAAATTTCGAAAATAACTAAAATATTGTCATAACACAGTGATTACAAAGAAATACGGTGCTACTGCACTTTCCATTTCATTTCCATTTCATTTAGTCCTACTATCTATACTATTTGAATTGAGCATTTTTCAGTGAATTTTCATTAACCTTGCACGAAGGGCTATTGAAATATTCCAGGCTATGCCTCCCAAACCCTTTTTCAATGATTAACTTTTCCTAACTTAATATCTCACTCTAAAGAAAGGTTATTTTTGTTGGAAATGCCTCTAAAGAACCACAGAAAGTTATGTTATGTGAGCACGTCGTGTAAGATTCCTTTTGTTTGTTGTTTTTTTTTTTTTTAGTTTTTAGTTTAATGTCCATTTTAAGTTTCTTAGTTAAACCTAACTCAAATCTTTCTTACTTTCAACAAAAATAAAATTTGTGTAGTTTAACCGGGATTTGCATTGGGCCTAGTTTAACGGGGTTTCATGGATTCTAGGATTATGTTGGAGTAAAAAAACACCGCCGGATCCTGGTTAAATTTAACCCTGGTATTTTTAGAGTGTAAATCTAAGAGTCTTGCCAACCCGAACGAAAACATGGGTCTTAGCTCTTCTTCGTAGGAGATACCGAAAAGGTAAATTCTTACAACAAAAAGAAAGTTAGTTTTAGACACATTCACTGCATAAAACATGCCATGAATAGATCGATAAATATGATATTGATGGATTAAGAAAGTATGATGTCACCAAATTTTCGTCATGTAAACTCAAATTTTGAAACTTGTAGGTTTTGGATTGTTTTGTTTCTCCCGACGATTTGGTGGATGTGTGCATGTGTGTTGCCCCCCCCCCCCCAAAAAAAACACCCGAACTAGCTTAGTTTGTTTCTGTTGGAATGTTTGAATACGTTTCCATGTAGACCTATCATTACCCTACATCATACGTGAGGTATACAAGATGATGATTAATATTCCTTGCAACAACATCAAAATTGTAAATAAAATTTATAAATAAATTGTTTGCAACGACATCAAAATTGTAAATAAAATTTATAAATATATTGTTTGCAATGTTAAATTAAAATTTGCGATGACATCACAGATTTTCTGTAAATCCCTAAATCCCACGCAAAGTTCCATTATTTCGAAAGTTTTAATTTCCTCTGAAAGCTATACGCCAAGGAGATGCATCTTTCACGTCCTGAACCTAAAGGAAATTTTCCCGATCTGCATATTTTGAAGTAAATGGCTGTGGTAAATGCCATAAATGTCTTAAATATTCCATTTATGTGATGGTTTCGGTGATACCAGAAGTATAACTTTTAACATCAAGAACATAACACCATGACACATACCAAGTACACCTTATTTAGGTTGATATCATCACATGTGTTTTTAATCGTATCATGCACCTCTGAGCTATTAAGCTTCTTCGCATGTCCTCGGAATTTTCGAAGGCTCAATTAAGCACAGTGCTTAATCGCCATTGGAGACTTTTGTATTTCGAATTCGAGTCGAATGCAGCTGTAATTAAAGAGCTTTTTTTAAACATTTAGTTAGTTTTCAAATCTTCATTTCAATAATCTTGTTTATTTTTTTTGGAGACATAACATTGGAGTTCAGTTCAGTTTAGTTCAGTTTATTTCTTCCTTCTCATGATTACAAAAAATAAGTACAATCAAATTGATACAATTTAATAACACATATACAGAACGATATTAAAGAATGTTGTCAGTACTAATAGTACATGAAGGGATGAGAAGGGAGAGGGACCAGAAGTAAGTCGGGAAACTTCTCTAGTCTGACCCCTAAAAGTACAGAAATATGAAGAGAAGTTACACAAAACTTGAAAATTCCTAGGATTCAGGGACAGCGGAGACGTGGGGGCTAGGGGGCTTTAGCCCCCGCACTTTTTTTTTTTTTTTTTTTTTTTTGCTGTGGGCAATTTGGGCCGCCTTAAACTGCATTTTGGGTCGTCTTAAACTGCATTTATTTTATTGGACATGTTGGGCCGCTTCGATGATTAGCCTCACACTTCAAAATTGGCTCCGCGGCCTCTGGTATGTTCTAGTGTCACTTAGCAGCCACTTGGCCGGGCCAACACTTCTTGAAGAGAGTTCAACAGTATACTTTTTAGGAAACTAGGTTGAAGTCAAGATGTCTAGAATTACTTAGGACTACTCTGACAAGATGTCTAGAATTACTAAGGACTACTCTGACTTTAAACATCTACAATCTTCGACAAAAATGATGGGACAAAGCAAGCAAACCAAGCAATGAATGGATCATCACCCCCACCCCCTATTTAATGTTGCGGGAGCCCAAGGCCTCCTGAAATTTCAACAGTGATACGGGGAGCGCGGTTTGTCCGATGCAATTTTGTCGAGGATTGTAGCTCCTCTCAACCAGTGCGAATATGGAGCTAGTACTCAAGGTATAACTTCCACATCTGAATTGTGTAATTCAAAAGTTGCCCGTTATTACACTTTGAAGGAGAGACGGTTTACACTATATCTGTTCCGTTTTACGGGCGAGGGCGACGCTGAATGTTTTATATGATATAAAAGGGCGATTGTCGAAACTTCTTGTCAAAAATTTACCCTATATGCCACCTAAGATAAAAACCAAATATTAAAAGTAAAAAAATCGTGTATCACACTCAAACCGCAGCAGAGTTCGGTTTTCATGTGATCGTACCCACTGGCGGAGCAAGGGAATTCGGTCACTAGAGGACGAAAATGAGCTACAATCTTAAGTATAGCTTTACTTGGCTCCAGTTGGCCCGCCAAGAAATGCTTTGCCTTTATAAATTGTATAAAGAAAAACTTGACGGCAGCGAACAGATCTGTTTCTATAATGCCTAACGATAGATTTGAATGACCTTTTAATACAAAGATTTTCGATATTTATAGACCATACACAGTAAAAAGTTACGCTAATGCCTCAGTCACATTACCGCCGGGCGCCGGCCGATGAGTAGAAATCGGCCGATGTCTCACATCGGCCGGGCGCGGGGGATATTTACCAAATCTTACCAACTCTTTCATGTGGTCACATTGCTCCACTAGCCGCTCGGGCGCCGCCAGATGACCGGCCGATGGTTCTCCATCAATGTCGCCCTGCTCCGGCCGGTGTCCTTTAGGACGTCTGCTGCAGGTCACCTGCCGAACACCGGCAGAGCATCGGCAGATGTCCGACGGGACATCGGCCGGCACCCGGTCGATTTAACTCATCTGCCGGTCCCCGGCAGTGCCCTGCCCGGGACCGATGTCGCCGATGTCTGGCCGATTTAGGTCCTGCCGGCGTCCGGCCGGGCGCCTTTTCGGACATGGGCGGTAATTTGACTGTGGCATAAGGTGCCTTCTTTCCAATAACGAATATTGTACCTCTGTTTTATTATGATTAACGAACCTTGTGAACAACGAACTTTTACGATTAGGAAGAACGAACCTAATGAATAAAAAACCTTATGAATAATGCTACAGTCACATTACCGCCGATGTCCGAAAAGGCGCCCGGCCGGGTGCCGGCAGGACCTTAATCGGCCAGATTTCGGCAGGCGCCCTGCAGATGATCCGCCGACGAATTTGCCTCGCCGGCCGATTTTTAGACATCGGGCGGCGCCCGGTGAAGTTTTAGCGCGGAGTTAAAATTTTCAGATGAGTTGCCGACGTCGGTGGGACATCGGCGCCGGTGGGTACATCGCCGAGGCATCTGCCGGAGATCGGAAAAAGTATGTATATCGGCGGACACCCCACCGGACATCGTCCGATGAGAAGGGCGACCGTCAGATGCCCGGTCTGCACCCTGCGGGCGCCCGGACAGGGCACTGAAGGGAACCGGCAGATGAGTTAAATCGGCCGGGTGCGGGCCGATGTCCCGTCGGACATCTGCCGATGCTCTGCCGGTGTTCGGCAGGCGACCTGCAGACGTCCTAAAGGACACCGGCCGGAGCCCGTCGAAATTGATGGAGAAACCATCGGTCGGTCAACTGGCGGCGCCCGCGCGGCGACCGGAGCAATGTGACCACATGAAAGATGCCGGTGAGATTTGGTAAAAAAAAAAAAGTAATGTGACTGAGGCATATGAACATTGACCCGTTTGAATAAAAAACCTTACAATTATTAGGTAGACCCCCTCTTGAAATGACTTAATTCCAGGAACAAGTGGAATGGGCCGTTGAAGAAGGAGCAGACTTTATTGTCGGTGAAACGTTTGGAATACTGGATGAAGCATTGCTAGCACTAGAAGCTATCAAGGAATTTGGCAGAGGTAATTTGACAACACTTCAATTTCTTTTCGTATAACCTGGTAGCAACCCTCTGTTTCCTAAGTTCTCCACCTTTTTTCATCCCCGGAACCCTTAAAGGACCAGTCCTCTCACCCCAAACTACAATTCTTATAGGGGTTTACCGAAATTCTCAATTGGCCCAGTTCTTTAATTGACAGCTAATTCAAACAATGCAAAGTACCAAAGCTCATATTACACAGCATGATATATACTGAGAATGTTTTGATTAAACACATTGAGCTTTTTTATACTCACCCTGAAGCAATAAACTGAGACTGTGCCTGGATGAGGATGAATTACAGACGATTGTGGGAGGGGCTTCAATGAGAAGGTTAGGAGACTTGGTACTGTTTGGGGTGAAAGAACTGGGCCTTTAAACTGTTCCATATCTTGAGGGACCCCTTTCGGGGCAAATAAAATTTCTTGATGTACGCGGAATTATGTGAAACGGATGTGAAACGGATCAAACGCTATCAAATTATGAGAAATACAAATTTTGAAATTGAATTGAAAATAGAAATTGTTGCAAGCTTACCGTATATTACCACTGTATGCCTAATGGTGAAAATATAACATCCTCATTGAGGCATGTGTCATCAATACAGGTATAAAATTTGGTATCATTAAGTTATTATTTGGTGCAAAAAGGGGGATTTTTGTGTCCTTGACTGACATAGAATTTAAAAGAAGCACCGAACGGAACAAAAAGTAAATGAGAAAATGTGTAAACATAGTTTTACCTTACTTTTGTATTTTGTCGGTATTGAAACTGAAAAGAAAACATACACAGGCACTGTGAGTCTTAATAATATTGCTATTACTAGTGCTATTACGGTCACGTCTATGATATGATATCTCCCTGTCCTATTCTCATAACATGATACCATTGTCGTTAACCTTTGTTAGGCAGTGGTAGACCCTGGTGGGTCGGATGACCGCACTATTCAGTAGAGGTTGATCGAACCAACGTTCTTCAGGGTTCATCGACCTAGGAAAAACCAGAAATTCTATTTACAATTAAATCACATAACAATAACATCATTGCTTTTCTGCTTAAATTGGGAGAAGAAATGAGAACCAATCAAAATGAACCATTTATCAAGTTAAAACGCTATTGTTGTTTTGAGAGAAAGGCAAATTGAAAACTTAAATGACAAAAAAATTATGAAATGTTATGCGGGTGCGTTATTCAGCTTGTGAATATGTACGTCAATATCATTTGAAGATACTTCAAAAGCACTCAAAAGCGTTGCATCCCCATTAATGAAGGCACCATTAATTGAAAGGAGATTGTGGATTGTGATTGGATGGCATAACTAGGAGCTTGCATGTGTGAATATTCAGTTGTACATAATAACTTGGTTTTTAAACGCCTATGATACCGGAAGATCAGGGAAACGGTAACGTAGCGGGTACACTGTAAAAAAATCACGACTGCGTAAGAACGGCATTGGTTGTTTTGATTTCGTTTGTCTGGTGTTCTTGGTGCAGGGAGGTGTTATTAGCACCTCCATGCTCGCTTGGTGTTCCGTTTTGGTTTTTGGCCATACTTTGCATGGGTGTCACCAGACATTTTTAAAGGAGGGTCGCAATTTGCACGAAAAAGGAAATTATTGCCGCTTTAGCGGCAATGCTCGCGCGATAGCGCGAGCAAAACGGCGTGGGGTTCAGTGGCCTGCTTAAGGGCCCCTGATGGGGTCCAGGGGCAAATCCCCGGTGAGGATTTAAGGGGGCAAGCCCCCGGAAGCTCTGAGCAATTAGACATTTCAAATGTCTCACAATGCGTTGAAATATCGTCAATATTGCTAGTTTGGTAATGCTAAAATTACGATTTCATAAACGTTCATGAATCCATGGATGGGGATCAAAGAGGAAGCTTTAAATCTTAAAATGACAATTGCACCAGAACGTTTTTCTTTTAAAGTTGGTGCTATCAGGCTATCCTGAGATCCATGGGCTCCGCAAAGGGAACCAACTGGACTGGCAGCATCCAGAGTCAAAGGATTCCCAGGACAAAAATCCTTTGAAGCTTGTAGAATAAAATGAAGTATTAAAGAGTAAGGAGGTAAAAATAGCGAACCTCAAATGACAAATCATAAAGTAATTTTAAGCGAATTGAACTCTACAATGCAAACAAAATTAAGAAAATCGTTCAAATTTGCAATGAACAGCAGATATTAAACTGCTTAAGATATCTGGCTCTGTAGAACAGAACAGTAACTTGTGCATAGTGTAATTTACCAATGTTTTTCTTTTTTCACTTGGCAAGCTTTCTTCCCCAAGACCTAGAAAATAATATTATTTATTCCATTCAAAGACGTATCGAAAAGTTTTGTACAAAAACGATCATTTGCTCATTTTACACCAAAATTTCTAAATTGTTCTAATTAAGGTAATCTTAATCACTTTTGCTTCGAAATGATATGTCTAGATGAAAGAAACCCATGAAACGCCGATTTTCATTCGAAATGCATGGTTTTGGACGCTTTCAAAATTTTGTGACGTTATAATTTGGGGAATTTGTCCCAAATAATGTGTCATTTCATATTTATTTAGAGTTATACATCAATAATTCCACAAAATATTGTTTTAAATCGTTTTAAAGATTTGTCTTCCATTTGCAAACTTCAAAAATACCTTTGGTACAAATTGTTTGGAACTTTTTAGCCAAGATACACTCTTTACGCCCTATGATTTAAGTAGAAGACCCCTGGACCTCCTAAAAGGTCACTTATCCGGTCGACCTTTCTATTCTTTATCGTAGTGACAACACATGGGTGACTTCCGTTGAATCATTTCGTCGCGTCACTTCAACCGGATCTTAGACCGCTTTCACACTTGAGAGCTGATCTCGAGGGGGGATCAGATCCGGGTCAGATCCTCCTCTCGAGATCAAAGGTTTTGCTTTCACACTTGATCCCCCGTGGTGAATCAAGCCCCGATCAAGGGATCAACAAACAGGAAGTGACATTATGAACCGGCCCTATCCTCGTTATCCCGCCATTGCTCTAACTTTCGTTTCCCGCGAAATACAAGTCACAGATTGGAAATATCGAAACCTTTACGGAGATAAAAGAGAAGCAAAGGGATAGCTTTTTTTTAAAAACACAGCCGGGAAAAATCTCGAGTGAAAAGTATTCTTTGAAATTGGAGAAAGACGCTCAAAGTTGAAGCCAATCACTAACGTTAAACAGAGTAGCCTATATAGTAGGCCTACAGTATGTTGTATGTGTATATACACTGTGTGCACTGCACGCAGAGCAGGCCAGCTTTATATACCGCAGCGCTGCTGTGCAGAGCAACGTTCGTGTATGTTGAAACGGGAAGTTACGTCATAGGTCATGTTGATCTCGGGTCACCTTGATCCTCCGAGCTTTCACACACGGTTTTTGATCCCCCGCGCGAGATCTGATCTGCCCCGGTGGGTGGATCAAAGTCTCCGGATCTGATCCTGAGTGCGAGAGCTTTCACACTACAAAGTTGATCTCGAGGGGTGGATCAGATCCGGATCTGATCCCCTGCTTGAGATCAAGTGTGAAAGCGGTCTTAGTAGTATATAGGTTATTACTGAGTCTCGTTCGCTATTTTCACAGCCTGACATTACCCCCCCCCCCCCCCAAAAAAAAAAAAAAAAAAACTTTGCAATTAGGCTACTGAAGGTTGTTTTGGACTGCCCACATCTAAAGAAATGTTTCTCCCTACTTTCGGGAAACTTTTCATACTTAGTTTTGATTTCTTTTGTTTTCTAAATTTACAGTGGTTTGAGCCATTTTACAGTGTTTTCAGATGACAAACAGGTATATGAATGTAGACTGCATGTCATGTGGTATGCTATAATGGCCGCATAGCCCTAACCAGGGCTAAGGTTGTGTATATAGACGCTTTATCGACCCAATTCGTTTAGCAACGCAGTTCAGAATCAAATGTGATTGGTCCTTACGTAGAAGCACAGCGTATTTACGTCTGCTCTATTGTAACAAATTGAGAATCGTGAATGAAAAGTATTACTATCTGCTGCTATGACAAGGACATTTTATTCAAGTCACCAGAACTAGTTTAGGAGTACTGGTTGCTGTATGATTTAAAGGGCCAAACCTCTCACCCCAAACTATAATTTTGGTACGGGGGTACCAAAATTCTCAATTGGCTCAGCTATTTAATTGACAGCTAATTCAAACAATGCAGAATACCAAAGCTTATATTACACAGCATGAATGGTACTGAGAGTGTTTTGATTATATAAATTGAGTTTTTCTATACTCACCTTGAAGCAGTAGACTGAGATTGTACGAAGTAAGAAGGTTAGGAGAATTGGTACTGTTTGAGATGAGAGAGCTGGGCCTTTAATAATTTTATACTACGCTACGATTTTTCGTCTGAATTTTTCAAAGCACTTTAGCTTTCGCAGACCACTGTATTTTTCACGAACCCACGGACCCCTTTGGAATTTGCGGACCCCCAAAAAGCTTCACGGACCCCTGGGGTCCGCGGACCCCAGGTTGAAAATCACTGCTCTATCCCACTGGCCAGGTCCCCTTCCCATAAAATATTAATAATTTGTGGGCCAAATATATGCAAACATGGCTCTACAATGTCAGAAAAACATACTCAGCTTCTTCCCATTTGGTAGCAGTGGTAGTTTATACGTTCAAATCTTTGTTTTTTATTCTTTGGACACGACAAAACAGGGGCGGATCTAGGATTATTCGTTAGGGGCGCGCTGACGGTCGATCATCTGCCCGAACGAATATCTTAGCGAAGCGCCGCAATCGGTTGGCGAGAAGCGTATAGAAAATTTTGAAAAATCGCAACCCCTCAGATAGCCGGAAATGGTATTTCCCAGGCTTGTAAGTAGAATCTAAGCAGTCGTTACTTAGAGCTTTTTTTTTGCCAAAAAATGTTCCCTTCAACTCAAAGTGAGAAAATTGGAAAAACTTGCTTCATGAACTAAAGCAAAATTTACTTGATCTTTATTTAAGCAAAGATCACTCTTTAAACACTTTTGATGAAATATCTTTCCAAAAATATGTCGTGATGTTATAGGTCCGGATAGAGTGGTCTAAAGATTAGGGGGATTCTCACACATGAAACGGGGCGGAGAATCTTCCCTTTTTAATTTTGAATAAAAATTCGTTACAACCTATAATTCTATGAACGTAAAAAAAAACTGAAGGAATTGAATTTTGGGGTCTCCAACAGCTTCAAAGAGGATAGTGAAAATATCTGACCAAGAATACGATGCACTGCTGTAAGATTTATATTTGAGATCGCAGTTTTTAAAGTCTTTTGCTTGATGCAATATACCACTTTATTGTCATGTGCATGATGAACATTGTTAAACGCTTTGCGTTATCATTGATTTCATTAGTGGCATGTAGATTCAGTCTCCATTCCCTCGGGATAGCAAAATTTTTCCATAATACAATGTAAAAGGAGAATACTAGTAAGATTACATTTATGGCAGAAATCGTTCTAGTTAAGCACTCAGCGGACTCTCTCATTAAAAAAATTACCGTACTTTGTAAGTTTTAGTGACCATGAGAGCTCTGGCATAGAAAAGTTTATTGTCAATTTAATAAGAATTATTCAAAATATATTGATTAGCATACACATCCGGATGGCGTAAAATAAGATCAAATGCAACAGACATCGTAAATACTTGTTTCCAATGATAAAATATTAATTGGAAAGGTAACATGAAAACACATATATTCCGCTGTATTTCTTGAGCTTACTATCAAACAAAACTTTCCAAAAAGCAAAGCTATCCTGAAAATAATATTTCCCTAATTTACACTTTAAGCTATAAGCAAAAGAGCATAATTCGACCATTCCTAAACCACCTTCACATTTTGCATATATTAGAACAGAACGTTTCCCCTAATTGTTTGCTTTGTATGACCAAATAAATTTATAAAATACTCTCTAGTTCATGAAAAAAGGAAGAAACGGGATCACAGATTGTATAAAGTAAGTGAACAACGACATTAAGCTCATGTGAAATTTGGCCATGTGCTCTTTATACATTCTATACAACGTGACTCCACATCTGACGAACCCAAATACCAGATGGATTGTAAGAAGCTTAGTGTTCTACATAAAGCGTGGTCCGAAATACGGTTGAGACCTTCGATATCACTCTATTGTTATTTTATCGGAAAACTTGAAAACGTGTGCTGTAATTTGCTATTAGTTTGTAACAATTATAATTACATAGTTTGAAAATTATAAGATAATACAACATTATGTAGAAACAAGTAGGCTGAATGATCTATTTAAGTAACAATAAGCTTTGGAAAATTTTAGGGGGCGCGCGCCGGGTGCGCCCCCTCCTAAATCCGCCACTGCAAAAGGAAGGGTGTGTATTTCACGTTTTGCACTTTGTGTAAAAACGATATATCAAGATGATATTTGTTGGTATTTTACATATTTGGCTTGTAAATATATCATTCCTTCTTAATGGATTTATTTCAAATTTCAGTCTGCATTATCCCAGGACAACGTCATGCAGAGCAGGAATAGCTTGCCGGAGAGGGAGGGGGGGGGGGGTGTTGAGGACGAGTTATACGAAAATGCACCAAACAGTGCCAATTTTAATCTGGGGGGGGGTTAACCTGTGGATGGGGGCTTTAATATCCGCATAGGTACGGACTTAACCTACAATGTGGGCAGCTATGAACAGAAACTTCCATAAAACACCTGGTGAACAATTATTTTCACTGATTTTAAATTCAAACTAAAAGTAAAAGTACTTCCTGTTTTATAGTATCTTGATTGGTGATTGTAACAGTAAGGAGCATAATAATGCTTTGGTTCATTTCAGACAAGTTGTTCGTACTGTGTAGTTCTCTTTTTTCTAAAACAAATGCTTCTACGTATCAAATGCCTCAGTTTTTCTATACTGCACTTCAGGTGTACCTGCTGTGATAACGCTTGTCCCGCACGTCAACCGCAAAGAAGATAAAGATTTTACCATTGATGACGTTGAAATAACAGATGCCATGAAACGTCTGGAAGCGGCTGGTGCGGACGTGGTCGGGCTAAATTGCGCACGTGGACCCGGCACACTTCTACCAATGATGGAAGCTATAAAGAAATCTGGAGTCAAAGTAAATATAACTTGAGCTTTGGGCAATAACTGCTAGCTAAAATTCCTCATACAAAGAAGCTTTTATGGACTTGCTTTTCAGGAGTAAGAAGCTTACTGGGCGGGAGGCTGGGGAGGGGACTTTTTGCTGAGAGGCTGGAAATCAACCTTCTTGAAAGCTACAACCGACCCTGACAAAACAAATTGATTAAACGAAATCCCAATAAAGTGACAAAATGCACTCATGATCTCCCAAACTCCACTTGAAACCCACCTCTGCCCTTTTCCATGTTGTATCTCATCCAGTTCACTCGAATCCAGTATAACTGGGTTTAACTCGATCCACTTAAATTCCATCTAGAGCCTAGTTGAAAACCAGTTGAATCCAGTTGATCTCATATGGAATTTGGACAAATTCAACAGAGTCAAAGTAGTTATCCCAGTTGAAAGCTATAGAACCCGGTTTATCCCAGTTTGTTTTATACGGAATTCCGGCAAAACTGTAACCAGTTGCACCCACATGAATTGGTCAACACGGTTTAGCAGGAATTTGAACCGTCCACGGATAGTTACAAAATTGCAGCCATCACTAAAAAGGGGAGAGGGGAAAGTGACTTGTTTCATTTACTTTTGTCGGGAAGTGTATAGATTATCTTATAAAAGGACATGTAATGGTTGTATGACCAGCCTGGACGAGTCAGTCCAAAACTCAGGATGATTCGAGTTCCCTTTATCCAACCAGGGAGTTTCAATTGCAACTTACCGCCGTTAAATTTATATACCATTAGTCTGTTAGTTAAGAGATGTTACATCCATCATAATGGTGATTTAAGACTGCGTAGGACTTGCCTAACTGTTATTCAAAATTTAAGATGAAAGCAGAAATCAAATACCCAGTGCTGCTTTAAAGTGAAATGTCATTACGCGGTATCTAGCTAGAGTAAAAATGTTCTTTCTTCAATACTATGAGAGTATAGGCATACCTACTAGAAAAATTTAATTGGCAAAACTTTGAATGATCCAAGGTCAAGAGCAGGTGTCTCAAAATTATTTGAAGCAACAGCTTAATCACACACTTTTCTTCTTATTACTCTTAGTATCTTCATAATATTTAAAGGAAAATATTGCATTTAAAATGCTGCAACTTAGCATTAAAAGTAATTTAGCTCTAGCCATTTTCAAATCATTCAGTCTCAACAATGAACCTTACCAATAGCTTCATCTCCTCAAAATATTATGCACAAGAAGAGTTATGGAAGTTGCATCTTTTGAAAATGTTGAAAGTTTGGGTGAACAAATTACTCTTGAGCAACAATCAACTGAATTTCTGACGCAATATTTCCCGTTAAGAATTTCATTATTGTATATTCCTTAGGTAAACTGATCAGTACCTCCTAGTAATTTTCACAATTAAGGAGAAATATTGTATCCGCATGACTCCCAAGAACCAACCATGAAACAGAAAAGTGGACTACACTACTTCAAGTTTGAGTGACTACATGTTCCCTTTAAATATGGAGTAATTTTAACCCAAGTAAAGGACCTCATTTCCTAGTTTTTTATTCATTTTTTAAAAGTTTTGATTATCGGGGAGGGAGACAAGTTTCCAATTTAATTACCTCCACATGTGTTAGAGAGAAACAGTTGATTATTAATGATTTAGTATGGCACGTTTTGGATTGCAAAATCTTAAAGGGGTGGCTGAAATGTTCAAAGATGTTGCTTCTTTGCTTGTTACATAGGTACCCTTGGCTGCATTACCAGTTACATATAGAACAACCGAAAAAGAACCAACCTTCATGACATTAACAGACCCACAAACAGGTAAGACGTACAGTTTTAGAATTAATTACTTTCTAAAGTTTAAAAATTATTTTTCTGAGTTTGAAATATAACTTAATAACAGTAATTACGGAATTATCGATTTACAAACGAGATACAAAATGCCTGTTAGTCATTTTCCATTTGCTTACGTGTGCAAAGAAGTCTATACAAAGTGTATATTTGTGATGGCTTTCACAATGTCTTTGTCAGAACAAGAAACTCTCTGTAAAAACTGTACATTTATCAGCTTACAGAACTTATAAAAACAAAAGAATACATAAAGTGTGCTGTTAACTCATTGATAGCACTTTTTATGTATTCCTTTAGTATTTCTTCATTTTTCTTCTGTAATTTTACAAAAGACTTGTAACATTAAAAATATTTTTAACAGTGTATGAAAAATTATATCTTGTTCTACATAATATCTTCTGTTATCGCATCAGGCGGGAGGGCCTAAACTTTATATGAGGAGAGGGAAGGTGGGAAAGGGAAAGAGGACTTCGCCACGTGTAAGACAAGATGTCCAACAATTTTAAAATCGGTGGTAATAACTTCCTTTCAGGACGTAAACTTTTCCCGACCAATCTTGATTGTGGATTATGCACACGCGATGACGTTAAGTACTTTGGCCAACGCTGTGATGAGCTGGGAATATCCTACATCGGTCTGTGCTGTGGTAACTCTCCCCACTATACACGCACCCTGTGTGAGAGTATTGGAAGAACCCCTCCGGCATCTAAGTATTCACCAGATATGAGTCTACATTGCATCTTTGGTACAGACGAAAAGGTTGACAAGTATCTCACCACACATGCGCATAAAAATGTGATCGGTCAATAACAATTACTACGTCATATTTATTGGAGGGACGTAAATGTGCATGGCATATGAATAGAGCTAATGAGAATATACAGAGCAAGGGTACTTGGTAACACATTTACAAACATCTGTTCCTCAATGATCATTTTATTGATATCCCGCGTTCCGTTTTCCCTAGTGTCAAATGAAATAACCTATTACTTTTTAATTGCCATATACAGAAAGAATCTGATCGGAGATTGTAGTCAAATTTACCCGACTAAAAGGTCTCTCCCCTGGTCTCTAGTCTTATCTTTGTTAAGAGCTGATGTTCAGGGTATCTCTTGCATCTTTGTCTCACTACAAAATAGCAACAAAATCTTACTTTCTTGATATAAAAAAGCTGAACAGGAAGCTTACTGCTGGATGTATAGGTAAACAAGGAAAGTACATAATTTATTTCCTGAAAGTGGAAGTACACTAGGTCTTAGGTGAAGAATGCAACACTGTGAAAGAAAAGAGAGTAACATTCTTTAATCTCACTACCTTGCGGAGCAGACTATGTTTTCACAGTTCCTCAGTTTCCAAAGGGATATGCCTGAGCTGACAATATGCCGCACAGCCTGATATATACGCAGGTAATAATCCCACATAAAACCCATTTCGTCGTTTGTGTTTAGGTCATTATCATTCAAATAAATCGCGTCTATATAGGACGTGACAGCTCTCTTTCAGGCTTCTCACCCCTTTCGTCCCAAACAAAGTTTTAAGTTCCAATCACTTAATATAATTTTATAAATTCGGCCCATGCGAAAGAAACCACCGTCTTGAAGCCATTTCGCTCCCTTCAGATCCTTGTCTAGCATGGACGTGGAGTTATTTAGTTAGAAAGCACCATCACGAATGTGTTATATAGTGCCATACTGTTCATAAACTATTCAAGTCCTCCCATTTAGTCGCCTCTAACAACAGGCAGGGAATACCGTGGGCATATTCTTCAACCCTCGGACCACAGGGGGAAGTTTAGGCCTGAAAGTGAAATTTTCATACCGTAAATTCACTTCGGAATGAAACATAATTTAACATTCCATACTTTCGCTTTTCCAATAGTGGCCGGGAATCAAAGTTGGTTTAATCTCTTCAGTAATCGAGTCAGTCCATCAGCCAGTCAGTCGGTTTGTGAGTCTATCAGCCAGTCCGTCGTCAGTCAGAATGGCGTAGTCATATTCTACATTTGCCAGTTCACAGGGGTATCTTTTGCCTAGTGTTTTACCTGGCATGACATGATATAAAATCCAATGATGAGTTTTGTGTTCGTATTTATTGCAAGCGGATAACATGGAGTACGAAGATTCACACAACTGATGGGTGAAGATTTTTCTTATAAAAGCAAAACCTGAGCATGATAAACCTTAACGGAGTAATGGGACCATGCAAAAAGAATTTGAAATTATCAAAGGGTTAATTAAGGCTGGGACCGTCCAAACGACCCGTGTTAATATTAAGATGTGACAACCCCTACATTAAGGCGTAAACTATGAAACTAGCAATATGTAAGCCCTATTTGGATAAGATAGAAATATGTTGCCTCGTAGCGACCATGCATTGACTGATGTTCTTTTGTACGACGGAAATTAATTTTGTAATGATAGTATGTTCTACAAATGATGCGATGGTGTAACCCATTATGTTATGAATTGTTGGCGTGTAAATAAACAGCCCTGTTCTTACACTGTTGAATGAAAACTTGTACCGGGATTGCCGTGATTGTCTGCCCCTTAGATCAGCGTGTTATCAAGTTGATCAATGATCTTTTCACATTCTATTGAGTGTGATAGATTTAGTTGCGTATTTATTTGGGGAATTATGATTGCAGGCTAAAAACTATCAGGTAACAGGTATCCAATATATCATTTCATAACACTGTTGTATGTTGCCCTTTTCCCGGGCATTTGTACCTCGTAAGGAGTTTACCATAGATTAAAGCTTAAATTGTAAAGTTGCAAACAATACATTAAAAAACTTGAAAAATGAATACAAATTGTCGGACTAATATTTGGTAGGATGCACAATCTTTCCTTTGTAATCATTTGGCCAATGGCCCTGATATTTGTTCAAAATTGAGGGACATAAAGCTCATATTATTCAAAAATAAATACCAATATTTGCGAAAATATAAAAGGACTTCTGGCACAGTTGTGTTTAGAACCCTTACAAAAAAGGTGTGGCAATTGGTTCCAAATTCGCAGGTTTTCACAGGTTTTTTCCAGGGGTTATCACAGGTTTTTGCATGAAAACCTGTGATTTCCCTTGACATTGACACAGGTTGATCATTTGCCACAGGTTCGACACAGGTTTGCCATGGGTTTGACACAGGTTTTATGTGCATAACGTGTGGTGATAAAAACTAGGGATAACAAAGAATTATTCCACAAAACCTGTGTCTTGATATGAAAGGCAAGGGAATGTGTGCAAAACCTGTGTCAAACCTGTGAGTAGAAGGTTCCAAAAACGCAGGTTTGTCACCCAAGAACACGCGTGATTTCCTTTGTTTTTCCACGCGTGATCACACATGGTGCAGACACAGGTTGACGCACCTTTTTTGTAAGGGTAGGTAGCCAAAGGTCTCTATATCACCACCATACTTACTCCTAATATAAAGCCTGCCATCCATTCGTCCGTGATGCGTGATCCGTGTCCGCGTCCGTGAAAAATTGCCCACATAGAAAAAACATTACCAGCCATCCATTCATCCGTTCCGTGTCCGTGTCCGTGTGCGCGTTCGTGAGGAATCGCTCGAGGGCGATTTTTCACGGACATGGATGCGTGAAATGTATGACTTTGCAGTGAAGACAAAATGTGAAAAACACCACTAATTCAAGGGGAATCCCAGCGGAGGAGGTTACCCTACGAATTTAACACCCTAGAAAAACTTTTTGAGGGACAGATTAGACCATGTTAGTGAAGAGATGTGTTCAATTTGTGATCTCTATGTGGCAGGAAAGTAGTTGAAGCACTCATTCTGCAAAAGTAAAGAAAATTGAAGGTTTTTCAGTCACTTTTTGCAATGGCCTATATCCTTCAGCGATGCAAAACGTCATTTTGAATGAGTCATAAACAGGAACCACTACTCTATTATACAGGCTCTTCTAGCGCGAACTCGACATCGTGTAAGCAAGTAATGGTGATGTTAGTAAAACAGGAGCAGCAGAAAATAGCATTCTGCTGGCAACGTGGGTGGTCACGGACAAGTTTTCACGTATGAATGGATGTTCACATCACGCACTGCATGCACGGACGCGGACATGCACGCGGACACGGACACGGACACGGATCACGCATCACGGACGAATGGATGGCAGGCTTAAAAGTTGGTTTTTCTGACGGTTTTGCCTCAAAAGCCAGAAAATTGCATCTAATAGGCCTAGGTTTAGGCTATTTTCATTTATTATGAATTCGGTATCTAGAGAGCCAAGCAGACCTTTTGTTTTGGCTATTTCTTGCGATGTACTTCATTAACGGCTATTTCAGAGTGATCACACCAGTGATATAATTTACGTCTATTAGTGTTTCTTCGTGTACTCATTTTGATTTCCAGATACCAAAAATGTGCACCTAAGGATGATTAACTTTCAAAACGTTTTCTCCTATAAGATTGCTTGCTGGCTCTGGAAGGTTTAATATTATCTTCACAAAGTAGCCCATTGTTACATTAAAATTTTAAATCGAGACCTGACAATAACATAAACTATAATGACCACCTTCATTTTAGAATATGAAAGAGAGGGATAGAAACACGGGCATCTGCAGGTAGGGGCAAGGGGTAGACTTACCCTCCCCTGGAAAATAAAAAACCTGAAAAAAAAAAAAAAAAACGAAGAAAACGTAAGGAAAAGGGCAAAGAAAACATAAGAACAGTTCAATCAGTGTCTTCCCTATTTATACGCGGTAAATAGGCTTTGAAATGCCATTTCCAGCGATCTAAGACGCATTTTGGACAAAATATTCTAGCGCTCCGCGCCAACTCATGGTGGCGAGGAGCTTTTCCCTCTAAAAGAATCCCCCCCCCCCCCCCCCCGAATTTTCTTCTGCGGAGGCCCATGGATAGAAAATTTAAACATGTTTTAATAGAAAAACTTGCTGAGGAGAAATGACAAAGTAGTCTTCTACCAGGTGCGGAAAATCAAATGGAAAGTCTGAAAAGCCTTGGGTTCTATCGTGCAGAGGCTCAGTGTATTTACTCCTTCGAAGCGCCCCTGCAGACCATTTTCGCCCAAAATCCCTAGCTCCGCCACTGGTACCTGATATATTACACGTAATTATTCCTTGGGCATTATTTCAACACCAATCTGATAAAATAAAAAATCACATGCATCATTTAGTAATTCACGCAATGCAGTCTGCATGTGCTGCCAAAGCTTCATATGGTCCGTCGTGGCTTCGTTTCAGAGTTCAAAGAGCGTATCAAATACCCCTTTTTAACAGTCACATAAGAAAAACATCTTAAAATAAAAATTAAAAACATAGAGTAATAAGACACCAGTAGTCAATACCATTTCCATAGGCGTACAAGGCGGGGGTGCAGAGGGGCACTGAACATGAACAAAATAAATAAATGGTGCAATTGTCATGCTCTTGCCTGCCCACAAGAACTTATCCCCATACGCCTATGGCCATTTCCAACAATCTGTAAGCATTTTCGGCCGACAATACCTACAGTATAGCAGGAACCTATAAGCGAGAATCAATGATCTTTCTCCTCGTCATTAGTTTCCTCACTCTTGAAAGAGTGGTACGTCCTTGGTGTTTATTTAAGCTACGACACGGTCTCGCAACGAAGTTAATTTCTCAATGGCTGGCTTATTTGAAATTACTTTTTTTTATCAATGGTAGGGGAACAGTTTATCTGGTTAACATAATTCCTGATAATTTTGCGACATGTCTATTTTTATCGAAGGGAAAATTTTAAAGGCATATTTTCATCATCCCAAACAGTTCCAATTCTCCCAACCTACTTACTTCTAGCCCCTCCCACATTTATCTAAAACTAATCTTTATCCAGACACAATCCTTGTTTATTGCTTCATGGCTTGTCCCAGTGGCCATACAAGTCCATAATGTGTAATCAAGACACTCTCAGTGCCCACATGCTGTGTAATTTAGCTATGATGCATTGTTTGAATGTGATGCCAATCAAAGAGCTGTACCAATTGAGAGTTTTGATATATGTATACTGAAAGTGTAGTTTAGGGTGACGAATGACTGCCTTTAATGCACACGACAGCTCAAAATAACGTCTAATTCGATTCTCCCTACAAGACTGCAAACGCAATTCTCACCTGCCTGGCAGGTTAGGGGTGTTTCACAGATTTTTGAAGCTTTGCGCCAGGTAATGGTGGCACCCCGCTTAGATAGTAGACTATTTGGAGCAATAACCTCTTCGTCCCCCAAAATTTTTATTGTTGTACGGCGCCCCTACTCAAACGTCATCTGATGTCACCAGCCGTCAAAAAATGTCAAAGAGTTCAAATAATCGTCATCTGGGGTGACCATGTGTCAAAAAGCAAAATTTCCTTTCGGCCAGGAATGAATAAACCTCTAAGCTCGCTGGTTCTACTTGAATTTCGTCGTGGGGTACGTTAGTGAACGGGTACGACTACGTACGTAGGTCACGATGTATACAAATATGTATGGTCCATGCCTGGTTTACCTAGTAATATACTCCAACCCTCTCTCGCCTCCCAACAGTATCCAAACAGATCCCAAACGGTCTTTAACAAATCATACTTGTTCAATGTAAGGTGATCTTACAAAAGTTGAACTGTTTTATTGATGTGTTGTAATGAAATACGTGAAATGTCTTGTTTCACCAGAATATTATCAACCATACAATCAGGTTCATAGAAATGATTGCAAAGATAAGAAACACAAAGGTCTGATTTATCTAAGATATACACAAATCATTACATATCTCCTCACTGATAATACCACATATAAAAACAAAATAAAAGGGTTTGTTTGGATTATTTCTGCATAGAACATACATTGTTTTATATCTGCACCTAACGATTGTGTTTATGACCCTTGCTCGTGATTCTTCATTTAATTTTGTTGGCGCTTCCCCTCTTCTCAGAATATTTGCACCTGCCTTAGTCATGCCAGTCACGTGACGCCTGTATGAATATGATACAAGAATTTTGTTTTAACAGATGAACTTGCATTTGGAGTGCCAGTGGATATGATATAGGTATCGTAGCGACTGGAGTCTTAAGATTCGTCGAACAACACTAAATCATGGCAACTAAAGGTAAGTTAATAATGTCATTGAATGGGAATTCTTAGTTATCTAAGTTATCTAAGTTATTTCCATTCACAGTCAGTGGCATTGCCAGGGGGGGTCACTGGGCCATGATTCCTCAATGATTTTTTTTAGTTTCAAAAAATACGTAGGGTTTTTTTTTTACACAAATTAGGTTAGTCCAATAAGTAGCCTACTATGTGGCACAAGATTATAATGGTTCCTATTCACGTGATGTTTTCAAGATTTTAAGGGCCCTTCTCCCTTTAAGCCCCTCCCCAGGTGAACAATCACACAACATTCTTCCCTTCCACCCTTGCCCCCATTCCCTTGAGGAATATCTTGTTTTCGTTACTACTTACCAGTAATTACTCATATGCTAGTAACTTGTTAGATGGGATTTAATAACGTGACACCAACACGAATGTTTTGCATAGAGGCGGCTATACAAAAAAGGTTCAAATACGGTTTCAAGCACGTTTCAAGTTCAAGGTTTGTTATCACATACGTGGAGATAGGTCCAGGTCCTCCCCTATAGTCGAATAATTATGTAATTATTTAACTTACCTCTGAACCTCTTGAATAATAAGTCACATCCATGATTACATTAGTTGCGATTTCGCTCTTTTATGCTCTTGATAATTGAAACCAAAATTTTGTATTTGAAATGTAAATATCGATGACAAAAATAACTTCAATACGTAAATATCGATCCTAAACATAATATATGAAAATGGGGGACGGAGCAAATATTTCTCCCAAGTAGGCCTACTTTCTGTTAGATTCTATTGTGCAACGTTCTTTTGAAAGGTTATATAACCCCGAAATTACATACCGTTGGGAAAGTCTTCATTTTAACATTTAAAATTCTGCCAATACTGGTAATATTAGAGTTAAATTTATTTCATGAGCATAACCATTCAGAGAAATGCGGGTTAAATCCTTTCCAACAGCCCAGTTGGTTGATTCGTCTGACCAAGAAGTCGCGTTCATGACTGCAGTAGTTGTGATGCCATGTTTGGTTACATGTGAAATGTGTAACTATTAGGTTAGGTTTTGAAAATGCATAATCTGATGTTACAACATCCTTAATGGTTGTTTCTTTCTTTACAATAAGGTTTAATGGAACGTTTGAACAACGGGGAGAAAGTTGTCGTTGCAGAGGGGTACCTTTTTAACTTTGAAAGGCGGTGTTACCTGCAGGCTGGACCCTTCGTACCAACAGTGGTATTGGAACACCCTGACTTGGTCACCCAACTTCACGAAGAATTTGTCAGGGCCGGAAGTGACGTTGTTGAAGCTTTCACGGTATGACATACTGTACAGAGTTCGCGCACTTGACATCGGCGCTGTAACTGAATCGCCAATCGCGCCAAGTTTATTAATGCAATCATTCATGAATTACACAGCATGATTTTCATATCATGGATACATTTTGATGGAGTGAGTGATCGAGAAATAAACATAAAGTCAAATATTTCACCTTTAACGGTTCGGTAGTTTCCCATCCAACATGGCGCTGATACGTAGCTCTAATGTAATAGTTACGTCAGTACACGACCTACTTTGCTTTGGGTAGCTTCTTTGCGGGGGAGGGGGAGTGTAGGCCTAGAGTCTTCGGTTGAATTTCGTTGAACTCACTCTTAAGCGCCAAGCCAGAATGTCGATGGGATTTTCGAATACGGCACGTAAGCAATATCTCATTCCATGTGTCAAAGGTGTCGCTCTTTTTGTAGTGAATTGTCACTCCTTGCTCCGATGAAATTTACTCTACTAGGTGTTTTGACTCCTTATCACAATTGTGTATGTTAATAGTTTACAGTATGTGATAAAGTTATCGACCAGGCTAGGAAACATTCAATGAATTATTAATGTTAAAGTGTGTAAGTCCATCCTTTTTGCTGCACCTGTACTTCTGACCACTGGTACTGTTAGCCATGTGCTGGCGAGCTGAATCGTCAGTTTTTGAAGTAGCGTAAGAACACCGGTCTGACAGAGGAATAAGCATGAAGTGTGAATCCCAGCCTGTTCACAGAACCGTCTTAAAAGCAGCATATTGAGTTTGTCCAACCAAAAAAATTCTTTAAATCCTTTAAATCACTTATGATTGCAAATGATTCAACTTAGGCAATCGTTTATCCTAAATACAATAAATGTTCCGTGAGTAAATAACCATTTAATATAGTTTTTAAAATTAAAAAATTCTTGAAACTGTACACAAAACCTTTACGAGGATGAAAAAAATAAAAAAAAATATCTTTTTGTTTAGCTTTTGGACGTGAAACTTGACTAATAATAATAATCTTCATGAGGGTAACATCCTCTTAAAAATTTTGACAAGCTTTTGGCCAACACTTGATACCTATCGTATATGTTCAACCAACTGTTGGTTAAAAACTGCATAACAACAGGCCACTCAAAACGCGTTATATGAGAGGCGTTTTTAATCAACAGTATATTTGGCTTTCGCTATAGAAACCGTAACTGATGGATGCGGTTTAACCAACAGTTGATTGGACATATAGTTCCCAACTCTAGTCAAAAGTTTGCCCAACTTTTTAAGAATGTACCCTAAGCTCCTAAACCCACGTTGAGTTTACCCACATCGGTCATTTTGAAGCTTTCTAGAAAGGCAGTTCGGGAGAAGTTAGATGGGATTTTACGACACACCAACAGGAATGTATTACAAAGTGACAGTTCGGGACTAGGGACTCCGTTCGGGAGCAGGGACTCCAAGTTAAAGTATCGAATGTATACCCCTTTGACTGGGAATTTTTATCAGGATAGGTCTACTGGGTGACTGTTGGTTTCCTGACTGCATTTCTACATGGTAAACACTGTCATGGGACTGAAGGGAGGAGCTAAAAGTAACCGAGACCTTGCCCTTTTCATGTTTAAGAATACGTTCTTTTCTATTGGTAGAAACGTAGCTTACACCATAGTCCAATCTCTTATTTCGGCATAACAAAATATCGCAAGCAAGTCTTTGCATATGTATTAATATCTGAATTATCTTCATACAGTACTACGCACATCGAGAGAAACTTAAGTTGGTTGACCGAGCGGCTGATCTGGAGACTATGAATAGAGAAGCACTCCGTCTTGCACGTGACGTGGCTGACCGCACGGGCACACTTATCGCTGGGAACATTTGTAATATCAATATTCACGATCTTTCAGACCCTGATTCTAAGGATACGGTTAAAAGTATGTTTAAAGTAAGTAAAGAACGGCCGACTATTCGATACAAATAAAGTAGACATAAATTCAAGGCTTGAATTTATTTCAAGCACATGTCTGACGTGAATTCAGTTGGCTGGTTGGGTTATGGACTTATGGTGGCTTGCATTAAATTCGGGTGTGGATTAATTAATTCCAATTCCAATTTAACAAAAAATTGCAATTTAACTAAAACTTACTTGCTCAACATGACTGGTCGCTTTGTTACTCAAGGGTTTTAATTTGCTATAGAAGACGGGTTTATCATTGTTTCAATTTCATATCATAACATCGTCGAGCAATGCGCAAATAAAGACTCTCCATCGTCTATAGCCTCTGATTGGTGGTGAAAGATTCGAAAAATATATTGAATACTATCATGGCGGTGGTTCATTAGGCTTTGCCACTGATGCTCATTTAGTACACTCATGTTCAAAGCCATTTGACCGCTGGTCGGGACAACAAAACCAAAGTCCTCAAATAGCTAAAGTGGTTTTTTGACAATGGATCACAAAATATTTTGTGTGTCCATGTTGGCATATTAGCTCAATGGTCTGAGAAAGGGGGAAAAAGAAGGTATGAACATGTCCCAGTGTCATAAAGAGAGTTATTCTCAATTTTCAGTTTGATCTGCTGAAAGTTCAAAAGTCGTATGCATTCATGTTTGGAAATAATCCGGTAAACTAGTAATGGCCCATTACTGTCAGGTGACCGCTCATTATCCAGGAACAAACTTACAGTAACGAACAAAGGCACTCATCTTGGACTATGGATTTCATTGGGTTTTGCTATTTCAAGTGGTTATTTACAAACAAATTTGTGAATTTTACTTCTTTTAACTAAAAATATGGAGGTCATTCCTCCCTATTTAAGAAGAAATTTTCTCCCTGTCTAACGGTAGTGGTAAGCTAACTTAATGTAGCTAATCCAACGAACTCAATCCCTATCCCCAACAAAGGATACAATCCATACAATAGAATGGCAACAGAGAATCAAGAAATTCCTTGTTAAAAGAAAAGAGCCGTTCCCACGAATAGTAATAGTCTAGTGGTCTATCCTATTACATGAATGGCTCTTCAGCATCGTGTGCAAATATTTTCCGCATTGAATCGTGAAATTTACGGGTTTTAACTCATTATTTTACCTTAGATATGTATATATACAGAAAGTTGGTGGAAGAAAAATTGGGAGATATTTGTGAGAATCAGCCCGTTGACTGTTGTTTCAAAATAAGTTTGCTATGATAGCCCTTGCCTTTTAAGCAATGTGCATCAGCTAAATTATTGTTGCCTGTGATTAAAAAACGGTTAGACGACCCTGGACCCGAATGTTAGAACTGGATAACGCCGCTCCACGGGAATGAATGCTTACTCTGGATTAAATTGGACTGCACCCTCATGCATCACTTGTATTTATAAATCTCCAATCGTACATTATCCCGTGCTAATGCACGTTCCCTTGTTGATTAACCTCAAACTGAAATCAGACTGAAAGATAACGCTCCACTCTGCATAAAACAGCTTTAAATGATTGGTTAATTCAGTGCCAGGCCCGACCAGACTTGTAATTAACATACTTTCCTGTGCATTGTTTACCCCTATTTTTCTTCTATGAACATATAATGTCAAATTATGTTACATAAGTTTACAAAACTTAAAGATGATCTGTCGTTCTCTGGAAAACGCAATAAAAACTGTTTTGTTCACAGCACACCCTTGTTTTACCTTCGAAGTTCGATCAGGGAGTTGTCAGGGCAACTCCCTGGTTCGACAACTCCTTGGTTCGATGCACCATTGATAATGCGAACGTTTTGGATACGTTCTCGCTGAAGTGAGATTATCGATAGTGTGTCCAATCGGTGCAATCGAAGTCATGACAAGGTATATGCTGCAGTGACGTCAACTGACAACATATTTCCTCCTAAAATGTGAAATTTACTACAAGTAATTGTTCGGTTTATCTTGAATAAGTTATAAGGAGCCACAACTGGGAAAAAGGCGGTGGCCGACTTGAACAATTGGTTGAAAACTGGGCCGTAAATTCCATCTAACAAACTAACTAACTTGATGACAGATACCTTGAAGTGAAATAAGAAGAGAACTTTGAGATTTAGCTGTTGCTACAAATAAGTTTGGTCAACTGCTCTTAACGTTTTAGTTAAAATGTATTTATCAACTTTTTCTCCTCGCTATGTGAATAGGTCTATATGTGTATATGCGTGAATGTATTAGTTCGATGGAGCTTTACGGCTCAGTTTCTAACAAATTGGTTTAAGTCGAGCCGGTTACGGCCCTTGTGTCTCATTGGCCTGTTTTCCCTAATCCATTGCTTATGCTGAGCACCAAGCACAATGACGTAGTTTCCATTTTTAAAGTCTTCGTTATGACCCGGCCAGGACTCGAACTGCAGTCCTTCAAGCTGCAAGTCGAATGGTCCAACCACTTGACCATGCAGATGTGATGGTGTGTATTAAAACAGTTGCAATGCGACCGTTCATTGTTTATAAACTATAGTTCACTCCATTTAATTAACCATGATTAAATATCAACACACCTTTGGTTTGTTATTAGGAACAGATCGAATGGGCTGTAGAAGAAGGGGCACATTTTATTATTGCTGAGACTTTTATCACGCTTGAAGAAGCACTGATAGCTTTAGAAGCTGTCAAAGAATATGGTAGAGGTAGGACATTTAAACACTTACACTTTACTAGGAAATGAATAAATATTGAAGTAAAATGCTCGTTAACGAAATAAATCATTATGATAAGGCAGTAATTGTTATGAATAGAATAGTCTCAGCTATATAGTATTAATAGTATGTGGTTTGCACTTTTTCGTTTAGTAATTTATGTTATTTTATGTTATTTTTATTTGGTATTTGTGTACATGTTTGTTCGTTCGTTCGTTTTTTCTTCATTCATTTGTCTCATTAATTTGCATAAATTCTGTAATTAGATGTATCGAACAAAAAGTCCTTCGATGTGGATTAGAAACCATTGAATAAGCTCCATCAGTTTTAGCACCAAATATAGTCCAGAATACACCTGCAATCAGTGGTGGATCCAGAGGGGGGGGGGGTGGGGGTATGCATACCCCCCCCCCCCCACCGGGATGGTAAAAATTGTATAGATAGCCAGTCTAATTGTAGCATAGGCCTGATTACTTTTTAAAAATACTGTGATATTTGTTACATTATTTGATTACCGTATTTTAGTGTCATATTCTTCAATAAAATAAAAAATGTAAATTATATAATGTATCTATCTTCCGTATCATTTGGTAAATTGCCGTTTTGTTTACACATTGCGCAATGACAAATGCCAAATCTAGCGTTTTCCCAAAACGGCCGTTGGTAACGCTATTTGTGACATCGCATGTGTGTCCATGTCAATACGTGGGGCTACGAGTACTGTCGGAGAATGTGCCAATCGTTGATACGAAGAATTGTAAGGGGATGTTGCAGAGTGTGTCGGCGATACGAGTTTAGATATGCATAAACAGATGAAAAGAAGATTTAGTTCTGATTCAAGATGATTGGCGGTTTTATTCCGTTCGATTCACAGCCGGCAAAAAAAAAAAGAATTATTAAAATTTAACTACATACAGATTGACTCAGGTGCTCTTCGTCTGAGGTCTGTTGAACCAGTGTGTGAGTGTGATCGAAACTTGCAGGCTCGGAGCTTTCATATCTCGGGGAGATCGGAGCACATATAGTCCACTGATTGGTTAAAAGTTGTGACGCACCAAGTTAAATAAATATTAAGGCATGTGCTGACCAATGAGGAGGCTGCAGAGGGTGAAATTGGCCACACCTTGAAAATATGGGATACAGCCTACACGTGGAACTAGGGCGAGGTAGTTTGTCACGTTCACAGGTAACATATGACGGGAAACAGGAAGGGCCGTGGGAACCTAGGACAAAAGGAAGGGAGAGTTGCTCGTAAACAACAAGATGGCGTTCCTGTTAAAGGTTATGGAGGGTGCACCATACTACATGACACTACGCACAGTTTACGCAATGCATAAAACCGTGTGACGATAATAGAGTACACCCGGTATTAGATTCACATTGACCGTATAGTCCGTTGAAGTAATGATTACCCACACTTTCAAGACCATGTATTGAAAGCTTGGGAGTTTCATAGTGTCTCAAAATATTGAAACATTAAGCACCATTTTGCATCTCGGCCCCCTTTTCTTAGACACCCAGGCGGGGCCGGGGGCTCCGAAAATGAAGAATTCGGAAATTTGCCAATTGTGAGACCAGTCTACTGTGTGGTTTTGACAACTCATGAAATTACGAAATTCCCAATCAATTTTCTCGAATAAAAGCTCCATATTCGTCATTATTTGATTCAAGAAGGCAAAATTTTCCGCCCGCTTCGCGCGCCGCAAATTGCAATTCCTTAGCAGAAGTACTCGCTCATACCTTCACTTTGGTAAACTTTCTAAGCTCTGGAAGTGACAAAATCGAAAATTTGCTAGACTTGTGACACCAGATCACCAAGTGACACCGTTAACTATATACAGTGCTATTTTCATAAATTTTCTTTCATACAATTGCATGCTTTCTCCAATATAAGGTCAAAAGAATTCGTCGGAGAGCCTCATTGCGTAGCCGTTGGATAACATTATGTAGCAACAACGATCTTTGGTCGCCGATTTGCCGATAGAAAATGCAAATTCTTCAATAATCCCCCAACTGTTCAAATTTCTTTGCAGGAAACCCAGCATCCCAAACTTTTCTGCAATAAAAGCTCCATATTTTCAAATATTTGGAAAAAGCGAAAATTTCAGCGCGCTCCGCGCGCTGTAAATTACGCCCCCAGTACAGTGGTAATCACACTTAAAAATATGGTAAAATTTGGATGCTTCCCTACCACCCCCATTTCCCATTTCCTGAATTTTAATAGGCATCAAAGACTAAACAATAGACATACCTATGGTGGCGCTTCGCTCAATGTACATGATGTCACATCCACATGCAGACCCCCCCCCCACCCCCCACTGGGAATTCCTGGATCCGCCACTGCCTGTAATGTATACATAAATAAACGAATTGCATATTGCCCTCGGAAAAGTAAAGTGAATTCATTCATAAATCGACAAGTTGGACTCGAACTCCATGTTACACCGCAGTTATTCGAAATCAAAAGATTCATTTAGGATCTAGTCAATATTACCTGATGGTATTCAATTAAACTTCGCTTATTCCACCACTTCGGAGAAAATCAACAAAATATTGGTTACACCTAGTGTATACCTTGACAGTGCATGCTCCTAACCTATGTGTCTATAAAAAGGACTGAAGGATTTTTATCAGTATTATTTTACGTATTACTGTTCATTGAAGTCAAGAAATGACAATACTGACAAAAAATTCTGCAGCTACTAAATTTATGAAACATGGAATTTTCTTCTCCTTTAAACAACATTTAAAAAAATCCATCCTTTCTGCTTTATTTTAAATCTTTCAGAAATACCGCTAAGGACTTATTTTATAAATTACTATAGATGACTTATTCAAATAAATCACTCCCCACTCTCCGACTGTGTTCTCCAAAATATTGCAATTGCATCACATATTTGATTGCAACTGTACATGGGGCGCTATGAGAATTGGCTGCATCGCATCTACTGATGAGCAAAACAACGAAATTGTGTATTCCGAAACGTATAAGGCGTAACCAACATTTTGTCACTACGTATTTAAAAGGAAACAGGGCGTGAACAACGAAAAGTTAATGCGTAACAAAATTATTAAATTTAAATTTTTGCTCAAAGAATTAAAGAATTAATGATTGGAATATGAAGTCATAAATCGAAATTTAAGGGAAACCTTTAATTCGATACAGAGACTTGAATAATAATTAGTTAACCTCATGTCTCACTTGACTAACTGAAATCATAATATTGTTCAAATACAGAGTCGTGTATGATTTTAAAAGGTTCAAATTTCATTTTCTATTTCTCCTTCACTTTTAGAAATTCGCTAAACAACATTATGCATTCATATATTTGTGCACAAGTTGCTTGGGATTTTTTTTTTTTATTATTTTTCAAGGTGATGGGAACAGTATACGGGGAAATATTTTGAGTAATTCTTTTAAGTTTGGATGTAGTAACTGGAAATATAGTTACCAAATATGGTTATTGCAAGGTTTAACTTTTACTTTTTTATCCCTATACTGGATTACTTAAAATAAAACCAAACTTTATTCGAACATCATTTTGTTTTATACATTAGGTAACGCTATTAATAACTGTTTAAATGATGCATTTTATTGTTTCATAGGGTTACCAGCAGTGGTGACTTTGGGAGCAAATCTACACGACGACGAAACGGGTAAAAATTTATTAGTAGACAACATCGAGCTTACGGAAGCAATGAAGCGCCTTGAAGCTGCAGGGGCTGATGTGGTTGGATTAAATTGTGCTAACGGCCCCGAAACAATTATTACTTATATGGAACTTATTAAAAAGGCTGGTGTAAAGGTAATTTTAACTTCGCGTGAAATATACTTTAAAACAGTTAGATAATGATTTGCATAAGGCAATCAACCAAACGCTTTAATAACCTTCCCCATTACCACAGGTGTAATCACAAGGGGGAAAACGGTAAGCCCCCTGCGATAAATCCGCGGACCCAGGTGTGGGAAGTTTGGAAATAATGTTTTTACTATCGAAAGTAGGAGGATTCACTACTTGAGTGGTAACCCTTTAGGTCCAAAGTTCAAAATAAGTTGGCAACGTCACTGCTCATTCTGTCATTACTGTCATTATTCATATATAATACTCTCACAGTCTCACTTTTTAATTTATGATTATGTAAGTGCACGATTCGTTGTTCTCATGGTTGGTTGGAGGGGAGGGGGTCTGAGTGCGTTACAATCCTCAGTTCGACTTTTCGCCAACGCGAAAACTTGTATATCGCTTGCATTTACCCCGTTCACTAAAAATCAAGTGTGAAATTCACTCCAAACATAGTGTCCATAATGATCATTCATTATCCAACGACTGAAATTCATCCGGAGTTGAGTGACAACCACTCGAAACAGAGCTATATATCGTTCTATTTGGGTAAAATATCGCTCGTTTGGAGTGAATTTTTTACTCTACTTCGGATGAAATTCGCTAGTGCTTAAGAACAATCATGCTGGGTACTGCTTTGGTGTAAATTTCAATCTTTTGATTAAGAGTGTAACATTTTCGGCGTCGAGTTTAACATAAAAGCAAATTAAATACGGTATTATTGTGACATTTCCAAAGGTACCACTGGCTTGCCTACCCGTTACGTATCGCACCACACCAAGAGAAACGACTATGATGAGACTGAAGGATCCTGTCACAGGTTTGTATGTAACAGATCTATCCATCACTAGTTTTAATAATTCAAGTGTGTATATGGGCTATATGATGAATTTAAGATGAAATTCAGGTGTTTATATATGTACTTCCCAAACCTGCAGGGAAATTATATTAGATGGAGATTCATCGAAAACTCTTTTCGTGAACAGAAACAATTGCTAATGGCATAAAGCAAACAACCATATGGCGTTGTTCACAGCAATTAATGCCAGATGGGAGCCAAGTTCCAGTGTGAGACGTCGTCTGCTATGTGCACATTTGTAACATTTTAGGCCAGAAACATTGTCATCATTTACCAGGGAAACATACTGGTATTTACGTCATTTTAATGAAAATTTCAGTCATTTCCAATATTTAACTCTCGAGATATTAGTAAATAATTATTAAAGTTGTCAAATTTTCTGCAAGCAAGCGTGATATCATGATCTCAGATTATCAACCAATGATCTCTTTTTCTTCAAAATTTACCACCAATACACCAATTTTATACGGTTAAAATGTGATATTGATATCATAAATGCAATTCTGAGCAATGGAAGATTGAAAACTTTAATATGCCTGATAGGCCCGATAGCATCCCTAGCTAGCTTTTTCAACATGCCGTGTTAGTCCCATACAGGTCTAACTTATTTAATATTGGCACAAGACAACTGCAACCTGCGAGAGTATGCCGAAGTTAATCAAAATCAGAATTGCTTAAACTCTTATTTAAAAACGTGTTTAGCAGTAAAACCCTTATTTGCCCTTACTTTGAAAACACGTTTAAATTGTAAAATTGTTTAGCGTTTAAACTCTAAAATCTAAATATTTAACAATCAAACATGTTTAAAAGCGAAATGTTTAGAAATTTGACACGCATGCTTAGCATTAACTTAATTTCTGAACAACTTAATTGTTTTTTAGACTGTAGTTTTACATATTTCCGCTCATTTTCTGCCAATTAGGTCTTTAAAAGCTTCTTCTGAAGAGGGAGGTAACACCTCCCTGTTCTGAACAATCGTTTTGGATATCTGATTACATAACTTAGTACTTTACTCACGACAACACCTGGTTAGACGAAAAAATGTTTCAGTGCATTTAATTATTGTTCCGTACTGAGATGTTTGTTGGAGTTGTTGTATAGGTGTAAAAGAATCAGGATTAGTATAATTAAATTTTCCAATGGATCTCTATCTAACATTGCTTCTCTGCACCCAATAATTTACTTTCATTATGAAACTTTCTCTTCAAATTTTTCACAAAACCTTTAATCATAATAAATTGTATTTGAGGGGAATCTGCTATTGTTGAACTACTTTACCACTGAACGTATGTTTCTGCCTATCCGTCGACTTGTCTTGAGAACAAGATATTGATTCTCACAATTTTAAAGTGTACCTCAAGTCAAAAATTCAAAAATATATAGTAAAGAGCATGAAAAATTCATCTTAACAGTTCAACTCCCATCTTCAGGACTTTCCCAAGCTGATTCGGAGATATAAATGTTGAAGTTTATTCCTTCAAATTTAAATGGTGTATTGCGCAATAATTTGTGATGTCATTGTTCTACTACTCAAATTGCAATCTTTCTATATCTTTGTTTTTCTGAATGTTGCTGCACCTTGCACCAAGGTGTGCTGGCACTTTTACTCTTATGGGGGTGACGTTATTAAGTCCACTCTGTGCAGTATGCTATGCAAGCAAACAGGAAGTGTCCAAGGTCATAAAAACATTTTTAACTTTAAAAGGAAACAAAACATCTTACGTAAGTTGTACGACAAGAAAGTCACAAATTATTGCGCAATGGACCAAGTTTTAAGTGAATAAATTTCAACATTTTATATCTCGGCTAAGGAAAGTGCTATGAAGATGGGAGTTGAACTGTTAGAATTCACTGTTCATGATTTTAAATATAAAATTTTAATTTATTTGATTTGAGGTATACTAAGTAAAACGTCATTCAGTCGTTTCATTTATTTAAGTACTTTACAAGGTGTGTATATCTCCGCCTGAAGCAGAGACAACTTCGTTGTGCTTTTACACCAAAGCCAAAATCTGCTGTGTTTTTCGGGAGGAAGATATTGTTTTACAAACAATGGCTATTTTCGGAAATTCCTTCTGTGAGAAATTTGCTATGCTCGAAATTAGAAAAAAATCAAAAATAAAAAAAATAAATAATAAAAAAAAAAGTTTTCAGCCCTTATACCGCAGCAACTTTCAGCTTTTGTATGGAGACACTTCTTTTATAATTTCGTTGAATGAAAGTTTTATGTATACGTCTGTTTTATTTGTTCATGATTCCGCAGGGGACAGAGTATTTCCCCTCGATCTGGACTGTGTTGCGTGCTCAAGAAGTGACATTTATAAATTTGGCAGACGCTGTGATGAGCTGGGAATATCATACATCGGTCTGTGCTGCGGTAACTCTCCCCACTATACACGCACCCTGTGTGAGAGTCTTGGAAGGACCCCACCGGCATCGAAGTATTCACCAGATATGAGTCTTCATTGCATCTTTGGGTCCGATGAAAAAGTAGAAGGAAATTTTGCTCCAGACACTTTCGAGAAGATGATTGGAGAGAAACGTCCAGCCAATTAAATTCTTTGAAGCTGAAGCGAGATTCATTCAAGACATTTCTAAAACTGGAGCACCAAATCGACTGACTATTAATTTTAACTTGTGCTTTGATTTTTTGAAATGGAAAATTTGAAGTTAGTAAAACGTAATGTGTGTCCTACACTCAAAAATCAAAAGAATGAACTTAGTTTTGTCAGTCTCTAAGAGTGAAGAGTGTGAATTCATTCCATAATAATGTTATTTCATTCCAATAAGAGTGATATTCCCTTCAAGAGAGCGAAGTTTCACTCTTGAATAGAGTGACTACAGTGATCACTCTTAAAAAAAAGAGAGAAAGTGATCATTGCATGCACTCGTGGAGGAATGAATTGTCACTCTTCCTGGAGTGAATTTCACTCTTCTTGGGATGTTTTGTCACTCCCATGGAGTTAACTCACACTTTTCACTCTATTATAAAGTGACTGAGCTCACTCCTTTGATTTTAGAGTGTAATGCAATTTTAAGATAGTTAATTGCCCCATAATTCGCAAACTTGAAAAAATACCAAAGATTTGCCAACTGGTCTCCACACTGGAACCCTGTGATAATATGAAGCTAGGCACATAGAGAACCGCGTATACTGCAGAATGGTTGAAAACTAAACTTTCCAGCCTTATTGAAATCTTAAACCCTGGCATGATAAATCCTGGACCGCTGAAAGTGTGTCCGAAAGGCACCACTTTCGAATTCAAACTAAATCCCACAGTGTGTGTTCGAAGTAACTCCCGCCCCTCTACCCTCCTCCATTCAAAATGAAACAGCTCCCAAGATAAATCCGAGGGTATGCAAAAACGTGTCAAGAAAAAGTCACTTTCAGTCATGCGTGTGAATGGGAGGATGGGGTTATGTTGACCTGACAATATTTCTGTTGAGTTTCAACGAATTTTAACCAGCCATGGACTCGGCAAGTTTGACAATTCTACAACGAACATTATGTATCGGAAATACAACATTTTAAGAAACATTTAGTTAGAAGTTATGATTAAATTGCGTTGCATTGCAAAAGTTGCATTCAATTAACGAAATATCAGAAGAAACATTTTCTTCATTAATCATTTTCATCTCAATTTATCTCCCTTTTAGTGATCATTTCAAATTCGAGATTTCTCCGCTGGCTGTCATTTAACGCGGTGCATTGATTTGGTTTATGAAACTGACTCCGTTTCTCAAATCTTTAAAAGTTTCTTTGACATACTTTAAATACACACGGTAAAAGTTAACCACAAAATACTACATGCAAATCATTGTTTCATAGCGGTCATATTAAAAGTGGCCCAGCTCACCCGGACTACCTAAATGTAGCCCGGCTATGCAATGTGCGAAGTCTCTAATCGAGGGCGTACTCACAATTGTGTCTTTATTGCACTGGTAGAAACGTATATACCGAGCGAACTTTTGTGTATCTTTCATGTGAAAACTTGACATATGTCTTACCGGAAAAACCACATAACTTTTGAAAAAGGTGTTTGATAGTTAATGAGAGAGTCTTTACATAAAAAATAGTCCATGCCCAGCAGATGTCTTGCTACAGTCTTCGTTGTGTAAATTAAAACCAACAAAATATGCCCCTTTCATTGATGTTTTCCTTCGGTGTTCTTAGAATCTCAGATTGACATAAATTTTAATACCTTCGATCCTAAGCATAACTTAAAAAGGGATATTAATCGCAGGAAGTATTGTAGGCCTACTGTGTTTCGTATCTGTGAAAGGGCTGAAAATCCAAGTCGGGCTTCGTTTTGCATACCAGGAATTGCGTTTCCCTATTGACAGATTTCATGAAACCATGAAACCGTAATGTAATTTTTTGTAAGTAAGGCTAACACTCCTAATGTATGGAAAGGTGTTTTGAATTAATAGAAACATCTCTGAAATGAAAGTTTGATAGTTCAATGTGCGTTTTCGAAATTACAAAAAAGGGTGCTTACGCGGTGTTTTGCACAAGGGGTATTGGTATGGAATGGTGGGGTTGGGGGACCGTCTCCTATATTAGCAAGACAATATGAAAACACTGGAAGGAAAATAAGCCGGAAAAGAAGGAGAAGAAGCGTTCAACTCATGCTTTGCCCCTGTTAACTTATCAAAATACCCTGGCACCGGGCCCCTGTTGTTGCATTCGTTTTGAGAATCAAGACCGGGCCCAAATATGCCTCTTTCCTCTTTCGTTCTCTTGTGTTTCTTAATTAGAAAAGGGCTGAAAATAGAAGTCTTCGTTTTGTATATCATTAATTGCATTTTCACTTTTGAAATATTTCATACGACGTAATTGTTTAAAGGCCGACACCCTCAACGTTGGTACAGGATTTTTCAATGGAAGTGTCTGTGAATTGAATTCTTGCTAGTTTTTTTAGGTGTCGCATGCTGTATTGTTGCGCAGGGACGATGGCAGGGGTGACTGTCCGATAAATTTGCAAGGAAATGGGGGAAGAGAAGAAAAATCGCACGCGAATGATGATCTCAGCTTAGACGGCGCTGCCCTGGTCACAAGGGCGGCAATATCATTTTCTTATGATGGGGAGTCAATTAAGCCGGGAAATGGTTCAAGTTATCAAAAGGAGCATCAAATCATGCATCTGAGTGATATCAAACTTCAAGTTCCTCTCTGAACGTGCCACTGCATAATTGCACATGTTAATAACATCAGTAGGCTGTAACAACACCCAACGGCGGGGGATCAGCAATCGCTTGAACTTAAATCAAACACCATGTTCCCCTTGGTTCAGAGATGTGTAGGTGTCTAAAACGATGCCTGTTGTAATAACCTACATACGAGGCACACACGAAGTGTATGTGTGGGGGTAGTGGGGGTTTAAGTCAAAATCACTTAATATGCCAACAGGGTGGGTCGCACCTCCGCGATTTTCGATTTGGTTGACGGAACTTTTCTTAACCGGACCAATTGATTTTTATTCAGACTGCTGTAAAATGTCCATGCTATATCGATGTTAATGTCTCACGATAAACTGTTCTGCTACCTCTGCTACCATTAAATATAACTTTTACCGTTGAACACAGCGATACAGAAGTTCAAAAATCAATTCGATTTTTGCAAGGGTGTGTGCCCGCCGGGAAACGCTTTCTGTAGATCTGATGACACCAAAAAGTTATTCTACTTTTCATTTTCGCAGTCCTCTCATAAAAATCATACATTCACACAGATTGGGAAAAAGTTGGCTTTTTTGACTTTGGATGAAAATTTTAACCAAACCTCATAAAAAATCAGACCGTATACTGATCCTATTCGAAATTACTCCATTGCTACCCACGCTTAACGCTAAATGACCCAATTTGTTAGTTGCTTTGTTAGATGAGATTTAACGACGCACCAACACGAGTGTCAATCAACTCGATAAAAAGTTCAAAGTTTAAATTTATTTTCGAGTATGGTTTAAGTTCAAATTTTGTTTCTCGTCAGTTCAGTTTCATTTTCACCAAACTTTATTTCAGACTTATTCACATTTATAGACAGACAAACGTAAAGAAATACAAAATATAAGAATAGGAAGAGCCTGAGGAGTGATTACAAGAAGCTTGGAAAGCTTATAGGTGTAATCACCCAAACACAACACAAACAAAGATAAACGAAAATACAACAAGCAGGAGAAAAGAAAATGTATAGCTTAAAAATTATAGCTATATATGAAGGAGATGATCTTTAAGCGTCCTTTTGAAAGTGTTAACATGAATAAAACTTCTTATATTGTTGGGGAGAGAGTTCCATAATTTAACACCTACGTATCTAATGCTGAGCTGAGCGGATTTAAGTCTAAACAATGGGACAGAAATTTTACTTGCAGAGCGTGTATGGTAGGCATGAGCCACGCCGCAGAAGTGAAAATACTTATTAAATATTACTGGGCAGGTACCATGAATCCAACTGTACATACTGAACATACCATTGCAGTAACGATTAAGGTCATGCACCCTTTGGGGAAGACTTCCCTCCCCCTGATGTTGAGAAAATCCAATTTCATCGGGGATCTTTCATCTACAGGCCCACGATAAAAAAAATGTGGGTCTGCTGACTTCAGTCACCCCGACGGTCTTCTTGATTTTGCTTACTAGAAGACCATATTCTTCAAGGAAACTGAAAATTCCAAGTTTTCCTTACAAAAACGAACGAGAGGTTGTTCGTGTACATGCAGTGCCCAATGGTACTTTTTCCAAAGTCCTCCCGACCCTATGGCGAAGGGCCGTTCGGCGAAACCAAACTTAAACTGCTTCCCGAAGAAGCTATATACGTTAACTGAAGGACAACCAACCTCATGACCTTCAGACCATTTATTGGTCTGTCTTGTATGACTCAATTCTAGTCTGGCTGAAAAGAACAGATGCTACACATGATCTTAGCATTGTCCAGTGGTACTTTTTCCAAAGTCCTCCCGACCCTCTGGCAAAGGGCCGTTCGGCGAAACCAAACTTGACACTGCTTCCCGAACAAGCTCCACTTAAGGACAACACTTGACTAACCTGAAGGCCTTCAGACCATTTACATTATTGGTCTGTCATGCATGGATCCATTCTAGACTGGATGAAAAGAACAGATACTTCCCTTGATCTTAGCCAAAAGGCCGAGAAGCATTGCCCAATGGTCTGCCATCTGGCCCGCCCCGACAGCCGAAGTCTAGCAACGGTAACGAAAATGGGCCAGTGGCGTGAATATGTTCCCCCTAAAGTCTGACTGAAAATTTATTTGAAGCCACCTTGTAACATGACAGTGTTTCAAATACGTTGGAAGTAAGATCAGTAATAGTCTGGAGATCGGGCAGTCACTAAAACAAAATTCTAGTTACAAGAAATTTACAAGAAATGCCATTTTCGGGTGTCTGTGGGGTTAGCTTTTTTTTTAAACAATTTTCTATACGTTCCGCGCCAACTGATGGGTGGCGCTCCGCTTAGATAGTATTTTGGTCGAAAAAATTACTCAACAGAACAATGCATGCTTGCATATTATTCTTCTTTTGGGGGCAGTATTACAAAGTGAAAATTTTATTGCGAAAAGAAGTTCAAAATAATGACTATCGGTACTTTGTTGCTAGTTACCAGCCCGTCGGGGAACTTTTTCCTGCTATCTGGGGGTTCTTAATTTTTCAAAAATATCTGGGCGCTTCACTTATAGTCTTTCGGGCAATATTACATTTTTCGGACAAAATAAAAACAAAACAATTCTGTCCTCTCTCAAACTGAAACACTCCCGTCCGCCTATTTCAGAACTTCAAATATATGGGAAGCCAAACCTTTTCCGCGGGAAAATTTTCCAATATGGTCAGACGGCATTAATCCGCCTAATGATATTCAGTAACCCCAACAAAACTGTACAAAACTACACATCATCCCCTACTTGAATTTTCTTATAGAAAGGTCAAATTCTTCCATAAAACCCCAAAATCTGTCATAATATAATCTTCAGTTTGTTATAAGTGGCAAAATTTTCCAATTTTGATGGATAATCAGTACAAAAAATAACCATAAAACTCTGCTAATCACCCAACATTCTACCTTATTTTTCTCTTGAAAGGCATATCACAGTAAAGAACCCAAATTTTTTATTTTAACCTTACCAAAAACTAAATTTTCTTATGTTAAATTCTAAAATTTTTGCAATAAAATAAGCTCTTAATTTTCAAATCTTTGTTCAAAAAAGAATTAAAACTTTTTGGGCAAAACTTTTTGTCTCGTCTTGAAACCTTACAGTACGTAAGCCTAGAACGATTAAAAACATAACCCCAACAGAATTTTAGGTGCCGTTTTTCAATTTGCCCATATGAAGGATGGATTCCTCGACAAACACCCCCAATTTTTAATCGTTCTTACAAAAGCCAAATTTCTTCCAAAAAATAAACTCCAGATTTTTAAGTATTTGTTTAAAAATAAGCCAAAAATTTCGGCACGCTGCGCGCGCCTCCAATTCTGTCAAGTTACGTCCCACCAGGACTGACTCATCGCCTTTGTCGGGGTCTTAAACTGCCGGCCCTCTTTTCGGGGTGCTTGCCTTCCCTGTCGGAAAATCCTGTCGCCATCCCTGCCTCCAGCCCACATGTGAAAAACCAGGAAGAGGATGAGTATTAACGGTCTTTTGTGCATTTTATAGGCGATAGTCGAGAAAAAACTACTCGCCACACACTACCGCCTCACCTTATAGTTTAACGTCACACCCATGACCCTAAATATTCCAGAATTTTCCAACGGGTTGGTCTGAAATGGGTTTATGGGACACGGGCCTTCTACCGAGAGCCCTTTCTTCACCAGGACGGTGGACGGTCCATGCTTCCATCCCATTTCAAAAATAGTACAATATCATGAAAGTTGTGTATTAGGCTAGCAGTCAGTTAAATTGGTTTTCAAATTGATAGCCTAATTTCTGAATGTTGAGACATGAAGCGAATCATTAGCCTTATAAACGTAAAACGACTTCAACAATGCTATCGGGCGGGCTTCGATCACCCACATGATCATTTTTCTTCGTCCATTATAAGTTATATTGAGCTCGATTATTTTTCAATACCCATGCGACTCAAAATAACCTATCCAAATCGAAACACCACGGGTAATGCCGTGAGTGCTAGTGGCCGGTTTGACAGGGAAGGGTGGATCTAGCAGGACCGATGTTACATTATGGGGCCTCTTGAATTAGACGTTAGTGGTACGACAGTTGCTCCTAATGACCTTAAGGAGTATGATGTATAATTTTGCGGGTCCCTTTGTGTGGGGACCCTTAAGCAGGTTTTCTGATGACTGTATTCAGACATGCATGTGTCCATGGATGGAGAAACTAGTAGATAAAGGGCATCTCAATGAAACTTAGAAACTTAGAAAAAGCAGGAAAACGTGCTGTCTTTAAATTGCTATTTTTGTCGGGCGCGTTGCGCGCAAATACCTCAAAAAATTCAAATTAGTTAAAGGTAGGATAGTTTTGTTGCCTGCTTAGTAGGCATGCAATTTCATGTTTAAAACCTTTAACTTTTCATTGTGATGACTACATATTGTGAACAGTATCCAGTGTCCTCCGAAGTTCTCATCTCCCTTGCCTACTTCCAGTGAATTGCCTCTCGTCTACCCCGCTATGATACTAAGACAAGAAATGGTCGAATTATTATTAGTATTATAAATTTCATTGGTTTTCTGGTATTTAGTTCGTATCTAACAGTGGCAATGTCCCAGAGTCTTACAATAAATATTTTCCAAAGCTCAGAAAAATCAATCAAAATCTCGTAAGATCTGATTTTAATGGCATTTTGATGTTAAATATTCTTTCACTGCCGGTTTAAGTCACTTAATCAGACTATATATGTAATACATGGATATTTAGGCCTACTTTCTATTTCAAGCAGAGAAATAAACTTACGGATGATCACTTTCGAAGGTGAAGGGTGATTGAGGATAGTGGTGTATATGTGTTAAATGTTCATGTTTTAGTTAATCCATGGGAGGGTGAACAGAACTGTCAAACCACATTCATACGTTCCCTTCTATTTTTAGAGAAACGGTTTTATCAAGTGTTATATTTTAAAGCGGATTTTTGTCATTTTTTAGCTTTTTGTTCTATTGAAGAAGTTTTCATAATGGCATACTTATTTTTTTTAAAATAGTTTCCGAACCTTTAATTTTATTCCCAACCCCCTCCCCACCTCCAGGATCTCCCCCCCCCCCCCCCCATTCTCTTCCTTGGCCACTTCCAGCAGGGAGTTGTCTTTTGACGACCCCACTCACACAGGAAAATGATCGCCGTTGTTATTACTATTATGTTTTTATTGGTTTTCTGGTATTTGGTTCGAATCCAACAGTACACTGTCTTTAGACATCCAATGTCTCCGAGTCTCCCAATAAATTTTATCCAAAGCTAAGAATAATCAATCATATACGAATGCTATCATCAAAAACTCTCATAAGATCCGATTTGCATCACTTGTAAAGAGTAATTATCTTACACCGAAACGGTTTCGTGTTTCAAGTTGACTTGTGTTAGTTACAATTGACAGTAATTCCTTAATCTCATCAGGGGAACCGCAACATCGCGGATTACCACAAGTGTGATCATGCCTCCATTCAACTTGGTAAGTACTCATTGCCAATGCCAAAGCCCAAAAAAGAGCACAAAGCGACTTTTCAATAATGCGGTGTGGTATCTCATCAGCAATGACAGAAGGTGTACGTACAAACTGAATTGCTTACATTTAGGAAGATCGGGCGACCCGGGCGAGCCGGACGACATTTAGTATGACCCTTTCATAGCCGAATTTTTCAAAATTTGCGACTATGTCACATTTCAAATTATACATGCAACCTTCTCAAGCCGTGGGGTATAAAAACTTCCAGAGGTTTTTTTTACGAAACAATTTGAAGTGAAATTTGACTTATTATGTTAGTGACAAGCATTGTTATATGTAAAAGTAACGTTCAACATCATCCTTATGAAATTAACTCAAAATACCCCTTTAGTTTGCCAACTTAGATGTGATCCAATACAATGTAACTCCTGATATATGGATGCTAGGATGGAACGGGGTGAAGCATGCTTCCGCCCCCTCATATTTCACCCCACCCCGCTTCCTACGCCTATGTTCTTCCTTGAAAATTTCGAAAATTGTTAGATGCGTTTCTCATTTCCCCACCCTTAACTGTTTACTATCTCCTTTCCCTCTATACATATGACGTGCAAGCTGTTGACGGCAGCAGGCCCAGAAGACCTAGACAACCTGATTTGACTAGGTGTACCGAAACATTGCACGGCCCTACTCTAAACAATGCAGTGGCAGGTCCAGAATTTGCCAGAAGGGGGAAGGGGCAGGTCAGTTGTGGCGGAAAGGATAACTATGGGGGTGAACGCCAGAAGTACTATCTTGGCGGAAAAGCACTATTGGTTGGCACGGAGCGTACAAGAAATTTTTTTACTTCACTCACCCACCAGATGGCCGGAAACGACACTTCCCGAATGAGAGTAATATGAAAAAAGGGTGCAAATATTTTTGTTTTTCACGTAGAATGACTACATAAAACTAAGTAGCAATGTCACATTTTGAGACTAGCACCTGCAATTGTCACTTAGTGTAAAAGTAAGAAAATACGTCACTGATGTTTAATATATAAATTTATACGTATCAGGTATTGAAAGTTACCTTCATAATCTCGCCAAAAGGGTAAACACAGATATAGGCGTAAGGACGGAAGGCATTTCAGTTGACCATGAAAAAGGGGACAGAAGATTCTCTGTCCGAAAAATGCAATATTGTTTAAAAAGACTATCTAAGTGGAGCGCCAACATCGAATGCCGCGGAGCGCTGACCCACAATTTTGAAAAACTCACGACCCCTCAGACAGCCGGAAACGCCATTCCTCGAGCTTGTAAGCAGAAGCTAAGCAGTCATTATTTCGTAATTCTGGAGGAAGGACCATCCAAGTGAAGCACCATCAGTTTGATGCACAGAAGACTTGAAAAACTGTCAACCCCTCCAACAGTCAAACAGCCAGAAATGGCGTTGCCTGAAAGCAGAGGCGTACAAAAGCATTTCACTTTGTCGGCAGAAGATTTTTTGCCCGAAGAATGTAGTTCTGCCCGAAAAACTATCTAAGCGGAGCGCCATCATCAGTTGGCGCGGAGTGTAGAGAAAGTTTTGACAAACCATACCCCACAGCCAGTCGAAAATGGCATTCCCAAGGCTTACAAGGATGATCTAAGCAGTCGCTATTCTGAGTTTTGTTGCAGGAAAACATTCGTTTGAACTTAATTTCAGCTAGAAAGACTATCTAAGTGGAGATCCACACTAGTTGGCGAGGATCGTACAGAACACTTTGAAAAATAGGAACCCTCAGACAGCCTGAGATGGCATTTTCCAGGCTGAGAAGGAAGATCAAAGCAGTTGCTATTTTGATTAGTAAATTACCAGATAAAATGTATCATTGGATAAAATTATCTTGTATCTTTTCGGGGAAAAATTTTCAAACCGAATTGAAAACATACTAATGTAATTGACTCCGTTGAGACTCTTGGCTGAATTCAATACATATTGAATTGATGATATTGTCTTTGTGACTACCTTGTAATTACCGGAAGTAATTGTGAAAAGTTCGGGAATTACTGAAGAATTTGTAATTCGCATTGGCACGTCTGAGATTGGGCGACGGCCTAAGATCCTTGCTGCTACACAATGTTATCTAAGGCCTACAAATTGAGGCTCTCCGACGTCATTTTCAGAGTAAAGACCTTATATTTGAGAAAATTTGGAATTCACTGATAGAAAACTCATGGTAATAGCACTGTTATGCCGATATCACTCGATTATCTGTTTACTTTGTCATTTCCAGAGTAAGGAAATTTATGAGGGAACACGTCTGCAGGAGTGACTCCAAATTAATGCGCGCAAAGCGCTCTGAAAATTTGCATTTTTGAAACAAATGATTACAAAAATGGAACTCACTCTTATTGAAGAGGATTTGGCTTTTTATGAGAGAAGAGTTGGCCTGAAAACCCACAGTGCAGTGAAATGATGTCACAAATGGCAAACTTCCGAATCTTTCACTTATCAAAGCCAGAGGGCAATCGCCCCTGCCCCTTGTAGCTACGGCCCTGCCGTAGCTACAAGGAGCAGGGGAGATTATGAAAAAATGTCACTTTACTAGATGGGTTGAAGTGAATCCTTCAAGAAAATTTGAAAAGTTGGAGGATTATTGACGAATCTGCATTCCAATTCAGTGGCAAATCTGAAATTGCACGATGGGCAACCCGCAGATATCTTTCAAAACTCGTTTTTTAGAAAATTCCTACGTGTGCCCGAAATGTTAAAAAAATGCCTGAAAAAAAGGAAAGAACGTCATATCTGAGGTTAAATTTTCATGAAAAATCAACAAGATTCCAAAAAATCGCTGTACACATTCGGGCAGCGTAAAGAGCTATTATTCGTGAGTTTTAAATTTTTTCACTTTTCAGAGACGGGGGAGGGGGGGGGGGGCAGTCGCGTCCTGCAGCTACGCCACTGGATTACACATTTACTAACCTTGGAGCAATAAACTGAGATTATGTCTGGTTGAAGACGAGTTTTGTGGGAGGGGCTTAAGTAAGTGGGTTAGCACAATTTGAACCGTCTGGGGTGAGAGGATTTAGCGTTAAAATACTTGGCCACGGAAATTTAAATTACAAAAAAAAAAAAAAAATGAGCGCTTTTCTTGCTTTCGTCTTCACGGAGTCAATTCCAGTCAGGAACTGATCTTCTCGGGGAAAACCATTTAAAGACTTGTTTCCCTCCCCCTCACTTCCCCAACCCCCCCCCCTCCCCAAACTCCGACAGATGTTGTGACGCTACTGTCTTTCGCACGGGCTGCGATCCGTCTATGAAAGTGGGTGATATAGTAAGTGTCACTATCTTAAGTGGAGCGCCACCATCAGTTGGCGCGGAGCGTACAAAGAAAATTTCGGCAAAAATACGCCCGAGATGACCGAAAATGGCCCATTCCTGGTTACCTAACGTTATCTACCAAACAACTATCAGACGCGTCTCTCATAACAAGGTAGAAAGACCTATGGCAAAAAGTATGGGAAAGTAAAAGTTGTCTGATTTCTTTAAAGCGGCTTATTGAGTTGGTACATTGACTTCAACAAATTTCCCAAACCTATTAAGTTTTCTTCACAAACCAATGACAAATGATCAAGCTTAGACAATCCCCATATTCTACATACGAATAACTGTTTTATGAGTGAGTAATTAACGGTTCAAGTCCGTTTTCAAAAATTCGTGACCAGACACTTTTTCAAATTAAGTACAAAACCGTTACAAGTCAGGACACTAGAAAATTCAAAATTTAACGTTTTCTGTGACTTTTGCACTTAAAACTTGACTTGTTGTGCTAACTTTAGGCATTGTAATCTGATAGTGACCCTTTGAGACTCTCATTTAGTTATCGATATCAACTCAATGAGCCTCTTTAAAAAGGGAACTCAACTTCTGAATCGAGTGAAAAGAAAGCCATTGAGCAGTGGCGTAGACAGACTTTTTCCGGGAGGGGGCAGCACCCAAATTTTCCGAATTTTTATCTAAGTGTAAACGCCATTTCTATGTGGACCTGATTTATGGCGCGCATAGAGCGCCGAAATTTCTGCCCTTGCTCAACAAAGTTTTGAAAATGTGCAGCTTGTAAATTTTGGGTTATGGGTTCCCTAGATAAGGAAATGTGAAAAGTTCGAGATCAGAAGCTCTATTTATTTTTCGCAAGTCCGGGATTGCACAGCTACCAAAGATCGTTGTTGCTATACTGTGTTATCTAAGACCTGCACATTGATGCCTTTAGGCGACATTTTTATAGTTAAGTGCTTATACAAGGGGAAATTAAGAATTTTTTTATGATAGAAAATTCATGACAATAGCACTGTAGTTGCCGATATTATTTAATGATCTGGTGATTTTTACATTTCCAGAGTTCGGAAAAGTTTACCAAACTGATTTATGGGGGAAAACGACTGCAGGAAGTAACTGAAAATTTCTGCGCGCGACGTTCGGAAAATTTTGCATATTTGAACGAAATAATTACAGAAATGGAGCTGTTATTGAAGAGAATTCGGAATTTCATTAAAGAAGAGTTGGGAAAGCCACACTTTAGTTAACTGATGTCGCAAGTGGCAAATTTACGAATGTTTCCCTTTTTAGAGCCAGGGGGTAATCACCCCTGCACCTCTCTTAAGTAGGCCACTGTCATTGAGTATCGATCATTGATTTCTTTATTTTGTCTATCTTCCATTTCCATAGTACTTGTTAGTCACAGCCGTGTTAGTCAATATCAGAGAATTTCAAGTTTCTTTTCGACACTCCTCGGGCCATTTATAATTGAATAAGGAATTAATTTATACTTTGGAGTACACTGTTCATAATCACATCTCTTTTAGCAGTTTAGTAGCCTTAAAAAAGGCCTAAATATTAAGTAATTGTTTATAATTATCAGTCATTTTCTGGATTAAAGTGGTGGCCGACTGCACGGTCAAGTGTTTAAAGCATCCTACTTACAACTAACTGACCTACCGACCGACCGACTAACTGAATTACTGACTAACTGACTAATTGACTAACTGACTAATTGACTTACTGACTTACTAACCGACTAACTGACTAATTGACTTACTGACTAACATGGGCGTCCGCAGAAAAAAGTCAGGGGGGCAAAATTTCTAGGTGGGGGCAAAACCTCCAAGTCACCATGAATTGACACAAAGCATGCGAAAATTTCAGCCCAAAATGCCTCCCAGATCGTCGGAAATGGCATTTCTAAAGCCTATTTTACACATTGAAACTTGGAAAACACGTTTTGTTCGGGTTTTTGCTTTGATTTTTATACGTTTTCTCAAATTTTTGATTTTCAGGGGGGATCGAATGCCCCCTCCCCCTTTCCCATACCTGCGGACGCCCATGCTGACTAACTGACTAACTTACTAACTAATAATTTTCAAAGTAAAAATCACTGTAGGAACCGTGTGGAGCTTAAACTGCGGTATAATAAAACTCATCTGGAGAAGCAGAAACCAAAGTTGTCACAGAATTAGTTTAAATCTTTCCTGAAGAAAAACGCTCCGGCGCGTCTGGCAATTATTGTAAAAAGTCTTTTGCAATTTTGATGGCATTTAAATATTCCATATTCTTTCACTGCATGTAAAAGTCACCATATCAGACCATGTATGTTAGAAAGGGATACCGTATTACCTTCTGTATAAAGCAGAGAAATATAAACTTATGGATGATCACTTTCGAAGGTGAAAAGCAATTGAGGATACTGGTGCACGTATGTGTAATATGTTCATGTTTTAGTTGTAGGGAAACCTACATAGAGACTAACACAGAGAAACAAAACGAACTGAACACATCAACGTCTGGAGTCACACTGACTTCTCTTTATTCCGTACATAACATATAGCTAGTCGCATGCTACTTGCCTCGCCCTACTAATACAATACTTCATTAACATAAGTAACTAAAAATACAATTAACATAACAACAGAGGCAGTGCGACATTAACATAACAAGACAGAAAAAATTCCTAGTATGACTCTACATCTCCCTCTCCTTATAAAAAGCTACGATACTAGCTTTAATTGCTCTACGTGGGCAACTCGTTTGTCAGAACCTTCTTCTGATTCTATAACAAAATTAACAGGTGACTACTGAGCTTTTACAATAAATGGTCCTCTCCACTTTGGAGCTAATTTTGCTGAAAAGTGTCTTTTAAGATCAGATAAAGGATGGGACTTGAGCAGCACCTTATCATTTACTGCCACTTATATTTTAGATCTTCTCTGATCATAAGGAACTTTATTTTGTCTTGTTTGCTTTTCCATATTTTGTTTTGCTGCAGCAAGCATTACTTCATGCGCTACAGCCCCCTGGTCCTGCAACACTTCCATCCATTCCCCCGGACCTTTAATGTCCCGCCCCAAAAACAACTGAGAAGGTGAAAACTTAGTGGCATCATGCTTAAAGGAATTGAGGGCAAACATAAATTCAAAAAGATGTTGGTCCCAGTCAGCATGATCCGGAGCGACGAAACAGCAGAGCATTGAGACAAGATTTCTATTCACTCTTTCTACCCAATTTGATTGGGGATGGTACGGTGTTGTAAAAGCCCTTTTTACTCCCCACAGAATGCACATGTTTGCAACAGCTTTAGACACCATCTGAGGACCATCATCAGAAACTATGGTCTTACATGCCCCCCCCCCCCCAACAAACAAAATAGCTGTCTTAGAATCGAAGCAAGCACTTTACCCGATGCTCTTTTCAATGGATATAACAAGCAAAATTTTGAAAAGTGATCTGTTACTACAAGAATGTTTTTTTTTAATTACCATCACGACTTTGTGGAAATGGTCCCACTTAGTCCATCGCAAGGACCTCCCAGGGGGCTGTTGTTACAGTAGACTGCATAAAGCCTGGGGGCTTCTGGTAGACTGGTTTGCAGAATTGACATACTCTACACTTCTCAATAAAAGATTCTTCGTCATTCTTCATGTTCTTCCACCAAAATCTCTCAAAAATCTTAGTTACAGTTTTCCTAATTCCCATATGGGGATAGATGGGTGAACAATGATAATGAGTAACAACATCCTGGACTAGACTTGTAGGTACCACCACCTTAGAGGAGCCATTCGCAGAGGGCCCAACATACTTTAAAATACCATCCTCAGAACGGAATCGTTTAGACACTGCTCCTACGTCAGAGCTAGAACGTAGTTTATTAACAACATCAGCTATGAATGAGTCATTCCTTTGTTCTGAAATAAACTTGTTCATGTCTGGGAAAACACTTTCTACCTTGTTCACTGTCTGTTTACTTGATGTCATAGCAGGAGAACATTTATCACAAAAATATTCATCTAAGTTATCAACTTCCTTTAAATTAAGGCCCAGACAAAATAAGTGGAACCACTTATCGCACCCATCACACTTAATCCAGTTTACTGTCTTAGAGGGGTCTCCTTTGCAGTCTGGATAAAAACACACATTTTTGTCATAATCCACAGACCCTACTACTGCTCTAGACAAGGCGCCAGGGACGACATTTTGAGCCCCAGGTCTGTTGTGTACTGAGTAATCGTATTCTTGGAGCTTTGAAGCCCATCTCACTAATTTGCCTTTGAGATCTTTACTACGCAACATCCATACCAACGCCTGATGCTCAGTGTTAACTGTTGTATGATTACACTCTATATATGGACGCCATTTTTCAAATGCCCAAACGACCGCAAGACATTCGAATTCAGTGGCAGAGTAATTTTTTCTGCTGGTTTGAGACTTCTAGATGCAAAGGCAATACCTTTTAATTTCACCATTGACATTTCTTTGGGCTAACACTCCACCAAGACCTGTAGAACTAGCATCTGTATGAATTTCAAAATCACTTTTGAAGTCCGGAATTGTAAGAGAAACTTCCCTTGATACCTCTGCCTTTAACCTACGAAATGCTTCCTCACAATCTGGTGTCCAGTCCCACACAATATCTTTCTTCCTTAATCTGTTCAACGGTGCAACAATATCAGCATAATTTTTAACAAATTCAGAGCACCAACCGGACAACCCTAAAAATCTTTCCAGCGCCTTCTTACTGGTTGGAGCAGGAAATCTTTGTACAGCCTCGCATTTTGCAGGATTCAAGTGTATACCCTCACTATCTACAATATAGCCCAACTACTTGACTTGTTTACAAAGAAGATTACACTTAGTAGGGTTTGCAGTCAGACCTGCATGTCTGAGACGTTCCAAAACCTCTCTCAAGTCTTGGATGTGGGTCTCAATATTTGGGGAATGTATTACAATGTAATCAATGTAAGGATAACAAAATTGTCTCTCATTACTAATTGGTCAACGATATCAACAAGATTTTGAAAATATTGACTAGCATTTTTAAGCCCAAAGGGTAGTCTTTTGAAGAAAAATACCCCCTCCTCACAGACAAATGTAGTTTTGTATTGGTCATCCGGGTGTACAAGGGTTTGCCAAAATCCTGCTTTCAAGTCTAAAGTGGAAAATACTTTTGAATCACACATTGAGTATAAAATTGACTCAATAGTGGGAATAGGATAGTTTGAAGGTTTCGTGACCGAGTTCAGAGCACGATAGTCTACAGCTAATCTGTAGGTTCCATCTGGTTTATCAACCATAACTACTGGGCTAGACCACTCAGACTGAGAAGGACTAATAACATCTAGGTCTAACATTTCATTAATTTGCTGTCTTAAACTTTCCCGCTTCTTTTTCGGTAACTTGTATCGGCGTTTTTCAACTGGTTTAGCATCTCCTGTATCAATACGATGCTGAAATAGAGTACAACAACCTGGCTTATCGAGGAAAACATCACTATTATCACTCATTATTTCACTCACAACATGTTCATACCCTTCAATCTTTTTGTTTACTGTGGGACAACTCTTCCTCAATATCTTCAGCTTTAGAGATACCGTGTTTTACTTGATAACACTGCTGACCCACCAGACTATCTTTAACAACATTAGTATAATTCCCAATCCACACTAAGGAAATTTAATTTGTGGAATGTCATTTGTCCAGTAAACATTATTACACATATCAAATGTCACAGAGAATTTCAGTAACAAGTCTCTGCCAATTAAGACTGGACATGGGATATCAGCCATGAAAAGTTCAACATCATGTTCTTCCCTGCCAGCAATAGAAATAGACGAAATCATCTTACCAGCGACTGTCACCGGTGTTCCATCCAACAGCGATAGTCTAAGGGGCTCTTCCAGAGGTTTGAAACAATCCTTTGGCACAACAGACGGATGTACAAGGGATTTTGCTGCACCCGTATCCGCATACGCCAACAAATTCATGCCATTCAAATTCAACTCAAAGTAGGCACCATCCAACTGAGGTTTACATGTATTATCCAAATATTTCCGATCCGGGAGATGCATCATGTCTTCATGACGATCCTCATTAGAAAGCCTCACGAGATTAATAGTAGAATTTTGTGAATTCGGACAGTTATAACTTAAATGACCCACCTCATTACAAGAATAAATCGGGGTTGCCTCGTAGGTGATCTTGATTTTCCAGAGGCAGGTCCTTGCTGTAGACTACCAGCGTCATTTGCTGAATTTGGGTTGTCAATGTCTTGGGTTCTCTTCCTACACGAGGTACGAGCGACAGTTATATTATCAGCAAACTGGGTTAGATCCTCCAGATTTGACCATTTGTGTTCTAACAACTTCATCCTCAATGTAGCATCACCCAAGGAATGAATCATTTGGCTCGCTATTACTTTTTCCATCACAGAAACAAACTCAGCATTTGACAACAAGTTGTCGGAAGGTTTTGTCGACCTCCTAAAAACAGGCTCAGACGACTTCCATATTGACCGAAAGTTTCTGTCGAAGATTTAGTCACTAATCTGAATTTTTCTCTATAGGAATCCGGAGTCAACTTGTAAGCGGTAAGTATAGCCTCCTTGACAATCAAATAGTCTTCCTTCTGATGTTCTGTCAGTACATGGAAAGCTTTCTGGGCTTTCCCAGTAAGATATTCTAGAAGTAGTGTCCACCTTGAGCTAGGAATATTTCGACTTTTCACTCGCCTCTCAAAACTAGTGAGATAACACTCTAAATCGTTTTCTGCACCCAAGGGATGAAACCCACGCAACTTATATTCAACGTTAGAAGAATTCGTTTGTGCAGGAACATCTCTTAACTTTGGAACAGTTTGCAATGCATTAATTCGTTCTTCCTTTGTTTTTAACCCCTTTATGTCTATGTGGTCTGCAATGCACACGTCCTTAAAATAAGCCTGTGGAGTGTGTTCACTGCAAAGCTGATGCCACTGTCTCTGCGTGTGTGCACGTAACCCTTTAGCCGAGTGGTGCAGATATTTTAGCTTAAAATAAGCCTGTGGGGTGTGTTCACTGCAAAGCTGATGCCACTGTCTCTGCATGTGTGCACGTAACCCTTTAGCCGAGTGGTGCAGATATTTTAGCTTAGCCCTTTACCGTTGTGCTCCGATCGGGGCATATTTAAGCGCCTCGGCAATGGTCGGAAAAGCGGACGTAGCCCGCCCCGCATCGGCTTCCGTAGGCCATTGACCCCGTGACCTCAAACTACTGTCCTTCTCGTTGGTGTGTGGCCGAATTTCCGGGTAAGCTCCTCGCAGTTTCGAGCTCCGCGTGAAACAGTAAAGATGGATAACAGCCGAGCTCTCCGCATGGGTCCGAAAGAACCCAAACAACGGTAAAGGGTTAAAATATGCCTGTGGAGTGTGTTCACTGCAAAGCTGATGCCACTGTCTCTGCATGTGTGCACGTAACCCTTTAGCCGAGTGGTGCAGATATTTTAGCTTAGCCCTTTACCGTTGTGCTCCGATCGGGGCATATTTAAGCGCCTCGGCAATGGTCGGAAAAGCGGACGTAGCCCGCCCCGCATCGGCTTCCGTAGGCCATTGACCCCGTGACCTCAAACTACTGTCCTTCTCGTTGGTGTGTGGCCGAATTTCCGGGTAAGCTCCTCGCAGTTTCGAGCTCCGCGTGAAACAGTAAAGATGGATAACAGCCGAGCTCTCCGCATGGGTCCGAAAGAACCCAAACAACGGTAAAGGGTTAAAATATGCCTGTGGAGTGTGTTCACTGCAAAGCTGATGCCACTGTCTCTGCATGTGTGCACGTAACCCTTTAGCCGAGTGGTGCAGATATTTTAGCTTAACCCTTTACCGTTGTGCTCCGATCGGGGCATATTTAAGCGCCTCGGCAATGGGCGGAAAAGCGGACGTAGCCCGCCCCGCATCGGCTTCCGTAGGCCATTGACCCCGTGACCTCAAACTACTGTCTCCCTCGTTGTTGTGGCCGAATTTCCGGGTAGCTGCTCGCAGTTTCGAGCTCCGCGTGAAACAGTAAAGATGGATAACAGCCGAGCTCTCCGCATGGGTCCGAAAGGACCCAAACAACGGTAAAGGGTTAATTTTCTCATCTAGCATATACTTGAGGTGAGGATAACGTTCCCCCTCTGGACTCTCGGCTCCATCCAAAATTGGTAAGATAAAATGTCAAAACATTCAGCTCGGCTGTCTCGCCGCTCCGGATCCTGCCGACTACGCCAATGTAGGGAATCCTACATAATGACTAACACAGAGAAACAAAACGAACTGAACACATCAACGTCTGGAGTCACACTGACTTCTCTTTATTCCATACATAACATATAGTAGTAGCATGCTACTTGCCTTGCCCTACTAATACAATACTTCATTAACATAAGAAATTAAAAATACAACTAACATAACAACAGAGGCAGTGCGACATTAACATAACAAGACAGAAAACATTCCTAGGACTCTACATAGTTACTACATGGGTGTACAGAACTGTCAAGCCACATTCATACGTTCCCCTCTATTTTTCGAGAAACGGTTTTATGTTACATTTTAAAGTGTGGATTTTTGTACTAATCATTTAATTTTCCGTTCTATTACAAAAATGTTCATATTAGCTACTTAAATTTTTACATAGTTTCCGAAACTGAAGATTTGTTTCCATGTGCACTCTTAAAAGTTTTGGGTAAAATATTACCCAACGAGTGCCCAACGTTGGTGCTGTGGTTAACCGCACCAACATTGGGCAAAAATACCCATTATTGCTGGGCACTATTGTTATGGACAGAACTTATTTAAACTTCAAATATTCAGGGCGCCGTCCAAAGTATAAAAACAGAGCGTCTAACCGGAACAGTTGGCATAACGACACGTCATTGTCATATAAACTATTTCTATCGCTCGTCACCCGTCACCCTAAAAATCGTCACCTTGGTTTTATTTGAATTTATCGTCAATTACGTCACGTCAAGATTCGCTCACGAGGCCCAACGTTGTGAGTATATCATATTTACGTGGTTAATTAATAACTTATGATTAGTTTTAGTAATTTACTTAATAGTTACAAAGACTTTCGTTAAGTTCCGAAGAAGTTGCGTCTTCGCTGTAGGGGAGGGCGGATCCCGTATGAAAGTATATGCTACGAACCAAGTGAACGATTTACGATTGTACATCTTACAATTGCCTGATTGGAATTAATGTAACCATTTCCTTTCTTTGCTTTATTTACTATCAATTTTTTAGCGTTTTATTATTTATTCGTTCAGTAGTAATAGGTTTATTATTATATTTCACGCACTCATAAACTTACACCAGTTACGTATAGGTTTCGATCCATATCGTGTACGACATTCTTTGGCATAGGTATTAAAGGGCAAAACCTCTCACCCCAAATTATAATTTTGGTACGAGGGTACCAAAATTCTCAATTGGCTCAGCCATTTGATTGACAATTAATTCAAACAATTCAGAGTACCAAAGCCTTTATTACACAGCATGAACGTTACTGAGAGTGTTCTGATTATATAAATTGAGTTTTTCTTAACTCAACTTGAAGCAATAAACTGAGAATGTATCTTAATTAGCATGAATTTCAGGCACTTGTGGGAGGGGCTTAAGTAAGAAGGTTAGGAGAATTAGTACAGTTTGGGGTGAGAGACTGGGCCTTTAAGTGAAATCTGGCATCGTCATACCGTCCCATAGGGTTGTTGTTAATGTGACCTCTGACTTGGATATAATTTGTCACACATATGGATGATAGCAGTGCGAGTCAATAACAAGGCTTAGTTTACCTGATAACCAACTTCCTCTTGTCATTTATTTTGGTAAAGCTAGTCACGATTCTTGACGAGGGTTGATAACCCATTTTACATCTATTTCTAACCAACAACTGAGTATGATGTTTGACCACAAAAAAGGTATTTTTTACCCAACAGCAGGTGTAACTATTACCCAACGATTTTTTTTTTTTGATTTCCATGTAATACCATTTATAAAAATTCAAGAAAATACTCTGAATCTTACACCGTTTGTCCTCCAGGAGTGGTTGGGGGGACCAGTGACACTTTTTCTAAAGTACTTCTTACCCTCTGGCGAAGAGCCCTTCGGCCGTAAGGACAAAACTTGACCAACCTCAAGGCCTTCAGACCATTTACGTTATTGGTCTGTCATGCATGGCTCCATTCTAGACTGGATACTTTTTCTAAAGTTGCGCTTTTTCTCAAAAGTCCCCCGACTCTCTGGCAAAGAGCCAGGGGCGAAAACCAAACAATACTCCTGAGGGAGTTCTGCTCCCAAATGGAGCTACGTCCTCAAGGGACAACTCAACTCATCATGGCAAAGAACATCCTTTACGTTTTCGTGATAGCTGTGCTTTGACTTTTTATAAAGTCCTTTTTTTTCTAAAAGTCCCCACGACTCTCGCACAAAGAGCCAGGGGCGAAAACCAAACATTTACTCCCGGAGGAGTTCTGCTTTCTTAAGGAACTAAACGTCCCCAATGGACAAGTACGCCCTCTAAAGGGCAAACATGTGTGATCCTGCTCTAGACTGGCTGAACAGAACAGAAGCCACACCCTGGATGCAGTTTAACGTCTTGCCCATAACATCCTCCCGACCCTGGTTAATAAAAAGTGAAGTGTGTAGTTTGAACTAATAATCCAATTGCGCAATTTGTATTTCTTGTCCCATTGATTACGTAGTAGTGAAAACTTTTTTTCGTATACGACCATTGCTCTTAAAGTGTACCTAAAGTCAAAAAATTCAAAAATATATATTTAAGAGAATGGAAAATGAATTCTAACAGTCCAACTCCCATTTTCATATGAAATTCCTGAGCTGAGATATGAAATGTTAAAATTTATTCACTTAAAACAAATTGGTCGATTGCGTAATAATTTGTGACTTTCTTGTTGTACAACTTACGTAAGATGTTTTGTTTCCTTTTAAAGTTAAAAATGATTTTATGACCTTGAACACTCCCTGTTAGCTTGCATAGCATGTTGCACAAGAAGGGCTTAATTAATTACATCACCTCATGAAAGTAAGAGTTCTATCACACCTTGGCACAAGGTGCAGTAACATTCGAAAAAACAAAGAAATACAAAGATTGTAATTTGAGTAGTACAAGAATGACATCACAAATTATTGCGCAATCGACCAATTTAATTTGAGTGAATCAACTTCAACATTTTATATGTCAGCTCAGGAATGCCCTATGAAGATGGGAGTTGGACTGTTAGAATTCATTTTTCATATTTGTTGTGACTAGGGAGTTGCAGGTCCCTGTTATGGCGAAGGCAAGACGACAGAAAGTATTAGATAGCCTATTCGCCCGGGCTTAATATCATACATGGTTCGTGTATTTGGATTTTTGTTGTGAGGGAAAGGATGAAATATTCCCTTGAATATTCTCGTAGATAAACACTTAGTGTATTTGTTATTGCTGATTTGACGAAAAAAAGGGGGGGGGGGGGCTGAGGCCTCGAAAGCTGCCCCCCCCCCCCCTTAGATCCTAATCCTAATAATTTTGACTGAAAATTCATTTCAAGCCACCTTGTCAGGTGGCATATTTTCAAATACGTTGGAGAACGGGCAGTCTCGTAGAAAATTAATTTCGTCCATTTAGTGGATATTGCAATATATTGAAAACAACAATATGTTTTCAATTTCGTTGCATAGCTTTCCCCGAAAAGAAACAAGGCAATTGCACCTGGTTGTAGGAGTACCTTTTATTTGGTAATTTTCTGATCACTCTGATAGTTGTTTTTTCTATTGAACTGAATCTTCCTTTTCAAAGAAAAACTCAAAATAACGACTGCTTCATATCTATTTACAAGTCTGGCTGTCAGAGGGGTTAGATTTTTTTAACGATTTTCTGTACGTTCCGCACCAACTGATTGTGGCTCTCCGCTCGGATAATGCTTTGGTCGAAAAGAAGTAAACAGGACAAGGCATGCTTGCAAATAATTCTTCGTTATGTGGCAGTATTATAAAGTGAAAATTTTATTGCGAAAGAAAGCTCAAAATAATGACTTTTTTTTCTAGTTACCAGCCTTGGAAATGCGTTTTCCTGCCGGGCTGTTTGGGGGTTCTCATTTTTTCAAAAATATCTGTGCGCTCCACTAATTAGATAGTCTTTCGGGCAGGATTACATTTTTCAGACAAGAAAAAAAAAAGAACAATCTACCCCTTCCCAAAATGAAACGCTCCCGCACGCTTGTTTCAATATTAACAACAAATATATAGGAAGTCAACTGAGTTTTTCCGATGGAAAATTTTCCAATATGCTCCGAGGGCCTTATTATGCCTGCCGATAGGCCTGTTCAGTAACCCCAACAAGCTACAAATCGCCCCTACTTTATTTTTCTGACAAGAAGATCAGATTCTTCCATAAAATCCCCCAAATCTGTCATATAATTTCCACAATAAAGGCAGTACAACAAATAACCTCAGCCTACCCTGTTAATTACCCCGACATTGTAGGCCTACCTAATTTTGCTCTTGAAAGGCATTCCCGCTTAAAAAGAACCCAAAATTTTCAACATAACCTTACCAAAATACCAAATTTTCCCATACTAGCTACAATATAATAATTAGACTAAGCTCCTAATTAGACTAAGATTTTCAAATCTTCGTTCAACTGCGGAAAAGGGGAAAAAAATTCGGGCAAATTTCTGCCTCGTCTTGAAACTACTTCAGTACGTGGGCCTAGAACGATTAAAGGCATGTTCTGGTGGCTTTTTGTCTTTGTCTTGTTAAAAAAATAAAAATATTCCACACCATGTCCTTCAAACCCTGTCATAATACCATTTTCCTAACTCAAGATATCTCACTTTAAAGATTGGTTACTTCTGTTAAAAAATACCTCTGCTCTTCAACAAAGCCACAGAAAGTTATGTAATGTGGGCACATTGCTTCAAATTCCTTTTGTTTTTCTTTATAATTGAACATCCTGTTTGTCCTTGAAATTTGATACTGTTGGAATGTTTGAATATCTTTTCCTGTAGATCTAGCATTACCCTTTAACATATGTAGAGCACAACCAACATTGATGCTTGATATTGTCTACAGCGGCATCATAATTATAAATAAATTGAATGCAACGTCAAATTAATGTGCCACAATGACGTCACAGATTTCCCATGATGCATCAAATCCCAAGAAAAATTTGCAATTCTTTAAAAATTTGTATCTTCCAAATGCTATACGCTATTGAAATGCTGTTTTCACTGGCACCTTCTGAAAGAAAAAAATTTTTCTTCTTATTTTGAAGTTAATGAATTTTGTCTCCAGAGCATGCCTTTAAATGCATAACCCCGGCAGAATTAAACATCGGCTTCCGCATATGAAACTTTTTTTTTTTATTTTGCCCAATGGCATACAGTTTTGAACTCCGTGATATAGAGAATTCAAGATTAAGACACACCCAGTTATGCTATTCTGTTAGAGTATATTTCTTTTCAGACTTTCTTCTCTGAATGCTACAGTAAAAGTGATACATATTAGATGAGATGAAGGAGATTGTTTTGTCCAGAACCAACTTACTCTCACAGCCGTTGGGGGAAAGATATAAAAGATATGGACTGATCAATTATCATTGTCAGGGGTGATCGTAGGAATGTATGAAAACAGAACATTACACAGATTCTTCAAAAATAACCCAACTTTTTCAATTGTCCTTAAGCCAAATTTTCGGGCTTTCAAAACTTAAAACGATATTTCTTCAAAGTAAACTCCAGATCAAGTCCCACCGGGAGTAACTTATCGCCTTTGTCGGGACCCTGAAATACTGGCTCCCTGGTGGGGGAGCTTCCACCTCTCCCCCTCCCCTCAGTCTGTTCAGTTGGACAAATCCTGGCGCCAACCCTGTTAAACACATTTTGAAAAATCGATTTTCCCTTCACCCTGATACGAAAGAAAAGTATGCCGCGCAAATTACGCAATATCATTACGGTAATTGCATAACTGTTACCACTGGCCACAGCGTCCATCATGATGATATGCACAGAGGCAGGTATGATGTAAGCAATGTGTACACTTGAGGCTAGTTGAGTTTACAATATTCACTTTTCAGACAGAAAGCTTCTAGCCTAGTAGTTCTACGTCTCGTGTTCGCTGACAGGGAAAATCTTTTCATTCTTGGACATAGCTTGTTTCCCAGTTATCTGGCCTTTGTGATTTGAATGTTCCAGCAGGGAAGTTGAAGGTCAAGTAGTGAGAGCTAGGCCACAGTAAGCTTAGGGCCTAGGCCTACGTTTCATCAGCGCTGCAAAGTCAGAGGTTACTAGGCCTAGCTTGGTATTGTACATACTTCATAGCCTGTAGGCCGACCCTATGTTTATAAAGACCCTAGCTACTGTAGGCCTAGGCTAGCTAACATTAAAATGCATGAAGCCCAGGCTGTAGGCCAGTTATGGTCAAGGGTAACGTTGCAGTGCAGCCGTGCCCATGAGAGTGAAGTGCTGCAGTAAATATTGATGGCACCTAGGCTACATGCACCCAGACCAGGGCACAGTACCCACCATAGGCCTAGGCCAGATAACCAGACAGAGTGTAAAAAAGGAAACAGAAATGACATGTTGTCAGGCTCATTGACAGGAACAGAATGAAATCAATTTATTCAGTATAAAAGGGAACACTATATGCAGGTTTGCACACAAAATAAGGTAACAGAAGCCATGAGGTGGAGTTTTAATTATTTGCATACTGCAGGTGAGTGAGAGCTTCAACAGTCAGACCTATTCTTTTGGTAGACAAAAGTATTGGGTAATAGGCTAATTTACATACATACAGGTTAGAGAGAGTGGTCTATCATTATTATCAGGAAGACTCATGATGGAAGTTATGTAATAGCATTTACATACAGGTGGGTAGGTGGAAGGTGAAATAAATTTGTAAACAAGTGTTAGCAGAAGCTGTCTGCTACAACGTAAGCGTAACTTTTAGGCTGTGTTCACATAGGGTTAGGATCTTGTCCCAGATCTTGCCGGTTCGTATACATTGGATTATTCCATTATATATAAGGTGTCCATTGTGTGCGCATTAAGTGTGCACACAATAGCAGTCTGCATTACGGTGGTGCGGTAACGTTGTACCATCAAATAAGAAGATTAAACGGCATATTTCATGTAATAAACACTGGTATATTTCTGTTTCCAACAGGTGATATGCAAGAAACCTTCAAGGAGTTCATCAGATCATCGAGCAAGTGTAAAGGATGATAATTGTGTCAGACATACATAGTCTTTTACAGACAGCCGTTTTATTTCTCAACCATGTAGGTGATGGGCTGTTGCTGGTGGTTTTGTGTTACTGGTCATGCTTGGGTGTTGGTGTGCTATTGTCAATGTTATGAACACGGCACAAGCTATAAATTGAGATAAGTTAGAATTCCCGACATTGGTTATGTTCTATTTAATTTGTAAAGATTTTTAATAACCAACCAATGGTCTAGGTTGTGAACACCGCACATGTTATAAATTGCGATGAAGTTAAAATTCCCGACATTGGTTATATTCTATTCAATTTTTAAAGATTTTAATAACCAACCAATGGTCTATGTTATGAACACCGCACAAGCTATAAATTGAGATAAGTTAAAATTCCCGACATATTCTATTCAATTTTTAAAGATTTTAATAACCAACCAATGGTCTATGTTATGAACACCGCACAAGCATACGCCATAGACCATTGGTTGGTTATTAAAAATCTTTACAAATTAAATAGAACATCATGGCACTCTGTTGGTTGGTTATTAAAATCTTCAATATTAAATAGAATATAACCAATGTCGGGAATTGTAACTGCATCGCAATTTATAACTTGTTCATTGTTTATAACGTAGACCATTGGTTGGTTGTTAAAATTATATAAAAATATGGTTTCACGTTGCGTTTTTTACCAATAACCAATGTCGGGAATTTTAACTTCATCGCAATTTATGACTTGTGCGGTGTTGTTTATCAAAATCTTTACAAATTAAATAGAATATAACCAATGTTGGGAATTTTAACTTCATCGCAATTTATAACTTGTGCGGTGTTCGTAACATAGACCATTGGTTGGTTATTAAAATATTTAAAAATTAAATAGAACATAACCAATTACATAGAACATCGTGGCACACAGTTGGTTGGTTATTAAAAATTAAATAGAATATAACCAATGTTTAACTACATCTCAATTTATGATTTTTGCAGTGTTCATAACATAGATCATTGTTTGGTTATCAAAATCTTTAATTTGTTGGTAATCAAAATCTTTAATTGGTTTGTTATCAAGTCTCTATTATTAAGTTATTTCGGGACATTATTGGTCAACTTTTTTCAGCTTTTATAGCTTCCAGAAGGCCCGAAGGTCCGGAAAAAAAAAATGAGTCAATAGCACTCCAGCACCCCAACAGCCCATCATCTACATGGTTGAGAAATAAAACGGCTGTCTGTAAAAGACTATGTATATCTGACACAATTATCATCCTTTACACTTGCTCGATGATCTGATGAACACCTTGAAGGTTTCTTGCATATCACCTGTTGGAAACAGAAATGTACCAGTGTTTATTGCATGAAATATGTCGAAATATGCCGTTTAATCTTCTTATTGATAGCATATTGACTTTGATGGTACAACGTTACCGCACCACAGCAATGCAGACTTCTGTTGTGTGCACACTTAATACTCACACAATGGACACCTTATATATAATGGAATAATCCAATGTATACGAACCGGCAAGATCTGGGACAAGATCCTAGGGTTATACTATTTGGGTGCATGGTGCACATTTTTGAGGGCTCGCGAATAGCTTGAATCGAACAATAGGATTTCCTCACACCAGGTCACAAAAGACGGCACTATTCGAAATGTTGTATAGCCGCTTGTAGTATAGTATAGTTGGAATCGTGCTTGTTCGATTTTCGTGCAGCATATACCATCCTTGTCTCACACTTGTCCCTATAGCGTATACCGTATACTGTTTACTGTATACTTCTATGTGAACACAGCCTAAAAGCTGTATTCCATTAGTAAGTTAAGAATCGAAATTATGTTAGAACACACAAACGAAATAGTTTTAAATGTCTGGCCTTGTCTACATGAATGACTGAGCTATGGAGTGGACCTCACCAGGGTTGTAGCTGTGGTGGAGAAACTGGGCGGCTGCACCCAATATTACTGTCTGGCCCTCCAGGCAAACATACGTCTCCAGCCCACCTAAAATCTGCCTACAGAGAATTAAAACTCTAGCCCCAAATTAACTCCCTAGCCTAAAGTAAAATGAGAAAAAAGTGAAAAATTAATAGGTGGAAAATGGGGTAAATGAGATGGAGTAAGGAGAGCTAGCCGTTTTGCCAGATCAGACAATTACCCAGCTTTCAAACTTGGCTAAAAATACTACCCTGGACCTCACTCATTCTCAAACCCTAAAATATGGTTAGCTAGGCTACAGTTTAGTACTCTTTTTAATGATAAGGTAGCTTGCAGGCTATTCAGCTCAATGTTCGCAGGCATTGGAGTCAAAATCATTTTGACCTGCATCAAAATCCAAGGCAAACTTCATTTACATACGTGGATTGGTTGAAGCGAGGCTATTAAATGTTATGTAACAGGTAAACACTTGTACTGTACCATTGGTTACTCGTGGTTTCACCACCAAGCCAGCTCGCCTCCGACCAGTTTGCCCTGGTTGTTTTGCCCCCCTTGTGAGTTCGCCCCCTTAATAGGTCATTTCGCCCCCAAAGTGGAAGTTGTTTTGCCCCCCCAAAATTCGAGTTTGACATAGAATGAACTGCCCTTAAAATAGAGTTGTGATGGTTGTCATAACAGTTTAGACAAGTTATGACAGTGTAACATGGAAAGTATGTGACAAAAAAAGATGCCAGATTCTTGAATACCACCACCATTTAGGAAAAAATACTCATGCAGAGATTTGTAAATGACACAGCTGTCAACCACGCTGTCTCGCTTTCATGTCTGTGCTAGTTGAAGTTTGGTGATTAATGGATGCTTACATCGAGGAAGTACAAGTGATTATATCGCAACTCACTTGAATGGACTAATCATGATACAGTATGTGTTAGTTAAAACAGTGTTTTATTTCTATTGTAACATCACTGTAAAACTATTTTGTGAAACTCTGACAAAAACTTACACAACTCTCCAGCAAACTTACATGTGCAGTCGACATTACCAACAACCAATCAAATGTCGAGTTGACTGGTATTCTCTTGCACACGTGCAGAATTAATACACTTTGACATATGCAATTTTTGCTTTTTTTTTAAACCTTTTTTAGTTTTGCACATTTTATCCCAAATTATTTGTAGTTCCAAACTAAAAAATTAATTGAATTGAGTATGGTTCAAACTTTTTCCAAACTTGTTGCAGCTACTTCTTGCTCTACTGTATGAAAGAGCAAAAATTTGTGACACCTTCAACGTGAAGAGAAGCTGTACAACAGGAGTTGATTGGCAGTGTACAGTATGTTATGTCAGAAGAACAGGAAATGCACTGCCACAGTGGTACAGCGCCAGAAGACAGAGTTTTGTGTAGGTCAAAGTAGTCGCAATCAGGATCGGCAACCGTGGAGAAAGTAAGTGCAACAGTGAAGGAGAGGGCAAAAGACCACCTTTTCAAATCGTCAGCAGCCATTGTTGGTGAAGTTTTGCTGACAGAAATGATGGGTGCACCAGTACCATCAATGCTGAAGCCAGAACGCCTAGCCGGAGCAGCAAACAGACTACGGCAGCAGTTAAGACCAGCTGATCAAGTAAACATGGTCTTTGACATTGACGAGAGACACATTCCAGATGGGTTCCTTCGTGCTGATGTTGCAGTCGGAGATAGGAGACACATAGTTTTTGCAACTGATGAACAGCTACCTACTTGAAACCTTGAGACCTACTTGAAAAGGCCAAAGCCTGGTATGTTGGTGCCACTTTCAAGCTGTGTTGGCCACCATTGGCCACCATTTACTCAACTGTTTTATGTAAATGCATTCGTCAGAGAGGTGAAAATTGCAAACAGGTACCACTCAGATTCATCTTGATTTCTGGCAAGAAGAAGAAGGATTAAAGAAAGATCTTGAGAGAGTTGCAGAACCTTGTGCCAGAATGTCGAGTCCGACAAGTGACGATGGATTTCGAAAAGGCACTCGGGACAGAGTTTGGATGGGGTTTTCCAGATGTACTGTAAAGCTGCAAGGATGTGTCTTTCATTGGACACAAGTGGTGTGGAGAAGTGTCCAGAGCCACGGGTTGTAGAATGCCTACATGAAAGACAATGACGTACACAAGTTCATCAAGAGACTTACGGCTTTGCCATACCTGCCACATGAGTTCATACCAGAGATGTTTCACTACCTGAAATGCCTGGCTGATTCCGATGTGATCAAGGGGGTGGTTGACTACATCGAGAACACATGGATCAATGGCTCATGGCCACCATCAGCCTGGAGTATATTCATGCAATCAGTGAAAAATAAACAACGACGTAGAGGGATGGCTTAACAGACTAAATCGTCAGGCCATGGAGAAATGCCAGTTGCCTTTCTACATGCTGATCGAACTTTTGCACAAGGAAGCCAGATTGATGTCAATTCAGATCTGTTTGCTGTCTGACTGTAAGCTGCAGAGGTTGTAGAAGAAAAAGTACAGAGAACTTCAGGGCAAGATTTTTGCCACATGGGACTGGTTTAACAATGGCGAGTTGTCAGCCAAGCAGCTACTGAAGGCGTGTGCTCACATTAATGGCCTGGTCATTTGACCCTGTGTTTAAGAAAGATTGAAAGAAAAGAACCCAAAAAGTAGCTCCCAAAAAGAGAGTTGCAAAAAAAAAAAAATGGTAGCTCCAGTGTAGTGTAATGTAACACAGATTAGAAAGCACACATACAACCAACACAGTCACTCATCGAATGAGCCGTTATGTACCTTAACGTGATAAGTTAATACAAATAAACAACTGGTTTCACTCTAGAAATAAACCTCATCTCATCCTGAAAGAGAATTACATAAGGAAATTCACCGCTAGACATCATTTTTCTATTAAAAAAATGCTTTGTGGAAAGAAAACTGCTTTGGAAAGATTAGGGGGCGAACTGGTAGGTCAAAGGGGGCGAACTGGCACATCTGGGGGGGAAAACTGGTCATTGCTTGGGGGCAAACTGGCATTTAGGGGGTTAACTGGCAAGTGGGCAAAACAACCAGCTACTGTACTATTGTACAACAGGATCCTAGTGTCATTCCCCATCGGTACATTCTGCCATATTTTGGGCCTTTCCCCCATGGCAGAAAGGTGCGAAACCTATGGTGGAATGACAAATTGAAGGTCTTGTTTGGATAAATTACCGGTACTCATTATATGCACAGACAAAAATAACTGTTAGGATGTGTAGATGATTAAAATATTTACACGAACATTTATACCCAGTAAGAAACTGAAATGAAATTATCCCCTTTTCCTTCCTGCAATTTCACCGTATTTCAGCCCATGCAACACCATATACAATATGCATTGTTTAACAGTGCACGCACAATCCACAGATGACAAATTCTGTATCGCCTGTAAAAACAGTCAACCCTTAGTATAAGTTAAGCAATCATTCCTTATGTTTGAGGGATTGTTCCTAACTTTGATCTCCTACCAAGTTCTATGTAAAATCTCGCTGTGACTGTTTATGGCCCATAAGATCATAACTCTAGGTTCATATTTTCAATATTATGCAAGTCACAACTTCCAAAGCAACTTTCCAGCTTTTGGAAGCTTCGTAGTTCTGCTGTACAGTCAATCATTCGCTGCATCGTTCACATGTACTGAACATGTGCAGTGTGTACCTACTGTAGTGCTACGTGTTCTTGTGAGTAAATACACACAGTCTGTATGCACAGTGCAAATCATGAATTGAGAGATTTGAATCTTTGTTTGGCAGACAAAAGTACGGAGTCCTAAAATGCATGCCCAATAAACATCCGACCGAACATAACGCGGCATCATGTTACAATGTACATAACCTGCTATTTAATTTTTCTTTCTCAGGTATATTTTCCAGATTCAGATATATTTCTGCTTAAAATATGGCCAAAACAGCTGCAAAAGATGTTAGGAACAAAAAAGTCACTGACAGTGAAAAGGCCAAGCTTCATAAAGTTGTAAAGAAGACTTTGAAATCAAAACAGAAGGAAGGAAGCTCACCATTATCATCCTCTAAGAAAACCCCACAAAAAGAAAAGAAAGTGCAGGTTGAAGGAACTTCCCAATGGGAGGAAGAATACAGGAAAAGAATGGATTGTCCAGCCCCATTACCCAAAAGAAATGACAAAGGTGAACTAATATTTAGTGATTGTCCTGATATGAGGCCCAACATGACGCCAAAAGAAGTCCTTCATGCAGGAAGTTTCGGTGGGACATATTTTAGACCAATTAAATCAAGTGTAACAGGTGAGTTTTTCAGACAGTTACTCATTATATGATTGGAGGACTTTTCCCATGTTTGGTATACTCTATAAATTTATCATGTTGACAGGGAGACCCTTTTAATTTGGGGTGGAGGGTGATTTGAGGTCACTAGATACAGTATCAAAAACTATAAACCTTGTGAACATACAGTAGTATTGAATAGACTCTGGATGGGAAAGATGGGAAATTTGTTCCTAATTACTTTTTCATGTCAAAAGGAGTAAACTTCATTGTATTAAGTGGGTGGGTTGGTCTTAAGTCACAGTGGTAAAACTGTCAACATCAGGACAGAAGCCAAACTTTTAGAAGTGAATGGAAAGTACTGTACTAAACAATGATTGTGTCCATTTATGGCACATTGTCATGTTGTTACTTGTTAGGACTATATTTCACATAGCACTGTATTAAAAATATAAAGCATAATATATATTTTAGCTGCAGTGCAACAAAGTTGTATTAAGTATAGTACACCACTCTAATCATCTAGTATTACATTTCAGATTTACAGGGTGACTGTATTAACTTTAGTTTTTCTTTTTTTTTTGGGGGGGGGGGGGGTGTTGAAGTTGGGGAAGGGTGGAGGTGAGTCAACTAGGGCTGTAAATGTTTAGCAAAATAACTAAACGTTTAACTTCAAAAATTTGCGATAATTAGCGATTAATAGCAATTACCTTATCCCATCCAAAATAACTTGAGTACGTAGTGATTGATACTGAATGTAATGCAGAAATAATAATAGTTGTTTTCTTGCACTGTTATGTCAAAATAATTTTAAAAATTTGAAACCTACAAGGTTCAAATATGCCCAGAATGTTCCATTTAACAAAAACCAGGGATCATCAGATTTAACAAATGAATGAAAAACTTTCAAAAACAGGTTTTGCGATTAATTGCTTTTAGCTTTGTACTAAACGTTTATTCCATGCGATCGTTTAGTGATTAATCTCTACACGTTCACAGCCCTAGAGTCAACAAAAATTGGGGGGAAAGGGCTTGAGTGCGGAAAAGCATGACTGTGAATTTTGCAGCCAAAATATACAACGTGATCACTTCAAAGTTTATATGGCTAATTATTTATTTGACTAGACTTGTGTATAGATTTACTGTACAGTACCACATTTAAGTGTCATACTGTTTACTGTAGCAATGCATTCAAGTTACTGTACTGTATGCAAGCGTTTAAGTCTCAGGTTGGGGCTGGAGTTAATGAGACGTTGTTTTTTCTCTTCATACATTTTTTACTTTATTTATTTATTTTTCTTATTTTTTCTCTTTTTGTTTGTTTGTTTTGTTTTCTTGTAATTAATCCTGTTAATGTTATTTTTAATGCCTCTTATACCTCTTCGGAGGATGAAAAGAGAATAAACTATAAAAAACTATACTAAGTTGTCTTGGGAAATAGTTAAAACATGACTTACTAGTACATACAGGAGATGCCCTGAAACAAGTAGTTACATCTTGTGACTAAGGGTGCATGAAGTCAAAATGAATCTGTATGGGTACATGTGCACATGAGGTGTATGTTCCCAATAGTGTTTCAAAAATTTCTCTTTAATGACTTTTCAATTTGAGGAAATGGCCATTGATGTTTTACTAGAAGACAGTTTGTTTGTTAATTATCACTTTGACAGGAAAAATCATGTACCTTATATAATTATCACATTTTAATTTATCAACTACAGGTGAGAAGTATTCAGGAGTCTGGAAGGAACTACCAAAGGATTGGCTCGAAGGTTTATCTATTTCTAAACAGGTTGGTGTAGTGCTGTGCCTTCTGGAGATGAAACTTTAAACCTAGTGAAGCTTGAGCAATCAACAACATGCACATTGTGCAGACCAGTGTACTGTATAATTGTTCGTGTCTGCGTATACTGTATATGTGTCAGGTGCTTAGTCAGGATTGTGTCACGGGGGGCACAAAATGAGGGAATAGTCCAAGGATGGAGAGAAATAAACCGCTATTTTAGGTGTTTTTTGCATTGAAGGTTGGGTCATGAGGGGGGTTTGACCCCCAACCCCCCCCCCCCATTGTTATGCCATTGATATGTGTGTTAAAGTGTAACTTAAAAAAATTTCAAAAATATATGTTACAGAGCATGAGAAATGAATTCAAACAGTCCAACCCCCATTGTCATAGGACATTCCTGAGCTGAGGTGTAAAATGTTGCAGTTTTTTTTACTCAATTTGAAATTGTAGATTGCACAATGATGTGATGTTATTTTGTACTGCTCAAATACAGCTTCTGTGTTTCTTGGTTTCTGGAAAGGTACTCAAGCTTAGGCTCAAGTGTAATCCCAATTTTAGTGTCATGGGGTGACTTGACTACACTGTCAAGATTAAGACAAATTTTGGTTGATGTAAAGGAATGGTTTACCTTTTTGCCTGTCATAAGTTTCAAAATGACACTTTCATACTCCATTAAATGAACAAACTTCAGCATCTAATTGGAGGGGGGTTGGGTGTTAAAACCCCATGTCCCAACCTTGCAATGCAAAAACACCTAAAATAGCAGTTTTTTCTCTATCCCTAGACTTTTCCCTCATTTCATGCCCCAAAACACCCCTCGCCCATGACACAATGTGAGTTAGAGGAGTTTTTGTGACTCAGTTTCTCACCAATTGGTGTCAGTCATGCTTGCCATACAAGGCTGATTTTTCCAGTTGTGCCTTACTTTTTTGTCTTCCCTACTCCATTGAGCATGCTGAGCACCAAGCACAAGGTTCAATTTTCTTCTGTATGACCAGGTTTTCGGTATGACCTGGACAGGAGTCAAACTCCAGACCTCCTGGTTGCAAGTTGGGTGCTCTAACCACTTGACCATGCAGTTGGTCCATATAAGTCACTGTGAGAGATTATAAACCTTGTGTGTGGGCCAGTGGCAGAGTGGTCTATTCCAGCTGCTGTGTGCCAATGTGTCTCACATGTGCATGTGCATGTGCATGGGATTGTGTCCCACTCGATGAACATGGGTGTTTTGGGGTACTACAGCTTTCCTCCCAATTGGCATAGGCTTGCCACTAAAACTGGTTCACCAGTTAATGAAGTGGCCAAGTGGGTTGCATGCCAGAGTGAAGCACCTTCAGGTGAACCAGTTAGCTAGCTGACTTTTGCCTTTGGCAAATCTTAGTACAGTAGCCATATAAGTTATAGATATTGACAAAAGAAACCTATTGATTTACTGTATAGTACAGTAGTATAATTTCAGCCAATCGTCCATTACCATTAATGCATGCACAGTCAGTATATCAGCCTCTTGTGAATGTCAAAAAAGTGTTCATGTTGGGCTACTGTTACAGTACAAAATGCACTTGCCCTTAGTTTTGAAGTTTAGCTTAACTCAATTGCTATTACATAAAACAGGATTTCCATACAGGAGTAGGGGATATAGGAATGTTGAAAAGTCTGGAATTTTATCATAGCTGTGAAAATGTTTGGTCTGGAAAAATTGCTGTATGGACTTGAAATGTGAAACTATAGCCATATTTTTTTGGCATCCTTGCTGAGTAAATGTGTAAAACTCAGGGCCACTTTGTACCAAACTTTGTACTTTCTAGAACTAAATATTTCCATTAAAGTTTTCAAAAAGTTTTGGGAAAATCTTGAATTTCAGTACAAGATTTGGAAAGTGTGGGAACTCTGAAATATAGCACAAAAGTATTATAAACAATTAGAATTAAAGTGGTGTAATTGACTAAATTGAACTGCAAGGGGCATGCATGGCTTGCGGCCAGATGGTGCAACCCATGCCAGTACATGTATACATTTGCCCCTTAGAACTCAATAAAGCTTTTGTTTTTGACACATGGTACACTAACTGTTTTTTAAGGATCAGACTTGCAATGGTGCAATACTGTTTTGAAATTGAAAGGCTCAGTTAGTTAGTCGGTTAGGGTGTTCGGCAACAACAAGATTTTGGTTTAGTCTAGCAGCTCTTGTGTCATTTTTCAACTTTGTAGGGTACTGGTTTGTATTCCTTGCTCATGCAGAGTTTTACACATTGTGGTAGTACCTACAATCCTCGACAAAAATACATGGGACAAACCCCGCTCCCCGTATCAGTGTTGAAGTTTCAGGACGCCTTGGGCTGCTGCAACATCGAATGGGGGAGTGGCGGAATGATGTTCCGTTCATTGCTTGTTTTGTCCCATCATTTTTGTCGAGGATTGTTGGAAGCCTGTACAAATGTATATGAAGAAGTTTTCGATCTTGAGCAACGTAATGACAGTTGGTGAATAAAAGTTGTGTCCTTTGAAAGGGGTGATTCGATGACAAATGTCTCGGTGTAAGCATTATGAAGAACAATTGATGCATGAGAAGATAATAAAAGCGGCTTTAAATTTTTCACAGGGAAGAAATGTAACTTATTACTCATTATGGACTTCTGTCCATGTTGTCTTTCTAATAAGGACAGGGAAGTGATCAAAATAAGGTACCTGTGGGTGGTTTAACGTCGTTAACTAACCCATTCAGAAGACCCGTTGCCTCAGGGTACCGAAGGGGGGAGGGGTCACTTTCAAGCGAGAAATATTTCTTGGGGAGGGGGACCAATCAAAACAATCATCAGGAGAGGGGGAGAACAGATATTCCAGATAAATTACAGGACATACGCAGCGTTTTAAATTTTTGAAACCGAACTGCTACAGAAAGCTCCGAAAGTGGACTTTATAACGCTTAATTTATTCATTATCCCGATGTAGAACTCGACACTGCTCCCTATTACTAAGAATATTTAATTAGCGCCACAGTTCACTGTTGACCTCATCACGATTAACCATTGACCTCCACACTATTTCAGTGACTGTCGAGGGTTAATCGTGCAGATAGAAGATCTCTCTATTTATGGGAAACTTTCATTGTTAATGGTTAACCCTTTCAAAATCTTCACATAAATTGTCATGTTCACTACCCCTAATGCTTACATATAGTTTTGTCTTTAGCCAGATTGTAGTTTGGATCATCGCTCAATGTTTATTTATGCGAAAAAAGAGAGAATTTTGTGGTTAACCGTTGGGTGTATCGTGAAATATGTTACCCCTAACCCCTAACACAAAAAATAAGATGGAGAAAATTCTCTGTTTTTTTTTTCCATTACAGTACATGCAATTTTTAAAGTAAATTTAATCTCTCCGTCACCACCCTGAGTACTACTTCCCCCTTCCCCTTCCTTGTATGAGCTACTTGGGGAAGAAATATCTTTATTCGAGCGCCCAGCGCTAATCTGACACGCCAGTATACTAGTCGGACAAATTCAACTGTTACTACTTTCCTGTAGCCTCAAAAATAAAAAGGCAACCTACTCGTTTCAGGGCATTTAAAATGAAAATTTGAAAATTCCTGTACCTTTGTAAAGGCTTCCAACAATCCTGGACAAAAATACATGGGACAAACCCCACTCCCCGCTCTGGTATTTTTGTCGAGGATTGTATCTTCCACTTTTCAATTCTTTTGCCATATGACATGAACTTGGAGTCAAACCCGTGCTTCCCATGTGAAGCTGATGCCATATACCACTAGACCAAAAATGTGGTCCCTAAAGACTCAGTAATATCACCTCTGTCAGTATTACAAGTTCCTCTACAAACTCCTTGACCTACCAGTAGTAAGAAATTAATCACAGTACAGTGCACCTACCAGTCATACTAGTTTCCCAATTTCATTAGGCAGTATTGACATACAACTGTGGGCTCAATTGGGAACACAGAGCAGAGAATTGTAAAACTTATCATTGACTAACCAGGTGGGATTATTTCTTGAATGGATGTCAGTTATGGTGCATTCACCATTCATATCTATTTCATATGTAGAACTACTCCATAACATGGAAGATGCTACAGTGGAGTAGGGAAAAAAATCCAGTACAATATCTCACAAGCAGGAGAAGGCAGTGGATTTTACTTCACTTAAACCAGAAGGTTATGTGTGGAGGCATAAATCCTTATCATATTAACCTGCTGAATTTGCTTAAATGAAAAAGGGCTGACTGATATACCAAAAAATACACCAGGAATCATTGAAACTGAGGAGTGAAAAATTTCAGTTCTTTTTTGTGCAGTGCAGTTTTCTAGAGCCAGAGGATTTAGCAATTCTTCTTACTCTCTTTTTTATCTTGGTGAATTTTGGCTGATTTCTATGAGAATGGTCACTATTTTTAAACTCTGTACCACAGGTTGCTTCATCTACTTACCATACTGATGTAAATACCTATAAGGTAAAGTGTGGGGGTAGTCTGGAGATGTGGGAGTCAAGTGGATGGATAGACAAGCAAGACCCATATGGCTGGTTTCAGTGGTACTGCAGGTAAGAACAGCAATGATTAATGTGTAAAAATATTCATAAAAATGATGATGATCCCCATTTGTGAATTTGTGAATACAGTAAAAGTCAGAGATCATTTGGGGGTCTAAAGATAAAAACCTTGAAAACATTGCATCTGTAATGTTAATGGAATAAGATTCTATAAACAGCATTAAGCTTACCAGTATCAAGTAATCAAGTAAATTGTCCTTATTGTTTTTGGTGAAGGTCAAAGGTCATCTTGCATCATACAAAACAGAACGAATTGCATTGCTTATGGAAATTATGTAAAACGGCAGTGTGTTAAGTGTGAGCTTTTTTAGTCAGGGAATAATTTAGTACAGAAATTTTGCAATACAAGATCCATTTTGTGTAGCAATTTTCAGAATTTGCATAAAGTAGCAATTTTCACTGTCATACTTTTCGTCTTTTATGCTGTACTCTGAATTATGCCCAGATGCTATTCCCCGCTATGATAACGGTGTTAAGGTATACGCTGAAACTAAACCTAAACATTGACTTGACAATTATATGGATCTGCAGAAACAAGGCACTGAGTACTGACTTCAATTCCATATGGGACTGAATCAGCTCCTTGCTTTGCTGTACAGTATAAGGTCCTCCAGAAAGTATGTCAAAAATATTCACTCAACGAACTTGATGCACTGCTAACAAACTGGAACACGCCAGAAGACAGTCAATACCTTAGTGGTTTTCTTCCACCATGGTAACAAGCAGTTTGCATGCTTCTTAAATCCTAGGATTTTCCTAAATTTCGAGTTAGCAGTCCGTTCCTTTAAGTGTTCTCAAGCTTCTCATATGTATTACATACAAGGACTACTATGGGTATTGCTACAGCCTCATGTAGGGTAGTCAGAACAATGTCAATTTGAAAGATGTCCAATATAGTCAAGTTTTCACACATTTCATAAAATAATTATGAGGCACGTGTGAAATACTCTTACTAAGCCCTTTGTACTATTTTCGAAAGATTAACTCCTGTGATTTTGCCGTACAATGCTTTTACTCTAGAGTTTTTGTGCTAGTCTTTGCACCATCCTAAAGTGTTTGTATATGAAGACTGTGTAGAGCCTAGGCCAGTGTCTTGTTTCTGTATCAGAAGTTTGATCCCTATGGGGAGTCTCTGAGCTATCATAACAGTAGCACTTACAGAGTGCCTCATACACAGCTGCATACGTTGAAGTTGTACCATCGACAATGTAATTAGCGGCCAATAGGTAAACGTAAAAGTTTCGTGAATAGGCATAATTACCTTGCTGTTTTGAACATACTCAAATGTTTGGATACTTTTTTGCTCTTTTTTGCAGTATTTTGCTCGACAAGTGTACCTGTACTAATAGTATATTGAATAGTTGTAGGCCTGCATGCAGTATTCCTGTTGTCATTTCCATTCACCCAGTACCGGAACTTTTGCTTGAAAGTTGCATTGCAAATTTTGCTACACCTATTTTTATTTGTGTCACAAATATGTCATTTTGCATCGCATTTTGCGATGCGATACCGGGTAAATTATTTCCTGTTAGTACGTATAAAAGGACCCTGAGAAACAAATGAACCCAACTGGGACCAAAATGTAACAGAAAACCACAGTCAGTATCCACACCGCAGCAAAGGAAACGGAAGTCCTCCACCACAGTGCAGTACGTGCTCGTGATCAATGTGACCATAGTCTATAGAGGGCAGAGTAACTTGATCTCAGTGCGGGGATTTTTACACACCAAACTTCCATTGACCATATTGCGAGTTGTGATTGGCCCTGGTTAATGAGCCAATCAGGGTGTTTTTTATATAGACTTGCTGTTGGTATGCAACTGCAGAGCAGGCTATGTTGCTTCAGCTTGTATAATGCTGTATTGCAAGGCATACATCTCACTGTTAAAGCTGAAAGAATTTAGAAAAGTAGCATTTGTTATGTGGGAAGCGCCAAGTTTTGAGTTTAAACATCTAATTACTTGCATTCTAGTGATAAGTTAGAACTTCACAATAAGGTCTGAGGGCATGGCAGCCATTCACGGAGGGCACAACGGCAACTTTGGCTGTGATTTTAACCATTTTACCAGGGCATCACGGCAAAAAAGGAAATGTACGACGGCAGTAGCTGTCGTGTCCCTCATTTAATTAGAGGTCTGGAAGTTTGATTGCTCAAAGACAGTAGTGTATCTGCGGGGGGGGGGGGGGGGGGGGGGGGGCAAAGTGTTCCCCTGACATCCCCCTGACTGGTTTGACTGGGAAAATTAGCCCAATTCTATCGGGTTGAAAAAGGAAAAATTAAGGAAAGGAGAAAAGGAGAAACAGAGAAGAAGAAGAGTGAAAGGGAAAGACATTATTTAGCTTCAGATAGGGGTACCACAAATCTTTTTTGTGTTTCTGGTTTATCAGGCTAGTTATTCTTTAACCCTTTCCCGCTCGTCTGAGTGTACATATTACCCAAGAATTGAGACATTTTTTTTAAATCCATAACTCTGTCACTATACACTCCTCAGCCTTTATTCAACCACCATATTATAGCTCAAAAGATGCTCTTTATTGTGAACTACTTTTGGTGGTGGGGGGGGGGGGGGGGCTTCATGGACAATTTTTGAACAAATCACGGTTGAGGTTGTTGTTTACATAAAAAAGGAAAAAATATCAAAATTTACGAATTTCGGTTAAAAATTGTTTCAAGTATCTATCAAGCAGGCAACATCTCTTTACTTGTTTTGGAACTACTGTACCTTCATACATCTAAAACATTCTCAGACAGTTTTAACTAATAGGGATGCAGGGTCTTGGAGAAATAGCTCCGTAAAGTTGAAAAATTGGAAAAATATTGCCGAAAACGACCTAAAACAAGTCCTCCTTTCAAAAATTCATTCAGGGATAACAAATAAGGATTAAAGAGTGATGTGGGTGAGTTTTTTATCGTTGGTAGGGCTTTGGAACATCATGAGAGCAAAAAAATTGTGTAGGTGCAGGGCGTGTAATAGAAAGTAATTGAATGTAATTAGGTTAATTGTGTCATAGGGTCTTGTTAGGATAGCGGTTAGGTCATCTAGGTGTGCGGAAAAGGGTAAGTCTCTTTGTCTGCATGCACATCTGCTAGTCCAGTTTTAATAAACCTTTGTGGAAATTTTCCAAGGATACTTGCCTGGCAGGCTATAGCAGATTAAGCTGTGTACTTGCCTGAGAAACTTCTCACTTGTCCCAGACTCTGGGGCATGGGATTTGTCAAAGCCTGCTTCATATAAGAGAGAACTGAAAATATCTGAGCCTTTTCTTATAACCTGTGGAAGTTTTAGTGAAATACTGCATGAATGTTTGTCAGGTTAATGCAGAGAAAAGTTCTTAACAGTTGTTTTTTGCAATTCCCATCATTTTTATCTGCAATATACAGATAATACTGTACCACATGTATAGCACTGATATTGTGTTGCAGAGAACCAGTAGTGTTAGTTGCCCTTTTTGAAACCAAAGGCGCAACGGAAATACGCAGGACTCATTTCCTGGCGAGGGACTGGTTAAAAAAAAACCTTATCTGGAGAGGCATGCCTAGGGGCAAAATGCATGAGACCAGTGTTTAGTTACTTTGTTTTGACTGCTAGCTACTCCAAGGCATTGCCAATATTTCTAATAGTTGCCAGTGTTGGCTTTGTTTTCAATTCATGTCCCATAATGGCAGGTCTTCTATAAGCACAAAAGTAATACTGTATTTGGGACTTCCATGCTCAGAGCAAACGGATTCTTTTGCAATATTATTATCAGACTTTTGCACAGACTTTCCTTGCTGTGTGAGGACATTCCATACAGACAGGTCATTGATTTTTTTTTGAAGAAGTTTCTGCATTTGACTCATCATCTCTTCTTTCATGCTCAGCTGAAGCAGAAGTCTAAAAGCTCACTAATATAAATGTCCAGCATCAGTTTGGGAGTCAAATGTTTTTGTTTCTGGTTAAAAGGGGAAATCAGTCCAACCTAAATTAGTAGACTGTCCATTTCATAATTGTTTCTAAAGCATTGTGACAATATTTCTTCTCCTTTATTGTGAAATATATTAGAAGTATCTACTTGGTTTACTTTGAATATACAACATCCTCATTGGTTGGTTCCTGTTTCTTTTTTAATGCACAGGTTTTACTTGGGTAGACGTACGAGTGATGACGAAAGACAGATTAGCCGTTGGAAGAAGTGTGCTGGGGTTAAAGGTCGCTGGAGAAATAATTTGATTGGCAAGTGTGTAAGAAGTGGCTGTGCTTTTGATAACAAAGCCATCTCACCAGTTGTACGACAAACATTACAGCATTGGGGGTATCGATTAACAAAATCAGACTTTGACAAAGGTGCAAAAAGGGTCAAGTAACAATCGGTTGGCGGGTGGAACTGTTAAAGAGGCAGTAGCATCTAGCACCCTATTGGATTTATTAAAATCTCAGGAATGAAATACCTTAGTGTGTAGCTTATAACATGCTATTTTTTGATGATGGTACAATTTAAAGTGGATTTTATAAAGTTTATTAGTATTCTTTACATTGTTTTTTGTATTGCCATTACCATCCTTGGAAACTTGTATTGTATATTAAAATTTTTTTCTTATTTATTGAAAGTTGCCTTTGCATACTGAAACAGGGTATAAAGCATTGTTTTGTTTATTTGAACTGCAACTGCTTCACAAAAATCATTATACAAATGAACATTCACTCTGTTAAATTGGATATTAGTTGGTAAAATACAAGTTGCCTTGGTTTGCAGAAAACTTCATGGTTGTCCTTCAGGAAATCATAAACTAATTTTAGTTGGCTGGAAGGACATATGTATGCAAAAAAATCATAAATTGCACGGCAGAACATGCCTGACTGGCTGATTGCAGATTTCTGAAATCCTGATCTAAACTACTGGCCTTGCATTTCAACTGGATTATCATCCCATGGTTTGAGGGACAGAATTTATAAGTACCAAAATCTGTTGAGAAAATTTGGAAAAAGTCAATCAGTAAGCAGAGGTCTAAAATCTGATAATAAAAAAAGCAAGAAAGCTGCTTTTTAATCCTTATTCTAACCATCAAACAAATGGTTGTCGATATTGGAATTTGAGTTATTTTCAACAGCAATGCAACCCCAAATATCGAGTCCTCATTAAATTTGATTTTTTCATACTATTATTAGCTCAAGCCAGCTCAAAGAGCTGTTTGAGCTATTGTGATCTGCCACCGTCACTCTGTCTATCCGTCTATCATGTCTGTTCACAATTGCCTTTAATGCTCTCAGGGGCACATTTGTTGATGAACTGTAACAAAACTTGGACAAATTGGTCATTGGATGTACAGTAAGGCTACATGCTGTGTGCAAATTGCTGAGGTCAAAGGTCATCTAGTGGTTGTTTTGTGAATATTTTTTGAAGTGTAAGTTCTGCAAATAAGGCTCAATGTCCTTGGAAGTTGGCCGGTAGCGGTTGTTGAATCTTGTACTTAACTTGTTTATCCAAGGTCATCGAGGTCATAGGTGTAAATATTCTGAAATGCTATTTTCTCCTAGATGCGTTGCAAACTTGTTTCCAAAATTGTACAGATGGGTAGCTAGCATGTGCTGATTACAAGAGAAAGGTAATCATTTTAAAAGTATTAAGTTCCTTGTCATTTTACCTGAGAGAAATTAAAGCATTCTAAATTTTGGGTACATCTGTTCCAGAAAAAAAAAATAGCCATTTATGACAAGTACAGTCCCTGTAGCGATTAGATTTTTTTGTTAGGGGAGTGATTTTCTAAGCATTGGAAGTCTTCACTGTGCATTAATTCAACAGGTTTGAGCCATCAGTACTGATGGTGCTCTAGTATCCACTCCATTATATTGTCAATGTTGTGGCATTTATTTTTACTATAAACAACGGACACCAAAAAAGAATAGATGAATGGATATATTGCTTCTGATTAAAGACTTTTATTCATCAGACACCCTCTGTGAAGGTTATATCGACCCCAGTTTAAGCATTTTTCATGTATCATATTGAATGGTGTTGACAGAATTTTAGGTTAGAGGCTTTAAAAGCCAAATATCATCAACAAAATTTAAAAATCATGATAAAAAAAAAACATCCAATAAAGGTTGTAACCATCTAATTTATGAAAAGGTAACATCCAAAGAATAAATCAAATCTTAACTTTTCAATTTTTTACTCATCAATCATTCCAATATAAACACACTTATGTATTTATTTTTTTTTTGAGGTAGTCAAATGTATTCAGTGTTGTAATGAAAATTCCATGCACATAACATGAGAAATAAGTGATAGACCTGCTCACTTAAAATTGCAACAAATATGTATTACAGATGTTGCAAAGTAAATCTTATGCAATTAACTCTCATACAGCTTGTTCCATTGTTAAAATAAAACAGTTAAAACAAATCAGATACTACTTGTGACATTATTGTCGCACAGTCCACAATACATGCTGTGTTTCTCTTAAATTAGAAAAATGTTTGTATGAGCTTGAATGAATTCTGTTTTCTTCCTTAGCATGTTGTAAAGAGAGAACTTGCATAGGAAAGTCACCTCATAGCTGTTGGAGCCCAATTTTAATTTTTGACAAAGTCATTTCATACAAACAAAGAAATACAAAGATCGTAACTTGGAAAAGTACAACAATTACATCACAAATCATAGCACATTATTGACTGATAATTTCAGTATACTATATTTCAGATCAAGGAATGTCCTGTGATCTTAAAAATTAAGCAATCTTTTCCAAAAATGCTATTTATGGACTTAATACAGGCAAATAATATTTATTCTCCTATGTTCACTAAAGGCATGATAGTCAGTGTTTTGAAAACAAATAATGAATCTTGTTTCAGGATTTCCAAAGGCAGTAGTTTATATATAGAATATCACAGTTAATTGCACATCAATGGAATGCCAATACAGTGTATTGGCCTTGGCAAAATACAGCCACTTTCATGACAGATAATCTCTTCTTTTACAACATAAATCTTTAGTTCTTTATTTATTTACTTTTTCCATTTCTAGTTCCATCTTTTCTATGATCACTTTTCTATAGGCACTAGTTTTTAGTTATAAGGTATTTCACTTTTTTATGTAATGAAATGTCATAAAATTTTAATCTTTTCTCTTCTTTATGGTGAAATAAAATGGACAGAGCCCCACATATTTGAATGTTGAACATTTCTCTCTGGTTGAACTGCATTGGGAAAAGAATGGCACTGAGAACAATACAATACTGTATCTTCCAAATTGCAGGCGTTTTTGTGGGGAGAATATGTCCTACCAAAACAACCAATAGCTAGCCATCTCCTAATTTTATGAAAGACATTTTACTAAAATAAGGATCATACTATCTAAGTGTTATACATTCTGGTTAAGTAGTACAAAGCTTAAAGCTAATAATCCTAAATGGACAGCTGCATGTATATATGTTACAAAACTAAATTTTGGGGAATAAAAGCACTGAAAATACAGAAGAAGTAGTTAAAGCTTAAAACACTTCTACCAAAGAGCAAAAAGATCTATACAACAATTCTCTAAGCCTCACAATCAAGTTATCTTTCCTGCGAAAAATTTAAAATCCATTTAATTTTCATGGAAAGTTTGCAAAACTTTCCAGCAATGAGCAATAGCTGTGTAACTATAAAATATTCAATTTTGGCATGATTCTTTTGAATACTCTTAACACTGCCCCCATTAGTTGCTCAAACGTTTTATTAAAATTATTAAAATTATTAAATAACTTGCTTAATGGTGTTTTTTACTAGCATATAAATATTTACAAGTAATTACTCTTATTATATTAATTCTAGTCATAATTTCAATTCCCAAAATATCCTTATAGAAAAAATTATAGAGTAAATCAGTGATATTACTAAGCTGCTCATGTTGGCGCATATATGTAGCAATCGAATCAATATTAACAATGATAGCATTACGCATTGCACAGGTTTCCAAGTAAACTCGACCTTCACTTTATGTAGGAATATGAGGAAATTACTGTTAAAAACAAAACATTAAATGTCATTGATGTTTCAAATTCACAACTATATTATTACAAATATTTCTATGGAAAGAGTGGCAATTAAAGTTGAGGAAGAGATAGTATGAAAGATATAGTATGAAAGGCATTCTTTAACTACTGCAAAGTTAGTACTGATCTTGGAATGAATTTTTAGAGAGAATCAGTTGTCTATGAGTTTAAGCGTCACAATTGATACTTGTTGTTAATAGTAGTTAAAGAATATTCCATGTGGGTCATCGTAACAATTACACATTTTTACTGCTCTAGCATAGGCATCATTGTCGGGGTTGGGGGAGGAGGGCATATTTTCCCCACATCTTGAAAATAGACTCATTGACTCTCTCAGTAAATTCTTCATGGAAGTGGCCATGCTCTCCCCTCCCCCTAATCCCTCACACACATTTTAAAAAAAGATTGACACTTATGCATTCTAGTAATAACCTGGTGACTTATAAGTACTGAAGATCTACTCCGAAATGTATACTCTATCAGGATTCAAATTATATTATTAAAGCCAACAAATTTTGTCTTCAAATATAACCACTTGTCTCTCTCAGCACAATATCAAAAAATTCTTGTTTCATAGCAGTTTTTAAACCATTTACCAGTTCTTCCCATGTGATAGAAATCAGTATTAAGAGAAATTCTATTGTGTGCCAAATCGATCATTAATAAGTCGAATTGTTCATAAAATCCCTGATCACTGTTGAAGGAATTACATGTTTTAGAGCATGGGTTCCCATTCTTTTATCAAGGCAATACAATTTTAATTAAACACCATTTTAGGTAGCAATTATTATACCCTCAAGTAAACCTCCAAAATTGCTGTTTCTAGTGTTGCCAGAAATTCACAAGGAATGACATATTTTTTTTACTAGCAATACAGAATCACTGGGTATATGTGATTTTTACTTCTTTTGAGTGTGATGAATTTTGAAATAAGCTCACAACTACATGAAAGTGCTAAGCAACCCCAGCTGCTGTCATGACACCACAGCAGGGAAACCTATGTTCCACAGTACAAATAGGTTATCCATATTATTAGAGCGGAGCTGTCGACTTATTAAAACCAAGCATTTGTCTGGCAACTTCCTCCCAAGATGTCAGACCTAGATAGTAATCCTTCACACTGTACAGGCTTCCTTGCTGATCCAACCACTTCTCCAAGGGTACTAAAAAATCACCAACTAGGTCCTTCTCCAAATATTCATTAATAAAGACATACACCAGCCATGTTGAGAAAAATGTCAGGAAAGCTTCAGCAGCAACTTGTCCTGATGAAACAAGAGATAGCAGGACCATATTAATTTGCATATAATTAACATTTAATAAGGTTTTATGGCAAGAGCAGTCATCACAAACATTTTGAAAGATTAACCAGAAAGCCAAAAGGCTTAGTGATTCCTTGCCACTGAAATTTAAGCTTATCTTTTTTTTCAAATTGACAGTGCTCCATAATGTTTTTCAAAGTGACAGTGCTCCATAATGTACCCACAAAGTATACATGCAAGGCATCAAAGCTTCCTATAAGAACTGGGGTTCTGCTCATGATATCACATCCACATGTGTGAAATTTTGCAGTATCCAAGACTCCAACCATGGGAAATTTGTGTACTTGATATTGAGATTTTGACCCCATGTGAACAAAAGTGACATTTGATGTCCACCAAAATCTATAGGGATCATTTATTCACCATGCATCATCTACATGTCAAGTATGAGGACCCTACAAATTACATTTCTTGTAATATTATGCATATATTGTGTATATTGGATAGTGGATATTGTGTATCTCAAGAATGGTACATGGGACTGATCCTATATATGGGGTGTGGATTGGTCATATTGAGTAGATGATTCCTCTCGATTTCTGTGGAGGTCAAAGGTCATTTGGGATCACGAGAGCTCAAATGGTAAATTCCTCAGAAATTGCTTGTAAACAAGCAATTTCTGCTGTGTTGTGTTGTGATATTGTACCTTTTGACCTCTTGTGACTCCCAAATGACCTTTGACCTCCACTAAAAAAAAAACACAACAAAAACAATCTTATACTCAATATGGCCAACACACCAAATGTGATGAGGATCATCTACTCAATATGGCCAACCCACACACCAAATATGAGATTAGTCACACTTGCCCTTCTTGAGATACTCTGTTCACAAGCAATTTCTGAGGAATTTACCATTTGAGCTCTCGTGATCCCAAATGACCTTTGACCTCCACAGAAATAGAGAGGAATCATCTACTTAATATGTTGACCAATCAGTCTTTAAAACGGTTCAAACCCTTTTAATTTTATTGATCTCAAGACACCTGAACAGGAAGTTCTCTGATAGATTCTGGATTAAGAGTGGTCAACTAGAGATGGCGAAAACTTGCTATTCATTTCTAGCGTCACGGATCAGTCACATGTACCATTCTTGAGATATTGTGTTTACAAGGTTTTGACCTTTTGACCTCTTGTGACTCCCAAATGACCTTTGACCTCCACCAAAATATATCCCGTTCTTTCCTACATCTTAACGCATCAAAATATCAAGTTTGAAATAAATCCAAGTTTCCTACCATGAGATATCGTGTAAATAAGGATTTCAGGGTTTGACCCCACGTGACCCCAAATGACCTTTGACCTCCACCAAAATCAATAGGGTTCTTCCTAACATCATAATGCATCAACATATCAAGTTTGAAATTAATCCAAGTTTCCTACCATGAGATATTGTGTAAATAAGGATTTCGGGGTTTGACCCCAAATGACCTTTGACCTCCACCAAAATCAATAGGGTTCTTCCTTACATCATAACGCATCTACATATCAAGTTTGAAATTAATCCAAGTTTTCTATCTTGAGATATTGTGTAAACAAAGATTTTGATTTTTGACCCCCTGTGACCCCAAATGACCTTTGACCTCCACCAAAATATATCCCATTCTTTCCTATATCTTAACGCATCAACACATCAAGTTCGAAATAAATCCAAGTTTCCTACCATGAGATATCATGTTAATAAGGATTTTGGGGTTTGACCCCACATGACCCCAAATGACCTTTGACCTCCACCAAAATCAATAGGGTTCTTCCTAACATCATAACGCATCAACATATCAAGTTTGAAATTAATCCAAGTTTCCTACCATGAGATATCGTGTAAACAAGGATTTCGGGGTTTGACCCCACGTGACCCCAAATGACCTTTGACCTCCACCAAAATCAATAGGGTTCTTCCTAACATCATAATGCATCAACATATCAAGTTTGAAATTAATCCAAGTTTCCTACCATGAGATATTGTGTAAATAAGGATTTCGGGGTTTGACCCCAAATGACCTTTGACCTCCACCAAAATCAATAGGGTTCTTCCTTACATCATAACGCATCTACATATCAAGTTTGAAATTAATCCAAGTTTTCTATCTTGAGATATTGTGTAAACAAAGATTTTGATTTTTGACCCCCTGTGACCCCAAATGACCTTTGACCTCCACCAAAATATATCCCATTCTTTCCTACATCTTAACGCATCAACACATCAAGTTCGAAATAAATCCAAGTTTCCTACCATGAGATATCATGTTAATAAGGATTTTGGGGTTTGACCCCACATGACCCCAAATGACCTTTGACCTCCACCAAAATCAATAGGGTTCTTCCTAACATCATAACGCATCAACATATCAAGTTTGAAATTAATCCAAGTTTCCTACCATGAGATATCGTGTAAACAAGGATTTCGGGGTTTGACCCCACGTGACCCCAAATGACCTTTGACCTCCACCAAAATCAATAGGGTTCTTCCTAACATAACGCATCAACATATCAAGTTTGAAATTAATCCAAGTTTCCTACCATGAGATATCATGTAAATAAGGATTTTGGGGTTTGACCCCATGTGACCCCAAATGACCTTTGACCTCCACCAAAATTATTAGGGTTCTTCCTTACATCATAACGCATCTACATATCAAGTTTGAAGTTAATCCAAGTTTTCTATATTGAGATATTGTGTAAACAAAGATTTTGGTTTTTGACCCCCTGTGACCCCAAATGACCTTTGACCACCACCAAAATAAATAAGGTTCTTCCTCTCAGTAAGGGGTATCTGTGTACCAAGTTTGAGAACTGTCAGACTTTCCCTTCTCAAGATATTGTGTAAACAAGCAAAGTGTCACAAACACACACACATACACACACACATACACACGCACATACACACATACATACACACACACGCCATCATGAATGCATAGGTTTCTCTTTTCATCGAAACCAAAAATGACTCATCAAGACTGAGAAAGGCAAACCACCACTTTTGTTACTGCAAGGTAAATTGAAAATAGATGAAATTTTTAGCTATATGTATTTGTGTACTTTAACACAGTTTCAGCAGTCAGAAGTCACCTGAAGACCTAGCACATTATCATCCCTGGCATTGCAGCACTTGCCATTGAATACTAAATCTTAGAAAAACATGCATGTTCAAAAAAATTTGTACAAATTTATAGTTAGCTTAAAGTGAGAGACTCAGTCAGGTTTTAGAGCTACTTTAGTCATATTCATATGATGTCCTTGCTTAGTGTGACAGAATGCTTGATGAAAAATCTCAGTAAAAGGGTAGACCTAAAAAGGAACTTGACCCTAGTGAGATGACCTTGTGAGCAATACGGCATTATGTTGAAAAAAAAATGAAAACTATCAATGGTTTGATTCATCAATGAAATGGCTTCACTCAGGACTGGAGTAGACACGACGGGACTCTAGGTGATTTTCTCTTACTTTCTCATATTTGAAAGCTTTTCCCACAGTATTCAACTATAATATTGAAACTACAAAAGGCTGGCAAAAGCTAACAGGTTAAGAATTTCACAACTTCAGATGTTCAGATGTCCAGGGCTGGAGTTAACTGAGGTTCCAGAAGTGCAGGGCCATTTCTCCATCAGTTTCAAGGGCATGCCATGTGAACTAGAGGGCACCAAGGCCATACAAGTGGTTTTATACTGACCACAATGTAATCTCACAGTAATAGGCACTGACACCATATGGCCTTGATTTTCAATTAAGTTTATAGGGCAACAAGCTGCCAAAAATATGAAGGCCATGGCCTTTCTGGCCTTCGATTAATTGCCCTATGTGTCTTAGTATTTTCAAGCTAGGATGTGTTATCTAGGGCTATAAGGGGTGGATGGAGGGTATGTGATCTTGATTGTTTTTTTTTATAAATGATGATTACATCAGAAGGATTTCCAATACATTTTGTCTTGAAGAAATGTGCAGGTCTTTATCCAACAACTGCATGTAACACAAACTGAGAATTACAGCACAAGGAATATGAGTAGTTTTTTAGCAGTACTTTTACAGACCTATGTAGCCACACCTGTAACACTTAAACTTAACAATTTCAGTTTTGCTGAGCCTAGATGTATAACAGAACTTGCTGTTGTGCTTGGTGCTCAGCATAAGCAATGGCCAGGGTAGGGAAACCAAGCCAGTGAGTCTTAATCGGTGCAAAAATAAGAAATAGTAACTAGTTTGCGCCATGCAAATTTCTTGAACCTGAACTGAAAAAAAGGCTGTGGCCAGCTCGGCTTGAACCAACTGGTTGGAAACTGGGCTTTAAAACTTCTACTTGACTAACTTGCATGCATTTTAATTTGTTTAACTATTTTATGATGAATATCAACGTGCATGAGTTAAGTTTGGTTCAATCATGGGTACACAAATAAATAACTGAAAAAATGACCATCCCAGTCCAATTAAAATCTTGATGCTCAAACATTCACTCAAAATACAAACTAGAACAGCAATGCTGTTGTAGCTCACACATTCTCTCTTGTCTGTAAAAAATAGCAACTCAAAGAACCAACTTTTATTTCTTCTTCATCTGTTTCCACAAAACCTCCTTACCATAACAATGGCAAATAACAGGTACAAAATGACCAAAGAACTCAAAACCCTACTGCAAAATCACAAGGTATGCTAAAAGTCCCCCTCAGCTCCCTCTTTCAAAAAGTGCAAACTTTTACATCAGAAAGAAAACAACCTACTGTAATTGACAGATCTACAAATACTACTGCGAAAGTTTGTAAAATTAAGAAACCCTGTTGGGCTATACAAACTTAATTAGGACCATTTTGGAAAAATTCTAAATATGTAGAATGTATCAAGCATATTTTAAAGTACTGCAAAGTACATTTAGTTTCTCCTATAACTCCATAAGAAACACTGTGTGAATTTGCACTGGTAAAATAAAAACATGCATCGCTCCTCAAATGGCTCTCCTACTGCACTTGAACTCAATAAGTTATCACAATTACTTGCCTTGACCAACTTGATTGATCTAGAAACAGAACAGATGTCCCCACTTACATTAAGCCTATTTCCTTTCTTGTAGGCTACACTTGACCACAGAATTGCTCCCAATTTTGTGTGTCAAGTATCCCTAGCTGCTCAGTCCATGAAAGCTCTCTTCACAATACAGTGCTATTATCCCAAGACACTGTGATTGCAGAAACCACTGATCCGTGTCCACAGGTGAGTTAGACATCAAACAACAGTCTGCTTGCAAGGCATTTGCAAGACAGCAATTGAACACACAACCAAGTAGCTGCAGTCAACACAATGAATAAACAGCTAACTGTTAAGCAGGCACAATGAACTCTGCTCTACATAAATAGCTAAAAAATTATGCTTAACACTCCTACATTGGAATGAAAGTAGGTGGGTTATAATGCTGTACTGACAAACAATCATATACCAAAATTTCAGAACGAAATCTTCACAAATGGAAAGGGAGCAGGCTTTTGTTAAAAAGTTGACGCCATCTGGCCTATTTTATAACCTCACACATGTACTGTGTACATGTGTGAGCTAAAAAATTACAGAGAAAGTGGCTCTAGCTGCTGTGCATGAGGTCCTGTGTTCAAGCAAGGAGGTTCTTCAAGAATTGTGGGAGGGGCTTACTGAAGGAGAATTGGAAGACTCCTGCCTACTAGTTGGGGTGGGAGAATTTGGTCAATTTATTATAATCAGCTGGTGGAAAATGACTTTTACATCTGTTTACATGAAAATGGCCCAAAATTTAGTGTTGCGTTGTTTGGGCCAATCACATCGTGAAGGCTAGGGGGTAGAACGTTAAGAAAAGAGATTCAAGAAAGAAGACTCGAACAAAGCTTTAAAGTTGACTAATGTTTATTCTAAGTCAGAAAGAAATCCCTTTCTCTGATCGAACAAAGAGCTGCCAGGATAGACTTGATTAAACACTGTCACATGTTGAGTATGAATTGATTCTAAGCAACATGATGAGTAACAAACTTCTACTCTAAACGGTGAGAAACGAACTTCTGTCTCAAAACTTAAGTTTCCTTCCTTTAATGTAAAAACTGATTCCTATAAACTACTCCAAGGTTAAAGGAAAATTCAAAGAAAGTAAGAAGAGCTGGTAGAGTCCAGCAGGCTTGGCCCAGCGGCAAAGGCCGCGGAGCTGTGCGTGTTTCTTGAGTTGATCCTTTCTGTTTGGCTGTCTATTTCCAACTCTCTCCAGGAAGGAAGTTACCTAAAAGTGCTAAGGTGGTTTCCAGACAGAGTTGTCTGCAAACTATGGGATGGGGAATCCTGAATTGACTAAGACATTCACATGCCTAACAAATGACCAATGAGAAAAGTTTGCAAGAAGTAGGACGCTGACTGGCGACCTCTATTTCTGTATTTGGGGAAGACACTGGCTATGTCACTGGATGGACTTCATCAAAACTATAAGTGTCAAGAATCTGACAGGACATTGAATTTATTGTGTGGGAACGACCACATAATGGGGCTGAGCTGTCAGAACCTGTCTGCTTGAATTCCCAAGGTAAACTCCCTGAAGTAGAATGTCAAGGGGGGTATTTAAGTGCATGGCGATTAGCCTTATTATTTGACATTAGGGAAAGTCTGAAATTTGTCTCAGACTTGTTCCAAACTTCACAATGTTGGGATCTCTCAATCATGCACTGTGTCCTACTCTTAAGTAGCATGGATGGGTGAACTTTCATGCATGCAACTTTAAAAATTAGAAATACTCTACAATTGAAGATGAAATGTCCCTTAAAGTAGGTACTGTACAGTATGCAGAATATGCATTACAATAATTCTAGCTTGGTGGATTGGACACCTTTAATGACCATCTTCCAGTAAGACCTTTCGAGACAGGTGGGCATTCCTGTGGTTTTTTATTTAAAACATTTATAAAATAAACTGTACTACATTCCAAGGCAGTGGCTTAGGGTAATAACAAGGTCGCCTTGAAGGCCTGCGGTCAAATTTTATGAGGATGGAACGGGCGATCCCCTGGTCAGACCTATGATTCCCAAGCATCACAAAACTGTAATGGTAAGGTCTTAACTTGAATCTGTTGAAATTTCAATCGGAATACAGTATCTTCAAAACTTTGGTTCACTGGAACCACCGTTGTTGTTAGTTGTTACGGTACTTGTAAAACTGCCAAATTTTTTATACAAGGTGAAGATCGCAAGCTAGCAACCAACTTGGCGCAAAACTTGTTCTGACTTTCTGTTGTTTTGTAGCATGGCCAGAACGAGTCGCCAAAATGAGCAAGCTACAGTAGGCTGCTGAGTTCGGAAACGGAGTGGAGATAACGATAGACACGGTTGAGAAAAACATACCAAGTCCGTTGGTTTGAGTTTGCTCCATAAAACAAATATATTTACAACAACGAAACATGTAACATGATACTCCACATATAGACCTTCACTCCGGACAACAACCACACCAACACAAGAAGACACAAGAAGGATTATAATAACTGACTGCTGCGTACTGTAAGATGGCACACTACAGCAGCCTAGCCAAGATAAATGAAGCAAAAAGTGTGATTTCCACTGCCCTTAATTCAAGAACCAACCATTGGCTATGGTGAAGAATAACAACTATAACTACTATACTCTAGCACTGCAGAGCAGGCATAGATTAGCCCTTGAACTGGACCCAGCATTACGTTCCTATGCTATGCACTTCATTCGTAGTAAGGAGTGACTACAAGGAGCAGATTATACGGTCACGTTCAGTGACTAGCATAGATCGAGTCACAAATTGGATGTTCCATATAGTTCTAGCTGTTCATGCTTAGCTCATTACTCAAACTTTGTTTCACCATCAATTGAAAGAAGGAGAAGAGAGAATAATGGCCTTAATTATTATGGGAAACCAAATATCTGTCAACAGAGCACTTGGGCCTATGTATGTGACCTAGCTATAGCCTACACTCCCTGACAAAAGTAATAAATGAAACAAATCACCTTCCCTACCCCCCTTTCAATGTTGGCTACAACCAATTTATTATATACCAGCTAGGACACAACATTGAAAGGGGGACAGGGGTTTCAAGGGAAGTTTGAGAGATAGTGAGTGCCTTTTTTCACCGTAGCAGCGATTTTTGATTCATTGATTTAGTCCGGATTGTAGCTATATGCTACGCCTATTTCATCATGTCGACTTTGACTAGCGTGGTTGGTAGGCTGGGCGGCTGGTCAGCAGACCTGCAGTAATTAGGCCTACCTAGGCCTAGGGCCTAGGCTAGGTACCGGGTTAGGTACCGACCACCGAACACATCCAATCAGAGTACAACACAAAGTCAATACTTTTCACTCACTGTAATGGTCTCCTGAATTCCTCCATCTCCTATATGCGTCTTCTCTAGAACAAAAGATACCCAGAAAGGCAATTTCTTACCGTCTGCGTGCGTCTTCTGGCTGTAGGCTAGGAATGTCATTTTCGAGTAAGCATTGTCACCGAATGAAGTCTGCCCTGATACTGTCCGTATTACATGCATGTTGTGTTATGTGACAGCTGCATGCAATCTGCACCGACGTTCAGTGCTCGACCAGCTGATTTGCCGAAATCCCCTGGACTGCTCAAACAAAAGTTCAGCCCGTTTAGCCAATGACAACAAGACATTCGTTGGAACGCCAGAAAGAAAGGTTGGTTATTGAAAGCATATTGCTACTGTACATCTAAGAGCCAAGTGTAGGTTTATGTTTAGATGAACATATCCTAGGGTTGCATTGCATTCTGGTAAAATTTTTGTTCATTTCCCACTACGATGGTTGAGATACAGGGTAATAACAATTGAATGTGACATTTTTCTTCGTAGATGGAAATTTAATTTCATTGGTACTGTAGCTGATGGTTCTGGTTCTGGTTGGATGCTACAAAGCAGTTCTCCACAAACGGAACATACGGGAGCATATCCCAAAATAGCAGCTGTATTAATGCGTCCGTTTGTTCGCCCTCAGATAGAGTCCCTAAAAGGAGCACTTTTTTGATATGTTATGGAATGAGCTGGGGTTTTCTGTAAGTTTCTTGTGAAAGTATATTAAATGAAATGCCACTGGTGAAAAAATGGGCTTAATTGAAGCAATTTTGTGGAAATCATGGGCCTTAGAAGCTGGCGGAGGCATACCGAGATTTTAGTGAAAAACAAGGCTCGGAAAAGGTGGTTTGAACTTTGAGGTGAAATAGCAAAAATCTTCACGGTCATGATATGGTAAATTGAAAGTGCCATGAATGGCCAACTTGTCAGCTTTCATATGAGGGGTAGCTTGGCGCTTGCGAAAACTTCGACAAGCTTTAAAGGCAGGCATTCGTCACCCTAAACTACAGTTTCAGTATGCGTATATCAAAACTCTCAATTGGTACAGCTTGTGGCATTACATTCAAACAATGCATCATAGCTAAATTACACAGCATAGGCACTGAGAGTGTCTTGATTACACATTATGGACTTGTATGGCCACTAGGACAAGCAATGAAGCAATAAACTAGGCTTGTGTCTGGATAAAGATGAGTTTAAGATAAATGTGGGAGGGGCTAGAAGTAAGTAGTTTGGGAGAACTGGAACTGTTTGGGATGATAAAAATATGCCTTTAAGAGACCCGTTTACTTTTTGGATTTAGTGTGTAAATTGGAGGAATTAATTGTGGTATGCTCCCATACGGTTGTAGGTGTGTAACGGCTAGCGGACAAGTCAATTAGATCGAATTAATAGATTCAGATCTCCTCAAAGATGTCAATTTCAATTTACATATTTGATTTCTAATAGTTTCAATATATGGGGAGTAATTACGGCTGAGGGTAAGCAATTCCACTCTGTCACTGTCCTAGGAATAAAAGAGAACTTATAACAGTCCTTTTTTACAGCAGGGAGATGAAAGGAGATCGACGAAGACTTGCGAGTGGAGATTTCATTATTGTCGGGCTTAAAAATATATCCGTTTAGATCAAATGGCAACTTTATAAGTGATGGAGAGACTTGTATACAGTAAGCTCAACCTTGCACTGGTCCTTCGTTCCTCCAAAGTAGACCAGTTTAAGTCAGCAAGCATTGATGATACACTACTTTTACGCCCTTGGTCTTTACAGACGAATCTGGCAGCTCTGCGTTGCCCTGCTTCAAGCTTGTTTATATGCTCCTGATGGTACGTAAGGATCCCAAATACTTGAGCAGTACTCCAATCTTGGTCTAACAAGGGATTTATAAGCAGCTTCCTTAACTTTTGGGGAACAACTGTACAGGCTACGACGTAACAAGCCAATGACTCTGTTTGCTTTGGAAGTTATTCCGTTTATGTGATCGGCCCAGCTTAATTTACTGTTAATAGAGTGGCGGATTTAGGGGGGTGACTAGGGTGGCTAGCCACCCCCCTTTTTTGACCAAAAAAAAATAATAAAAAGTATGCATTGTTTTCACATGCTATCGTCTTCCTATTATTATTTCCTATGGAACGCGAACAAAAATTTTAAAAGTACATGTTTAAAAGTGAATTAATTAAAATGTTAAATTCAGCAACACCAAAGACTAATTTATTTCTGGCAGTCTGGTACGAACATAGAAAAGAGCTTGAAGGCGCAACCGTATTACAGGCGAAATACTTATTTTTTCTGAAATATTTAGAACCCAAATCCTAGCCACCCTCTTTTTAAAACCCCAGATCCGCCACTGTAATATCCACTCCAAGATAAGTATGGCTGGGAACTGTTTGTAGAAACTATTGTTCATTTCATAAGCAGTTAATAGAGGTTTCTTTTTATGAGTAACACGCATAGCAAAGCACTTAGAAACATTAAATTTCATTTGCCATTTAGATTTCCATTTGCAGAGACTATTTATATCATTTTGTAGCGAGATACTATCTTCCATTGAAGTAATTTCGCGATACAGGATACAATCGTCTGCTAAAAGTCGAACTTGGGATGATAATCCATCAGGTAGGCCATTAAGGTAAAAGATAAAAAGTAAGGGGCCCAGCACTGTACCCTGAGGGACTCCAGAGGTAACAGCTATAGATGAAGATGTAGCACCGTCAAGAACTACTTGTTGCGTCCTTTGAGTGAGAAAGTTCTTAATCCAAGTGTGAAGAGTGCCCGGAATACCAAAATGTTCTAACTTTAACATTGAAGTCTTTGGTGTGGGACTAGCTAGGTCAAAAGTTTTGCTGAAATCCAGAATTATATGACATCAACCTGACCTTGTTTGTCTAAAATTTTGGCAAGGCCATCTATAGTTAAGGCAAGTTGGGTTTCACAGGAGCGACCCTTGCGGAAGCCATGTTGCTCATCGTTAAAGGGAATGTTTAAGCAAAAATTTAATTTTCATATGTGAAAAAGGAACCAAAACTACACTGTGTGGTAAAAGTTCCATTCATTAAGGACAAACAGTTGAGGTCACCGCGAACATGCAATGGCAGTCATACCACTCCCAATATTACGCGACCGAGTAACAGCTGAGCGTACATTACTGTGCAGAAGTCGTCACTCACCACTTGTTATTGACTTCTTAGCGATCTTTGTGGTGAGGAAAGTGGACGAAGGGGCATCGGGTGGGGGAGGGGACTGCAGAGAATGTTCGAGGTTTTAAAAATTAGCACAATAAGCCTTTTAGAGAGCCATACATGGGCAGACTGAGAACCCAAAAGGTGTACGTTACTCTATACATGTGCATTATGAAATTGTGAAGTTAAAGCAGTTCCATGGACTGAGTGGGTATTGAACAGCTTAAAAGTTAAAACCATGGAAAATGACAAAAGAAAATAAAAATATAGCCTCCTTTTAAACTTGATGCTCTCTTAATTTAATCACCTCTTTAAATCACGAAAATCAAAAATAATTACTTCAATGTTAAAAATTACATTGCTTTACTTAAAAATAAAGATTAAAAAATAATTGCTGCACTTGATATTGTAAAAATAATTATTGTATGTCATACAGTCATACTAACAGCCCCCAGCTAGTCTCTCAAAAAATTATTTAACGCCCTTGAAACACTCTTTTAACCCATACTAGTACCCCTACCAGATATCTATGTATCCATACCCGTAACCCTTCCCCCTTCAAACCCCTCAGTCTCACCGGAACAATCTCTATCATGACAAGTTGTAGTCTAGCACTCTGCGTTTAAATTTTATTGACTCAGTACAGTTCAAAGTGGGTGAAAGTGCTGAAAGCTTCAAGAACTTAAGGCCTACAATTAAGAGTTTAATGTGGAAAGTACAGTATATGCTCAGCTATAATAATGTTTATTGACACAGCACCAAATCAGTGAAGGTCTAAAAATGGTTACACTAGTGATGAAGATTTTGCGACCGGCCCAATCAACTCACACTCGATCCCCCCTTTCCCTATTTGAAAGTCACTCTTTGCAGGGAGTTGGTGTTTAGTGCAACTCCCTGTCCATGCATCAGTTAATTACCTCAACAAAATGAATAAACAACAAACAAAATATGATTGTGCTACAGTATTCAAACAATATAAAAAAACAATAGCGACCATGCAAGGCGTACGGGGTAGGCCATATTTTCTATCAGGGGGCAAAAACATTTTTGCCCAAATAGTGTCACTCCCTTTATCAAGTTTTCCCCATGTTCTGTCCGAATAGACAACCGGTTTTGTCCGAATTGGGAGGGCGAGTGCCCCCTGCACCCCGCCTCGTTTGCCTTAGACAGTGACAATGTAATGAGTCAAAATAAATGTGGTTTAACCAAAACAACAAGTAAATGATGTTAAGTGTAGGCCTACTTGACCAAAATTGCAACGAAGAGCATTAAAATGGTGCACAGCAGCCTGTTGAAAACAGCAAGAGTTGTCTAAATATGCTTTATCAAATAACCAAAACCGTCCCGAATCCACGGGGACCTTTACTGGCCCCAATGATGATGCGAACCATCAACAAGTTTTTCCTGTGATTGAAAATCATGAGGTCACGTACCCATCCACCTGTCTACTAATGAGCCTTGTTATTTGCATATTTTTTTGTTTCTACCTATCCATTTATTAGAGAAATGTTCTTTGGCAATCTTTAAACTATCCATTGGTACAATTGATAGCCGCACACGGTGGCATTTTTGTTGCTAAATTGCCCAATTTCGTATGAAGTCTTGCTAACTGCGTAGCTTTATTGTACTTTAGTGGTTGCAAGTGCGATAACGTAATCTGTGTTTTGGGAGTGATAAGATGGCGGCACGGTGACTTTAAAAATATTGTTACAAGCGCTTTCCAGGTTTATTATAGAGATCGGTGATATGATGTCATATACGCTTGCTTCAAGTTGACTTTTTGTTGAAAATGTGAAAACTTTACGAGCTCATATCTTGAGAACTACACATCGGATTCCAATGCAAATTTCACCCAAATGCTTATGTTTTTTCAAATGAGCCGTGATACTAGTAAAAATATTATGTTCAAGAAGCTTGCACGGAATCGATGTTAGCGAAACAGGTCGGCATGGGTGGCGCCAGCGGGGGGACCGGGGGGACCATGGCCTCCCGTCGGGTAACACTGCCCCCCCCCCCCCCGGTCGGGGAAGGTCGGCGGTTTCGTCGGGGAGGCCTAAAAGCTAGAAAAAAATAATAAAAATCCCCACAAGGACTGTTACTAGATGGGCGATCTAGAACATATTTTTTGTTTTGAAATGCTATTTTAAAATATATCGGAATCGATTTTGAATCACTTCTTAACTCTGTTAAATCCAATTCTTTGTGCCTTTTCCTATCCCTTCCCCCGTCGGGTAAGGGGGGCAAGTTTTCGGGAAGGTCTAAACATGAAAAAACGTAAAGGACTGAAGTTACTGGATGGATGACCATGATTTTTTTCTTTTTAAACTATTTTTTCTTCTGTAGCGCTATTTAAATGCATATCTGAATCGGTCACTTCTTACTAGCTCTTCTATCTCTCATCCCATCTTCAATCCGTGCGCGCAAGGTCATGCCTCCGTCGGGGACGGGCTACCCACCCCCTTTTGTTGAGAAAATCCAATTTCATCTGGGATCCTTCATCTACAGACCTACGATAAAAGATGTGGGTCTGTAGTCACTCGGACGACCTCCAAGTTGATCTTGCTTACTAGAAGATCATATTCTTCAAGGAAACTCACAATTCCGAATTCTCCTTACAAAAAACGGACTAGGGGTTGTTCATGTGCGTGCAGTAGCCAATGGCCTGCCATCTGGCCTGCCCGGGTAGCCGAATTTCTCACAAAGGTAATGAATATCGGCCATGTCGTTTTCAGCTACACATAATTACGGAAGCCGAGAGCGGCGCGGTAGGGAGAAAACGCAAATCGATTTCTCTGTACCATGAATTCCAACAAAAGTGAAGAGGGCGTACTTCAAGATCGTTTTGTTATAGCATATGAATTATTGAGTATCCTCAAAAAAATGGACGAGTCTCAATGCTACAAGAAAACAGTCTTTCAGACAAGCATAATGTAATTTTACCGTCTTTAGAACAAACAAGAAAATCATGATGCAGGGAAACAAGTTTTTATGTATTTAGTGCAAAGAGCACGGGACTCCAAGATTTATAAAAAGGGCTATTCCAGGTAACGAAAACGAGCATGTATTCGAAAAAACGTTCAAGCTGACTTTTCTGCTCGAGTACGGTAATCATTTTCGAGAGCCATCATGTTAAAGTGCACCTCAAGTCAAAAAATTCAAAAATATATATTGAAGAAAATGAAAAATGAATTCTAACAGTCCAACTCCCATCTTCATATGACATTCCTGAGCTGAGATATAAAATGTTGAAGTTTATTCACTTAAACTGGCAAATTGGTCTATTGCGCAATAATTTGTGACTTTCTCGTTGTACAACTCACATAAAATGAATTGTTTTCCTTTAAAATTAAAAATGTTTGTATGACCTTGAACACTTCCTGTTTGCTTGCATTACATGTTGCACAAGGAGGACTTAATTAATTTCATCACCTCATATGAGTCAGAATGCTATCACACCTTGGTACAAGGTGCAGTAACGTTTGGAAAAACAAAGAAATACAAAGATTGTAATTTGAGTAGTACAAGAATGACATCACAAATTATTGCGCAATGTACCGTTGCAATTTGAGTGAATAAACTTCAGCATTAAATATCTCAGCTCAGGAATGTCCTATGAAGATAGAAGTTGGACTGTTCGAATTTATTTTTCATGCTCTTTAATATATATTTTTGTATTTTTTGACTTTAGGTGCACTTTAATGACAGTCTATTCCTTGCAAAAGGATGTAAAGTTACCAGTTAAAAAGAGTCCCAGAGAGACTATCTGCTTAGCCTATGAGCTGGGGGTTGTACAATATGACCACGATATTTCCCGCCTAAGAGGCGGCTAAAGGGAAACCAAATTGAACTTGAACCATACTGAAGAATAAACTTAAACTTTTGAACTTTTTATCGAGTTGACTGACACCATGTACCACATTCGTGTTGGTGTGTCGTGAAAGGAATATCCTGGTGCCAATTTCATAAGGTCTCAAATAAATGAGAATAGCTTTTATCGCACTCCCTTCAAACTTGGCCAAATCATAGATTGTTCATAACTCAAGATAATTCTGTTTGAAGATGGGTTATCTTTATCTAAATAGACTTCTAGTTGCTGCAAGGTTGCAAAATGTTATGAACTACCGGCAGATAAGTTCTTCTAAAATCTTTCGGTGTTCTTTAACGTGGAGTAACTAATTTGACCTCGAAACTTCACAACTTCACCGTGGAACATTCAATATTGTTCCTTTGAGGTTAACCTGAACATTCTGCGAGCACAAAGGTCGCAGCTGTAAAACCTGAAAAAGTGTCTGCATATTTCTTTGTATGTATGAACATTACATAAAATACAAAAGATGCTCAATTAATCTGCCGGTATGACATCACAGATTCTGCACAATACAATGTGTCATGACCTCTGAACGCCACATAGTATTGAGACGGAATTTTCACCAATACAGAGAATAAAAGTACTTAGTTGAAAATTGTCATCGGAATATCCCTCTAAATCTCTATTTAAAACTATTCAACTAAATAAATACAACCAAGGCCTGATAGTTTTCTGTACGAAGGCCGAATTGACAATTTTTGAGATTTATTTGGAGATCGTTGGGGCATACGATCTCTTGATTGAAAAAGGAAAGGAAAAAAGGTCACAGAAGGAAAATCATGCACCTCAATCAAAACTTAGCTCTGATTTGCTAATAACGTGACCCATAATTAGTATCATAAATTTGACCTAATCGGAACATATTTTAAAAGGATTCCACATTCGTTTAGAGGATGAAGTTGTAAGCTTTGTCTGGAATGAATTTTCCAAATAAATGAGAGACATATATAGTTATAGCGCGTTAGGTACAACCTAATGCGCTATACGTTAGGTACAACCTTACGATAATTATGGCTTATAATATATAAACAAGCGTGTGTACCTGGCGACAAAGTCCCACCCCCCTGGAAGAAAAATAAAAAAGAAATAGAAAAAATAAAACAATCAAGGAAACAGAATAAGAAAGGTTTGGGAAAAAAGAAAGAAAAAATGTTAACAACCATTTCCTGCTTTAAATAACCGATGAAGACTGGTTAAAATTCACTATAAAACTTTAATATTGGACCACAATTCAAAATAATTAATCGACTTTAAGAATGTAATGTTGATTTTGACCCGTATTTTCTGGTTATTTTAACCAGAGGTTGATCTGTGACCACTATATTGGTTAAACCTAACCAATTTGTTTTTAGGGTGCACCGAGAAACAGCTTTTATCCTTCCACGGAATTCCGATATAAAAGCTTTTTGTCGTTGTGAAGTCACAAATTTATTAGTTAGCATTTCATTAAGTTCGCAGAGTCCTCTGATACAAGTCATATATTACACAATTTTTCAAATTTAAGTTCTTTCCGATCAGAGATTGAGAAGATATTTACTTTAAGCAAAAAAAAAAAAAAAAATCGGATCCTAATCAGATCCGAATTCGTTGTAATGTGGCCACGGCTTTATCCTTTTATTTTTACTTTTCCCTTCCTATTTTCCTTGTTCTGCTTTCTTCATCGCCTCTTCGTAATTTTCTTCTTTCCTCTTCCTTCCCTTTCTCTTCCCATTCCTTTGAGTCTTTGCTCTCGCTCTTATTTACCACCACCCCCTTTCCACAGTTCTCTCCTTCGTACCCGCCTTTTAGTTTTTGATTTTAGAAACCTAGCAGAGCAGTACTTTAAAGTATTTGTAAAGTAATCCTGTCCCACATCACAAAGTTGCTACCTTTCTAATTACAAGATGGAATACCCGTTAAAAACTAGGCCTAATTAAAATTCAGAACTTGAAATAAGGGACTGCATACATAGTATCAGATGATGCTACCCCCTAACTACTATATTAATAACACAATGAATTCACGCGATAGTTAAAACATAACTGAACTCTACTGAAGGTCTTACCGTCTTTCGTCGGAAACTTGCCTAAGACAAGTTGCGAAAACACACACTTTCAAATACAAAGAGGCTTAGCATGGACACCATACACAGAAATTTGTCAGTATATACACCAGATAGTTATTGTTTGCAGATAACCCTCGAAAAAGAGTAAATGATCACAAAGGTGGTTTAGGTGATACTTCGCATGTTTTCATGTTTTCAACTGCTACACTTTTGAGCCTTTGAGACTTGGTGTTCTTGCATTTAGTTACCAATATCAAAACACTTACTCCTCTTTCTTTTGCTGGAATTCATGGTACAGAGAAAACGATTTGCGTTTTCTCCCTACCGCGCCGTTCTCGGCTTCCGTTCATAATGATGAACAGTGGTGTGAGAAAATCCCCCCATAAGTCTGACTGACAATTTATTTGAAGGCACTTTGCCATATTTTCAAATACGCTGGGAGTAAACCATTTATAGTCTTGAGTTCGGGCAGTCGGGGCTATTTAGTGGACCTTGCAAAGGAATTCAACGAAGATTCTTAATACAGTCAAAAGCATTTTAGTATGTTTTCAATTCCGTTGCATAGTTCCCCCACCCCCCCCCCCCCACCCCGAAAAGAGACAAGACCATTACATCTTATTGTAGCAGTACCTTTTATCTGATACCTTTCTGATTATTAGCAAGTTGGGTTTTTTTCTCTATTGAAGTGAAACTTTCATTTTAAAGGAAAGCTCAAAATAACGAGTGCTTCATTTCTATCTACAAGTTTGGGAAATGCCATTCCAGCTATCTTAGGGGTTAGATTTCTTAACAATTTTCTGTACGCTCCGTGCTAACTGATGGTGACGCTCCGCATAGATGGTGTTTTAGTCGAACAGATAACTGAACAGAAGAATGCGTTTTTTGTAAATTATTCTTCGTTTTGGGCAGTATTATGAAGTGAAAATAATTTTATTGCGAAAGAAATCTGAAAGTAAGGACTTCTTTAATCTTAAATAGTTACGAGCCCCTGCTGACCGGGGTTCTCCATTTTTCAAAAACTCTGTGCGCTCCACTTAGATAATCTTTCGGGCAGGATTACATTTTTCGGACAAAAGAACAATTCTGTCCCCTCCCAAACTCAGCTGACACGCTTCCGTACGCCTATGACAATAAATAAAATAGGCCTATAAAACTTCAAATATATGCGAAGCCAAATTTTTTTCCTCGGGAGAATGCTCCAATATGGTCCGAGTGCCTAAATCTGCATGATGATATTCACTAACCTCAACAAAACTACAGATCACCCCCTACTAGTTTCCTCATGAGAGCGTCAGATTCCTCCATAAAACCCCAAAACAGTCATAAAATTACAATTTTTATTCCAATATTAGCTGTAGATTATAAAAAAAATGGCAAAATTTTCCAATTTCTATGGATACTCCGTACAATAAATAACCAAAGCCAACTCTGTTTATCACCCGGGATACTACCTAATTTTGCTCCTGAAAGGCATATCACTTAATAAAAGAAACCAAATTTTTCATTATAACCTTACAATAAAACCAAATTTTCTTTCGTTAAAATCCAAAATTTCTCCATCATGATAATTAGCTCTTAATTTTGAAAGGTTCGTTCAAAAAAGGGAAAAACTTTCCAGGCAAACATCTAGTCTCGTCTCAAAGCCTTAGTCAGTAAATAGGTCTTGTACATTTTAAAGCGTAACCCCAAAAGATTCAGCTGTCGCCCATATAACGTTTTTGATTTTTCCCTTATGAAGGACAGATTCTTCAATAAACACACCAAAAATTTGTATAGTACCAATAACAGCCAAATTTCTTTCATAAGTTTAAATTTTTACTTCAAATAAACTCCAGATTTTTAAGTATTTGTTAAGAAGAAAGCCCAAAATTTCAAATTCTGCAAAGTCACGTTCAACCGGGACATAACATCGCTTTTGTCGGGGCCCTGAAATTCTGCCCCCCTGTCGGGCAAATCCTGGCTCCACCCTGACTGTACATCTTGATGAATCAATAACAAAGACATATTCAACATATATTCCTAAACGATGGGATTATAAAGGAAAATGGCCGAAAATTAGCACATTCTAGGAAAAAAGTGTGACATTTAAAACCTAGTGCCATCACAAAGCTGGTTCCTCTTATTCAGTAATATCTTTGAGATATACTTCTTGCAAAGAATCCATCTTCACTAAAAAACTATTTTCTGTTTGATAGGTTTACGCTATCTGTGCTTTAGGGGACCCGACAAAATTTCTTTGTTCCCCGTGTAAATTTTCATGTCCTCGTTTACACAGGGAACATTGGCACTATACTTTAGGCAATATTGCCCACAGAGATCGTCAGATTCTCTCAGCTATGGTAGATTATTGAAGTTAGTGTATGGTTTTATATATCAAGAAGTATGAAGGGAAGAATTCACACAAACATAGGAAATATGACATTTGAAAATTTTGACCTGGTCCCCTAATAATTTTTTTTTTGAGATTTTTTTTTGGGGGGGGGGGGCATGGCCCCCAATTACTGAATGTCGCAAAATAATTTTTTCAAAAATATGCCTAATTAAACAAATTTAAGTTGATTTTATAATTACATTTCGGTTAATCTATGACTCAAATATTACTTTTCAGAGTGCGAAAGTAGCAAAGTTTCCCGGGGGTGGACCCCCACATTAACGATCGTACCTTTAGGAGAGTTTATTTTCGCCCTTCAAACAGTTGCAGGGTATAATGCAATTGTGCCCACTCTGAATTTCATAATAAATTCAGGTTAACTGTGACCATAGAGCAGGATGATAGGAACCTATATCCTATATCCTGCTCTGTGACTGTGACAAACTTCATCATATCTTCGTCTTCGGAATCTCTTAACTTTTTACCCGTCGGGTTTTTGGATGGATAATTTTCTACAGATTTGGAGTGGCTAAAATTGATTACCTTGGTGTGGATTAAAGTGTGCTCCTAGCATCTGGCATGTTTCTATCTCCTGTAGGGATTTTTTCAATTCCTGGGGATGAACAAAATCGTTCAAAAACCATATTTGGTGCACGGGTAGAATATGTGGGTCTATTAGCTCAAAAAGCTTTTATTCGCGACCGTTAACTTCACAGATAATCACAACACAATGCCCAAAATCGTCGAGTATCCAGATTCTTTCAAGCATTTGCCCGAAAATGGGAAAGTATTAGTTAGGGTAACATATTTACGAAAAGTTAAAGAGATAAAAAAAAATTGCGACACATTTGAGAAGCCTGTGGCTTAAAAGAAACAATTGTTCTTGAGACTGTTTTTAAATCTTGTGTAACACAATACCCGAATGACCGATTAATTTTATAGCTTCAAATCTTTGCCGAAAAACAGAAGACGCTATATTTAAAGTAAAATTTTCATGTAAAATAAAGAAAAGATCTGTGACACATTTGGCTAAAATGTGAAACAAGGTTTTCGTCATCCAGTCATCCAAACTTCACACAGTAGTCTTGCAAAAGTTTGCCCGAAATGGTCAAATATTCGGGCAAAGGTTAAAAAAGATGGTACGTTTTCAATTGCCACATTAATTGAACTGATAGACAGGAGGGTGTTCAGGTGCCCCAAAGTTTGCCATATATCCTGCTCTAGAGCCAAATACAGGTAATGGTTTTGCAAATTGGGTAATTTGTTTTTCGATACTTTAATAATGCAGTGTGAGAATGTCTTCGGTAAGTCTGCTTGAAAATTTATTTCAACACACCTTGTAACGTGACAATTCTGTCAATAAGTGTTACTAATAGAAGAAAAATCATTTACTTAATTTCATCCAATGGTAGTGCTACATTTTATCTGATTTTCTTATCAAATAGCGACTGCCTAGATCTCCCATAAGCCTGGGAAATGTCATTTTCGACTGTCTCAGGGGTCCGATTTTTCAAAATTTTCCGTTCGCTCCGCGCCAACCAGTGGTGGTGCTCCGCCAGTGGCGTAACCAGCGGGGGCAGGGGGGACGGGAGCCCCCCAGTGAAATGCCACCCCCCGCTTGCCCCCCCCCCCAAATGTAATTCGTAGGTCGAAAAAAATGAATGAAAATGGGTAAACAGTGGCATTACCTGGTACTACGTATCAGGTGGGGTAAGGTGGGAGTAGAAATTTTATAAATGAGTGAAGATATTGTACAGCAGTTACTGAAATCTTGTTGTCATTCCTACTAATATTTTTTTTCTTAAAACAGAAAGAAATAGCCCTAGCTTAATTTATATTGAAGAAAAGTCAAAACCAAAAATAAGAGAGTAAAAGCAAACAATTGATTTTAAAAGCAAGCAAATTGGCAAGGTCCTAATACAATAGCATTGTTGATAGGAAGAGTGGCAAATCGTGATTCTGATTAGGCATAAATCAAACTTTATACAAATAAAACACATGAGTCATTTAATTGAGAAAGTTTGCATGTGCTTTTCATGGAATGTGTATGATTAGCTAAATATGTTTCATGTGCAGTTTCAGATTTTCACAGTTTAAATTAAGGCATGGTATGACTATTTCCACAGGCAGAACAGTGGTGGCGCCAGCGGGGGGCCGGGGGCCATGCCCCCCCCCCCCCCCCCCCGTCGGGGAAGGTCGCCGGTTTCGTCGGGGAGGCCTAAAAAATAAATAATAAAAAAACCCACAAGGACTGAAGTTACTGGATGGATGACCATGATTTTTTTCTTTTTGAACTATTTTTTCTTTTCTAACGCTATTTTAATGCATATCTGAATTGGTTTTAATCACTTCTTGCTAGCTCTTTTATCCCTCATTCCATCTTCAGTTAGTGCCCGCAAGGTCATGTATCCGTCGGAGACGGGCTACCCATTCCCCGTTGTTGAGAAAATCCACTTTCGTCGGGGAGTCTTCATCTACAGACTCACGATAAAAGATGTGGGTTTGTAGTCACTCGGACGAATGTCTTGATTTCGCATTTTAGAATACCATAGCCCTCAAGGAAACTCACAATTCCGAATTAATCTTGCAAAAATGGACGGGAGGTTGTTCATGTGCGTGCAGTACTCTAATGGTCTGCCACCTGGCCTTAACGCTCCATATTTTCAAATGCGTTGGGAGTTAAACCATTTATAGTCCGCAGGGGGAGTTCGGGCAGTCACGTTAAAAATTCATCTATTTAGTGGACCGTGCAATTGAATTAAATGAAAATTCCTAATGCAGTCAAAAACATAATAGTATGTTTAATTCCGTTGCATATAGTCCCCCCCCCCCGCGAAAAGAGACAAGACTATTACATCTAATTTTAGCAGTACCTTTTATCTCGGTACTTTTCTGATCATTAGCAAGTTTGGTTTTTTCTCTATTGAAGTGAAACTTTCGTTTTAAGGAAAGGCTCGAAATAAAGACTGCTTCATTTCTAGCTACAAGTCTGGGAAATGTCATTCCGGCTCTCTTAGGGGTTAGATTTTTTAACAATTTTCTGTACGCTCGGCACAGATAGTGCTTTAGTCGAACAGGTAACTGAACAGAACAATGCGTGTTTGTAAATTATTCTTCTTTTGGGGCAGTACTATGAAGTGAAAATAGTTTTATTGCGAAAGAAATCTGAAAGTAAGGGCTTCTTTAATTCTAGTTACGAGCCCAGGATATGCCAATTCCTGCTTTCCGGGGGTTCTCAATTTTTCAAAAACTTTTGTGTGCTCGACTTGAGATAGCCTTTCGGACAGTATTGCATTTTTCGGACAAAAAATTCTACTCCCTCCCAAACTGACACCCTCCCGTACACCTATCACAATAAATAAAATATAGAACTTCAAATATATGCGAGGACATTTTTTTTTCATCGGGAGAATGCTCCAATATGCCCCGAGGACCTAAATCTGCATGATCACCCTACTTGATTTTCCTCATGAGAACGTCAGATTCCTCCATAAAATTTCAAAATTGTCAAAAAGTTACAATTTTTTCTCCAATGTTAGCTTCAGATTGTTAAAAGTGGCCAAACTTTCCAATTTCAATGGATACTAGTAAACTAAATAACCAAAGGCAACTCTGTTAATCACCCGGTATGGCCTAATTTTGCTCCTGGAAGTCATCTAACTTGATAAAAGAAACCACATTTTTCATTATAACCTTACCAAGAAAGAATTTCTTCCATAAAAGTCCAAAATTTTTCCATTACAATAAGCTCTTTATTTTCAAAGATTCGTTCAATAAAGGGAAAAACTTTCCGGGCAAATTCTAGTATCGTCTCAAAGCCTTAGTCCGTAGGTCTTGTACGATTCAATGTGTAACCCCAAAAGAATTGCAGGTGTCGCCCATATAACGTTTTTGATTTTCCCTTATGAAGGACAGATTCTTCAATGGACACCAACATTTTTTTCTAGTACCAACAGTAGCAAAATTTCTTTCAAAAGTTTTAATTTTTACTTCAAATAAACTCCAGAATTTTAAGCATTTGTTAAATATAGGTCCAAAATTTCGGCGCGCTCCGTGCGCCTCAAATTTTGCCAAGTCACGTTCCACCGGGACATAACATCGCCTTTGTCGGGGCCTTGATATTCTGGCCCCCCTGTCGGGCAAATCCTGGTGCCACCCCTGAGGTACAAAGTAGTAAAATGGTCAACTTGTGCAATTAACGGAGGAACAAGCGATGCTTTGATGCAGTGGAGAACCCTTTCGGCCAACCTATTAAGACTCTAGCAGGTCCCTCGTTGGCATAAAGCAAACATTCATAGCGGAAGTATAAATTTCCAAACCTATGTTTTAAAAAATTAGAAATATTTAGCTGAAACTCACAGGGCCTAAAGACACTGGAAAGTGCCATTTCCGACAATCTGAGAGGCATTTTTAGCCAAAATTTTCTCTGTACGCTACGCGCCAACCGATGGTGGCGCTCCGATTAGATAGTGTTATTTGTGCTAGCCCCCCATATCAACCTTTGCCCCTCTCGGCCCCCCCCCCCCCCAATAGAAAAAATCTGGTTACGCCACTGAGATCCACGTAGGTAGTCTTCCAAGTAGAATTTTGGTTTCAAATGAACATTTAACGAACAACGTAACATCGAAATAGCGGCTGCTTGGACCTCCTATAAGCATAGGGAAGGACATTTTGACTGTCTGAAGGGTCAGAGTATTCGAAATTTCGTGTACGTTTCGCCCCAACTTATGGTGGTGCTCCACTTAGACCGCTTCATAACAGACTTTTAAGTTTCAAGTGAACATTTTTGAGAAAGGAAACTCAAAATAGCGACTGCTGCTTAGATCCCCCTATAAGCCCGGAAAATGCCATTTTCAACTGTCTGAGGGGTCGGGTATTTAAAAATTTTCTGTCCTTTGCGCCAACCAATGGTGACGCTCCGTTTAGTCTTTCTGGCTGAATTTTAGTTTGGAGTGGACGTTTATCTGCAACTGAAACTTAAAACAGTGACTGCTTGCAGACCCTTTACAAGCCTGGGAAATGTCACTTTCGACTGTCTGAGAGGTACGAATTTTCAAATTTTCTGGACGCTGGACGTCAACCAGTGGTGGCGCTCCGCTTTGAGTGTCTTACGGGCAGATTTACATTTTTCGGGCAAAAACCTTCTGCCCCAAAACTGAAATGCTCCCAACGCCTCTGGAAATACCTTAATCAGGCGTGCACATCACAGATTTTTCTCACCAGAATTATAGACAACTAAACCTGGCATATGCCATTTCTAGCCATCTGGGAGGTTTTAAAATCCAACATTTTCTTTGTACGCTCCGCGCCAACTGATGGTGGCGCTACGCTTAGATAGTAAACTTCCGCCCCCACCGTCCCCCATAGCCCCACCACAAAAATCCTAGCTATGCCACTGCCCTGGACCCCTACCAGGGTTTTTCCCCCTGAACGCCACCAGGGGCCCTTTAACGGGCCCCTGGACCCCACGCTGATGGGGTTTTGTGCTTCGCGCAACACCGGACGCCTTACGGTGTCATCATTTTGTCGGCTGCCGTAAACTTTTGGCCCCCCAATAAATAACATCTTCCGCCGCCTATGCCCAGGCTCGTAAATACTGAACTAGAAACACAGTAGTCGTTTTATTTTCCCAATAAAATTTTCACTTTATAATTTTGCCCCCAATCGAAGAATAATATGCAAGCACAGAGTATTCTGTTAAGTAATATGTTCGACCAAAACTCTATATATCTAAGAGGAGCGCCATCATCATTGCCGCGAAACGTACAGAAATTTTTCAAAAAATCGAACCCCTCAGACAGCCGAAAATGGCATTTCCCACACTTGTACCTAGAAATGAAGCATTCGTTGTTTTGAGTTTCATTTGAAAGTTTCACTAGAAAAAAGAAAAACAACTTGCTATGTGAATCAGGAAATTACCACATAAAAGGTACCACTACCAGTAGATGAAACGGTCTTGTCTCTTTTCGGGGGGGGGGGGGGGAACTATGCAACGGAATTGAAAACATGCTATATGACTTTTACTCTACAAAGACTCTCTTATTCAATTGCAAGGTCCCCTGAAGTGAAGAACTTTTGTATAAGACTGCCCGAATTCCCGACTTTAAATTCGTCTTTCAAAATATGTCACGTAACAAGGTGGCTTCAAATGAATTTTCAGTCAGACTAACCGGATACATTCTCACACTACTGTTTATCATTATGTATACATGATCAAAACGGCCGGGCCGATTTTCATTACAGTTGTTCGAATTCGGCGTCTGGGTAGGACAGATGGCAAACCATTTGGCACTAAATGAATGCACCTGAAAAACGTCCCATAATTTTTGTAAGGAAAATTGGGAATTGATAGAGTTTCCTAGAGGTATATGGTCTTCTAGTAAGCAAATCAAGAAGATCGTCCAGGGACTGAAGTTTCATTCGGGCTTACATATTTGTCGTAGACCTATAGATGAAGGCTTCTCGACGAAATTGGATCTTCTCAACGACGGGGTAGGATCCCGGCAAACACCAAATATTTTTGGTAAGTTGTGTACTTATTTTTAAATATATATTTTTAGGATTGACAATATTTTAAAGATATTTTTAAAACATTAACCGTCTCGGAAAATATTTTCAGGATATTTTGTAACTCCGTCCACATTTCATATTTCTAAAACATTTCAGGAACAATATCATAAAAATATTTTGGGGGGCAGGGGTTGCCCTTCCCCGAAGGAGGCATGGCAGGGGCCATGCCCCCCCCCCCCCCTCCAAGGGTGGCCCCCACTCGTGCCCCCTTGGTTACGTCCTCTGCATATGAAACTTTCAACTCCTTGGTCTACAACACAAGGTTATGCGTGACCTTGAGGGCACGGTTTGAAGATGGGACAAGATACATGAAATGAGTAATAACATAGCTGGGAGGAAGTGATGATCAAAACCGATTCCGATGTGTATTAAAATAGCATTAAAAAGAAAAAAAAAAACATTTTTCCATGATCATCCATTGAATAACTTCAGTCCTTTAGGGTTTTTATTTTTAGGCCTCTCCGAAAAATCACCATTTCTCCTCGACGGGGGAGGCCTTGGGGATGGGACAAGGTATAGTGAAAGAGGAAAAACAGAGCTATGAAGATGTGATTGAAATCGATTCCGATATGCTTTATAGTATCGTTCCATGAAAAAACACTCTTCATGATCATCCATCCAGTAACTTCAGTCCTTTAACCCTTTACCGTTGTTTGGGTCCTTTTGGACCCATGCGGAGAGCTCGGCTGTCACCCATCTTTACTGTTTCACGCGGAGCTCGAAACTGCGACTAGCTATCCGAAAATTCGGCCACAGCAACGAGGGAGACAATAGTTTAAGGTCACGGGGTCAATGGCCTACGGAAGCCGATGCGGGGCGGGCTACGTCCGCTTTTCCGCCCACTCCCGAGGCACGCAAATATGCTCCGATCAGAGCACAACGGTAAAGGGTTAAGTTTTTTAATTTTTAGACCTCCCCCTCCCCGTCCTCTTTCCCGACAGGGGAGAGATGGGACAAGGTACATGGAATAGGTGAAGCAGGGCTATGAAGAAGTGATTGAAAATCGATTCCGATGTGTATTAAAACATCGTTAGAAAAGAAAAATATGTTAAAGGCCACGCAGCCAGTAACTTCAGTCCTTGTAGTGTTTTTATTATTTTTTTTACTTTTAGTCCTCCCTAACGAAATCGTCGACCTCCGACGGGGGTGGGCAGTGTTCCCTGACTGGGGTAAAGGGCTTGACCCCTGGCCCCCTGCTGGCACCACCCTTGTATCTGCTGAAACACATGCATAAGTGTTACCTGCTGACCTTTGAACTATTGCCCAATATAAAGAAACTTCAAACTGGTCTGGTAAGATAAAACACTAAACTTTGCAATAGTACAAGCCAGCAGTGAACATAGCCAACAAATTCTGGAAGATCTAAAAATAACAATAAAAATATCCACATTTCTTCTCTTCAAAGGCTTTGTTTCCCCTTTCCATTAGAACAATTATGTAATTTGAAAATGTCTCTAAAAATGAAATTTACATATTATTTCAGTCATGATACAAGTTTCATATAAAAAGGAGACATGACATCAAATATATCTTTCAGAGTAATTGATATTTAATCCTACTTGTAACCGTGCCCCGCCCTTTTTATATGTCTTCCATTGACAAAACCATAATATTGCAAAATACAATACCTGTAAAAAACCAACGACATCATCAGTTCATAAATCTGTGATTCTTGCCATTCGTTGCAACACATATTCATGTTAAATCTAAGTTTGATTGAGTTTCATGTCTCAACTTATAACATTCTGGTTTAAACTAGATGTGCTCACAACCTTTTGTGGTTCCAGATGCTGGGGGTACTGGATTGTTTTAGCTAGTCCATTGCTCATGAGGTGTGCCAAGCACAAAGACAGAAAGTTTCATTTTTGGGCTCTGGTAAGACAACAATCAAACCTGCGCCTCCATCATTAGATACAGATGCTCTACCATTAGACCGAGCAAGAGGTGGATTGTCATGTAGCAGTAGTCTGTGCAAGATTAAATCTCATAACTAACAGCAAACATCTTTACCTAGTCTTTTTAGTTTCTAATGCCAGCTCTCAATTTCAAAATGTAATAGTGACCTTACTTCCTAGGCAGTAAAACAGTTCTACAGTGTTCTGTTAATTTTAAAGCTAAGTTGTATTTTCAGCAAAAACCTGTAAATACCCATGATAGAATCATTAGCAAACCAGAAAATTTGGAACAAGTTGCGGTGAAAATGGACACATTTTTTGAAAGGGAAGTTTTGCTCCAAAGTAATGTTTGTCAAAAGAGTTTCTTAACCTTTAAATTGCTCTAGCCCTTCATGGATATAAATGATAAATTTTATAGGGCCAAAATGGGCAAGGTGAATTATTTACAAAAAGATTCACTGTTCTGTTTTTGAGCTTTATGTGCTACTGTACATGCAGAGATGCCAACATTTACATCCAGAAATCAGGGAGGTTTCACAGAGGAATCAGGGAGATTTTCTGGAATTACATGCAACTCAATGGGGGAAAAACTTTCTTGAATCAGGGAGATTGCCATATCTGCTAGTTGGAATTGACGAAAATCCTTGAATTTTCAGGGAGCCTCCCTGAGAATCAGAAAGAGTTGGCACCTCTGTACATGTATTTGAAAATTTCACTTTCTAATGAAAGTAAATTAATTAAAAAGATACTTTTTCATGTATCTTTGGCATTTTAATCTTTTATTTCACTTCTTGTTTCTCTTGTGTCTTTTTTATTCTGCTAGATTTCCTTTGTTTGTATCAGCTATTGGTACACTCAGAGTGAAAAACGGGAAATAGTAAGGGAAACTTGAGGCATCTGGATCTTAAACAACTAAAACTTAATTGGTTGACAGCATGATAGAAATTTGCAACGGATGGATTCTTGAATCTGACTTGCTACACATGGCACATCTTGAAGTTACCTGCAAAGCAGGCTGTAAGGCTATTTCTTGTTCAGTCATATCGCCCTTATGCCTTCTAAAGTGAACATGGAACAAATTCTTATGGACATTCATAGAAATATGTAGCCTCAAGACTGGTTGAATGTTAGTGAATATTCACAGCAAGGCAAGGTATGCCTTGCTGTGAATGTTTTAAATCATGCCAACCACAGAGTTAATATGTTATTGTAATACCCACACCCTGGTCGTTGTTTATGAACAACATTTTATTTCTTTTCCATTTTGCAAATCATTTTGTTCCTGCTTTTGAAAATTTGTATTCTTTATAAAATATCATGCCCTAGTACTAAGAATTGTGACTTGCATCATGGTTATGACATTCAGTTCATAAATTCTGGACCTGTGCAGAATTGGATAAGTTAATCAGATCAGATCAGATAAATATCATGCCCTAGTACTAAGAATTGTGATTTGCATCACGGTTATGACATTCAGTTCATAAATTCTGGACCTGTGCAAAATTAGATCAGGATAATGATTAATCCCTTAGGTGAGGTTTTCAGGTGAGTTTCTAACATATTGGTTTTATATCAGACCGACAATGACCTTTTTTGTAGTTGTGACTCACTGGCTTGTTTTCCCAACTCCATTCCTTATACTGATCACCAGTCATAATAACAGTAGGTTCCATTTTTAAAGTCTTGAGTATGACCTAGTCAGGTGTAGAACTCCAAACCTCCCAGCTGCAGGTCTGATGAACAATCAGAGGGGTGCAAGCACTGCAGGAGGCTGGGTTCACCATGCTAAACACTTACTTATCAGATATCAGTGGTGAAATAATAGTTGTATATATTAGACTTAAAAATAATGAATACATCTTCATATAAGTCCTATACACCTTTTTACATCACTACATGTTTCCTCTGCTACTATTTTAGCCTTCATAGCACCCGTATGTAATACATCTCGCAAGAAACTTTTTCCCTCTATCAATTTCAAATATTTATCTCTGACAGGTTCCAACCTTTCATCTACTGCTGCAGCTACTACCATTTTATATTCTGCCGTCATCATTCCAATAACTTGGTCTGGTATATCTTCTGGCCTTTGTCCAGTTGCAGCTGCATGTATATCAACTAAGTTTGAAACACCTGGTCTGTTTTCAGGGTCATAGGTCACTGCAGATGTAAAATCTGTGACTGCTTTCTTTAACTTGAAAGTAATTTCTTCTTTGGTGTCAGTTATTTCTATTCTACTTTTTGGATCAGAGTCAGATTTACTCATTTTCTTATCAGGTTCTCTTAGACTTTTAATCCTCTTGAATTTCCCTGCAAAGAAATAAGAAAGAAAGATACATGATGGGTATCAAAGTGACATGTCCTTATATACGTATACAATGCTTATATGTATTAAATACTTCTGTACAACCAACACTACCTACCTGCCATTCTTGCTATACATTCCATCAACATAGCAAAAATTTAACAGAAAATATATTTCATTTGTTTAAAAAAAACAAAAATCATCACAAAGGAAAAAAATAATCACAATGGTGTGTATGGGGAAATGACGCTGTAGTTACTGAGGTATTAAAATTAGTTACAATATTTTACTTCTTTTCTGTGACCTTTCAATTGCGGACACACAAGGTCTACCAACCAGGATAACTCAATGTGCTTTCATCATTAAAAAATTGCCAAACAAATTTAGGGGGACAAACTAAAGGCAAAGGATAATGTTGGGGCAAAAATTTAAACTGCAGCACAAAACCAAGTCCAAATTGCCTGGAGCTGGATCCTGGGGCTAAAGCCTCTTGAAGCTCTGAGGTTTGTAGCATGTCTTTGGATGAAAAATTAAGCTCTGGAGAGCTATATTATTTATTTTTTCTGTTAAACCAACACCTAGCTCACTAACTAATGGGGGGAGGACAAAATATGGGAGAAAACTCCCTCTTGTCCCCCCACCCCCCATAGCACAGCAACTGATCAGTTACATCAAAACATGGACAGAAAACCATGGGAACAAATCTGTTGCCACCGTTTGAACAAATTTAGGCTTAGCAAGATGGAAGCCACGATGGTTTAATTTTGCATTATCTTACATCTCCATCATTTTGGAGAAAATACAAAGATAAATCCAGAACAATATCACAGTCTTTCCTTTTTGTTTGTTGAATTTCAAATTAACTTGCATTATTTTGAAAAAAATACAAGATTCTACACATCTGAGCAAGTGCAAACTTAAACTCTCACTTACTTTATAAGGTACCATCTTGTTATGCATACACTCTTATGTAATATGTTGCCAACTTACATATGGAATTTTGGATGCATATTTTAATGCAATGTGATCTGTCATAGGAACTACATGGTTTGTACATGTATGGAATATATGTTAAACAAAAGTAGCATACACATGGAACCACTACTCAAAGGGAATAGATATCTGTTTTAACACATCACAATAAGTTTTAAAAGAAGTAAATATTACGAAATATTTGTCAGTCATCTTTTTTAGAAATTTTAATTTTTTAGGTGCTAAAAAGGATAAGCAGTGCCTGTTGCCTTGATCCCCCTTTCACCAAACTGGCAACCCCAGCTAGTCCTTGTAATTGTCACTGCCACCATTCCAACCCACCAGCACCCTACCCTTATTTCCACTTTCTCTATTGATAAGTGCTATGTTTATGGGTTTTGTGACATCCCAAAAATTTAACTCACCAAGAACAGGTTGAGGTGATACAAGTTGTGTTCCAAAACTCAAGTTAAAGAGTTTTGCTAAATGTTGAGCAAGTTCCAAATGAGGTACTTGATCGTCACCAACTGGAACATGGGTTGTTCTGAAATCAAGAAAGTTTGCTGAAGATGAACATACCAGGTCCAACAATGTAAGTGAGTTTACCTTACCCTCAACATGCTTTTCATGTCTACTCCACTAAGTCTATTAACAAGTGTGAGTTTATGGCCATAGGAGTTTTTAAGTTTTACATAATTGCCATGATTAAGTTTAGGGAACAAATTAAATCTAGCAGACACATGACTGTATGGGACTCTTTCTCTCCACGGGCCAGTTACTTTTTGCCTGACTCCAGATACCAACATGGGCATAATCTCTGCTTGACTGAGACACCAAAGTCTGCCTGATTCAGAAAGGGGAGGCTGCAGCACCCCCCCCTCCCCCCCCCCCCCATCGTGTATGGCCATGCTGGACATTATAGGCCTACTCTACACAAATATGTCAAAAAGACTTTCCCCTGAATGATCCCCTCCTCCCCCCTCTCTCTAGGGCAACTTCACTGGACAGTTCGTTCTAGACAATTCCCACCATGAACAGCTCTGAAAACCTGGACAATATCCACCAATAGTGCTTAGTCTCAGAAAACTTTTCTAACAACACAGGATACTTTGTAATTGACTTGGGTACAGTAGAAGTCCAGGTATGAGATGGTATCAGTGGAATTTGTTTTTCAGGAATTCATTTGGAAGAACTTTGAACAAATGAGTATTAACAGTGACTTTATAAAATACAAAAACACTGCTAGATTAATTACAATCCAAAGAAGATGTCAAGTTATAATCTGAAGGAAACACCTGTTTTTTGTCTTCTGAATACAAATCAAACTTCACTTTTATAAAGGTTTAATTTGCCTAACAAAATATAAAACTTTCATTCAGTCATCAATTCTTCCATCATCACTTATGAGAGAACAATGTATTACAGTTACTCACTTGTACAGCAGAATATCAGCAGCCTGTAGTACAGGGTATGTATATAAGCCCACACATGCACCTTGCTTATCCTTTCCAGCTTTAGACTAAAACAAAAGATACAGGAAGTTTAAAATGAGAATTCAGTGAGTTTTCTGGTCATACTGACCCCATAAAAGTTATCTGCCTACCAACTGGTGATCCTGCGGTGATAAAATTCTGGGGTCCAAAAATTGGTTACCACTGTAGCTTACCACCCATGGATTTTAAACAGGGAACACCATTGAGAGTTCCGTGTCATTACCATGGTAGAAAGCAAATGAACCCACAAACGGATTTCTATGATTTCAAAATTCAGTGGCAGGTTTGCTTGTATGGCCACCAGGATATTGCCTTAGGGAAGAGCTAGAAGGACCTCAGATGGCAGAAATAGAACTTTCTGAAATAAGGAAATGCAAGAGAAGTAAAAAATTATGAAAACAGAAAAAAGTCTTGAGTATTGCAAGGAAAATATGCCAACAATTCAGTGGCCAAGGCAAAATGATAACAGTGTCAATTAAAAGAAACTATTATTTTGGACCCATTTCATGTCACCCTCTGTTGCAAAAATGGAGCCACATAACAAATACTCCTTAAAGTTACTTTCTACTTAAAACCTACTGCTTTAAAGCCTCCGTGCTTCTGTTAGTGCACACAAAAGTTAATGTTATTGTTATTGTAGATATTTAAACTGCATTGAAATATTCATCTGCAAAACCAAGGCCTTATTTTGAAATGCCTCTTGATCTGAAGCAATGCATTTTCAAATAACACACAGCTAATAAATAATAAAATGGGAAGTTGATGTAAAGATTAGCTAAGTTTAGCTTGCATTCCTAAAGTGTAAATCAACATTGGACAAGACTTCTTTGCAGTTATACTTGTCTATACATGCAAAAAGAAAGCAAAATGAATCAGCCAACCTTCCATTGAGGAAAATGTCCAAGACGAGCAAGGGTTGTCTTGCATCCTAAAATCCAACTTAACTCTGCATGATGGGGAACCTGCAACAGAATGCAATACCAAATATTTTGCAAAAATTATTGCAACATGATTTATCTCAGATCATTTCCTAAATAACACAATGCCTAATTTTAACTGCTCACTTCAGAATGTTGTGGACCCATGGGGGGATAGTTGAAAGTGATGTGCATGTGTGAAGTAGAGGCTGATAGTGTTCGGTATTGGCAGGTTTGATGATAGGTACTGAATGTGTAGTTAAGAGCACTTGTTTATTAGTAAATGTTTGATAGTGTTGTATACTGGCATGTTTAACGATACTTTAGCTACTGAATATGTAGTTTTGAGCACTTGTGAGGGAACTACTGGCTGAGCCCTTGGGTATTAGCAGGCTTAAGTTTGGTTAGATGTAGTTTTATGGCCCAGTTTCTAACCAATAGCTTTAAGTAAAGCTTGCCACAACCTTTTTCCAGTTCTGACTCATTGGCTTCTTTTCCCTAATCCATTGCTTTTGCTAAGCACCAAGCACAAGTTTAATGTTCGGGACTGAATGTGTAGAATAGTGCATCTGTGAGGTGCACAAATGGCTGTAGTTGGACACTAGCAGAAGGTAAAATGAATCATACCGAATGAAGGTTGTTGGTCATGATGAAGTATTGGTTGGTACTTGGTACTAGCACATTCTGTTATAGATACAGTGCACAACATCACATATGATTATACTAGTGTCAGCATGAAGATTTCTGATCTTTATTGATCTACAGAGAGGGCCAATGGGGTGACACTTCTAATATGGGGTACTAAATGAACATTGCATGAAATAAGTTACTCATGCTGCTAGAAATGAACAGGACGTTTTAGCCAATGTTACCCGAGAAAAAGGCATTTTCTCCGGAGAAGCTTGTCTCTGTAATTAGGGCACTTCACCCTGTTTAAACCAACCTTGCTGCTATATTGAGCAAATAGTCTTTGAAGGGGGCAAACGCCTTTAACTTTATTGATCTCAAGATACCCGAACACAAAGCTCTCTGATAGATTCTGGATTATTACAGTTGCCAGCTTGAGTGGCTAAAACTTGCTAGTCACTTCTAGCATCATGTGTAATATTGGTGTTTGCACTTTAAGTACATATTTATTGAAATACACTTCAAGTAATTTCTTCTAAACAGGAAATTATCACATGGTTACCTAGATTTGTGAAAATTAGAGATCCAACAGCTGTTGGTACAGTAAGTTAGTTTTTTACAACCCAGTTTCCAAGTTCAACCTATTGGTTAAAGTAGAGCTAGCCACGGTCTTTCTTCCAGTGGTGGCTCATTGGCTTGTTTTCCCTACTCAATTGCTTATGTGGATCATCATGCACAATGACAGCAGGTTCCTTTTTTACAGTCCCTGGTATGACTTGACCTGAGAAGCAAACCCTGGCCTTCTACGTGAGAGGCGGTTGCTCTTACCGTTAGACCAAACACACAGCTGTTGGTACAAGGCTTCATGCACAGTGACAGATCCCAAACATGGCAAAATCTTAGTGAAACCCCAGAAGTTTGCCTCTATGCTATGCCCTAAAACACATAATACATGTGGCCAACCATATAAAAATCAGGGACATGTTGCCACTGTATGCCACTGCATACTGCAGATGTCATACTGTATGTACAGTATCATTTTAAAGCTCAGTAAATGCTCCACAATCTGGAAACAACTCCAATTATCCTTGTGGAGACATGTCCCTGATTTTGAAAGAAAGAATGGGTCATACAGTACAGGGAATAATTTATCCAGTATCGCATCGCAATTTGCTACACAAACAGGCCAAATTGCTACACAAATGAAAAATTGTGTAGCAATTTTTTGTGTGCATAACCCTTGCATTTTCAAAAACAATGTGTGAAAGACCTCAAAATCTTCAAAACTGCTACGCAAAATCTGAATGCTAAATTATCCCCTGCTGTATGCAAACAGCAAACATTACTTGTATGCCCTCTTGGTCGTTGTTGATATCTTTCCTTTCATAATTGGACATTCCCGAAATTTTGCAGAAAATTGCAAGCAATGATTCACCATTAAGGAATTCCAAAGTAGGGGAAGGTTTAACTACAAAACTACATTAAAGGGAAGATGATGTCACCCCAACTTGAATTTGTAGACTACCCTGTTGGACTATAATGTGACAGTATCTTCTCTCCTCAACTGTGAAATTTATTAGGAGAAACCAGGCTTGGAGTAATGGTAATCAGTTATCGTAATCGATTGCAATCGATTACATGTTTTGAAGAAGTTGTAATCGCAATCGATTACTTTTGTGAAAATTGCAAAGTAGTTGCAATCATAATCAATTACAATGGCAAAGTAATAGCAATCGTGGTTTCATTTCTGATTACATTGAAGTTGAATTGAACCAATTGCAAGAAGTAAAGTTACTAAACAATTTTTTCAGTGCTTGGTTCTTCTGTTAGAATGACCAAATTTAATTGAACCTCTTTCCTGGATGTTCCAGCTCAACTTAATGAGTGAGAGGTGCATGGGTTCAATAATCTCTACTTTGGGAGGTTTTGGTTCTGTCTGGGCTTATCTAGAGCAATGTCCATGGCCTTTTTTCCAATGGTGGGCACTGGATTGTTTTGCCTACTACAAAATGTGGAAAGAAAATGTAATCATGATTGCAATCATGATTACATTGCAATGTAATCGCAATCGTAATCAATTATTTTCAATTTGAACTGTAATCGTAATCATAATCGCAGTCGTAAAATATGAAGTAATCGCAATCGTTATCGATTACATTGAGATGTAATCGCCCTGAGCCTGGGAGAAACCATTTGATTTACCTGGAATGATTTACCTGTTGTTTCAAAACAAGTTTGAGACAACTACTTGCATCCTTAAAAAACATGCATACTACATACTGGATCTTATAAGATATGAATCACGTAATGTTTTCAAGGTACAGTACAGTACTTCTATGCTGACTCACCCATCTTATTTGCAGGGGTGTACTGTACCTTTACTGGAAAAGTATACTGTACATGTTTCAATAAAATTTTCGAAATGCCTTGTTTGAAGATTACATGTTGAATCATATTGCAAACAGTTAAAAGGCTGCCACACAAACAAATACTAGAAGCTGTGGGTGATGCTGGATTTAAGCAGTAGGAAGCCATATACAAAGGCATGAAATTCTATGAAACTCACTATACACTAAATACATAAACACTGACCACTACAGGATCATACTTGAAGCATGGAGTTACCACCTCGGAGGTGGTAACTCCATGCTTCAAGTAATATTCCCCATTTGAGTTGCACAGTATTCATCACAGATACAGTACTGTACTTACAGTAGTATCATTTATACTTACGCATGACTGTTGGAATAAAACACACTTTGATGGATCTAGTCCAGAAGCTAGTAGTGTAGCTGTCATTGAAAGAACACAATTCCTTAGATATTCTGGATCTTGAGGCAAGCTAATTGAATGTAAGTCTACAATGCTATAGTAAACAATGTCCTTAGGATCATTTTGTAACTCTACCCACTTCTCAATGGCTCCAAAGAAATTCCCCAGATGAGGGGTTCCTGTTGGTTGGATTCCAGAGAATACAACTTTCCTGTTGCTGATCTGTGTAGAAAGAAATGACAGGATTTATTAATATGTGCAGCTTGCACCCTTGTGGTAAATTGTGCAGGTAATTTAGGGACAAACAAGAAAGAAGAAAGGAAAGAACAGGAGCAGGGGAAAGGAAGCACTGGAACACAAAGATGAGAGAAGACATCTGCACACTCTGTGCAGGCCAGTGCAACTCTAATCTATTACTTTTCACATGGCCAGCCTGTCTGGCTCTGACAAAGCTCCCTTGGTCAATTATACTGTAAGTCTATACTAAGGCTTTACTCAGCCGACACAAATCACTGTGCAAATACAACACACACGAGCTTACTTCCCTTTCATACAATACAGCAACATGAGTTACTTTACAGAACACTAGTGATGCTGTAATCAGAATAACAATAAGATCTACGTACAGTATTATGTACAGTACTTCAGAAACTCTTACTGCTGATGGTTATTTAAAGGCAGTCATCCGTCACCCTAAACTAGAGTTTCAGTATGCATACATCAAAACTCTCAATTGGTACAGCTCTTTCATTGGCATCACATTCAAACAATGCATCATAGCTAAATTACACAGTATGGGCACTGAGAGTGTCTTGATTACACATTATGGACTTGTATGGCCACTGGGACAGGCATGAAGCAATAAACTAGGATTGTGTCTGGATAAAGATGAGTTTTAGATAAATATGGGAGGGGCTAGAAGTAATTAGGTTGGGAGAATTGGAACTGTTTGGGATGATGAAAATATGCCTTTAACTGGGTGCTGGATGCTAGATTTTTGAAAGGGACGCCAAACAGGATTTGGCGCTTTTTTGGCATTTTTTTGAAAGTAACCTATAACAACAACATTTCCTCTATTTTTACTAGATTTCAAAGAAAAATTAGACAAATTACAACTCTTCTGGTGCTCAGAACGCATAATTTGGACCAAATATGCAGTTACACAGCAAAAATTTACAGTGTATGCTGTGAAAAATACAATGACGTATGTGCACAATGTCTCTCATGCCCTTCTGAGGGATAAATTAGTTGATCCTGACATGTGTTACCATATGCTGAGGGATTTTTCGAATCTGGCATTTTTTCAGTCCATTTGACGCCAGATTTGGCGGTTTGTGATTTGGCAAAATTTAGCAACCCTGCTTCTTCTTCTTTCAAAATATGGTATGACTTCCAGTTAAGGACATTAGTACACAACGTACATGCAGTGAGGTTGGTCAGGCCCTAAGAGAATTAGTTATGAATCCTGAATAGTGTTGGGGATAAAACTATTTAAAGCATCTTGTACTATCAGAGGGGGACGGTAGTGCAAAGCATGCATATTACGAGTAATATGGGTTGGTTTACATAGGTCTGGACAGAGGGATATAAGCTTGGCCGTAGATGCCTTTGGCGAGGATTTGAAGCCTACAACACCTGCCACGATCAGGGAGCATCGTAAGACCAAGATCTTTCAACAGGGAAGTCAGTGATCCAACATCACAGGTGTAGTACTTATAAATTGGAATATAGAATTTCAATTGGCCTATGTGGAGAGCTAGGCCTTCATCATTTTGCAGCCAATGCCATTTTGTTATTGTACAGTACACCACTGGCATAGACCTTAATGAGAAACTACCATCATGACAAAATGGTATAAAAACAGTATTACTGCAGGTTTAGAATCATCGGTACTAATTTAGAATTAGTGCCCGGAAATAACATCATTTTAAACAACTCCCAACTTAAAAGAGGGCGCATGAAACTCTATTTTTTTTTCAAGAAAAACAAAGTTTTTTTTTTTATTTTCCAGTAAAATGCGTTACTTTTTTTTCTCCACTCGAGAAGAGCTGTATGATGAATGTGCTGTGGAAAGAAGTGAATGGTAAATGCTGTGGAAGAAAGAAAAGCAATGGTTAAACATGGACTCGAACCCCCGACATACCGGTATACACATAGACCAGCGCGCTTGCCGACTGTGTTACAAGCGCCATTGCCGGAGGAGGGTTTTCAAATAATATAAGTACTGTCTAAAAGTACCACATACTATATAAAGACATATATATACATATATATATATATATACATATATACAAGCATATACGTATCCCTGCAGCCAAGTAATTATGCATTCATATCCCTAACCCTAACCCTAACCTTAACCCTAACCATATTACTATGTGTACATATCCATGTATGACCTAAGTTCCGGACCCTAATTCTAAATTAGAGCCGAATCATCAAACCAATTTAAGTCAATTACTTCGAAAGTTGGTTCGAAAGCCTAGCGTGTAATTAGAAATTACTAATTGTATACACAGTCCTAATTCTTGCGTTCACAGTCGTCATACACACACACTGCACATGTATGTGCGGCCTGCCATGTAGCGGAACAGGACCCAATGTAAACCCAACGTTTCCAGAAAGGTTCACTGAGAGTGAGACCATTGTTAGGTCTACAGTATATCCCACGATAAGAAATTTACGACTGGTAATAACCTGTCTTTTATGCAATGTCTTAGATCTTTCCACGCAAACACCTCTCCGTGTCAGAATGCTAGATCTAAGCAAGATCCGTGAGCTGTTCCAACCAACCATGTTGATCCTTTCCGCAGGGCGCAAGCGGACATCCCATCTGTGTGTGTAACAAACTTTCAGCTATCCTAACTTTTATCCTCGTATTCATCCTCGTATTCGTCTTGTTCGTCATTCTGTTTATCTCGTAATACACCGTCTCCCTCCAGTCTGTTCTCATCATAGGCGGGATTACGGGGGGTGGGGGGAAGGGGAGGGAGGGGAGGGGAGGGGAAGGGGAGGGAGGGGAGGGAGGGGAAGGGGAGGGAAAGGGGAAGGGGAGGGAAAGGGGAGGGGAAGGGGAGGGGAAGGGGAGGGGAAGGGGAGGGGAAGGGGAGGGGAAGGGGAAGGGGAGAGGAAGGGGAAGGGGAGGGAGGGAGGGAGGGAGGGGAAGGGGGAAGGGGAAGGGAGGGAGGGAGGGAGGGGGAAGGGAGAGGGGAGAGAGGGGGAAGGGGGAGGGAGGGAGAGGGGGAGGGAGGGGGAGAGGGGAGTGGGGGAGGGGCACGGGGGGAGAAAGGGGCACTTCAACCACTTTTTTCCAGAACTTTTTTTACGTCTTAGTCTGGTTGCTTTTGCTACAAAAATACGAACTGGAACTGACAGAGCTACGCGATTGACATGTATAATGTTTAAACAGGTCATATACTGCATTGAAAACTAAATAAAAACAATATTTTTTTCAATAAATGTCTCAGCGCTCGTTTTTTCGGCACGCTTCGCTTGCATCCGTTTAAAATATTTCAGGAATCGGGCCGTTACTTCTTGTAGAACACCTCTTCCATTGTCACTGAAACTTACAGTATCACCAGTGTCCGGGCCGTACACAGCTGAAGCTCTACCGTAACTAGTGAAAGGGGGAGGCAGGTAAGCGGGCATCTTCTAGTCCACTTCTCTGACCAAGTGCCCCCAAGCTTTCTGAAAGCAAGATGATCTTATTTGAACCTAATCTGGAGCTCCAACCCTTTTCGGCTGAAGTAAAAAGGGGCCCACCCTTTCTCTAATTTTCAAGTTTCTTTTTTGGGATGCCTTATTAGTCCTTTTTGGCGTGTTCTGCGCGTCCCATCACAGATAAGGACTCTATAAAAAATCTCACGAAAAGGATTCTATAGAAAACCAACGGTGCGTTTTTGCTCAGTACAAATATCCTCGGGGTCACCTTTACAGTATTTAGCTGTAGTGAAAAGGGACCACTCTTTGTCTATAATTTCAATTTCACCATTGAGATGAAGTAAAAATTCATTTCTTCAGCGCGCTCCGCGCCCCCATTTGCAGGCAACGGCTCTGTGAAAGTCACCTGAAAAAGACTATAGGAAACCAGAGTATGTTTGTGCTTCAGTAACTATGTCTTTAGGGAGCACCGTTATTCAGCTAAGGTTAAAAGTGGCCCATCCTTTTTCTATTTTTCATTCAGTTTCATTCAGTTTCATCATTGAGATGTCTAAAGCGTTAAATTTTTCGGCGCACTTGGCGCGCCCCATCATAGACAAGGCCTGAATTCACATCATATGAAAAGCCCCCTGGCTTTCTTAGATCTGGAGCATCAAGGAGGGAGCCCCTGAAGAACCTCAGTTTTAAGTAATCCATTCTCCCTGCCCGCACCCTCTGCATTATCGAGAGTCCGGCCGACTTTAATCATACGGAGTAAGGATATAATTGAAGAAAGTCAAATTGAGATATTTGTGTTCTGTTAAATACCCATCTAATGTAATTTGAAGTTGAAGATAAAATGCATCATTTTAACGCCTACAATTTCGTAAATACCCAGGAGCTTCGCCCCCTGCCCTGGACCCCACAATGGACCTAACCAGAGGCCCTGAGGCGGGCCCATGGACCCCACGCCGTTAGGGGGAGCGCCGAGGTGTCTTTGGCGCCGTTTGGTAGTCTGCCCGAATTTTTCCCCCACTTTCAGAGATCAAATCCCGCCCCTGGTTCTAATCCTCGAATTCATATCCAACTACCAGGGTCACTTGCAGTGGCGTAGCTTCTGGGGGGGGGGCAAGTTCCCCCCTGGAAAATAATTTGGGGAATTTTGATGAAATTGGGGAAATTTGATGAAATTATATGCCCTTCTCCCATTTTTCAAAATTTTTGTCAGAATAAGAAATTGTGAGACATTTCTCATACATAATTCGTACTTTATGCAACAGATTAACCCAGATTTCGTCGATGATCCCACCCGACTCGCGTTCCACAGAAATGTCCTCTCCGCGTCGCAGATTGAACGTGGGTGGCGGAAGCGGGGGACCAGGGGAGGGGACATGCCCCCCCCCCCCATAACTGAATGTCGCAAAATAATTTTTTTAAAAGTACTTGAACAAATTTAAGTTGCTTTTATTACATTTCGGCTATTCTTTGGCTCAAAAATTACTTTTCAGAGTGCAAAGTTGCAAAACTTCCTGGGGTTTCGCTACCTGGACCCCCACATTAACGATAAAGAGAGTTTATTTTCGCCCTTCAAACAGCCGCAGGGTATTCTGCAATTGTGCCCCATGCATTCTGAATTTCGGAAAAATTCAGGTAGACTGCCACAAGCTTTATATCTTCGGAATCTTTTGACTTTTTACTCGTCTTGTTTCTGGATGGATAATTTTCTAACAGATTTGGAGTGGCTAAAATTGGCTACCTTGGTGTGGATGAAAGTGTACTCCTAGCATCTGGCTTGTTTCTACCTCATATAGGGATTTTTTTCAATTCCTGGGGATGCACAAAATCGTTCCAATATCATACTTGGTGTGGTGGGTAAAATATTTGGGTCTATTAGCTCAAAAAGATAATCACAACACAATGCCCGAAATTGTCGAATATCCAAATTCTGTCAAGCATTTGCCCGAAAATGGAAAAGTATCGTAGTAAGGGTAACATAGTTACGAAAGGTTAAGATATTAAAAAATCGCGACACATTTGGGAAGCCTGTGGCTTTAAAGAAACAATTATTCTTGAGACTGTTTTTAATCTTGTGTATCACAATACCCGGAATGGCCGATTATTTTAACAGCTTCAAATCTTTGCCGCAAAATAGAAGACGCTATATTTAAAGGACAATTTTCATGGAAAATAAAAAAGATCTGCGACACATTTGGGGTAGAATGTGAAAAAAGGGTTTAATCATCCCAACTTCACACTTTAGTCTTGCAAAAATTTGCCCGAAATGGTCAAATATTCGGGCAAATTGCTAAATTAACTTCAACGGATAGACAGGAGGGTGTTCAGTTGCCCAAAAGTTTGCCATCTATCCATTCCTAGAGCCAAATACGGGTAATGGTCGTGAGAATCGGGTAATTTTTTTCGATACTTTAATGATGCAGTGGGAGAATGTCTTCCGGTAAGTCTGCTTGAAAATTCATTTCAACACACTTGTAACTTGAAAATTCTGTCAATAAGTGTTACTAACAGAAGTAAAACCATCTACTTCATTTCATCCAATGGTAGTGGTACATTTTATCTGATTCTTCTGATCAAAATAGCGACTGCTAAGATCTCCATAGGCCTATTTTTTTCAAAGTAAAATCATATATAGTCGGACTTCTAAGACCCCCTATAAGCAGAGGAAATGACATTTTTGACTGTCTGAAGTGGTCAGATTTTTCGACATTTCCTGTACGTTTCGCCCCAAGTTATGGTGGTGCTCCACTTAGACCGCTTCATAGCAGAATTTGAGTTTCAAGTGATCATTTTTTTGCAAAAGGAAACTCAAAATAGGGACTGCTTAGATCCCCACATAAGCCCGGAAAATGGCATTTTCAACTGTCGGAGGGGTCGGATATTTCAAAATGTTTTGAACGCTTCACGCCAACCAATGGTGGCGCTCCGCTTAGTCCTTCTGGCTTAATTTTAGTTTGGAAAAAACGTACGTTACTCTGCAATTGAAACTTAAAAAGCGACTGCATGGATCCTCTTAACAAGCGTGGCAAATGTCTGAGAGGTACGAATTTTCAAATTTTCTGGACGCTCCGCGCCAAGAGTGGTGGCGCTCCGCTTTGACTGTCTTACGGGCAAAATTACATTTTCGCGCAAACATCTTCTGCCCCCAAACTTAAATGCTCCCCTAGGCCTCTGGAAATACCTTACCCAGGCGTGAACTGGAACAGCTGCTTGCAACAGTGAGCAGAATTCCGGATTTGCGATCCTAGTATATGTAGTACTTCCAGTGGAGTAATGTACTGAGCTAATCGGTTTCTCAAAAGTGTGTTTTAATCTTAGAAAAATCATAATTTTTTCTCACCAGAATTAAAGACAACTAAACCTGGCAAATGCCATTTCCAGCCATCTGGGAGGTTTGAAAATCCAAAATTTTCTTTGTGCTCTCCGTGCCAACTGATGGTGGCGCTACACTTAGATAGTAAACTTCAGCCACACCCTACAAAAGTATTCAGCCCCCCATGGACCCCGACTAGGGCTTAGTCCCTTAACCCCACCAGAGGCCCTTAAGCGGTCCCCTGGACCCCACGTCGATGGGGTTTTGTGCTTTGCGCAAAAGCGGACGTCTTACGGCGTCACCATTATATATCTTCCGCCGCCTACATTGAATGTTTTCTATCATGTATACGCGCTAGTGCGTATATATATATCAGCGTATTTCAGTGCACAGGACGGTGTTATTCAGAAATTTAACAACAGCTGATCATCACTACAGTGAAAGGTTGTAAACCCGAACTTAAGAATATGATCACCTTGTACACAATCTCTGCGTTGTACACTTTTAGAATTCAGTGAAAGGATGTGAAAACTGACAAGTCACTAACGTAGACCCCCATGTTACATTGTCCTACAAGCTAGTAGCGGGAGGCATTGGCGTCCGCAAGGGGGGCACTTGCCCCCCTCCCCTGGAAAATCAAACTTGTGAAAAAATTAATTAAAATTAAAATAAAAAAATAAAAATAAATCATTAAAATATCTTCACTCACAGCGTCAGTTTCTACTCGTGAAATATGCGGACATTTGACCAGGAATAGCAAAAGAGAAGATGGTATGCTGAATAGTGAAATCGTAATTTGGGGACCATCATTCGTGATATCTATTTGAAATTTGTAATTGTAAAAACTATGCCAAAATTGTAATAGTTGTCAGGTATGTAGTGTGCATATGGCATCCGACTATAATATTGATGAATGCGTTGGTCTTGGTTTGGTCCCGTGCTGATCTCAAGTGGCGACGCGGGATGTAACTGGGATATACAGGGTGAATACGGCGGGGCGGGGGGGGGGGGGGGGTAAGATTCATTATTGGGTAACGGATATAAGCCTATATAGGCTGTTTGATAGTTGTAAGTTTTATTGTGCATTGGGTGTGCGAGGCCGGGACCGAGAGGCAGATTTCCCTTCAACAATTTTTTACATTGTAAATTCTAAAAATCTAAAAATTACAGACATGAAATTGCTGTTTCAGGGCTGGGTACATGCAGCTTATAACACTCGCCAAGTGTCGTTTCCGGCCATCTGGAAGGTTTGTATGGCCCAAAATTTCCCTGTACGCTCCGAGCCAACGATGGTGGCGCTCCGCTTAGATAGTGTGCACAATTTAATCATCAATGAATGACCTTGCCCCCCTTGTAAAAATTTCTGCGGACGCCCATGGCGGCGGGGGGGGGGGGGGTTAAACTATACCGATTTTACTCGGTGTACATAACGATGTATGGGGCCGAAACAATGCTTACGATTAACATGACATGAACATAACGTTAGTCTGGAAATTAGAATGGACGGGATCCATGGAGATACTTAGATTCTGTTACTTAACCTAATTCGTGGAGGCTTACAGACTAGCTCGGGGAAAAAGCATTCTGCTCACATGAATACCTTGTCCTAGGCTACAACTTACTCGGTGATCTGTGGCGTACGAAGGGGAACATTGGACCATGGACTTCCTCACGGATGCCATTTTTGGTTCTTAAAAATACGTAGCCATACTTAAGTACTTAAGCCATACTTCCAAAGATGGCATATGTGGCACCAGATTGCATGTAAGGACACCCAATTTTTCAAAAGTTTTCAAAGGGGAAGGATTGATTCTGCAAAACCTCCTCAGTGATGCCAATTTTTTAAATTCCTACAAATAGGCAAATTCTGTTAAATTCAAATTTTTCCTTCAAAAGGCAGCCTCTGTATCCCACTGGTGGCACCGATTGCATAAGAACACCTACCTTTTTAAGAATTTTTAAGAGAGAGGGCCCAGCCCATAGACTCCTTCCTTGGCTAGCAGAGACGACGACGTACAAGACGGGGACAAGGGAGCGGGGGTGTTCAGGTGCGGTGAGAAGTAGCTTGACATTTATCACGCAAGAGATGTTAGGGGTAAAATCATTAACAGATGGGAATTCGATCCGTCACAGACAACAATTCAGCGGATCTTTAATTTAACCAAGTTAGTTAGCTAGTTAGAGTTTAATGGCCCAGTTTCCAACCTATTGGTCTAAGTCGAGCCGACCACGGCCTTTTTTCCAGTTTCCAATTTAGCCAAAAGTCATAAAAGAGAGGCATTAGCATATTTTCAATTCGTTGTATAGTTTCCCCGAAAGAATCAAGACCATTACGTAGAGGCCTAATAGTGCTAGTACATTTTTTGTGGTAATTTTCTGATCACTTAGCATGTTCCTGGTTTTTCGTATTGCAAACAAAAGGCTAAAATAAAGACTATGTGTTAATATTCTCTTTTACATGTATGAATACGCAATTTATGGCCATCTGAGAGGTCTAATTTTTCGAAATTTTCTCTACGCTCCGCCGCAACCAATAATGGCGCTTCGACCAATCTTTTGGGCAAAATTACATTTTGGTGGTCAAAGTAGCTCTTAACTCTCTGATTACTTTGGAGTTGGCGAAGGTATTTTCAAGTGAGCATTTTATTGCAAACGAAAAAAGAAGATAACGACTAGTTAGATTCTTCGTATAAGTCTGGATATTGTTATCTGCGGCCATCTGGAGGTTTGATTCTTCGAAATTCTTGCTACGCTCCGCCCCAACCAATGGTGGCTCTCCTCTTAGATAATCTTTATGACAGAATAACGGTTTATGGCCAAGAAAAAACCGCAAACTAAAATGTTCCCTTTCGCCTATACCGATCGAACTGCCGAAGCTCTTTTATTCTGACTCCTTAAAGTATGCCAACTATATGACAAGTTTTACTTCGTGAGGTAAAATGACATGAGAATGCATGTAAAGACACAAAAGTTTCAGTTGTATCCTCATGAACCACCACAATTCAACTTTTAACACTGTTCCTGTAAAAGTCGAAAATCTTGCACCATTTTGCATCTAGGCTCCTTAAAAACTCCAAAAAAAATTCAAAGGGAAGGGACGCCCCTCCGGCCCCTTAGAGCCCTCCTCCTGGCTGGCGATCACTCAACAAACTGCATGCCCCTCCTTCAGAGAAATCCTGCGTACGCCACTGCGTTGGTATATGCAAATAAACCAGATATTGTTGACCCAAATAAATATATGGCATAAGAGTTGTTATTTCCAATAACTCTATGTTTAACTTTAAGATTAAAATACAGGTAATATTACATAATAACATGGTAATGTTGTTATACTTGTAATTTGCATATTTTGTATGAAATACATACACTACTGCCCGGGAAAGGTTTTGTGGAATTTTCATGCCTTTGCCCCCTTGGAAAATATCCTAGATACGCCACTGGTCACTTGAATTTGAAACAGTGAAGCGGACCACTCCAAGGCACAAAGGAAGATTGAGCGGTGGCGCAGGGGTGGTGCCATCAGGGACGGGAAAGGGGCACGACCCCTATCGGGGAAGGTAGACCCGCTGTCGAGGAACTTCAGCTTGAATGACTCACGTTTCGTCGGTGGAGGCCACGGACTATTCATGGACAGAGCACACTGCACGGTACATTGTGGCTACCGTACGTGTGAGAAAAAGCGCACCAAGATGGCAGTCTGCTATGGTTTTGTGTAATAGTTTGGACTTGCTCAAGTAGGTAATCATATTTTGCGAGAAAGTTGAAATATTTTTGGAATATGACAAGTTAAGGTCAAAATCACTTCACGCATTGCAGGAAACTGATATTGTTTCCCATTCATGTTTAAATTTTGCTTAAAATATTATAGAGTCGTCGTCAAATCAGACGATTTATAGCTTCCCGGCGGCCATCTTGGTGCCCCTTTTGTGTCCCAGCCGGTGGCGACCATCTACGGATAGCACTTATACGTTACATGCTGTGTCTATGTATATGAGTCCGTGGTGGAGGCCTAAAATCTTTCAAGGACTGTAGATACTGGATGCATTAGGAACTTTCCTGCAGGGGTGGCCCCAAGGTTTTTCTGACAGGCCGCCAGCATTCCATGGCCCCCACAAGGTGATGAGAAGTCCCGGTTGGACGTGACTTGGCAGAATTCGAGGCGCTCGTGGCGCGCCGGAAGTTTTTTTACTTTCTCTCAAACAATACTCTAAAACTTGGAGTTTATTTTGAAGAATATTTAAAAGTTTTGAAAGATATTTGTCTTTTGTAGGGACCATTAAAAAGTTGCGGTGTTTAGTGAAAAATCGTCCTTCATATGGGCAAAATAAAAAACGATGGCCTGTGACAGCTGAAGATTACGCATTTATGCGTACCAGGCCTACGCGCTAAGGGTTTTAGACGAGACTGAAAGTTTGCCCGAAAAGTTTTTCCCTTTGGGAATAAAGATTTGAAAATGAAGAGCTTATTATATTGGAGAAATTTAGGCTTAAATTAAAAGAAAATTTGGTTTTTGGTAAAGGAATAATGAAAATGAAAAATTTAGTCGAATTAGTCGAGGTGATTAACGAGTTAGCTTTGCTTATTTATTGTACGAAGTATCAACCGAATTTGGAAGTTTTTGCCACTTTTAACAAACTGAAGCTGATATTGGAGGAAAATTGTAATTATTTGACAGATTTGGTGGTATTATGGAAGCATCTGACCTTCCAATAAGAAAAATCAAGTAGGGGTGATCTGTAGTTTTGTGTGGGTTACTGAATATCATCATGCAGAATCCGTCAAAGCACTTACTCGGACCATACTGGAAAATTTTCCGCGGAAAAAGTTTGGCTTCCCATAGGCCTGTATTTGAAGTTTAGTATTTTATATATTGACATAAGGCGTGCGGGAGCGTTTTAGTTTGGGAGGGGGCAGAATTGTCTTTTTTGTCTGAATTATTTTATCCTGCCCGAAATACTATCTAAGTGGGGCGCAGAGCGTACATAAAATTGTTAAAAAAAATCTAAACCATTAGACAGCCGGAAATGGCATTTCCAAGACTTGTCAGGAGATATGAAGCAGTCGCTATTTTGAACATACGTTTGAAATGAAAGTTTCACTTCAGTAGGAAAAACCAAACTTGCTAAGTGATCAGAAAATTAGGAGATAAAAGTTACTGCTAGACGTCATTGTCTTGTTTCTTTTTTTTGGGGGGGGGGGGGGGCTACAACGGAATTGAAAACATATTAATGTTTTTGATTCCATAAGAATCTCCGTTGTATTCAATTCCAAGGTCTACTAAATAGATGAAATTTTCTACGTTACTGCCAGAACTCCAGAATGTAAATGATTTTACATCCAGCGTATTTGAAAATTGGTCACGTTACAAGCTAGATGGCTTCAAATGAATTTCAGTCAGACTTACGGGGATACATTATGTGTAGCTGTAAACGGCCTGACCGATTTTGATAACCGTTGCTAGAATTCGGCTGTCGGGGCAGGTCAGTTGGCAGACCATTGGGCACTGCATACACATGATCAATCTCTAGTCCGTTTTTGTAAGGAAAATTCGGAATTGTAAGTTTCCTTAGTAAGCAAAATCAAGAAGATTGTCTAGGAGCGGTGGTGTCATCAAGAAGGAGCCAGGGGGCACGTGCCTCAAAAAATTGATTCTTCTTTCGACAAGAAAAGGCAGTAATTTTCATGTTCTTCAAATGAAAATATCGCAAAAACATGCTTTGAAATGCCATTTCCGACTGTCTGAGGGGTTGCGTGTTTTCAAAATTTTCTGCACACTTCCGACTACATCAACTTTCAAGGTGGCGCAGAGATCAGATAGCAGTTCAGGCAGGATTAGACCTACATCTTCTCATAAGATAATCACATTTAACTGAACATCAACTGCTATCTCTTTCTCTTTCTAGTTCAGCTCTTCTTCTTCAAAATGTCAGCGGGATCTGCTCTTGGTAATTTCACTTGGTTTGTTACCAGACAAATCTTATTGAAGTTGCCCTGTAATCAGTTTTTAGACCAGTGTAAAGACAATAGAATTACCTTTAAATTACGACGTCAATACCTTTCAAGTACCTTAAAACCCAGGAGCTTTCGAGATACATTAAACTGCCCGTCAACTTCTTTCTTTACAGTTTATCTTCTCCTTTTCAAAATGTCAGCCTGATCCAGTCTTGGTACAGCAGTTGTTTCACTAGATGTTTTACCGAAGGTCTTTCTAATTTTTGAAGTTACCCTGGAGGTAATTTTCTCTCTCATACAAATGTCATATAATATTTATAAAGTATAAACTACTGCGTAATTTTCAAGGATAAAGTTCGTAGTTGTATCAAAATTTTAGACCAGTACCGGCCGCCCAGAAGCGTTGATAGCGCTACCAGCATGTACCAACAGCAGTATTGAATCAGTACTGTTATTGGTGTTGGTAGCGCTACTAATACTTCTGTGTGGCCGGTTCAGGTTTACAGGCTCAGTCTTATGAGTTAATATGATTCGAAAACTTAGTTATGATTTCAATTTATTTCCAACGGTGAGCAGCTCCTTGAAACAAAAAAGTCCAGAACAAATTTATGTTTGATATTTTGAAGAGGAACATATTCTAGGCATAGCTTTCACATTGATGGAAATTTTTAGTTGTTTTTCTCTAAAATTTAACACTATATTTATACAATTTAACTGTGATATGATGAAACCATAAGTGCATCCCGAGCAGTGGAAGTTTAAAAAATTAATTTGCCTTAAGGGCAAGATAGCATCCCTAATCAATTCAAGATCAAACAGCAGGATCAAAAATTAAAAAAAAAAAAAAAAAAAAAACATTGATCATCAATATGAATACATGACATAGCACCTGCCTGGTTCAAGTTTACCTTTTGTAGAAAATGTGTCAACTTCAGTTGCTAATATCTCGAGAACCGAATATGAAAAATGAATGAAAACTTGACCAAAGTGCTTAGAATATGTTCCAACAAAAAATTGGTTCTGGTCTATTCTTTTTAATGAAGATTTTACTTTGCGACAAAGAAAATGATAAAATGTCACATCGTCCTGTAAAGGATGAGCCAGTATATTTTATCTGGTAATTTTCTGATCATTTTGCAATTTGATTTTCTTTTTATTAAAATGAAGATTTTATTGCAAAGGAAAGCTCAAAATAACGACTGCCTAAATTATACTTACAAGCCTGGCAAATGCGATTTCCGGCTACCTGAGAGGTAGCGATTTTTCAAAATTTTCTGTACCTTCCGCGCCAACCGATGGAGGCGCTCCGCTTGGATAGTCTTTTGGGCAGTCAGTTACTACTTCTCATGCCCCCCCCCCCCCCAAAAAAAAAAAATATTGCACGACATTCCCTCATACTATTTGAGATGTCTTGGTCTCAAATTGAATGGGATGCAGGGTAGTTAAACCCCCAGTGGAAATTATGTACAAAATATAATTTTGTCCGAAAAACTATACCTAAGCGCGAGGAGCCGATTGTCGCTACTTTCTTTGACGCGCAGCCGGCGACCATTCTGAAAAATTCGGGACCTCTCAGACAGCGGGAAGTTGGCATTTCAAGTCCCAAGCCTTTAAGCAGAATCTTAGCAGTAACACATAGCTATTTTGAGTTTCCGTTTGCCTTGACTATGTTTACTTCACACACATTGCAAATGGAACAAAATTATTAATTGCATCTTTTTGCCCGAATAATGTAATTTCGTCCGGAAGGCTATCTAAGTGGAGCGCCACAATTGGTTGGCGCGGAGCGTACAGAAAATGTTGAAAAATTGCGACCTCTCAGACAGTGGTAAATGTCATTTTCCCAGGCTTTTAGTAGGTCTAAGTAATATAAAGGTGTTATTGAACTGATTTTTTCAGTGGCAGTAGGTTCCGTTTTTTAAGTCTTCCGTAGGACCCGGCAAAAATTGCAAAGCCAACAAATCTTCCATAACCCTTTACCGTTGTGCTCCAGTCGGGGCATATTTGCGCGCTGCGGGAGTGGGCGGAAAAGCGGACGTAGCACGCCCCGCACCAGCTTCCGTAGGCTGTTGACCCTATGACCTTAAACTATTGTCTCTCTCGTTGTTGTGGCCGAATTTTCGGGTAGCTACTCGCAGTTTCGAGCTCCGCATGAAACAGTAAAAATGGGTGACAGCCGCGCTCTCTGTAGGGTCCAAAAGGACCCAAACAACGGTAAAGGGTCAATGAAATCATAGATGGAAGTTCCGGATCTTTTCTAAAAATTGTGCAAGGTTCACGGACTGAGTTTAATGTCAGATTGTGCACCACGTATACCAACTCATATTCTACTAAAGTCATATCTAAGCTACAAATACTTCAATATCTAAAATTTGTGGGGAGCAAGCACCCATAATTTCCGATTTTTGTTAAAGAGTGAACAACATTCCCCTGGGGACGTAATTTAAGGCGCTCGTACCGCGCCGAAATTTTTGCCCCTTTTAAACCAATATTATCTCTCTAGGATGGCGAGCCCATTGGCCTTCCCGTTAGAATCAGTTTTACAATATATATAGTATAACACAACGCTATCGAGATTTTGCGTATCTAATATCTATATACATTCACAAATGGGAAAATGAGGGTTTTTTACTACTTACTTTCTGAAGCCATGTCAGACACCAAAGAAGTCGTATCCAGTCAAAATAGGAAGGATAAGTACGGATGACTACAAAGTGTAAAAATAAAATTGTAGGAAGCTAACAAGATCCTACATTACATGTCAAATATATGCACATAAATTTTCATGACGCGTACGGGTTACTGAAATTTCAACTTGATCAAATAGTCCTATTACCGAAGTACTTTGGCATATTAACACTACAGTGGCTGATACGTTGCTCTTTAGAATAGCAATTCTAGTATTCCAGAATACTTTATTGTAAATATTCAGTAGAAAATTAAGTAAGGCACCATAGTTTTTCTGTGGTAAATCAAGACCAAGTAGAGTGGCTTCCTCCCAACACGAAACTTCTGATGAAATTGTAGACCAAAATTTGCGGTTGGTAAATGGCCGGACAGTTAATGAAAAAGATGGTGCACCGTTTCATTTTACGACTTACAAAGTGAAGATGGTGATGAAGACACTCGTTTGTGAAAAGAATGTTCCGAAGAATCTTTAAATCGAGATCCGCATAGAGATTATCTTTAATAAAGGGGTGGCGCCAGGATTTGGCCGACGTGGGGGGGGGGGGGAGCTCCCCGACATGGGGGCCAGCATTTTGAGCCCCGACAAAGGCGATAGAATAAACCCGGTGGGGGGGGGGGGTCCGTGGGAAGTGACTTGGCAGAATTTGGGGGAATGCATTGTTCTTTTTAGTAATCTTTTCGACCAAAACACTTACAAAGTGGAACGCCACCATCAGTTGGCGCGGGGCGTACAGAAAATTTTTGAAAAATCTAACACATCACACAGCCGGAAATGTCATTTCCCAGATTTGTAACTAGAAAGGAAGCAGTCGTTACTTTGAGCTTTCCTTTGAAATGAAAGTTTCACTTGAAAAGAAAAAATCCCAACTTGCTATTTGATCAGGAAGTGACCAGCTTAAAGGTACCACTACAATAAGATGATACGGTCTTGTCTCTTTTCGGGGGAAAACTGTGCAACCGAGTTGAAAACATACCAATGTTTTTTACGCTATTGAAATTCTTAGTTGTTCTCAATTGCAAGGTCCACTAAATTGATAAAATTTTCTTTGTGACTACTCGAACTCACGGCTATAAATGATTTCACTTTCAACGTCTTTGAAAATACGTCACGTTACAAGGTAGGTGGCTTCAAATGAATTTTCAGTCAAACTCATGGAGAGACATTCTCACACTACGGTACTGTTTATCATTTGTGTAGTTCGAAACAGCCTAGCCGATTTTCATTACCATAGCTTGAATTCGACTGTCGGGGCAAGACAAATGCCAAACCATTGGACATAAACCTGAACAACCTCTCGGTCGTTTTTGTAAGGACTGTGTGACAGTGGCGTAGCCACGGGGGGGGCTGGGGGGCCTAGGCCCCCCCAGATTTTCTCCAGGCCCCCCCCCCCCCGATTTTTTGCGTCCTGATAGAGTAATTGAAAAAAATAAAAATAAAAAAATGTGCAAAAATTAAAAAAAAAAAATCATGGATGAATGTGTGTAAAACACATTTTGTCCGCACGTATGAAATCAAGCAATAACTTTAAAATGCCTACTTTCACTAAATTAGATAGGCCTACCGTTTGTGATCTGCACTGTCGTTTATTGCATTTCACTTCGAAGATGAAACGAAAGTCTCTACGACAAACTTTAATGTGACTTTGTTAGGTTAAGACCCTTTCTGCCTTTCGGATGGCTGATTGATTTACTGAAAATAAGGCAATCGTACACTGGAGACCACTCTTACACGACCATTCCTATACTTTATTATACACAAAATATGCCGTAAGCAGATAAGGGTAAGGTACTGCCTTCGGATAATTCTTCCCTTCCATCCTTACCAAGTACTGTAGGCCTATGTCGTGCCTCACTCCTTCCCATGATAAGTGCCACTGTAGGACGATTTTTTCGACAAGTCCTCTTTTTAGTAGTTGGCACTGGCATCCGGGGGATTTGCAAAATGTCCACAAGGTCCGGATTTCATGTGTTTCCAACATGATCCATACTTCTGCTTTGAGGTTCAATTATTTTTGAGGGATTTATTCGTAGTATTTTAATTTTGACTACGTACTGTACCGATGAACAAATACTGCACCATTTTGCACATTGTTTCTTTGGTAGTATGTATGTCTTTTGTAAAATCTCTACAAAAACTAAAAATATTTTTATATTTTTCATGCTCCCCAAAAAGGGAAAACCCAAAAACTCAGGCCTATAATCAGTTCAAAGTTTTGCCAAACATAGCACCATGTTGCATCTAGGAAATCTAACGCAAAGAAAGTTTCTCAGAGGGGGACACAACTACTTTTGGTTTTCCTGTTAAAGGGTGAGGTGCTGCCTTAGATAAGCTGAAATCCATTCAAATATTGCCGCATTTGCGGCTGGGTACATCCAGTTTAAAACACGTGGGAAGTGCCGTTTCCGGCCATCTGGAGGGGTTTTAAAGCCCAAAATTTTCTTTTACGCTCCGCGCCAACTGATAGTGGCGCTCCGCTTAGATTCAAATATTGCCGCATTTGCGATCTTCGTGCTTCTGAAGTTCACATTTTTTCCCAAGGGAAAGGGAGATACCGGCTCCCTTTAGTCTCATCCCCCAGGCCACAGATCAAAAGTGCCCAGTTTTGGGGTCCCTAAAAAGTGTATGTATTGCCATTTTTCATAGATTGATTTTTTATTCTCATTATTGAGACATCGCAGACATGAGATTCGTATTTCAAGGCTGGGTACATCCAGCTTAAAACACATGGGAAGTGCCGTTTCCGGCCATCTGGAGGGGTTTAAAGCCCAACATTTTCTTGTACGCTCCGCGCCAACTGATGGTGGCGCTCCGCTTAGATAGTCTTGCCGTGCCTGACCCTTGGAGGTACCAGGCCCCCCACTTGTTACCTAGGCCCCCCCCCCCCCCAAAAAAAAATCCCATCCTGGCTACGCCACTGCTGTGTGAGAGTTTCCACGAAGAATATAGTTCTCTAGTAAGCAAAGTCAAGAAGATCATCCAGAGACCGAAGTTTATCGAGTTTATGTCTTTTATCGTGGACCCCGACGATGAAGGTTCCCCGAAGGAATTGGATCTTCTCAGGGGACGGGGAGCAGCTTTCCCCGACGGAGGCATGGCCCCTGGTTCCAGCTGGTGTCACCCTTTGCAACGTCTGCACGCGGAACTTCCAGCTCCCTGGTCTTCTCATGGATGACCTTACGCTCACGGAATGAAGATGGGACAAGATACATGGATTGAGGGATAGCAGAGCTAGGAAGAAGTGATTAAAACCGATTCAGATATTTATTAAAATTGCGTTTCAAAAGGAAAATTTGTTCAAGATCACCAATTCAGTAACTTCAGTCCTTGTAGGGTTTTTATTATTTTTTTTAAAATTATTTTTAGGCCTCCGGCCCCGACGAAACCGCCGACGGGCGGGGGCCAGTGTTCTCCGACGGGGGGGGGGGGGGGGGGCACCCCTCTTTAATACCACCACCATACACCCCGACTATGCACCCAATCTTCAAACAAATATGGGTATAGTAGTTCTACCACAACGGCTGGCCCTTAGGGGTTGGTGAGCCAGCAGTGTACGTAATTAAACAAACATTTGAAAATATGGAGCTTATTTTAGAGACATTTTTTAAACCCGGGTTCCCTATATGAGGATATGTGAAAAGTTTAGGAACTACTGAAAAATATGTATATTTATTGGCAAGTCTGAGATTGCACCGCCACCAAAGATCGTTGTTCCTATACAATACGTTATCTAAGGCCTACAAATTGAGGCTCTCAGACGTCATTTTAAAAGTCAGGAGCTAATAGTGGAAAAAATTTGGAATTTCATGAAAGAAAATTCATGAGATTGATATGGTGATGTTGTCATTTTAATTGTTCGGAAAAATTTAACAGCTTGATTTTTGACGAATGCTACTGCATTGGGAACTACAAATTGCTGCGCTTAAAGCTCGCGGTAAATTTTGCATTTTTGAAACAAATAATCACAAAAATGGAACTTTCATTGGAGAGAATTCGGAATTTCATGAAAGAATAGAATCACACTTGCGTTGACTGGTGCACAACTGGCGAATTCCGAATTTTTCACTTTTCCGAGCCAGGGGCGATTACCCACTGCCCCCTGTAGCTGCGCCACTACCAGAGGCTTAAATTTAGTCATATTTGGTCTAGGAGGTCTTCGTTGTCAAGCCTCAACTTGAAGGTGGAATTTTGTCCACCTTGACCGCGACCTAAAACGTTCGTAAGGGACGAGAAGGTAATTGCGCTGTATATACACCAGCTGGGCATATTTCAAACTAGATTGCCGTATGCAGTTATTTATATACGTTAACTTCATCCAACCTCATACTTTACATAAATTTTTAAGACATTCTGCGGGTGGGGTTCATTGGGCGAACCCCCCTCCCACCCCACCCCCTAAAAAAATTGTGTGGCTTTACCACATCCATGAAAAATTGAATCTCAGGGGTTATACTATTGATATGTAATTTATAACTAGTAGGTATTCACAAAAACTTCAAACAGTTCGTGAAAACACTGCCCATAATTCTTACATTGTGATATACATTTTCCTTTTCTTCCATTTATTCTCTTTATATTTTATCATGAACGTTGTACCATAATGAATAATAAAGATATACAACCTTCTTAAGACACAGGAAGACACAAAATGACCATAAAAGCGAATGAAAATAAATAGCTTAGTACGCAATAGAGAAACTATCACGAATTTCCAAATTTCTGCACAGAAAAAACAGAACGTTTTCCCGAATCATGTAAACATTTTCAACCTGTTAGATAAATTTAAAGTTTTGGTGAAACTCGTTTATATGCGGTAACTTTTCAACCATTTCCTCATGAAAAAGATAATACTTTGCGTGAAAAATTAGAAAATTGTGAGGGTGGTGTAAGATGGACTTATGACCGAAAAATATATCTTGTTTGGAAAAGGCGAATTGATATCTTATAAATATCTGCTCTATATCCAAAGTAAATATGATGTAACATTACAATTCCCAAGAAGATGTTTAATGGTTTTATCTTTCTCCTTACAGAAAGAAAACAAAGCGCGCTCCTTTATCTTAAGTTGATGTAGAAAGTAATTAGTGCCTAGGATTGTATGCAAAAACTTAAATTGAAAATCGTGCTTTCCTTTAAAGAACAGAATAGAGTTCGAAAACTTATACAACCCAACAGACCTTAATATTCTTTAAAGTTTTATTTTCCCACTTTTTAGCAATAGCTGTTGGCAGAGGAGCTAACCTTTTGTATAGTATGTCTATAAATAAATCTTGACATGTAACTCTTTTGCAGGATACAGTCTGTAGATGGGTTATTGATTTCAAACATTTCACTATTAGTCGCATAACATTTCAGCTGCGTGGGACAGCAGATACAATACAAAAATAGATCCTAAAAGGACAGAATGGAACATTGAAATAAGTGTTTTAGAAACATGATACGATAAAAGTGCTCCATTTCCATCCAGTAGATCTTTAACACACAGATCATTCTAGCCGTACAAAAGCTTGTAGAATATATTATTCTGATTCAGTGTTGATGAACGTGATATACATTTTCTATTGAAGGGTAGAAAATTAAAAGTGTTACGAATTACAAGGTTCTTTCCATGAAACTTTTCAGGTTTCCATTTAGAACGAATCTTCTTGTTACGAAGAGAAATTTACAGTTGATATCGAAAACGTCATCTAGGTCATTTGAGCAGAACGCAAGCTATTTCTTTCGGCCATGAGAGTTTAGTTTAAGTTGGAGTTTTACGACCCAGTTTCCAACCAACTGGTTCAAATCGAGCCTGTCACGGTCTTTTTACCAGTTGTTGCTCACTGACTTGTGAGAGTTCAGATTTATGACCGACCTATTGGCAAGACACATTCCAAGATAGTTCTCAGTGAAGTCACAACTAGGGATGGCAAACGCCATGTCTGGGTGCTAACCTGTATGAGTGGACGGGGTTGGCAAATGCCACGTTTGAGGCTAGCCCGTGCGAGTGGGCGGGGATACCTTATGAATGTTGTTGTTTTCCACGTAAAAAGCTCCTCGCGTGAGAACTATATAGATAAACTCTAATAGGCCTGGTGAAGTTAGCTAGAAGTGTTGGCCATCAGCCTTAAACTTCCTACTATTATAGTCTTAAAATTGAAGTCTTGAACTGATGGTTTAAGAGGACATCTTCCATCTACACGATTTTGGTGTACAACCATCCATGATACAGGTGGGCAAAGAATTGTAATTAAGTTATGGCAGAGTAAATCCTACCATCACTGATAGTCCGCATCAGCAAAGGATCAGGGACCATTATCCAATGTCCAGCGTTGGATGAAAAAAGACCGCGGGTACTGGCAAATGAAACCAGAAGGTTACAGATTGAGGGATAGAACTCTAACCTAACCTTACCTAACCTGACAGTCGTCACTGGTTGGATTCGCCTCAGTCTGATAGTGCATTTAGCAGGCATATATTTCAGATCTTAACCATTGAAGTGACGTTTACAGCAGCTTTCCTATTTAATACATTTTCAGGTCAATGGAATCGTTAACCAGTCTAATTTTGGTAAGAACAAACACTTTGACATCGATTTATTTATTTTACATATTTTGAAGATATTTTTACGTCTGTGTAGTAAGTAGTTAGAAAAACTCCTTTTTAAAAAGGTGTATGAAAGGGCCATGTGCATGAACTTTAAGGGGCATCGATCACGGTAGACGCACCCATGTTGTCGGTTTTGACGGATGTTTAGTAATTGTATCTCCTTCCCGCTAAGTCTTCCAAAAACCTGCATTTCCAGTCCGTGTCAAAGGATAGCTATTTTGCGCCTTTCACTTTACTGCATGGTTAAGGGATTAGAGCGTCCGACTTGCAGTCCGGAAGGTTTAATGTGGTTCGAATAGTAAATGTTTATGTAAAGGTCTTTGGGAATTGAGACCCACATTATTTTGATTTCCTGGTTGTCGGGGTCACGTTTTCATATGTGTGCACTTTTGTCATGCCTTAACAGTATGTGGCATATAATGTATAATATCAGGAATAACTGTCATGTATAACATGGGCGACGATTTGGGAGGGGGGGGGGGGAGCTGGGGGACATGTCCTTCCCCCTACTTTTTGAGTGGAGGGGACACTAACGTAAAAGTCCCCCCCCCCCACACACACACACTTTTTGTGACCTGACACTTAAAAGTTAGGTTCCACAACAAAAAAGATATAGGTCTAGGTTATGAAAGGTTACTTCAACCGATTACGATCGATTTTCAGTATCAATAATTCCACGTTTAGTTTGCAAATCCCCAAAGTTTTCTCATTGATCTTCTTTTTCAGATGCATATCAAACATAGCTAACATTATTCACCTTTATGGTTATGTCGTTTGTTCGTGTGCATGGGCCTGTAGGTGTAAATATGAAGGAACACAACATTTAGGAATTTGAAGAAGATGAATCGTCCCCTACTATGCTTTAATGTAATTTGAAATCTTAAGTGAATTATCGGCCTAGCATGATGAAATTGGCAAACACGTTTCAAGGAAACTGAAAATATATCAATGCTAAATCTGCATGCAACTTTTTTTTCAGAAAAATAAACGATGTCTAATGCAAAATTTCTACAAGCGCACATAACAAATTCGTATAACGATTCGACCATTTCGTATTTAGACCATTATCAGAGAAGTAAAATCACACTGACGCTTGGTAAATAAGAGACTTCAATCTAGAATTTGCTAGAGGTACACCTCCATACTCTGTCTGCAGATAGTGTATGATGAGGTGTCGTCCGAAGGACATATTTTAATGTTCATTTGTATCAACAATTTTACACCGAACCGGTAGACCTATATGCAACGGTGTCTCATTAGCACCAGTGGGTACCACCCCCCCCCCCCCCCCCCATCTGTACATGATTATTTCGCAGTATAGACTAAAGGGTGCTTTTGGCCAATTCACGGGTCTATCTTACAAATTGATCCCAACTATTAGAACTTTTGCATAAATCCTTCGCAAACTATCACAATTTTCGTTGTGATTCTAATTACTTGTAGAGTACACCCGGTATCTAAACTCACATTGACCTTAGTCCGTTGAAGTAATTACCCACACTTTCAAGTCCATGATTTGAAAACACTAGGGTTTGCTAGTAACTCAAAATATTGAAAAATTTATCTCCATTTGCATCAAGGCCTGTACGTAGCTACAAGGACATGCGGCTCTGAAAAATGAAGAATTTGGAAATTTGCCATTTGTGAAATCAGTCTGGTGTGTGGTTTTGACTAATGAAATTCCGAATTCTTTCCAATAAAAGCTCCATTTTCGTCATTATTCGTTTCAAAGAAGCAAAATTTTCCGCGCGCTTTGCGCTCCTCAAATTGCACAAGTGCTCGCTCGTACCTTCAGTTTGGTGAACTTTTTTCGAGCTCTGGAAATGACAAAAGACGGAAATTTGCTATATTAGGCATCAGATCATCAAATGACACCGGTAACTACAGTGCTAGTTTCATAAATTTACTTTCATAAAATTCCAAATTTTCTCAAATATAAGCTTTTGACTAAAAAAAAATTCGTCGACGAGCCTCATTGTGTAGGCGTTGGATAACATTATATAGGAACAACTTGAACGATCTTTGGTCGGCATTAAATCTCAGGTTTGCCAATAGGAAATGCAAATTCTTCAGTAATCCCCCAACTTTTCACATTTCCTTACAGGAAACCCAGAATCCAAACTTCTTTACAATACAAGCTCCATATTTTCAAATATTTGCTTCACAAGGGCAAAAATTGTCCCTAGTCTAGTAATGTTCACACTTTAAAAACCGTAAAATGTGCCTAGTCTATCTGGTGGTGTTCACACCTTAAAAACCGTAAAATTTTGATTTTCGGCACCCCCCTTCCCGCAAAAATGTCTAGCTACGCCGCTGTATACACCTTACCAGGACTAGAGAAAAACTTTAGGTCAGATGTCCCCCTCCCCAACTTGGAAAATCAAATCTACGCCCTTGCTGTATAATGTGTAAAAACAACTACTAGTTATTAGCGGTTAAAAGCTTAAATTTAATCGGTTGAGTGTTATTAATTTTGTATAAGCGGGTGGACGAGGGGCAGGGGGTTAAACTTGTAGAAGGGGCCCCGTTATAGAAAATGCCGGGGGGCTCACACAACGGCCCTGGTTTCAAGATATCCTAACCTTTTTGTTGGTTGATCAGACCATGCGTTATCCCGTAATAATAGTTCATGGTAATAGATAAACGCACTCATTTGGACTTCATTCTGTACTTATATGGTTATTTACAAACATATTTTATTCCTCTTTTTAGAACAAAATAATGTCGTGTGTGAATGAGCAAAGTTAAATAACTCTCGATTAATCTATTAGAGCAGGATGTTATGTCCTGAAAGGGGACATGGACGGAGGTCGCATGAGAACTCGCCCCCAATATTTTTAGGGGACTTCACATCAATTTCAGCCATTATCTGAAGTGTGAAGGAAAATTTGTGTAACCGATTTACTTATTTTTTATAATAAGTGGGTAAGTCAGTCTATTTGGGGATTGATGTGACATGTACAGTCGCAATTTCTGAAGAATTTTGACCTTAAAAACAAATATTTTTCTCACAGTCCTTTCCGTAAGGGACAACAGCTGTATCATTTATTAACACTAACTTTTTGGGGTTCGAACTTCTTCTATCTCTTCTTCGGGCTAAATCAGTGTTATAGCAAAATGCCTTTTGTCTTATTTTCCTCCCTTAACTCCATACATATGAAATTGTTTTGTTATTTACAGTTTACACTTTGTTGTTATAAATGGAACATCAAAAAAAAAACACACGAAATCAACAAACAAACTTTTAACACTAAAATTTTTCAGTCAAGCTAGGGAAACTCTTGAAGTTTGTTCCCGTTCATCACCATTTGAGGTTGCATGAAGTAGTCTTATTAAGTATTAGACTAACATGGGTAATCACTGGAATACTTGATTTTGAACTCGTAGTCTTACCACAATTTCAAAATATACCTTTTCTTTACATGATGAAAGAAAAATCTTCCAAAGTAAAAGTACTTTAACAGCCATCTGTGTTGGAAACTGACTCTGCCATTCAGTCTCCTGCTCAAAGATCCATGCTATATTGCAAAAGTGGGTGGAAATTTTGGAATACTTGTGGTAGGTGCGGGATTGGTTTGCTTATCCCGACCATTTGAAGGGTGTGTGCATGTGCATAGCCAACCAAAACGAATTACCGTAAGCATTTAAAAATATCGTTATTTTATTGTAATACTGGCAGCTGGGATTTCAGTGTTCAATCCGTTATTTCACATTTGTGCGTAAACCCAGTTCATTAACGGTACCTAAGAAGCTACTTTTATTCCTGAATACTAAAATATCATTCTAGTTTAGTATTTAGGGATAAAATGTGTTACATAGTCTAAGATAAGATAAGATAAGATAAGATAAGATAAGATAAGATAAGATAAGATAAGATAAGATAAGATAAGATAAGATAAGATAAGATAAGATAAGATAAGATAAGATAAGATAAGATAAGATAAGATAAGATAAGATAAGATAAGATAAGATAAGATAAGATAAGATAAGATAACATAAGATAAGATAAGATAACATAAGATAAGATAAGATAAGATAAGATAAGATAAGATAAGATAAGATAAGATAAGATAACATAAGATAAAATAACATAAGATAAGATAAGATAAGATAAGATAAGATAAGATAAGATAAGATAAGATAAGATAAGATAAGATAAGATAAGATAAGATAAGATAAGATAAGATAAGATAAGATAAGATAAGATAAGATAAGATAAGATAAGATAAGATAAGATAAGATAAGATAAGATAAGATAAGATAAGATAAGATAAGATAAGATAAGATAAGATAAGATAAGATAAGATAAGATAAGATAAGATAAGATAAGATAAGATAAGATAAGATAAGATAAGATAAGATAAGATAAGATAAGATAAGATAAGATAAGATAAGATAAGATAAGATAAGATAAGATAAGATAAGATAAGATAAGATAAGATAAGATAAGATAAGATAAGATAAGATAAGATCAACTTTATTAAACCCCACAAGGGTAACTGAATGCTCGCTAAAACAGAAAAAACAAAAAAAGAGTGAAAATACAAAAATATATACACACAAACAACACTTAAACAGTAAAAGAGAAGAACTAAGAGAAAGCATAAGACGTAAAATATGAGAGATAAAAGTATAAGACAATAGGAACCAAGGAGGCAAGAATTAGCGTTTGAAATTAAGATTATGGAATTTGATACATTGTGGTATAAAGGAGGAGGGGTGTCGTTTAGTAATGGAGTAGGGTAATCTCATTCCGCCACTTCTAGGAAAAACCGCTTTATGTTAAACAACACTAAGTGGGTGATCATTATCTTGCATAATCTTCATCAGTTTCGTCCCCAAACGACGGTGATACGTCATAGTCAGCGATGGCTGAACTTCCCCTATGATACCGTAAGCACCTAATTTTTCCGTTTTTTCCTTGTGTGAACAGCAAAAAGACGTGTGGAGGATCGAAGAAGCGAGTTAGGAGTACACTGTAAAAAAGAAATGTAATGAAAAACGTTCGTCTCACTACAACCACTATAAGATAAAGCTGTCTAATAAAAAACTGTAAATAACGTTCGCTTCCTGGAATCCTAGCTGCCGGTGTTTTCACTATAAAATTACAGTTCTTTTTTACAGTATAGTCCGAACTCGTTTCTTCGATCCTCCACACGTCTTTTTGCTGTTCACACAAGCAAAAAAAAAAAAAAAAAAAAAAGGAAAAATTAGGTGCTTACGGTACCCCACCCCCGGAAAAATGCCTAGCTACGCTACCGGCAAAGGAGATTACGTTGACCTTGAAGTTTGAGGGAAGAATTCTCCCAAGAGCAATTGTACTATAACATTTTAAAATAATGCTTACAATCTTACAGTGTATCAAGTTCTCATCTTACCTTTATGGGTACCCATACCCTGCGCACTGCGATGGGTTAGGGAATTAAGGCTACTATTTTGCACAGAAAATAAAAAGTGAGTCACTTTGAGGACAGATTGGCTCAATTTTAGGATAGTGACTCACTTTTTATTTTCTGTGTACGGAAGTGCCACCAAAAACGCCTTTGACGAGGGTGACATGGTTTACGCTAGGGGTTTTCTGAACGGAAGAAAGAATATATTGGAAAGGTACACCCGATAAATCAGGCGTTCATTTATGTTCACTCTTACCAAAACAAATAACTTGGATGCTTACCACCCCCTCCAGCTCTCCCTGAAAGCCATCTAGTCAGCTGTACGCCACTGCCGCCGAAAACCTTTCAGAAAGATAGTATTACATCAAACCTCGCCACAATTTTACTTTTGAGCATATTTCAGATATTTTAGTTGCCTGCACAGTCACTTGAAATAAGTGACATGTACAGTAGACATCACAAAAACAGAACGCAATGCTCTCGGGAAAAAAGGTAATCCTTCCTTCACAACACTCTGTGTAAATACAATGTTATTACTACAAATAGCTTTTAGACGGTATGACATTGAAGATATCAAAGGAGCTTCGTCATACATTCGATAAAGAGTCTGGTTTAAATTATTAAACTGTTTTCTGAAGGTTTGTGTTTTGTAAGCTCTCTGTATCATTTCATCAAATGAAACTAGAAATATTTTTGTACAACAAAGAAGGAATCAGTCATTTTCACCAAGTTTGAGAGTTTTATGGGTATATGCGCACTGTTTATCAAGGTGCTTCTTGATTGGATGTTGTCATTCTATTGCATCGATTGTATTCTTTGTTAGGGTTAGGGATTAAGGTTATCGTTAGAAATTTCTCAAACAGTGTTCCATTTTCATGTTTTTATGGGGGCTCTTAATAACCTCTTATACAATCGAGTATACGTCATATTGAGAAAAAAGGGGGCTGCAGTCATAAACCACGTGATCTGTTTCTTAATTGGCTTATATACTTCATTGGTATTTAAACTTGTGAGTGTTAGATGGAACACTTACACATCAAGATGAATTACTCGGAGGAGAACACAAATTTGTCGACGAATGAAATATTGCACGTTTCATGGTATCATTATGCTAATATATTAGTTTTTACTGCTTCAATACTGTGTGCGTTTCTTGGTAATTCTTTAGTCGTGATCGCATTTATTCTGTCGAGAAAAATACGAACGAGGACAAACATTTTTATTCTCAATTTAGCTGTGACGGATATATTCACGATTGTACCTATGCTTCTTGTTATTTGCCTTTCTGTTGCTCATGGCCAAAGTATTTGCACGTCGATACATTTATTACATAGTTTACTGGCAATGTTTGGACGCATGTTTGCGGGATGTAGCATAATAACACTCGCACTTATTGCCGTAAATAGATGGATCCTCATTACAAAAAGATTTGAAACTTACCTTAAAATTTACAGCCGAAGGAATATCTTCGTTATGTTACTACTTACATGGTTTTACTCTATCATAACATCCATTCTGCCAATATTTTTCGGCACATCCCGCTATTCTTTGAATGCAAACGAACGGATTTGTCAAGTTACTGTCACAAACCATGTCGTATTTTTCAATCCGCAAATTTTAAACGTGCCTTACTTTTCCTTAGCTCCAATAGTTGTCGTTTTCTGTTACGGAGGTATTTTTAGACATGTGAAGGCCCACAGAAGAAGGATAGATCAATTATCAACTGTCAATTGGACAATAACAAGGTAAGCTGCTACGTACTAACACATTCTTACATTTTTTTAGAGTCAGATAAGAATCCTGAAGTATTATTGAAGAAAATTCGAAGAAAAAAAAAAAAAAAGAAAACAGAAGAAACATGTGGGATTTGTCTATTGTTCCAAAATCAATTGGAACATATGTTTTGCCGTTTAGATGAGGAAGCTGTGGCGTTTGAATTATCTGATACTATTCCCGTTAATTTCTTTTTGTTTTACGAAAAATATTTAAGGTTAATTTTTAAAGTATTAAAGTTTGTCCTCAAAGGCAATTTTCTAAGCAAATTTTCGGTTCGTACTTCAAGTAGTCAATTTTGGCTAAAAATAGCAATAATATTAGTAACGAAGTGCTGAACAATTATTTAACCAAAATTTCTACATGAAATAACTTTGCATTTTTATCTTTTATTTCCTTTTGCAAATAAATCTGCTGGTCTCCCATTTTTTCGAATTAAAAAGAAGTCATCTGATACTATTACGTCATAGACTGGGCTGTATGCTGTCTACGATTATAGTCCTGGGGAAATTTTTTTCTAACTTAAATGACCTTAGATGAAATTTTGTGCAGTATTTTATCACTATCTCTAACGAAAATACTGCAAATGTGTGACATATCTTACAAAATAAGGGACCATATAATGCCAATCAAAATTTTGGAATATTTATGCATTACATACAACTTTAGGGATCATACTGCAAATTTACAAATTTAAATTTTACATCCCGTATTTTACAGACTTAAAGAAAACCAGTAAGAACCGTTCAAAAAGACTTATGAGATATCTTCGATGAACTTTAGTGCGGAATTTGAGCAATTATTATACAATATATATACAATGTATATATATATATATATATATATATATATATATATATATATATATATATATATATATATATATATATATATATATATATATATATATAAAAGAATAAGTAGAAAACACCACAAATATGACAATATTAGAGCACATACAAGATAAGAGAAACGTATATTTCAAAGACACCTGTCTTCGTCATCAGCGTCAATCAGTAGTATATATATATATATATATATATATATACATATATATATATATATATATATATATATATATATATATATATATATATATATATATATATATATATATATAATGCAAATGTTTGACTGTCTTGCACACGACTGGTACAAACAAAAAATATTGTTTCGATAAAATATAATTTTTTCCTTGGGTGGCGAAGCCTTAAAATGCTTTTTTCTCGTCTCTCTTCAGAAACCAAAGGAGAAGAGGGCAGTATGAAAATCAAATTACCAAACATCGGATTGACGTCACGAAAAACTTGTTTCTCGTAGTTATTGTATTCACCGTGTTTTTGTGTCCTTACATCGTAGCGAGCTTATTGCGGCATGAGGACTTGGTCCTGAGACAAAGGGCTATTCAAATTTCATTACTTAACAGTGCCGCTAACCCAATTATATATGGTCTTAAACATCCATCGTTCCGATTCATATTTAAGTGTGTCTGGCTTCAAAAATGGGGAAGAATTCGCTGATATGAGCTATTCGAAAATGAAAGATGAAAGATTTAGTGTATAATCTTAATCCATGTGGGAATTCACTCTCAAAAGGAGTGGTTCCCTAGACCACTCTTTTTGGAGTAAATTTCATTCTTTTATTTGCTGAGTATACATAGCTGGAGATCGTTATAGTATTTTGGAGGTTTAAACTTTAGGTAACTACCACCAGTAGCTCCAACCTTCCCTCTAAATCCAGTACAGCGGAATGAGAGACGGAACTAAGACCGCAGACTTTAAAAGAGTGAGGATGTCCAGTTTTTGTTTAGCATGTTTCACTCCATTTTAGATTGGTCCCTTATTTCACCCTTAAACTCCTGCGAATCTCGCTCCAAAGATTTTAGAGACATGAATATTCTTTTCTTCTTTCGAAGAAGATGACCGATGGTCCACGGGTGGCCATTGCTGGGGCCACGCAGCCTTAATCTTCATAATTCGTTTGCTTACACCTGTACCATATGTGGAGCTGGAAATTAAAACTTCAAAGACACTGGTTTCGAATCGGTTATCTTAGCTTGGTACGAGTGGTACGACGATATAGTATTTTATGCTGATGCCCCCTCCAACAATGGACTTTATCTCATTACAAAAACATAATGACATGATAATATGATATTTTTAGTCTACTCCACTTTTGCAAACTTCAATTTGTTTACAAACAGTCGGCTGTAACTCTGATGAATTTATGCGCAAGTTGCAACGACTCTTACGTCCGAGTCTAGATTCTGACTCAATTCCGAACTCGGCTCCTGTTTTACCGGGCTCAGATTTGGCTCCGCAATTGAGTTCCGGGAATCAAAAAAATTAGAATGCTCTGCACAGCAGCTTTAATAGAGACAGTTTCCAACAAAGTTGACCAAGGTTTCAATTATGTTATTTAATAATTCATTATACGTAACTAAATTACAAGGTAGACGGAACTGTATAGAAATGACTTCTTTCCTGACTTTTCTAATGGAATGAAATGTACTTAAAATGTGTAAAAAGAGCATTGTAATGTATTGTACATATCGTCTAATAGCCGAAACCCAAATTGGGAGGACTGGAATGAAAATTGAATCAGAGGATACTGGTTACCAAATCCAGACTGGGATGGTGTCCTCTGGAGTTTGTAATTAACATGAAAAGGACCCTGAATGGTTCTCACGTGGACAGGAAATTGACTTGGAATGGCGTTCACTGGAATAGAAATTGACTCGGATGAGGAGTTTACTCGAAATGGTGCTCACTGGAATGGCAATTGACTACAAATTAGAAGAAACTTGACTCGGAATTAGTATATGAGGATTGCATTTACTGAACACATATACACACGTGACGATTCAGTTCGTATCGCTCATTAAATATATTCCAAAAAATTCTCTTCAAAGGGGTACCGAACAGAAATTTTCTAGAAACGTAGGACTAGAGCAAAAATTTTGTAAAGAATTAATAACTTTGGGCACCTTTGGAAGTTTCCTGTGTAACATATTTGATGGGGTACGGACATGCGCACTGTTTAACAAGTCTTTTCTTGATTGGCTGTTGACATTGTATTGTATCGATTGTATTTTTTGTTCGGGTTAAGGATTAGTTTAGATGTTAGGGTTATCGTTAGCTAGTTAGGAAATTTCTTGTTAAACAGTGCGCATTGCCCCAATGGTTGAGCCGATGTGCATTGTCTAACATGAAATATCCTATAAGTGGCTAACGAAAACACTAATACGAAACCTAATCCCTATCATTAGCAAAGAATACAACCAATTCAATACAGAAGCAACAACCAATCAAGACATTCCTTGTTTAGCAGTGTGCATCAGCCGAATTTTTTAAGACCCTGCCTAAGGTCCAGCTCTTAATTGTGCCTCGTAAGACATATGTTTTTACACCTTTGATATCACTTTATTGCAATTTTATCTGATATTCAGTAATTTTAAATTGCCATTATTTTGTTAAAATTTTAATATAATACAACAAAATGAAAACACAACTTCACAACCAATTTTCTCCTCAACAATCTCATGTTATCAGAATGTGACTGCATTAGTGGTATGAGAAATTTGCAAACTTTGCGTTCTCCATGAGAAAATCCTAACCCTATTAACTTCAAGCTCAGCACAACAATCTGAAAAAAAAAACAAAGGGAAATAAAGTATTCCATGTCAACGTGAGGAAGTGGTATAACATCTACTGTCCTCAGGTTCACTCTGGAACACACATCGAGTTACTTCATTTACACATCGAGTTTACTTCATTCCAGTTATTTGGAAGGGGACTAAATAGAAAGTTTTGATAAATACTAATGCCCTAAAACCCGAAGAGATCATCCTTGATAAGCTAAGTCTCGGGTGAGACGACCCCTTCCTTCTATCCGTTGTCTGACATTTGAGATCAATAAGGGAGCAACATCAATATTCAAGTCTGTAATCCTATCACAACTGCCATTCTCGAAAAAAAGTTTTGATAGGTATGCACCGGGCGCCACCAGTTTAAAAGCAGCTGCTACAAAACTTGAAGGGGGAATGCAGTCACACCAACTATGAGTAGTGTAGTAAACTGTCCTATTTCATGATTAGCTCTTTAATAGACCTTGTGCATTGACGGCATAGCCTACTGACGTCATCCGTTCAGCAGAACAGTGGGACACGTGGCCATACGCATATAAGCATTCGCCCTGCACGTGTAGAAGACAATGCGCGCATTCGATCGCGACTGGTTGACAAATCAGCTGTTTGAATTTGCCTGTGTTGGTTTGATCCCCCCCCCCCACCCCCAAAGGAGGTACTTTCCGCTTTGTGACATCATATGCACAAGGTCTATAGAGTCAAAGAACAAATGAACCTATTTTTATCCTCAAAATGTGAAATTTACATGCAGTAACTGCTTGACTTGCCTTGAATATATATAACGTATAAAGTACTAAAATAGTATGATATACTTTGAAGGGAACTACGCAGAAAATTAGGTGGTGGCCCTTAAATAAGACTGTTCTTGCCCTTTAGGACGGACGACTTGTTTGACTAACATAGCCAGTTGGGCTTAGACCGTCCCAACTTGATGAACGGGATTCATGCAAATGAGTGGACAGAGGACAGAAATCAAATTTTTGTCATACCATTTTGGAGATTTTCTGAATTCGTTTGAAATGACGAGGTTCATGTTCTCATTTACTAAAATTGAATTGAAACTTCTGGGTGCACGGTATAAATGTTAAAACAGCTTGTCTTACTTATTTGACTCATTAATTTGATTTCGTTTTCAATACATTTACGTGTCAGGATGTGCTTTTCTTTAAGTATATACGACTCCAAAATATACAAACAACTCTAGAGGTGACCTTTTCGTAAACCGTTGATTACTTAATTGTCACTCACAAGGTTAATACAATTTCATCCAGATTTTCAACAGGCATTATACGTATCTGATATGTAAATACGAAAAAAATGCTTGTTGTGTTGGACACGAAACTCATACTAAAATGATGAGAATTATCACCGTACATGTGGTGTTGTAACCGTTAAAGGTAGGATATCTTTTTCAAGGTAAGTTATTGTTAAGAAGAATTCTTGTAATCTGATGTTATCCTTCTTGCATGAATTTTTTTTATCCCAGTTACACCATAGTATTATTTACAGAAGAAAATAAGAAAATATGGACGGATTTGTCAACAAAGAAAGGTTTGTGTACACTGACCTCGTAGGAAGGTTGATGAATTTTCCATGAAGGGGGAATTTGGATTTCCGGAAAAGCCTTAATTTTTAATTAAGATGACAGATTCTTAAAAGAACTACCGATATTCCCTTTTACAAAAATTATGGTGAAAATGATAACCTTGAATTTCACATTCCCTCTGAAGGCGTTTCCAGAAAAGGTTCCGGAGGGCGCATATTTGGAGGGCGGCCAAATGTGTGAAATTGTATGAAGTCAGTGTGCAAATTTCATAAGTAGTGAACCTTTTTTTGAAGTGAACTTCGACCATCTTGGCCACGGGCCTGAAAGAAGGTACATCATATAGTTTGGTCGAGATGTAGAGTTGGAATTTCATACACGGTGGCCTGTATACGTAACAGCTGAAGTAAATAAAGCACACAATACAATTGGCCTTGTTAGAAGAGTGTTGTCTTGGGGATCAACATATTTGCTAAGAGTTTATTTCAAATACGTCCGTCCACATATTGAGTACCGGTCAGTGGCATGGATTACGGGAGGGATGTAATCCAGTGTTCGTGAGCGAGGCTGACGGCCTAAAGGAGATACCTGATTTTGGTGGTGCCAAACATCATTACGTCGTTCGAGATGAAGAACTGCAAATAATCTATTTGGTAACGTCGTCAGCATATGTTCACAGTCAACAATGTTTATCATTGCCATGAGAATGGAATGTTGCGAAAAAATTGTTTTATACAGAAGAAAAAAGAACAATAGGGTTTTCAATAAACGTTTAAATGGAACCCCTAAGGCCGGAACCAGAATTGTGGAAATTGTGCATGGGAATCTAGCCTTTAGCCATTCACGTGAGTGAAATACCATGGTTGCAAACTGAAAGGTACACTTGCTTAATAGTCAGGGTCACCGTTCCACCGATTGTATGGGTAACTCTAACTTTTCATACCCCTCGACTCATACACTCGGCGGAAGGGTGAGCCTAACTAGTAATTACGTTGATCCCTCTGCACCCCTTGCTACTTGCTTATAGACATAAATATATGACATAATTAAATAGACCCAATTAAACTGAATAATATTAGTGTCATTTCGTTGACAATTGTTCGTCGAAAATGTAAACCCTACATCTGATCACAACTTTATGACTCCGCATCCTAAATCTGACTTCATAGAACACTATTAAGGATTCTTAGACATATGCACCGGACCTTTTTGTGGATTGCGCTGTCCATTGCACGGAACCATTATGAAACAACACATGGGTGGTGCCAGTATTTGTCCAACAGGGGGCCAGCATTTCGAAGCCCCGACAAAGGTGAAGAGTTCCCGTTGAGACATGACCGGCAGAATTTGAGGCGCGCGTAGCGCTCGGGAAAATTTTCTATCATTATATTCCAAATTTTCTCCAATATAAACTTTTGACTCTTAAAGTGGAAGTTTAAACATAAGCTATTTTTCACATGTGAATTAGGAACCAAATTTGCGCACTGTGATGAAAGTCCATTCAAACCGGACATGTAATTCTCAAGATATCAGTTCATAGACTCCTTAGATTTGTGTTCCAAAGTGAGTTTGAGCGCAGCAAATTGAGGGCAGCAAATGTTATATCTCTTCTCACATCGACTAGGGAAGCTTTCCTTTGCTTCCCTTTGTTTTCAGGCTGTTGTGTTGACCTTGCACTTGATTGGGATAGGACCTTCCAGTAGAGAGTGCAAAGTTTGCCAATAATGCAATCACATTTTGATAATGCTTGATTGTTGCGGAGAAAATTGGTTATGAAGTACGTAGAAAACAAAGGACTGCCCATTAATGTGAGGACATGTGATGTCATAAGTGCTTGCTTCAAGTTCACTATTTTTAGAAAATGTGACATCTGTACCTGTTCGTATCTTGAGAACCACAAATCGGATTTCAATGCAAATTTCATTGAAATGCTAAGAATAAGTACCCCTCTAACATGTCAAAACTTGATTTGACCTTACACCATAGGCGTAGGAAGCGGAGGCGACAGCCCTCCAGTGAAAAATGAGGTGGGCGGAAGCATGCTTCAGCCTCCCACTTCCCGGTTCAGAAAACCCCTTTTTCATTTATGTGCCATGCTCAACTCTTCTTTCTCATGAAATTCCGGGTCCTCTTCAATTCAAGCGCCAATTTGTAATTCATTGTTTCAAAAAAGCAAAATTTCCCCGCGCTTCGCCCGCTTCACGGCGCAATTCCTAATGCATAAGTTCTGTCTCATGAATCAATTTGATAGACCTTTTCAAGCTTTAGAAATGAAACAAATCAAAATTTGCCATTTGTGACACCAGATCTTCAAGTGACACCGGCAACTTAAGTGCTCTTTTTATAAATTTTCTTCCATACAATTTCAAATTTTCTCCAATATATGCTCTTGAATTTGTCATACTTTGTCTAAAATAAACAGCAAGGTGTCGGAAACTTTTAAAATTTTATTGGAGAGCTTCAAATCGTAGACCATCAAGATGACATTATGTAGCAACAACGATCTTCAGTCGATCACCGTGCAATCATTCTCAGATTTGACAACATAGGATGTGAAGATTCTTCGATCAGTAATCCCCCAACTTTTCAAATTTTTCTATACAAGAAACACAGAATCCAAAAATGTCGGCAATACAAGCTCCATAGCCACAAATATTTGTTTCAAAAAAATCAAAATTTCGGCTCTCTCAGCGAGCCGCAAATTACTTCCCTAAAACAGCGTTTTACACTTCACAGAAACTCGGAAATTTTGGGTGCCTGCCCGTTTTCCCTGAAGAAGTCTTTTTACCTCCCTGCTACTTAGCTACTTACAAGCCTGAGAAATGCCATTTTCGACTGTCTGAAGGGTCCGATTTCTCAAAATTTCCTCTACGCTCCGCGCCAACTGACGGTGGCGCTCCACTGAAATAGTCTTTCGGGCAAGACTTCATGTAGGGAATCATTTAGCTACCGTAATTGCTTTCATATGTACCTTTCATCAGTTACCTTTCAACCCTGTCAGTTGAATAGTCTGTGAGCGGATGGATTCTTTAGTAACTTGAAGAATTAAGATGTTATCACTCAGGGGTGGCGCCAGGGGGGGGGGGTTTAGGTATTTTAATGCCTATCTGAATCTGTTTAATCAATTCTTACTAGCTGTACCATCCCTCATCCCATCTTCAATCCGCAAGGTCGTGCCCCCGTCGGGGAAGTCTGCCGGCCTTTCACCTGTTGTTGAGAAAACCCGATTTCGTCGGGGAACCTTCATCTTCATGCCCACGGTAAACTGATAAAAGATGCGGGTCTGATAAACTTCAGTCACCCGAAATTTCTTCTGGATTTTGATCACTAGAAGACCATATTCTTCAAGGAACTCACAATTCCGAATTTTCTTGACAAAAACAGACGAGAGGTTTATCATGTGTATGCAATGCCCAATGGTCTGCCAGCTGGCCTGCCCCGACAGCCGAATTCTAGCAACGGTAATGAAAATCGACCAGCCGTTTTCAGTTACACTTACTGATAAACAGTAGTGTGAGAATGTCTCCCCATAAGTCTGACTGAAAGATTTATTTGAAGGTACCTTGTAACGTGACATATTTTCAAATACGTTGGAACTAAAAACCATTCATAGTCTGAAATTCGGGCAGTCACGTAAACAATTTCATTTACTTAGTGAACCTTGCAATTATAGTAATTCCGTTGCATAGTCCCCCTACCCCCGAAAAGAGACAAGACCATTACATTTACTTGTAGCAGTACCTTTTATCTGATAATTTTCTGATCATTTAGCAATTTGAGTTTTTGTCTATTGAAGTGAAACTTTCATTTCAAAAGAAAGCTCAAAATAACGACTGCTTCATTTCTAGTTACAAGTCTGGGAAATGCCATTCCGGCTATCTGAGGGGTTAGATATTTTAATAATTTTCTGTACGCTCCGCGCCAACTGATGGTGGCACTCCGCATAGGTAATATTTTGACCGAACAGATTAATTAACAGAACCAAGCACGCTTGTTAATTATTCTTCGTTTGGACGCAGTATTATGAAGTGAAAATTTTATTGCGAAAGAAATCTCGAAAGCTGACCTCTTAAATTCTAGTTTCTAACACGGAAATGCTATTTCCTGCTGTCGGGGGGTTCTCAATTTTTCAAAAATATCCGTGCGCTCGACTTAAATGGTCTTTCGGGGATTACACTTTTCGGACAAAAAACAATTCTTTTCCCTCCCAAACTGAAACGCTCCCGTACGCCTATGGCAATAACATAAAATACGAATATATGCGAAGCCAAACTTTTTCCTCGGGAGAACGTTCCAATATGGTCTGAGGGCCTGAATCTGCATGATGATATTCAGTAACCCCAACAAAACTACAGATCACCCCCTACTTGATTTTTTTTTCTCATGAGAAGGTAAGATTCTTCCATAAAACGCCCAAACTGTCATAAGCTTTACAATTTTTTCCCCAATATAAGCTTCATATTGTTTAAAGTGGCAAAATGCCATTTCCGATGGATACTCCATACAATAAATGACCAAAGCCAAGTCTGTTAATCACCAAGCATACTCCTAATGTTGCTCTTAAAAGGCATGTAACTTAAAAAAGCCAAATATTCATTATAACCTTACCGAAAAACCAAATTTTCTTTCATTAAATTCCAAAATTTCTCCGATTTAATGAGCCCTTTCTTTTCAAATCTTCGTTCAAAAAGGGAAAAACTTTCCGGGCAAACTTGTAGTCTCGTCTCGATTTAACGCGTAACCTCAAAAGAATTTCAGCTGTCGCCTATAAAACGTTTTATATTTTTGCCGTATAAAGGACAGATTCTCCAATAGAGACCCAAAATTTTTCGTGGTACTAACAAAAGCCAAATTTAAAAAAAAAAGAAAAACTCAAGATTTTTAAGTATCTGTTTAAAGGAAAGCCCAAAATTTCGGCGCGCTGCGGGCGCCTCAAAATTCCGCTAAGTCACGTCTCACTTGGACATAACATCACCTTTTGTCGGGGCCTTGGAATTCTGGCCCCCCTGTCGGGCAAATCCTGGCGCCGACCCTGTTATCACTGTTCCTCATTTTGCAGAGGGCATTTATAAACTGGAATTGTAGTTCAGTACTGAAGCCTGAAGCAGGGCTAGAAAAACGAGGAATTATACCTTCTTTAGTGCCCAGTTCCATTTGAAAAAATGATTTATCGAAAAAACGAAAAATTTATCATCAAAAATGTAACTTTTGGTCAATGGGGTAGGGTGAGGTACATAGTCCAAAAATTGCTCCGCCCCACTTTCAAATTTCTTCCAACGTCACTGCCTTACACTCTTCTTTCTAACTAATTTTGAAGAACAATGTCAAACCCCCATCTCCCTTCTCCTACGCCTATGGCAGAAAATTTGAAAAAGAAATAGTTCACTTAATTTGTAGAGCAGGATTTGAAAATTGAAGTCTTTATTGAAGATAAATCTGCCAAGTTTGAAATGGGCAAAATTAAGACGGAGGTTGGTTGAGGTTTCAAACTGTCGTACGGTGAAAAGGGAAAAATTTCACTTTCTTTTCAGAATGTTGTAGATTATTGTGAATTTTAGACAAATATTTGAAAATATGCAGCTTGTATTGAAGAAAATTCTGGGTTCTGGGTTTCCGACAGAAGGAAATGCGGAAAGTTCGGGAAGTATATTTTTCATCGGCCAGTCTGAGAGGCATGGCAACCAAAGATCGTGAGATCGCGTTGCCACACAAAGTTATCTGCGATCAAAAAATTGAGGCTCTCTTAAAAGCCAAGAGCCTTTATTGCAGAAAATTTGGAATTTTATGAAAGAAAATTCATGAAAATAGCACTGTAGTTGCCGATTTCACTTGATGGACTGGTGATTTTGTCATTTCCAGAGTTCAAAAAAGGTTGGGGATAAGGATGATTCAAATTACTGCTTCACAGTGGCGTAACTACGATTTTTTCCAGGGGGCAAAGGTATGAAATTTCCCCCAAATTTTTCCCGGTCAATGTGTATGTATTTCATGTAAAAAATGCAAATTTACAAGTAAAACAACATAACCATGTCATTATGTAATATTACCTGCATTTTTAATCTTAAAGTATAACATAGTGCAATTGGAAATAACAGCTGTAGTATATTAGTATATCATTTTGGTCAACAATATCTGGTTTATTTGTATGTATTAACGCATGTGGCGTACCCAGGATTTCTCTGAAGGGGGGGTGCATGCAGTATGGTCTAAGGGGAGGGGTGTCCGGAAATTTTTTTGACGTTTTCAAGGAGCCTACATGCAAAATGGTGCAAGATTTTCGACTTGACAGGAACAGTGTAAAAGGTTGAATCGTGGTGGTTCATGAGGATAAAACTGAAACTTTTGTGTCTTTACATGCATTCTTATGCCATTTATGCTACCTTACGAAGTAAAACTTGTCATTAAATTTGCACACTTTTAGGAGTCAAAATAAGGGGGCTTTGATCGGTATAGGATTTGTGGTATTTCTTGGCCACAAAACGTTATTGTCATAAAGATTATCTAAGCGGAGCGCCACCATCAGTTGGCGCGGAGCGCAGAGAAAATTTCGAAAAATCAGACCCCTCAGATGGCCGGAAATAGCATTTTCCAGACTTATACGAAGAATCTACCCAGTCACTACCTTCTTTTGTCGTTTGAAAATAAAATCCTTCCTTCAAAATATGTTCGCAAACTGCAAAGAAAGTTAAGGGGTAATCTGACCCAAAAATGTAATTTTGCCTGAGCGAAACGCCACCATTAGTTGGCGCGGAGGGTAAAAATTTTTCGAAAAATCAGACCCCTCATATGGTCAAAAATAGCGTATTCATGCTTGTAAAGAGAATCTAAACATGTAGTATTTATTTTGCTCGATGCAACCAGTGGGAAACAGAGTCTACCTTTTAAAGTAAAAATTGGAATTTGACAGAATTTGCCTATTTGTAGGAATTAAAATATTGGCATCACTGAGGGACGTACTTGCAGAGACAATCCTTCTCCTTTGAAAATTTTTGAAAAATCGGGTGTCCTTATATGCAACCTGGTGCCACATATGCTATCTTTTGAAGTAAAATCTGTGTTACTAAAGTTTAACTACTTATTTTTAAGAACAAAGAAAAAATGGCATCCGTGAGGGGGACATGGCCCAATGGTTCCCCCTTCGTACGCCAATAAAAGGAGGCCTAATAGTGGCTCGATTAAACAGGATATCCTGTTAGAACAGCAGTCTGTTAAGTGAAGAAGGCTACAAGGTACTCATGGACCCGTTTTTGTTACACCCCAAGTGAGCAGAAAACTTTTTGTCCCCGAACTAGCCTGTAAGCCTCCAGGGATTAGGCTAAGTAACAAAATCTTACTATGCCAATGGATCCTGTTCATTCTAATTTCTAGACTAACTTTAAGTTAATCGTTGGCCATAGATTTTTTTCACTCCCATCCATCGTTATGTACACAGAGTAAAATCGGTATAGCTACTACTAGCTTGCGGGACAATATAATGAACTGGGCGGGTGGGGGGTGGGGGGTCTACGTCAGTGACTTGTCAGTTTTCACATCCTTTTACTGAATTCTCAAAGTGTACAACGCAGAGACTGTGTGCAAGGGGATAAGTTCTGGTTTACAGCCTTTCAGTGTTAGTTGTACTGCATCAGCTGTTGTTAAATTCCTAAGTGAATAACAGCTTCATGTACACTGAAATGCACTGATCATAAAAACCGCGCGTATACAAGAGAACATTCAATCTGCTACGCGGCGAGGACATTTCTGTGGAACGCGAGTAGGGCCGGTTCATGCGACACTGACAAAATCTCAAATCTGGGTTAATTTGTTGCAGGAAAATACGAATTATGTATGAGAAATGTCTCAGAATATTTATTGTAACAAAAATTTCTCAAAATTTTTGTTAGAGTAAGAAAATTCATCAAATTTCCCCAAATTATTTTCCGGGGGGGGGGGGGGTGGCAACTTCCCCCCCCCCAGTAGTTACGCCACTGCTGCTTCAAAATGATTTGGATAGGTTATTATTTGTGGTCTCAGACTTGGCAAATGTCTTCAATGCTAGTGATAAGCGCAAAGTCCTTCATTTTGGTTCTAAGAATTCCTGGTATGGTTATACCAAGAATGATACAAATTTCTATAAAGTGACTTCTGAGGAAGACCTACAAGAAAACCGTTATTAAAGGAGCGATGCGCACTGTTTGACGAGAAATCTCCTAACTGACTAACGATAGCCTTAATCCCTAATCTAATCCTTAACCCTAACAAAGAATACAATCGATGCAATACAATGGCAAAAGCCAACCCAGAAACACATTGTAAAACAATGCGCATAAACCCGACTTAAAGCCATTTAGGCAGTGTGCAGCTACTGCCGCAAAGGGCATGTTGGGCGATGGGGTGCTTGGGTTGGTCAGGAGAAATTTTTAAGAGTTTTATTAAAGAAATTGTGCTAAATTTGTGTAAGCAGATGGTACGTACAAGACCAGTGGCGTAGCCAGGATGAAATTTTTAGGGGGGCTACGCAACAAGTGGGGGGGGGGGGGTGGGGGCTGGTACCTCCGAGAGTCAGGCGCGGCAAGACTATCTAAGCGGAGCGCCACCATTAGTTGGTGCGGAGTGTACAAGAAAATTTTGGGTTTTACGAACCCTCCAGATGGCTGGAAACGGCACTTACCACCTGCTTTAAGCTGGATGTACCCAGCCTTGAAATACGAATCTCATGTCTGCCACTTCTCAAATAGTGAGAATAAAAAACCAATCTATGAAAAATGATAATACATACACTTTTTCGGGACCAAAAATCTGGGCATTTCTGATCTGTGGTCTGGGGGATGAGACTAAAGGGAACCGGTATCTCCCTTTCCCTTGGGAAAAATTGTGAACATCAGGAAAACGTAGATCTTAAATAAGGCAAAAACAAAATTAGTTGTGTCCTCCTCTGAGACACTTTCTTTGCGTTAGATTTGCTAGATGGAAAGTGGTGCGATGTTTGGCAACATTTGAACTGATTATAGGCCTACGTTTTAGGTTTTTCTTATTGGGGAGCATGAAAATTTTCATTTTTACTCTTTGTAGAGATTTTACAAGTGACATACTTACTACCAAAGAAACAATGTTTTCTGGTTTTCAGTGGTGTCTAGATGCAAAATGGTGCAGTATATGTTCAGTCATTGGTACATTACGCAGTCAAAATTGAAATACTACGAGTAAATCTCTCAAAATATTTAAACCGCAAAGCAGAAGTATGTATTAGGTGGGAAACACATAAAATCCGGACCTTGTGAACATTTTACAAATCCGCCCGGACGCCAGTGCCAACTAGTAAACTTGAAGAGGACTTGTCGAAAAAATCGTCATACAGTGGCACTTGTCATTGTCGTGTAAGAATGGCCTCCGGTGTATAATTGCCTTGTTTTCAGTAAATCAACCAGCCATCCGAAAGGCAGAAAGGGTCTTAACTTAACAAAGGCACATTCGAATTTGTCGTCGAAACGTTCATTTCATCTTCGAAGTGAAAATCAATTAACGACAGCGCAGGTTATAAACGGTATCTAATTTAGTGAAAGCATAGTTATTATACCTCTCCCAGGTTTGGAAACTCCGCGAACTGACTGCTTATGTTGAGATTCCGGTCTTCCTCAGTCACGTGATGTTGATAGTACAAGAGAGCCTTGTTGTCGGACTCTCCATTCGTACTGTATTTATGCAAACAGGGTAAACTGATTTCTTCGAGAGTCTCCTGTGAAAAATTATCAAACTGTAATGACTTCAATTAGGGTTTATATTATTGCGAAAGGTTTGATTACGATTTCTGTCTTAAATCTGAACGGCGTAAAGCGAGAATAACTGTACCCAAACTAAAACAGCGGGAAAATCGAAGTTTGGGCTAGTAAGAGTAACTTGGTAAGCACACTCAACAATTCCACGAAATTGCGAAGCGCGTAGCAATCGCACTGTTTAACGTTAGACTAGTTTCGATTGATCGTGTGCATCTTCAAAGTCAAGTGATGAACTTTTTTGCTTTTACGGACAGTCACGGACGCACCTTACAAAAACTATGAACGTGCCTACAGCTTCTACGTCTGTGCATACACAGTGTACGTAATTAGGAGTTTTCCAACGAGGGGAAGGTATAATAACTATGGTGAAAGCAGGCAATTTGAAGTCATTACTTAATTTCATACGTGCCCACAAAATATGTTTTATACACATTCATGCATGTTTTCTTAATTTACACATTTTATTTATTTACTGTTTTAGAAGGAAATACTGCAAAGTTTATTTACGTTCAAACATTTTATTTTTTCTCAATTACTTTATCAGGAGGCAAAAAATCTGGGGGGGGGCTGAAGAAAATATGGGGGGGGGGAGGGCTAGCTGGATGGGCGATCTAGAACAATTTTTTTGTTTTGAAATGCTATTTTAATGCATATAGGAATCGGTTTTTATCACTTCTTAACTCAGTTAAACCCCATTCTATGTACCTTGTCCTATCTCTTTCCCCCGTCGGGGAAGAACGGCAATTTTTCGGGGAGGCCTAAACATGAAAAACGTAAAGGACTGAAGTTACTGGCTGGATGACCATGATTTTTTTCTTTTTGAACTATTTTTGTAACGCTATTTTAATGCATATCTCTAAATCGGTTTTAATCACTTCTCACTAGCTCTCCTATCCCTCATCCCATCTTCAATCCGTGAGCTCAAGATCATGTCTCCGTCGGGGACGGGCTACCCACCCCCTGTTGTTGAAAAAAATCCAATTTCGTCATGGAGACTTCATCTACAGAAAAGATGTGGGTCTGTAGTCACTCGGAAGACCTTCTTTGATCTTGCTTACTAGAAGACCATTTTCTTCAAGGAAACTCACAATTCCGAATTCCCCTTACAAAAACGGACTAGGGGTGGTTCATGTGCGTGCAGTACCCAATGGTCTGCCATCTGGCGTGCCCGGACAGCGGAATTCTAACAAAGGTAATGAATATCGGTCATGTCGTTTTCAGCTACAAATAATGATAAATAGTGGTGTGAGAAAATCTCCCCATAAGTTTGACTTAAAATTTATTTGGAGGCACCTAGTAACGTGCCATATTTTCAAATACGGTGGGACAAAACCATTTATAGTCTAGAGTTCGGGCAGTCACATTAAAAACTTCATTTATTTAGTGGACCTTGCAATTGAATTCAACGAAGATTCTTAAGACAGTCAAAAACATTTTAGTATGTTTTCAATTCCGTTGCATACCCCCCCCCCCCCCCCCCCCCCGAACAGAGACAAGACCATTACATCTAATTGTAGCAGTATCTTTTATGTAGTACTTTTCTGATCATTAGCAAGTTGGGTTTTTCCGACTCTTTTGAAGTGAAACTTTCATTTTAAAGGAAAGCTCAAAATATCGACTGTTTCATTTCTAGTTACAAGTCTGGGAAATGCCAATCCGGCTATCTGAGGGGTTAGATTTCTTAACAATTTTCTGTACGCTCCGCGCTAACTGATGGTGGCTCTCCGCATAGATAGTGTTTTAGTCGAACAGATAACTGAACAGAACGATGCGTGTTTGTAAATTATTCTTCGTTTTGGGCAGTATCATGAAGCGAAAGAAATCTGAAAGTAAGGACTTCTTTAATTCTAGTTAGGAGCCCAGGAAATGCCATTTCCTGCTAACCGGGGGTTCTCCATTTTTCTTAGACAGACTTATAATCTTTTGGGCAGGATTACATTTTTCGGACAAAAGAACCATTCTGCCCCCTCCCAAACTCAGCTGACACGCACGTACGCCTATGACAATAAAAAAAATATAAAGCTTCAAATATATGCGAAGCCAAATTTTTTCCTCGGAAGAATGCTCCAATATGTTCCGAGGGCCTAAATCTGCATGACAATATTCAGAAACCTCAACAAAACTACAAATCACACCTACTTGATTTTTCTCATGAGAACGTCAGATTCCTCCATAAAACCCCCAAACTATCATAAAATTACAATTTTTCTCCAATATTAGCTTAAGATTGTTAAAAATAGCAAAATTTTCCTATTTTGATGGATACTCCGTACAATATATAACCAAAGCCAACTCTGGTAATCACCCGGCATACTACCTAATTTTGCTCCTGAAAGGAATATCACTTAATAAAAGAAACCAAATTTTTCATTATAACATTACCAAAAAAACAAATTTTCTTTCATTAAAATTCAAAATTTCAACATCATTATAACCTTTTAATTTTTGAAAGATTCGTTCAAGAAAGGGAAAAACTTCCGGGCAAACCTCTAGTCTCGTCTCAAAGTCTTAGTCAGCCTAAAGTATGGTCTTGTACGATTCAATGCGTTACCCAAAAAGAATTTCAGCTGTCCCCCATATAACGTTTTTAGTTGCGGTGCCTGCCTTGCATGCAACCGCAACTAATGCAGTTACTATCGAGATGTCAATTTCTGACTTTTCCGGCACTTTATTTCTATCTCCTTCTAGATGCTTTGTGGTATCGAAATACGGTTCAGTGCAATTTGTAGGGATGGTACTTCTCTTTCGTGTTTTTAAGTTTTGGTGGAAATATGATTTTCGTGAGAGTGTAAAATTGGGGTTTTTTCACGTAAAATTTGCAAACGTGTTCTATTTTTAGTAACAATCTTGCGGAAAAACCAGGTCCGTGTGTACTCTGGGGAATAATATGTTGTTTAATTTAACACGGCGCCATCATTTTGGTTGTTTTTTAATTCATCGAGGTGTTTAGTGAATTTTGAGCATTTATATGAGGATTTCTTTGTAGAGATTTATTCTTTTCAAGTGACATGGTCGGGGTTGCTGTGGAGTAAAAAGTTTGATAGTTTAGAGGAGTTTTGTTCACTGTTTTTTCATAAAGTAAGTTTCTGTTGGAGGGAAACAGTGTTATTGGTAGGTAAATATTATTTGTATGAGATGGCGAGTATTAATATTTGTGTTATATCAAGGTGTCTGGTTATGGTAAATTTGTTATTTTAAAGTTTAAAACTATGTGGAGAATATAACAATGCCCAAGAAGGGCCGTTCAAAGATTTTTTTTTTTTTGTAGAAAGGAAAGGTTGGCAACAAAGAAAAAGAAAGTATGGGGGTGAATTTCAAGATAAAAGTTATGAAGGGGAGAAAAATGATGATGTCAGAGTTGGGATCAAACAAAAAAAGGCTTTAGTGGATATGAAAATAGTCAGAGGTGTGATGATGGGGAAAGTAGGGAACATGACGATCGAAATGTATTATTTATACGTTCCGAAAGATCTACATGTACATTTTATTTTTTCGTTGTTGTGGGTGGTAATTGTTTTTTCGGTGTTTGGCATTATTGGTTACAGCGAAGATGATCGTCTTTATTTAAGACAAGTCATTGTAAGTTCATAATGTACCCCACCACATATTTACACCACGAGTTGCCATTGCTCAGAAGCTCCACTAAAGAAGAATGCTTAAAAACCAAATTCAGGGGGAATGTTCTTGGGGATATTTATACATTTAGGGAGAAGAGCACATCATAAGATGAAGAAGTGTTAACATGAACAAATAGTTTAATGCAAAGAGTAGTCACGGTAGGGTTTTAACATGTTCATTCATATCTTGTTTTAAATTTGTATGTGATGAGAGCAACCATTTTTTATTACGCTGGGCGGTGATCTGTTTGAGATATTGGGAAGAGGTCTGCATGAATGAAGGTTTTGCACAATCATTCAGGGACTGCTTTGGGTCTTCAGTTGGGGGAGAAGCCCTTGAAAACCAACTGATTTGGTCTTTTTAAAGGCCATGGATAGTTCATCTCTTGTCAAAAATGTGTTGATTTTGAAATGGTTATTTAAAATTTTGAGGGGGCCATATGACAGTTTGGCTTTCCATTTTTTACTTGAGGAAGCAAAGACATCCCTTGCCTTCTCCGGGATTTACGTCACTGTAAAACAATTAAAAATGATTGCCTTATCATTTTTTATATTTATGTTAAACGAACGTAAACATTAAATTTGGACCGTTTGTAGAGGGTTTAGATTGTTGGCTTACACAACGAAGTTTTGAACAGGTACAAGAAAATTCGCAATTGTAAATTTTTAGCCAGGTGGTTCATTTCGTAAATGGTAAAGTAGCAAGACACTTATTAATAAGCTAGTTATGCTCTTTTTTGTTATGTCACTGGCTGTGGTGTTATCAGCGAAACGTTTATTTTTCATGAAGTCCGTTTTTTCTTTGAAAGTGATTTGTTGAGCTATTGCATATGGGTGGTTGGAATGATGAAATTTGTCTTTTACGGAGTTTTTACTGGACAGTGCAGTCTTATTCATAGACCTGGCTTTCTTATTGCTTTTACATATTTTAGGTTATCGCTTGATCAGTTGCGAGTCGTGGCCATACATAAACTTGCTATATTATTATTTTTATTAGAAAAAGAAATGCATGGAAATTATTAAAACAATTTTTATATAGTGCAATGGCAACAGTTTTGTTCCGTAGTAAGAAGTCACTGTCAGAAAGGCGACAACAAGTTCTTGATATAGAGTGTAGGAAGAAGCGAAACTGTTTAATGATGTGATGACAGACGAATCGCCGCTCATAGTTATAAACTAGGGACATCGATATTTTTGGTATTCGGGTTTCATGAAGGGACGTATAGATGTTGCAATTTATCTTTTATGATTTGTAAGTGATTGATTCGGTTCTCTGATTTGTGGAGGTCAACGTCGTTCAAGTGTCTATACATTACTGAACTAAGAAGTTACCGGCGAAGGGTTAGTAGTGACGTATGTGTGCGGGATTAAAATAAATTGGAGAAACAGTGACAATAGTCCTAAGGCTAGAGTGAAATATCATCATATTAACATTTATGTTGAGGGAATGTAGGTGTAAGTAACGCTGACAAAGGAATTTTTACTTTGCTGTTTGATATTTTTTTAATTTTATTTCATCATTTGTAAAGATTATGGTAAATCTGATATATCGACATTTCTTTTGATTCTCGTTAACTTGTTATTACATGTTACTTACAACAATTTTTATTAGGAAAGCTGAGAGTAAACTTGGTGCGGAGCGTACAGAACTTTTTAAAAACCATTAATCTTTAAAAATTCTTCAACATTGGAATTTTTTTCCTTTTGTTCATTAACATAAATCCATCTTCAACCAAGTAACTTCAACGTTACTGTCATGTACATACAGACTCATTATCGTTTCCAACATTACGTCATAACAGTGTACTCCACCTGTATTCACTAAACAGCTAAACAAATGGCATGTTTTTCCTTATTAACTGCACTACTTAAAATACAATTTTGACTAACGTCTGTTTGGTCGAATGGTCTGTCTTGGGCCTTTGGCGCTTTACCATCTTTTATCAGAAACCCTCATGCTGTACAAGGAGTTACTAAGGAGCCGGGACATTAGGGATACCTTATATTGAATGCACAAGAAACAGCTTGTAAAGGACGTTTGAAATGTTATCTGATGTGACATTTTGCTCTTTCTGCAGTTCTAAATCAACTGCTGTATCATCTTTTCCTGATTTTCTGTCAACTATGAGTTCAAAATGAGCAAACCTCATTATACCGGAAATCGAGTATTTCTTTGGTGTGTTACACGTTCCACCTCAACCCCATTTCTAAAGTGAATGAACAATGATGTTCCTGGATTACAAGTGTGGAACTTAACTTAGCTGCTATTGGGCAAAACACAATACAAGTATTTTGGAATGGTATTTTTGTCCCCCTAAAATATAAAATCACCTTTAAAGTACAAGACGACTTGGTTTGTCGGCACCGCAACTCGTCTAGACGTTCGTCTTGTTCACTTTTCTCTTAGTATGAAGGACAGATTCTTCAATAAACACCCCATTTTTTATAGTACCAATAAAAGCCAGATTTCTTCCCTAAGTTTTAATTTTTACTTCATTTAACTCCAGATTTTTAAGTATTTGTTAAAAAGAAAGCCCACAATTTCGGCGCGCTCCGAGCGCCTCAAATTCTGCCAAGTCACGTTCCATCGGGACATAACATCGCCTTTGTCGGGGCCTTGAAATTCTGGCCCACTGTCGGGGAGCTTGGCCGCCCTATCGGGCAAATCCTGACGCGACCCCTGTATTGGACTTCAGTTCGACTAGAATCCCCCGGGGTCTTCTTATGGTCTATGCTTAGTCAGGGTACCGTAACCCTTTCTTCGAGGTGACCATGCGTTGTTCAAACATGACGACGTCAAGGACCAGATAACGATAAATTAAAGTGGCTTCATAAAAAAAGTTTGGTTTGCCAATCAGGAACGAAAAACGCTCATTTATATCAATATTCATTATTGTGAATTCTAAGCTATCTGGGCAGCACTAAATAATGGAATAAAACTTCGTCTTTTATAATAAAAAAATACTTTGAATTTGATTCCAACCGCGGGACGTTTAACACAGAAAATGATGACTGCATACGCTTCAAACCTGTGTGAATTCTTTGCGTTAGCATTATCTTTTGAAAATATTTGGGGTAGACCTGTTCAGAATGACAAAAGTCATAGGGCATTGCCGTTATCGGTATAAATACTTATCTCGACGGTGGTATGTATATAACAAATGTTACGGAGCACCTGGCATTTAAAAATAGCACTTATATTTCAAGGTGACCAATGATACCGATGATAATTATATATGTGTCGGTTGGACGTTCACCCCCGGATAACACTGCCATGTACAATTGTACAGGTTTGAAGGTAGCGGACCTTTATCTCCAATACTCGTGTATATGAAAATGTTTACTGACAGACAAAGTGCCTTAGAAATTGTATGGGATGTTGTTTCTGACTGTTTTACTTAGAAAATATGATCTTTTTTAATTTAAATTTCGTAGACAATGAGACGCTACCTGAAAAAGGCAGTGTTTTTTATTATTATTTTATTTTTTTGTCCCATCATGCATATGTCCTGAAGCAATAAGGAAGGGTCACCTCGACTGAAGGGTTACCCTGATTACGTCGATGCTGATATCTCTGCGGCGGATTCAAACCTAACGTTAGTAATAATTAACGAACTGTAAACCTTAACAAGAAAACGGTGCAAATAATGTTTTCAAGATGCCAAGGAATCCAAAGTTATCACAAAAGGAACTGGATGATGCGTTCGAAAGTTTCTTGAAAGAGGTGAGTTTGTTTAAGGGCATTAACGTTAGCCAAGGCTTCAGTTTAGCTTTTGTGTCGCGGAACTGGCCTTTATGTTATATCCTTATTAGCGCCAAGGGTCTGTGAGTGTGGTTCTCCCATGACATAGACCTTATGGGAGCACACCACCATTAATTTCTCCATTGACTTACACACTATTTTGCCTTCATTAAATGCCCCCCGCAGCCCAGTCAAAGTTCACACCCCACTAAAGCTACCCCTCACATGAAAGCCAGTGAGTTGGCCAATCATGGCATCACAAATTCACTATAGCATGACCGTTTAGATTTTGAGATAAAAGGGGATGAAGTTTTGGGTCTGTACACCCTACCCTATTAATCCGCAGGTGACGGAAAAAACGTCTTTTTCACACCAAATTTTTAAACAGTCTAAATCACCTTCAATTCTTCCCAATTTGGCAACAGTCACACATTTACACGTCCTCTTTCATATCCAAAACAAACCAACCACATCTGATTAGTTTAACTTGAGCAATTCACACTTAAAGAGGACCTAAAACTGACGGTGTACTTTGGAACTACTTTTCCCGGCAAGGCCGTTCTGCTAATGGTGGTGTGCTCCCTTAAGGGAATGTGAAATTTGGATTTGCTCTTCCAAACTTTTTAGACTCATTTTCAAACACATTTCTAGCTCAGAGTATGTCACAGTTTAACTTTTCATTGCTTCTATATAGACTTCAGCACACCGAACTTGATGCTGGACATAGGGTCTTTTCTGTGCATTAACAGCTACACCCGGGTGTGTGAGAATCTCAACATACCTCCTCACCCTGGATCACTTGCAAAGCAATTTGTTGCACTGATTTTGATTTCCTACTGAAGTTTTCTATTGCTGTGAAGCTGTGAAGCATTTTCTTTGCAAAAATTTGAAAGGTTAATATTCAGGCATGCCTTTATTCAGTCGCTGTGGTGATGCAATCCATCCAACCATCAGGTCATATAGCACTCAATTCAAGTCTGGAAGGATAAAAAAGCAAAAGGGAAATGAAATCATTAATCTGATCAACAATTTTTAAGCTTTCTGACTTTATACCCACAGAGGAGATTTAGAAGGTGTCTTTTTGTTACATTATAGGAAAAATACTCACCATTCAGGCTGTTTCTGGAGAACTAAAAGGCTCATAAATTCAGGAGTGGAAAAATGAGGGCGCTATTCAAAACATTTGCTTTTGGCAGATTTTGGTCCTGGCCCATCCCCAAACAACTTTTAACAGTGTAGTTGTAGAAGGAAAAATTCTCTTACAATTATCTGAACTACAGAAATGATTAAGCTATCATTATCTTAAACTGAAACATCAGTGACAAACTAGTAACTCTGGAGGAAATACTCTGAAAAGTAAGATAACTTGTAAATTTTTTTGCTGAGGTCTCTGTAATGTTAATTCACTCAATGGCAGTCCTATGAAGTTTGTAAGGGTGCTCCTAATTATGTAAAGAGGTTATACAAACCTTCTATCCCAGCTTGGCTGGGTAGTTTTGTTCCAGAATAAAAAGATTACTTATATCTTGCTTTGCTAAAAATGTGAAAACTTCAGAACTTTTCAACAATTCACACAACCAATGAAAGTAACTGCCTTTCAGATTTTGAGGTACAGTACCCTACTAACCAAGTCTTAGGTATAATGAAAGCTATATAGTGCAGATATGCCACAACATTAAATGGTAGACATTTATTGCGCTCATACATGTAGGTTGCTACTCTGCAGTCAGCAAACAATGTGGGTTAGGGAGAAAAGCACAACTACACTTCTATTAATTTGAACCCTTTAGAGAATCCCTACAAAATTGTCACTCACATTAACTTATCTCCTTGATGGCATTCCTACAGTACTATACCAATGGCTGGAAACTTCAATTTTAAAGTCCTTGTAGAATATGTAGCAAGAGATCCTCCACTCACAAATACCTACAGATACTTCAAATTACAAATCTCAAAGAAGAATACTAGGCATTATCCCTGACTCCTTCAAGGCATGCCAGTGGTAGGCCGGTCTGAATTACATCTGCTGGACTTCCTTACCTCAGTGTATTTAACTTAAGTATTTTTTTCCAGCAATAACTATAGGCCTACAACATTTGGAAAATGCCCTGACTAAAGTCATGAAAAACTTACAGACATACATTTAAAAGGCTGCATGCATGATTCAATCTCCACAAGGTGACTACATCTATACTAAGGGCAGTTAGTTGATTCGCCTGGTTTGTGTTGCAAAAGAAAGAAGAACATCTTCTGTCTTCTCCAGTAGCTGCCACAGAAAGCTGCAATTTGAAAGTGAACAGTTGAAATTAATGTGTGAAATACTCTTCTTGCATATCTGCTACCAAACAAGTATACCTCCAATCCAATTGGAGTTAACAACAGTGTGACTGGCTTAATTTTTAGAAAGAACAGCATTTTGAAATAGAGATCAAGCCTCAGCCAAATGGAAACTTGAAAAAAATTATTTGATTGACAGCACTGTGTGTGTGGGGGGGGGGGGGGACTGGTTTTTGAGGGGTGGGGATATGCCACCATGCTTTGAACAAAACTGTTCAAGCTGGTGGCCTCCATTAACCTCAAAATCCAGGCTACTGCTTTCTCTCCTTGCACGTAGTACAAACTAGGCCTAGGCCTATGTGTTTCAGTCTGGGCCTACGTTAGGCCTAGGCTAAATGCAAAACAACCGTGTGTGATGTTTTAAACAATCTATTTACCTTTGTACATGTGTGACTCGTAGAAATAACCCCCTACAACAAGCTAGACCATTGTTCTTGACTCGAAAATGCTATCATATCAACTTCTAGGGACAAAGTGCACACACTTATGGCATGTGTTGACTGACGTTAATCGCCAAGCAGCTGTTCGCGGAACTAGCTACTGTTTATCTGGGGTGCCTGGGGAACCTGGGGGCTATGGTGGTGTAGAATGACCACTGGAACATTCAACTAATCTTCATTATTCATTTGCTTCCAAAAAATATCATAAAATAGACTGCAATTGTGCACTCTTTCCAACAATCTCAATTAGGGTACTATTTTTTACCAAAAATTGCAATTTTGTCATAAAAATCGTTCAAGCATGAAATTCTGAGACGTCTCCTCAGAATCATGATTAGGACCCTAAAACAAGTCATTTAAGTCTAAATTAGGTGTCTTTATATCAAAAATGAAGAAAATCACTTTCTCTCTTAAGGGAGCACACCACCATTAATTTCTCCATTGACTTACACACTATTTTGCCTTCATTAAATGCCCCCCGCAGCCCAGTCAAAGTTCACACCCCACTAAAGCTACCCCTCACATGAAAGCCAGTGAGTTGGCCAATCATGGCATCACAAATTCACTATAGCATGACCGTTTAGATTTTGAGATAAAAGGGGATGAAGTTTTGGGTCTGTACACCCTACCCTATTAATCCGCAGGTGACGGAAAAAACGTCTTTTTCACACCAAATTTTTAAACAGTCTAAATCACCTTCAATTCTTCCCAATTTGGCAACAGTCACACATTTACACGTCCTCTTTCATATCCAAAACAAACCAACCACATCTGATTAGTTTAACTTGAGCAATTCACACTTAAAGAGGACCTAAAACTGACGGTGTACTTTGGAACTACTTTTCCCGGCAAGGCCGTTCTGCTAATGGTGGTGTGCTCCCTTATGCCAGTTAGCTGTAGTATTGCACTCTGGGAAGGATTATTCCAACACAGTTCCCAATCAGCATTGTGACCATTGGCCTTCTCCATGGTGACGATTCACTTCTGTGGTCCCATACATGGAATAATCCTTAGCAGGTTGCAGATTTGAAGTGCCCTCTATTGAATTGACATAGGCTAAGGTCTATAGCTAACCAAACCCTCTGTGAAAGCTTGCTAGACCTTACGTTACTTATACTCATTAGTTAACAGTAAAAGACTAGGCCTATGAACAGACGGTTACTTAATTGCCCCCTTTACACAATCCTTGGTCCAGTTATTCCTTGATTTTGTTGTAGAACTTTTAGTTAAACTGGCTGGCAGTTAGGCTAGACTAGCCCTTGAACAGGACCCAGCATTACGTTCCTATGCTATACACTTCATTTCTGGGCCCTTGCCCGGTATATACAAAAACACAGCTCATTTGCCTACTCATGCGTGAGTAGGCATCCCTCACGTCCTCAAAAAGATACCTTTTCTCACCAAACTTTCCACAGATGATCTTTGTCATCACATCCACCTTCCACACAAGTCTGTAAACGAAATAAGACCTTTAAAAGGGAAATTTTGGCTGGATAATTCTGTGAGTAACGTTAAGCCTGTGCAGAGTAATTTTTCAGTCGAAGAAGTCAGTGTTTGTCATGTGACCTCATATAAAACGGGGAAACCTACGCAGTGACTGTACAATTTCGTAATGTACAGAGAGCTTACTATATGACGTACAAGTATTGACTAGCCGCGCTTACTTCCATATCTTGTTGAGCGGAAGTCCTTCCCATCATGCAACACGGTAGCAGACGATCAAGCTGTCAAGATGTAGATGTAACTGCAAAGGATGGCACCACATTTTTCCTGCCTTTTGCTATGAATTTGCTGGTATTAAATATTCCAGAAGGTATAAATGGTATTTAAGAATGCTCAAAATCATTATGTTAACTCAAATTTGTTCCATGACCCATACCATCGTAATTAGAGCTCAGTTTGTTGTTTTGGCTTAAAACATCGTTACCTTTGTACATGTAGGCCAGTGACCGAAGTAAGGAGTGACTACAAGGAGCGGATTATACGGTCACGTTCAGTGACTAGGCTAGACTAACAAAACTGATTTTCAATCTTTGTATAGGCCTAGCATAGGTAAGAGTATGTTTTGTTCCAGAAATGGAGTACAGTATTTCCTCCCCAAAAGAAAGTCAGTTTCCTCAAGTAAAAATGTTAGTTTCCTTCCCTATTTATGAGGAGGAAAGTTTTACTTTAGTTTTACTATGGGAGCTAACAGGGAGCCTAAGCCCTAGCTTTGTCTTTGTGTAGACCTAAGCCTAGGCCTAAGGGCCATACTGGAAAGTAGGGCCTTTCACAGAAAGATCCTTGGCGTACGGAAATGTACGTCAACAAATTTGGCATAGGGCGTACACTGCTGCTACACGGAAAATTACAATTTAGCCTAGTTGGTATACAATTACAACAATTGGTGTGGCGTTATTCTTTGGCGTATGGCAAATGTACTTTCCGGTGAGGCCTAAGGGTTTCCAGTCAAAATGTCCCCAGACCAAAACATCCGCACTCTTTTGTTACCAAAATGTCCCCGTGCCATTATATACGGTATACCAAAACGTCCGGGAATTAAGAATTTGAATGTCCAATTGAAAATTGCAAGTTTTTAATGTAAGACGCAAACGTGAGGAGATGAATTAGGAAAAGAATTATAAGTGAATATAAGGATGGATTTATTAAGAGTCTATTCAAGTGTGACGACTGTTTAAAGGCCCTTTTAATCAGAATTAGGCCTATATTTTAATTGATCCGTGTTTAGAAACCAAGAATCTAGATGAATCTATTGTTGTTGATGATAACATAAAGGAAAGGTTGGATAATTGACCTTTGACAAGATTTCTGTTCTCTTATTAATAGAGAAAAAACGATATCGGCCTACAAACATATAGGCTAAAATAGATTTACTGAAATCAATTGTTCACAACATGTAGCTAGACCTCAGCAACCTTTGTTTTCCATGTTATGAACATTTCACAATAGCCTAGCCTACATAATATACAGTACGTTCAAGTTTTACTGAATTGAAAAACAACTTGAATCATTTCATCTAAACTAAACAACTCAGTCAATATGAATTAGAGTATAAAATTAGAGGTGGGTACTAGTTTAGAATCAGTGCCCGGAAATGACATCATTTTAAACAACTCTCAACTTAAAAGATTGCACTGAGACTTTATTTTCTTTTCAGAGAAAAACAAAGTTTTTTTTTATTTTTTTTTCTCGAAAATGCATTTCTTTTTTTTTTCTCCACTCGAGAAGAGCAGTATGATTTATTTTTTTTTTTTTCAAAGGAAAATTTTATTTCAGCCTTCAAGTACATACAAACAAATATTTTTTGTTTGGAAAACCTTCAAATTTATTTCAGTTCAGGCAAGCATGTATACAATATTTACAGTACACAAACAAATATTTACAGAGTTTTGAGACATGAATATAATATTTACAAGTATTTACAGTGATTAATTAAACTAAACACACCATTATACACCAATTTGTAAACACAGTATGATGTATTTGCTGTGGAAAGAAGTGAATGGTTAATGCTGTGGAAGAAGGACAAGCAATGGTTAAACATGGATTGGAACCGCTGACATATCGGTATACACAGTATAGCATACGTAGACCAGTGCTAAGCGCTAAGTGCTTGAGCACTTGAGTAGGCGCATGGCCTAAGTATTCATAGGCACATAGAAATTGTTTCATGAGAAATTAAATCATGACTAAATAAATTTGCTAAAATGTTGGCACAGTAGATGCTATATGTCCTTACTAGGTGTGGTCCAGAGCTGCATGAGGGGAACTTGCAGTATGCTACTGGACACACAACTCACTAGGAGATGTTTTGCCAAAACCTAAGTAGCATATTGGGTGCTGCATTCTATCCACACTTGTGCATAACTTTCATTGTTGAAGTGGTCTGAAGATGCTTACGTGTGGAAGTTAATGATTGGAATACAGAGGGTGAGAGAATTATAAATGAGGTTAATATTATTTCTACCCTTTCAAAACTGTATATTTTAGTCAGAAAGTTGTAGCAGAATGAGCTAATGGAATGTCCTTCATTGCTTTTTTGATTCAGTGAGTATGTGATTGATGAATTCATTTGAGATTTGAAGGAAAAGAAATTTTGTCAAAGTACGTGGTTCATTACCCCTGTATTTACATAATGTTCTGTTAGGTAACAGACCTTGTAGTTACGTGTAGTTCTAGATAGAATTTTAAGGCCCAGTTTCCAATCAATTCGTTCAAATCGAGCTGGACACAGCCTTTTTTCCAGTTGTGGCAGACCTTGTAAAAATATAGGCCTACTGTGTAGTACTGTATTTAAGCACATGACTTTGAATCGCTGTGACTGTACGGTAGCATTTTATATCTTTCCTTACAACTAAAACCTCTATCCTTACACATTGAATTTTCTATTCATTTTTGTACAGTAGGCCTAGTTAAGATCAGTAATTTTGCACAGTACACACTATACGCTGCTAGTACGGTACCCTAATCTATTAGAAAAGCAAATAAACCCTAACCTCTGTATGATGCCTTTTCTAGTATAGGTCTTTTTAACTAAACAATTCACACAAATGCAATAGCTGTCCACATTAAGAAGGCCTACAATTCTTGCTTTCTTGCTAGCCTAAATACTAAAAGTGAAGCAAAATCAACTCTATATTCCTTAACTAACAACTTCGGGTTTCTCCTCATAAATACTGTATAGGGGAGGGAACTGAGCAAAGGTGACGTAAAATTTTAATTTACTATCATAACTTTCCTTTTCCAAATTGTGATGATAAATATCAACCATTTTTGATGACTTTAAACCTCTGAAAACCTCTGAAAATATGGGTAATCAAACTTTCAAAAATTTACTGTAGTGTTTTGTTCCCATTAGAACACTTATGCGTAACATTGTGACATTACATTACTAAGAACAGCTTTTGATATTTTGCTGTTGGCACCAGAACAGTGTTATGCAGCAACTGCTGCTAGAGTGAACAGGCTTCTTGGGTTGATTGAGAGGTACTGTTTTTTTTTTTTTTTATCGAGGGCATTGTCTTGAAGACTTTGGTAAGCAGATGTGGAATCCTTTTAATGAAAAGGAAATATAGGTATCTTGTGGGAAACAAGCCTTGAGTTCATATTAATTTCCAAAAGTGCTACAAATCATACTCCTTGAGCAGGAAATTAGGGAGTGTGGTAGGGGTGCTGTGTCATTAAACTAAAATAAATTTATATGAGTCCCCATTCTTTATCTAGGTGTACAAAAAATTGCACTCCTCACAGTGATTTTAGGTGAGTGGTGGTGTGCCATCTCAGTTGCCTCAAAATTTAAGGACTGGGAAAAGGTGTGACAAAGCATCCTAGGCTTACATACATTAATACCATATTCACTAATGAAAGTCCTGCGGCATTGCAGTTTTGAAAAGTGGGTGTCTTTTGAAGAATAATTTACTAGCATACACAGTACACTTATACATGTCTTTTGATGTAGCTACTAAGTTCGCAAGTGTAGAGCAATAGAGATAAAGGATAAGTTCTCTCAGGGACATACTGTTTTTTTGCAGTGTTGCTGTTTCCTTGCACATCAGCTGTTATAAAAGTCCCCATGTTTCAATGAAAAACCAGAGTGTGTCTCCACTATCTCCCATGACAAATAAATAACCATGGCACACTGTTTTGCTGATTGCCATGCAAAAAATTACAGTGAGTTTGTGGTACAGTACGATAGTACATGGGAACTGCAAATACTGTCATGCTGTATCGTGAGGTTCCACACTACATTTGGTCTGAATGCCAGTGCAGTACTCAAAGTACAGCATAGTCTGGGGAGGGGAAGGGAGAGGAGTTATTAACTTGGGTGGATTTAGTGGAAGGCTACTGATTTCTACTTCCTAATTCAGTCTGTTTCAGATGATTCTTTGGATTCAGCAAGATTGAACAAGCTTTTCCAGAAAGCCAAGGAGGGGAGTAAGAAGAAGCAAGATGATTCTCCATGGTGGATGAGAAAGAGTATAAGTGAAGATGAAGAGGATGCCACAGATGACCAGGAAAGAGTCACACCACTCAGTAAGAAATAGAAGACAAATTTTGATTGTGGTTTCAAAGTAGTATTTACTTTTAAAAATTCTATATTTAGAAAGGCGGTTTCCCGCGAGACCGAAGGTACGCGAGACCGAAGGCCCGTGAGACTGAAGGCCCACGAGACCGAATGTCCACGAGACCTACGGTACCAAAGTACATTTTTCATCGGCGCCAAAGTGCATTTTTACAGCGGCGCCAAAGTACATTTTTAACATCGGCGCCAAAGTACATTTTTAACATCGGCGCCAAGGTACATTTTTTACATCGGCGCCAAAGTGCATTTTTTCATCAGCACCAAAGTACATTTCTTCATCGGCGCCAAAGTACATTTTTACATCGGCGCCAAAGTACATTTTTTACATCGGGGCCAAAGTACATTTTTTACATCGGCGCCAAAGTACATTTTTTTACATCGGTGCCAAAGTACATTTTTTTTTGTTATCAAGGGCCAAAAAAGAAATTTAAAATTTAAAGTTAGGTTTCTTTTTCAACACTTAGTACATGGGGCTGTCTGAAACTAGAGCTAGGGTAATGAAGGGTAAGTAGCCATATGTAGTAAACAAAATTTCCTGATGCAAAATGTCTGTCTTAATCGAATGGCGGTATCTTTTTAAATAGCATGTACCGTTATAGAGTTATAAATGTACTTTGGCACTGATGTAAAAAAAACGTACTTTGGCGCCGATGAAAAATGTATTTTGGTACCGTCGGTCTCGCGGCCCTTCGGTCTCGCGGGCCTTCGGTCTCGCGGGCCTTCGGTCTCGCGGGCGGTAACCATTTAGAAAGTGGACACTAAAGGGACAAAATATTCCCCATTGCCATTTTAAAGAAAGTTTTGTCATCGTACAAATCTCCTCCTTACGGCCCACAAGTATTTTTCTGAATGTTTTGGTGTACTGTAAACTTAGATTTAGTAAGTACTGTATGGTACTTATTATACTTCAGATATTTAAGTTTCACACCAAAACATTCAGAAAAATAATTGTGGGCCATAAAAAGTCAGTACCTAGGTACCGTACTAAAAATACAGTATGGTTGAATTTAGAAAAACAAAACATATACAGTACCTGTCTTAAAGAAAATGTTAGCATTTATATGCTGTAACCCTAGGGTGATCTTTCTCCACCTCACATGCATCAAAATATAACACTCTGTTATTGGGATGCATCTTTGCTTTTCCTGTGAATTTCAGAGTTCATCTCAAACTCTGGGTACCCTTGTTACAGTACATGGCTGTGTCATGAGAATGCAGGGTACCTGTTTCTGATTATTTGTATTAAAGGCATAGTGCTTACAGATTATTGTACTGTAGTCACTTTACACCATGAATTTAACAAATGTATTAGTAAAAATACTCACACACAATTTAGACTATGCAGAGTTTTTTTGGGAAGTGGCAAGCCAGGGGAGTGGGGTAAGGATGGACAGACCATGCGTTCCCTTTAAAAGAAACCATTTGTCACTCCAAACAACAATTTCACTGGTAGTCAACAAAAGTTTTCAATTGCCACAGCTCTTTGATTAACATCAAATTAGAAAAAAAAAAGAGATTAGTTTATATTGCACATGATGTAGTAGAAGTGTTTTGGATGTAGCACATCAGAGTCTTGTATACTCATCAGGTTACAGTATGTCCTGATGCAATTAACTAGGCATGTGTGTGGATATTGGTGATTTTAGACAGTTGTGAGAGGGACTAGAAGTACAGTGTGAAGGTTGGGAGAGTTGGATATGTCTAGGATGATGAATAAAATTTCAGTTTAAAATGCTGGCCCTTGAGAACCCTAAGTGAAAATTTTCCATTTGGTATGTGTCACAAGGTTCTTTGAAAGGCAGGTGAACCAGTTTCTATTCGAGACCACAGATCACACCGGAAACAACAACAAGACTACGGGACTCACAAATTAGTTTAGTCGGCATCTGTTATTATTTACAAATTATACTTACAAACGTTTGGCAAGCGCATGGATCCATCTAAGGCCGTACTACCTTAACCCTAATTAAACCTAACTACTTACAATAGCTACCTTAAAAATGACGCTGGGTCAGGAACGGCTTCCACTCTTGACAGGCGGCTCTTTTAGCTTTGGTAGCGGGAATGGCTTCGCTTGTTATTAGTGTGTTTAATTTGGGTGCGTATACGGTCCTTCCGGAAAACGATAGGTATCACCTCCTTAAACTAGCGATCCATATACAGTTGCGGCAAAAAGTCATAGAGTCTAGACGAGGTTAAAAGGGGGCTAGTAGTGGTAACCACAGTTGAACTCCAGTTAAGGCAATAGCAACATATCTAAATCTTTATCGGCAGGATACAGGAAAAGGTGGGGTATATCGGCACACTGTCTCCTCACTGTAAATGTGTAGGCCTAGGTGAAATTATCGGCACCCTCAACTGACTTCAAATAGCCTAAGTTCTCGGCACCCTGGCTTCGGGTGAATACGGTGACCATAACTGTGTGAACATATCAATATTTCGGTCTAATTTAGTGACGATGACATCTTAAAAATCTGAAGGTCTCACGCCACCACTGAATTAGAAAATAAATAAAGACTTTCTCACCAGGAAGACTCGTAAACGGCAAGTCACCAGTCAGTTAGTAGTCCACATGACGGCTATATTAGCGATAGTACGCAGGCCATAGTTCACGTTAGTGAGTTTATATTCCACCAATTCACAATAAGCCACATTATTGCCAGAACTTTGAGGAATAGGAATTGTCCACACTACCAGATTCAACGTTGGCTACATGTTCTTTCCTCAGCAAAATCAGTCCAAGAAATTTTCACATTTGTGCTGTCTTCTCCAGCACTCACTGTACCAACGACTTTTCCCACCAGAGTCTCTCTGTACCAGTTTCAGATATCCCCCGCGTCACACCTATCTTTCCTCTTCCAGACCCATAACTCTCAAGCCAAACCCTTTGTCACCCTTTACATAGGTAAATCAAATCTTAATTCTTCTAAACATAGGCAAATTAACCCCGCTGTACGATGATCACTGATGTGACGTCGCAACTACTGCAGACTTGCATGCCTTGAAAAGCTCAGTCAAGCGTGCAGTGCACACGGTATGACAAGCGTTTGTCTACTACAAACAAATAAACAACAGACCTGATTGTGAGGGCGGTATATATACGGTGCGGTAACTTTGTACCAAGAATATTCCTAAATTTGGTACCTGTGACACTACCTCCTCTAAAAGATATCTCCGATATCTCAACACCACAGGTAACAAAAACTAAATCAACCTTAACACTTAATAAATCATATCCTTCGGACACGTACTTAAGAAATCAGCTCCAACGTTCCCAATGCCTTTTATTGCCTTCACTACTGTACATATCAATAGGGCTGTTAACTAAGTGCCCATCTCATCACTCTTGCTTTGTTCAACTTAGCTTTTGATAAGAAACAGAGTGATGGTTAGTTTCCAATACAAATTCTTTACCATATACTGTAGATAAACATAGAACTTATTAACAGCCCATACAAGAGCCAGACATTCCCTTTCCACCACAGAGTATGCCCTTTCACGTTGTTGTAATTTCTTGCTTGCAAAACATATCGGAAATTTTGTATCCCCATGTTCTTGCATTAGCACTGCACCTAGACCAACGTCAGAGGCGTCGGTTCTTAAAATAAATGTTTCTCGCAAATCTGGGAGGTGTAGGATTGGGGCAGAGGAAATTCGTGACTTAAGTGTACTGCAAGCCTTTTCCTGAGCTTCTCCCCATTTAACCCTTTTGGGATTTCCCTTTCTCGTCAGGTCACTCAAAGGAGCTGCAATACTAGCGTAATTTGGAATAAATTTTTGGTAATAACCAACCATTCCAAGGAACGACCTAACCTGTTTCTTAGTCATCGGCCTACTGGCTTCCAGGATTTTGGATACGTTTTCCTGATTTGGTTGTAGAATGCCTTTGCCCACCACATGGCCTAAAAACTCTTAACGATTTAAACCCAACGAAACACTTTGAGGGCCTCGCCGTGAGTCAAACCTCTCTCAGCCTCTTAAGAATGCATTCTATCACCTTTAAGTGTTTTTCTAATGTCTCTGTGTATATCAATATATCGTCTATATAATTCAAAGTGTGTTCAGTCTCACCTAATACCCTTCGCATCATGCGGGAAAAAACTGCTGGTGCATTAACCAGCCCGAACGGCAAAACAGTGAACTGAAATAGACCCTCTACTGTTACAAAAGCTGTTTTCTCTCTGTCCTCTTTAGCTAAAGGGACCTGCCAGTAGCCCTTTGTCAAATCAAATTTCGAAAAGTACTGGCCGGCAGCTATCTTGACCATGATACTATCAATATTTGGGATAGGTTCGGGGTCAAAAACGGTAATCCTGTTCAATTTTCGATAGTCTACACAAAATCGTATGCTCCTGTCCTTTTTCTCTACAAGAACCACAGGTGATGCATAGGGTGAAGTTGAGGTCTCAATTACCCCCATCTTAAGCATACTCTGAATTTCACTCTTTACACTTTCCACCATGGCATGAGTTACCTGGTAAGGTTTGCTTCGGATTGGTTCTTGTGAGGTGAGATGAATTGTATGTTGAATTATATTTGTCCTACCAGGTATACAGTATCTGTAAGAACATCTTGAAACTCATTCAACAATTCCTTAACTTCACTGACCTGATGTAAATTCAAATCATCCCCAATTCGAACATCATTAACACATTCATTAGATTCAATGGATGGAAAATCAACAAGTACTTTCTCACTCAATTTGACAACTTCTGCTTTCTCATAATTACTCACATCATTGTCACTTACAATTCCATTGTCTTCTCTGCATTCATCATCAGTTGAAATTAAACATGAACAAACTCTTTGCAGCTGTAATACAGAGGCATTGGCATCATCACTTTCTCTACTAATATACTTCTTTAACAAGTTTGCATGTGTGGTTTTGATCTTTGAACCCATTTTAACCTTTTAGTCATGCTTAGCAACTTTCTCCATAACATCATTGCATCATTCCATTGCATCAAAAGCTTATTTGATTCTGTAGGTAGCAGAACCAATACCTTGTCACCAAGGGAAAATTTTCTATCCCTGGTACGTGCATCGTAATATTTTTTATACCTCTTAGATGCCTTACTCAACTCTTCCTGTGCCATTTGACAAGTCTTATCCAAATGCTCTCTTAAGTCTACCACATATTGATAAGTATTCTTAACCTCCTCTTGGTCCAATTCACCTGACCAAAGCTCCTTAAGAATGGTTAGGGGCCCCCTCACGGTTCTACCACACAACAGCTCAAATGGGGCGAACCCAAGGCTTTCCTGAGGTGCCTCTCGATAAGCAAACAGGAGGGCGGGAAGATAGCGATCCCAGTCAGAGGGGCGTTCGGCACACATTCGACGTAACATTTTCTTTAAGGTCCCGTTGAACCACTCGACGAGCCCATTACAAATTGGGTGGTAGGGTGTGGTGGTCAGCTGCTTAACAGCAAGTAATCTACCAACTTCTCGCATAACCTCGGACGTAAATTGCGTCCCCATGTCACTAAGTACTTCTTGAGGAACACCTACTCTAGTGTAAATCTCAAAACAAAGCTCTTTCACTCTCAATTTTCGGCAGAGCTACCACTTCTGGGTAACGTGTAACATAATCAACTAGGGTTAGTATGTATCTATTCCCTCTTTCTGTGACTGGTGCAATGGGACCGACTATGTCAACTGCTACCCTTCTAAAAGGTGTGTCTATCAACGGCATGAACCCAAGGGGTACTCGCCCAATGCTCCCTTTTGACACTGTTCTTTGACATATTTCGCATGACAGACAATATCTACGAATGTCCTCATGCATACCCGGCCAGTAAAAACTGGACAAAATACGATCAGTTGTTTTCTTTGTTCCCAAGTGACCAGCTAAGGGCGTGTCATGTGCCAATCTCAAAACTTCTTTCTGAAATATATTCGGAACCACCAACTGATTGAAAACGTTACCATGTTCCACTTTTGTAGACTTAAACTTTCTGTATAACATACCATCCTTATTTACAAAAGTAACCTCACTCCCCCTTAGAGTGACTTTTGTTGTCCCAGATTTAGCTAGTTCTCATAACTTTGCTAACTCTTGATCATTCTTTTGTGCACTTCGCACCTGTTCTTTCGAAACATTACTGGACTCTGTTCCCACCTTGAGTGGTAAGTAGGGCTTTTGCTTCCTAGCATGCTGACCTCGTGTTTCAACAGCCGCTCCCTCAGGAGTAAAACCCCTATCTGTCTCTATTGGGACCCAATCCGGATTCGGTGAGCTTGGCTCCCTTTCATTAGGAATGTTCCCAACAATCAAGTCATAGATAGGACTAGCCATCACAAGAGCTTGCACTTGACCAACATAGAAAGGTGTATCAATTGAAAGCGTAGCCACGGGCACATCTAGAATTGTACCGTCTAACAATACACACCGCTTGGTCGTGCCATCATACTCGTCAGGCTTAACAAACGTTCTTCTTACAACGATGGTACTGCAACCACTATCTCTCAGAACGCTAACTCTTTGCTTACCAACCAACCCAGGCGTGACTGGCATATTATCATTCTTACTAACGGCGCTTATAACTGGCAGTTCAGGACCTTTTGCCTGCTGAAAATATCTGCAAGGGGGTCTGAAATAATCATACCTTTCACTCTGAATCCCAACACACATGCCAACAATCTGTTGACCTGTGTTTGACCCATCAGGACCTTTCTGAGATTCTGAAACTTGTAACCCAGCGGTCTTACTTCTAGTTTCTGTTTTAGGGGAAGGACAATCTCTGGCCAAATGGCCCCTTCCATTACAATTGTAGCATCTCACACCTTTTTGCCCCTTCGCTTTCATATCTGAATCACTAGAGTCTGGAAAACTAGCTTTCATGTGAGGGTGTGGCTTGTGTTTGTCCTTTTCAGTACCAAGAACTTTACTGTGACCCCTTTTATGAGCCTCTTGATACTTATCCGCCAGGTTAACCATCACCTTAACCGAACTAGGTTTTCTCTCCTTCAAATATACGGTAAGGTCTTTATGACACACGTTTAGTATCTGTTCACGTGTAATTAAATCAACAACACCTTCGTCATCCTTAGCAGTGGATGACATTTCAATCCATCTAGTGAAATACCTTCCTATTCGCTCAGCCAATTGCGAAAAAGTTTCGTTCTGGTCCAATTTTGAATTTCTAAATTTCTGTCTAAAACCTTCTTCATTCAATTCGTACAGTACCTATTTAACAAAGCAGCTTTTAGCTTGTCGTAATTATTCGCAAGATCGTCAGGTAGTCAAGAATAAACTTCTAAAGCTTTAGCCGTTAAGAGAGTGCTCAGAGGCACCGCCCATTTTTCTTTCTTCCACCCCATTATAGTGGCATATCTCTCAAATCTTTTCAAATACGAATCTATGTCATCTCTGACCTCATTGAATATCGGTAACTTAGGGATTTTTCCCCACTCCTTTTTCAATTGACTCTTTGGCTCTTTCTCCTCAGAACCAGCTGCTTGCGCATTTTGAAGGTCATACTCCTTCATTTCCCTTTCGTGCTGCCTTTGCTTCTGACGTTCATCCATATCCTCTCTTTCTTTAATGAACTTTCGTAATTCTTCTCCCTCGTAACCCATTGCCTTTCCCTGCGTTAAATACTTGTCAAAATCCATACTTGAAGTGGTAACTGTTTTGTCAGATATAACATACAACGTGCAATAGTTGATACAGCAACCTAAGTAGCATATCAGTAAAACAAGCAACAGGCCTCTTTGAGAAAGCATAATCAGTCATTCAATAGGCCGGTTACGAAAACACAAAACCACCAATCTTGTTGCCACCCCAGTAGTTACTGTAGTCTTGAGAAACTGGGGTCACTAAGAAAGTAAAATTTGCCAAAATACAGCTCAAATTAAGCACTTTCAATCCTTTCCCGGATAGGCCCCCAAATTGTCACAAGGTTCTTTGAAAGGCAGGTGAACCAGTTTCTATTCGAGACCACAGATCACACCGGAAACAACAACAAAACTACGGGACTCACAAATTAGTTCAGTCGACATCTGTTATTATTTACAAATTATACTTACAAACGTTTGGCAAGCGCATGGATCCATCTAAGGCCATACTACCTTAACTTACTTACATTAAGTACCCTCAACTGACTTCAAATAGCCTGAGTTCTCGGCACCCTGGCTTCGGGTGAATACGGTGACCATAACTGTGTGAGCATATCAATATTTCGGTCTAATTTAGTGACGGTGACATCTTAAAAATCTGAAGGTCTCACGCCACCACTGAATTAGAAAATAAATAAAGACTTTCTCACCAGGAAGACTCGTAAACGGCAAGTCACCAGTCAGTTAATAGTCCACATGACGGCTATATTAGCAATAGTACGCAGGCCATAGTTCACGTTAGTGAGTTTATATTCCACCAATTCACAATAAGCCACATTATTGCCAGAACTTTGAGAAATAGGAATTGTCCACACTACCAGATTCAACGTTGGCTACATGTTCTTTCCTCAGCAAAATCAGTCCAAGAAATTTTCACATTTGTGCTCTCCTCTGCAGCACTCACTGTACCAACGACTTTTTCCACCAGAGTCTCTCTGTACCAGTTTCAGATCTCCCCCGCGTCACACCTATCTTTCCTCTTCCAGACCTATAACTCTCAAGCCAAACCCTTTGTCACCCTTTACATAGGTAAATCAAATCTTAATTCTTCTAAACATAGGCAAATTAACCCCGCTGTACGATGATCACTGATGTGACGTCGCAACTACTGCAGACTTGCATGCCTTGAAAAGCGCAGTCAAGCATGCAGTGCACACGGTATGACAAGCGTTTGTCTACTACAAACAAATAAACAACAGACCTGATTGTGAGGGCGGTATATATGGTGCGGTAACTCTGTACCAAGAATATTCCTAAATTTGGTACCTGTGACAGTATGAGTTAGTTAAAGATGGGATTTTACGACACACCAACACCAATTGTGTTATACATTGCGTTATACAGTAGTATGAGATAGACATGGGCCTTAATTAAATACTACTACAAATTTGAATTATAGAGTACGTGATCTACATTCTTCATCCAGTGACAGTGTCAGTATGTCAAAGTAAGAAGGGGGGGGGGGAGGGGAGGGGGAGGTATGGAACAAACAATGATTTTGAGAGAGAAAGGCATTGCAAAACTGAGCCCAATGCAAAGCTCCCATAAGTTTGGAGGTTTTAGCATATCTCTGGAGGAGTATTTTATTTGGTTTCTTTTGGTGTACTCAAAGTCTCCTAGCTGAATAGGTTGGGGGGGCAATGAGGGGCATGACCAAAATCTAAGGGGAGAGGGGGGAAATGCCCCTCTTGTCCCACTGTAGTGCCGCCATTGTCTGCATCTTCTTTTGTTGATTGAAGAAAAAGGATGTGTGTGTTCCCAATACTGTAGATCAAAAGCTTGTACCCATAGAATTTTTAGTTGGATATTATTTTACTGTGAGTGATCCTCTGGTTGTCATGTGAAAGATTCATGTCTGTTAAAACACTAAGCATTCTGCAGAAAGAACATTTATTTTCAGTAAATCCACAGTATTAATATTAATTTGATCATACACATGGCAAGGAGTCACTAGGCCCTTTGACTTTGGTTCACATTTTTGGTTCCTTGTGTAACAAAGGAACCTATGCAGTCACCTTGGCGTATATATGTGTGTGTGTGTGTGTGTGTGTGTGTGTATGTGACAGATTGGAATGCGAGGTATGTGGTGTGATAACTCAATAACCAAGTGATCATTTTTTTCAAACTTGGTATGAATGTAGATGTTGTGAAGTAGATGTGCCCTATCATTTTTGGTGGAGGTCAAAGGTCACTGGTGATCACCAGAGGTCAAAAAGTGAATTTCTGTTAGTAGCTGTAACTCGGTATCCGTTGTTCAAACAGTGGCATAATTTTAGGATAAGTTATTGATTCCTTGCCGAAGGCAGGCAAGGAATCTATGCGGTGGTGATGTCGTGTGTGTGTGTGTGTGTGTGTGTGTGTGTATGTGTGTGTGTGACGCCTGCTTGTAAACACGATATCTCAAGAACGGTAACCCCCAGGAATCTCAAACTTGGCATGTAGATTGTCCACATTGAGTAGATGGTCCCTATTTTTTTTGGTAGAGGTCAAATGTCATTTGGGGTCACCAGAGGTCAAAATGTAAATACCTTGGAAATTGCTTGTAAACACGATATCTCCAGAAGGAAAAATGTGAGCAATCTCATACTTACCTTGCTGATTGTCCATATTGAGTAGATGGTCCCTATTGTTTTTGATGGAGGTCAAAGGTCATTTGGGGTCACCAGAGGGAAAAAGGTCAAAACCTTGTAAACACTGTATCTCAAGAAGGGTAAATGTGAGGGATCTCATACATAGCAGGTGGATTGCCCATATTAAGTAGATGATCACAATTATTTTTGGTGGAGGTCAAAGGTCATTTGGGGTCAGCAGAGATGAAAAGCTCAAAAACTTGTAAACACCATATGTCAAGAAAGGTAACTGCCAGGAATCTCATATTTACTAAGTGGATTGTCCATATTAAGTAGATGACCCCTATTGTTTTTATTGGATGTCAAAGGTCATTTGGGGTCATCAGAGTTCAAAACATCTAAACCTTGCAAACAGTATATCTCAAAAGAGTATATAACTGTTGAAGTTAATATCCATGAGCGGTTAGGGTGAAAGGGTAAGAATAATTTGGCATGTGTAATGTAATAGGCATAGGGTATATAATTTTTTTGGAACAGTTTATTAACTTCACTATGTAAATTCTTTAGTGAGGTAATTTTGAAAATGCATTTGTAAAGTACTGAAGCAAACTCATAGGAAGAAGGTCTAAGGTGCACAAAAAGGCACATCACATGGTAGTTACTGCACAGTATGTTGATTCTGGCATGAAATTGTGCCCTGTTATTACATTAAGTTCCAAGTATTAATACATGAAAAAGTGGGCAGAGTAAAATATAAAATCTTAAAAGGCAAAATCTGTTCATCAGGCTGGCATACATGCTTCAATGCTCATGGGTATGCTGATTTTGCAGCCACAAGTAAATAGATTTTCATGAAACTGATGTGGAACATGTGAGTTTAAACAGTCTGTATAAGGGTCATTTAGGGACATAGTCTGAAAATATTAGAAGATGCTTCTGTGCACACTAAGTAGATGACTGATATGGTACTTCATAAGTATAAACTTTGAACAGAGAGTACTCTGTGTGATGCACAAGAATCTCTTTTATAACATACCTTCATTGCTTTTTCAATAACCTTAAAGAAAACCTGAAGAAAACATTAAATTTAATGGCAAAAAGTGCTAATATTTGACAAACCTTGTGCCAACTGTCCTCATGAGGACATGTGCATGCAAGCATGCATTAATTGGAAGTGGGAATTGATTAATTAGATATACCACAGTTAGTTAGTTTTACAAAAAAGAACCTAATTTACACTGATCATTTGGTATCAAATACCCTTCAGTGCACATGAACTGTCATTGCCTAATAGAGTGAATCAAATTGTGACTGACCCATTCTTTGCCATTTGGTCACACTTATCTCACCCAATTTTTCACAGTTGACTGCCAGTTATCCCCACAGTGTCCTGAAGGATTACCTCATACAAACATACAGCTCAATTGACTTAAGCTTTTTACTGTATAAGTGGTGTTAATTGACTCTTATAAACCCTCTGAAGAAAGCTTATTTTTATCTCAGTACATAACCATGACAGCCCATTGTTTGTATATACTCCTATTTCCTGCCATTCCCTGCAGGCATTCAGTACTCTTTTTGTGGTCAAAATGTCAGACCTCCATGAAAGTCACACCTCTGCTAAATCCAGCATAAAATAACTGTCCACATTATCTTGTCTCATCTGACCACAATTAAAAGTTGTTTGCCTAGCCATTGTCTGGAGATGGAGAAGTTCATGTACACTGATCAAGTTTCTAAACTGAAAGTCATCTTAGAAATACTGTAGATTGACACCCTTCAGAAATTAGTGTCCTTTACATAGAAGCTGGTGGAATTGAACAAATAGTGTGTTTGTATAAGGAATTTTGTTGAACAAAACTTTAAACATTGGTGTCTGTCTAGATTGGTGTTTCTGCTTTACAGTTTCAATATGCTCTACAGTGATTATTTGTCACTTAGTTTCATTCTAGAATTTGTTTTAAATTTTTGATAGCATAAAATGTATCAGCATACTACTTGCCTCATCTCTGCTTATATCGGGATAACTGCACCAAAAAAGTAACCCCCGTGTGAAGGATTATATAGCTATGTCAAATATCATCATCGAGTGGGAATTCTTGTCTCACATTTCATTTTTATCCATGTTACTATCCCCCCCCCCCAAAAAAAAAGTGTACCATAAAGCTTAATGCATAGAACCATTGCTTCAAGATTACCCTTACTGACACTTTTCAAAAGTATTAAGATTTTATTTTGCATTGCTGCTGTCATTTAAAAGTAGTTCAGGTAATAAGAACAAGCATAATGTTGTATACTGTGTATCAAACAAGGAAAACTTGTACTGTATGTTATGCTGTACCTACTGTACAGTACAAGTAGACAAAAGGCGAATTAAAAGTCTTGTTAAATTATGGATTAATAGGGATATCTGCTTTTGTTAATTTGCAAAGGATACCATAGACAATGGGTGGGGCATTTCCCCTATAAAGCAAAAATTGCCGTCAGTAATAGCCAAGGTTTACACATCTCTGTTCAGATGTCTCTTAAGGCTTGGTCTCACATACCCCGCAACACCCAGTGTTAAATCGTGTTTACAATCAGACAAAACTACAGGCTAACCCCGTGTTTTCCAGTCTGTGTTCTCATGTACCCAGTGTTTCGTTGATTGGATAGTGTTACCATAGTAACGAGACCAAATATTTCACGCACCGATTACAGCAAAATGTAAGAAAATACCTGTCATCAGTGCGATAAATACCTGTGAACTTGCTTGATTAAAACAAACACGATGTTTAAAACTGCTTAACCCTGCGATTTGAGGTGGATCGAAATTTAAACACCGACCCCGCGTTAACCCGCGTTCCCACGTTACTTGAGCGTGAGGTAATACAGTGTTACCTCGAGCGCGGGGTATGTGAGAACACAGTATTTGATCCAATGCTTTTAGGAGAGTGTGCAGATGAGGGCTTGTTTAGACACTAACCTCAATGCAGACTTTTCGAAACATAGAGGCATCGGAACATAGAGACTTCAGAATGGAGAGCTGTCCCCATTGACCAAACTTTTGATAAAAATGGTTTCAAAATAACGCTTTATCAAGTAATGAGACAGTTTTCTGGAATATTAAAGCTGTAGGAGAAATTCCTCTTGTGTGTGGAGATCAAAGGTTTGAGGTGACAGTTAGATCAAACTTTGTAGACATAATATTTTTAGGGGGATAACCGTGAGGGATCTCATACCATGGTGGTAGTACTTCCATACTCATTCTGTACTAAGCTTAATTTTGAATTACTCATGTTGATGGACGTGTTGGTAAGGTGATCACTATTGTTTTTAAGGGGTCGAAAGGTCATTTTGGGTCACATGAGGTCAAAAAGTTTTGACCCTACTAGTATTATATCTCAATTAAGTAGGATAATTGTATGGGATCTCATACATGTCATGTTTGTTTCCATGTTTGCTATGATATATCATACGGCAAGGAATCACTAAGCCTGTTGGCTTTCTAGTATTGGTAGGAGGTGAAAATGTTGGTACAGTAACCAAAATAATTGAAAAGGGTCAAAAGGTCAAAAAGTAATGTTTTATTGATATCTTGCCACTGAAACATTTTAGAGGGGTGGTGTAATGGAGATTTGTGTTGGTCTGAGTGAAATGCAGGTAATGACCCCCTTGACCTCACTTCACCTCATGTGACCTTTTGACCTTTGTGACTTTTTTGTGACTTTTTTGTGACGTCTAGATCCGTCTTGATCAGACAAACCGAAAAGGCTATTACACTACCCTCCTACGATGTTCCTTACTTGAGTTACTGACATTTAAGTGACAGGCTAGTTAGTGTGTAGGTCATGTGTATTGCAATGCCAGGTATGCAGTGCAAACACTAAATTACCAAGTAACATAGGGGGATGGCATAATGGAAAGTTGTGTTTGTCTAAGTAAATGCGCATGAAGACTATTTGGGTGATATGTCTTTGTTCAATTGGTTTAAAAGTCCAGCTGAAGTTTAATGCCTTTAGACAAATGCAATGTGTAAAGGAAAGAAGAATTATAACCCCCTCTCAGTCTAAAAGCAGTTTAGCTAACAATCAGGACAGTAATGCAATTTTTATTAAAAAAACACCTTCTCCTCATATACAGTATTGAATAAAGTTATTTGCAATGCAAGCTATGGTTTCAATTTCAATAGTAAAATATGAAAGCAGTTTCTCTTCTTTTCCTCTGCTTTTACCCTAGGGACTACAATGGTGTTCCTTACACCCTTTTTAGGCCAGAAGGTCAAGTTGAAAGTCATTTATTAGATTTTAGTGAGCTATGTTTGTCTCTTGGTCTTCTAGCCAAATTGTGAAGAAGAAATTGGTGGTAATAAATCACTCTCAGGCTGCCTTTAGTAGCAGACTTGTGGGCTTTTCCTTATTTTTGCCTTTGAGCAAACACATCAGGTAGTCTAAAGGACAACCATGACATAATTTCTTGTCATCCATCATAAATTTTGGTGGTCAGGAATGACCAGATGACTGTTCAAAAGGGATTTATTTATTTAAAATCAGTTTTGACCTACTTTGACTGTATTTGACCTTTGTGACTTCTTTGTAAGGTCTGGATTTGAATTGATGAGATTGACCAAAAAGGCAATTAACTACCCTCCTACAGTATACTACCCCAAACTCAAGTAAATGACATTTTAGTGAAAGGTGATGAGTGTGTGTGTGTATTTGTTGCATGGAAGTGGGCAGTGTGCAGTGTGCAGTGTGATAGCTTGAAAAGTGAAGTGTTCCATTTCTCTCGAACTGCAAGTACTTGTATGATTTTGAAATTTAATTGGCCCCTATGTTTTTAGGTGATGGCCAAAAGTCATTGGGGTTAAAGGTGCAAATTATGCCTTACTTTGCGACTACCTTAATACAATATCATCTTAAATGCAAGGAACCATAGTGCCCTTGGGCTCTTGTTAAGATGTGTTATTCTTTTCATTTATATAACAGGTAGTAAATGGATGAAGCCAAAGAAACAATCCACCCCACTTCTTCAGGTGCAAGAGGAGGAGGAGGAAGATGAAGGCAGGGATGAAGATCCCAGTGAAACAACAGAAAGGAAAGAAGAAACAAAGAAAAATGAAGTTAGTTTATGATGCAAATTAGGCCTTAAAATGAAGACATCACTTACACACTTTGTGTTTGTGTTGAACTATCACAAAGTTGAATACTGTAGATTGCAAATTGAAATTACACATGAGAAGTAGTACAGTATTTACAGTAGCTATTTCATATCTTCATTGGCAATTTTTTTTTGTTAGTTCTAAGTTTTACTTGATCATGAAAGCCTGCGCTGTATCCTTCAGCTGCCAAGATAATGCCAATAACTCTACCCTCCTTCTGTTTCAACAAGGTACAACACCATTAAAATATCATGCAGTATGTGGTTTTCCCTAATTTGTAAGGAATACATTATTTTTATATTTCATAACTGCAAGACTCATTGGCAGTTGCATGCATGAGTTCTTGGCCTCAATGTCTGGTATTTTGATTGGTCAGAATACATAGAGAGGCCAAAAAAAACATTAAATTTTTGAGAAAACACCTGAGATTTTGTTGTAAAACTGTTGTATTGAAATTGTAAAAATCAAATGATAAAGCCCTCCAAGGCCAAAAATTGTACAAATGTAAATCTTGAAGCTACAAGCCCATGACTCAATGGCATCAAAACACCTGTCACCATACCTGGAATTACTTCATGGAGAGGATCCTTTCCTTTTGCTGCCTCAGACAGAACTGACTTTACTAATGCAGTACTACATTTAAACTTTAACTACCCAATGAAAAGAAGTATGTAAGTTTTCACAGTCAAATGAGACCACAGTAAAGTGAATATTGCTGTACACAATGAACGCCCATACCCACAAATCAGGTCAGCCTATCCAAGATAGTCCAGTATTACAAAAATCATGTACTTAAACTAAACTTAAAAACTTTGCATAATATGTTAATACTGTATATCCTTGTAAACATGATGTCATGCTCTCACCAGCTGGTACAGTATATGCTTTTTATGCACAGAAAAACATGACACCATGTTGCATAAGCGGTTACATTAAATGTTACCTGACTTATAGCAGATCAGCATAGATATTGTTTGTTACGGAATGCTAGGTTACAGAGGAATCTCTAGTAAATATGTTATCCAGGTACAAACAGGGCATCATCTCGGAAGAAAGGGGAGAAGCTGGGCAAGGCAGCCCTTCATACTGTAATCCTAGGAGCTCTGCATAATCCATAGTGGCTTCGCTCACCATATAATACAGCTTTAAAATACATTAGTATCATACGGTATGTGTCAATCTGCTTTGGATGCTTACAGCTGCAGTATAAATTGCTTTGCAAGTCAAGTGTCACCCTTAATTCCAGTGTCAATGTTCATAAAAGAATGGCCTTGTATCTTAAAAACAAGCAAATAAAGTACAGTATATCAGAAAACTTTTGTGGAAATTATGCGTGGAACAGATGTGTGATTTGTACACAAAAGAGGTGATTTGAGCAACAAAAAAAAAAATACTGGTACTGCATGTTCTAAGGAAAGAATATTGGCAACAAAAAATACTGTACAGTATGTTCTAAGGATAGAGTATTGACATTTAATGTAAATTGCAGAGCTACTGTATACAATATTGTACTTACGATAGAAATACTGGCATTTAATATCACTACAAAGCTATGCAATACTATACTACTGTAACAACAGAGCTATACAGTTTTCAACTAGTGTACTTATGATAGAATACCGGCATTTCATATCACAACAAAGCTATACAATACTGTACTTTAGACATTTAATATCACAACAAAACTATAAAATTCTGTATTTATGATAGAATTCTGGAATTTTATACCATAACAGAGCTACAGTATACAATACTGTAAATAAAATTAACTTTCTTTCATTCCCTTATCTTTTTGACTCCTTTTGGAATTGACAGAAATCAGGAAAAAAAAAAAAAATTCACCATTTTTCATAATATGAATATAGTATTGTACCATTACTGTACTGCACTTCAAAAATAGCAAGAAGAATTTTTTCAATGCTTTGTAAAAGAAATTTATAATTTACAGGTACAACGTTTTATGGAAAAGATAATACAGATGTAATGCTGTTTTTGTGACTCATAGCAATGTGTTCTTCAAGGCATTTCACAATACAAATGCAGCTCTTGGATTTTAAGATGTGCACACTTCTAACGGGGTGAAATCATTGTAAGGAGTGTGGTTACAGTGTTTCCTTTCAAAATTAGGGATGGAAACTCAGAATAATAACCTAAAATTTATTTAAGCAGCACACCTATCACACTTCTAAATTCCTATTAGGAGTTTGATTTGTGGCACACCTGGGAAATTAAAAATTTAAAACCTGCAACTAGCCCTTATTGCAGCTACTGCACACAAGTGAATTGGCTTGCCTGACTCGTGAATATCATTATAAAGTACAGTATCATAACAAAACCAAACAATTTGTTGGCATGATTGCAGTTTAGTATTCAGGGTCAGTACTTTGAATAATCTAAATTTCTGTGAATTGGAATCGTTTTCATCTTTTTGTCGGTATCAGATTACCTTTTAATATTTTGTAAACTGTAGCAAGAGCTCATTCAATACAGTAAGTGTTTCAGTACATCCTTGATTTAAATCAATATCAGAACCCAAAGGATTCTGTTGCCCTCTTGAAGTGTTTGATACATCAGTGCAAAATCACTGCAAAACTGAAGTTAAATTTAAATTAGTACAATTATTGTAGAATCAGTATCAGAATATTTGTGATTTTTCTGTTGATAATGTCTCCAGCATCAGATCACTGCAAAATACAGCAGTTTGTTGTGTAGCCATTCAGTACAGTAAATATTGAATTAATTTCAGAATCCTAATGATTCTTCTACCCTATTGGTAGTGTCTTCATTATCAGATCACTGCAAAATACAGCAGTTCTTAATTGTAGCCAGTCAGTATAGTAAATGTTGAATGAACTTGAGAATTGAGATGATTCTGCTGCCCTGTTGATATTGTTTTAAAGGAGAAGTACAGTCACCACAGCTTCAAGTAGTGTAGTAGACTATCCTGTTTCACAATTGGCCCTTGAGAGTCATGTGACAATATTTTTCCTCTCAAATGTGAATTTTATTAGAAACTGCTTGGTTTACCTTTAACATGCAATATTTAAGTCCACAAATTTTATGACAGATGCTTTGGACAGAAATAAGAAGCAAACATTTAGCTCTTGCTTCAATATATGTTTGTGGTGACTGCTCTTGCTGTTTTAGTATCAGATCACTGCAAAGTGCAGTAGTTTGTAAAATGTGGTCAATCTCATTACAATGAATGTTGAATGAATATCATAATTTTCATGATTTTGCTGCACTGTGGATAGTGTTTTTAGTATCAGACCACTTCAAAGTGCAGTAGTGTGTAAATTGTAGTCAATAAGAACTTACAGTAAAATGTTGCATCTTTGATTTGAATCAATTCCAGAATCCTGAAGATACTGGTGCCCTCATGAAGAAATACTCAGAACGGATTAATCCAAACAAAGAATCAACATACAGTGATTCAATGGATGGTAAGGAAGATAACTGTTTAATAAACTTAAATCAAAATATAGCCTATCAGGTTTTAACTAGAGCATGTTATTTGAGCTGGGTGGCATTTAATTTAAGAAATTCTTTTCTGCGGGTTTATAAGCTGCATTTAATTTAAGAAATTCTATTCTGCGGGTTTATAAGCCTTGAACCCATAACCCTTTGGGAAAACTATCTTTAAAGGTACTTAGACTAAAAATGGTTCTACCTTTTCATATTTTTTTGATCTAGACATGCATAATTTCATTCAGTTTTGGTTTCCTACTTTATGAGAAACCATTACTGTCATGATTATGTGTGTATGTGTGCATATGCACATACAAACACTATGTTACCAGGTATCGGCTAGCGACAAGAACTTGAAATTTTCACGTCCCTCTACTTCCACATGGAGCTCATAACTGGCATAGCTGCTGTACCTGAAAATTTTGCCTCTCTGTCAGGTGGTACCTGGACCTGCTCTCCTTTTTGACATTCACTTGTTGCTTGTGCCAACCCACTACTTAGAGTAGTGAAAGGTCCTATGATTTGATGAATGGGATTTGTTTATTGTATCCTGTAAGCAATTGTACTGCAGGTATGATGTAGTGTGTCATACTGTGTTGCTCTTTATAAACATGATATCTCAAGATAGAAACATTGGACAGTTTTCAAACTTGGTACATAGTGTTAGTGACTAGAGTGGTCCTCTTGTACTGGCTTGAACATGGGTTTGCCACCATGTAACACTAAAATATACAGCAAAAATATTTTCATTAATTCAAGAGTTTTGACAATAAATATTAACTCCCTCCACCACTGACACCATCATGATTATGGGTGGTGTCAGTCGGGACCCTGCAGCTTTACTGGTCTACTTAGACTGGTTTGAAGATGCAGTTGCCTGATGCTATACTGATATGCATGGCAAGTTTTTAATCCAGAGTTTAAACAACAGAAAAATTAAAGAGGAACAAATACTAGTTGTGTGGTTCCAGCACCTTGTCAGAATTTTCAAAAATGTCAGTCTTTAAGCTGCAATTAACATTGCAAAAGCCTTTTTTTCATTCCCTAGTGGTCAGTTTAGGAAGACAAATAGGTGAAAAATAAGATAACTTTATACTTTATATTTCTTTCAACTTGTGTTTAATACAGATTCAAGTGGTCTTGCATCAAGGGGAGGTCCAGGTATTGAGACCCTGGAGGAGATGGAAGACAAAGCTCGCTTCTTTAAACAGCTGGAAGAGAAACACGGTGGAGGAGATGTAGATTATGCAGCATTGAACCGAGATGTAGATAATACAAGTACTATGAGAACTTTACCCACAGGATACATGGGGTATGTTAGGGTAGAGTACCATGGTATGATTACCATGATTGCCATGTGAAGAAGATAGTTTTTTCTTTCTTTCTGTGGCATTGTTGTTGGATTTGTTATAAAGCTTTAGCAAATTTTTCTTCCATTACTTGTCTGATGAGCTAACTGTTGTGAATCTACTAGCCTGTTTAATTTATAGGTGTTTACTCTTTTCAAATCTGCATGAAGGCTTGTGAACTACAATGCAGCCAATGCATCACATTGGAATATACCCAGCAGGCTGCAGTTTACTTACTGGCTTGAGTGATTACTCTGCTGCCTGGTCTTGAGTGATTACTCTGCTGCCTGGTCTTGGGAAGGAGAGTTGTGAAGCTTTGTTCTTAAGTTTCCTAAAATGTGTCAACAAACTTATAACATACTTTACAGAACAGGTCCAAATACTGTAATTGACTTAACATATTCAGAATTTATCTCTACATGCCAAATTTTGGTGATTGCTCTTAAAACACAACTGTAATGCTTAAGCAACCATTGGTGTTAACCCCCCCCCCCCCCGAATGAAGCTGTTGCCCTTTGCGATGATTTCTTGAGCAGTAACATTTTTCATGAAGTGGATTTTCCCTGAAATATAGTTTTCCTATATGTAAAGATGTTAAATGATCTAGTAACCTTTTGATATTTGAGTAGTTTCTTGTAAATGCAATATTAAAATACCAATGTTTTTATTTTGCTTTCTACAGTATATTGCAATTAAAATTTAAAAGAGCTGAAAGAAAGACATTCCACTTTTATCTCTAAATTTATTCTTTTTTAGTACTGCTGATGACTTGAGTAGCCCAGTACCTAGACTGCTACCAGCAGAGAAAAAAGGTATGACTTCATTTGTTTTATTGTTTTTTAAAAGTGTGACTCTTTTAAAGCTGAAATGTTGAAACTAATAGCTTGCTTGCTCGATGTTATTACAACTTAGATGAGTAAGAGTATTTTCAAAGACATTTGTGTTTAATGACTTCCTTCTTTTTAACAACTTTGGATGTATATGATGTGCATACTGGAAACAAACTTCTGACCGAGATCTCCCAATATTGCATGGTCTTGTTCCCCAAATCTAGACCTGGGTATTTCCATTGTGTTTCAAGAGTAAATATTTAAAATGGCAATCTTGATTCAAAATGAAAATTCAATGGATATAATTCTTAACACCTGATAGTTTTTGTACAATGGAAGCATTATTTGAATGAATAAATGAATGTATGTGTGAATGAATGGAAGAGTTCATTTCCAGCAAAATTCAAATAAAAATACAGATCATACAAGTAAAAGGTTAATGCCAGAAAAGGAGACAACAGATGTTCCATACTAATAAATTGTTTCCCCTTTAACAAAGAAAATCAAAAGCAGAAGTGAAATAATATTAAGACTTACATTACACAAGGAGGCAGTACTAGTTTTAGTCATGATAATTCTTGAAATTAGGAATTATGAATCAAACTCAATTATACTAACATAATAATTAAACTGGAGTTTATGTCAACAAAGATTTTTGCTTGTACATACTTTTGAAACTATTTAAAGTCTTGCAATTTTTCAGTCTATCATCTAGTGAGTTCCAGAGTTTGATTCCTGCATTTGATCTACACAGTTGTTTTGTTCTCACTCTTTCTTAATGCATGTTGTTACAGTTATTTTTCCATTTTAAGTTATATCTGTCATTAACTGCTAGTACAAAATTATTTTGAAGGTTTTGTGGTAATGAATTATGGAAGGCTTTGAACATAAAAACACCTTTCCTAAAATTTAAAGGTTGTTGAAGGCTTAGAATTTTCAGACCATTGAAAATTTGAGCCATATGTGCTATGTTATTATGTAATTAGTGTACAGACTGTGCATACTACCTTCTGTTGTAGCAAGAATGTTGGAGGGGTAATAGATTTATAAGTGCTGTGTCATACTTTAATACAATAGTCAAGATATGGGAGGAAAATTGCACATTATGAAATGTAGAATGCCTCAGTATGTAAATTTGGATGCAAATATTTGCCAGCATTGGTATAAAAAGCCAGCAATTTCAACATAAAACACAATCACTGCTTTTCAGTAAAGGATAGAAATTAGCTGTTGTTGATGTGTTTAGATTAAGTTTTCTACAAAAGTTTTCTTAAGATATCCCAATAATTGGTCACATCACAATTTTTGCATTAAGATTGTGAAACACAAAGATTATGAAACACTGATAATCTGTTGAGCACTGTATTTTCTTTTCATTGGTCCATGCATCCAGACTTATCGGACACTGAGAGTGAAAGTAACACCGCCCTCACCAAGGTTGCAAAGGTGAGTATACTATATATACTTTAATATGACTTTGAAATGGTTATTTCAGATCAGAGGAAGCAATTCAGTACCTCACAGGACCGTTGGTTTGTAACCTTGTAATTATACCATAAAGTGTCCTTTAAAAAATAAAAGAGGGTGAATTTTTCAAATTTGTGGACAGATTTTAAAGTTACATTGAACTTTTATGGGGTTCATATGGAATAGTGTACTTGTTCAGGAGAGCAATTTAGTCTGGAAATTTCCACCCCCCTTTTTTTTAAGTTATGTTAACTATTGTAAGCCTGAATATTTGCTCTTCGTCATTCTTTTAACCCAATGTAATTATAGCTGTCTCTAGGTAATCTTGTGTTTAGCAAAGTTCATGGAATTTGGATTATTTCCATTTCCTGACCATTTGATTTAAGCCCTTAACAAATCTCTTTGTAGTGTGTGTCTACAGTATGTGACCACAGACCTGGCATCTGGTCAACATCACTTGTCAGAGGAACATTACTCAGAAATAGGGCTGACTCATTAGTAAACACTTCTCTTTGTTTCAGCCGCTTGCACTCATGAAAGAAGTTTAGTTATTAAGCCACTCCCACTTGGCACCATGGGTGAAGACCCATGTGACAAAGGGAATTTAGGGAAAATAAGAGTCATCATTTTAGAATTAAGAGAAGAGAGTTGATTTTAAGAAGGATTGTGACAGATGGAGAAATAAGAAGGACACAGAGAAAGAGAAATCTGTATAATAAAAAAGGAGAGGTTTCAACTTAAAAATTTTGTCTTGAGTTTTAATTTCTTTTTTGTCTGGAGTACAAAAAATTTGGTAGCAGAGCCTGGTTGACAATTTTGCTGTACTGAAAATCATAAAGCACCGCGAATTGAGAAAATATTCCTGGACTTTAACCAAGGAAGAAATTCAACATTTTGGCAATCTGAATTATGGAAATTTTTCCTGGACTTTAACCAAGGAAGAAACTTAACGTTTTTGGAGATGAATTTTGGCATCTATTCCTGGAAGTAAACCATGGAAAACTAAAATTGTAAAGCTTGTCCTTCTTATACTGAAGTAAATAAATTTTGGAGAAAAATTATTAAAAATTTTCATTTGGAGTTATAACAATCATCAAAATAATATGGCGGAACAGAAAGCTGAACTTAAAAAGGTTTGTCGAAATAGAAAGGGTCAACTGACCAGAACATTAAATTTACTAGAAACTGCAATTGCCCCAGATGTTGAACAGGTCGACGTGGAAGGAACGACAGAAGCCCTTACGGAGGCGCAAAGGCAACTCAAACTTTTAGAGGAGGCACACGAGGCGTATGTAGCTGCAATTGACGAAGACAGGGAGTTCGAAGAAGCGGAAGGGTGGATGCAGGATTGCCAGCTAAAGTATGCGGCAGTGGTCAGAAATGCAAGGAAACGGACGGAAAGGACAGGCGTAAAAAGAGAAGACGCAAAAGAGGAAACCAAAACTGTGACTAAGGATCTTGACAATGTGGACAGTAACCCTTCAAAGGAAAAGAAAGAGACTGCAAGTACATTAGAGGAACTTCGTTTGTATTTTGAACTGCCGAAGTCCGAAATTCAACAATTCTCTGGAGATTCAGGCCAGTATTGGTTTTTCATAAACAATTTCGAAACAAACATAGCTTCTAAGCTTAAAAACCCCAAATCTAAGTTACAATATTTAATTCAATTTTGTACAGGGGAAGCTAGAGCTTGTATTGAAGCATGTACCTTGTTGGGAGATAAGGGGTATGACCAAGCCCTTTCTATCCTCAAAACTCAATTTGGGCAACCCCATTTAGTATTAAATGCCCTCATGGTAAAATTAAGTAAGAGGAAACCTATAAGTCCTGGGGATACAAAGGGCTTGTGGAAACTGGTGGGAGATATGACCCAGTGTGATGTCATATTAAATCAAATGGGGTACACATCTGATTTGAACAGTACATCTAATCTTTTAAAGATACAGTCATTGCTACCCAAATTTATGCAGGCGAAGTGGGTAACAAAGGCGCATGAGATTTTAGATAGTCATGAACCCACCTTCAAAGACATGCTGAAGTTTATAGAATCTCAAGCCAAAGTGGCAAGCACCATGTTTGGTAGGCATATGGAGGGTGTAAAGTCCAAACCAATGGTAAGGCAAAACACCTATAATAATAATACTCACTACAAAAGAGATGACAATCATAGTCTTAAAAAAGAAGGTGCATGTCCTTGCTGCAATGAATTACATAAGTTATGGAATTGTTTAATATTTAAGGGTCTTAATGTGGACGAACGGTGGAACATATGTAAGGAAAAGAGGCTTTGTTTCAAGTGCCTAGGAAATCACATGGCAAAACATTGCCAAAGACAAATGAATTGTAAAATAGAAAATTGCACCAGCGACCATAATAGACTATTGCATAAAACGCAGTCTGTAAACGAAAATGGGTCAGCAAATGCAAATAGGCCGGTATTATCCACTGAAGGGGAACATGCCCAAAGAAACCGTGAAAATTTCCTAGCTGCTTCTGCGAACCCCGAGAGTAATAGTAGTGTTACAAGTAATGTAAACACAAGTAACTACATGGTTCAAGGAACAAATATCTCCTTGAGAACTATTCCTGTTGTAGCAAGAAAGGGAAACAAATTAGTTAATATAAATGTACTTTTAGATGATGGAAGTTCCCAAAGCTACATTAACAGCGATGTATGTAATGAACTTAACTTGAGTGGACCTACTGAGGAAGTAGTTGTAGGAACACTAAATGGGAAAACCACAAAGTTCACTACACAGAATGTGAATTTTGATATATCTCCTCTACATTCTTCAAAGAAATTTAGGGTCAATGCATTAGTGACAAATAATGTCACAGGTAACTTTAAGGCTACAACTTGGAACATGTTAAGCAAGGATTGGGAGCATTTGAGGGAAGTAAAATTTCCAGAAGTAAATGAAAATAGAAATAGCATTGACATGTTGATTGGGAACGACAACATTGACTTACACCGGGTGATAGAAGAAAGGTGGGGAAGGCCGGGGGAGCCAATTGCAAGGCTAACGCCATTAGGATGGACAAGTGTTGGTTTAACAACAAAGGCTGGTAGATTTCGTAGGGACGAAGCATTCTTTGTACATACTTACCACGCTTCTAACAACACATCTGACACTACAGACTCAATCATTAGGAAATTTTGGGAGATGGAAACCACTGGGGTAAATAAACCAAACATGTATACCAAAGAAGAAGTGATGGCAAATGACATTGTATCCAATTCAATGGTAAAAAATGAGAAGTCTGGTAGATATAAGGTTAAACTCCCCTGGAATGAGAACAAATCCCAGCTACCACCTGACAATTTGTATTCTGCAGTCAAGAGGCTTGAAAATGTAGAAACAAAACTGAAGAAAAATGAAAGCTTAGGTAAAGCTTATCAAGATGTTATTGATTCATATGTGACCAAAGGATATGTTAAGAAAGTAAATAGAGATAAAGAGACCCCTAGTAACCAGTGGTTTTTGCCCCATTTTCCTGTCGTAAAGCTAGACAGGGAAACTACTAAAGTAAGAATTGTGTATGATGCAGCAGCGAAGTTCCAGGGAATTAGTTTAAATGATGCAATCCATCCTGGACCAAAATTACTAAATAAATTATTTGATGTTTTGATTAGATTCAGAAGGTACCCTGTTGCAGTAGTATGCGACATCTCTGAAATGTATCTACAGATTGAACTGTATGATGAAGACAAACCGATGCTTCGTTTTCTTTGGAGGGATTTAGATTTATCTAAGGAACCTCAAATTTATGAATATTGTAGGTTAGTTTTCGGGGTGAATGCTTCACCATTCATTGCACTCAAGGTGTCGCAACAAAATGCTCAGAGATATAAGGATGAACTTCCTTTAGCATCAGAGACTGTTCTACAGTCCACCTACATGGATGACTCACTGGATTCTGTTATTGATGAACAAGTAGCGTTAGAATTGTATAACCAGTTACTCACCTTATGGGGTCAGGCGGGCATGAAGCCTATGAAGTGGGTATCCAATTCAAAAGAATTTTTAGAGGCCGTCCCAAGGGAACAAAGGGCTAAATCAGTTGACATTACTAGGCATGACTTACCCTCAACAAAGACTTTAGGTTTGACTTGGGATGCCGAGTTGGACAAATTTCTATTTAAAGTGCCTGAGATCAGTAATAATGTTGAGAATATTACAAAGAGGATTGTGTTGAGCAAACTTTCTTCTATTTTTGATCCTCTTGGATTTGTTGGACCAATTATAATAGTAGCAAAGATATTAATGCAGAAGATATGGTCCAAAGGATTGGACTGGGATGAACCTATTATGGGGAGTCTTAAATCAGAAATCAAATGTTGGTTAGAAAATTTGAACAATTTGGACAAAATTGAAATTGAAAGGTGTTTGTGTTCAAAAGGAAACACAGACCCTAAAATGCATGTGTTTTGTGATGCTTCAAGTGATGCATATGCAGCTGTAGTTTATTTAACAACTACAGGAGAAAATGGGATTGACGTAAAACTTGTAGCCTCAAAGACAAAGGTGGCACCGGTAAAAGCAATTAGTATACCTAGATTAGAGTTGTTGGCAACTATGCTAGGGCTAAACTTAGCAAAGTCGGTAACAGAAGTACTGAAAATTAATTTAAAAGATGTATACTTTTGGTCAGATAGTATGAATGTTCTGTGGTGGATCCGCGGAAGAAGCAGAAACTTTAAGCCATTTGTAGCAAATAGAGTAGGAGAAATTCAGAATGCTACAAATCCTAGTCAATGGAAGCATGTGCCCACAAAGGACAATGCCGCAGATATTGCATCAAGAGGTTGCTCGGTTTCTGAATTAAGTAGTAAAAAACTATGGTGGGAGGGACCTAATTTCCTAAAATCGGCCCCAGAAGAATGGCCAGATAACAAAATAGATGAAATGGAAAATGTAGAAGAGCGACGATCAGTTGTATTTTTAAGTAAAGTTATGCCAAATGCAGATAAGGACTGGAAACTTAACCCAAATAGGTTTTCAAAATGGTTAAGATTAGTAAGAGTTTTTGCTTATGTTATCAGATTTATAACAAACTGTAAAAGTACTAGAGATGCTAGGGAACTGGGAATCCTTGGTCTAGATGAACTCAGTGATGCGGAACGGGCACTGATTCGTCAAGCACAGCATGACTCATTTAAGGATGAGTTCAAACGGTTGCAAAGAGGTAATGTAAATTCAAACAGTAGTTTAAGTTCATTATTCCCAAGAGTTGACAAGGATGGTGTCCTGAGGGCAGCTGGAAGACTTGAGTTAAATGAAGCTCTTCCATATGATGTTAGATATCCTATTATTTTGCCCAGGAAACACCCAGTGACAAAATTAATCGTTGAAAAATATCATAATCAGGGAGGTCATGTTGCAGGGGTCAATCATACCCTCCATAGATTATCGGAGAGATTTTGGATCATTGCAGCACGGGAGGAAATACGGGAATGTGAAAGTAGATGTGTAGAATGTAAGCGAAGGACAGCTAGAGTGGGCCAACAAGTAATGGCACCTTTACCTGTTCTAAGGTCTGACAAGGGAAGTATGAGAGCATTTGAGAAGGTAGCTGTAGATTTTGCGGGTCCATTTTACACCAAACAAGGTAGAGGCAAAGCTCAGCTAAAAAGATATTTGTGTCTCTTTGCCTGCCTAGCCACAAGGGCAGTACATTTGGAAATTGCATTTAGCCTAGATACCGATTCATTTCTAAATGCATTTTATAGATTTACAAGTAGGAGAGGGAAGCCTACAATAGTATTATCCGACAATGGAACAAATTTTATAAGTGGGGAGCGGGAGTTAAGGGAGATAGTAGATAAGTTAGACAAGGATAAAATTAAAAACAAGTTGATTAGTGAAAAAATACAGTGGCAATTTCAACCGCCTCTGTCGCCACACTTTGGAGGGGCGCATGAACCCTTAGTCTGATCTGCCAAGAGAGCAATGTATCCTGTTTTAGGGAAGGCAGATGTTTCTGATGAAGAGTTACTTTCAGCTATAGTTGGTGCTGAAGGGATACTCAATTCAAGGCCTTTAACATACCAGTCGGCATCTATAAATGATTTGGTACCATTGACACCAAACCATTTTTTACATGGTCAGATGGGGGGAAAATTTGCAAGTGAGGAGATTATAGACAGTAAGCAGTATAATATTAGGAAAAGATGGCGAAGAGTACAGGAACTGATGAAACATTTTTGGAACAGGTGGATATCTGAATGGTTACCTACATTAAATCCTAGAAAAAAGTGGAGGGAAGAAAAACGAGACTTCAAAGTCAATGATATTGTTCTACTGAAAGATAGGTTCAATGTCAGGGGACAGTGGCCATTAGCTAGAGTAACAGAGGTCTTTCCTGGAGCAGATGGTCATGTTAGAGTGGTGAAAGTTAAAACTGAAAGTGGAACTTTCCTAAGGAATATTACTAAGATTTGGCATGTAGAAACTTTAGATTGAATTACTGGGTCTGAAAGTAAACATTTGTTGTAACAAAAATATTGTTATATGCATATGTGATTTATGATGTGGGAAATAATTTTGTACTGGTAGTAACAATACTGTGTGAATGATGCTCAGTATTATGTGATGTAAATATTTATTAAAAAAAAAAAAAAAAAAAAAAAAAAAAGGTATATTATTTGAATGTGTTATGATGGTTAAGCGTTGATGTTCTAAGAGCTTAAAATGTAAAATCAAATGCTTTACTTTCGTTTTTTATGAAGACTTGTTGAAGTTGAGGTAAAGTACCTCAAGGAGGGGAGAATGTTCAGGAGAGCAATTTAGTCTGGAAATTTCCACCCCCCCTTTTTTTTAAGTTATGTTAACTATTGTAAGCCTGAATATTTGCTCTTCGTCATTCTTTTAACCCAATGTAATTATAGCTGTCTCTAGGTAATCTTGTGTTTAGCAAAGTTCATGGAATTTGGATTATTTCCTTTTCCTGACCATTTGATTTAAGCCCTTAACAAATCTCTTTGTAGTGTGTGTCTACAGTATGTGAACACAGACCTGGCATCTGGTCAACATCACTTGTCAGAGGAACATTACTCAGAAATAGGGCTGACTCATTAGTAAACACTTCTCTTTGTTTCAGCCGCTTGCACTCATGAAAGAAGTTTATTTATTAAGCCACTCCCACTTGGCACCATGGGTGAAGACCCATGTGACAAAGGGAATTTAGGGAAAATAAGAGTCATCATTTTAGAATTAAGAGAAGAGAGTTGATTTTAAGAAGGATTGTGACAGATGGAGAAATAAGAAGGACACAGAGAAAGAGAAATCTGTATAATAAAAAAGGAGAGCTTTCAACTTAAAAATTTTGTCTTGAGTTTTAATTTCTTTTTTGTCTGGAGTACAGTACTTTACATGCTTTACAGCCACAAAAAGGTGAGCTTGCTTTGTAAGTCTTATAGAATTTCAAACTTTTTGACAAAATCTTTTCTTGAATCTTTAATTTAACCTGAAAATTCTGTTTTAAAAAAATAGAAAATGGAATGTTATTTTCAAGAGGTCATGAAAATATATTTTATGTAGGTATTGGAATTATTGGTGGAAGAATGTAAACCCTGCACAACATGATGTCTGTTTGCCTTTAACATGATTGGCTTATTCTTTCTATCATGCATGTTTTAATAAATGAAAGGAGGTATAATTTGTGTGAAGCAAAGTTAAATGTTATGTCAATAATCTCTTATTTATTTAACCTTTCAGAACTCAGAAGCAAAAGGTGGCATGCTTGGAAAAGGTAAGTTAACTTCTTGTTCTTCTCATGTAATTTGTCTTCCAAATTTTGCACACATTTTGTACAACAAAACTCTGATGTACAGTACTGATACTATAAATACATTCCTGACCACTGAAATTTTAAAACCTTTATGTGCGTAAGGGCAGGCTTTTTCAACTGATGGAGTGCTACACCATTGCAGGTGGTACAGGTCAGACCTGGCTGGCTGCATAAAGAAAATTTCAAATAAAGGTTTCAAATTGAAATGGCAAATGGAATGAACAACCATTTGTGTTACATTACGCTAACTTGCCCGAAACTCTAAAAACCCGGATTTCAAGGCCCTTTGCCGGGTAATTGCAGATAGGGTGCCAGAAGACTCTACTGTATGAAGATATAGCCTATGACTACATAAGGTATCTTTGTTCTGTTATCTCAGTATGGTCAGTCAATAAGCAGAGTGGACACTGATCAGTGGGACATGAGAGCATTATTTACACTGTTACTATATGGAGAGCATCGGGCTAGATTTTGTCATGTTAGCTCAATCCATGAAGTGGGTTGAGCTTATTTGTTACTGTACGGTGAAAAGCCTGTCTCTCTCTTCAAAAGCTTTCATTGTCTGCAATAGCTTGTCAATTTTAGCGAAATTTGCAATGAAAGTGCCACATTAGGATGGCAATACATGTCAAGATTGGCTACATGATTTATATTAGACAAGCTGTGGTCACATTTGGCAATGTTTGACATTTCTGTTTATTTTGGTGTTCCTTTTGGAATCTCACTCCTTTGATAATTTGGTTATACTACATGGTAACCAGCTTAAATATCTTTATCTGGAGGGGGATGCTCACCAAATGAAATAAACAGCCTCAAAGCAAAACCCTGCATGAGACCAGTGTTTAGCTGGTGTTTCTGATAGTTGCACAGTGTCCTTTGTTTATAGTTTATGTACTATAATAGCAGAGATTCTTAAAAGCACAGTATCTGTTACACAGTTTTTTTTTTGCTCTGTGAGGACATTGCATACAGATGGGTCATTGTTCACCCAGGAAGTTCCTCTATTTGTCTCATCATCTCTTGTTTTCATGGTGTATTTGAAGCAAAAATTGTGAAGTTTTTTTACTTTTGTTCACTTAATTGTATTATGAATTCAGCTGGAGTTAATTTGCTTGGAAAATTTCTATTTAAAGTCATTCTGACTTGAATAAGTATAGTAGACTGTCCTATTTCTTCATTGTCTCTAAAGGATCATGTCCTATTTATTTGGCTGTCCCTTAATGATCATGTGACAATGTTTTACTCCGCAACTGTGAAATCAAATTTATCAGGAATAACCACTTGATTTAACTTGAATATGCAACATGTAGGGTAAGTCTCAAAACATTATGAAAGATACTTTGAAGAGAAATGAGGAGAAAAGTTTGAGATTTAGCTATTTCTTCATAATGAGGTTTTTGGTGACTGCTCTTTCCCTATACCAAGCGACACTACCTACATCTAAAGTGCAACACTCTCCAATTTCTTGGTACAAAGTGTTACATCATTGTTAGCCCAACATGAGATAAAGGTATGCATGAAGTTAAGAACATTGTTTTGTTCAACATAACTGAAAAACTAAGCTGGTCATTACAGTACACCAGAAGGGTTAAGCAACTGCAGCAGTTTCTGCTATAGTTCAGACATTTAAACTCTTCAACCTGTCAATAAAGTGCACTTACAAGGATTGCTCTAACTATACAGTACTTTTGTTCACTGATGGCAAATCTCCTGTGATGCAAACATTACAGTTGCAAGTTGTGTTGCAGCAATGATACGTTGAAACATCACTGACAAGTGATAAAATGCTGCATTATAAAGGTTACCCTACAGGAAGTTTTGGGAAAGATGATCGAGCATATGAATTTCCTAATGCAAATGTCTATAGAAACTAATACAGGCCTCCAAAAATCATCGCAGTCTTGCTTTCTAGACCATTTCTCCCAAAGTCGAAGATCTTGCTCAATTTTGCATCCAGGCTCCTTGAAAAGACCAATTATTTTTAAAGAAAGGGGATAGTCTCTTCCCTTAATGGTAGGGTGTAGGGGGTCAATGGGAGAAGGGGGTCAATGGCAGCACTCTTTGATTCAATCAAGTGGTACTTCACTGCATGAATAAATAAAAGCCTGCCTTAGGGGCAAGATAAGTGCCTAATCAATCAAAGGTCAAAACAAAATGAAAATCAAGAAATGCAAACCATTGTCCAGTGAAACTTCACTTCTGCTTGCTTTTTAGTTCATTTTGTGTAGAAAATGTGTCATTTCCTATTGCTAACATTGAAAAAAAAATTAAATTTTCACCAAATGCAGAGAATATTTGTCACTGTCATTTTCACTGTCCTATGTCAAAAATAGTTTGGGTTTTGAACTATTCTTCAGAAGAATTTGTAATATTCATATATTTTATCCTTTTATATGAATTTGTCAGTTTCTCTCATTGAGACTGGAGACTCAACCTTAAACATTTCAAGGAAACCTGGAAAGTTGAAAGAGGTCACAGCAGGAAAGAAAGCCATTTTGGAACGTATTGATAGCGATGAAAAAGGTAAACTTGACATGATTGGTATAAATATCACGTAGGATTTACATAAGCATTTATTTGCATATCTGTATACTCTTTGTGGATGACTGGTTACTTTGAAAGAAATGTAACCATAAAAGTTTGGTCTTACTTCAACCAACCTTTGGGATTTGGCCCTTAAAGAACCAGCCAGGGAAAGGGTTAGGATTTGGGGATGTTGTTAGGTTTGTGGATGAGTTCCTGCTGGTACTGTCATCCCAACTAGCCATACTGTAGCTGTCTTAGGTAGTCATCAGTAGGACCCAGTTAGTTTTATAATTCTTGTAAAAAGTCCACATTTGGTCAGTTTGTAGAGCTCTAAAGTCGTCTTTGTCTTATGTAGTAACAATAGGATGTTTTGTCTTAAATTGATGATTGTTTTACAACTAATTATTGTTCATCCTCTTTGTCTTGGTGAAAGTTTCACAGTGCACTCAACTCATCATTTTGAAATTTTTTAAAAATTGTTTTATGTACAGTGTACACAGCTTTACAAAGTGTCAGCATTATATCAATATACTGAACAATGTCCTGGATGATCTCAGATAAGCTTCCTGACTGCTGTTGTTTTATCAAAATAAGTATCTTTTTTCTGATCTGTCAAAATGATTTTCAATAACAATGCTGAAAAAGGTGATTATTTTCCAGGAAGGGAGTTAAATGTCACACAATCCCATAACACATCCTCTTAACACTGAAAGTTAGCATACTGCCAGTTACCCAGATTTCACTTTAAATTACCAAATTTCCAGGGAAAGAGGTTCCCAGCTTTCCAAATTTTTCCACTCATAGCCCAGCCCCAACCTTTGTACACTTATCAGAAATCTGTGTAAATTCTTTAAAATTTTGTAATAATTCTCTCCTTTGATTGGTCAAGGATGGTGAGATGACTCTGTTATCTTGAGATAAACTCATGGTAATGGATAAATGCATTCATCTTTTGCTATTTCATTTAACTCTTGGTTGTGCTCGTTTAGTGTGGCTATTGATATACAGTGCCATGGAACATTTCAATTCTTTTCTGCTTTTTAAATGAAATGCAGTTTATGCTTGTGAATCAACTTCATTAAAAATTAGCAACTCTGGACCTGTGCGTTAGTATACAAATAATGAATTTTTATGTGTGAGATAGCATTGAATTATTTCTTGAGTTGAAAGATTGCCACCTTCTTTTCAAAGAGGCAAAGCTATTGCACTATGGGGACTACTGTTGCACTTTGACAGGATTGAATCGTGCGGATGGTAGGGAGCCAATAACAGGCATGTGACCATCAATCCTCCAATCAGATGAAGACAAATTTAGAAGGTGTTATATAAAACAGAATAATACACTTTGTGGGGTTAATGTTATGTCTGAATGCACTGGTAGTATACTCATCCGAATTTCATGCATTTTAACTTGTGATCATGCTTTTCACATTCTATGTATGAATTGTCATTATTTAAGCTTTAATTACCCATATAGGGATTTTCAATTACTTTTGTACATGTAAATTCATCTTTTTACCTTACAGCATCAAACTATGCTGGTACTGGCACAACATCTGATATGGAAGCATTGCATGCTGCTATGCGAGAAGCTGCTGAAACCCCAACACTTTCATTTGGTTCCAAAAAGTTTAATTCCACTGACCCTAAACAAAGTATGTATGACTCTAAAGGGGTTGGAAGTGACACCAAGCATGGTGAAACACAGGGGAGGTCTGAGAGAACTGTTGATGATATTATCAAAGAAGTCTTGGCTAAGAAGTTGAGGAAGGAGACTGAAGAGGAAGAAAGGCGGAAGAGGGCAGAGGAAAATGTAAACAATTCAGGGAACCAATCTGGTGAGAGGATGGAGAAGGAAGATAAAAGAGGATTTAACTTGTCACCTGTATTCTCTAACCAGGAACAGAGTCAGAAGAAGAGTAGTCCTGGCCATCAGAGAAAGCAAAAGTTTTCTAGCAGAGAAGTGTCACATGACAGTGACCATCATTCTGGGAGTGAAGCTGAAAAGTTGTATCATCGTGAAATGTTGGAAGCAGACAATAGGTTATCGATGGAAAGTAGGCAAGTTAACCAACAGGAAACTGACTTTAGTGATCAGGTGATAAAGTCACCTGATAACATGGACAATGATGGTGCTCGCGGCTTTGATCTTCAGCCTGCCATTGTGTCAGACACAAGAGGATATGACCTTGCTCCTGCTTTGGGTGTGGAGGAAATCTCAAGAGGGAGACATTTAAGTGTAAGTAGTGATGATATTTTAACGTCTTGATGGAATGAGATCAGGACAGTATCATTAAAAAAAATTATAAATTATATCTTAACACAATCAAGTTACACCTGACAATGATCCAGTTTCTGAATCTGTGGAGATGGAAAAGAAAGAAAGAAAAATCAAGCAAAAGGGGCTGCATACCCTCTTACTCCTTCCCCCTACCAATAAGAAAAATCGAAAAGAAATACTAAAGGTCTCACAACAAAACATACACATGTCTAAACTTTTTTAATGCATCACTATTCAAGCAATGAATTGTGGGATACAATGTGCTTATTGTTTAGTGTTCATTGATGGTTTGCTGAAATGGTAGAAAAAAAAAGAAAATCAGGACAGAAAAAAGGTTAATAAAAAGCAACCACCATCATACAAAACCAGGAAAGTGATCGAATGACCTGTTGCTGTTGCAATGTCTCTGGCTAGTAGATCGGATATATATATATTTGACTACCAGAATTTCTTAAGGCCTATATACATGAGCAACATTTTCAAAATATTTCTAAAACAGTCATTTGAAACAAACCCAAAACACACTTGTTTTAAGTTTGTTTCACAGTGTAGACAGGGTGTTAAACAATCTCCATTAAAAATTGTTAAATTGTTTCAAAGTAAGTTGCAGGAATATTTTCTTTTGCAGAAATGTTTTGAAAATTTTGCTCATGTATAGAGCCCTTAAGGATGCAGTCATAAAGTGGGTACAACTATTGATTTGCAAATTTCTTTTGCAGTCTGGAGCTAAACTATTGAGAAATTAAAATGGTCTTATTGCAACTCTTCACCGGTAGACATTTTCACCCTTCTTCCCTTGTAAGAGAAAAGTATTAGGTGCTAGAACTTGTGACCATTGATTTATCATTTTGAGTCAAATGACATTTGATATTTTATATTGAGCTTAAAATTTTGTAGACTTGTCATTACAGTAAAAAAAAATCAAATTTAAAAGAAGGGTTTTGCATCATATCAAGTTTTGATATGCTAGAGAGGTACTTATTCTAAGCATTTCGGTGAAATTTGCTTTAAAATCCGATGTGTGGTTCTCAAGATATGATCAAGTAAAGTTGTCCTGTTTTCAACAAAAAGTGAACTTGAAGCAAGCATATATGACCTCATATCCTCACATTAAAGGACAGTCTTATGTTTTTCTTTAAACTTTACAACCAGTTTTTCTACAGCAATCCCTTATCATCAAAATGTGATTGTGTAAGTGGCATAAGAACTTTACAAACTTTGCATTCCCGTCATGGAGGTCCTGTCCCTAAACTGCAAGGTCAACAAAACAGTCTGAAAAACAAAGGGAAACAAAGCATTTCTTGTCAATATGAGGAAGTGATATAACATCTACTGCCCTCAAATTCACTTTGGGACACAAATCTATTGACCTCATTTATTGATATCTTGAGAATTACATGTCTGATTTGAACAGAAGTTTTACCACACTGTGTAGAATTGGTACCTCTTTCACATACGGAAATTATTTTTTTGCTTAAACTTTCCCTTTAAGACAGGGCAGCATTGATAACCAGTAATTAAATTCTTCATTATTATTAGTATACAAACATATTTTGGCTAATCCTGTTTCAGAGTATTCATCGTAAAATATGAAAAAAAATTGTGGTTTTTGTTCAAGCATCATTACCCCTAACAATATTTTGCACAAATATATGAAGTGGTTAAGCCTATCTCCCTCTCTGGGTGTGCATGACTTCATAAAGCCTGACAATCTATCAGCATTTCCCAGGAATGTCGCGGTGTAATTATAAAAGTAAGAAAGTGATTATTTTGTTGTCATTTTTTCAGGCTGATGACGAAAAATCTGTTTCTGTAAAAGAAGGATCCAAGAAAGGTAAATGAAAGATTAAATTGACGGCATTTGATGTAAATATTTCAATCTTCATCATCACATTTTCAACATTATATTGAAATTGGCTAAGATTTGCTCAGAACTTGGTATCGTATAATGTGTGTAATACCTGAAGTAAACAAATGTGGCTGTTACATGCAGAGTTCTACTGTACTTAATAGGCTGGAATAATAAGTGATTCCATGGTTGAAATCCCTTTAAAATTAGTCATACTTGTTATGGAGTTGTGCATTCAGTACCCTCAAAAACATGTAGAAAGGATGATTGTACTCTCCTTTGCTTTACAGTTGTATAAGACTTCAGTCCTGGTTTCATAATAAATTGAAATTAATCTTGAGGTTGATCTGTTTTGCAGTAGTCATATTGAAATCAAATGTTGGCATAAGTCTTCATACAATGGTTCCTTGCATGGTTAAATCTTGCCTCATAATGTGAAATAGCCCATTACTCAGTGCTGACAACTAGACAGCTTACACCTGATATTTCTTGTTTTTTTTTTTTGGGGGGGGGGGGGGATATCAGGATTTTACTTGATGTTCACACCCACAGGTACAGTCACTCAGACAATTGTTGGAATGACATACTTTTCCTAATTTTACAAAATTTGAAGCATTGAATTGGCTTTAAAAAGTACAAAGCATTAAAAATCAAGTAAGATCCTGATTTTTCACCTTAAATTCTCGTTTTAGAATTTTTACTAGTAAGAATTTGAGTAAGTGGCAATTTCTTGTCATCGTTTTTGGTTCCTTGCGGTAGCAAAGGAACCTATGTAGTCAGGTTGGCGTGTGTGTGTGTGTGTGTGTGTGTGTGTGTGTGTGACACTTGCTTCGGTACGCTCTAACTCAACAAGGGAAGGTTGGATGGAACTTGGATTTGGTACATAGATTCGTCATAGGGAGAAGGTGTGCCCTATCGTTTTTGGTGGAGTTCAAAGGTCATTTGGGGTCACCAGAGGTCAAAAACTAAAAACCTTCTCAACAGGATATTTCTAGTTAGGAAACTTGGATAGATGTCATACTTGGTGCGTGGATGTGTTATGGTGTAAGGATGAAATTGGATATGTTCGGTGAAGGTCAAGGGGTCATCTGAGGTCACCAGGGGTCAAACACTGAAAAATGTTTTAACACAGTATTTTAAGGTAGAAAGGACAGATTTCAAATCAATCTGTGTTTGGTTAAGGTCAAAGGTCATCGAGGTCACTGGAGGTCAACTGCTGGAAATGTTATTTAGAAAATCTTGTAAGCTAGATAAAGATAGTTTCAATAGATTTTTTATCTCACCTGGTTTTGCATGCTTATGCACTCAAACACCTTAGAAATTTGTCCTTTTTGTTCGTTCAGTAATGATTCCTTCGGGTTGTACACATATTTTGGATCATTCAAAGTTTTAAGAGGGCAACAACTGAAATCTGTAGATTTCACTGAGCACAGGTCACTCTGCATTAAACTGGTCTCTCTGCCAGTGGAAGCAATGCATGGATTCTACAATATGTCTCTTTAATACTGCTGTGCTCTGTGGGGTAACCTTATCCTCATTCTATTATCACACTTCATTAATCACTTGCTTTCTGCTTGACTGCTGAATAAACCCTGTTTTCTGTGTAGAGGTAGCAAACAGGACAACTGGTAGATTGTTTTAAAGTAACAGCAAGTTTTATTTGAGAGCAGGTAAAAATAACTTGTGAGAGAAATACAAGGGGTGTTTTTCATTCTCTGACCACATTGTGTATCATTTTTTGGTGATAATATCAAATTTGATTACAAGCATAAATACCTATGGAAATGAGGTAGTGTTTTTGAAGGATCACCAAGCATCACAAAAGTTGAATGTCAGTAAGGCCACAGAAATTTAATCTTTGATTTCATGTAAAATTAGTACTAAAATACCCCTTGTGAAGATATTACAAACATTGAGTATGAACTTTTGCTTAGCTCTATTTTGGAGACTGGCTGTACAGTTCTTATAATATCTAGCAAGGAACCACAGTGCCCATTGGGCTCTTGTTTCTTGTGTTGTCCTGTTCGATTTAATACTTTCTCAGGTTTGCATTCATTTTTCTTTGAAAAGGCTCATATCTCACACTTCAATTACTGTGTTTGATCAGTGAGGGCAGTATTTTGATTGATATTAACAGTTTATAGGTAAGGTTTGATGGTTATATTTCAGGCATAACCAGAGGTAGCCCTGGTAAAAAGAAGACAAAGTTTGCTGGAGTTAAAAGTTCTGGTTATGGTCCAAAGAGGAAGCAGCAACATAAAGGAGGTGTATGGTCTCCAGCTGATAAGGTGCTTCAGAAGAATACAGGTAGACTTTGAAATATGTGTTTATATCCTCCCAAAAAATCTTGGCATCTACATCCATTCTGCTTTGAATTTAAAGTGACATGTTGATCACATTGGGAAGTACCCTCGCAACTAACATTCTTTATAATACCTCACAGCATACTCAAAACACAAGTTATGTTCAGGAGAGCTAGCCATTGGTACCAGGGGTTTGGTTTCCCCTAGTAAATGGTTATCTGATTTGTTAGATTATTCTGCATGCTCTCTTACAGTGTTACTATGAGCAGTGGGATTAATCGTGCACAATTTAAATGAGTTTCTGCAGGAAGCTCTTTGTTGCAAAGAAACTAGGCACACATCTATCATTGAAGAACAGGAAGTAAGGTTGACCTTAGCGGGAACCATACCTCTGCTTCAAAACTGCAGAGTCAGGTCTATAGATCTTAAAGCAGGGGTCTTGTCTAACACATTCTTGCAAACCCCTTTTATTTATATTAATAAAATAAGACAAATTTCTTACTTCCTTGGTGTTGACTCTGCTTCTTGCCTTGTTCATACTTTTGTTACCTCCAGACTAGGTACTTGCAACTTTCTTTCATATAAATACCAGATTACTCTTTTTTTAAAAAATACCAAAATATCCAGAAGTCAGCAGCTTGCATCATATCTCATGGCATGTCCATAAATCAAATTCCCCCCTACATATACTGCATCTAGAACACTAACATTGTCAAACCTATCACTTCTCACTATCCCGCACACCATTAATTCCAGTCAAGAAGTTGATCCCAGGTCCTTTTATCATACCTCTGCCACATATTAATGGAAGTGTTCCTGTCCATATCCACCAAGCTTTTCAATATTCCAGTTTTTCAAGTATTCAGTTTTCAAATATCACTGTCTTACAAACACATTTTGTTTGCATTGCTTACATTTAATCTTACATTTTTCTCTCTCGCTATTTCTATTTCCTCTTTGGGGCTTATGTATTTTGTGCTTTTCACATTACAATTAGTATTATTTCAATTAGTATTTTAAAATTGTCTTTTGCATTGGGTTGTGAATTTCACCAGAGGTTTTCCTCATGTACTAATGATGAATGGTCAAACTTTATACAATCCTCATATCCTACACACAAATAAAGATTTGAGCATTTAACAATTCAGTTGAATTTTAAAAAGATTTTGAGCAGAGAATATTTCAAATTAAGTACAAAACCATTACAATTCAGCCATTATAAAAATTAAAAAAGTGGACATTATGCTTGACTAGACAAGAGGAAACTTGACTTATTATATTAATAAGAAAAAGTGATATGCAGTAGACCTCCAACATCCTTGCTGAGTGATTTATGTTAACTCAGTATGCCCCTAAATAAAGTTATATATATAGTTAGGTAAAGATTTAAGGACACACCAACAGGAATGTGTTATATGGTGTCATACTGTCCAAATAATATTCAAGTCCTCCCATATAGTTGCCTCTTACATGGGCATATTCTACTACCCCCAGCCCACAGGAGAAGATTACCCTTTAAAAGTCAGAATTCAATCTGTATACTGGTAAAACTGTGTGAAGACAGTGTAATCTTTTGTCCCACTATCCGAATATGACTGTTTTGGTTTGAGAATTCTGACTCAGTCCAACATTTCAATGTATAGGTGCAAAACATGCTGCTATTTGGCATACTTGTTTGAATATAAAAGCTTTGATGTTTGAAAATTTAAGAGGCAAAGTGTCATTGCAATGTGTTCCTGCCACGGACTTATATACATGGACAGAGCATGTAACTTTTTAGCCCTATCTGTAGATTGTCGCCACCGACTGGGGCAAAAAAAGAGGCTCACCAAGATGGCCATGGTGAAGCTATAATTTGCATGATTTCATGATGACTCTGTAATATTGCAAACAAACATTAAACTTGAATGGGAAACAATATCATATTCCTGCAATACGGAAAGAGAGTTTGACCTTACCTTGCCATATTTCAAAAATATTTCAACTTTTTTTTGCCAAATCCAGCAGGTAACTTGGCAAGTCCAAACTTTCACACAAAATCATAGCAGACAGCCATCCTCGTGTACTTTTTCCCACACTTACGGTAGGGGCAATTAACCATCCAGTATGCCCTGTCCATGTACAGTATAGGAAGTCTGTGATTCTTGCATATATCTGTTACATGCTTTACACTCAAATTTTTTTTTCAGGGTTTGAGAAGAAGGGTTCTAGTACACAAGTGCTGAGTAATCACCTGCTGAAGTCAGTAGAATCTTTTGCAACATATATCCAGGAGAATTATGCGGATCAACGAAAGTTAACTCCGCCTCCAAAGGTAGATACCAAGATGTAGATGGAATCAATTGTGTTTACAAATATATGACATCCTAGCTGTTGACAACAGGGTTAATGAAGTGCAAGTTTTGTTGCAATGAAATGTAGATTTGAATTTGTCTACATTCTGCATGCAATTTTGATATCCATTTGGTGCAAAACCTTACTTGAACATGTTTCTGAACACGCTCTTTGTCAACCAGTGCCAACCAGTGATCATGAATGAGTCTAGAAACATCAATTGTACATCAACTTTAACTTGGGTTTATGTTCGTTATTAATCTGCATTCATGTTGGATGAAAATTTATGTTTGTGAAAGTGGCAAAAAATGTGATATAGTGGGATGTGATGTGATTTGATGAATGATATCATGTGATATGATATTATGTGCCATGGTATATGATATGATGTGTGATCTGGATAGATGGATATACTGTATTGAAATTATGTGTCTGCAGTAAAAAGACACAATAAAAATATTAAACACTTAACAGGGGAGAGTTATAAAAGCTCCAGAAGTATAAAAGTTTCAAACATAAAACCTTATAAAGGATATCATGACATGAATTGATGTGTTATGTGATATGGTGTGGTGTGACACAAGGTGATATTGCATGCTATGTGATTGAAGATGATGTTTGATTTCAGTGTATGCTTTTGAGAAAAATAAATGTTTACATAAATCACAACCATTTCAGAAAACTGTTTATCCCCCTCCCCCTTGACATCTGGTAGCTAATTTTGGTGATGCTAAAGTCACACATTGCATTAAAATAAAAAAAAGTAGTTACGATGGTACATCTGGACTTTATGGAAAATCGTTTTCATTTCCAGCATTCCATAATCGATTTCATCATCTCCATTGGGTTGCTCCTCCTGCCTGGCTGATTTTTAGGGTAGCACATTGTATGAAAAACTCAGTGGTACTACAAAAAGGTTTGGTTGTCCACAGGACAACCTTCTACACAAGTTTTGTTATGTTTGGTAGTCTGACAAAATTTAATGTCTTTGATGCCAGGGTAGCTGTTGAAATCTTACACTAGATTTGATGTTATATGGGGTGTGATGTGACATTCATTTGTGATATGATGTAATGTAACAATGTTTGCCTAAGGCAGCATTATTACCTAATAGCAGAACTGCTGTTCCTAATTATGAGGAACAGTTCTGCTTTTCTTGCACCAAAATATGCTGTGTTCCAATTTCCCAGGTCATGTTCTGATTTTTAGTAAAACTGAATAATGATCATACGTGTACAACGTTTTCATTTGTTTCTTGTAGTAGTGGAGTTTTTTTTTTTTTTTGAATGTTGAAAGAAATGGTGGTTATGTGAATCTACATCGCCCCTCTCTTACCTCCTATCTACAGTTGTAACCCTCACTTACCTGTAATAAGGTCCTGGCAAGTCTTGATCACACAGTAGGGGAGGCCGGCCTCCTATAGAGGGCGGCCTACAGCTTCCTCTCCCACTTGCCAGTCAGAGAAACTTTGACGTGTAATTTGGTTCTGGTCAGGATTTCTCTCAAAAGTATGGGTTTTTCTGGTTTCTGGTCCTGGTTTTTGAGAGAACTCCTTAGAAGTCTGTTTGTGACAATCTACAGTGGTTTTGGATGAGTATAGTTTTTCTTTGGTGTATTTTTCGGGTCTCTTTAGGATTCCCGCCTTTCCGTTTGTTTTCACATGTTTTTTCTCTTTGGGGAATTTGTGCTTATTAAAATGTACCATTGATTGAGGTTCACAATGTAAAGATTGGTTTTGCAATCTGACAGCTTGGTAGTCATGGTAGATGTCGGCATGGCCGCACATGTTTGTAACATTTTACTTGCTGCTGAATCACAGTGCCTTAAGAGTCTTTTTAGACATTTCTGTAACTGCTCAAAATCCAGTGCTTTCGTTTGCTTTCTATAGCTTTGTCAAGTTGGTGACTTGAAGGACTTATGCAAACAAATGCACATAATCTGTGTTGAAGGCATCTAAGAGGATGTCATTTCAAATAAAAGTAGGATAGGAAGGAAAATTGATATTGATTGTATCCATGCATATTATCTGTTGATCTTTCATGTGTAGGGTATGATGCTGCCTTCTCAATTAAATTAAATTATACCTTTTTATGTTAAAGCAAAAATTTCTGAAATATATTCTTATGTTTGGGTCTGATATAATTCATTTAAATTTTCTTTTCTTTTTGGCCAAAGCTGCAATTCTCTCAAGAGGAGCCACTCTTGTCATCCAGTTTACGAGACTCCAGAGTTCAGACCTTATCCAGGGAGAGGGCTCTTGTTGCTGAAGTCAATGAGTGGCAGAACCAGTGGAAGGATGAACGCAGACTTAATGCCAAACTTAAAGCTGAAATAGCTGCCTTGCAACGAGAACACACACGAAAGATGGAAGAACTGCGTTTAGAACATGAGAGAGATTTGCACAAATTAAAACAAGACAACTTTGTTTTGTTAGCAAAGGTGAGATGCTATATTTGTGGTTTCCTTTCAGGGTTGAAGCTTGCCTAATTTACAGACTGCAGGGCATACATATTCCATCTTCAGTCATATTCCTACCACTTGCCCTAATGAAGACTGAACAAATTTTTATGATAGATTGGTTACAGTATGTTTAAAATAGGGCAAAACAATGTACCTCATATTCCCTAATAAATGCCCCCTGGGGCGTTACATTTTTGAAAAGGTGAGACATTTATTTGATGGTATATTTAATAAAAAATTGACTTACTGCTAGAATTTAGACTAATGTCTTCAAATGATCTATGAGTTTGTTAGATGTACAGGTGAAATTTACCTTGCAGGACACCTCTAACCCTCCAGCTTCCTTGCAGTGTTGCTGTTTCCTTGTAAACCGTTTTTGATATTAGGCTACTTTTGTAAGGTTACATACCATGGAACTTTCACAGACAAGCTTTGTGCTTTGTGCTGGTAAGCATGTCATATACATAGAGTAGCCTCTCTGTGCATGGCTATAAGCACTGCCTGCATATACTGCTGTACAAAAGTAGCCTTACCAAAGTAGACCATTTTAAGAATTGCTACATTGAGGTGCAAATGTTTGACAATACATTACATTGTTATGTAAAAATGTCAATGTTGACTACCTTGAGTTTCTGCTTTGCCCAATAGACCAGTGCAAATTTTCTTCAAGGAGCAGTTATGTCTGTCTGTCTGTCTGTCTGTCAGAGTATGTCTGTATAAAGTATATTTTGGGTCCTTTCCTTCATGTGGTTTCTGTCCTTGCAAATAAGATGTTGGCTACGGCAAAACAATTGCTGAAGTAAATAGATTGACTTCGGCAAAAATACACTTTACTGCAGTGTTATAATTAGGTAACTCCATCCAATGCAAACATGCGGTTTTGTATGTATGGCAAGTTAACGATAATTGTCCACGCACTTGGTATTGTCCACCAACTTGTTATCGTACTGTATGGTATGAAAGCATAATTTGTTTCAGAAGCTCAAGAATTCCAGTGATAAAACCAACACAATCGGTTTGGGAATTTTTCCCACTTAATTACGCATCAAAATGATAAAACGGCTGGTACTTAAATCCAACAGTCACTCTCTGTCATGTTACATTCATGTGTGTGCAGTGATCTCTTCTTGGCAGCTGGTGTTGAGTTAGGTACGTTCCACAAATACTGATCATATGAACTGTTTCAATTAAAAATTTCCATAAAAACTGCACAATGTTTTGTTGTAAAGAAATAATACTGAATACATTTCCTCGAATTTTGATCATGGAGGAAATTTTTATCATAAAATGACTTCTCTTCAAATCATTGATTACTTGAAGATTTAGGCCTAATTTCAAGCTGTGTGTTGTTCAATATTTTTACCGTTACATCTCTGTATAATGTCAATCTATGGCAATCTATTCCCTCGGCAAAATTGCGAATGTGGAATCGATTTGTCTTACATTTACCTTGGCATTGCTGAATGCCTAGGCTATTTGGAGGGCTATGGTTTGACAGTGATTGAAGGCTGATAGTTTAGCAGCTGCTGGAGTAACAAACACTTAATGAAATCAGTGTGCATTCTGTTCAATTAGTTCTTGTATGTACATTTGGCATCAACATAATTAAATTGAAAAGACTCAGTGTACATACATATGATGGACACTCAGACTCATCATTTGACTCAGTTTTCATTATTCTCAGGCTCAGTTTACATCGTTGTCGGACTCAGTTTGCATACATGTGGTAATGAAAATAGCATCATTCAAATTAGAAGCAGAGGCTTTTACGTGGGGAATGGGTGTTTGCAGTGAAATTACCACACTATAACAACTACAAAAAATGGGAAGAATACTTCCATGAAAATGATGAAAAAGATATGAAATGTTGATATGTTAAAAATTCATTGATTACTTTTATTATAAGATTTTTTTTTATTATAGGACATGCTAATGATAGGATCATTCTCTTGCTGTTGGTACACTGAATAAGTTTGAAAAAGGGCTTCTATATTTCTTGGTTGAAGGTCACTTTGGGCTGAGAGTGATATGAAGTAGCAAAGAATTAGAGAAATAGAAAGGTCTCATCAGTGAGTGAAAGCAATCATATAAATAAATCAGACAAGTGATGTTAAGGGATTCTTATATGCTCAGAAGTGAAGCAGGTTTGTTAAGGGAGATACAAAATGGCCCATTGCATTCTTAGAGCCTCTTCAAATTACTGTCTGCTCATATCCTTTGGAAACATGTGTGATGGCATCTGAAATGTTTGTAATTATTATATGGAGAAAAAAATCTTCTTGAATAAAGCTTTATGATGATATGATATGTATGAATTTTGTCTAAGGTTAACAGTCAAGATGATGCTGATGCTGCTAGGAAGAGGTTGCAGGCATCTTCTGCTGAAGGAGAAGATGTAACAAAAGAAGAGAGAGCCATCTTGATGCAGAAAGAACTTGTGGAGCAAGAAACTCTGTTACAAGGATACCAACAAGTAGGTTTCGAGGAATATTTATTTAGAAATGGGTTTGCACATCATAAAATAAAATAATAGAGTTTTACAGAATTATTCTATAATTCTCTTCCTCATATTGTTCCTGATCCCACACAGCCCCTGACTTTGTAGAAGATTTGTTTCCAATGAAAAGTTTGAATCAAACAAACAGATTTTATTAGCACATTTCCACCAATTACCATCCAAGTTAACCTTGATAGGAGGTTTTTCAAATGCAGTCCATGTTTCACCTTTTATCTTCTCATTATCACATTTGAAATAATCTGATATGCTGTCCCACAAGTTTAACACCATGCGTGCCTGTAACCCAACTGGTTAGCTGTCATTATTTCCTCTTGTAGAGAAATTGTTTTTTTAGAGTAAGATTTCATTTAAATTTTCTTTCAGGAAAATGAAAGGTTGTACAAAGAAGTGAAGAAACTTCAGGAGGATAATAAACAAAATGAAGAGAAAATGTTTAAAGAAAATCAAAGACTTCAATCTCAGGTTGGCAACTTAAGGTATGTATATCTGCTATGCATATGGTATAGACCTTGTGCATTGATGACACACTTACATCATCCTTTGAGCAGAACAATGGGACATGTGACCCCATGCATAAGAAATTGCCCTGCATGTGTAGCAGACTATGGGCGTATTCCACTGGTTGACAAATCAGCTGTCTGCATTTGTCGGTATTTTTTTGTTTTGCCCCCAAAGGGAGGGCATACTTTTTACTCTGTGACATCATATGCACAAGGTGGATTAATATATTGACAGTAACTAGTAGCTGTATTAGGCTTGTGGGTTTAGCCGGAATTGTTTGAGACCTTCCCCTATTTGGCCCAGTATCAAAGCTCCACAATAGGTTTTGCTCTTTGAATATTGTGGTAGATATTGCTTCCCATAGTGCTGGAAATGGTGCTTTAAAACAGACTTTGCAGATAGCATAAAGACATTTAATTTTATGGTTTCATTCTCTTGAAAATACCAATTGTTTCACTTTAATATGTACTGTACATAATTTTGTATGTGATGTCACATGAGTGGCAAGTTAAGAAAAGGAGTAGAATAAGACCATGCATCCAGACCCATGCATCCAGACCCATGCATCCAGACCCATGCATTCATGTATGAAAATTTGTTTACTATGGATGGACAGAAGGAATGGCATAGTTTTTTGTGCATCCTTTTTGAATACCCATATGTTGAGGGTCCCTTAAAGGGGAACTTTAAGCAGAAAATTAATCTGTGAAAGAAGAACTCAATCTACTCAGTGTGGTGAAATTTCCTTTCAAATTGGATATGTTTGTCTGTGAGTTATCACCAAATGAAATAACTAGATTTGTGGTTCAAAAAGATATTGAGGGCTGCAGAGATTATATCACTTCCTCACATTGACAAGGAATACTTTGCTTTCCTTTGTTTTTACCGACTGTTTTGTGTTGACCTTGATGTTAATAGGAATAGTACCTCCCCAGGGGTATTGCAAAGTTTGAAAAGTAGTCAAGCCACGTTTGATAGTATGGGACTGTTGAGGAGAAAATAGGGTGTAAAGTTTACAGAAAAACAAAAGACTGTCCACTAATGTGGGGATATGGTGTCATGTGTGCTTGCTTCAAGTTCACTGTTTGTTGAAAATGTGACAACTTTACTTGCTCATATCTTGAGAACCACAAATCTGATTTCAATGGAAATTTCATCAAAATACTTAAAATAAGTACCTCTCCAACATATCAAACCTTGATATGACCTTAAACCCTTCTTTTAATGTGAAATCCTGGATCTAGGTCATCCCTGACTTAATTCTGGTCCTGTGTAAGACTTTTGATCCCCATTTGTCAGCTGAACTGTTTCAGGAGGAAGTTGCATATTTGTTTCAGGAATATTTCCTTGCCTAAATATGCTTATATCCTTGGTCAATCATTTACAGTACTCTCTTAAGGTATGAGTAATACCAAGGATTAAAAAGTTGTGAAATAGCCATGTTACTTGGGTTTCCTTTCCATGTTGAAGGAAGTCATTCATCCCAGAGTTAAATAAAACAACAGCGAAAAAAACATTAACTGTAGCTTGCCTTTTTAGGTCACTTTACTCTGATGATAGTCCTTAAAGCTTTACAAAGTAATACCTCTGCTATACAATGGCTTAGCCCAGATATGGTTCCTTCAGTTTGCAGCTGGTATGCACTGTGCTTCATGACAAGTCACTTCGCAGGTACTTATTTAATGGAGAGAAACACCACAGGACACAATGTAATGATCTTGACAGGATATTTCCTGGATCTATCTGATGTGTTAATGGCCATTAGTCCACTATACTCAGTCATATTTCAAGCCATTGGATTTCAAAAACCATAGGAACCCATTTGTGGGTTCTGTCATTTTTCACCATGGTAACCCATGGGAACCCCCTTTTGGGTTCTGTTACAAAATGCATGGGTGGTAACTGATTGGTGGTAACCAGTTTTGGGGTTCTGTGATTTAATCCTCACAGGACCACCAAGTGATGGGGAACAATCATTCCTGTGAAATCTGACGGCTTGATATTTGCTTGAATATCCTGTAGGTACATTAACCGTTATATCATTCATCCAATTGTTCTCGCATGTTTGGTCTAATGGTAGAGCATAGGCCTCTCACGCAGAAGGCCTGGGTCCGATTCCCAGGTCGAGTCATACCAACGACTCTAAAAATGGAACCTGCTGCCATTGTACGTGATGCTCCACATAAGCAATGGAGTAGAAAAAACAAGCCAGTGAACCACAACTGGAAAAAAGGCTGTGGCCAGCATGACCTTAACCAGTGGAAACTGGGCTGTAAAACTCCATCTAACTAACTAACTTTAGAAATAACTCCAATAGTTCTCCTGAATTTGAATAACTACCACTAGTTTGAATATTTTCTCCTTTGAGAGATATCTGCAAAACCTTTTTGTTTTCATTTGTGTCTCTGTCCCAGAGAGATCATGGAAGGGAAGGACCTTGCCCTTAAAAACAAAGGAATTATTACAGGAGAGAAGGCTCAGGCTGAGATTGCAGCTGGTAATACAGCAGTCCTTGGAGCTGGTAGAATAGCTCAACTCCAGTCAGAAGTTACAGAATCAGAGGTTTGAAATTTTATCTTTGTCCTTTTACATAATGAACTGTTAATATATTGACAATGCATAAATGAGATGAGGGTACGGGTGGAGGATGACAGACCTAGATAAGCTCTCCTGGTCTTTGTTATTGAAAAATTAAAAATGTATGCCATACCAACCACAAATATTACAGGGCTAAGATATGGTGTTTAGTAATTTCAACAAGAAAATATTTAAGCTGTGGACCTGTAAGAATTTATTCTATGAATCAAATTTATGTTAAAACTGAAAAAGGAAAGGCATTGAAATATTTTACCCGTTGAACTTAATTTTCAAAATATTATTTTATCATCTAAATTTCAGAAATCTCTGTCAAGTAGTTTTGCTTATCTCATACTTGGTTTTACACCAGAAAATGAAATGGGATAAAGAATACCTTTGAGGGGTCTTTCTTATAAATGTAAGGTATTCTGTAATTTTTATCAAAATGCGTATTTTGATCAGCCATTTTTCTTGTGAATATTCACACTATTAAAGGATGAAACTTGGACATTTGCATACCATGTGTATAGATTCCCTGTGCTAACAAGTCACTTACGGTAATATGTACTGCTGTCAGATTTCGTTGTTCTTAGATTCTAAGATAGAATGCACTTCGTACTTGTGATATGTACTATTCAAGCTAAGTACCTTTTAGGAATGTATTATATTTGATGGTACTAAGCTAGACAGAATGCATTGTAGGAATTGGGTGAACAAGTAGCAAAGATCTTAAGAGTTCAGGAAACTTACTGATTTCAGGAAATTGGAAGTCTTGAGCAAACTTCTCAAGAATTCATTTAACTAGACAAAATGTTTTGCCATGGTCATCATGCTTGGAATTGTCAAGGGTGGGGAACGTTTAAGGATTTTGGTGGCATCTTTTTAAAGTGTTATATTTACTGCATGAACAATACTTCAAGAAGAGAAGAAGAAAACACTACTTTGGTTTTGGGGCTCCTGATGTGAAACCTTCCCTCTGAGAACCCGCCCATCACTGGCTGACAATCCTAAATATTAAAAAAAGCTTCAGGAAATGGATCTGTACTTCCCTTCATCTCTGAAGAAGTATTCTGTTTTTGGGGGAAAGCCATAAGTAATGTGGGATTCAAAGAGGAAGGTTTCATGAGCCAAGAGTAATTTGTTATTATGCAAAGAAAGATATATTATAGCACTTCTGTGATGTGTACTTTGCAAAACAAAGTAGTAAGATTAAAAAACCTAGTGTATAGCTCTGTTTTATCATTTCATATATTTGCCATGTAACAGTCTGCATGGTCAATGGCTAGAGCACCTGACATGCAGTCAGGAGGAAGGTCTGCAGTTAGACTTGTGGGCAGGTCATACAGATGTCTTTTCAAATGGAACCATCAGCCATTGTGCTTAATGCCAGTGAGCCACAAATGGGAAAAAAGCTTCGGCTTGCGAGACTTAAACCACTTGTTAAGAAACATATGTATAACATCTTCCATCAATGTGAACAGTTGCAACATTGCTTATCTTATTTTGGGTAGGCAAAATGAGTGAAAGAGGCCTACTTTGGTGAAAGTCAAAAGCAAGTTCACTGAAAATGTTAGTACCTTTATTATTAAATTTTGTTTCATTTCCTGAAACTTTGATTTAGATTCAACAGTCGCAGCTGAAGCATAAACTCCGCCTTTTGGAACAAACCAATCAGGAACTTCAAAGTCACATTGACCAGTTAGTCCGTGAGAAGAAACATCTTTTGGAAAAAATTAATTCATCCAAAGAGGTCAAACAGACAGAATTTCAGGTCAGAGGATAAAATTAGAAGTGGTCTTAACCTTTTCTCAGCTAATGCTACTGTATATGTGTGTGTATGCTAGGTATGGAAGCAATTTACACAATGCAAACAGTGGCTGTACTACTATACATTTCACAGTGTAGTGCCCTTTGGTTCTATAGTTTAGACAAGGTCTAAGTCTGTAAAATTGATTTTGAAGCCTGGTATTGGTAGATTTATCTTCTCATCCCCTAAAGTCCTGTATGGATATGACACATAAATCACTCTCTTTCTCACACTTGTAAGTTTTCCCTTTATCACTTGAATTGTATGTGAGCACAACATCTCCTTCAACCTTGCTTCTCTCTCACATTTCCTTTTTGTTTGAAGTGTGCTGATCCTTTATGGTGAAATTTTGTAAAAGTAGAAATGTCCCCCTCCCATTTGAAAAATTCTCTTAACCCAGGTATTCTTTCTTTCAACTTGATGTCACATATGATGTAAATTAAAATTTGTGTTAAAATAGTTTACATATTTTTAGGATTAAGCTAAGCCATGCAGTTTACGGAGTGATTTGCTGTCCTGGGGAAGAGCAGAGGAGGTATGGTTTATCCTTCTTCTCTTTAAAAACTATGAATTATTGTGTGTCCTTTGAAGTGAAATTTGTGTTGATGAAATATTTATGTATTGTTAAAAAGCTGAAAAAGATGAAAAAATGAGGGCACCATGGCCCAATGTTCTGATTCCCTGTCATTCCTGGATATGCCACTGATTGGAACACTTGCTTCCAATTGGTCATGGAATAACTAATAGCCTAGTGCTGGGAACTTGAGATGAGATATTTTTTATTGCATTGTATATACTAGGCTCACTTCTAGTGGAGTGCAGTTTCATGAGTATAGCTACAATTACAAATTACAAAACTTCGTCCCAATGCACAGAACAATATAAATTATGCAAAAAAGGTTGAGGTTCAGTAATTGGGAAGAGTTTTTGTTTCATTCAGGGATGTAGCTACCGTGGGTGGTGCTGGGCAGTGGCACCAAGCACTCCAGGGAAATACACGTCTCCCCAACCACCACAAATATACCTAATGAGACCCAAAACTAGCCCCAAATTCACTCCATAAAGTAAAATTGGGTAAAAAAAGAAAAATTAATGGCTGAAAAATGGGGCAGATGTGGGTAGATGTGCTTTCCCCAGATCAGGCAGTTGCTCAGCACTTAAATTTGGCTTGATGCATCCCTGGTTTTGTCTTTAATCTTGATCAGAAGGTCTGGTTTCACTTAATAGAGTATAATACCTTCACTGTATTAAAAACTTTAGTTCATTTTCTCTACATCCGGTTGCATGCAAAAGACCTTTACTTTTTCTTGAAAAGTTACATTTCTGCAAGAAGGATGTTTTACTCACACATTATCTCTCATTCTTTTTTGTTTTATCAAACTGACAAACTATGAACAACAGTTGTCAGTGATAGTTTTAAGTGCTCACCTTTAGGGGTGCATTCATCATTGTCCTAACATTCAAATTCTGTAGACATTGGAAGTGACACCTTAGGTTAAGAATTTCATCAAATTATAATGAGTAAAATTACAACCTGTGATTGACTTGTACTTTCTTTTAAAGTTTATTTATTTTGTTTTCCTCTTCGTTAGGATATTAAATTTCAGCATCAGAGAGAAATTGAAGGACTTCAGAGGAAACTCAAGTGGTATGCTGAAAACCAACAGCTTTTGGATCAAGATTCTGTCGCCCTCAGGGAAAAAGATGCAACAATAAACCGTTTGAAGGAAGAACTTGAGAAAAGAAGCAAACAGGTGAATACTAAATTTGTTTAGTCCCTTTCTGAGACACTTTAAGGCATGTAGTGATCGGACGTGAGAACAGATGATTAGCATAGTAATGGTTTGTGAATGAATTTAACTTTTTGCAACTGTACAGTATGGAGAAGTTCTTACAGCTCTTGAGAATTTTTTTCCTTAACTGCAAATCATCTGGTTTGGAAGGGAAGGGGGCAGTAATTTACAAGGAATAGTAATATTAAAATGTGATAAATAATTTGAGTGCCAAAAGAGTTACAAACTCTATTGTCTTTGGAATAATAGTTTGGGAGCATAGCTAAAAGTCTGCAGATTACTAGTCTACCCAGGATGTTCCTAACTGAGTATTCTGAACAGCCAAGTGACCACAAAGCAGTCCACTGCGTAAGTTAATGATGCAGCCATGGGTAGAGACAATAAGTAGAGAATAACAGCCTTTCATTCCAGCACAGCTGTAGAGCTCATTTCACTCTCTGTGCACATAGTTACAAGTGACTATTGTTCCCTTGTCTGCTGATTGCTGAGGTCTAGAAAATACAATGCTCCCTTACAAATGTGAGTGATTGAGGTGACAGTCAAATTGCTCAGCATTTTTAAATCATTTCTTTGTTACTATCACACGGTATTTTAGAGTGGGCAGTCGACCCCCACCCTGGAATTCAATTTTTTAGTAGTTTAGAAAAATTTGCAATTGGCACAGCTCTTTGATTGACAGTAGCTTGGAAAAATGCAACATACTGTCACTCATATTATACAACAGGTACTGAGCTGAGTGTTTTGATTACACATTAGGGTCTTGCATACCCTCCCTGAAGCAATAGACTGAGATTCTGTCTGGATGTGGACAAGTTTTGGACAGTTGTGCAAGGGGCTTAAATAAGTAGGTGAGGAGAATTGGAACTGTTTGGGATGAAAGGATCAAACAATGTTAGTTTGAGTATGATGCACAGGATAGTGCACAACTGGGGTTAATGCTAGCCAGTTGCACCCAAGTGAATCTAACTTTCTCTTTAACCCATAGGAGTACATTATCCTGTTTTGTCCACAGTTTTAAACCTTGCTTATTCATACACGAGAAGATTTTTATAAAAATGTGTAAAGGGCGGTAAAACCAAATTTATAAATAGCCACATTAAAGTAGCACACCCCAAAGTAGAATGGAGGAGCCTGTCTTTATTCATTTTCTTGAGTTTATGGTGGGATAACATCGGATCACCTGACTGAATTTTACCTCTTCATCTAGGTGACACTACATATGACACTATATATGACACTAAAAATGACACTTTGTATGACACTAAATATTACATCATGTATGGCTCTATGTATGACACTATATATGACACTATATATAACACTATATATGACACTTGCGACGACACTATATACGACACTAAATATGACACTTTATATGACACTAAATATTACATCATGTATGGCACTACATATGACACTATATATGACACCATATATGACACTATATATAACACTATATATGACACTTAGGACAACACTATATATGACACTAAATATGACACTTTATATGACACTATATATGACCCTTAATATGACAATATATATGACACTAAATATGACACTATATATGACACTAAATATGACTCTATATATGACACTATATATGACACTAAATATGACTCTATATATGACACATATATGACACTTTATATGACACTATATATGACAGCATATATGACACTATATATATGACATTATATATGACAAATAGTGTTGGCAATTTGGTTAAATCTTTTCTACTAACTACTGTAACTTAAAACTAGCTAACAAATATTACGATATGAATGAATGCCAGATATCTCGGATGCTGGATGCCAAATTCTATGTTCAGTGAATTCTTCCTCAGGCAACCTTCATTAAGTGTATTTCAGTACTTCTACAAACATCTATTCATGAAATGTGGAGATTGTTTGAACCTTTGGTAAAATGTTTTAATGTAATCATGTGAGAAAGCCTTTTTGACTGCATATTCAAAAACAGCATATGCTATTACTTGAACTAAGGTAAGATTACAACAATGGCAAACAACTTTAGTCAAACGCATGAAAGAGCAAAAGCGGTTGTCCTAGACTTGTTTTGAAACAAAAGCTCAATCTCAGAAACTTTGATCCTATAACTCATACAGGTATCTTTCATTAAAATTTCAGGATACAGGTGTGGCATATTCAGGATATTTCAATCTGTGGTGCCTTGTAAATTTTACAGTTGAGACGTATTGTCATATTTCTCCCAAGGAAGCCAAGTATGAAGTAGAATAGTCCAAATTGGGGCGACTACATTTTCTCCCTTTGACTTAGCTGAAGTTAACAAAAGACTCCATGACAACAAGTTTACCTCTAAAAAGTTAAGTCAAAATGGTTCAGTTTTCCTTTCCAAAGTTTAATGGGATGGATGGCAAGCCTCAACAAAGTTGACCATCGTAACTTCAGGTTAACTGTTTCCAAAGTTTACTTTTCTGCATGAATATGTACTGGACCACTTCTAATTATCCAGTAGTATCCATTAAAATTATGTGTTAATCAGCCTTCTCTGAGCTGTAGTATTTGCCATGCAGGCCATAATATTGAGAAGTACACTTGTACAAATGATTTTTAACTTCCTGTACACTGTCAGGTGAGACATTTGCTGAGCCCTGACGAGTAGGAAGGAAGAGGTGGGGAGACAGACTTTTCAAATTTTGTGTCAATTTCTATTTTTAACATGTGTCAAAAACTTGTTTTTTAAAAATTTGCTTAAAGAAGGAGGCAGTACCTGCTTGAGAATACTATGTGGTGGAGCTCAAACTTTGTGCAAATAGGACAATCACTCCACCTATTCCTAAATCACAAAGTCGATCAAAATCAATCTTGTCTTCCATTTCATGTAAACCCTCCCTCATTATACAAGGGAGTTCCAGTCCTGACCTGGTCATGCAGAAGTCATTAAAACCAGAACCTTCTGCCTTTGTGCTTGGTGCTCAGCATAAGCAATGGAGTAGGGAAAATGAGCCAGTCTGCCACATCCAGAAAAAAGACTGTGGCCAGCTTGACTTGAACCAATTGGTTGAAAACTGGGCTATAAAACTCTTATCTAACCTAATCTAACCTCCATACAACTGTTTGGTAAGGATCTACAATCTTGTTTGCAAAAATGGTGACTTCCTCCCCCCGGCCAGATACACAGTGACGAGTGTCTGCATTGCCCTGGTGAATGTTGCAATATGAATTAAAAAGAGAATTGTGTGTGCGTGTTTATGGAAAATACAGATTCCAAATTTGACAGCTCTTGAAATAGTGTAGAACATTATTTGTTATGGTATTTACATTAACCCCTCTTCCAATGAAAATGGCCTCAGGAGAAATCAGATCTAAATTTAATTTGTTACCTGTGAGGGGTACTTGGAATTCTTTCTTGAGTGAGCCGAAAGTTGCAGGAAGACGTGCTAGGGGCCTGCAAGGACTGTTCACAATTCTTTGAGAAAAATGGACAGTCACCTGTCACTTATAAATTAGGTTATATAATGGCTATCTCAAAAACTTTACTAGCTCTCTTGTTGACAATATGTGGGAAAGGAAATCTGTATTTAAAACTGAGAGTATTCTAGAATATTGAAGGATTCATTTGCAACACCTTCAAACAGCTTGATGTTAAAATACAGGATATGAGAAACATGGACATGAAAAGTGTAAATTTGTGGCATTTATTAACACATACATAAATTTGTATCATACACTTACAGTTACCACCAATAAAATGTACCCTACATTTATTGTTACATAAATTTGTAGAATATATTTACAGTTACATAAATTTGTGACATAAATTTACAGACAGTTACATAATTGAAAATATGTTTACGGAATTTAACATAAATTTGTAGCATACATTTATGCAAACGTAAATTTGTAGAATGCAATTACAGTTACAAAAAAATTGTTACATACATTTACAGACAGTTAAATAATTGAAAATATGTTTACAGAATTTAACATAAATTTGTAGCATGCATAAACATTAACATAAATTTGTAGCATAAATTTATGCAAACATAAATTTGTAGAATGCAATTACAGTTACAAAAAATTGTTACATACATTTACAGACAATTAAATAAGTGAAAATATACTTACATACACATAAATTTGTAGCATATATTAACAGTTACATACACACAGAGTTTACATAAAGTTGTTGCATACAAGTAGTTGTTCTGTGAGTTTCCAGTAGGATTTTATGTCATCTTAATATGAAAAATTGATAATTATTAAAAATGCTCTAGAAGTGTTTAGCTAAAGTAATAGTTTACCAGTGGAAATCGTTTGAATAATGATATTGAATATAATAATAATTGAAACAGAAATTTTGGTTTTGTTCTACAAGGAATTTCGAAACCATACATTTTATGCATGATTTTTTGCAGGTATTTGCTTAGGGAGTACTTTTTAGAATTAAGTCCAGTATGCTTAAGGGGAAAAATAGTCAAACATAAAGAACTCTCATTTTGTCATAATTTTTTGGTAGCTGTAATATATTTGCAATACAGTTGTTTGAAGACAATTTATTTCTAAGGCTTTATTTTAAAGCTTTTTAAACATTTCTTATTTAAGAAAAGATTTGTCCAATGTATTCACGGTGCATCAGTATTTTTTTGGATAGGTACTACTGGAAAACAATAGGACTGGAAATTCTAGTTCATGCCTTTTTGTTAAACCTGAATGTATTAAAATGTGGCTGTTTGTAAAGGGCTTGCCCATCGTTGAAGTAAATGCTTGGAGAAGAATGAAAGGATTAAGGACTATGCATGAGCACTGGATAATGCACCATTGGAGGGCTGAAGCATCTAGCGCTGTCATTGACCCTGTACAGAGCATTATGTTTTTCTGATGCACAGGTTCAGAGTTGTTTAACCTTGCTCATTCAAACACAGCAATAATTATTTTGGTTTGACAGAAGAAAAAATGTTTCAAAATAACAACTTTGAAACAGAACAACTCCAAGTAAAATGGAATAGCCCAAGGTGAGTGTGTTTACTAATACTATGAGTTTATCGTGGGATAATGCATGGTTAACTGACTGCAGAGGACCAATAGGAGTTGATGAAATTATAAAATATAAATGAAAACCTGCTATGACTCTTGTTTTGTTCTTTTAATTGATGAAAAAATTACTTCATGGTTTCTGTTTTCTTTTTAGGTGGGTGGTAAGGTGACAGAGGCACAAAGGAGAGCTAAAGAGAGGGCAGCAGATGCTAAGAAAATTCAGGACCTTGAAAGACAGGTCAGTTTGTGTTATTACTTGAAAAATTGTTGGTTTCTTTAATACCTTCATTTTATAATAAGCAAACTGGAGATTTTAAGTAAGCTGCTTTGTAAATACTGTTTTATATCAATACTATGTATTGTATCAGTGTTAATCAAATATTTTTATTTTTAATATATTAGTTCTAACTAATAAGTCAGTAACAAGTACCTACCTTTCAAAAGTGGTACCGCAGACCCTATGGCACTGTATCACAAAAAAAGAACATTTCATTAGAGATAGGTTTTGCTTGCCAAAGATCATGTCAAAATTTAGAGCAAGTTTGAAAGTGTCTTTGCTTTCCACTTATTGGGTTCTTATCGCCTAAGGCTGGGTATATAGACCCTTTGTTTGCTATTATCTTAAAACCTGTCACTGCCATCATATTCAAGGACCCATACCTTTACATCCAAACATGACATCACTATGGGGTGAAGTAGCAGTTGATCATTTATTCCGGCCTCCCAGAATTCAAAAGATAAAAGATAAAAATCTATAGACAAATCCAGACAGCAAGTGATGGTCTGACTTCTGTCGGCCATAACTGGGGTCTATCACCTTTTAATCTTTCAGTTCGCTTGATTCCCTGTATCATGGATGGTTGTACACTAAATTTTATCTTGATTCCTTCAATTTCACTTAATATGAGGATTTGAAATTCATGAAGACAATAAATGCAGACGATTTATGGCTGATGGACCCCACTAATGGTGGCCTAGAGTCACTAAACACAAGTGCTGATTGGATTCGTCTATAGACTGGTACCAAGTCTGTAGAGTTAAAGAAATATTTAATTGGAATTACAATTTCTCACTTTACATTTAAAGCAGGACTTGTATACAGTAGTAAGAGCACTATCCTTCTGTACAGTATCATGTATACAGCACCAGTATGCTAATGTACTGACAGTGCATGAAAATTCTTCTAGTGTCCATGCTGTCTGCCTGGAATTGTTTAGAATTTTTTTGTCAGAAATAAATTGCTTAAATGTGTCATTACCAGTCACACTCCAGCCTTCAGACTTTAGCTGTTGCACACTAAAGGATTAATTTCTAACCTGAATTCCTTAACTTGGACATTAGTCAAAGCATTGCATGGGTGAGGATGGTCCATTTAATGTCAGAAAAGCCCACTTCAAGTTTATTTGGAGCTTAGACTTGCAAAGGCACTTAAAAGGTATTTGGCCTTGTGAAAATTCAGTTCTGTGAAGCAGGTGTGCAAATGTTTTCGTTGTAAAGTGGTACTGGGTGAGAATCATATGCAGTATTTTGTAATAATAGTGTGTGCATATAATATTGTACACAGCCATACAGTGTTAGCATGGGAAATTTTAATTTCAAATGAATATTCTTAAAGCTGTATAGCCTTGGTGCCCATCTATTTTTATCTTTGCATTCACGGATAAAAATGATACACTACTGCCTGTCCCACAAGTTGTATCATGTTGCGTTGTAGAGATATGGGCCATTGAATATGGTGGCCCATGACAGGTTGAAAGTATTCCAGCAAAATAAGGGGTTAAGAACTCAAATAGTGGAGAGCACAGAGCACTCCAATTTTTTCTGACTTTTTTTCTGACATGGTCTTATGCTATGACTGCAAGCAGAAATATCTCAAATGAATGTTCACAATTTGTGAAACAATGTCATTGGGTCCAAGGTACCTCCTTTGAATGTACCGAGGGGACCATTTTCACCCTTGTACTTGATCATGAAAAAGGTACATAACATAATTATGTGAAATGGTGTGGCTTAAATCCAGACTTGTCCCCTTCCTAAATAAAAGTTTCAAATCTGTGTGTATTTGCTCACAGGGTCAATGATCTCTCCAAAGGGGACTCCTTTTTTGAAAGTTTTCCATCGGACCAAGTTTAGACCTCTGCCAATTCTTTGTTTTGCTCATCAATGTTGTAAAGCTTACACCAGCTTGTATCCAAATAACCAAGTATCACTGAGGTATAACATTAATGCTCTCTGGACCATTGGTAGCCCCAAAAATTAAAAAAATTGCTTCAGAAAGTGAAAAATCATGTTTTAGACAGCCAATATATCAAAAATTAGGCCAATTAGAGTGGACTTAATACCAGATTATGATTATAGTACCAACAGGCATCACATATATCAAATTTGGACCTTGTACCTTTTTCCTATGACAAGTTAACAGAAATAAAAGTCATGCAAAATCTTAAAAGCAATGTTTGGCATAAAAATAGGCAGTACTTCAAAACTGCTTGAACTATCAGTCTCAAAATTTCAGTGTGTTAGTTTTGTCTATGCAGCAGTATTATATGTGAAAATCATCAGAATTAGACCTAGTCACAAGGTTGTTGTCTTAACAGAGGGTTAGACCTCAAGAAAAGATGTACTAAGTACAACTTACAGAAAGTTTTAGGAAAAATGAAGTGAGCTTATGATCTCATCATAGACTTGGTAGAAGTGGCATACTGCATCAAGGCTATATCAATGATTGGAATGGTAATACTTTAATAGCCAAATAAGATATAGACATGAGCGTTTTTCCATGAGGTCTTGTACAAAGTTGTCTATATTCAGTGAGACTACTTCAATTTCCTTCAAGAAGCTTGGTACAGTACTATATCCAGGTAATACAAGTAGCTAGTGAAATCAGCCATTAGTGGGATGCATCAGCCCTAAATTGTCTTAATGTCATTGTCTACATGCAATTTTAAACCCTTAAATTTATTAAAGTTTAGTGAATCAAGAGGTATTTTAGTGTACAACCTTCCATGATACAGGTAAGCCAAGAAGTTGAAATATTTATGCTGATGGACCCCAGTTATGGCCCACTAAATCAGACCAATTCTTGGCTGCTTGGATGAATCAAGTACCTGATGTAATATTCCTTCATCTCGTCACCTTCCTTTTAAGTACATTGACCCTCATATTTTTGTTTGTCTGTTATGCTCAAAGGTGAAAATAAGCACCCCATGTCAGAACTCATGAGGATACCTTAGTTAATGCATACCACGTACCATGTATTGATTTATTCATATTTCTCATTGATTCATTGTATTAAAGATATCTGCTTTGTTCTTTTTTCTTCCTGTCAGGTGAAGGAGATGAATGAAATTATCCGTCGTCGACATCCGAATTCGATCCCAGCTTTGATGTTTGCAGCAGCAGCTTCCGCTACAGAACATCCTACAGGGCCCCACTCGCCTGATTCACCTATCAAATCACATAGCACTGTATTCCTAGAGGAAAAGGTGAAGAGGCTGGAAGCTGAGCTGGATCAGAAAGATGAGGAAATGAAAAGGTCACTGCGAACTGTGGAACAGAAGCACAACTGTATGAAGGTATGGTAATGATATGTAAAATGTAAAGGTGTGCACAGACTGTAAAAAACCAGGACCCAGTCGAGACTACCTGTAACTGAAGTCAATTTTAGGCGGTTTTGTTGAACTCAGACTCATGGTTGGATTTTCTGATTGACATGGAATTGACTTCCCTTCAGTCCAGGGCTAGTGTGACAATTTTCAGACCAAACTTAGAGTCCCCATTTCCCCAAAAAGAACATAGTAGATTTGTGCACAATTCAGGGTGACCCAAATTTCTAGGGTGGAAGGCATTTATGTGCATAATTATTTTGAAAAATAATTGAGGTCTGTAAGTGTATTTATAATCCAGTGTTCCAGAGAGTAATTGATATAATGTATGATTAGTATTCACTCCTAGCAGCAAATTGCTTTGATTACATTTGTAGGGTGGATGACTCCCAGCCTACATAAGACATTCGTAGCCCATGTACTGTAATGATAGACAAGAAAAGTAACATGTGACTGAACTTACATTTCATGTCTGTGAGACACTGCTTAAAGACAAAGTGAAACATTCAGACACCCTCCAAAAAAATCAGCATTTTGAATGGAGAGTATTGATTGTTCTTTGATATCAGGATATATCCTTAAATTTTTTTTTTTTGGAAGTTCAATTTATCTCTAGTTTGTTCCTGAAGTGCCCTTACAAGCCTTATATTGCACTTTGATCACATTATCCAAGCTTAAACTATTGGTTATTTGAAAGTTTCATAGGCTCAAACAAAACTATTTGCGGCTGATTGTTCTTTGTTCTTAAGATTTATCCAGGAGCTTTAACTCTCTTGATATAAATTGATGCCTTGTTTGTATCTTTAGTCTGTGTGAGTATTTGTCTGTGTGCATGCCTTTCTGTCATACAGAAACAATGAAAATCTATACTTATTGTCCATTTTTGTGGTACAACATTGCTTCAGATTCTTCCAAGTTGCCTATAGTGATCCTTCTTCAGACTTGGGCTTCATTGGTTTGGGCAGTTTTACTATTCCAACTTGACTTTGGTTACGGCAGGAAGTGGTGTTGGAAAATCCAGACCCCATGAGAGGAACCTCCTCCTAGCTCATTTAAAAAATTTGAAGTACCCAAGCAGGAAAAAGATAAATCCTGAAAGCCATCACTGCTTTTGTGTTCAGTGTCACAGAAGAATACAATCACAATGCCCAAGTTATTGTGTCAGTCACTAGACATTAATTTTCCTGAGTAGCTTTATGGATCAATACATACACACAATACTCTATTCAACATGACTGAATCCATCTTTCCTGCCATGATGGGTATGAAATTTGAAAATTAGCTAAGGGGCTTTCCCCAGCATAGATGATTTAGTAGTCCCATCCCAACATTAAAAATCCCACACTCTGACACTCTTCTTTAGTAGGAAGGATTGATGTTAAAAACAGGTTTAAAGTTGGGTGGGTTTTGTTGGTTTGGTTTGGTTGGGTTTTGCTGGCTGCGGGTTTTTTTGAGGTGGAAAGAGACCCAATTTGCCAACCTGTCGTAATGTATGATTGTTTCAGAAATAAACGAAATGTGAACTAAATATTTTGTGATATCATATGGAAACCAGTGAGTATCAGACATTTGTATAAAGATCAGGTTCTTTATTGATTGAATCTCTGTCTTTTGAGTGACAGAAGTTGTGTACAGATTGCAGAAGAGTTTTTCGTGAAACAAATCTGGATCAGTCATTGAAATACGGAATGAAGACCTGTTGTTCCTAGTTTGAAAAATTAGGATAGGATTTAGGATTGAGAATCATGGTAGACCTGCTCTTTAGTAGAACAAGATTGGAAGGGAGGGGGATAGGTGGGAGGAGAGGTGAGGCAGTGGGAAAGGGAGATCTAGGTATGGAAAGAAGGGGGTATGTGTGAGCATGAAAGTCATTTCTGGGAAAAATGAAAGTTTACTTGGTTAAGTGCCAATTTATGCGATGCCAAATCATGGTTTAAGACTCAATTTCTGCTCAACTAAGTGATTGTATTCAGGAGCAGCAATCTGTGTCAGATATTGGGACAATTCCACAAGCAAACACTCTCTTCAATCAGCCAAGAGTCCCTTGCCGGATTTTAGGAACAAAGTTCTTCAAAACAATGTGATTTGGTGTCGTAGTCTACCAATGCCTTTATGCCTGTAAAAATATTACAAAAAATATTAGTAAATTATTGGATTTTGTGTAATTGAAAAACATGCGTCTAGAATTTTATAAAGTTTAGCCAAAATAACATGATAAAAAGATATATTCCCCCATTTTAAACCATGCTTTTGTTAAGAGCTGTCATCTATTAATCAATTTTGTCACTTAGGGTAGATTAGGGGGTTTTAGACCACTTAAGGGTATTTGGTTTTTAAAATAAAATCAAGCAAGGTAATTGAACCAACTGACATTTGGTCAACATCTCTAATGCCTGTACTTACAATTTATGTTTGTCCTTGATTTTATTAGTTTCCTCCTATTGGGTTATGAAATGTTAACGAAAGAGGTCGAAAATTGGCTATTTTCAACCTACCTTAGGGTATTTTCAACCTCCCTATTGAAAACCGTGCAAATTTATGGTAAAATTAACTTTATGAGGGTCATAAGAGGTAATCATCTAAATGTTGTGATAAAAGTTACCAATGAAGCTCTTTTACATCTGGTAAATGACCATGAATTATGCCTCTTAAAATAAAAATTGATCAAATTCCTGTAATTTCAATGATTTTATGAAGGTTTAAAACTAGGTGGTCGAAAATAGCCTTAAACATTGAAAAGTGTTGGGTGGTTTTCAACCTCCCCACTAAATGAAAGCACACACAATTTAGGGGCAAGTTCTGTGTGTGACAACATCCTTCCAACTTATTTTTATTTAGTTTATCAAGTCTGACCATTTAATAATAAAATTTGTGGGCATAAAGATATTTGGAAATAAGCATCATGGCTTACGGACCATTGTATTAAAGAAAACATGATTTGTAACCAAGTTCATCTGCATTTGGCTTTTGAGTTCAGATTTTTTGTTTTAAATGATTAGTTCAGGTCAAAAGGTGGGTGATTTTTAACTGCCATTAGTTAAAATTACTTTTTGATAGTCTTCAGAACTGTTGTTTTTTCAAGATATTTACAATTTGCAGAAAAGGCTTAGGCGGTCGGAAATACCCTGTAGGTTGAAAACCCCCTAGTTTACCCTATATCGATATCTCAATGCAGCACAACAGCAAACCCTTATAAGTTCAATGCTCTCAAGATAATTGGTCAGGAGGTCAACTGATACATTCTGGATTTATCAACTTTATAGTGATTTTAACTAGGGATGGGTAAACTGGGTATATCTTCCTAGCATTATGTTTACTATTTGTAGATCCAGTATGAAGATAGAATAAAACAATTAGAAGATGAGACTCAGCAGATTAAAGATTCATCTCACCCACACTCTACCGTCTCTGCTCTTGAGAGGGAACTACAAGGAGCAAAGGAGAGGTTTACTAGAGAGATGGAAGCACTGAAGAATGAAAACAATAAGTTGCAAAGACAATTGTCACAGAGAAGAAAAGATGAAAACAACAGAGCAGTGAAGAACAATGCTATGAAAGAACAAAAGGATAAATTGGAAGCTTTGGAAAGGTAGGTGCTATCTAGCAAAACTGGGAGGAAGGTGAACAATATTTCAATGACCCTGGGGAGGGGGAGGCATAGGGGAGTGGGAGGCATAGGGGAGGGAAGGGATAGGAGAGGGGAATGTTGCAAATGGTGAGGAAAGAACAGAACTGGTAGAAGAGAGGATAGGTAAACAGTGAAGATAAAAAGGATGTCGTGGGGAGGTAGGTGTCGTTGTCAAGAGTTTAACATATACAGGCAAGGAAGGGTGTGAGAAAGAAGTATTGTATAGAAGCGATAAGCAAAGATGGAGAAGAAGGGAAGGAATTATAAAAGAGAAGAAATAAGGTGAGAAGTCATGTAGATACAGAAAGACTGGGTGACTGTGGTGTTGCATCTACACATAAATTATCATGAGCTAAAATTATGCAATTAAGGCCCCTTACAAGTTTCAGCCCTTGTTATCAGGCAAAACTTGGGATAGAATGGTTTAGAAGTCTCTCTTGATTTGTTTGCCGGAGTGTTTTTGTTCTTTCATAGTCAACAGTACTACTGTAGGGTGTTATCAATAATCAATGGTCATATACTGCAGGAGGTAAAACTTAAGGGTTAAGGGATACTTTTTTGATCAAGAATTAGAGCATGGGTAGCCCTGCCTTGACTTTAAGGGCATCCAAACATCACTTATGTTTTGAAATGAAGTGAACATGATTTCTCCAAGAAGATAGCAATGTACTGTTAGTTATATGGAGTTTTATGGCTGTTTCTAACCAATTGGTTTAAGTCAGGCTAGCAACGACCCCTTTTCCAGTTCGGGCTCACACACTTGTTTTCCCTACTCCAGTGCTTATGTTGAGGACCTAGCAATGCACTGTTACATTACTATCATCAATATTGTAACTACCATGATCTTGAAGTATTTTAATTGTGCCAGAAAATTCAATTGATGACGAGTGCCATTTTTGCTGATATCAGTTACACATTTGTACAAAGCCAGATCTAAAAATGATCTTGTGTGAACTGGAAAGAGGAATTTAGAAAATTGGCAGAATTATGTTTAACATTTGAAATTAAAGCTATTCCATTTAGCAGGCATTTAGGGTATGAAATGTATTTAACATTGTATTACTCTTTTGAAAGTTTAATTGTTTGTACTATGGATGTCGCATTGAAGAAAGAAGTTTATAAAGAAAACTGAAAGAAAGTTATCACTTTTTTGATTAGTAAAAGGAGTCTTTTAATATTAATGTCACTGTAGTGTTGGTTTGATTTAATCATTAATTCAGCTTGGGACTTTTTCATGGCAACTTTTATTGCCTTCTTACGTTGACGAATTTACAGGACAATTGCTTCATTGATGTTGTCAGCTCTACTCAACAAACTAAATTAGCAAGCTGCAATCTTAAATTTTAGAACAGCATCATCCTCTATTTAGACATTCACATCACTATAATTGGCTTATTTGGTTTTTATTCCAGAGATTTGGATGTAAAGAACCAAGAAATTGAGATGCTCAAATCTTCTTGTGACAGACTTCTGCAAGAAAAGTTACAAGCTTTTATTGAGGGAAAGGGTGTGAAAGGTAGGTGAATTGCAGATTTGGTTTCATGACATAAACATCCTTGTAACAAATTTGCAGTGAACCAACCAACTTTCCTATTGTCTTGTAGGGTGTGTCATCTTTCCCTAAACCCCTTCAGCACAAGCTGCTTCTTGACCCAATTTGTCAAGTTTCTTTGCCAGTACAAATAGGACAGTGAAGAACAGAAAGAAAACTTATTGTTTTGGTCTACTGATGGCAGCTCTGGTTGCAACCTGGCTAGAAATGAATAACCAGTCTTTGCACATGTGTCATTTTTAAGCACAGTTAGGATTTTCAGGTTGGGTGTGCAGGTGAGTTTCTACAGAAGGACTCTTTGTTTTTGCAGAGCTGGACATGGTGGCTACTGAAGATAGAGAGTTGATTATTAACTTGCTCTAACAGCACTTTCAACAAAAAGTGTGTTGTCCAGTTGAAATTTAGGGAGTTATAGACAAATCGGATTAGGTTTGTTTTTTAGTGACTGTAGGCAGCCATAATTGGGGTCCATCAGCCTTTAATCGTCTTCATTTATAGTCTACGTGAATTTCAAATCCTCATATTCAGTGAAGTTGAGAAAATCAGATACACTTCAGTGTACAACCATCCATGGAACAGGTAAGGAAGGAAATTTAAAGATTAAACATGATGGGCCCCAGTAACGGCTGACTAAAATCAGACCATCACAATCTGTCTGAATTCGTCTTTAGGTTTTTACAAATCTTATAAAAGGATGTTTACCTCATGGTAAACTTTCCACTCTTATCACAAACGAAGTGCCTCATGTTCTTTAAAAGATTCTTTGCTAATCACCAACATTTAGTGACAATTCAATGGTTTTACCACATGACCTCTCAAACAAACAAAACATTACTGTTAGTTTTGCTTATCATGGGGATCAGGTGACCTTTGTAAAGTTATTCTGAAGATTTCATGTATTAGGGTTTCTTATGTAGTTTCAGGTTTACAAATCACAATTAACCTTTTATCTCCAACAAAACTAAACACTTCAAATCTACAAATCTATACATACACCAAACAGGAAAAACATGGATGACTTTTCTGATGAAAGTATCATGACATACCCACACAAACATGGGAACTCTGGTTGCAACACTAAATAACCACTCTCTGCCCTTATGTCATTTCTAAGCATAGTTAGGATTTTCAGGTTTGGTGCACAGGTTAGTTTCTACAGAAGGATTCTTTGTTTAGGTTTCTCTGAATGTTTTGAAAGGATGTTATCTAGTTGTGTAGAAACCTTTAAGTGATTAGGTGGGGACATATAAAATAAGACCCCCTCACTGGTCAAAATGTGTAGGTGTTAGAGAATGTAGAATATTGAACACAAGCCTTGACAAGTACCTCTCATTTTAGATTTTGATATGGTGATGACAGGTCCACAACTTTCCATGTAAAAGGTGTAAACAATGCATCATATGTAACAAGCTTAAGTGTACCAAAACCTATGCACAACACACCTTTCAGTTTCCTTTCTTTGCAAACAGGATGTCCAACACACATACTTGTACCTACCTTTCTATTCTTTCTTGCAGAAAATGTACCAAAGAAATTGAAGAAATTACCCAAAACGTCAGAGATAGAAGTTGAAAGTAAAATTTATGAACCTCAAAATTTTGCTGGTTCTCACATTTCTGATGTTTTGTTGGAAAATGAGCAGCTTAAGAGACAGGTATGCCGAAAGAGATGCAAATAATTATTCAATATAATTGAATTGAATTATTGTAGTTTGTGTAGTTTTGATTGAATATCACTTGAAAGGCCATCAGTTAATAATCCATAAAAGTGCACACTAGAGCAGATATCATATATACACATATATATACAGTTGGACTTATTTGGTTCAAATCAAAAACTTCAACAGACTGGCAGGAAGAGAGAAGCAAATCCAAGTTTTCTTTTGAAGTCATTGACCTTCATTCATTTCTTAAAGGCATAAACCGGGGGCTTTCCACTAGGGTCTTGCAAAATTCTAGATATCTCTTTTAAAAGGTTGTTTAGTTATAGTCCTTTTGTTTTTTTTTCATGATTGAATGCCCTGTTTGAATGCCATTGAAGTTTGAAACTGTTGGAATGTTTGAAAACCTTCTCCTCCCCTGTAAATCTAGCATTAGGGCCTTTACCGTATGTCTGGTCTAGCAAAAAATGTCACTTAATATTCCCTGCATCAAAGCTGTAAATAAATTAAATGAAATGTTAAATTAATATGTTGCTATAATATCACACATTTTTCACCATGCTGTAAATGGAACACTTCAGAACGCTATATGCTAATGAGATGCAGTTTTCATTTCATGAAAGAAAATTTTTCTGCAGATTTTGAAGTCAATGAATATTGTCTCTTTGAAAATCCGTTTAGCTGTATGTAACCCGATTGTAATGTTAAGATCATGCAGCTTTGTTCCTAGGAAGGTCTTTTTGCAAAACGTGAAACAGAAGGTTCAAAATCATTCAATTAATTTCATGTTTAGGTCCTGAAAAGATAAGATTCTTACCCCAATTTTTACTCATCTTGTCATATCAAGAGTTTAGGCTTCAAGAAGATTGTCTTCAACTTTCAATTGTTCTTGCTGACTACTCTTAAAGACAGTTGTCTTTTTATCTTGTTGAAGTAATGAAAAGTGCAGCATAGTTCTGAGTACTCTTATTTCCTGAGTCTTTTACCCTAATAGATCAAATGACATTGCTGATATATTGTTACTCCTTTGCCCTTCCCAATTTTTGGCCAAGCATCCTTTTAAGTCTTACTTTCCAATACTGGGGTATACATGGAATATAGCAACACTAGTGAAAGCTGTAGGGACACCTGGTGTAGGTTACACATTGAGTGTCCTTTTATTGGAGTAAAATTGAATGTTTAAGTAATGAAACCTGTCTATATGCATTGCTTTATATTGTGGTAACCATCTCTTGTAAAATTTTATTAGTCCTTTTAATTCCTTAATTCTTTACTGTCCTCTTTTAAGTTTGTGTGGTGCCTCTCTCTTTAGCTGCAGACGATAAGTCATGATGTTTATGTTATCTGTATTATGTTGAGAAATGAGTACAGGGAAAGTGCAATCCCCCCAATCAGTGAAGCAGCAGACTTTTCAAAATGAATGGCAATTGAGAGTCTTGTGAGAATAAATTTACTCCTCAATTGTGAAATCTTTTGGAATAGGTACTTGGCATTCCTTGAATATGCAATATCTAAGTCCTTGAATATGCAATATCTAAGTCTTTGAGTATTAAATGAAAAATACTTAGAGTGAAAGGAGGAGAAGATTGTGAGATAAAGTTCTTGTTTCAAAATAATTAGACAACCTCTTTTGTGCTTAAAATTATTTATATAACACTTTCTTCTCAATTACTATATTTTTTCCTGTATCATAGTAAATGTGAGTAATAATGTCACATTTTTCGCCAACAGATAGAAGTACATAACCTTGAAGTAGAGCAACAAAGGGTTCGTCAGCAGGCCTCATTAGCTGAAGCAGAGAGCGCCCTCAGAAAGGCTCACGAACAAAGGAAGGAGGAATGCACACTTCTCAAAGAGAGGCACAAGGCAGAGATGGAAAAAGTTTTAGCAGAAAAAGCCCTGGCACTAGCTGATACGGACTCGGCAAGGTTGAAACGAGAAGTTGAATCTCAAAAGGTAGGGACGCTCTTCCCATTCAATAAATGTCTGCTGTAATTGGACAGAATCCAATTAATATTCATTTAATATCTGTTGTGGTTGAATGGAAACCTGCAATTTGATTTCCATTAAGGGGTGTGAGGAAATTCTTTTCTTGGTATAATCTGTTCCTCTTACAAAATCTAACTAAATGGAGAATGACAAGTTAAAGGGTCAAAGTTGGAACTTTGCATGTTAATTTCATGCAGGTTATTTTTGGATTTTAATTTCTCATTGTCTTGTACATTGCTTGAAGGGCAATCTCATCCCAAAAGGAGGTCGGGAGTTTGATTTGGGGCCATACAAGATAGGTTTATATTGCCATTTTGCATGGTGCTCAGCATAAACAATGGAGTAGGGAAAACAAGCCAATGAGCCCAGCTGGAAAAAAGCTGTGGCAGGCCCAACCTAAACTACTTGGATAGAAACTGAACTGTATGTAACTTACTAACCCCCAAAAGTTACCTTTTCCCAAACTATTTACTCCCCCCCCCCCCCCACACACACAGTTGTTTAAAACTACTCCTTGCGCAGACTCAAAACAATAGTTTATGCTAAGGAAATATCTTGGAAAGACCTTAATTTGTGAATTGAACACACTGTTAATGCTGTGCAATATATGACTGTCTGCTTCTTTTCAGTTTTCTCTACATCAAATAGTAGTACAGTACTAATAGAAAATTTTGCATTTTACCTATTAAAGCAAAGACTTGCTTAAGGTTGGCAAGTGTCTTCCTTTAAATGTGATGATTTTACCCTGCTCTTCTATAAAGGTGCTAACTTTCCATCTTCTTCTGTGATTTTTTCCAGTCCAGTTGAATTTACCTATAACATACATGCTTTTAGTTGCAAAGAAAGCCAATTGGCTCCAGTTCAAAAGGTTCTTTAAAGGACCAACCCAAATAATGCACCAAAGCTAATATATTACACAACATGAACTGTACTGAGAGTGTTTTGATTACACACTTGAGCTTTTCTATACTCACCCTGAAGCAATATAAACTGAGATTGTGTCAGGATGAGGGTGAATGACAGACAATTGTGGGAGGGGCTTAAGTAAGAAAGTTAGGAGAATTAGTACTGTTTGGGATGAGAGAATTGGGTCTTTAAACACCAAAACTTTTCAGTAAGGAACTTCCCAGGTCCCCAATTCTTTCCAAGCGTGCATGATGTGAGCAATAACTCTACAGTAATTTAATATCAAAGGCCTGAGATAAAATTTGAACGTATACCATATTGAAGAGAGTGAATTGTTATATTTTTCACAAGTGTACCAAAAGTACAGCTAAGCGGAGGAAAATGAAGTATCAGGTTAAATTTCAGAATAATGGATTTCAACATTTCATATCATGGTAGCAATAAATGACCCATCTGTCATATAAAATATGCTTTTAGCAAAGTGACATTCTGAGATACAAACTTTTCTACTACCTCTCATCAAATTTTGTGTTACAAACTAATGTCATATGCAATAACTTTTTGCAGAAGATCTCATTGCCACAAACATGTCCTGTTATACAGAATGTAAAATATATGAAAACATCACCCTATATAGTACCTCTATGACCCATTTGAACTCTTTTGCAGTAAAAAATATTGAAACAAACATCTTGGTTTTTATTTGTTTTTGTTTCATTCAACTTTTATGCCTTCAAATATTTTCTGTTTTTCTGTCTTGATAATTTTAAAGATGCTAAAGTAGCTAAAGTTGTTTATTTGAGTCTGTAAAAGCTATTTGACATTGTCCTTTATTACAAGTTCTTTGCATTTTTGTAATTGATCAGATCATTTAATTTTTGTGATGTGTCAAGTTTTGCACTAATGTCACTTCAGATGTTTGAAATTTAATCATCTTTTCACATCAGAAACCAACATTTAATACCAGCATCATTACCTGGCCCCCATCAAACTTTCTAAACTGTCAAAACTTTCATTTTATTTCTTAAAAACGTCAAATGGTTAAATATCGATAAAATTGGAGGTTGTTGAAACTGAGAATTCGGGATGGATGATTCATGGTGTCTTTGATCATGACAGAATGATGCTTTCTACATGCCTCCCAATTATCATAAACATCAACTCTTTAGATGAAACTTTTTAGGGGAATTCTCTTATTTGTAGTTTGGGTGCATCTGTCACCTAATATACATTCAAATGTATCAGAGGTATATATATTGCTGAGAGGTTTAACATCCATAAAACTCACCATTAGCTATACAGCCCCATCAAGTGTGGTGAGCTATGTCGATGTTAATAGATCCTGAAAAATACTGCAAGTGCAGTTCTAGTTTAACAACTTTGGTCTCAAGACATTTATTTCCACAATAATGTTGCAATTGACCTATGATTTGTAGCTTCTGTTTAAAAATCAGCAATATTGTTATTGAATAGAACAGTCGAGTAAAGGTGAGGTAATAAAAGGGATGTTTTTTTATTTTAAGCAGAGAATGTCTGTTTTATTTCGTATTTGCACACATCAAACCCTCAGTGTTATAATAACAGTAGTAATAATTACAATAATAATAGTACCTGGATCTTTTTATAGGACAAATATCTTTTCTATTTAGAATATTCAAGGGGTTAAAATTTGAACATTCCATAGATCCCAAGCCCCCCGGGTAGAAATAATAACAATAATAACAGCACCTGTATTTTGAATAGGAGAAACATATCTTTCTACTTAAAATATTCAAGAGGCTAAATTCTAAAAAGCCCATGAAATGACTTAATGACAACGATTTGGAGTCATTCTCTGACACAATCTATCAACAAAAAAAGCATTTATTTTAAAAAATTCTGCCCCACAAAAGAGAAATGCTCAAGTGAAATGGTACCCCTTTCAGCCCAGCAGTTGAAAAATGAAAAAGATTTAAAATTGCTTCGAACCAAGAATGACATCACAGGAACCCAATTTCACAGTGTGTGTATTATAATGCCATGTTTAAGTGACATTTTGCACACAGATTGGGTAGCATGAGACTGGTACTGGCCAAATAATTTCTCAAATATATCTGAAGAATGTCCCAGTATAAAGCCAAAAATATATCAATCAAAATTTGAAATTATCACTCCCAGTTCCTCAAAAGAGGAATTTTGTCATTATTTACTCAAGCTGTCCCATTCATGTTAGGCCTATCAGTTTGAAATTTTGGTTCCAGCAATCTAGTCGATCTACGACATAACAACAATTCTTTCAACCAGAAAAAGAAAACATTTTAACTCACATTCAATCAGATTGTTGATATCTCACCCGGATTCCTTTGAAAGACATCCCTTCCAAGTAAATTTGTCACAAACATTAATGTGGAAATCATACAATGGATCTTATACTAACATAGACTTCAAAATGCATGAAGTTGAAATAGTAACTTCATGCCAACTTTTGATAAAAAAAGAATACTTCCTGAAATAACCAAAATATTAGCTAGTCCTTGTCCCACTATAATCACTGTTCCTTTTCTTTGAACCAAGTCAAATTGCATGGACATGCATCCAAAACAACACAGAACTTGTTGGGAGTATTTAAGCAACTCTACAGAATGGTATACAGTATTGCATAAGGGCCTGTGTAATGAGAGAATCACTGCTTCCTCCCCAATAAAAATAAATTTAGTTACATAACACTGGAGGAAAAATGGATGCAATTACATCTCCCAGGAGCCTGAGGTATTTTTCTGTGTGTATAACCTCTTACCAGGGAACTTCCAAACACTTGTATGATGTATACCAAACAAGTTTCCCTGCTAGTTGTTTCATGGAATATTGAGAAGTCGCAAAACTTCATCTGTTGAACAGGGGTATTCCTAGGTGTTGAAACCCCCTTTTTCAGTGTTTTGTGAAGCAAACATAGGTTTAGGTTTTGTAATGATAATTTGTTGATTATATCAATCATTTTAGGCCATCTATACATGCAAGATTCTGTATTGAGCAGGGTATACTACAAGCTAGTGCACAAAAGTACACACACTGTGAGGTTGGGTTCCTGTGAAGATGTCATTCTTGGTTTCAATGCCTTTTCACATTTTTCATCTGTTGTGCTGGAAGGGATACCATTTCACTTGAGCATTTCTCTTTCAAGGGGGGGGGGGGTATATTTTAAAATGAATGCTATTTTGTTGATAGATAGTGTCAGAGAATGACCCTAAATCATTGTTACTAAGTCATTTCATGGGCTCTTTAAAAATTTCTTATATCCATTACAAGCCCCTGGGAAGCGTGTAATCAGGTTGCCGTTTTGAACTCTTTGGTTTAGAATAAGATCAATCTATCCAAGTATTGTATTCCATTTCTAATGTATTAAGCAGTATATCAAGCAAGAAAGCAACAGGTTCATTTTTTAACTCTTTGGTTGGATTCAGTTTTCATATCTTCCAGCTGAAAAATGGATCGTCTGACTAAGTAGGCCAGACCATGACAATAGATGAAGCCAATTTAGATTCATTGAAGAAATCAGACTGTTTTTGGTGCCATGTTGCAAGTCAAAGTAGTAAAAGATGATTGCTCTCCACAGGGGATAGTAGAGGGGTGTCCTAACCTTTGAATGTATTTGGCCAACCATTAAATATGGTATCCTCCTTCCCAATAATCTTCCCAACCCTTAAAGAGATGACCTCAAATTGGTTCTTAAAAAGTTTGGCAAGTAAATGATTCTTTCTATTAGTGAGGAATGTTTTTACTGCTCCCTAATATTACAAAAAGAATAAGCAAGAACCAGTTATGTAGCATCATTTGGTGCTATACATTGTATCTAAGCACCATCAATACACCTTCCCTTGAAATTGATCATGATTGCTGCCCTTCTTGTTCTGTAATCTGTGGAGTTAGATGGATTTTTAAGGTCCAGTTTTCAACCTGTTGGTTCAAGTCGAGCTGGCCACAGCCTTTTTTCCAGTTGTTGCTCACTGGCCTGTTTTCCCTACTCCATTACTCATGCGGCGCATCACACACAATGGCAGAAGGTTCCATTTTTGGTTCCTTGTGTTAACAAAGGAACCTATGCAGTCAAGTCAGTGTATGTATGTGTGTGTGTATGTGTGTATGTGACACATTGGAATGCAAGGTATGTGACACGATAACTCAATAAACCGAGTATGCAATTTTTCTCAAACTTGGTGTGTACGTGTATCATGTTCAGGAGATGTGCCCTATTGTTTTTGGTGCCGATATCTTGCATATTAATGAGTATACAGGGCTTAATGTGCGCATTGGAATGTGAGGTATGTGACACGATAACTCAATAACCGAGCACTCAATTTTCATCAAACTTGGTGGGTACATGAACTCTATTGAGTAGATGTGCCCTATTGTTTTTGGTGGTCATATCATTTAACCATTTAAGTTGGAATTTAATTTATAAGTTGCCCTTTAGCTTACATTTGGAGAGTAAGTTTTCTTGGTACCAGTACGGAATTAATACTAGAATTCTGGCAACAAATACTTACTTGAAAAGAATTAATATTTTAGATCATGATTTTTGTACTTTCTGTTCATATCTTGCATATTAATGAGTGGGCGGGGCTTAATATAAAAATTCTTAAAATGACAATATCTTGCCGCTGAAACATTTTAGAGGGGTGGTGTAATGGAGATTTGTGTTCGTCTATTTGTGAAGTAAATGTGATGACCCAGCTTGACCTCACTTGACCTCATTTGACCTTTTGACCTTTGTAAATTTTTCGAGACGTCTGGATTCGTCTTGATCAGACAAACCAAAAAGGCAATTACACTACCCACCTAGGATGTTCCTAAGTAGAGTTGTTGACAACTATTAAAGTGACAATGAAACTTAGTGTGTAGGTCATATGCATTGGAATGCGAGGTATGTGGTGCAATAACTCAATAACCAAGTAACATAGGGGGATGACTTAATGGAAAGTTGTGCTCATCTGAGTAAAGTGCATGTGCTGACCTACTTTGTGACCTCATTTGACCTGAAATTGGTGGTAAAAAAAATCAGGCTCTGCCTTAGAAGCAGACTTGTGCCTTTGCTTATTTTTGCTTTAGAGGCAAACATGTATGTAGTCCAAAGGACAACTATGGCATAATTTCTAGTCCTCCATCATCAATTTTGATTGTCAGTGATGACCAGATGATGGCCAGATTTCTTCCCTGCACAAAGGACAGTTGTGTTAATGTAAAATGCTGTTGACCTGCTTTGACTATACAGGTATTTGACCTTTGTGACTTCTTTGTAAGGTCTGAATTTGAATTGTTGAGATGGACCAAACGGCAATTAACTACCCTCCAATACTGCCCCAAACTCAAGTACATGGCATTTTAGTGAAGGTGGTGAGTGTATGTATTTGTCACATGGAAATGGGAGGTATGCAGCATGATAACTTGAAAAATCAAAGTGTGCAATTTCTCTCGAACTGCAAGTGTTTGTATGATTTTGAAATTAAATGTGCCTCTACGTTTTGGGGTGAAGGTCAAAAGTCATTGGGGTTGAAGGTGCAAATTATGCCTCACCTTGTGACTCCCTTAATACAAAATCATCTGAAATGCAAGGAACCATAGTGCCCTTTGGCTCTTGTTAGAGTCTTTGGTATGACTTGACCTGGTAATCAAACCCAGGCCTTCTGCATGATAGGGGGATACTCTACCTCTAGACAAAACTCGAGAAACTGTGGATGGTGATTCTAAATAAAAAAAAGTAAAATATGATAACAAATTTTCTTTTGGTAGATGATAGTAAAACATCTTCAAGAGCAACTCTCTGAGGCACAGGTTACAACTGACCAACTAGCAGCCTTGAAGGTGAAGGAACAGCTGTACAAAACACAAATGGAACAGTTGAGAGGGGAGCTAGAGGAAGCCAAGAAAAACCATACCCCAGTATGTATATTTTTAATACTTTGGTTAGGTTGCAAGAATGATTTTATGCTTCAAGGGAAATATTGCATTCATTTACAGAAAAAAAATCAACCTTTTACAACTAATAGTTTTGGAAACAGAATGTTGATAGGCTATCAAAAATAAAGCAGTGTATTAGACTTCATTTCAAGAAATAAGTTTTCAACAGATAGAAATTCAGTTCATTTGTTGCTCAAGAATAATATTCACCCAAAGTTTCAACATTTCAAATGATACTACTTAATGTATCTTCTTGCACATAACGTTTCTAGGAGGTGATGGTATTGCTGGAGTTGATGGTTCAAACTGAATGATTTGATATAATGACTAGAGCTGTTTTCTTTGCATATTTTGTTCGACAATTTTTAATGCAGTATTTCTCTTTAGTAAAGGTCATCTGTACTATGAGGTTAGTCAGAGACATGTCACTTCCTCTATTCACCCATGGCACCCAATTCGTATGATAGGAAATGCATTCTTTCTAGCTAAGTACCATCAAGTATGATAAGTTCCTAAAAGGTACTAAGCTTGAACTGTACATATCATAGTTAAGAAATGCATTCTCTCTAGCTTAAAACGACAAAATCTGACACGTGTACGCATTAATGGCATGATGGTGGAGTAAGAAAAAATGTATTGCACATATTCTGCAAAGTGAGATTGTTTTCCATATACAGGAATTGTTTTCAATCTAGCAGTGTAGTGTTTCCATATATGGTCATACTGCAGTCAGCTGCTGTTTTCACTCTAGCCTTGCCAGGGTATCATAAAAAGACCCTGATGATCAACCAATCCCATAGCCAAAGATGTTTATCCAAAAATTCATCATTACTACAATCTTGGACAGAACTCCTTGGGACGACCCCGCTCCCCTTCGCAATGTTGACCACAGTTAGCCTATTCATGGCATACAGTCACTCTTTCAGCGCAACATTGAAAGGGGCAGAGGGGGAGGAGAATTCATGTAAGCCTTTGAACTGAAATTCAAGAGTATTATGGCAAAGTGTTCCAACAGTTTTGTCTGAGAATTTCGGGAAGTTAGAACTACTCGCTTCACACAGTAGAAAGTGTCATTTTGTCTTGATGGGTTGATTTGCAAAAGGGAATAAGTTTAAGCTCCCGATCGTTCATGTAGCTGTTCTAACCAGTGACTTGTTTTTGGTTTACACTGTCTTAAAATAAAAAGAATATTGAAAAAATGGGCGTGTTTATTAATTTTAAATTTGTTCAAAACAGTGACGTTTTACCTGAAAAGTGCATTTTGGAAAACAGAGGCACTGATGTATCCTGCCTATTACTTCATTTTAAAGTTTTTTTTTTCTCAAGAAAAAAATATGCCGTACATGCGAACTTGACGAGACCGACAGTGAAAGATAAGTTTAACCCAATGGTCTACCATTTATTTTGAAAGCAAATTTGGAAGCAAAACGCAATTAAAATTGCTTCGGTTTAAGGAGGGAAAAAGCATGTGTAACCAGTTTCATGTAACGTGAAAAATGGAGTCACAGGGGTGCAGTTTGCTTCAAAATATGCCAAAAACCAGCCTTAACCAAAGATCTTCCATCGTTATGTTTTAAAAGCTTGGATCTCAGATGTGCCTTTAACATTTCATGGTAGATCGTGGCGCTCTTTCAGTTAAAATCTTGTCTCCTTAACACCAGTTTGCAAAAGGAGTCAGACTTTTCTATCCAAGAAATTGTTTTGGTTATATGTATATATATAGTATCTATTGAAATAGAACAAATCCTGGCGATTATCCAGGCCTATATATATAGGTCAAAAGTCTCTTTCCATATTTCAAATGTTAAATTATTGGCTCTAAAATTGCCTCCTCCAAGTTTAAACATGTTTTTTAATTGGTTTTGCATCTGTGTTACGAGGAGGAATTGGTATGCGTTCTGCCTGTACCTCTGCCCATGGCTTACGAGATGCAAATTCCCCAAGAATACCTGCAACAGTCTATTCTTTATTATCGTCCCAACTCTGAATAAATGTATACAAATGAATCAAACAACACATTAAAAGAACTCTTTATGCTACTAACTCTTTATGCTAAAATCCTCATACCTATAAGCCTCCAAAAAAACTTTTCTGAAAAAGTCGGCCCGAAAAATGAAGCATTATCTATTGTATTTGTTCTCGTAAATAATACGCGTGGAGCTCAGACAATCTTGGACAAAACTCCTTGGGACACCCCCGCTCCCCTTCGCAATGTTGATCACAGTTAGCCTATTCACGGCATACAGTTACTCTTTCAGCGCAACATTGAAAGGGGGAGTGGGGGAGGGGAATTCATGTAAGCCTTTGAACTAAATTCAAGAATATTATGGCAAAGTGTCCCAACAGTTTTGTCCAAGATTGTAGCTTAAGATTCATTGGGGACCTTAGTATTTATACCTCACATAGTATGCACTTAAAACATTGTAGTCATTTATTTTGCATTTTGACCCTTACAAAAAAGGTGGCCGAATTCCTTGGGTTCACCCAAGGCATTTCTTGGGTATTCTTGGGCAAAACTTGCCCAAGAAATAGACCATGTCAGTGATACCCATGTCACTGGCATGCCATGTTCTTCCAAGAATCACCCAAGTCTGACATGCACTGTGACATGGATATTCATACCAGTGGTTTGGCTTGTATTTTCTTGGGATTACCCATGTCCACAGTTAGAAATACTAAATCAGCTATTGTTTGAGATTTAATCCCATGTCTGACATGGTCTATTAAGTTATAAAAGACAATAGTAACACACATTTGACTTGGGTACAACCCATGTCACTCTTCCTGCATTGACTTGGTCTACACTCTTGTGTTTTCTCTCCCTGCCATTGTTCTGACATGGGTTAAGAATTCATCAATACACCAGACATGGTGTAACCCAAGAACCCCCCATGTCAGACATGGGTTGACACTGTCTTGGGTTTCATGGTTATGTCTTGGGTTAATCCTATGATGACCAGTTTTTTAGCTAAAAGACAAAAGAATGACATGGTCTGACCCATGTCACATGGTTGAAAACCATGCCTTAACCAAGACCGCCCATGGCGACATGGGCGTATTTCGAACATCTTTTTTGTAAGGGGAATTTTGCCCTTTTTTAGTAACAGGCCGCTAATTTTTTTATTGGAAATTGTTCATTGGACAGTGAACTGAACTGGAAGTAATTCTTGTTTTTACAAAATCAGGAATTGGATTTGTTATACATAAATCTGAGATAGCAGGCACTGGAGTAGAAAGCGATATTCTGGTATTTTTCTACAGTACAGTAGCAAGGCTTCAAAAGTGTATGCATTATGTTATGTACACATGTAGTGTGAATGTGGATTAACTTGCACTGAAAGGTTAAAAATCATGGTTGTAAGTACTCCCCAAGGGTAAGGTGTAAACTTTCCCAACTTTGATGGCAGTCTTTGTCCTCTCCTCTCCTACACAAGCAACACGACACGTCTGTACTGCACTTTTATTAGGTATCAAGAAACTGCATACTCAGCAGCATGGGAATTTCTTCAAGTTTCAAGTGAAGCCACAAGATTGCTGGATTACAACTACGGCTGACAAAGCTTTACTCAATCCTTTTAAAACTCTTCCTTTCATAATAACTTTGGGCTGGGTTTAAACCATTTTAAAGTTACTTTTGTGGAGAGGATTACAGTCATATGTTATCTCTAGATTAGTTTTATATGAATAATTGACAGCCATTATTTGCTCTAATATTTACTGAACTTTTCGTAGAAATGCAATTATAACATGTCTCTGAGTGTTACGGCTTTATCTTTACACGCACTTCAAGCTTTAGGCAAAGCTGGTTCCCTAGTGTGACAAGCTAATGGCTCTTCTTCCTCAGCTTTCACACTAAAACTGTCAATTATTGACAGGGAAAGAACTGTTATCCACCTTTAGGGAAGTTTAATTTTCATTATTGATAATACAGTATCAAATAAGACATGGCACTTCTTCAAGGTCGGCCAAAATATTGAGCTTATGCCTTTCTTTATAAGTAGTAAAGTGAAGATTTGTCTCAAGAAACTTCAATAAATAAAATGTAGGCTAAGGTAGTGTTTCCTTTTTGAAAGGAAGAATAAAACTTTCATTTATAAAGCTGGAAAGGTGGGGTGGCTGAGAGGTACAATAAATGACTTGTGTTATATTTACCATCATGAGGATTTATAGGGTTCAAAAATTTTGTGCTTGATGCTTATCTTCACTTTTTAAGGTTGGTGTCTGGTTATGTGGAAGAAGACCTAAATCTACACAATTTGTTGAAACTAACATTCAGATCAGACATGTATTTCTCAAGATATCAGTAAATACAGGTACTGAATTTGTGTTACAAATGTAATCTAAAGGGCAGCAGAGGTTATATCACTTCCATATGTTGACAAGGCATGCTTTGTTCCCCTTTTCTTTCAGACTGTTTGTTGACAAAAGATCTCTCTGTGGGGGAATCAAAATTTGAAGTTACCATGTCATATGCAATAACATTCTGAAAACGTGTGATTGTAAACGATAAAATTGATTGCAAGGTTTAAGGGAAAACAAAGGACTGTCCACTAAAGTGAAAAAATGTCATATGTGCTTGCCTCAATTTACTTTTTGTTTAAAATTTGACCTCTATTCTTGCTCTTACATACCAGGGAGTTGTCAGGAAAGGAGATCCAACATTTATCGGTCCTCTGGACTAAGGTAGTTGCCGACATTGAGCTGCTTATTGTCTTGCCCTTGAAACATTTTTAAAGCTTGAAGGAATTTGGTACCAAAGACAATGGTCTCTGTTGTCTGCTACATCTCAAAGACCTATCATGATGATTTTATCCATTGCCATTACTATGCCAGTCGTCCAGGGAAAAAATGCAAATTTTAAGCTTGCGTCACCAAGCGTCTCATCTAATATTTATTCAAATAGCTGTTATACACAAATTAATACAGATTAATTAAAATTCTTCTTCCCCCAATATACTTGATTCTAATGGGGAAATTATCAAAACTATGATGGTTTTGTTAGGCTTGAACAGTGTGTAAAGTTGGCAACTTATTAGAATCTTGGAGAGACAAAAAACGTATGGAAGTTAAAAATTTAGAGACAGCCGTTTTCCATAAAATCTTTGTTTAAGCTTAGCAGTTGTCGGCAAACACGTTGTACGTCAAAGAAACAGTTAACAATGGCTTTTGTTTCTGGATTACCTCGGTTTGAAAGGAGTAGGCCACCATTACAATGTGAAAGTCAACAAGGGCAAACCAATGGGAATAAAAGGACCTGTCAGTCAAAAGTTGTCACCTGAAAAGGGATTAAAGAGTTTCAAGTACAAATTGTCTGATAGATTTGCTCGTAGGATCTCCTTCCCTGACAACTCCCTGCTCTTACCTTGAGAATCAGATTTCAATGCAAATTTCATAGGAATGTTTAGAAAAAGTACCCCTCTAATATGTCTAAGCTTGAACTCACCTTTATTGCTTCTTTTAAAGCATAATCTGTTGTTTTCCTGATTCAAGTTATTGTCCAAGTTGAGATGGTGTGAAATTTAAAATACTGTCTTGGTGTTATTATCAAGTTTTCAGATCCAGCTTGAAGTTTAAAAGACACAAACCCTTGTAGTGTCTCCTGAATTTTTGGTTCTTAAAAACCTGGTGACTTGATACTAGCTTGTGTCTATGTATGGTATGTTACTATCTAATTTTAATGTGTACATATCCTGAAAGCTTTTTCTGTTAAGACTGACCTTGGTTTAACGATATCTTTCTTATATCTATCTGTGGTACATGTAGTGAATGATTTCTAAACTTCAATAGAGTACCGGCGCGATGTTGTCACTTTGGCTTAGTTCCCATGGCGATGCCTCTACACCGACTTTGACCTCATTAGCCTAAGGTTCTTAACACAATACCTTCAGAAACTGACATTCAATGATATATAACCACATGGCACAAAGCAGAGCTGTATATTTGTCACAGTATTTTGTCACTCTCACTACCTGTGGAAAAAAACTATGTTAATTATTTCTGTGAAAATCCCTGCAGCTGAAAAAAAAATTAAATTCAGTGATGTATAGGCTACCCGTACAAAGCAATAGGTACCTTTGGACCCCTAGCCACTACACTTTTACATTCAAACATATTATAGTATATGCATTGTTTTAAACAATGCAAGAAATGAAGTTGTCATTGACTACAAAAATGTAACTTGGACTAAGTAGTAATTACTAGCATGTTCCTGGAGATATGCTGCCCCACATCATTGATTTCATTTTTGATATGAGATTAACTTCAGTCGGTAAAAAAATGTTAATGGGCCCATTGTGTATCACACCATTAAAGACACATAATTTTGTTCAATGTTACCAATACCAGATCTACAAAACCATCTCAAATGTTACAGTTAGAAAATAAACAGAATTTAAATCAACCTGAAAAAGATTGTAAAAATACTTCAAATATACATAAAACCATATATTGGACTTTCATTTATTTTAAAGAATCCATTATACTGCAAGAAATTGAAAAAGTTGAGCGCTGTGATATAAAAGCAACAGGGGTTTTTGTTGTACGAGCCAGTGGCTAAAATGATGTCACACTTCAGTGCTCTATAGCAATGGGTTTCTTAGGGAAGTAAATTATGAGGTTTGCACAATTACAAACAAATAGCCAATCATAGCTGAGAGAGGGCCCACAAATGTGATGGTGTAGTCAGATACAAAGATGTGAGGGTGTGGTCAGATGCAAAGATGTGAGGGTGTGATGAGGTGCAAAGATGTGAGGGTGTGTTCAGGTGCAAAGATGTAGAGATATGGTCAGATGCAAAGATGACAGGGTGTGGTGAGGTGCAAAGATGACATTGTGTGATCAGATGCAAAGATGTGAGGGTATGGTCAGGTGCAAGGATGTGAGGGTGTGGTCTGGTGCAAAGATGTGAGGGTATATAAAGAAACAAAGATGACAGGGTGTGGTCAGTTGCAAAGATGTGAGGGTGTGTTCAGGTGCAAAGATGTGAAGATATGGTAAGGAACAAAGGTGACAGGGTGTGGTGAGGTGCAAAGATGTGAGGATGTGGTCAGGTGCAAAGATGTGAGGGTGTGGTCAAGTGCAAAGATGTGAGGGTGTGGTAAGGTGCAAAGATGTGAGGGTGTAGTAAGGTGCAAAGATGTGAGGGTGTGGTCAGGTGCAAAGATGTGAGGGTATATAAAGGAACAAAGATGAAAGGGTGTGGTCAGTTGCAAAGATGTGAGGATGTGTTCAGGTGCAAAGATGTGAAGATATGGTAAGGAACAAAGATGACAGGGTGTGGTGGGGTGCAAAGATGTGAGGGTGTGGTCAGGTGCAAAGATGTGAAGGTGTGGTCAGGTTCAAAGATGTGAAGGTGTGGTCAGATGCAAAGATGTGAGGGTATATAAAGGAAAAAAGATGACAGGGTGTGGTCAGTTGCAAAGATGTGAGGGTGTGGTAAGGTGCAAAGATGTGAGGGTGTAGTAAGGTGCAAAGATGTGAGGGTGTGGTCAGGTGCAAAGATGTGAGGGTATATAAAGGAACAAAGATGACAGGGTGTGGTCAGTTGCAAAGATGTGAGGATGTGTTCAGGTGCAAAGATGTGAAGATATGGTAAGGAACAAAGATGACAGGGTGTGGTGGGGTGCAAAGATGTGAGGGTGTGGTCAGGTGCAAAGATGTGAAGGTGTGGTCAGGTTCAAAGATGTGAAGGTGTGGTCAGATGCAAAGATGTGAGGGTATATAAAGGAAAAAAGATGACAGGGTGTGGTCAGTTGCAAAGATGTGAGGGTTTGGTCTGGTGCAAAGATGTGAGGGTGTTTAGGTGCAAAGATGTGAAGATATGGTAAGGAACAAAGATGACAGGGTGGGGTGAGGTGCAAAGATGTGAGGGTGTGGTCAGGTGCAAAGATGTGAGGGTATGGTCAGGTGCAAAGATATGAGGGTATATAAAGGAACAAAGATGACAGGGTATGGTCAGTTGCAAAGAGGGTGTGTCTGGTGCAAAGATGTGAGGGTTTTTAAGTGCAAAGATGTGAAGATATGGTAAGGAACAAAGATGACAGGGTGTGGTGAGGTGCAAAGATGTGAGGGTGTGGTGAGGTGCAAAGATGTGAGGGTGTGGTCAGGGGGGTTACATGTGAACAGATTGCTTGTCAGAAAGTAGCAAATCTGCATGAAGAGAAAAGAAGTTAGTATCCAAGTCATGGCAGAGCTAATCCTGTCACAACGGTTACAGTAGTCTGTATGGGTGGAGTACATTGTTGAATCAAGAAAATGAAAGTTGCTCCAACTTTTAGAAACTAGGTTACAACCATTGATTTTAAACTACTGAACTCTATTGTACATGCAAAGCATCACACACAATGGCAGTAGGTTCCATTTCTAAAGTCTGTGATATGCTTTGCTATTATTAAACCAATCACATGGTCTTAGAAGTTAACCTTGTGTGTACAACAGGTTTTATACTTCAAAAACTGAGTAGCCTATCATTTCCATAATTAGAACTTATCATTTACAGCTGTCTGTTCTCTACTCGATTTTGCACAACAAAACTCAACTGTTACTTGTAATACTACTGCTCAGTCCTTTTGCCTGTCCTATGGAAGAAAAAAAAATATGTTGGTTTCCTGGCTGGAGTCTGCAATTGTCATACAACTGGGGCAGATTGCTTGTCAGAAAGTAGCAAATCTGCATGAAGAGAAAAGAAGTTAGTATCCAAGTCATGGCAGAGCTAATCCTGTCACAACGGTTACAGTAGTCTGTATGGGTGGAGCACATTGTTGAATCAAGAAAATGAAAGTTGCTCCAACTTTTAGAAACTAGGTTACAACCATTGATTTTAAACTACTGAACTCTATTGTACATGCAAAGCATCACACACAATGGCAGTAGGTTCCATTTCTAAAGTCTGTGATATGCTTTGCTATTATTAAACCAATCACATGGTCTTAGAAGTTTACCTTGTGTGTACAACAGGTTTTATACTTCAAAAACTGAGTAGCCTATCATTTACATAATTAGAACTTATCATTTACAGCTGTCTGTTCTGTACTCAATTTTGCACAACAAAACTCAACTGTTACTTGTAATACTACTGCTCAGTCCTTTTGCCTGTCCTATGGAAGAAAAAAAAATATGTTGGTTTCCTGGCTGGAGTCTGCAATTGTCATACAACTGGGGCAGATTGCTTGTCAGAAAGTAGCAAATCTGCATGAAGAGAAAAGAAGTTAGTATCCAAGTCATGGCAGAGCTAATCCTGTCACAACGGTTACAGTAGTCTGTATGGGTGGAGCACATTGTTGAATCAAGAAAATGAAAGTTGCTCCAACTTTTAGAAACTAGGTTACAACCATTGATTTTAAACTACTGAACTCTATTGTATATGCAGAGCATCACACACAATGGCAGTAGGTTCCATTTCTAAAGTCTGTGATATGCTTTGCTATTATTAAACCAATCACATGGTCTTAGAAGTTTACCTTGTGTGTACAACAGGTTTTATACTTCAAAAACTGAGTAGCCTATCATTTCCATAATTAGAACTTATCATTTACAGCTGTCTGTTCTCTACTCGATTTTGCACAACAAAACTCAACTGTTACTTGTAATACTACTGCTCAGTCCTTTCGCCTATCCTATGGAAGAAAAAAAAATATGTTGGTTTCCTGGCTGGAGTCTGCAATTGTCATACAACTGGGGCAGATTGCTTGTCAGAAAGTAGCAAATCTGCATGAAGAGAAAAGAAGTTAGTATCCAAGTCATGGCACAGCTGATCCTGTCACAACGGTTACAGTAGTCTGTATGGGTGGAGCACATTGTTGAATCAAGAAAATGAAAGTTGCTCCAACTTTTAGAAACTAGGTTACAACCATTGATTTTAAACTACTGAACTCTATTGTATATGCAGAGCATCACACACAATGGCAGTAGGTTCCATTTCTTAAGTCTGTGATATGCTTTGGTATTATTAAACCAATCACATGGTCTTAGAAGTTTACCTTGTGTGTACAACAGGTTTTATACTTCAAAAACTGAGTAGCCTATCATTTCCATAATTAGAACTTATCATTTACAGCTGTCTGTTCTCTACTCGATTTTGCACAACAAAACTCAACTGTTACTTGTAATACTACTGCTTAGTCCTTTCGCCTATCCTATGGAAGAAAAAAAAATATGTTGGTTTCCTGGCTGGAGTCTGCAATTGTCATACAACTGGGGCAGAGTGCTTGTCAGAAAGTAGCAAATCTGCATGAAGAGAAAAGAAGTTAGTATCAAAGTCATGGTACAGCTAATCCTGTCACAACGGTTAGTCTGTATGGGTAGAGCACATTGTTGAATCATGAAAATGAAAGTTGCTCCAACTTTAAGAAATAGGTTACAACCATTGATTTTAGTTTGGTCACAGGAAGTTGGAAACTAGTGCACTGTGCATTTATCTTAGTGTTTGAAATTCATTTGTCATGCAATACATCTAACATATTACCTAATTGCAATCTCCTTTTTTTTCAGGAAATGAGACATTTTGAAGCATTACAAGCCAAAATTATTGGATTGGAGAACAGGTGTGTACTTGAACTGTCTGTTAGTCTCTCAGTCTATTGTTCTGTCTGTTAGTCTGTCAGTCTATTGTTCTGTCTGTTAGTCTGTCAGTCTATTGTTCTGTCTGTTAGTCTGTTTCATTTCATCTGGTTTAACATCTCTTTCTTTTTAGGTCTTCCTGTCTATTATTGTGTTGTGTAATTTTTACTTGAAGTGCATTAGCACTAGATGATGAACAATTGAGGGGGAAAGCAAGAGTGACAGCAATTAGTCAGTGTTATACTATTTTAATGGTATAGAGTTGTCTAACCTTGTTACAAATATACAAAATGATGTTGTGATTGAAAAAGATGGAAAGAAAGAAAGTTTGTTTGTTTGTTTTGTTTGTAAATAATTAACCACAATAAAAACAACTTACTGAGAGTTTATCAAGTGATAATGCATGGTCAGCTTACTGTATAAATGGACCAATGGAAGTTTAGTTACAATAAAAGATATGAATAACTCTTACTACATACCCACTGTACCCTTTGTATCTTGTGCTTTGATTCTTTCTTGGATTATGTGCCAGGGGACAAATGACATATGTCTATTTATGATCTCATAAATATCAAAGTGAGCTATTCCTAGCATACATCATTTGACATCTGTTCAAGTATTTTACTGAGATCACAGGTCACAAATCCAGTGATACATTTTCTCTTATTTTTTACACCTGTCTCTCTCTCTCTCTCTCTGTATGTTTTTCTTCAATATCAAGGTAACTGAAGTTCACAGCAGACATTTTCAAATAATAAAATATCATAGATAGATCTGGTCTTCTATGTTACTGCATTTCTGTCAAAGTCTAAAGGAATCATCTGGGGTGGAAGAAAGATTGATTTGTGATTGAAATGTCCTTGCTACATGTCAATTTATTAGCAGAAAGGAGGCTTATGCTGCACATTTAGTTTTAGAGAGGTTACAAGTTGATTGCTAGTATTGCTTAGAGAGAAATGCAAAATTTTGACAGGTACATCAAGCTGTTCTGCATTCTTAATTGAGCAAGAATTTTAGTTTTGCAATAAATGATGAACAAAGAACAAACTGCACAGAACAGTGTACAGTATGGAAAATTAACTTCATTTGAGACAGTTTATAGGTAAGTTCATTGTTTAGCTGCTGTCTTTGCCTCCTTTGCCTGGTTTCATGTCTTTTTCATCTTTGTTAACTACAGGCGCAGTCAGAGGGAATCTGACTTGGAGAGGATGGTTGAGAAGGCTGCTCAGGCTGTAACTGAAGAAAAAAGTAGGGAGATTCAGCAGTATCGAGATTTGGTGATGAAGAAGAACTTGGAAATTGATAAATTTAGGGCTGAATTGGATGCCATACTGGATGTACTTAGAGAACTCCAACGTCAAGGTGTTGTACTGCCCTCCAGCTGGCATGCTGCAAAGGGCTTTCTTTAATATGGCTTTGCCTTCTTAAAACTTTTCTGAAGTTATGCAGAGTTGTTTAGAGTCCTTTAATTTGAAAAGTATCAAGTGAAGAGTATATGGAATGGTAATTAGTTACGAGAGTAAAAACAAGAATTGAAGGACGAATGACCAACTTTTACTAAATGCATCATTTTGAATCCTGCTCAATTCTATTCCCTTACCTTACTGGTGGATATAAGTATATGTGAGTGAAGTGAAAATGGTTTTTTCCTCAGTGTTCTCCCACTTGGTGTTGGGCTTGCCACTAAAAGAAGTTGCCCAGCTGGTGACATCTGTCTTTCACCAGACTGGATGGTAACATCTGTGGGGGGGGGGGGGGGGGAGGCAGTTAAATTGCCAACTTTGCTTTTTGCTTCCACCAAACTAACACCTGTTCATTTTTATATTTTAGTTTTTTGAAGTGTGCTTACTGCAGCCAGGGGTAACCAACTTATTATGTTGCATGTTTTTAAACTTAGTGAATATTTACAGTAAGGACATACTAAAGCCTTCTTTTAGTAAGTAAGTGGCCATGAATGTGTGATAAGCCAGTGGCATATGAATTACAACTTAACATTGTGTGGCACCCAACTCAAACAATTTAGATCAAATTTGGTATTAATTTTTGGTTTCGATGAAAAGAGAAACCTATGCATTCATGACGGCGTGTGTGTGTGTATGTATGTGCGTGTGTATGTATGTGTGTGTGTGTGTTTGTGACACTTTGCTTGTTTACACAATATCTTGAGAAGGGAAGATCTGACAGTTTTCAAACTTGGTATACAGATACCCCTTACTGAGAGGAAGAACCCTATTTATTTTGGTTGAGGTCAAAGGTCATCTGGGGTCACAGGGGGTCAAAAACCGACATCTTTGTTTACACAATATCTCAAGATAGAAAACTTGGATTAATTTCAAACTTGATATGTAGATGCGTTATGATGTAAGGAAGAAACCTATTGATTTTGGTGGAGGTCAAAGGTCATTTGGGGTCACTTGGGGTCAAACCCCGAAATCCTTGTTTACACGATATCTTATGGTAGGAAACTTGGATTAACTTCAAACTTGATATGTAGATGCGTCATGATGTAAGGAAGACCCCTATTGATTTTGGTGGAGGTCAAAGGTCATTTGGGGTCACATGGGGTCAAACCCCGAAATCCTTGTTTTCACGATATCTCATGGTCGGAAACTTTGATTCATTTCAAACTTGATGTGTTGATGCAATAAGATGTAAGAAAGAACCGGATATATTTTCGTGGAGGTCAAAGGTCATTTGGGGTCACATGGGGTCAAACCCTGAAATCCTTGTTTACACTATATCTCAAGGTAGGAAACTTTGATTCATTTCAAACTTCATATGTTGATGCATTATGATGTGAGGAAGAACCCAATTTAGTTTGGTGGAGGTCAAAGGTCATTTGGGGTCACGCAGGGTCAAACCCAGAAATCCTTGTATACATGATGCATCATGGTAGGAAAGTTGGATTCATTTCAATCTTGATAGGTTGATGTGTTATGATGTAAGAAAGAACCCAACCAATTTTGGTGCAGGTCAAAGGTCATTTGGGGTCACATGGGGTCAAACCCCGGAAATCATAGTTTACACTATATCTGAAGGAAGGAAACTGATCCATTTCAAACTTGGTATGTTGATGCGCTATGATGTAAGGAAAAACCCAAGAAATTTTGGTGGAGGTCAAAGGTCATTTGGGGTCACGTGGGGTCAAACCCCGAAATCCTTGTTTACACGATATCTTATGGTAGGAAACTTGGATTAACTTCAAACTTGATATGTAGATGCGTCATGATGTAAGGAAGACCCCTATTGATTTTGGTGGAGGTCAAAGGTCATTTGGGGTCTCATGGGGTCAAACCCCGAAATCCTTGTTTTCACGATATCTCATGGTCGGAAACTTTGATTCATTTCAAACTTGATGTGTTGATGCAATAAGATGTAAGAAAGAACCGGATATATTTTCGTGGAGGTCAAAGGTCATTTGGGGTCACATGGGGTCAAACCCTGAAATCCTTGTTTACACTATATCTCAAGGTAGGAAACTTTGATTCATTTCAAACTTCATATGTTGATGCATTATGATGTGAGGAAGAACCCAATTTAGTTTGGTGGAGGTCAAAGGTCATTTGGGGTCACGCGGGGTCAAACCCAGAAATCCTTGTATACATGATGCATCATGGTAGGAAAGTTGGATTCATTTCAATCTTGATAGGTTGATGTGTTATGATGTAAGAAAGAACCCAACCAATTTTGGTGCAGGTCAAAGGTCATTTGGGGTCACATGGGGTCAAACCCCGGAAATCATAGTTTACACTATATCTGAAGGAAGGAAACTGATCCATTTCAAACTTGGTATGTTGATGCGCTATGATGTAAGGAAAAACCCAAGAAATTTTGGTGGAGGTCAAAGGTCATTTGGGGTCACATGGGGTCCAAACCCCAGAAATCATGGTTTACACTATATCTGAAGGAAGGAAACTGATCCATTTCAAACTTGATATGTTGATGCGTTATGATGTAAGGAAAAAACCCAAGAAATTTTGGTGGAGGTCAAAGGTCATTTGGGGTCACATGGGGTCCAAACCCTGAAATTCTTGTTTACATGATACATCATTGTAGGAAAGTTGGATTCATTTCAGACTTGATATGTTGATGTATTATGATGTAAAGAAGAATCCTATTTATTTTGGGTGAGGTCAAAGGTCATTTAGGGTCAGAAGGGGACAAATCCTGAAAAACTTTTTAACACAATATCTCAAGGTAGGAAGCTTGGATTGATTTCAAACTTGATATGTTGATGCGTTATGATGTAAGGAAAAACCCTTTTGATTTTGGTAGAGGTCAAAGTTCATTTGGGGTCATAGGGGGTCAAACTCAGAAAACTTGTTTACACTATATCTCAAGGTAGGAAACTTGGATTCATTTCAAACTTGATATGTTGATGCGTTATGATGTAAGCAGCTTGTTTGCGGAATATCTTAAGGCACAGTATGAAATTTGTAGAAATGTTTTGGTTAAAAGAAAAACCAGTTACTAACAGGTGGAGTCAAAGGTCACTTTGGGTCACCAGTTGTTACAAGAAATGTAGCATTTCATTGAAAAGAGCATGTATGTATCATCGAAACCTCAATGCATTTTTGCATTCTGGTTTAAGGGCCAGTTTAGATAGGAAAAATATGTATTGCTCCTGGATGGGTGTGTGAGTGAACATACTCCTTGCTACATCTTAATTTGCATTAATGTAAGCTATGCATGACTGGGAGAAGTTAAAACAAGACACCCCTACAGTATATCCAGCATTTTGACTAGTCAATCATTCTCATGGAGTGAGCGAAGGGCATTTTCCAGTGGAGGAAAATAAAGATGATCATTTAACCAAAATGGTGGTTGTTGGGTTGTGCAAAAATTTCCTTGAGTCACAGTTTATAGCACAAATTCTACAAATTAGATTCAGCAACGTATATGTATATCTGTGAATTGAATTAAACTAAGTGCCAAACAGATTCATTCTTGGTACCCAATATTTCTCACAAATATTTTATGACATATTTTGGTGAAAATAAAATTTTGTGAGGTAAAAAAAGAGTCCTTTACTAAACAAAACGAAACAAAAGTGTGGATTCATCTTTTAATTCATTTCAATATCAATATTAAAGGAGGCCATCTGGAAATGGTTCCGTATTCTCCCAGAGAAAATACAATAAAAAATAGGAAAAAAACACTTAGAAAAGAGTGAATGATGTTTGAGGTGGTAATCTTGTTGTGCACTAATAGTTGTTTGTAGGAATGATACAATATTCAATACTGAAAGTATGGAACAAAAGTGGCATTTGAGATATTTTAAAGGTACTACACATTGGGAATTCCATGACTCCCTTGAAATTTGAACAGTTTAAGACCATTTCCCAAAAGATTTCTGGATGTAACTTAATTAAACCACACATTCAAAGTATTATTAGGTATGAAGAGGGTTACTCTTTTTTAAAACAAAGTTGCATTAGTAATAGTATGCAACATAGAGTAATACTTAAAATATGAGTCTGAATACAAAGTTTGTTAGGAGGAGGTATCAGGAAGTCTCTATTTGTTGTGACAAGGAAAACTGATTTGTTTCCACTCTCAGTTGTAAGTTAGCTGAGTGAGAAGCATGCAAGAACTAGTTATTGATATCTGATAAAATTGCTTGAGTTTGCAAATCTGTACGTTCAGTTGAAAACTTCTACCCATAGTGGATTTCGTTAGTTAGTTAGATGAGATCCAACGACACACCAACATGAATGTGTTTTGTAGTGTCAGTCAACTCGGTAAAATGTTCAAGTTTTAAATCCATTTTCAAGTATGGTTCAAGTTCAAAATTAGATTTCCCTTTTGTCACTTCTTACGACAGGCGGGAATGCCGTGGGCATATTCTACAACTCCCAGCCCACAGGGGCCCAGAGTGGATTTCGTTACTTTGGAAATACCAAACTAAACCTTAAAGCAGTTATAGGAAATTATATTTTTTCAGTGAGAGAGATTTGTAGATCATTGTGGATCCCTAGCAAAATTCAGGTTTGGTCAGCATTTCAACATGACATCTTGATTTGTTGTACATAAATTCTCAGCAATTCTCAAATATAATTAAAATGGCCATCAAATAAGCTGTCTTGTTGTTCTCCAATCATAAGTGACAACACATCACTGTTTGATGACATGATATCATAGGAATGACATACATTCTCAGGGGAGGGGTGACAGATGTCTCAATCAAATTTTAAAAAAGTTGTAATGGAACCCAAAAATTGACCTCAAATGAAATATTTTGGCCTTTAATTTTTTATTGAAAGGACCTCAACCTAAATATGTCGTACCACATTGCATCTGAAATTCAAAAATTTCTTGAAGGGGAGGGGTAACCCTTCTCTATAGCCTCCCCCAGGCCAGCGGGCAGGCCCTGCAGTTGGTCACTCCCCAAACAAAAATCCTGCCTATGTTAGTGAGAGTTATATTATGTTAATTAATATGTTAGCCAAGTAAAGCTTTGCATGTAGTATACTTATGTAACAGTGGTTTTTGATTCCTTGCCGAAGGCAGGCAAGGAATCTATGCGATGGTGATGTCGTGTGTATGTGTGTGTGTGTATGTATGTGTGGGTGTGTGTGTGTGTGTGTATGTGACGCTTTGGCTTGTAAACGTGATATCTCAAGAAGGGTAAGTGTGACTAACCTCGTATTTGGCGTGTAGGTTGGTCATATTGAGTAGATGATCCCTATTGTTTTTGGTGGAGATCAAAGGTCATTTGGGGTCACGAGAGGTCAAAAGGTCAAAACTTTGTAAACACGATATCTCGAGAACGGTACATGTGACTATGCTCGTATTTGGTGTGTGGATTGGTCATATTGAGTAGATGATCCCTATCGATTTTTGTGGAGGTCAAAGGTCATTTGGGGTCACGAGAGGTCAATAGGTAAATTCCTTAGAAATTGCTTGTAAACACGGTATCTCAAGAAGGGTAAGTGTGACTAATCTCATATTTGGTGTGTGCATTGGCCATATTGAGTAGATGATCCCTATTGTTTTTGGTGGAGATCAAAGGTCATTTGGGGTCATGAGAGGTCAAAAGGTCAAAACTTCGTAAACACGATAACTCGAGAACGGTACATGTGACTATGCTCATATTTGGTGTGTGGGTTGGTCATATTGAGTAGATGATCCCTATAGATTTTCGTGGAGGTCAAAGGTCATTTGGGGTCACAAGAGGTCAATAGGTAAATTCCTTAGAAATTGCTTGTAAACACGGTATCTCAAGAAGGGTAAGTGTGACTAATGTCATATTTGGTGTGTGCATTGGCCATTGTGAGTAGATGATCCCTATTGTTTTTGGTGGAGATCAAAGGTCATTTGGGGTCACGAGAGGTCAAAAGGTCAAAACTTTGTAAACACGATATCTCGAGAACGGTACATGTGACTATGCTCGTATTTGGTGTGTGGATTGGTCATATTGAGTAGATGATCCCTATCGATTTTCGTGGAGGTCAAAGGTCATTTGGGGTCACGAGAGGTCAATAGGTAAATTCCTTAGAAATTGCTTGTAAACACGGTATCTCAAGAAGGGTAATTGTGACTAATCTCATATTTGGTGTGTGCATTGGCCATATTGAGTAGATGATCCCTATTGTTTTTGGTGGAGATCAAAGGTCATTTGGAGTCACGAGAGGTCAAAAGGTCAAAACTTAGTAGACACGATATCTCAAGAACGGTACATGTGACTGTGCTCATATTTGGCGAGTGTGTTGGCCATATTGAGTAGATGTTCCCTATTGTTTTTGGTGGAGATCAAAGGTCATTTGGGGTCATGAGAGGTCAAAAGGTCAAAACTTCGTAAAAACGGTATCTCAAGAACGGTACATGTGACTGTGCTCACATTTAGTGTGTGGATTGGTCATATTTAGTAGATGATCCCTATTGATTTTCCCAAAGGTCAAAGTTCATTTGGAGTCAGCATGTTCAAAGCCTGACAAGCTTTCCTGCACAGTCTTTCAAGAAAGGTCACTTGTAGGGTCCTGTAACTTGTCATGTAGATGGCACATAGTGAATACATGGTCCCAGAAGTTTTTGGTGGAGGTCAAATGTCATTTGGGTTCACGATGGGCAAGGGGGATCTCAATGTAGGAAGATTGGATGCCTTGCATGTGTACTTTGTGGGCACATTATGGAGCCCTGTTAACTGAAAAACATTGCAAAGCAATGTCAATGTGAAAAAAGGCCTTACATTTCAGCAGCAAGGAATCACTAAGCCTTTTGGCTTTCTGGTTATGTATGTAAATATATGTATAATTTGGACATTCCAGAGTGTGTGCAAAACAGGTTTTGCAAATTTTACAGAAATATATTTTTGTAAGAAAAACTACCCTGTGTTCTGGTGTTTTTCCAGTGTTTTCTTTTGGGGGCATGAGCTTTGACCAAATTGCGATAGCAGAACTGCAGAACTAGGAAGCAAGAGTGATATTGATTAAAAACTAGTGTCTGCTATAATGATCAGATCAGTAATAGGAGACTCAACGTACTGGGAGTTAGTTAGATAGAGTTTTGCATCCCAGTTTCTAACCAATTGGTTTCTGGCCACAGTGGCCTTTTTTTACTTATGACTCACTGTCTTGCTTTCCCTACCCCATTGCTTGTGCTGATAGAGCCCAATTGCAGTAGGTTCCATTTGGGGGATTATGTAGTATAGTTGGAATGGAATCAAAGCAGAATGTATATTAATGTGAAATACATTTCAAATGCAATAGGATCATGGTTATTTTGGAATTTCTAGGGATCTCCTATCTCATCTCCTGGCTATGGCTGGGGGGGGGGGGGGGGGGGGTTGCTAATATTACCATGGTTTCAATCCAGCCACTTTTCCATCAAACTTGATCGAATGTAATAATTAATATGAGTTCCTTATGAATCTTGGGTACAAAATTTAATGGGCCGATATAGTTTCCAAGTCTTCCCCATATGAATCTTTGGCATGAAAAAATGTTGGCCCACACTTCCCCATTTTTCTAAGCATCTGCCATTTTCCCTCTGAACTAATTAACATAATCAGAAAATTTTAAGTCCCTTGGAAAGTTTGAAACCTTTCGAAAAATCCATTCTGCATCTTAAGCACTTAAGAAAAACTTACCACGCTCAGCCCATGACGACCACCGCACGAGCTGGCGGCAGGTCCAATATTCTTGTTGAAAATAGTTCTCTTCTGATTGGTGTAGGTAAAGTTCATTATACTGTAGGGCAATGAAAAGGTTGTTTCTAAAACCGCAATGGCACCACACCCACAACTCAGACCCTTGGTTGGCTCATAGGTTGTGGATCGACAGTAATGTGTATTTGATCATTACTAAAACACCCATCGACAAACGACTTTGCCCCAGTCTCTGAAATGAGTTCTGCGAAAGTGGTTGTGGTGGTTTAAGCAATACATTGTTAAAACCCTCGACCTACGTACGACCTTGCGCTAGATCTGGAAATGAGTTCTGCAAAAGTGGTTGTGGGACGTAGGGCTTCTAGTAATCACCATTTATACATTACTAATGGTTTTTCTTCTATGCGCTTCGCTCTTCGAATCGGAGTTTGACCAATTATTTTTTATTCAAACTTTGTTCTATCTTAAGACTTATCACGCTACATTGATGATTGTACCCAATTTGCCTCGCGTTAAACTTTTCTGTTATCATTACACAACTTGCATCACCCAGTCGAGAGATATTTGTTCGGAAAGAATTCAATTTTTTTCTTTTTCAAAAAAGAAAAAAAATCGAAAAAATCTAAAGTCTGAATGTCCGATATCAAAGCAGTCTGATGATATGACGTCGTTAAATAATTAGTTTGCACTTCTTTTCCGTGATCTCCTGATGCAAACCACATTTAAAAAGGTTGGCAAATGTTTATCTCTTTCGGACCATAGATGAGATTTTAGCTAAAACTCACAAGTATCGTTCAGTAATCCGATCCGTCGGGCATCTCACGCGGTAGGCCCTGGTTCGATTCCCAGGTCGAGCCATGCTAAAAATGGAATATACCGCGGTTGTGCCGTTGTGCGTGGTGCCATGTCATGCCAGCCCAACCCAACCTAGCCCAACCAACCGACATCGCTGTAGTGTGACCCAGGACTTCACTCTCTGTAGAATATCTTGCTTGTCAGAGCTTCAACTTGAAAAATCTTCCATTATAATTTTAAGCACCAGCGATGACATCAAATGTAAACATAATTCCAGAATTTTTCAGATATTTGCTAACCTTTTGGTCCTATATCGCCCACCCCTGAAATACTTACGCTTCCGCCACCGGTGGTCGTTTAGGTGCAAAAAATACAGTAATCCTACCATAGTATACATTCAGTATACAAAATAGTATACAAAATCATAGTATACAGATTTTTATTTTATAAGTACCTCAAGTCAAAACATTTAAAAATATGTTTTAAACAGCATGAAAAATGAATTCTAACAGTCCAACTCTCATCTTTCATCTTCATAGGATGTTATTAGGTCAGGTTATGAAATGCTGAAATTTAGTCTTCACCTTATTTCAACTCACATCACCTGATTTGTTCCTCTTTGAAATAATAAATGTTTTTGTGACCTGGAACGCTTCTTGTTTGCTTGCATAGCATGTTGCACAGAGAGGCCTTAATAACATCACCCTATAAGAGAAAGAGATATCACACCTTGGTACAAGGTGCAGTAACTTTAAAAAAAAAAACAAAGAAATACCAAGATTGTAACTTGAGTAGTACGACAGTGACTTCACAAACTATTGCGCAATGTAGTATTTTAATTCGAGTGAATAAACTTCAAGATGTTATATCTTGGCTCAAGAATGTCCAATGAAGATGAGAGTTGGACTGTTAGAATTCATTTTTCAGCTGTTTTATGAATAGGTTTGATTTTTTTTTTTTTGCCTTGGGGTACACTTTGACTGAGGTGTCATTACGATATCACATGTGCCCCTACAACCACCTACGTACACCAAGCGATCTACCTGATGGAGACATTATCAATAATAAAACATAATCAATAATAAATCAATAATAAAATGTACAGGTCTCCAGTTGCAAGAAATTTCGGTAGTGAAATAAAAATGTTCTGAATTGGTATAAACGGTTGGTTAGACCCAGTCTTGACAGGGTCCGTTCTATAGTCCCCCGTCTCATTGGTCCCCGTCTCATTGTTCCCCCGTCTCATTGGTCCCCCATTTAGCGTATTTTGTCTCATTAGTCCCCCGTCTCATTAGTCGCCCGGGTTAGTGTTTAGGGTTGGGGTTTAGGGTTAGGGGACCAATGAGACGGGGGACTGTAGACATCATCCCGTCTTGACTATGTCTCTCAGGCTTGGAGTCCGTTTTCATCTGTTTATATAAGAGATAAGTTTCCTTTAGAACAAATTAAGAGGAGAGTCACCCGCCTTATACCTGAGGTGAGTTAGTTAGATGCGGTTTTACGGCTTTAATTTTGACAAATTAGTTTAAGTCAGGTCGGTCACAGTCTCTTTTTTAAGTTATGGCTCACTGGCTTAGATTCAACCAAATTGCACCAGAGCTGTAGGCTCGAGTCGAACTCTAGCCACACAGGTTTTTGATGTACTTAAGGCTTGATTTGAACTTGCTAGACATAAGGTACAAAAATGACCCATAATCATGACGAAATTGACTAAGTTGAATCTACTAAAAAACTGCTCTGATTCAGTATCTCACCGAAGGATAACATTGCTATTGACATACAGAAGCCACGTATGATTTGATATGATATGCACGAAGGATTAATAAGTGGGGGGGGGGGGGGGAGAGTTTGGGTTAATGGCAGTTTTGATGAAGAGGCCTAAAGGGACGGGAACTATATTTGTTCAATTATTATTTCAACTCACACCATACCTGCAAATATATCCCCTAAATACGTTGCAGTTAATTTATATCTTGGGTCAATTTATAGCTCGGGTAGAAAAGTTTTTTTCTTTTGTTAATTTTCACTTCAAACCACCCCTATAAGTAAGCGTTGAAGTGAATTTATGTTTGGAGTCATTTCAGGGAATATTTGTAATGAAATGTAGGGTCATACATAACTAAGAACAAACGATCGAAGCGGAGGGCCATCATTAGTTGGTATACGGAGCGTAGCAAAATGTTGATACATTGCTACCCAAGTCGAAAAACGGAATTTGTCAAGCCTGTAAGCAGAATCTTAAACTGCCACTAGTTTGATCTTTTATTCAAAAGAATGTTCATGTCCATTACCAAAAAGCAAAACAAATTGCAAAAAGATCAGAAATTAACAGATAACATATATTACCCACTAACATTGTCCTGGAAAGATTTTGGTCACTGCATACCTCTGTATATCTGTTTATGTTAGCAGACAATTTAGTATACACAGTACGGTTCTTAAATCTTACTTAGGCCCAAATCTTCTACCGTTCCAGGCAAAGTATTGCGGAAGACCCTGCGAAGTGAGGCGAAGTGAGGCTAAGTGGAAATTGTTTTTTCCATGTGTAAGCTGCCAGAATGCGTACCGAATATATGTGACCCATTTGAACTTCCATCGAAATTTTACCGTGGTAATGGTTTTTGTTTTTCCTTCCACGGTTTTGAATGAAATTGGACCCGGCTAGGATTTATCTGTACACTGTTAAAAATTTCTGTAAATTTACAGACTTTTTTGACTTAAACTTTTTGTATTTTGCTTTTAATAGAAATTTTCTGTATCTTTACAGGCACTTTGTATTGCTACAATAAAAAAGGTTGTTTAACATGTTTTTTCTGTTTATTTGAAAAACCATTTCTGTCTGCTTTTTTAACCAAATTTTTCTGCTTTGTAAAAATGTTCTCTAAATTTACAGAAATTTTAACAGTATTTTGTATTTTGATGACTTCACATAAATATACTGTCATTTAACAAACATTCATTTTGTTTTTAAGCTGAAAAAGAAACAAAAACAAGCCCAAACAAACAAATAAGAAATAGCCAGACAATTTTCAATATATAACATGCATCTTTCTGCGAAGTTTCAGTTAAAAAAAAAAAATTTTTGACAAATTTATGGCCCTTTTTGAAAATTAACTTACATTTATTATAAAAGCATATTTAGTTATTACGTTCTTAGTTTTAAATATCATACAACTGGTGTTTTGTCACACATTTTTAAGTAAAAAGAAATTGTAAGGCCCTAATTTCAGAGCACTGAAAATTGGTATACTGATGTCAACTCATCGCCCCAGGCGCTCATGTACTTGATCGGAGCAAATTAAAAACGTTTCACAAATTTACTTGAAATAGTCTGTAAATTTACCACTTTATGACGTAAATCTTATGTTTGCATAAATGGGTGGAGCTTATTTTGTAGGCATTTTCCTAACAAAATGATTTGCTGTTGCTTTGAATAATATCTTCTTTGGCGTTTTTTAATCAGGAAGTGATTAACTTATTACCTTGTCTGAAAATGTTTACAACCAATGTATTTACAGTCTTGGTCATACTTATTTTAAAAACAAGTATTATATTGTACAAAAAAAATTGACTTTCCAATTACAAAGTTCATAGAGACAGCAGTCTACTTGACAATTCCAATATGACACCAAAGCATCCTTAATGTAGTTTGATTGAAAACAGCTTCGAAACAACACATTACGTTGATATGCAAATACCTGATCTTGGCCTACGTGGTGAAGTGCATATAACGTAATAACATATGAAAGGTAAAAGAGCAATATTATAATAAATATTAAAATGTCGGGAACGAAAACAGTAGGCTGTAAATTCACTTAAAATTAAGGTTAACAAAACAGAACAATTCTGTTATTCGATTTTACAGTAGACTTTGTAAACTAATTTACATTCAAAAACTGTAAAGGAAAAACAAACCCTTAATGTTTTTTCAAGATTACAGTCTGACTGTAAAAAAAAACCATTATTTGGTTGGAAAAAAATTGCCATAAAAATTATGTAAATTTACAGAAAATTTTTTTAACAGTGTATCAATAAAACATATACTTGGTGGGTTCTGGGAGCAATCTGTCCCCTGAACCGCTGCGTTGTACAGGATGGACCTTTGGTATCACCCTATTGCCATTATATCTGAAAAATTTGGAACTGTGTGCTTTAAAAGTGCTCGCTCTGAGCCAACTCACGGTGGCGCGGAACTCCCCCCCCCCCCCAAAAAAAAAGAGAATTTTCTTCCACGGAGGCACATGGATAGAAAATAAAACATGTTTAATAGAAAAACTTGCTGAGGAGAGATGGCAAAGTAGTTTTCTACCAGGTGCGGAAAATCAAATGGAAAGTCTAAAAAGCCGTGGCTTCGATCGTGCTAAGGCTCAAGGTATTTACTCCTTCGAAGCACCCCTGCAGACCATTTTCGCCCCCTCTGACCGAAATCCCTAGCTCCGCAACTGACTATAACTTATGCACTTAAATCAAATCCCTCCCTCTCTGACCCTGCATGAGCAATTCGGTCAATTTTGCCAGCGTAAAACGCTTTTGTGTATTGAAACATCCCTCAGAAGGCAATTTACCCAACTGTCTTAGACGTTGACGCACAATTCCTGTAGAATTTGACGCACCCGGCTATATGTCGCAATATTCGGTTGCTTTCAATGCAACATTTGGATAACTTTGACACACCCCTCCTGCAGACCACGTGTTTGGTCTAACAGTAGATCATCCGCCTCTCACGCGGAAGGCCCGGGTTAGATTCCCAGGTCGAGTCATACCAAAGACTTTTAGAATGGAACCTACTGCCGTTGTGGTTGATGCTCCGCATAAGCAATGGAGTAGGGAAAATAAGCCAGTGAGCCACAACTAGTACAAAGGCCGTGGCCAGCTCGACTTAAACCAATACATAGGCGTAGGAAGCGTGGGGGGGGGGGGGGGGCTGGTGGCGACAGCGCCCAGTGAAAAATGAGGGGGTCAGAGCGGGTCATGAGAACCCCCTTTTCATTTTTCAAATCTCAGAAAAAGGGATAATTCCCGGCGAACTTCGCGCGCCGCAAAATACAATGTGAAATGCATTAGTTTTTGCTCACAAATCAGTTTGGTAAAGTTTTCCGAGCTCTGGAAATTACAAAACCGGATATTTACCATATGTGACACCACATCATCAAGAGGCACCGGCAGTTACATTGCTATTTTTGTAAACTGTCTTTCACAGAATTCCAAATTTTCTTCAATGAAAGCTCTTGGTTTTGAAATATTTCGTCTAAAAAGGTCTACAAAGTTTGGATACTTTTGAAATGTCATCGGAGAGTGTCAGGCCTTAGGACTAAGATAACATCATGTAGCAACAACGATTCAGTCGTCGTGCAATCATTCTCAGATTTGCCACCAATATATGAAGGAAGTGCAGATTTTTCAGAAATCCCCTAGCTCATTAAATTCCTTACAGGAAACTCAGAATCCAAAGCTATCTGCAATACAAGCTCCATATCTGTTTATATTTGCTTAAAAGGGGCAACAATTTCGGAGCGCTTCTCGCTCCGAAACACGTACCTGGTACAGTGGTGTTCACAATGGAAAGAAAAATTGGAAAACTTAGCTACTAATTAAAAGCCCGAGACATGCTATTTCCGGCTGTCTGAGGGGTCGCGATTTTTATTTTTTGTACCCTCCGCGCCAATTGAAGATAGTTTTTCGATCAAGACTTCATATTACAGGCAGAGAGCGATTGGCCCACCGTACACAAATCCTTTAATACACACCTATCATCAGATGCCCTTTCAACCCTGTCAGTTGAGTAGTCTGTAGATTGATGGATTCTTCAGTTGTTGAAGTATCAAAATGTTATCAATGTTCAATGTTGCAGAGCAATGACGTAGCTACAGGGGCAGAGGGCGATTGCCCCTGGATCAAAAAAGTGAAAAATTCTGAAGTTTACCATTTGAGACACCAATTAAATATAGTGCGTTTTCCCAACCTTTACTTCAAATTCCGAATTCTTCCTAATAAAAGCTCCATAATTTTAAGGATTAGTTTTAAAAGAGGCAAAAATTTCCCCGCGCTTCGCGCGCCCTAAATTAAGACCCTTCATGCAGTAGCCTAAGTGGTCACTCAGAAAGCAGTCAGTGATAAACATTTCCGAGCCGCTACAGAGCCGTTTCCCTAAAATTTTCTTCAAATATAGGCGTTTAATTTTTAAATATTTTGTTAAAAAGGCAGTAAAGTTTCGGGAGCTTTTTTAAGTTTCGCCCAGAGGCTTCAGTCCGCACTCCTTAGATAACATTTTGTTATCTCAGACATATAACATAACATAACATAACAGGTTCAAGGGCAAAGGAGGGCTGTAAAGGCCCCATAAGATGCCCTGTAATCCAAAAACCCCCCAAAACAAAGCAAACCACCAACACCTAAAGAGCCCAGAAAGATTAGATTCTACCACAGTCATGGAAAAACTTGTCAATATTAACCTTAAAACGGTGCACTGATGTGGAGTTAACAACCCACTCAGGCAGGCTATTCCACTCACTAACAACCCTATGAGAGAAACTGAACTTCCTAATGTCAAGTCTAGCAAAAGACTTTTCAAGCTTTTTGCAATGGCCTCTAACCCGAGGTTTACTCTGGACCTTTAAATAACTGCAAGCTAACAAAGGATTCCCTTCAGATAGAAATTTGTATACCTGGAGCATGTCCCCCCTAATCCTTCTCAGCTCCAAAGTGGTAAGCCCAAGCAGCTTAAGCCTTTGGGAATAAGGTAGATTTTTAACCTCAGGTATGAGTCGGGTAGCTCTCTTCTGAACTTGCTCTAAAAGCAATTTGTCCTTTTCAAAGAAGGGACTCCAGGCCTGTGCAGCATAGTCGAGATGGGGTCGAACCAGCTGCTTATACAAATTTAGCACAATTTCTTTACTAAAACTCTTAAAATTCCTCCTGATCAACCCAAGCACCCTATTTGCCCTTGCAGCAGTAGCTGCACATTGCCTAGATATGCTAATAGGAAACGCAGACTGATCGATAGTATCCCAAAAATTCAAATTTCCTTACAGGAAACCCTTAATCTAAACTATTTTATGTAGTAAAAGTTCCGTATTCTCAAATTTTAGGCGCGCCGTTCTTGCTCGTAGAAAAAGTGAAAAAAATTATCATCAAAAATGTACCTTATGGTCAACAGAGTAGGATGAGGTGCATGATCCAACTTGGAAATTGTTTCCCCCCCCCCCCCCCACTTTCATGTTGCTTCAAGTCCTGCGCCACTGAACCAATTGGTTGGCAACTGGGCCGTAAAACTTCATCTAACTAACAAATTGATAAACCTCTGCGTCCTAACTTATTTTAAACACTAACAAAATAAAATGATACTCACACTTGGCATGAATGTATAAGCAGATAAGTGTAGCTGGCTCGAATTAGGTTATTACATCTTTACGTTGGCACAGTAGGAAAACACAATCATCAAACCACAATACAACATTGCAACGCTGCGTACTCAGATTTGCCAATTCCTGCATAGGTATCTTAACACGTTACTCCAAGGTAGATAAGTCTTCACTTGTCATTATAGTTCTCTATACTAACCAAGTAGCCTACCTAGTTTTTTAAACCAAGGGACTCGCGTATTCCCTTGGTCAACCAAACACAATAAAAGGCGCTTTCCTTATTCTACACTGAAGAGATAATCCATTGGGAATGTCATTCTCGAGCCTTTCATATTAACATGGTAACTGAGCGGCAAAAATCAGGATTTAATTTTCACATCTAGGAATTCAACTTTTGTTTTTTTCTAAAGTCTTCCAGAATCTCTGACTGCAGGAGCCTTTCGAAGGATGCAACTTTTGTTAACCGATTTGAAATCCCTTGTGAAGGAGTATGCCTTTCTCTGATTAGCCTATACGTTTTCCAAATTGCTACATGCAGCTATTTTGGAAAATAACGCCCAGCAGTCAAACAGGGAGAGGCGCAAAGCAGTGAAGTCGGCGAAAAATCTATAAAAATTGCCAGAAACCTAGAAGCAAGGTATTAGCCAAAGCACTGATCACCTTTTAATACTTAGCTTGTTTCATATATATTAACAGGAAGTTTTTAGACAACTCCCTTGCAGGAATGTTAGAGCATTCGTCTTTCACGCGGAAGGCCCGGGTTCTATTCTCAGGCCGAGTCATACCAAAGACTCTAAAATGGAACCTACTGCAGTTGTGCGTGATGCTCCGCATCAGCAATGGAGTAGGGAGAACAAGCCAGTCAGCCACTATTGGCAGAAAGGCCGTGGAAGGCTCAACTTGAACCAATTGGTTAGAAACTGGGCCGTAAAACTCTATCTACCTAACTTTCCTATAATTTTCACAACTTAAATTCTGCCCCACATTTAAACCTTAACTTAAGCACTACCAAAATCGATTGTTGATCATGGTCTAGGCGCAGGTCACACTACAGCGATATATGATCGAATTACGATCCGATTTTTGTGAGTTTTAGGTAGAATCTCTTCCATCCATGGCAGGAAAGAACCAAAACTTTGCCATCCTGTTTAAACATTTGATCGGTAGAAGAAAACCATGAAAGTGAATTGTAAAATATTTATTTCGTGACGTCATGTTGATAATAGCTTTTATCGGACTACGAGTATCCGATAAAAGCTGTCTATGGATGCGACGTCACGGAATAATTGAAATGATTTCGTTTTTCGTAATCCTGCGATACAAGTTCTTTTAATTGCACAGATTGGGAAATTTTTGTTTCTTTCTTACTAAAGATGGAAAAGATTTAAAGTAGAACTCAAACAATCGGAGCGAAATCCGATCCGATATCGCTGTAGTGTGACATGTGCTTAACTTGGAGTTTGGTTGCAGTACAGTGGATGCTGCCCAATCTTGGATCCGAGAGGGTTTTTTACCCTACAAATATTTAAAAACTTCTATTCAAGAGTAGGCTAATTAACACACACTCAACCTAAAACACCTCTCCAATTCGGTGTAGTGTGACCGTGGCGTTTGTTAGACCTTTTCTCAAAGTTATCCCAACTTCATTGATTTGCTGGGTAACTCGGAAACCGAAGAATGTCAACCGATAAATTTCGTGGGATGATACAAGAACGTCGGAATGGGAACATCTGACAGCCTATGGAAAGTAACGTTTCCCCATATTAGAGCTGCGTCAGGAGACAGGGGAAGACCCAGCCCCGTATATTCACAAGAAAATTTGAAAAGAGAAGGAAAAGGAGGGGAACAGTGGCGTAGCTAGGATTTTTTCCGGGGGGGGGGGGGCAAAGGTATGAAATTTCCCCAAAACTTTTCCCGGTCAATGTGTATGTATTTCATATAAAATGTGCAAACTTACAAGTATAACAACATTACCATGTCATTTTGTAATATTACCCGCATTTTAATCTTAAAGTATAACACAGAGCAATCGGAAATAACGAAGTATATTATTTTGGTAAACAATACCTGGTTTATTTGTATGTACTAAAGCAGTGGCGTACGCAGGATTTCTCTGAAGGGGGAGGGGCACGCAGTATGGTCTAAGAGGAGGGGTTTCCGGAAATGTTTTGACGTTTTCAAGGAGCCTACATGCAAAATGACAGGAACAGTGTTAAAAGTTGAATCGTGGGGGTTCATGAAGATAAAACTGAAATTTTTGTGTCTTTACATGCACTCTTATGCCAGTTATGCTACCTTACGCAGTAAAACTTGTCATTAAATTTGCACACTTTTAGAAGTCCAAAAAAGAACATTGATCGGTATTTGTGGTTTTTCTTGGCCACAAAATGTTATTTTGTCATAAAGATTATCTAAGCGGAGCGCCACCATTGGTTGGCGCAGAGCGTAGAGAAAATTTGGAAAAATCAGACCCCTTAGATGGCCGGAAATAGCATTTTCCAGGCTAATACGAAGAATCTAGCCAGTCGCTTTCTTCTTTTGTCGTTTGCAATAAAATAAAATGCTCACTTCAAAATATGTTCGCAAACTGCAAAGTGATCAGAGAGTTAAGAGCTAATTTTACCCCAAATATGTAATTTTGTCCAAAAGACCGAGCGAAGCGCCACCATTGGTTGGCGCGGAGCGTAAAGAAAATTTCGAAAAATCAGACCCCTCAGATGGCCAAAATAGCGTATTTATGCTTGTAAAGAGAATCTAAACATGTAGTCTTTCTTATCGATGCCACCAGTGGGAAACAGAGTCTACCTTTTTAAGTAAAAATTGGAATTTGACAGAATTTGCCTTGGTCTATTTGTAGGAATTAAAAAAAAATAGCATCACTGAAAGACCTTGCAGGGACAATCCTCCCCCTTTGAAAATTTTTGAAAAATTGGGTGTCCTTATAAGCAAGCTGGTGCCACATATGCTATCTTTTGAAGTAAAATCTGTGTTAATAAAGTTAGACTACGTATTTTTAAGAACAAAGAAAAAATGGCATCTGTGAGGGGGACATGGCCCAATGGTCTCCCCTTCGCACGCCACTAAGGAGGCCTAATAGTGGCTCGATAACACAGGATATCCTGTGAGAAAAGCAGTCTGTTATGTGTAGAAGGCTACAAGGTACTCATTGTCCATTTATTGTTACACTCAAAGTGAGCAGAAAGCTATTTTCCCGAACTAGCTTGTAAGCCTCAAAGGATTAGGCTAAGTAACAAATCTAAGTGTGCCAACGGATCCCGTTAATTCTAATTTCTAGATTAACTTTAAGTTTATCGTTGGCCATGGATTGTTTCAACCCGATCCATCGTTATGTACACAGAGTAAAATCGTACAGCTACTGCTAGCTTGTAGAAGAACATAACAACCTCAGGGGTCTACGGAAGTGACATCAGTTTTCACATCCTTTCATTGATGAATTCCCAAAGTGTCACCTGAATAACAGCTTCCTGTGCACTGAAATGCACTGATCAGAACCCCTGTGCGTATACAAGCACAAGAGAACATTCTATCTGTTACGCGACGAGGATATTTCTGTGGAACGCGAATTGGGCCGGATCATGCGACACTGACGAAATCTGACTGAATTTGTTGCATGAAAATACGAATTATGTATGAGAAATGTCTCACAATTTCTTATTCTAACAAAAATTTTGAGAAATTTTTGTGAAATTTTTGTAATAATAAGGAGATTCGTCAAATTTCCCCTTTTTTCATCAAATTTCACCATTTTCATCAAATTTCCCCAAAATTTTTTCCAGGGGGGCAACTTGCCCCCCCTGCCCCCCAGTAGCTACGCCACTGGAGGGGAAAAGAAGAAAACCAGCACTCCATTCATACTTTGACTTCCATCAAAATGCCATGGGGCCGCCCCACCACATACGATTAGGAAAATCAGGGATTACCACCTGGTTATGGTATGGATCCTGAATAAAATTCCTGTTCCATATACTGGAGGTTGAAAGAGTGTCAGCGCAAGGTGAGTCTCTTTACCTGGATGAATGCTTTATTAGAAAATTCTTCATTAAAGATTCTTTTCCTAAAAAGATACATAGCAATTTTGCCTCCAAAAGATGTTTGGGACTAAATTGAGGCGAAATCATTGCAAGGACATAAAAGAAATCAAACGTCTTTGCTGGCTTAATATGATTTCCTGTAGTAGTTACCCAGCCAACATGTCCAGCTGGCCCCAACTGGGTTTCAGCTGGGCTACTTGCTGGGCCCCAGCTGGGGCGATTCGTGTTTGTCAGGTGTTCCCACGTGGGGCCCAACTGGGCTAGCCTTTCCCAGCTGAGAGATGAAGCCCAGCTGCCATGGGCCCCGCTTAAATAGCTAAAGCCTAGCTGGGCTTCAGCTGGGAAAGGCTAGCCCAATTGGGCCCCACGTGGGAACACCTGACAAACACGAATCGCCCCAGCTGGGGCCAGCAAGTGGCCCAGCTGAAACCCAGTTGGGGCCCAGCTGGGCATGTTGACTGGGTAGTTAGTCAAGTAGTTAGTTACTGAATTGAAGTTTTACGGCCCAGTTTCTAACCAATTGGTTCAAGACGAGCCGGTCACGATCCTTTTCCAGGTGTGGATCACTGTCTTGTTTTCAAGTAAGTTCTGACAGAAGGAGCACAAGTCTGACATAGCTGTGGTCCATCGCACGTTAATGTTTGCTTAAAGGAATTGAAGAACGTTGTGTCTACCTGCGCAGGGAGGTATGAGGTTAGTTCGTAGGCTAATTAAGCATAGCGTACTATAAAATGGTGAAATTGGTGCCATGGTACCATGGTGTTATTGTGATTGGTGCTCAGCAGGAGTGTCATACGTCCAGGAGCTTAGTACTTGATCTAACTCTCCAAGTTGCATTTTTGTAGTCAATGACCGCTACATTTCGTGTATCGTTTTAAACGATGCCTATCCGACAATAAGTTTTCACGTAAAAGTGTAGCCTAAGTGGCTAGGCCTCCGAAAGTCTTCATAGATTTGTACGGCCGAGGGAGCCTATGTATTAATTAATTTTTCGCCAGTTGCGCGAATTTTCAAAGAAATAAGTAAATAGTATTGTTCCGCAGTGGCTAAAAGTGCCATTGTGAAAAATATTCATCTTTACTTTGCCGTGTGGTTTCATATATTCTCGTGAAAATCACAGTTTTGAAGATTCTGGGTGAAGTACGTAAGGCTAATAAGGTCGAAGTTTGTGTAAGGCCATCGCCAAGGGAACTAAGCGGAAGTGGCGAGATCACCTAGGTCTATAACTAATTTGACCCACATAATAACTTGCCGGTCAACAATAGGTATTGCGATGGGGATTGATTTTTTTTAGTTATTTCTCTAAATATTGAATACAAAAACAGTTCAAGAATGACGACACAATAAAATCGACAAAGAATATTCCCAGCCAAACTCTTATTCAGCAGATACGAAACTGAAAATGAATATAAACTAACATTTACCAACAGAAAATTATAACATGACATTATACGACACTCCGTCAGAATACATCGCAGAATCGCTTCCTTGAATACCAAGTGGTTCTGTCTTGTCCTCGAACTAATCTGCATGTAACCAGTTAAAAGTGACCACGGATCTGTTGAGACAGCTCCCTGATGTGACCAATGGAGGTGTCTTATTGTTTCACAAAAACTACAAGGAACTTCATTTAATACGAACTAGAGTCTAGTTTTAAAAATTTCAGAATGTTCAAATTAACGGCTCATAATAATAAAAGAAAATAATGATAACATACAACTTGCAATAACTTGGTGAATTAGGTTGTCACTTGACTTATTTATAGCGAATAGATCTCCCTGTGCAGGATCAAAGGGATTTTAACCACAACACACTACCTTGTTACAGCAAGGCGTGATTTAAAGGCAACAAGTCAAACCACAGCAGTGTTCGGTAATGAGAAAGATATGAGTGTTTGTGTGCGTAAAATGACAGCAGGCATCATCTTAAATCTGTGCAGGTGTATTCTGGATAATTTTAACTAAATTAAACGAAGAAAAGAAAGATGAGAAAATTTATAAAACAATTTTTGGTGAAAATTAAAGCTTTTACGTTTAAAATCATCCTTACGAAAACTAAGGGACGGCAGCCACAGAGGCCCTAAGCAGGCTAACTCAAGGGGTATACAATTCAGACGATAAAGACTGGTGTAGCCAGAACTTTTACTTTGGAGTGACCAACTGCTGTGTTTGATCGCAGGCTGGGTCTTGGGAAACATTAAGTATCATTTGAATTCCATTTTCTTTTTCCGTTTCAAAATAATTCTTTCCAGAATTCAATTAGGGAGGAAAGGGGCATTCGTCCTGTACCTCCCTCTATATACGCCAATGGGGTAAGGTAGGTTGCTATTGACAGATGTTAAGAAAAATAGGAAAGCAAAAATTAGATAAAAGACTACCGTAACAGAGATTCTAAACTTCCAACTATTTTCCATAGATTAGGTAATGAAATGATTCCTGGAGAGAAAATAAACTCATTAAAGGTTGAAAGCAGGAGCTTTTCACCATTACATGTAAGATATTGCCTTTGACACGTTTAGAAATTTCTATTCATATCAAATAGATTTCCTTTCATGAAAGCAGAGTTACAGTTCAAATTTGTTTCACACGCATTATATTTCATGTAAACAAAATTAATATGCCCATCACCACATATACTGCTATTAATATCTGTTGAAAGCATAGCAACAGCAAGTGTCTTGTTTAATATACTACTTATAAAAAAGAGCGTTCAGTCTTAATCCTTGCGGTAGCTTCTTTCCCCTCTGCTAACTAATTTTTCATCAGTTCTTACTGGTAGTTTAAGAGATTTTTTCCCTTTGGGATACATGAGGTTTCCGCGTATAGGAGTAAAATGAGATGTTGCCTTTTATCAGTCGCCCATCATCCACTTGCCAATCGACAAAGAGTCTTCGTGTTCATTGTCAATTACGAATTGGCCTTCACCCCAGAAAAAGAGGGGAATTTCTCCAAAAGTAGTGTACTGATGGGCCTTTTGTACAGAGAGACCATGGTAAGAGCGAATTTCACCCCGGAATGTTGTAAAATTGTGTCGCCTTGTAGTCGAATTCACTTTATCTATATAAATCGATACTTTATTCACTCACATCTACTGAACTATCACACAAAACGTAGGGAAGTTTCACTCCCCTCCTCTCCGAGTGAAATTAACTATAACCTGGAGTAGTCCTTTAGTACCCTTTGTGAGTGAATTTACTTTTTAGGCTATATTTAAGAGTGGTTGAACCCTTCTAACCTTTGTCTATATTATTTTACGGAATTAAGAAAGAATTATACCACAGACCAGCAAGACTGTATATTGTGTTGTATGGGTTTTTCCATATTCTGTGTGAATTTGGGGATTCTTTCAAAATGAGGGACACTTCCGGACTGATTTTTTATGAGAACCAAAAAAAATGGTGGCAAAACCCATGGTTAGTATAATCCCTTTATTCTTATTAATGTACGGCATGTATTAATGCATCCCCAAGAAAATGTCACTTTAACAATTTTGGAGGCATTTAAGGCAGTTATTTCCTTGCTATAATGCACTTGAACAAATGGCGACACCATCTTGAAAAATGACAAAATTATTTTGTAGTCCTTTGGGAAAACTTCTTTCAATGCCTTTAAAAATGTCTTTCAATATGTTTTTTCAAAAAAGTAAATTACATTATTCATTATTCTTTTTCAGCACGATTTTACTGACATTCTAAAGCAATGCTACTCTACGGGAAAAATGGACGATAGCGACGAAGCGGGGGGGGGGGGGGGGGGGGGGGCGACCCCCGAAATGGGTTACCGCAACCTACCTAAATAAATCAATCACGACGCATTTGTTGATAATAATCAGCATGGGAAGTTTAAATACCTTATACTTTTTGAAACGGTGAACTATTACAACATTTTCTTTCTAAATAGATGACATGACTGTCAAAAAATAACATTTTGTCAAATTCTATGAGAAATCAAATTGCACGACGAAAAGTAAGAAAAATGTACAAATAAATTATCGATAACTAAAACAAAAATATTAGGAAAATGATAATACCTTAAAATAATATCAAATTTAAAATCTTTTCACAATGACGTATTTTTGACTTGCTAGGTAACCATTTGGGATCTAAATTGCTAATTCTCTAATCCATTGACTAAGATTTAATTGTATTACGTCACTTTATATGAAGAGATGGTCAGCCCATTGGATTAATTGAGGGCAGCATTTATTGTGGCTCAGTGTCTTACTGATTGACCCATCCATGAAATGAACACATTGTACATACGTAATTCACTTATTTAGCTAATGAGTCCCACCGAGCCAGCCGAGGACAGCATGTATTTACAGTGCAAGACGTCACAAGCAACAGACCAATTATAGCTGGACACGTTACATGACGTCATACAATAATATTTCATATTCACATATTTGTATTCAAATTACTGTACATGTTTTTGCAGTCATAAAAGTAACTCATTTGTACAAGACAACACATTTTAATATATCTTTACTACACGACAGCGTGCATTTTGTATTGCAATGATGTTAAAAATTCTTTTTAAAAATTCAAATTCGCGCCTTTAGTGTTCCTTAGGATAAACAAGTTTCAATTGAAAACCAATGAGTAGTTCTTCACTTCAATAACCATGATTTAGTTAAAATCTCTTAAGGGATACACTGTCGGTTCCCCGATCTTGGATCGAGCAAAACTGAGGGGCACTCAGTATCTTCACCAGGTACTGGTTACACTCAACAAAAGTTGGTTAAAAAATTCACCAACACTGATCACGTATGTCAAATACCTGAAATTGGGCAAAGTTTTCCCCAACATGTGTTGTTTATCCCCGACAGGCTGGTTACCCAATTAAGTGGTAAAAAGCCTCTTGGTAACCCATTAATCAACAATTATTGGGTAAACTTTAACCAATTTCAGGTATTTCACATACGTGACAGTGTTAGTAAGTTTTTTAACCAACTTTTTTAGAGTGTACGAAATTGAAATTTATTGGTGATCACGTGGCAAGGATTTAAATAAGTAGTGAGTGCAGAGGAATGCTTTGACAAGACATCGCAAGTCCCGCCCCTATTTGACGGCCAAATGTAGTGTCGAACGCATTTCGTGCAGCCTAGCTGGCTATCTGAGAAGCAGCTGTGACTGTTGCAGTAAAACACTGTTTGAGTTTTGCCCGATAGTAGGCGTGGCTTACCAATTGTGACGTAACGAGGAAGCACTCTCTACTCTACATTCAGGATCATGTAGTGCTTAGTTTTAACGATTCTAAAAGTAAAAAGTAAAGTTTGTTCAAAATGTTGACGGGGGGGGGGGGGGGGGTACGATTTATTTTGCAAAACATGGCCTTACCTCTCAGTGCGATTGAAGTTTGCATTTGTGTAGTCGTTTATTTAAACGATGTACCTTTTACTCTGGTTAGTCTATGTATATACAGCTGGTTGTATTTCCCAATTACTTTGAGTTATGTACCCAATCAAAACTACCTATTCTTTGTTCGAGGATCAAAATGAATAGATTGTTTTGATTGGATGAGCGTCTCGACGTAACTGTCAGGAAATATGTAATACCTTGGCGAGAATGTAGCAACATGATTAATTTTAAAGAACTTTTTTAAAGAACTTTTTTGAGGTCCAGTTCTCTCACCCCAAAGAGTACCAATTCTCCTAACCTGCTTACTGAAGCCTCTCCCAAAATTGTCTGATATTCATCCTCATCCAGACACAATCTCAGTTTACTGATTCAGGGTGAGTACAGAAAAACTCAGTTTATATAATTAAAACACTCCCAGTACCGTCCATGCTGTGTAACATAAGCTTTGGCACTCTGCATCATTTGAATTAGCTGTCAATCAAAGAGCTGAGGTAATTGAGAATTTTGGTATCCGGGTACCAAAATTGTAGTTTGGGGTGAGAGCTTTGGCCCTTTAAATTATCAGTTAAGGCGCTGGCTAGAATTAGGCAATTGACTAAGTCAATCATCTTCAACAATAATACAGTTTTCAATAAAATTTATTAACGTTATTAAGTGACGAATTGTGTACTTTTCAGCTTTCCTATTTACTGTAACCAGTGGCGGATCCAGATGGGGGATGGGGGGGGGGGGAGGAAGGGGGGTTGGTCGGTCCCCCGCACATGTCGTCACGTGTAATTTAATAAGCTTCAAGATGTGCCAACTATAGCACCAGTTTGTATTTAACACTCATTCGAAGCGAAAATTTTCAAAAAGAGGAGGGGAAGACCCGAATAATGAGTTTTCGTGAGTTGCAGGAATCTTTCAATTTGTTGTCTTCTCTAAAACTTTTAGAGGCGGAAGTTTTGAATATTCATTCAATGGCATATCAGGACACAGCGTTTTGTTACAAATATTGTTCTGATAATCTAGCAAGTGAAAATAACAAACACTTCATGATTGACGTAATATCAAGTGTCGGTTACCAAGACAACCGATGAGATGTTTGCTCTGCTTGAAATTTCTCCAAGCTTCATTGTTTTTGTCGATATTCAAAACCCTGACCAATCAGCAGCATCTTCAAGAGTCATACACCGTCCAACAAGGTCATGAATAACCGCCATCAGTCTAAATGCGTACCAAAGTTCCAGACAGGTCTTGTAATTCATATTCAATTATGTAATCTTACTTGTTCCTCGAGACGATTGCAAACCTTTCCCGGCGATATTTCACCTCTTCACGCGACGGTTTCGGCTATTGGAATCGTGTTCCCGTTAACACTTTGTCGGTGGTACATGGGAGCCGGTATATAGGTTTGATCTACGGTCTTACTCAATCTCCTCTTACGGTTACATCGGCAAGCAAAGCGCATCTCTGCCATCATTTCTCCGCATAAAGATTTCTATGAGAAAGTTAAAAAACGGAAAATCATTTACTTTGTAAATAAACATATGAAAATTTGCTTCATATGTATTACGACATGTTATTAATGCAAAAGTTATACACAAATTATGGGACGTTCTTGGTTATAATATCAGCAAAAGAAAAAGTCCAGGACGAAATGTATGTTTGAGTTAAAGAGGAATATATCCTAAGTATTCTGTGGAACGTGCTCTCGGTACGCTCGTGCCCTGGCAGAGTTGGGGACGCTTCTCGGCCTTTTGGCTAAGATCATGTGTAGTATCTGTTCTTTTCATCCAGTCTAGAATAGAGCAATGCATGACAAACCAATAATGTAAACGAGGTGAGGTTGGTCACGTATTGTCCTTCAGTGGACGTAATAACTTCTTCCGAAAGATGTGAAAGTTTTGGTTTCGCCGAATGGTCCTGTGCCAGAGGGTCTGGAGGACTTTGGAAAAGAAGCATTCTGTGGATTTCTTTTATTCATTTCTCATGTTCAATTATTGAGGTATCAACAATCGATTAAAGTTGCCACTTTTTTATAAAGAGAAAACTTGAAGCATGCAAGCATGGGGATGTCATTAATGCACCCTGATCAATGGAATTTTGATAAATTTACATGCTTTGGGGACAAGATAACATCTCCACCCAGTCCAGGGTAAAACAGTAGGATGAAAAATAAAGGCGACAAAACATTGACCAATGACATCACACTTGCTTGCTTCAAGCTCTATTTTTGTAAGACTTCAATGGCTGACTAGGATATCTCTATAACTCTTTATAGCGTATAACTTCAGTAAAATTTTACCGGAATACTTACAACATGTTCCCTTTTATTATATCAAACATGCATTTGGTTCTGTACTATTCTTCTTTAAGTGGACTTTCCTTCTTAAAGTTTGAAAGACACAATTACTGCTATGAAACAAAGGAATGACATGATGATTCCTTAATCACGTGTGAAAGGTCACTGTGCACTAATTATGGCAAATGTTTGTATAATTTTATTTCGTTTGAGTGGCCTCTTCTTCTCACCTCAAACAGTTTCAATTTCGTCTCCTAACCTACTTACTTAAACCGCCCACAACTGTCTAAAACTCATGCACTCATTCCGACATCCCAGTTTATTGCTCCAGGGTGAGTATACAAGACCTCAATTGTAATCAAAATACCCTCGGTACAGAACATGTGTAATTTGAGCTTCGACAATTTTTGAACATGCTCTCAATCAAAGAGCTATGCCAATTAAGAATTTCTGTGGACTACTACAAAATTGTTGTTTGTTGTGAGAGGATCAGGCCCCGCCTTTCAAGAAAGTGATTAGGGCGAGTTGTACCCAAAGTGTACAACAGTACGACTGAATAGTGGAAGTTCCCGTGAAGGGATACTGTACGTGCAGCTGGAACAAACGCCCCCTTTCGTGTGCACGATAAAGTATTCGTATCGTGCTTTATGCTGTCCGAAACCTGCCAAAATGATGGTTTTGCAATGCCCGAAAGTTCCCAAATGCTTGAATATTCCCCATAGGTCACCATTATCTACAATTTTACCCGGAGTATACAACATTATTAATTGGCACAGCTTTTTGATTGGCGTCAAATTAAAAAAAAAAATGCAGAGTCTGAGTAGCTTATATTACACAGCATGAACAAAAAGTGTTCCTTTTGCACAGTGAGCCTTAAATGCTCACCAGGATACGACCTGAAGCAAAAATTCGGATTGTGTCTGAAAAATCATGAGTTTTAGACAACTATGGGAGGGATTAGAAGTAGGTAGGTTGGGAGAATCGGAACTGCCCTGGATGATGAACGCCTTTTAGCACTGGAAGGGATCATAGTATACAATAAAATTTTTAGGAAAGGAATATGCTCTCTGATGTTCTTCACTGTACAGCCCACCGAAACAATTAGAACCAGAATTTCTTATTCCGACTTGGTTCTGATGGGACATAAGTTTTACAAATCTAAATTTCTGCTCTGTGTTTCCAAAAGTGGTCCTTGCTGTTTCACATATTGTAATTTGCTAGTGCCAGTGACGTAGTCACGTGGAGGATTTTGGGGGTCAGAACCCCCCATGATCAACCTTTCAATGCAAAAAACGCCTAAAATAGCGGTTTTTTCTCCCTATCCTTAGACTTTTCCCTCATATCGTGCCCCAACCCCCCATGACACCAACCCCCATGACACAATCCTGGCTATGCGCCTGTGCTACCTAGTAGTGTTTGGCTTTACTTGAATGAGTGTGTGTGTGAGTGGGAGGGGGGATGATCATTTTCAGTCAAAAATTTGTTGTGTAAAAATCTTAAGTCAATAGGTGTGATCCCAAAAGGTTGGGGAGGGTGTGTCCTCGTGACCCCGGAATTGAGGTCTATGTGACGCAGTCCATAACGTCACAAATCAACTGAGCAATCGTTGCATATAAGCATCAACACCGTGTTCAAGCTTAACGAGGAGGGACAATACCTCAATTACAAAAGTTACTGTATGCAAAATCAGAGTAAGTGGACAATTCCACAACAAATATTGGGCCGGTAGGGACATGTGACCCCATCCTCGCAGGATAGGCACCCATGGTCACCAGTGGCGTAGCTAGGATATTTTCCAGAGGGGGTAAAGACATGAAATTTCCCCAAAGCTTTTCCCGGTCAGTGTCTATGTATTTCATATAAAATATGCAACTTACAAGTATAACAACATTACCATGTCATTATGTAATATTACGTGTGTTTTAATCTTAAAGTATAACATAGAGCAATTGGAAATAACAACTCTTCAGGCCATATATTTATTTTGGTCAACAATATCTGGTTTATTTGTATGAACTAACGCAGTGGCAAACGCAGGATTTCTCTGGAGGACGGGCATGCAGTTTGTTAAGTGATCGCCAGTCTGGGGGAGGGGTCTAAGGGGACGGGGACACCCTCCCCCTTTGAATTTTTTTGGAGTTTTTAAGGAGCCTAGATGCAAAATGGTGCAAGATTTTTTACTTTGACAGAAAAAGTGTTAAAAGTTGAATTGTGGTGGTTCATGAGGATACAACTGAAACTGTGTCTTTACATGAATTCTTATGTCATTTACTCTACCTTACGAAGTAAAAGGGCATCGATCGATATAGGCAAAAGGGGAACATTTTAGTTCGTGGTTTTTCTTGGCCACAAAACGTTATTCTGTCATACAGATCATCTAAGCGGAGCGCCACCATTAGTTGGCGCGAAGCGTAGAGAAAATTTCGAAAATGATGGTCGCAAATAGCATTTTCCAGACTTATACGAAGAATCTAGCTAGTCGTTATCTTCTTTTGTCTTTTGCAATAAAATACTCACTTCAAAATATGTTCGCAAACTGCAAAGTGATCAGAGAGTTAAGAGCTTTTTTTGTTTTTTGACCCCCAAAATGTAATTTTGCCCACAAGACTGATCGAAGCGACACCATTGGTTGCGGCGGGGCGTAGAGAAAATTTAGAAAAATTAAACCCCTCAGATGGCCAAAATTTTTGCATTTATGCTTGTAAAGATAATCTAAACATACAGTATTTATTTTAACCTTTTGTTTGCAATATGAAAAAAGTCAGGAACATGCTAAGTGATCAGAAAATTACCACAAAAAATGTACTATCACTATTAGGCCTATATACGTAATGGTCTTGATTCTTTCGGGAAAACTATACAAGGAATTGAAAATATGCTAATGCCTCTCTATTGCGACTCTTGGCTAAACTGGAAACTGGAAATAAGGCCGTGGTCGGCTCGACTTAAACCAATAGGTTGAAAACCGGGCCATAAAACTCTAACTAGGTAACCTACTTGGTTAAATTAAAGATCCGCTGAATTTATGAAATTGTCTGTGACTGATCGAATTCCCATCTGTTAATGATTTTACCCCTAACATCTCTTGCGTGATAAATGACAAGCTCCTTCTCACCGCACCTGAACACCCTCCGCTCCCCTGTCCCCGTCTTGTACGTCGACGTCTCTGCCAGCCAAGGAAGGAGTCTATAGGGTGGGCCCTCCCTCTTAAAAATTCTGAAAAAGGTAGGAGTTCTTATGCAATCGGTACCACCAGTGGGATAGAGAAGCTACCTTTTGAAGGAAAAAATTGAATTTGACAGAATTTGCCTATTTGTAGGAATTTAAAAAATTGGCATCACTGAGGGGCCTTGCAGGGACAATCCTTCCCCTTTGAAAATTAGTATGAAAAATTGGGTGTCCTTACATGCAATCTGGAGCCACATATGCCATCTTTTGAAGTAAAATCTGAGTTACTTAAGTAAGGCTACGTATTTTTAAGAAAAAAAAAATGGCATCCCTGAGGGGTCATGGCCCAATGCTTCCCCTTCGTAGGCCACAGATCACCTAATAAGTTCTAGCATAGGACAAGGTATTCATGGACCCGTTTATTGGTACACCCCTAGTGAGCAGAATGCCATTTTCCCAAACTAGCCTAGCCTCCAAGGATTGGGTTAAGTAACAAAATCTAAGTTTGCACATGGATTCCGTCCATTCTAATTTCCAGACTAACGTAATGTTCACGTTATGTCAATCGTAAGCCATGGATTGTTTCAACCCCATCCATCGTTATGCACACAGAGTAAAATCGGTATAGTTTAACCCCTTCCGCTACTAGCTTGTAGGACAATATAACCTCGGGGGTCTACGTTAGTGACTCGTCAGTTTTCACATCCTTTCACTGAATTCTTAAAGTGTACAACGCAGAGACTGTGTGAAAGGTGGTCATAACCTTAAAGGGCCAAACCTCTCACTCCAAACTACAATTCTGGTACGCCGGGGTACCAAAACTCTCAATTGGCTCAGCTCTTTGATTGGCAGCTGATTCAACCAATGAAGAGTACCTCAGCTTATATTACACAGCATGAACGGTACCGAGAGTGTTTTGATTACATAAATTGAGTTTTTCTATACTCACTCTGAAGCAATAAACTGAGATGGCATGGATGAGAGTGAATTTCAGACAATTGTGGGAGGGGCTTCAGTACGTAAGAAGGTTAGGAGAATTAATCCTGTTTGGGGTGAGAGAGCAAGGCCTTTAAGTTTGGGTTTACAACGTTTCACTGTAGTGATGATCAGCCGTTGTTCTTGAATAACAGCTTCCTGTGCTATGGGATGTACTGATCATAACACCCGCACCTTTACAAGATAGAGAACATTCAATCTGCTGCGCGGAGAGGACAGTTCTGTAGAACGCGAGTCGGGCCGGTTCATGCGACACTGACGTAACCTGGGTTAATTTGTTACATGAAAATACGAGTTATGTATAAAAAATGTCTCACAATTTCTTATTCTAACAAAATTTTTGAGAAATGGGAAAAGGGCATATCATTTCATCAAATTTCCCCACATTTTTTCCGGGGGGGGGGGGGCAACTTTCCCCCTGCCCCCCCCTCCCCCGTAGCTACACCACTGATGGTCACTACCTTCTAAATACTTTCGTGATATATCTGTGATAAGATCTGACAACATTCAAAATTTTCAAAACTATTTTCACGACGAAAGAAAAATCCTGAAGCTTCTGCTTATTGATATAAAGTACACATGTCACAGTGAACAGTCATCTTTAACTTACTCTGTCAATTTCGGCGTTCTGTCTCGATTTCCAGATAAATTCACAAACAGCTGTGATGAGTCCAACAACAAGACCAGCTAAAAGAACCAGGAAGATACCCCCGATATTTGATAAATCGAGTTCATTGGCATCTTCTTTGCTCTTTTGTTCTCGGACACATTTATCGGTTTTCCACCATTTATTTTTCATCTGGAGTAAAGTATCTTGCTCTTGCAGTTGAAGAATCACCTTGGTAACCTTGTCTCTAAGGTCGGAACCTAACAGACGGGAAAAATGTATAACAAGCGTTCTTTACTAACTTTAAATTTCAAAATAATGAGGGCGATGGACCGTGAATTGGACCAGAATACACTACACGTTTTTCAATTAAACATGTTCTGGAATGAAATTTTAAGTAATTACACAAGTTTGTTTAGCGTTGAAATATGTTTACAAAGTTTGGGCAAAGAGTGTTCAGAATCTTCCGATACGTTTAGCTGGAGTTTCGCGGTTTAGTGTAAAAGACCCTTAATGTGCACTTGGAGGGTAGTGGACACTCTCCATTAGAGCTCAGCTCACTCCGAGTGCATCCAGCGAGAGGATTAAAGACCCTTAATGCGCACTTTGGAGTAGTGGACACTGTCCATTAGAGCTCAGCTCAGCCCGAGTGCATCCAGGGAGAGGATTAAAGACCCTTAATGTGCACTTGGAGGGTAGTGGAACCCTCCATTAGAGCACAGCTCAGTCCGAGTGCATCCAGCGAGAGGATTAAAGACCCCTAATGGGCACTTGGAGGGTAGTGGACACTCTCCATTAGAGCTCAGCTCAGTCTGAGTGCTTCCAGCGAGAGAATTAAAGGCATATTCCGGTAACAAAATTCCCTGACTTTTAAAATGTGCGAAAAAAATTCTCTTTTAGGAGGTGAAAAATTCATCTCAATAGCATATAGCATTGAGAAGATACTTATTTTCAAAGGACTGCAATTTACTCCTGAAATAAAGTGCATTGTGTTAAACCTGTGACGTCATCACGGTACATTAATTTGACACTGCATTCAATCGTTATGATGTTGATGATGTTGCTGAGAATATTTAGCAACATTGTATGCCAACTCGATTACGTTGTAGGGTTATATGCTGAATCTACAGGAAATGAAATCACAACATTCCAACAGTATCAAGTTTCAAGGACAAAGTTTTCAACTATAAAGAAACCGAAAGTAATATAAGGCAACGTGTCCACATTATATACGGTAACACCTTGTTACATTGTTGAGAAGTGAAGGTATTTTTCATAAAAAATTTGCAATCTTAAAAATAAGATATCTTGAGTTAGGTAGAAGGTATTGCTACAGGGTTGGGAGGACATGGTTTGGAGTTATTGTTCCCTCCATAAAAGACCTCACTTAAAGCCACCAGAGTATGCCCCAACCCACAAGAGTGCATTAAAGGTTTAGAGTTGTAGGGAAAGGAGCCAGGCGCGGTTCTAGGGACATCATTTGGGGGAGGGGAGGGGAGGGGGACTAATTCACGTTTTACCCTGTAAGCCGAGCGCCACCATCGGTTGGCGCCTGGAAAGAAAATTTTTGCCCAAAAAGCTTCTCATATTGTAGGAAATGGCACTTGTCAGGCCTTGCTAAACGCATCCAGACATTCTTTATTTTGAGATCTCGTGCTACTGATAGTTTACATAAATCAATTTTCCAATTAAGGGGGGGGGCAGGCATTTTTTTTTGGGGGGGGGGGGCTAAAGCCTCCTATCCCCCATAGAACCACCCCTGCAAGGAGAGATCCCTGACACAACGTTGCTCATTCACGACCACATTTTGAAAGAAAAGAAATAAAATTTCTTTTGTAAATAACCACTGCATCTGCACAACCCTGCGTAAAATGGAGTAGCCCAAGAATAGTGGTGTTTATCCATTACCGAGAGTTTATGACGGATACCACATGGACACCTGATCGTTATCGGCCAATTGAAGTTGAGGATATTAAAAGTGTGAACGAAGTTTTATACCAGGAAACGGTTAGTATCTCGCTGATTTTACTTGCATGGGATTTTGTTAAGACGGAAAGTCCTTTTGCTGAGAGGAAAAGTACGTTCAAAACATTATTGATTTTATATATACTATACAATGTGGAAGGACACTTCAAGATATGAGGACAGTCGTGTCAAGTTCTTGCTGACCTTGAAGTCGGAAGTAGTGGATATAAAATCGCGGTGTGAAAGATTGTACTTTATTTTACACAAATTGATATATGGTTCTGAAAGAAGGCAGTTAGTTTTCTAATAAACATAGATAAAAGTGAAAGTAATGTGGGTGTGACCAGTAGCGACATCAAAGGACTGGGAGATTGGGAAATTTGTGTAAGAGTCAAAACTTTCCATCCGGTGCAACTAACAGTTGTGAATCAATAACACGTATCCTGAGACTTACGTTTTTCACACCAAAATAACATACGACCTCAAAACTTCCAGTGGCTCCTCCAGCTGAACCTAGCTACCGGTTACCACCGGAAAGAACTCGCGCTTCGCGAGAAAACCTTCTGTCCCCCAAATTTTCCTTTGACTCCAATTTTCCCCTACTGTTGAAGTCTTTGTCAAACCACTGGTGGTTTCAGTCATAGATAAAAGGACTAATATTGATGAGAAATTCTGGTAGTTTTGCGGGAGTATGAGACATATTCGTTTCGAATTATTATAGTAACCGACTATCTTTTACATATTAGCTCTACTGTATATCAATATCACTTACCTAGAGGCGTTCCAACCCCGTAGCCTCTAGAGTTAAGAAGGCCTCCAATCTGCGTCAAGTTATTGCAATGTTCTGAGATGGTATATTCCGCTGTTGTTGACTCCATTAAAAAGGCGTACTTTTTTGTTTGCAATACCCTTTGTATGCCCTCCGCATAATCAGCTGTGAAGACGTTAGGTTTCTCTCTCATATATTCCCACATTGTCTTATAAGTTTCAATTTTTGAGTTCTGTTAAACATGACGGAAAAAGAACATCATTAGCAAATAAAACATCATATTGAACATCCTTCAAGTTTTGCAATCACGCAATATGAGACGGGAGGGTTGGGGGGGGGGGGGAGGCGGGTTGATAATAAATCACGCAATATGGGGGTGGGGGAGTAATGCATACGAATGGTGTGAACAGGAATCTGTTAATTTCACCTCCCTGGTGTGAAGGTTTGGAACTGTGCCTTTTTGTAAATAATTCAAGAAAACATTCAAACTTTAACATGATTTTTGCAAAGTAAAGTGGCGTAGCTACTGGGAAAAGAGGCCTTTTCTAGAAAGCAGATCCCCTTCCGTCAGGTGCCCGCCGTTGAAAAGTTTAGAATGTATATTATTCCCTTAGATCTGCAAAGATTTCCGCAGAAATTGTATCTTCATGCAGGAAAGGTGGTTAGTGGTCCAAATCCCTCCCACCCCCCGCTCATAAAATCTTGGCTGCGATATTTCTAAGTTGCGCCTTACACTTAAAGTAATACTCAAATTACAATGAAGAGGGTCACACATGAAACAAAGTGATTTTCCCATGATCTCATGTATTTCAAATCCCACACAATTATCTTGTAACAATAGACCAGTTCGAAGTTTCTTCAAGAAGCTGTATTGCGCAATAGGTCAAAGGTTAACGGGTAACATTTTTACGTGTGTTTAAGCTGATGCGGGATGTAAACACACGTAAATCAGTATGCTATGCGCGGCCGGCTCAACGTTCTCATGTTTTGTTACCAGTTGACCTGAACAGAAAGGTCACTAACGCATGCGTAGATTTAAATTTCGAACTCGTTTATTAAAAGTATAGCAACGATGAATCGTGCTTTAGCACTCGGTCATTTGACATCGGTGCAAGTGACGCTCGAGTACTCAGCCTCGTGAATGTAGCGATAATATCATCTTTCCCCGGAAATGGATTATCCTGGGGTAATGCACAAACCCAGAGTCGTTCGGTACTGTTTATTCATACATTAATCAGACGCAACAATATTTTGATTGAAAAAGACGAAAAGTAAGAGGAAATTTCTTTTGTAAATAAACACATTTCTGTTAATCTGCGCAACCCATGTGAAATGGTGTGGCCTTAATGAGTGCAAGATGTAGTCATTATCATCAGTTTATTTCAAGATAACGAACGGTAATCTGAGCGTAACGGACCAATAGAAGTTAAGTATTATTATGAATGAACTTACTTTGAAGAAAGTTTCACTAGATCCGCCGCTTAGTGTTCCGTATTCTATATCTGTCTGTTTTGCTAAATCGTCTGCGTTTTGTATCGGAGATACCATTCTCTCAACAGTTAGGAAGGCCGCCAGGTTGGCGGTATATGACGATATCAAAATCAGGGAAAAGAACCACCAAAAACCACTCAGTACTCTAGTTGAAAACGCTCTGGGGTTGATTTCTGATCCCTGCTGCATCAACCCCCCAAACGAGAACCATAGACAGTTGAAGAAACTAAACTGATTCTCAACTTCATCGTATTCAGGGTTGCAGGGGTGGGAGTTGTACCACTCGTAGGGACTGAATCGGGCAAGAAGGAACAATGATAATGCAATGAGAAGATAGGCGATTACAACGTACAACCATACATCGAAGGCCAATGGATTAAGGAAGGAGAAGACACCGGGATTTTGCGGTTCTGGAACTCGATATAAGATGGTAATCCCCAGAAACATGAATGGTTTGGAAAAATCCACCACTTGCTCGCGATCATAGGTGATTGTTAAAGGTGCCACTGCTAAATCAGCTTTCTGTAGTGAATGAGGAAGAATGATGTAATGTTCAAAAAGATATTTGAAAGGACGTAGGTATACAACTTAAAGACATATTTTCATCATCCCAAACAGTTCCAATTCTCCCAACCTACTTACTTCTAGCCCCTCCCACATTTATCTAAAACTCATCTTTATCCAGACACAATCCTAGTTTATTGCTTCATGGCTTGTCCCAGTGGCCATACAAGTCCATAATGTGTAATCAAGACACTCTCAGTGCCCATGCTGTGTAATTTAGCTATGATGCATTGTTTGAATGTGATGCCAATCAAAGAGCTGTACCAATTGAGAGTCTTGATATATGTATACTGAAACTGTAGTTTAGGGTGACGAATGACTGCCTTTAAAGTACTGTAATGCATTCAGTTGCCCGCAGTGTGAACGTAGTTGTTTTCGTTTAGCTTATCGCTACGGCGGCTTAAAGCCAAGGTAACATTACAGAGATATCAGATCGGATTACTACTCGATTTTTGTGAGTTTTAGTTCAAATCTCCTCCATCCATTGTGGAAAAGAACCAAAAATTTGCCATATTTTGTAAATATATGATCGGTAGGAGATAACCACGGAAATGAAATGTAAACTATGTATTTCGTTACGTAACATCGACAAAGGAGTTCCCGCAAGGGAGGATCAAATGAAAACAAACAAACAAACAGATTTTATCGGACTATCCGATAAAAGCTGTCTGCGGATGTGACGTCACGGAAAAATTGGTTTAACTTAAAACTTCGTCGTCCTGCGATACAATTCATACATATACACACCATGACAAATTTTTCTTTCTTCTTTGTTTCTTTTCGACCAAAGGTGGAGGAGATATTAATTAAAACTCATAAAAATCGGTGCGAAATCCGACCCGATACCGCTGTAGTGTGACCTGGCCTTAAGGGTCGGCAGTCACAGAGGCGCCTGGTAGGTTATGCATTCCGTAGCGTTAGCGGGGTGGGGGCATTGGACCTGGTTCCCTCGCTACTCCATTTCATATTCAAATTTTACTTCCAAAGGTAGCATATGCGACACCAGATTGGGTGTATTGACACTTACGTTTCCAAAAAAAAAAAAAGCAAATGGGCGGGGGCAGGAGAAGGGCACATCCATGTCTTTGAAAATTCCCCCAGGTGGGCGATAACACTCAATATAATTTAGCACCTCCATAGTGAAATATTGCCTACTTCACTGAATTGAGTATTATAATTGTCATAAACAGTATTATACATGTCATAAATCGAACCTTAGAGAACAAAGATACATTTTATGATGCATCTTATTCGTGCGATGAAATTATGTTGAAATATAACTACAGATTATTTGTTAGTTATTGCTCAGAACAGTTGGTCAATTATCAGGTTGTAATCTACTTTAAGAGGAATATCCATGAGACTATTGTCATTTATTCACGCTTACACTCTTAAATCGTAACATTTAGAATATTGCAGTTAGAATCTAAAAGATTGGAGTTAGTGACCAATGGGACGGTCAATTTGTCACTAATTCCAAACGATTAGATATATTTTAAAACTTTTGGTCGGACTTATTTCACTTTTGAATAAAGTGAGTATCATGCGACTAAAATGATTTTGCGTTTTGGGGTATAATGTTTGAAGAGACTTAAACTGAGTCAAATATGATATATTTAGAAAACGTTCGGTAGATTTTTCGTCAGAGACCCGGACACTATAATAAAAAACATTAGCCCAAAAATTAAGATTTAGAATGATACTTCAAAATATCATAGGCAGGAAGTGAAATTTGTCCGGAAGATACTTGATAGAGTCACCCAACCCTATAGTTCAGTATTCTCATTCTAATAGAATGAATATTAATGTAGATAAGAAAATCACGTGATACGTTTGCTCGTTGGTAATAGTACTCGTAGCCCGTAGATAGGCTACTGAGATGTATGTCGGTAGTGATAAGTAGACTATCACCGTGTGCAACCAAGAAGCGGTTCAACAATATTTGATGCTTAAACACAACGAAAAATCATTACAAATTAAAAACAGTTAAAAGTAGCTGCAATCCCAACCACCTTGGTTCACACGTACCTTTTGCATTAGTTCACCTATTATACCGGACCATTCCCCGTTGCCAAGGTCAGAGCCATAAATTCTGGATTCAACCTCTCTTATTTCATAATTAAAGCCAATCCTTTCTGAGAGATGTTTTAATAGATCAATACAGAATCCTTCATATTTATCATTGTTGTTTTTAAATGGAACTCCATTTTCCACTTTCTTCAGCATAACGTATGGGTTTTCCTGGAAATTATATATAAAAACATAAAAAAGAAAAATGCAAAAAAATGCAACATGATCCTGACAAAAAAAGATAAAAATATTGGGTAAAATATCGTCAAATGTTTTTGTCCATATCTTCGTCACATGTTGATACAGGAAATCATTGGAACATCATCTAAAAATCTTTTTTCAAACCACGCTTATTTCTTACTTAGTTCGCTGTCAGGGATCTTCTACCAGAACATGTTTATGAACGTTAATATTACATTTTATAAGCAAGTTTATGGAAGGAACGATCGTTGTTCAGCTTCATTTGGTATATGTAATTTACATCTATAACTTAACGTTGTCTGGCTACAAGCCTAAATAACGAACGAAAATGGAAATAAGCAAAAAATCATTGCATGATTAGTCAGAGCCAATGATAATATGAACTAGCAAACAAATGTATATTTTTCATGTCTATATTTTGCCTTTTTAACATTCATCTAACTTCACTTAATTTTGTTCCACTTTCAATAGACCGTTGCAACAAATTAGTCCCTTTTTTCTGCCATTTAATACCCTATTCATGACATCACACTGGGTCATCTAGTACGTAGTACTTAATATTCTTTGGGCAATATACATTAACAGTTAATAACTCTCTTAAACCGGTACCTTTGATGTTTTTCTTTCCTTTTCTTTGTTTACATGATCTCTCATCCCATTCGCGTATTATTATTATTTGCTTTCGGCAGTCGGTCTCAGGTGAATAAGATATTCGCGACGGCAGTTAGAATATTACAGATAAAAGTGATGAGAACGTCTAGACGGTCAGAAACGATTAATTATTGCATCGCCAACAGTTCAGTGGCCGCTTAAAATGCTAAGTGCAATTTTCAACTTTTAGTGTGAATTACCAAATAAGGAATTTGTGTAGAACGACAGTCGGCAACACTGTGGTCACAAACAAATGTAAATGAAACTAGTAAAGGGTTTGAAAGATCCTTTTAGGAAATTGCAGGCAAACAAAAACGCGGACAATTTTCTCCTTATTATGTGACTCACGAAAAGTCAATCAAATCGACTAAGAAAGATTTTTTCTTTTCACAACTTCCCTTGATTGAAAAGTTTCTGGGCCTGGCAAATCAAGTTTGTTCGGATATTTGGTTAAATATCTTTATCATTATATTAATTTTGTCACTGCTGCTTAATCGACATTAATCAGAGCACAAATTTCCGCTTTTACATATGCATAACAGAATCCAAAATCATAGGAATGCATATGAGAGCTCAATTTGAATGCTGTCATTCTTCCCTCGGGAAAGTACAAACAAAGAGTTTTCAGGTTGAACTATTTTCGAAAGTTTCTCCACCTCGAACCCCACCTGTAGTGCACCTTGCTTGCACTTAAATAAATATCCTACCTCTGTGAATAACGTTCCACACATTCTACATCTCAGGTGGATCCTTCTCAAGAGGTAATATTCAAGGGATGGAATTAGTGATCTGGAGCGCAGTGTTTGGGTCTGTCTAAACAAGTAATTGAGTCGTGGTCTAAAAAGGGTGAAGACTGCAGATTTAGAACAACTCAAATTTTGATTAAAGAAAATTCTACAAAGAATGCAACACTTACCCGAATCGTAGCTACAATAAGAGTTCTGTTTAAGTAGGATGGATTACCACTGTATTTTGTTAAAGATGGTTCCAAAGTAAGGGATGGTTCAGTATAGGCAGACCAGAAACCTATCTGTGGGTAAATATAAGAAAGACCAGTAAACCTTTGATTGGATTCGACACTCCACACGGCCCAATATACATTTGCATGAATATTGCTGGTGTGGAGTGCATGCCAAAATTTCCAACCATTGCGATTTTCGAATTCATACAATGTATGACCCGAATCTAAGAATAGTCAAGTAAAATCACTTGATTATGAAGCTTTTTGTTAACCGTCTGACTAATCCATGCCTGATTTAATTTTGAAAGCGAATTGTTATATATTTCCAAATAGAAAACTTGCTTCACTTATAGGGAATAATTTCATCCAAACCATAAAACCCGTACATATAGAAGTTCTTAAATGTGCAAGATAAGTTACAAGGGAGGAATGAATTGCAGAGGGAAGAAATATTCTACATATGCATTTAGGAAATTATCGAGATGGAGGGGTTAAAGTGTTAAACTTCTAGTGGAGTTGCCACCCTTTTGGCCTTTACCCAACCCTTACGTTCGAGTTTAAAATAAAATTTACACTAAAAAGGAACACATCGTTCTGGGGTTAGGTTAACATTTATGACCTTTGATAAGTAGTTCTATAATAAAGTAAACTTTCTTTACTTATAACGAGTACCTGTTCCATATTCTCCTTGAAAAGCTCCGATACATAAATGGTAGGCCGAAACCGGTTCCAGTTTTCATCAAAGTCCATGGGGCCCGTCAATCCACGGTCATACTGGGTCTATCAAAACATTAAATTGTTGAATGCAAAACAGATTTACATTAATCTTGACTGAACAAATGTATGCTTTTTAAGAAAGATAATTTTCTCCTCTGGATTTGTAATTAGTTACACGATTCTACCATTTTCCATTTAAATTATGGTATAGGTTTCTCATTATCTGTATGTAATATTAATAATTAGATAACATATATCGCCCAAAAATGAGCTCCCTGCACTGGTATTACCATCAGCACCACCAGAGCGATTTCTTGTTAGTATAATTAAAAATCACCATATATAGGTCTCCATATTAATAACATGATATCGTTAGTTGGTTAGTTAGTTAGATGGGGTTTCCAACCAATTGGCTCAAGTCGAGCCGGCCACGGCCTTTTTCCACTTGTGACTCAGTGGCTTGTTTCCCTTACTCATGTGCTTACGCTGAGCACCAAGCACGATGGCAATAGGTTCCGTTTTAAAGTCTTCATGTTACGTCTGTCCGTGATTACTTTTATTATCATCATTTATCGTCGTCATCATCATCGTCATCTGCATCATCGGACGTCCTTATCATCGTCATCATCGTAATCGGCCATTGTCGTAATCATAGTCATGGTCATCGCCGTTTTCATTATCATCATCGTCATTGTCCATCTTCATTTTCATCATCAATGTCAACATCATGCTGGGGTGATAGTCGTCGCGGCCGTCACTCGTTGTGGTCGTTGCCGTCATCATCACCATAATCATAACATACATTAAATATAGTGTAGTCAGTTAGATGAGATTCTACGACTCAGTTTGTAACCATATTGTGTAAAACAACACAAAAACTTCTTATCCATAACTGTCATAAATCTGATCTTTGTATCGTCAGCCTTGCTCCTTTTGTGGTCAGTTACCTTCAAGACCATTACAGGTCCAATCGTCAGTGACATCGAAACATCATTTTATGAATTAAATATTATGCACTCCTTGTATGAGTATGCACCACTTGATAAAATCGTCGACTTTATATGAATGAGCTCATACTCAAGACGCACAAACTACTTGCAACCCCAAGTCCACTAATCATCAATACCACGAACTCTTAAGAATGTTTTTTTTCTCTGGGAGGGGCTTGTTTGATAACGAACTTGCAATGTTATGCGACTCTCGTTATTTCGTGTGAACACATGTCGGGTCTAAGCACTACAACTAAATCATATATGAAAAAATGCGATTGGAAAAAATACTCTAGCATTAAATAAAACACTTAAATTGAAAAGCATTATACATATACCGTCAGTATCTCCTGAATCAGTTCTGCTCCCCTATTCCACCGACTGCGATGGTCCTTACAACTCAAATCTTGCGGTAAGCTGAAATATTCCATTGTTTTGAGACCGTTAACGACCACGTGAACAGCATCTATCATTAAACAGGACTCCGACTGAAAGAGAGGTTGACGTAAAAATTGATGAGTTTATTTAACAGGAATACAAACAAATACGACAAATGCAAAGTTGACCTATAGCAAATAGTGAGTATGGAGTTAAGAACCTACGAAATTTGCTTAAGATGGGCACATTTTGACAGATAAGTTAGTCTAAACGGGGCACGTTTTTGGTTAATAGCATTCTGTTTTGAACACGTAATCGCCTTTATGCGGTGTAAATTTGAAAGTGTTGCCGCCGAGTGGATAAAGGCATTTGAAGAAATAAAGCTTATAGCAACCGGAATGTCTGGGGTTCCTGTTCGGGTCAAGGCAAGATGGGATTTTCATCCAATAGCAATCTACGGTATTCCCATGTGAACTAGCCTTTTAAAAGATACCGAATTTGACTTCATCGTTGAGTTCGTTGCCACCCTCGTGGAAGATGCAATTCATAAGCAACGACGTGCTCTTTCATTTGTGTTCACTAAGTGTCGTAATAGCCACTGCCTCACAAAGCTCGATTGTTAATACCATAAAGTGGCTAGAATTTAACTAATCTTAAAATATTGTTGTGCTAGTTAAAAGTTCACATCTCCAAAAGTTCGTTTGTTGCAAATACAAATTGTTTGTTTCAAAAAGTTCATTGACTGTTCACTCCAAACCCCCCACTCTAATCAAAACGAGTTCACTTTCTTGAAACCCTGGATTGGCCCATTTCACAGGGAATAGTATTAAACATTCCCAGCCAGGGTGGTTACATTAATGTCAATGGGCATATCTACTCGTTAATTTTATCTCAAATCAATCTTTTCGACAGTCAAAAGATGATAAGAATCATTGCGGGCGACCTTTTAAAGAGATTGGGCAGTTGCAATGGGGTACCTGATAATTAGAAAATGAGCAGTGCCCAAAAAATTTGAGTGTTTTACTGCAATTTTTAATGTAACCGATTGACTACATAGGTACATTTGAATAATTAAAAAACTGAAAAGAAATAAAATATCTTCCAATTAAATTCCTACCATGCAAAACAAATACGAGGGGATGGGGTGGGGGGTGGGCTTTGCCTTTTTGCGATGAATTGAAAGGAAATGATACTCCAGTCGGATGTTAATGTGTGTGGCAAGGTATGGTAAAACATACGTATATTTTAAAAATAATCTAAGAAAGAGAAATTTTCTAGCATGAGCGGATCCGGTGAGCCACTTTTTTGGACCACAGTCTCTTTTTCCACATCAACAAAAACAAAATATGAGAAAGTAGCACAATTTTAGTTCAGGAGAATATTTAAGGGGTTCTCAGCTCCATTTCGGAATGTCCGTATCCGCCTTTGTCTGAGGTGGGCACCATGGTTTTAATCCCTTTTATAGGAGAGAGTAAATAAAAGAATCGGCGTCTAGAATATTTAACAAAATCAACATATTTTTTACAAAAATAATCAGCAATCATTGACTTACTTTTATTTTTCTTACCCATGTTGTTAGTTATTTTTAAATAGTCTTGCAGAAAAAAATAAATGGGATGAAATGAAATGAAAATGAAGCTAAGGGGCATTACCTTAAGGAGTCAAGGTTGTACAGATATCTTGTAGGCTAATGTACCTTTCCACATGGTAAGAACTCTTGACAATTTAACCACGTGACCCTGTAATAATTACATTTTCTGTCAAAAGTCTTTATTATTGTAATCTCTGCTCCATTGAACATGTCAAACGCGATGCACAGAGAAGAGGCCTCATCGGAATGTTAAAACAATCAGAAATGTGGCGAACGATTACATTGCTGAAACTTCGGCCTCCCTTAGTTGATCTAAATTACAAACACATCCGAAAGAGGCCCGACGTGGAAGAGATTATTCGCATTTTGACTTTAAAAAAAGATGCTAAAGTTTAAGTGTTAAGTTGAAAACAAGTTGTAAGGCGGCGATGTAATCATCGGTGGTCATCAAGAACTAATTAATTTTAAAAGAATAATTGTGGATTTAAAAACACAATTGATCCGTGTATTGTTTATCTTGGCAGTTTGATGGAAGGTACAGGTGGTTGGTGGACGCGAAAGCGGATACAAAGTTTGCTAGCAATGATCTTCAGTGGCCTAAGGGAAGTGAAATGTGGTCATTTTCCATCTAAATGACACTATAGAGAAAAGATATGACATGACGTAATGGGAGAATTGAAGGCATAGATATGAGCTACTTAGAGGTCAGGTCTCCCAAAAGTTATTTTGAAAAAAAAAACAGTTAAATATCACAATTTTCTTCTTACTGCTCCCTAAAATACCTTCCATCATATTTTATAACTTCAGTATTGCATATTCAATGTAAAACAAGCAGTTACTTCTAGTATATTTTACATTTGAAGAGAAAAATTTTCATATGACTTTCGACAGCCAATCACGAAACAGAACAATCTACACTACTTCAAGTTCAGGGGACTAGGCTGCTCTTGCCCTTTAACTGAAGTTTTGCCGCTCAGTTTCTAACCAATGGGAGTAGGTTACAAGTTTGGGTCTTTGGTATGACCCGGCCAGCAGAACTTTTCATTGTTCGTTGGGATAACAGTCTTTCAGTACCGCATTAAAAACCATTTCAAGTTACCTCTAACTTAATTAAAGGTCAATGAAGAAGTCTGACGTCATCATTTGTAGCACTAATCGTACGAATTAACAGAGAGAAAATTTCTGTAAAAAAGTTCCAGTTTTTCAAAATGGATTTTTACCAGTCCTGTGCCCGCACAGCCCTTCAAGTTTTGCATGACTTCATGACAAACTCTGACAAAATGATAGGTCAATACAACCTTCTCATATCCTGTTCGTTGGGTAAAGGACTGACTGTTTGTCACAGGTTACATATTGGGAATTATTTGCAAAGTGACATTCTTCTTGACGAGTGTGACAAATAGACCAGTCTTGCCTTAAAAGCAACAGTGGCATTCTATCCGGTATTCTCGACATGATAACCAAAGGAAACAGAAAAATTTCTTGAAAATTATGAGAGAAGATAAAATTTGAAAATCCATTTCGAATTGGAACTTGTTATAGAGCCATAATCCTCTCACCCCCAACAGTTGTAAAGGCATATTTTCATCATCCCAAACAGTTCCAATTCTCCCAACCTACTTACTTCTAGCCCCTCCCACATTTATCTAAAACTCATCTTTATCCAGACACAATCCTATTTTATTGCTTCATGGCTTGTCTCAGTGGGCATACAAGTCCATAATGTGTAATCAAGACACTCTCAGTGCCCATGCTGTGTAATTCAGCTATGATGCATTGTTTGAATGTGATGCCAATCAAAGAGCTGTACCAATTGATAGTTTTGATATATGTATACTGAAACTCTAGTTTGGGGTGACGAATGACTGCCTTTAATTCTCCTAACCTACTTACTGAAGCGCCTTCCACAACCACTGTCTAAAATTCATCCTCCTCATCAAGACACAATCTCAGTTCAGGAGTGAGTGATCAAGATTCAATGTGTAACAAAAACATTATAAGTACAGTGCATGTTGTGTAATATGATTCACAGTACTATGCATATTTGGAACTTGCTGTCAATCAACGAGATGTGCCAATTGAGAAATTCTGTAGACTACGACAAAAATTGTACCTTGGGTGAGAAGTTAACGCCACGCCTTTGCCAGAGATATATGAAAGTTACAGTTTATTTTACTTTCTTTCATAATTTGGATTGAAACCCATCGGTCCTGTCATGAAAGATTTGGCAGCTGAGCAATTTTAAATGACAAAAATATACAGGCGCGGATCCAAGGGGCACTTTTACCGTCTCAGCCCCCCTTTTTGCAACATCAGCAATAAAAGACACGGAGAATTAATTAGCAATGCAACTCCCTCACACCACTGCTTTCTCTTAAGTCAGCATCTTTTTGGAATGTCTGGATCCGCGCCTGATACAGATCAGGCGCGGATCTATATCTTATAGATGTATAATTTTGAAGTAGAAAGCAGATCATACCATCATAACACTGTCATTGTTTACTCTATGCCATTCTTTGAGAATCCTCTTATAGTAAGGACTTGAACGATTGGTTAGGTGTAGAATCGTCATATTGACGTCATCACCAGAGTAATTTTCGTACACGGGCAAATGAATATCCTGAATAAAAAAACAAAATCGTTGAAATATTATGAAACATACATATCCTTATGGTGCATTAAAGAAAAATTGAGATTTGTTTTGATGTCATAAAAATCAATCAATCAAACATTGAGTTGCATAGCTACCAAAAAATGTTACAATATCACGGTCTAATGCAGGGATTGGACACTGTACAGAGAAGGCCGTCTTGCATTGCATATAAACATGGTTTTTTTATCCGACAAATATTACAAAGTAAAGTAAAAAACACAATAATTAACGTTGCAATTCTTTCCACTCTAAAGATCCCTTCAGTGTCTACATATTTTGTTAAACAATCAGTTTAGAATAGGAAATCAACATGATAGGACAAAAACTTCTTCCTCTTCGTCAAACTCTGATTGTTTCTTTAAGGATATAAACATACAAAGTATAAATAAACTTGAATTTCATATTACATTATCGCATTTGAGGTGATCAAAATATGAAGACTAACGTTCATATCCAAAACTGTGAATGGGTGGGGATTAAAAGGGTTTATCATTTGTCTAAGTTATGAAAAATAATTTTAATAAAAAGAAAATTGGAAAGTTTTTATTTCTTTAAGTTCTTCCAAAGTAAGGTTTTGTGGTCCTGACACTCATCTTTAGGTTGTCTTCACTTTATTTATAATGTTGTCGGAATATTACTGCATATATAAAACTGCGCTATAACTAGAAAGCCACATCAGTCCCCTCTAATGAAACGAACACGCAGATTCAGGATAATTTGCCAGCATAAAACCTCAAAATTGCTATGGGAATCGAATTGCAAGTTTATCTTCGATCACCATCTCTTGTTAAATAGAAGACTCAATTTTTTGAATCCCTGAAACTCACATTTTTCATATGGCTGTTTGAAGAATTTTTGAAACCCGAACCTGATTTACAAGGTCACAAGTCCTCTGAGAGAAGTCGGGAGATGAGATCTTAAATTTATTTTAGAAAATTTGTAATTAAATTCATACAGGTTAGATTTATTACTCGACCTTTCGTAAACAAACATCATCCCGATGGAAAACACAGGTACTCGGGCATGGTATCTCAAATTTTGCACCGTTTTGTAAATTCCACGAGATGACATTATCATTTTGTCTTATTTACCTATAAAGCCAACTGTTGGTCATGTAACAAGATTGAGTGTATTGGGGGCCAGAAAGCTCCTAAATTTTGTGATTATTTTCCGACCTTGTTCATTCTCGAGAAATTTTGCACTTTGATCTCTGGTGATCCAAAAACTTCGATGTTGGGAATTCTTAGAATTTCGCTTTTTCACCTCTAGTGAACCTAAGAGACAAACTTGGAGATTCTTCCACAATTTTCGCTTTGACATCTGGTAACTACAGTTGGTCATTTGGGTAATCCTTGGGAAGTTTGCGTTTTGATCTCTGGTAACCCCAAGATGACGTTTCTGAGAATGTGAAATCCTGCATTTTCTTATGAACCCAGATGGACAGTATTTGACCTCTAGCAACCTGATATGATCTCTGATCTCAACCAAAGAAGCAAAAAAGCAATAAGCTTGTTCCCCTTATGGCGTTGTTTACAAGTCGTTAAGAGATTTCAATAGTTAACCTCTGGTGACTACAGTTGACGTTAAACCTCCACTTAAAATTAGGGTTCTTCAGTTCTAAATGCCAGCTATGGAAACTGTCTATTACTCCTTTTTTTGAGATATCGTTTTTACAAGCAATTTGCAAAGTTTTTGCAGTTTTATCTTCAGGACCTCAGATTACATCGGTCTCCACCAAAAACGATATGGTTCTTCCTCTCAATATAACAAGTTTATACACCAAATGTGAAACGTATTAGAAATTGCTCTCTCCGGATATCATGCTTACAAGCCAGTTTCCAAAATGAAACAGTTTTTACCGCTGGTGACCTCAAATGACATTTAACCTTTATCAGAACAAAAGTCTTTTTCCTTTCCACATGACATATTAATATACCAAACATGAAAAGTATCTGTCACTGATATCTTGAGAAATAGGTTTTTACCAGACACTTTCAAGTTTTCCCATTTTACATCTGACGACATCAGTTGTAACGATCTTAGATTTCCACCAAAAACAGTACGGTAAAGTTCTTCCTTTTAGCAAGACGAATCTACTGGTATAATACAAAGTGGAAAAAAAACTGCTGTTTGAGACAATTTGAGACACGTCGTACCGGCTCGGTTAACAAGGTTTTTGATCTTCCACCTCTGGTGACCTTATTTGACCCTTCACCACCATAAAACAATAGGGTTCTTCCTCTAAACATGAAAAATCAATATACCAAAGTCCGACCTTCCTACTTGAAGGTATCGTGTTAACAGGCAGTGCCGCAAACAACACATACGTACTCTAGAGAAAATTGTCCTAAGAAAAATAAAACCAAACACATATACGGCATTCCAACACATAGATTCCCTTCCTGCCTTTTGTCAAACTCTCAATAAATAAAACAGAAATGGGAAAAAGCAAAGCGTGGACCTCTTATTTTTTAAGTCATTAATCATTTGCATGTACTCCTTTAATCATGTATAACAGATCCCTGTGAAGCTATTGATATCCACTGTCAAGAAACAAAAAGCACCATTTGATGGATGGACAAACAGACAGACATGCAATTAGAAAAACGGACATTTAGACAGACAGATAGACGTACAAAAAGATAGAGAGATACACAGAGAGATAGACAGACTGACAGACAGACCTGAGAGAGAAAGAGGGGTAGCAGTCAGAGCTAGGGAAAAAAGGACAGGCAGAAATGTATGAGCACAAGCTGAGTTGGGGACGCCGGAAGGAAACTATAGACAGGCAAACAGTAGGCAAAAAAGTCGAAAAATATGCAATGTAACCGTCATCACGTTTTTCGCAAAGTGATAATACAGTACTTACTGTAGATAGGAAGAGGTAGCGATAGTATGCCCTCAACATTTGAAGTTCTAACATCTGAAAATGTAAAAAAGTGTAAAAATGACGTCACACTTTCGAACATAGCTTTCATATTTTTAGGCTTAACAGAAAGATACGGGGTTTGGGTGAATAACGAGTGGAGGAGTAATTTCTGTTAAAGCTATATCTGACGTCATATCTACGTCAGGAAATACTCCATGACCAGGAGTTATGGCGAATGGACAGCACCTATAACGAATGCAAGTACAGTGCTTGATTTGAAAGGTAACAAGACGAGGTAACACTGCTCCGAACTCGGATCGGATTCAGATCAGATTTTTCGAATTTGCTAAAATCTGCTGAATTTCTGGTCGGAAAGAGCCCAAAAAATGCCAATCAAAGTAAATATATCATTTGCATCTGATATCTATGAAAATAAAATGCCAGCTTTTTCGTGACGTCACATCAACACACATTTTATCATTCAGCGACGTACCGTAGTTCGATAAAATTTGTCTTTCAATGTGACGTCACTAAATAATTTGAATAAATATTATAGTCGTAGTCCTGAATTACAACTTATATATTCACACATGTTGGCAAATTTTTGGCTCTTTCCTACCAGACATTGAGAAGACTCTAACAACAAGACGAACGTCTAGACGAGTTGCGGTGCCGACAAACCAAGTCGCCTTGTACTTTAAAGGTGATTTTATATTTTAGCGGGACAAAAATACCATTCCAAAATACTTGTATTGTGTTTTGCCTAATAGCAGCTAAGTTAAGTTCAACACTTCTAATCCAGGAACATTGTTCATTCACTTTAGAAATGTGGTTGAGGTGGAACGTGTAACACACCAAAGAAATACTTGATTGCCGGTATAATGAGGTTTGCTCATTTTGAACTCATATTTGACAGTAAATCAGGAAAAGATGATACAACAGTTGATTTAGAACTGTAGAAAGAGCAAAACGTCACATCAGATATCATTCCAAACGTCCTTTACAAGCTGCTGCTTGTGCATTCAATATAAGGTATCCCTAATGTCCCGGCTCCTTAGTAGCTCCTTGTACAGCATGGGGGTTTCTGATAAAAGATGGTAAAGCGCCAAAGGCTCAAGACAGACCATTCGACCAAACAGACGTTAGTCAAAATTGTATTTTAAGTAGTGCAGTTAATAAGGGAAAACATGCCATTTGTTTAGCTGTTTAGTGAATACAGGTGGAGTACACTGTTATGACGTAATGTTGGAAACGATAATGAGTCTGTATATACATGACAGTAACGTTGTAGTCACTTGGTTGAAGATGGATTTATGTTAATGAACAAAAGGAAAAAATTCAAATGTTGAACATAGAGAATTTTTAAAGATTAATGGTTTTTAAAAAGTTCTGTACGCTCCGCACCAAGTTTACTCTCAACTTTCCTAATAAAAAATTGTTGTAAGTAACATGTAATAACAAGTTAACGAGAATCAAAAGAAATGTCGATATCTCAGATTTACCATAATCTTTACAAATGATGAAATAAAATAAAAAAAAAAATATAAAACAGCAAAGTAAAATTCCTTTGTCAGCGTTACTTACACCTACATTCTCTCAACATAAAAAAAAAATATGTTACTATGATGATATTTCACTCTAGCCTTACTGTAGGCCTATTGTCACTGTTTCTCCAATTTATATTAATCCCGCACACATACGTCACTACTAACCCTTCGCCAGTAACTTCTTAGTTCAGTAATGTATAGACACTTGAACGACGTTGACCTCCACAAATCAGAGAACCGAATCAATCACTTACAAATCATAAAAGATAAATTGCAACATCTATACGTCCCTTCATGAAACCCGAATACCAAAATTATCGATGTCCCTAGTTTATAACTATTAGCGGCGATTCGTCTGTCATCACATCATTAAACAGTCTCGCTTCTTCCTACACTCTATATCAAGAACTTGTTGTCGCCTTTCTGACAGTGACTTCTTACTACGGAACAAAACTGTTGCCATTGCACTATATCAAAATTGTTTTAATAATTTCCATGCATTTCTTTTTCTAATAAAAATAATAGTATAGCAAGTTTATGTATGGCCACGACTCGCAACTGATCAAACGATAACATAAAATATGTAAAAGCAATAAGAAAGCCAGGTCTATGAATAAGACTGCACTGTCCAGTAAAAAACTCCGTAAAAGACAAATTTCATCATTCCAACCACCCATATGCAATAGCTCAACAAATCACTTTCAAAGAAAAAACGGACTTCATGAAAAATAAACGTTTCGCTGATAACACCACAGCCAGTGACATAACAAATAAGAGCATAACTAGCTTATAAATAAGTGTCTTGCTACTTTACCATTTACGAAATGAACCACCTGGCTAAACATTTACAATTGCGAATTTTCTTGTACCTGTTCAAAACTTCGTTGTGTAAGCTTACAATCTAACCCTCTACAAACGGTCCAAATTTAATGTCTACGTTCGTTTAACATAAATATAAAAAAAATGATAAGGCAATCATTTTTAATTGTTTTACAGTGACGTAAATCCCGGAGAAGGCAAGGGATGTCTTTGCTTCCTCAAGTAAAAAAAGGAAAGCCAAACTGTCATATGTCTCCCTCAAAATTTAAAATAACCATTTCAAAATCAACACATTTTTGACAAGAGGTGAACTATCCATGGCCTTTAAAAAGACCAAATCAGTTGGTTTTCAAGGGCTTCTCCCCCAACAGAAGACCCAAAGCAGTCCCTGAATGATTGTGCAAAACCTTCATTCATGCAGACCTCTTCCCAATATCTCAAACAGATCACCGCCCAGCGTAATAAAAAAAGGTTGCTCTCATCACATACAAATATAAAACGAGATATGAATGAACATGTTAAAACCCTACCGTGACTACTCTTTACATTAAACTATGTGTTCATGTTAACACTTCTTCATCTTATGATGTGCTCTCCTCCCTAAATGTATAAATATCCCCAAGAACACTCCCTCTGAATTTGGTTTTTTAAGCATTCTTCTTTAGTGGAGCTTCTGAGCAATGGCAATTGGTTGTGTAAATATGTGGAGGGGTACATAATGAACTTACAATGACTTGTCTTAAATAAAGATGATCATCTTCCCTGTAACCAAAAATGCCAAACACCGAAAAAAAAAATTACCACCCACAACAACGAAAAAATAAAATGTACATGTAGATCTTTCGGAACGTATAAATAATACATCACGATCGTCATGTTCCCTACTTTCCCCATCATCACACCTCTGACTCTTTTCATATCCACTAGATCCTTTTTTTTTTGCTTGATCCCAACGCTGACATCATCATTTTCTCCTTCATAACTTTTATCTTGAAATTCACCCCCATACTTTCTCTTTTTTTGCCAACCTTTCCTTTCTACAAAAAAAAAAAAAAATCTTTGAACGGCCCTTCTTGGGCATTGTTATATTCTCCACATAATTTTAAACTTTAAAATAACAAATTTACCATAACCAGACACCTTAATATAACACAAATATTAATACGAGCCATCTCATACAAATAATATTTACCTACCAATAACAATGTTTCCCTCCAACAGAAACTTACTTTATGAAAAAACAGTGAACAAAACTCCTCTAAACTATCAAACTTTTTACTCCACAGCAACCTCGACCATGTCACTTGAAAAGAATAAATCTCCACAAAGAAATCCTCATATAAATACTCAAAATTCATTAAACACCTCGATGAATTAAAAAACAACCAAAATGATGGCGCTGTGTTAAATTAAACAACATATTATTCCCCAGAGTACACACGGACCTGGTTTTTCCGCAAGATTGTTACTAAAAATAGAACACGTTTGCCAATTTTACGTGAAAAAAATCCCAATTTTACACTCTCACGAAAATCATATTTCCACCAAAACTTAAAAACACGAAAGAGAAGTACCATCCCTACAAATTGCACTAAACCGTATTTCGATACCACAAAGCATCTAGAAGGAGATAGAAATAAAGTGCCGGAAAAGTCAGAAATTGATATCGCGATAGTAACTGCATTAGTTGCGGTTGCCTGCAAGGCAGGCACCGCAACTAAAAACCAGAAAGAGCGGATCGGAATGCGATCCCTGTTTGTTGAATTTGTTGTGACCTCGGCTCAAAGCTTATTGCCTAGTGTTCCAGAAAGAGAAGATCCAATGCACTCTTTATCGTTCATTTTTATGCTCTTTCGTTTTCTGAAACCCATTCGTACAAAGTTGTAATTGGTTCCGACGTATTTCTATTTAGACTATCAAATGACTAAAACGTTTCAATTTAAAAGTTTCACCCTAAACATCTAAAACGAGAAAGGTAAAGGGTTTAGCGATACCTTGTCGATCTTGGGAACACTTGGAAAATTCATTTTTGACTTCTGATGACTCCGAGATGATGAGCTTGGAAATTCTTGAAAAATTTTACTTTTTGATCTCTAGTGAGACCGGAAGGAAACCTTGGGAATTCTTGAGAAAAATTGCCTTTTGACATTTTTGGCTTAATTTTTTTTGGAAGGTACCTCTCATGACCTTTGTCCCCCACAAAAACTATAAGGTTTTCCCTCTCAACATGATAAATCTATACATTAAATATGACAAGTTTGGTTTTTGCTATCTTAAGTTGTCTTGGTTACAACCTCTTTAACCCTTTAGCAAAGAAAGGTACTGGAAGGAACAAAATTTTCCTGGTGTGGGGGAGCTTTTTCAGGGGGGAATGTGTAAAAATGTTTTGAGCAAACTTCAACCGTCTAGTGGATTCAAACACTAGAAATTAAAAGCAAAATACAAGGTTTTGTAACCTCAAATGACCTTTGACATTCAAAAACAGCAATATGGCCTATTTTGAAAACGGCAAACGTATGTACTAATTATGAAAACTGTCGGTCATTGCTATCTTGAGACATCGTGTTTACAAATAATTCTGGAGGTGTTCACAGTTTTACTGCTGGTGACCACAAATGACCTATAACCTCTATCAGAAACAATAGCATTTATTTATCTGAGCTTCAGTAGTCCATTAATGTTAAAAGTGTCAGTCTTTATAACCTTCAGATATCCTATTTACAAGGTTTTCCTTTACTGACCTATGGTGAACTCAAATGATCTTTGATCCCTGCCAAAACAAAAGGGGTTCTCCCTCTTAACATGAAAAAATATGTACCAAATATGGAAGGTAGTAGTCGTTCGTAAGTTGATATATCGTATTTACAAGCAAAGTTTTACAAACACAGAGGCATAACCCTCCCCCATCACGTCCACATACACGACATCACCATCGCATAGATTCCCTCCCAAAGCATAAAAACTTGGTGACACTATATAACACACTGGTGTTGGTGTGTCGTTAAACCCCATCTAACTAACTAACTAACCCAAAGCATAAATAAAGGAAGGGAGTGTGCAATATTTATGTTACTAATGGTATAAATATGCACAATGATAACTAAATACTCATACCGTACCTTATCAATTAATTTAATGCATATATCTCTATGACAGTCCACAATTACATTCTTCTGTCCATCATCTTTGAGCCCCTTCAGGACACTCTTTAAATTTTTACCGATCGGGAAGAATTTTATCTCGATGTCCCCCGTCACAGACAACGGTAGAATTTCTTTGATTCGACCCAATCCTGAAAAAATAAATGTGATTTAAAGAGGGTACATAAGGTTGATTTATGATATCCACAAATTTTTCCAGAGCTTTTAAGTTTCCTTCACGTACTAATGACAATTGCTGAAACATAGAAAGTCCCACATCGTACATACGGATAACTGCAGAAATTTACGATTCATTTCGGTTTTCAAAAGTTTCAAAAGACCAGACACGGCACTTTCAAAAACTATACGGAAGAGGCTACAAAACGGGGTACAAACAATTCAATTAAGTTTTTTTGTTTATAACGTAACTTTTAATGCTAATTGTTAGCTATGCCACGTATTAGTACCCTTCAACACCCTCGTTAAGATATTGATATCAATTCAATATGCCTCTGTAATGATCAGGTTGCACCAACCTACTCAATTGAGCTCTAAACAAGTTTAAGTATGTTCAGGAGAGTTCAACATAGATTTTATTATCGCGTAGTTTTGTGATGAAGGGCTCTCCCCGGTATATCGTCAGATCATACCTTACCAACGGCGAGATTACCTTCTCCGCCTTTTCAACAAGATCACTCGCCAACTACTACAATTTGTGTCACATGATAACCCTCTGAAAGGTCAGTTCGGTATACCGTCAAATAGTAGATAAGCAGCAGCGCGATTACAGAGTCCTAGTTTTCAACAACTTCAAAAAACTAGTGCAACAATCTGTGTCGGGAGATAACCCTTTGCAGATAAACAACATGAAATTTATTTTACCAAATTTTATATTTTGATAGGCTTAATTGAGAGAAAGGGGGTGAGCTGCGTAAACCTATGGACGCTTTTGTTATTGAAATTCAGCTTACTATGTGCCTGTTACCAAGAAGCGTCCAAGTTTAAGCTCCACGATATATTTACAATTTAACAGCACTTGGACCACACGAAAAGTAAAACAACATTTATGGTGAAATTCAAGCACAATTCTGGTCATCTGTAGCCACATTTGGTCATACAAGACTCAAACTGTATGTTCGGTTACCACTTGACCCATTTTGGGTCAAATTGACAGATTATGCAGTGTTATTCATCTCATTTTTATTTTTCAAACAAATTTAGAGAAATGACATTACGAAATTACATCGTATTTGAAATAAACAGTTCTCCGATATGCAATTTTGGACGAAATTTTGATAGTTCATCTGTCAAATTCTAATAAATTCGATACATAGATTTAATTTATTAACAATAGTAACCAAAACTTTAGAAAACGGTAAAAATTCTATTTTAGTAATAACGAGAACGAATCCCCCGAGATCGCCAGCTTCTCCTCAATATTTTTTCTGCATGAATCTGAAGGATATTTGATTCTAACTTTGCTACGATTTTTTCTGTGACCCTGTGGGAAAAGGAATTTTTTCGCAGCTTAAATTAGTCAGCCATCAAGATTTATTTTTAATGGGTCATTTGTGTGCAAAGTCTTATGTTAATCTATCAAATAGTTGATACTGTATTTTACCGGTATGAAGAAGAGGTGTCCCATGTGATGTCTTTGGACGGTACACGACTGAAGTCAACATTGTATCGATAAACACGTTTCATTTGCGTCATCACGTGCAAGCACCATTTGAATATGCATGTATTGAACAGAGCCGGTTACAGCAGGTGTGGGTCCAATCTTTCCGCCGTTACATGTGTTTAAATATCCTTAAAATAAAACATTTTGTATCCCAATCCTCCTCTAAAAGAAAAATTTAACACACCCCCAGGACAGTGACTAATCAAACTATGGCCAGATAAATTGAATTTTTTCAGGTAGTTTACTTAAATAGGTTTTAGAGAACTCGGTGTTCGTTGCCGTCTGGATACCCTGAGGCGCACGGTGGGATACATGAACCGAATTCAGCACAGGGCGTACTACGTTTGCTTGTATTAATGCAGTACGCGCACCTAACTATAAATCTACATGTCTATCACAACCAAACAAAATAGGCAACAGTCTCTTCCTTACTTTCAGGCGGATAAAAACGTTGCTTTTACACCGAAGGCAACTTAAATGAAGTCCACTGTGTCAAATTACAATTGATATCGCTTCCCATATTTCAAAAAAACTCAAGTGTTATGCACTAGTAGGTGCGGGAGGGTTTTTATCTCTACGACTTGAAGGATGCGTACGCGTATATAACTCCCAAATCGAATAACCGAACTCGCCTATACAGACGAATCCAATCAGCGCATTTGTTTAGTGACTTAAGGCAGCCAATAGTGAGGTCCATCAGCCTCAAATTGTCTTCATTCAATGTCTGCATGGATTTCAAGCCCTCATATTCAGTAAAATTGAAGGAATCAATATACAATTTAGTGTACATCCATCCATGATACAGGTAAGCAAGGGATAAAAGATCAAAAGGTGAAAGACCCCAGTTATGGCCGACTGAAATCAGACCATCACTTGCTGTGCCGATTCGTCTATAAGGAGCATTTTTTTCATTGTGGATAAGTTGATGTTTAGGCCTACTGATACCAACATAAAGGTTACTGGTTTTTAATCCCGTTTCTTCCTTAAAGCTTGTAACTGTCAGTATGAGTTTCGATTGAAGATTTGAATAAAGAGAATGAAATCAAGAAGGACATATAGTGTTTTAGTGCAACACTCATATGTGGGCCGTCAGCTACTTCTTTAGCTAGCTACTAGATTTTGCCCCTAAAAAAGGGGCGGTGCTTGTGACGTAAGTGAATTCACTCGATACACTTTTTCGCGCACGCACTCACATTCACAATGTGCGCATTCATACCAGCGCACACACATGTTCACGTACTCGCACACAGGTATGTTCCTTTCTCTGTCTTGTACTCACCGTCATTGTCGTTATACAAAATGGCTATTTTTGTCCACTTATATTTAGTAACAATCTCCCTTACGACGTGGCTGATGTGACGAGCTGGGGGAGCGAATAGAATTGATCCATTATTTTCTGCGGCAACACTTAAATCCCACCTTGTATCAATATGAGGCACATTGTGTGAATTGCATATCGACCTCGCGGAAATAGCGCCCTCTGTTGAAGCTGGTCCAAATACGGCCACAACACCGTGTCTGATTAGGTTGCACACTGCAAAGAGAAAATAAAAACATTAAGACAACTTGAAAAGAAAAGAGTTCCTGTATTTCCATATACTGGATGGATTTGTCACAGAGTATATTAGAATATATAGGCATGGTTATACTTTGATTCCCGGTCGAAATTGCATTTCTGAAATATGCTTCCACATCGACCCCTTGGAACTTGGATATAATTGTCGCGGGTACTTCAAAATTGAAAGCTGTAATAAAGACTTACGTTTTCAACCTATAGTAAAACTCAATGGTTTTGTCTATTTATAGATTATTTAAATTATATTATTTGTAAAGTGTACGTGAATGACTTTGTCACTTCGGGCTGCATATTAAGTCTAATGTTTATATATAATAGTCCCTCCCCTTAAACTCTTCAGAGTCTGCTCGGATAGAAGGGATTTCATTAGTCCCCCTTTTTAAGCCTACAATATGTTTCCCACTGTTTCTGTCTGTCCATCCTTGCCGACGTGTATACAGGGCCAATGCGGACACAGAGGAACGAGATACAGAGAAATGTCTCATTCCTAAGATTAGTAAGTTGCTATAGCTGAGCATTTACTGATTTGCAGGGACATTAAAAACATTATGGTGAATGTCATCACCGAGAAAAGCTGTTTAAAGTCTACCCCTACCAAAGTTAAAAGCATTTTATTTCCGTTTGATAACATAAAATTTTTAAAGGGCCAAACATCTCATCCCAAACTACAATTTTGGTGCGGGGGTACCGAAATTCTCAACTGGCTCAGCGACTTAATTGACAGCTAATTCAAACAATGTAGAGTACCAAAGCATTTATTGCACAGCATGAACGGTACTGAGAGTGTTTTGATTGCATAAACTGAGTTTTTCTTTACTCACCTTGAAGCAAGAAACTGAGATTGTATCTGGATGAGCATGAATTTCAGACAATTGTGGGAGGGGCTTCAGTAAGAAAACTAGGAGAATTGGTACTCTTTGGGGTGAGAGAACTGGGCCTATTATGTTAGTGCTAATCTCGGATCCATGAGCGTCAATACTGGGGACAAGTGCTGGCATGTATTAAACACCCAATGATTTATAATTTTACACCATAAAGTTTTGACGGAAGTGACCATGTCCTCCTCAGTGTACATTCGAGTTAAGACTGATACTGCTCGTACTATCATATGATATGTAGCGTGCAGTGCTAACGTCAAATATACGATGTACTTACTCTACAGCTTACAAAGAATAAGTTAGAATGGTAAGAAGACGCACAGTTCTTCAAAGGGTGCATGGGCACCCCAGGGGTACTTCATGTGTGTGTACGTGTGCAGGATGGGCGTATCTCTCAATGAATGGGTGTCTCATGCTGTGAGCGACTGCAGCTATTATTCAGTTATCGGCGTATGTGAGAACAGGAATCAGTGTTCTCGTACTATTCGATTAAGAAAAAAATGGGAACTGTTATGATGCACCCAAATCTCACACCCAACTAGCCGTTGAAAGTGTAGCACCGGGCATGACAAACGGACCGTTTCTTGAAAAACTGAAGAGGGTCACTATCTTAACTTGTGGTGTATTTACTATTAGGAAATATAAGGAGAATGTTGCCTTTTGGCACTCCTTCAGGCTACCACCCTAGCAAAGATGGTGGAAATTCCGGGTCAATTTCGATTCCATGACCTCCCATTCCGGGCCAATTGTGAATACAAGAGAAATCAGACTAGAGCCCGGAATTGAATGCTTGGGCGGTACAACTATATAATCCCCATATATAACAGAAGTGCTATACTAGTACTATTTTTGGACTTGAACTCGAGTCCTTGAACTTGGACTTAGACTCGGACTTGGAATCGAGCTTGTTGGACTCGACTTCAGCCCCGACCTAGGAAATGAATGTTTTCTCTTGGAAGAAATGCTAGAGACATGTCTTCACAATGAAAATAACTTTAATAACAGAATAGGTATCCGACAGGGACTAAATCAGTGGTTCTCAAAGTGGTCCCTACCGTCCCCTGGAGGGCGTTGAAAAGTTTCAAGGGGACGCTGAGGAGTTTGCAAGCAATAGGGGGGCATTGGCATTGACTAGGGGGTCCCTGGAGGTTCTCATACATTCGTGCAATAAAGGAACCTAGGAGGTTGCAGAGTGGTTGACACAGACTGTCTTCTCGGAAAAAAAACTGACAAGAATTTACTCAATATAAAACTTATTTGGGTCATTTTGGTGCTGTTAATTGAAATTCGAAAGCTCAAAGTCAAAGACTTATATAAATATGATGGCATGTTGGGTGGGAGGGGGGCGTTGGATCAGTCATGGATGCCTTATGGGGCGGTATTTTGAGAAAGTTTGAGAACCACTGGACTAAATGATTCTTGGGTTTACAATGAAAAATAAACGAAGTTAATACTGAAAGTTTAAAACGTTACGGCCGGGAAGGCTAACGTTCACAGAGTGACGTGTTACCATGGTAACTAGGCCTATCTTCAACTTAGTGTTTGACCCTTACGAAAGGGTTTCCAATGCTCTGTGCATGTCTCTGGACAGCCACGAACAGTGTCTAACACAGCGTCAATCAGCCAATGTAACTACATTAGTAGAGGCACGTTAGTGTTACTAGGACCTACAAGGAAGGGGGTCGTGACTCTCAATGAATGGGCACCTCTGTGATAATGCTCACATGTGCCCAATAAAGTAGTGACCCACGTTTCAAATTTTACACTTCGTCAAATATAAAAGCCCCGGGGATGCCAAGTTTCTTCCACTCAATTTATTTTGAAAGTTTTATCACTGAGTGTGAGGTACAAAGTTACAGTTATTATGAAGATTGATAGTAACTCGTGAGGTCATCTAAACATGCTATTTTACTAGAGCCCGGCGGCAACCTCTTCATACGATCTTACAAACTATCTTGAAACATCATTGTCTAGTGTGTTGTCTTATTCATAAGGCCAGTTACGCAGACATTTTTGCTAAAAACGTAAACGTTACGTCAGGCTGCAATTAATCAAGTTAAATAGAAAATTGAAATTCGAGATGGGCCTATGAAATTTCATATGATTCTACGTATTTTTAGTATGTATTACATGTTTTCAATTCATCTCCAAATCCGCAGGGAATTCCTTCAATTTACTAATTTATAGACATCTTTAATACAAGACTAATACCAGCTTATAAATGTTCCAAATCAATACGATAAAATACTGGAATCTATTATTTTACTTCTTTCCTCTTTATTTATCAAAGAGGAAATGTTATGAATCTTTTTATTCATCCTAAACATTCTTATGTTTTCTTATTTATCATACTTTCCAGTTTATTGCAGCCATTAATAAATTAACGAACATGTATAGCAACTGTTCAGGTAGGTTTTGTACGCATCTTTTTTACGGCAGTCGTTTTGGTAATACTCGAGAATCGTATTACTCAAAGAGCGTGCAAGCGCATCATCTTTGGAACTAATTCGTCATTTCCCAGTGTTCTCGAAGGCATTGACCTTATCATGTAGGCTTATGGAACGATTCCTTTAGTTTAATGTTCCTTCTGTTTTGTATGAGATAAATAAAATGAGAAGAAATGCATAAGACTAAATTCTAAAGACTTGCGTCATATTTTGTTTCTCAAAAAGATCTTGACTTTCCTCTAATCACTGAGACGTTTCTCAATGACAACGTGACAAATAATTGTTTAATTGGTCTTTAATTATGAATGTGATTCGATGGAAATGCTTATTTATTATGAAAATGATTATAAATGTTAATTTCATATAAAAGTATTCATAGATCATGAGACAAATTCTGTTGGAAACTGACAGTTCTTAATATGACTAATTACATAAATAGTAAGATAAGGAAAATGAAATAAACTTCAGCAATTTGAGGAGCTGGTAAAATAAGTCTTTGGGCTATGTTTGTCAATAGGTATTATTTGTCTTATTAGTTTTAGATATACTTGTTAATCCGCTCGTTATGCCAAAGTAAGACTCGATCACGTGATATGTTATGTCTTAAAATACTTCATCTGTCGTGATTAATCGCACAACTACCTGTACTTCAATCACTTTGTATTGTTAGATTAAATCATGAGGTAGAAGGGACCATGCATTAAGCTTTGAAATAAAATTTCAGCAGTCAATCAGGGCTACATTCACTTCTAATGATTTAATCTCAAATCATAAAATATTCTAATACGATTGAAGATATATCTCACTCTTTTCTTTGAGTTTGCAAATAAGTCAATTCATTAGGTCAAATGTATTTGATAAGGACGTGCGCTATAACTGGGGTGTCACCAACCTCCAATCAGTAACGCAGGCGCAAGTAAGCATCGTCAAATAAAATTGCATTGCATAGCAAGTCGTAGGAGTAAAATCAAAACATGTTGCCATATACATATATACCGGTAAGTAATCACTTAAATTATTTTTACATTCACTATTACACATGATATCAATATGAAAATACATGAACTCGACAAAAGTTGAGCATTTCAGTGTTATGACAAATTAGTCAACAAGTGCCTGAATTGACTAATCACGTAAGTCAACAACATTGACTAATAGTATATTTAACCCATTTATATTAGTTTCTTACAAACATTAAGCCCCTTTGATTAATTCTTGACTGATATTTCTACGAAATTAGTCAAATATCGTCATAAACTATAGTCAAATATGAGTGACTAAAGTGTTCAGTCAATTCAGACACCACTTTACTAATACGTGTTTACAGTGTTTGCGATACTTGATTAATGACTTTTTTTCTTTGCTCTTTGTCCCTGGTCAGCTGGTGTTATTGTCATGAATACCAAATTAACAAGGCTGCATTGTTTCAATTCTCCTTCAACTGTAAGATTTACGAGACAGCTATCCTTAAAGGGAAATATTGTGTTTGTTTTATCGAAGAAATTCATATGTTTAAAAGCCAATATGCTATTTAATTGGACGGAATGGCAGATTGTTAAAAACTATATGCAACGGTAGCGTTAAAGGAATGCCTTTCTAACATATATGCCTTTCTAAGTTCAGCATGATCTGTCGCTCAACTATGATTTTTTTACCCAAACTTTTAAAACTTCAAGTGATGCAACTCTGCTGTAATTCATAATATTTTCATAAGCTGATACTGGGGGTTATTGTTGGTAACGAAGAGTTTGATGATTCCTCACCCAGGGCAGCACATTTTGGTTGATTTCGGTAGCATTTACTTTAGCCTGCATGTTTTAGACAAGAAATCCACCTATGTCTTCTTGAAGCTATCAATAGCTATGAAAAAACGGGACTTACGGAGAGGCTACCCACCGCCGGCGGGGCTAACCTATAAACACATGCAGGATTTCTCTCTGTTGCATTTTACCCAAGCAAAAGCATAGTTATTACTAGGTGACTATGACTATAGGAAGTAGTATCTTGGTAAAATTAAACCCCTGTAGGTAATTTAACTCTATCGCTGCTAACAATTTGTACAGATCTATGCTAACTCGAATTTATTTTTTATGTAAGCCTTTACATCTTAACTCCCGAAGTATATACACATCAGAAAGGATTAAAAATGAATAAAGCACTTTTACGTCAGACCTAGCCGAGAGGGTTAAATGACTGGGAAGACTTGACGCGCATTTACTGGTTTTCATCGAGAGTATCTCCTGTGGGTGTATAGATTTATCTCGTCTGTTAGAAAGATGAACGGTCGGGCGTATCTGGTCGACTAGATTCCATTCAAGTGCATGAACTGTGGATAGTAGAAAAGTCATTTACTCAAGGCGAGGTCATCTAATGAACCTATTTCGCCAATTTGAGAATATTCTCCGCCGTCGGTAATTTTGCGCTGGTTTCAATAAAGAATATGGAAGTCGAAGGATCTAACTCGAAAATGACTTCTTCACCCTTCCCTCATTTGGGCTAGAGTGGTTTTTTGGGGAAACCTAGCAATGATAGTTCTGTTTGACTAAGTCGTTTGACATCTCCCTTGATTACTTGTCTCTTGCTGTCTGGCTAAGATCATGTGTAGTATCTGTTCTTTTCATCCAGTCAAGAATGGAGCCATACATGACAGACCAATGATGAAAATGGTCTGAAGGCCGCGAGGTTGGTCGTTAAGTGTTGTCCTTCAGTGGACGTAATAGCTTCTTCGGGGAGCAGTATCAAGTTTTGGTTTCGCCGAACGGCCCTTTGCCAGAGGGTCGGGAGGACTTTAGAAAAAGTGTCTCTTGCTGTCTTGAGGGAAGAAATAGTGTTACATAAAATACGGTATCCCACAGTTGTCACAAGGTGTCATTTTGCCACCTATTGGCCAATACTGTCAGATTTAATCAGTAGTTTTACTCACTCTGACCTATTAAAACCCCTTTTCTATTTTGCCATACATGTTCTTCAAGAAAGTTATCCCTATGATATCTGTCGTGAATAGCGACACGTTTTATTCAGTATATTATCATGGGCGTTTTAAACCTCTGCAAAACTAACACACAGCAAAATGTTACTTCTTCCCACAAGAAACTATAAACGCCTCGCAAAGAAGAAGGTAAAATTTTATTGACGTTTAAAGCCAGCGATTTAAAATAAAACTGGCATCTTAGCTCGTTGTTTTCTTAAATTGTCAACACGCTTCTAGACAATGTCCTATAAAACCCATGCTACATTTTGTCCCTGGTCAGAAGAAATGTTACCGCGCATGACCATTTAGTTTCAGACGATGCAGGCTGTAGTTTTCCAAATCAAGAAATACGTCGAACGCGTCAGTTTCACTAGTTTCCTCACATAAACATAAACTTGTATGTTTTACTCTTTAAACTCAATTATTACAATATCGTTAAACTCAAATAACGCAAAGTAAAAGGGAATTGCAATCACTCCAACTTATGTTAGGTGTAGCAGACTAGCCTATTTCATAAATGAATTATGTGAAAAATAAATGTTTTTCTTACTTGAAAAATTTACGAGGGTTCACGTGCTTGATCCACCCTGAATGTCAAATATTTGCCCTGAAATACTATGAAAGATACTTGAAAGGGGGAATGGAAGGAAGGTCTTTTTTAAAGTAAGTCTTGGGAGACTGCGTTTGACCTTTAAAGAAGAAGAACTTGATCAATCATTCAAATGATCCACTGTAAAACATTCTACGTACTAATAGTGCAGTAGTGAGGCTTAAAGAGCCAATTTCCTCTTCCCACACAATTAAAGGGCCTATGCAGTTACCCCAATATAGATAATTGTAGTACCCTATTTTATGAATGGACCTTGAGAATTAGGCCTATACATGTAACACTTTTCTCACCCTGGATTTTGAAATTTGAGGATTAACTCTGTAGATTGCCTTGGACATGTAAGTTTAAAGCGGTGATACATCAAGACATATACTTGAAAAAAATATAAAAAACTTGTGGCATTGAGCTATTCCTCGAAAACAAGTTAGAAGCGAAAGCAATTTTCACTTATGACCTATGAGTTTTTCAAGTTAACTCCGATTTAGGAAAAAAAATATCTCAAGAACACTATAACAATTAACAACTCTTGGAGTGAGAGGGTATTGTCTTCAGGAAAAACAAGGAAATGAGGGAAGCGAGAATGGAGTTCGAAAACATCAGATAATATCAGATCGGAAATATTTGGAGGTGGAGTTTTTGTGCAGAGAAGCTAAATGGCTGTAGCACCATGCCATGACGTTGCTTCTTGAGAATGCAACAAAGAGACCCGATTGGTAAAAGATCGTGTGACATGAGAATGACAAAATTGGGTGTTTGATGTAAAAAGCATAAAAACCAACAAAATAACCCCAATTTCCATCAAAATCGGTCAAAAAGTGACCATTTTACAGGGCAATTTCTGATTTGCACTCCATCATTAATTAATGTAAGCTCAATATGCAAATATTGTGATGTTATGAGAGGGACATGCCATATACGGCTAATGTTATCCTTTATTTTTACAATCTCCATTTCAAGGACAGTTGTAACATTAGTTTGTCCTGAGATTTTTTTTTTTGGAAGTATAAATTATGTCCTTGAAAATTGTCGGTATCAATTACCAAACTATAAACTATCTGCTGAGTAAAAGATAATTAATATAAGGTTAACAAAAGAAAATAATGTCAACACTTTGGAACACTCCACATCATTATTTTTGCATAAGCAACAACTTGCTTTAGAAACATTCAAACTTTGAAGAGGTATATCTTAAGAACTGTAAAAGATATTGAAAAAATTTTAACGGATTGTCCCGTAGGAAATTTCACTCTGTAAGTACCAAGTGAAGTGAGGTCATTTTGCTGACATGTCACACTACCTTTAAAGGCAGTGTGAGGTGTGACTGGTATCTGAGTGTGTCACATGATCTGTGTCCTCATGTGATCTATGCTTTCATTACACATGTTCACATGAAAAGTTATAAGCATATACTTCACTGACCTGTTAGCTAACTTAATGATTTTTATTTTGGTATGCCCTGCACTGTCAATCGATTAATCAGATATGTTAGTTAGTTAGATGGATGTTTACCGCCCAGTTTCCATTCTATTGGTTCAAGTCGTGCCGGCCACGGCCCTTTTTCCAGGTGTGGATCACGGGCTTGCTTTTCCTACTTCATTGCTTTTGCGGAGCATTACGTACAACGGCAGTAGGCTCCATTTTTAGCGTCTTTGGTATGACTCGGCCTGGGAATAGAACCCGGGCCTTCCGCGTGAAAGGCGGATGCTCTATAGCTAGACCAAACACGCGGTCCTTAATCAGATGTGAAAGCTGGCTATCAAGTGTGTATGTAGTGTGCTTCATTTCTTTCAAGAGGCGATATGAAGTAGGCATGGATAGGAGGAGGATGTTTCACAAAGTAAGAAGGTTAGCCTCATCATGGAAGGGTTATTGCAAGAAACTTTACGGCTATAGTTGCAAAATTGAATGTTACTAAGCTTGAAAATCATCCAAAATGTCCTCAACTGCCCTCTTTGCTAGACACTCCTGATCCAAGCTATGTTATTTGTTCAGATCTAATTCTTTCATTCAATTTAAAATGATGATTTTTGAGATTCATTCTTGCACTACTAGTTACGGTTTTTTTTTTGTCGAAACCCACACCACATTGTGAAATGTGATCAATGCATCAGTACTGTTTTTATGCTGGCTTAGCTATGCACTTTCGCTCCCGATACAACATGCTTCGCAAGGTCATTTTCTAATTTCCTCTAAACATTTTACTTCAACCGGAAACAAAACAAGTAATATGAGTTTGTATAAAATGGACATTACAAATTATTTCGCAATCGACTCTCTCAAATAAATTGACAAAATCTTATCCTACATCTCAACAAAGAATTAATAAAGTAAAGGAGAGTTGAATGAATCAATTTTATGTCCATCCTATGTTCTGATAACTCTAGAATCGATGTACGGTATACTTCGAAACGACCCATTGAACGGTTAGTTCATGAAATTCAACAATTTTTCCACACCTGTAAAGTTTTCTTCACATACAAATGACAAATGGTAAAATTTAGACAATCCCATTATCTTACCTACAAGTTACTGTTTTATAGATGAGTTCATAGAGTTTCAATTTGGTTTTCAGATATTCGAGACCAAACACTTTTTCAAATTTATGCACCAAACCGCTCAAATTCAGGACACATTTTTCAGGACAAATTTTTTCGTAATTGTTGAATATTAAAATATAATAGAAAAAATAATCAATGGCGGATCTCTTTATCAATTTTATCAAAAGTTCTGTCTTAAAAATGTGGGAGATATTTTGTTTCCTAAATTTAGTAAATATTCTAAGCTGTAAAAATCGCATTTTAGGGCCATTTCCAGCAATAAATGAGGCAATGTGTTCAAAAATTTCCTCCATACACTACCTGTCAACTCATGGTGGCGTGTAGCGTATCTGTACTATACCCATCTTTTCAACATGCACAAGTCAGCCCCCAATCCAAAATTCCTTCCGACGGCACTGCTCCTTCAAAGTTGAGAAGTCTCGGGATTTTTGCCTGTAACTGAAGTTGCTCCAGTTTTAATAATTTATATTCATCATGATCTCATGTTGAAAGTTATATAGTAAAATAATTTTGAGAATACGTATACAGGCTCATTTTCCAATATTTAGCTTTAATACATTACCTTACCATTTCATAAACTGTTACAGTGGTACATTTTATTTTGTACTTTTTTATCATTTTGCCATTTGCTCATTTTTTTTTTTTTTTTTGAAGTGAACATTTTTTACAACGAAAGGTCAAAATAACGACTGTTTAGATACTATTAACAAGCCCGGGAAATGTCATTTCCGGCTGTCTGAGGGGTTGTGATTTTTCAAAATTTTCTGTACGCTCCGCGCCAACTGATGGTGGCGCTCCGCTTAGATAGTCAGCCCGAGTCAGCCCCCCAATTGAAAATACCTTCCAACGGCACTGCTTTTAATGGAAACCTATTTAAGTGAGACAATTTAAATTGTATCCCCCAATATATACAAAGTTCTTCGTTATATTTGAGACGTTTATTTGTTTTCTAATCACCGCCTTTACTCATTTTTGACAACCAGGTCACCCAGAAACGTCACATACCCGTTATCATTGTTTTTTTTTACAGACTACTCCGAAAAGACGGATGATAGTACTACAGAAAAGATGGCTAGTACTTCCATGCTAGGATGTATGCCGCAACACAATCCTGTCTGGCCCTATGGGAATATAATCTTTCACATACATCACACAGTGGATTATCTCCAAAATGCATTAAAGTTTGCGGATTGAACTGATCGATGGAAACAGGCTAGTATTTCGTAAAATTAACGGCATGTTTTGTATTTATGCCTGAGGTGTAGTCGATCTAATCTAGATACTAAGTCGAAATTTCCTATTAATGGCGACACACCTACACAGAACCAAATCGTCTTGAATATTGTTAACAACAGACCACAAGAAATACACTTTTCTGCCATTGTTTTTTATATATTTATGCACACGTAAATGTGTAAAATCGCGCCAATTGTCATGACTAGCCAAAGTGATTAAATCTGACAGCGTAAAAATTCTGAAGATTATTTTATCGTCGGAACATTGAAGTACTACCTCGGGGGAAGTACATCCATGTTCGGAGTACGTTGGATATGGGCCGTGTTTCACAATGTGGGTCGGGTTGTAAGGTCAAAGATAGAGGTCTCTATAGTGTAACGTGAGAGTAATTTGTGAAAATTGGGGCACTTTATAACAGGGAGGTGATATTAAATCATGGAAGTATAACCTCCGAGGTAGTAATTTCATAATTAAATCACACCTCCTTGAAACAAGAGAATGGGAAAGTTTTGTGACTCTTTGGTTGTAGTTTCTTCTCGAGAGGATGAAGTTATAAATGTTTGAAGGCTGCTTGAGAAGCTTACACTGGATTTAATATAACTTGAGTTCTAATATCTTATTGTATCTTAAGTTAGTTGGTTAGTTAGATGGAGTTTTACGGCCCAGTTTCCAACCTTTTGATTCAAGTCGAGACTGCCACGGCCCTTTTTTTCCAATTGTGACTCACTAGCTTGTTTTCCCTACTCAATTGCTTCTTCGGAGCATCACGCACAACGGCAGTAGGTTCAATTTTAAGAGTCTTTGGTATGACTCGACATGGGAACAGAACCCGGGCCTTCCTCGTGAGAGGCAGCTGCTCTTACCGTCAGACCAAACACGCGGTCTTATTGTATCGTAAGACTCACATTACAAATCGGTTAAAGTAAGAGTAAAGTGGTTTGAAGGTTTATAACATCATTTACGCAAGGAGCTGTTATATGCAGCTCTCTGATTTACGTTTGCTATTAAGCCAGCTACTCGTAACCGGGACTACAACTTTACCGTTGGTATGCCAAACTTTTCAACTGGCTCAGCTGTTTGATTGACATCAAATTAAAAAGTGCATAGTTGCTCATATTATACAGCACGAGCTTGGGAATTTCTTATTACACCTAGAGACCTTGTATGGCTATGGCCTGAAGCAATACACTATGGGAATGTATCGGGATAAGTTTTATATACATCTGTGGGAAAAGTAAGCAAGTTACGAGAACTGGAACTGATGGGTCACGTGATGAATACCTGCCTTTACACTTCTGCCGGTTTGGGGAAAACTATTACAACTACTATTTGGAATAATGAGTCTTAACAAAATTATACTAATTAAACATCAGTATAGTTTTTAGATTTTATTTTAAGAACCAAAGCTTTTACTGGGAGTGGCGTCACGACTGCTTGACAACGGCCTGCTAACATTTTTCGTCAACATGAAATGTATATAGACCTCATGCATTGACGACAGGCTGACGTCATCCTTGGGGGCAAAACAATGGAATACGCAGCCGTACGCATAAGAATTCACCATGCCCCTTAGCAGACTATGCGTGTTTTCGACAGGTTGACAAATCAGCTGTCTGTATTTGTTTTGCCACCATATGAGGTCGTACGTTTTGCTCTGTGACATCATATGCATTAGATCCGTCAAAATCCTAAGCTTAGGATTACTCTGATAAGGTCTATTTTATAATTTGTCCACATTCCACGTGCTATCGCGAGATGACAGCCATGGGCAAAACCGAACAGGCACGCATGTCAGCTGCAAACAAGTGCCAACTAGTGGCGTAACAGTGAATGGGTCTATCGATTTTCGGGCATTGTACAGGGGCGTAGATCTGGTTTGTGGATGGGGGCACAAAATTTTCAAACATCCCGTCGCACCCTGGATCGTGTCCCGGACCGGAATGGTGTATAAGTAATCCACCCACACAAACCCGAGCGCATACGCATACATACACAAACAAACACTCATACGAACTCACATTGACACGCATAAAAACTCAAATTGACATTTCTAGAAGTCCTTAATTAATTTACCTGTATACAACAATGATATATTCTGTTTATTGTGCTTGTTTTTTAGTTTAATCTGCCTGAATTATCAAAGTTATGTTTGGCCCCAATATTTTCATTAGGGTTGCAACTTTCCCCTTCCCACAGGACTGACACCCATGCAATGGTGATGTTCACCCACTTTCCATACTGAAGAAGAGTTATGAATGATTACGTTAGACGTGAGTCTCTCTGTTAAATATGATGATGATCTCGCTCACATTTTTATAAGATATTAATCATGGTATCATTACCGAACCGGTGCCTTGATCGAATATTTATGTCACACGGGTTAAAACAAAATCCCCCTTTGATGTTTGCGAAGTGTGAAGTACCTCCAAACAGAAACTATCAAACCCTCCGTAAGGTGTCACATAAATATACATAACAGAAATGGAATAGGCCTATAGTGAAACAGCAAGCCGTGATGTTCTACATGTCTAAATGTCGTATTACGAAAAACCGGCTCCTTGGTAAGAAGCTGAAAAGATTTTTTCTCAGAATCCGAATAGACAGATTCACAACACGGTTGACCGATCTACATGAAACGGTGTATGATACTGCAATTCATCAAGTTTTCCAGATATACCTGTCCAGAGGTGTTGCATAAATCAGAATTATCCGAGTCACTACAAAAATCATTTACATCTCACATGATAATGACTTCTTCGCACGTTTTGCTTTCGTAAAAGGTGACCCCCGACAAAGACCGCCAATATGGAACACAAAGGAGCAAAAACAATTTTAATACGTAGGCCTAAGAAAGTTAACATGACGTTGATGGATTTCTCAATTATTAAAAGGGGAGGGGTTTTATCTGTTTAAAAAAGCAATAAATGACGGCACACAAGAATGAAACAGCAAATCATTTTGTAGAAATAAGTAATTGAATAAATTTCAACATTCACAAGCATCCACTTGTTATGTTTTGTCATTTTAAATTCTTTATAAACTTCATGGATCTCTTCCTCCAAGGCAATGGGTATAACGCTAAGGTTTTTCAAAAGACATAACCAGTTTTGCGCAGTTATCTTGAATCAAAATTTTCTTCCAATTTCCCAGTTGTAAGCATCTTTAATGATATTTTAGGGGCATATGCGCACTGTTTAAATAGAAATTTCCTAAAGGGCTAACGACAACGGTTATCCCAAAATGTCTAACCGGATCCCTAATCCTCCAATTACCACAAAGGCAATAGCTAATCGAGAAATTCTTCGTGAAACAGGCAATGCGCATAAGTTGTACAATCCCATCTTTTTGCCTAGTATGAGAATCTCGATGTGTTGTGCTTTCGATCAGCAACTCGTTTGAATATCTTTGGAACTTATATGTTGCTTATTCACACAATAAATATTCCTCACCATTTTTTGCAATATAGTGAGAAAATATTTTACTATGATTCTCGAGATTCACTCGTCAGATGGGGTAACTACTGGACCAACTCCACTAGTGGTGAGTGGATTTACACTCAGTTTCATCATTGCTGCATATTTCAACAGGCAAGCCTAATAAGATGTAAATACTTAGTGTTATCTCTGTGGAGATAAAGGGTTGCCTTTGCATGTTGGGAATAATTTGCTTTCAGGAATGCATTTTTACGTCTAGGACTGCAAGACTCCTTCAACCGTGAATGAAGGAGCTTCTAAATAAGGGGGGATAAGCTTCGTCTATCCATTGTTCCCTCCTATTCAATTTTATTCATAATAAGTCTATCCGAGCTATGGAGCAAGCATTCAGGTTCGCTTGTATTTATGGCTTCGGGTAAATTCCACCTGTTGAACCTGTCTAGAATGTGGTCTTTACTTAGAGAGCCATCCCTGTACACTCAGCTGACTGAATCAGTATGTTCCCGCGTGTTCTTTCTGAATAATCCTGTCTGCCGCTGTAAACCCCGAACGTGTGTTTTGTGTGTACTGTATGTGTAAGATGTGTTGGCCTACTTGCTTGTGGAGATCTAAACAATTTGTGTTTTTCGATTTGTTTAATATTTTGGGGGCTTAATAATAATTTAGATGTGTTTGTTTAGGTATAACTTAATTTGTACTGATATAATATTGTTCAGAGAATATGCATAGATAGCTTTGTAAAGCCCATTAGTGGATCTTGTGACTTTATAACTCTTTTTTCCCTCTTTGTAGTTCACCGATTCCCCGAATGGAGTGCAAATAGATATTTTCCACAACGAAAATTCTTTTGTTTTTCGTATCTTTCCTGGCCGCACATCACACTTAGCCTTTACTGGAAATGACTTATAGAAACGAGAGCCAGTCAGTCTTTTCGGTTCATTCTGTATGCTGAAGTGTTCCACCATAAATTTCTTTTGTCGTGTTACAAACAGACAAACCGACGGTTATGCGAAGGCCACTTAATGTAAATCTTCGAGAAACAACGAGGTTTTACTCCAAATCATTTCCATAAAATGAACCACATATTCCTGTTACCATGGAGTAAGCATGATTAAATATTCTTCCTCTAAGATATGGAATGTTTGATCAATGCTTCATGGACATACCGGCATTTTCCTCCTTTAAAATTGGAAGAAAATATCACCTTCAGCATGGCTGTAAAACCGCTACTGGTATATACCTTTCCATTCAAATTCACCTCATTGGACGGAGCATTTTTGATATTTTCAAGAATTTGATTAAAGAAAATTTTGAGGAAGTGCTAGGAGGAAAACTTAAATAAATTGATACAGGTGCGTTTTTCCTCCGGAGAAAAAACACAGAATGGTGGATACAATAGCCTGAGTAACTTAGCCTGAACTGAGGCAACAGAGCATGTAATAATGAAATTGACGGACAGTTGTTGGAATATGTAATTTATTTAAGATTGTCGAAGAATTTCCCAACATTGTTCAGATAATAACTGCAAACATCAAGCATGCTTATTTTTCACTGGTGTATGGATGATAACATTGTGAATATTTGTAGTTTTAAACCAGTGCTAAAGTACGACAGAGATACTGGAAACGAAAGCTACTTCAAAAATAATTTAAAAAACATTTTGTTCCAGTTTCTTCAAATAAATGGTCGCTCCAAGTTATCAGAAAACTATCCCACTAATAGCTTACATCTCTCCGTTTCAAGTTCTGTTCAATATTTCCACATGTTTGGTTATTTGTTAACTTTAGAAAGATGGTTTGATTATTTTGGTAGCAATGTTTAAACAGATCTTAATTGAATTATTCAGCCTTTTGAGTTGGCAAGAAGGAATCCTTTTGACGTATGCCTAACCTAGGAGAAATGACTACGAGATTAAGGGGGTGTGGCCGGGTGGAATGGTGAAGGGGTAAAGGAGAGGACAGTGAGAAGGTGTTGCTTTCATGACGTTAGGAAGAGTAGAGATGAAGTCATGCAACATTACTTTCAAACATTGTGAAATTCACAAAGTCAGGAGTCAGTGACTTTTTATGATCGATATAACTATTGAAACACCCCGAGAAATACATATTTTCTTCATGCATCAATGCTCTTAATTACATCACTAGTGTATCAGGCAGGTGGTTTTAAAGGTGCTACTCAAAGTTGGGGCCAGTCAAAATAAAAATACGAGTTGTGACAAAGGGAAAGTCCCGTCCTATCAACAACATAGTCCATTTCGGGGACGTCGGTGTGTAAACCATGCTGGGAAGGAAAGTGTATACTACAATTACAGAGACAGTACTAACAAGACTAGTGATTCGATATTCATAAATACAATGAACCAACTTTCTGGGGTAAAAAATACGTTTCCACCGACATCAAAGGCGAATGAGAAATACTTATTTTTGAAGAAAATGCTCTTTCAATCGTTAATTTGGCAATTTTTAACGAAAAAAATGACTAAAAGTGAAAATTAAATGTTGCTTTCAAGCAAATAGCCATATGTTTTGTGACTTTCCTGACAGCTTTTTGGCAATTTATTATCCGATGGTACAACCGAATGCTATTTCTCAATTGATCTGTGGGATAGCAAGTCTGATAGTTCTATCCAAGTAAAATGAAACGCAACAGCGACAATATGTAGCATGTGACAGCCTGTTGACGGTTAATGTCTGACGTTTGATTTTCTAGGAAGTCTATGACAACTCCGAGTTCTATCTTAAACCTAACAGGTTGTATTCTCTACCGGCATAAATTGAAAAGACAATATGCATATAGACCGCCGGATTCCTCTTTTAACATTTGGTGAACGTACTTTGATTTACCTACAGTCCTGGCCAAAAATACATGGGGCAGTCCCCCGCTCCCTCTTTTCAATGTTGAAACTTTCTAAATTTCGGTTCGGACAACATTGAAGTAGGGGGGAGGGGAAATTGGAAGACCGGCGAAACTATTTGATAGATGTTGCTACATTTGTGCAAAGTGTCTCATCATTTTTGTCTATGATTGTAGGCTTCAAACAACAGAAAGTTCTCATGAAAGTCATCAATAGGGGGTTAGCAACCGTCATGTTTGGATGTTAAGCCTGTATGAACATACAGAGACCGACCTCAAACATGGCTAAAATACTCCACGTGAAAGCTTTTATGACGTCACGGGAGAAGTATCTATAGCGTAACTCTGATTGGTCTCCGACAAACAGGGGCGCAAATCTCTGTTTGAGAGTAGGGGAGGGGGCGAAAATGCTTATGATGTGACCATAAGTATTAGACTGTGCACGCTTGGCGAGCACAGCGAGCGCGAAGCGCGAAGCCCTAAAAGGCTCCTTTTGGAACCAGGGGGCAAAGCCCCAGAAGCTTTTGTGTTCTAGAGTTTCCGAAGCTTCAGAAAAACTGTTTTCGAACGAAAAAACCGAAAAAAGGTGACCATATTTTTATGTCTACTCAAATTTTTTGGGGGCCCAATTTCGATTTGGCCCCCACTTTTTCACTTGAGGGGCGAAGGCCCCCCCCCTTGCCCCCCGAGATTTGCGTCCATGCCGACAAACTATGCCGATCAGTCGTGGTGGTGTACCATTTCATATCAGACAGCTCAAATACAGCAGTTTCCAATGGAGACAATACCAGCAGACCTAGTTCCTCATTGGAGGGGACACTTGACCTCAACAAATTCTTAAAACCAAGTCGCCAGTTGGCCAACGGACATCAGCGATCTACACGCTCGAATGAAATGGGAGCAAAATGAAAGTGTGTGTGTGGGGGGGGGGGGAGGGGGCGGAACAATTTTGGACAAGGCACCTAACTCTACCCCATTGACCAAAAGGTACATTTTTAAAATGCTAATTTTTGCTTTTTTATGGTATCAAGAACAATTTAAAAAAAATAAAAAATCATTTTTTTTTTCCAAAGTGTGAACACTACTTTAATTGGAACGTAATTTGCGGCGCACGGTCCTTTTACACACTAGCAAATATAGAGCTTGTTTTGTTAAAAAATAGTTTAGATTCAGGGTTTCCTGTGCGGATATTTGAATATTTGGGGGACTATCGAAGAGACTGCGTTTCTTATTCACATATATCCGAGATAGCATGTCGACTGAAGATCGTTGTTGTTACATTATGTTAAGGAGTGAGGACCGAGGCTTCTCGGCAACATTCAAAGAGCTTCCGAAACTTTTTTGCCATTTCTAGACAAGATATTTCAAAATGAAAAGTCCATATGGAAAAAAAATTAGGGAAACGGCATTGTAGCTGCTGGGTAAAGTTTACCACTGGCTGCTTTATGCCGAGAGGACACTTACTGCATTCAGGGTTGGAATTTAGGGCGCGCGAAGCGGGTGGGAATATTTGCCTGTTTTTAAAACTAATAATTAAAAAAATTGGAAATGTTATTAGGAAGAAAAAAAAAAAGGGAAAACCGAACTGTATTTGACTGATTTCTCAAATGGCTAATTTCCTTATTTATCACTTTTTCGAGCCACTCGGCAATCGCCCCTGCCTCTTGTAGCTAGTCATTGCTCTAAGACATTAAACGTTGATAACATTTTGTCACTTCAGTAACTAAAGAATCCATCTACACAAACTACGTTACTCAACTGACAGGATTGAAAGGTATCTGATAAAAGGTGAGAAGGGCATTTAAATACGATAGGCCAATGGTTCCCTGCTTGAAATATCATGTTGGTGAGGAGCGTACAGAACAGACCCCTCAGACAGTCGGAAATTACATGTTTCGGTCTTGTAAGTAGTGGATAAGACACCACTGTGCCAGGGACGTATTGCGGCGCGAGAAAGCGCCGAAAATTCTGCCCCTTTTATATGGAACGCGAAATCTGCAAGCATCATGTGACCATGTGTGACTACATCGGAGGGGAAGGTAATAACATGATGTGACTATGTAAAAACATGGTGTGACTACATGAACACATGGTGTGACTACGTAAACACATGGTGTGATAATGTAAAAACATGGTGTGACTACATTAAAGCATGGTGTGACTACATAGCATGGTGTGACTACATAGCATGGTGTGACTTCATAGCATGGTGTGGCTACATAACATGGTGAGACTACATAGCATGATGTGACTACATAAAAGCATGACGTGACTACATAGCATGGTGTGACAACATAAAACACGGTGTGGCCACTTAAAATTGTATTGTGAGTGGCAGTAGGTGATGTCAACTTTGCGTGTAATGACTGTGGTTGTGATGAGAAATCTGTACGTGACTGTATAAAATGGCTCTGTGAGGAGAAGTTGGCGAGTGACTGCCTAAAGTGAGGGTGTGATGATCTGATACAGTGCATTGCACTTTTCCTCGTGTCGCTAGTCTACTCAATGCTGAATTGGAAGAATTGTTGGAAGAATTTTTACTGAATAACAACCGAGGGAGAACCACTAGAGCGACTGTGCCCTTGCTAGGTTTTGGCGCGCTGTTTGTGCCATGTAATTTTATTTAAAAAAATCCGCCACCTCCGTGGACGAGGGGTAGAACTCCCTCCCACACACCTCCGGGTTAGCTAGTTAGGTGGAACGTTAAGGCTTATTTTCTAACCGTCTAACCGATTGGCTTAAGTCTGGCCGGCCACGGCATTTCTCCAGTTGTCGTCCACCGGCTTGTTTCCAGTGGCAGAGCCAGAATATCAAAAGTGTGTGTGTGTGGGGGGGGGGGGGGCAAACTATGGGAAAAGGATAATGTTGGGGGGAAGTTTTCGGGCGCAGCGCGAAACCGAGCCAAAAGCACCCGTGCTCCTGGGGGATGGGATCCAGATCTCGAAGCCCCAAAAGATCTGAGGTTTTAGCATATCTCTGGATGAAAAATTAAGTATCTGTAGGGGTATATTTTTTAGTTTTTCGGTTAACTCAACACCTAACTGACCTAACTGGGGGCATGTGGGGGCAAGGATAAACTTGGGGGAGGGTAGCGGTAGCGCCGCCACTGCTTGTTTTCCCTGCTTATGCTGAGCGCCAATCACAATGGCAGTAGGTTTCATTTTAAAGTCTTCATGACTCGGCCAGGAGTCGAACTCCAGAACTCCCTGCTGCAAGCGGGATCATCTAACCACTTGCCCACAAACTCCTGGGGCTACGCGCGATCGATCGCGCGTATATCATATATTGGTGGCAAATCTGTGGATGATTGCACGACGAATAAATCGTTGTTGCTACATAATGTTATCTAAGGCCTACGAACTGATACTCTCCGACGACATTTCAAAAGGTTCCAAAACTTTGTTGTCTCTTTTAGAAAATATATGTCAAAATCAAGAGTTCTCATTGAAGAAAATTTGTTATTCTATAAAAGAAGGCATACAAAAATAGCCGGCTCGACTTGAACCAATTAGTTAAAAACTGGGTCATCTAATTAACTAACTAACTTTAAACGAAAATCTGTTATGAGGGTTACACTGACTAAGCTTGTGTAAATGGAGCTCACCATATCTTGAAAAGTTTACTCATCAATGTCGAGTTGGCGAGCGGCTTTGCCGAGGCCTGCTAGCTACCGTCTTAGTAGAAATAGTTCTTATGGTTTTTGGGCAAGATTGTTTACCCTTTAAACAAACGTAAGTACCGTGGAAATCTTGACACATAAAACGTAATTAGATTTTGACCAGACGGACAGAATTCAGTTAAGAGTCCGTCATCGAAAGTGCACCCCAAGTAAGTTAACAGATCCGAGGAGTATCGACTAACCCGTCTTAATCATAACAAAACCCAAATCAGATCGAATTTTGACTTTCCTCTTTCCGTTCCGGGCAACGACCTCAGGTTGGAAAATTAAAAAAATACGGGCCCTAATATAGTCACTCGATTGGGGCCCTCTTAGTGTTTCTTTACATTTGAGTTTTTAATTAGTCCTATGGGTTGATCTTGATTGCCGATTTTTACGAGGCGCCATTATACAAATCTGCCGTGTTTGTGATCCACGCACAAAATCATTGGAGAGACTTGAATTGCGATGATTTCGACAGCTATACACAACAGTTCCAATCTCATTTAAGCTCTCACGTAGCAAACGAATTGGGATAAAATATTTAACGTAACCTATAATGAAACACGAGAATATTAAACAAAACTCATAAACTCCTCCATGTCATAAGCTTACTTCAACACCCTTATACGAATACGTCGAAGGTACGAGATTAATCGACTATGGACTATAGTTTTCATTTCTAATTTGACAATTGATTATTCCAAATTGAATATAGATTAAAGGAAATCATTAATCAAATTTTTCATGTTGTTTAGTCATATTACAGCCATCAAGTGCTAATAAAGCATAGATAATTATATTTACCCTATTTCTGAAATGAAATGAAATTAAAATTGTACTTGGGAATGCAAGGACCAGATAAGGATTGAGTCTTCAAAACTTGACATTATTTTCGAGAAAGCTGTATCCCTTCATTTCTGGACCAAATTCTAGTAAAAACAACAGATCCCTTTCTTACAGCCCCTTGTCAACTATCCTACTCCGATTGCAAATGTAAAGAAGGCCGTTGTTTCTCAGCATCGTATCTTTTACATTTTAAGAGACCATTTCAAGTTGTTTGCTCTGTCTCAAGTAGGCCTAACGGATAGTATTGTTTCCTTTCTTATTCAAAAGTTCAAAGACCCCCAAACTTAATTATACTTGGATTTAGCCGATGATTGCTCCACTCGATTTTAGCGCGGCAGCTGATAATTAAGGATTTTATAGTTTGAAAGCGTCTAGGTGAAAAAAAGACGCCACAGATTACTTTCATCGTAACAATATGTTACAAGTATATCGGAGAGGATCTTGTGAACGAATGAAGGTAAGGGACCGCGACTGCATGGTCAAGTGGTTAGAGAATCAGACTTGCAGTCGGGAAGTCGGAAGTTCGAGACCAGGCCGGGTCATACCGAAGACTTTAGAAACTTAACCTACTGCCATTGTGTTTGGTGCTCAGCATAAGCAATGGAGTCAAGCCAGTGAGCCACAACTGGAAAAAGGGCCGTGGCCGGCTCGACTTGAACCAATCGGTTGGAAACTGGGCGGTAAAACTCCATCTAACCTAACCTTACCTGAACGAATGAAGGATCATTCTCCTTCAACAAATCATCTCCTTTTACTTCAATGGGGTTAATAAGTTAGTTCAAGGTGAGCACTGCTCATGCCCATCGAGGTTCTGGTCATAGGCCATAGGGATAAATGTAAAAAGTAAATCTTTATGGTGCATCGTTCTGCGTAGTCCCCTCAGGTAAATGCAGTTCTAGTTCTGATCGCTATCCTAAATACACCGACAAAATTTAACATGAAAGGCGTTCAGCGCGATATTGGGCACATCACACAGCCTAAGAATCAAAGAACATGCGTTGCGTATACCCTTGACCTACGACCTAAAGCCAATGGGCATGCGCAGTGATAACTCTGGACTAGTTTGTCAATGGGAATGTAAGTCCGTCTCGGATCTATAATTTTCACAACCGCTGTGGTGAAAATAGTTATATAAGTAGCAAGAGTGCAAAGTAGTAGTCATGCTTATTATTGCAAAATTACCTCTCATTGCTTTGCTTGCATGGATGTTGCATGTTGCATGTAGTTATGCATGCCTTCAATTCATCATGATAAATAGTTATTTCATCTTGTGAAAGAATAGTTTCTCATGAAAATATTTGATAAAATCGGCAAAAAATGGCAGAGCCTTCCATTGCCAAGGAGACTTGCCCATCTAAAATGATCGGATGATAGAACTGATGCGCTTTAAGAAATGTAACTATGCACGTTCAAGCGCTTACCGGATCGAACCTTTAAATCGTTTACTAGAATCAGCTTAGTTCAATGTATGGAGAGTAGACGTTTACTTACCTATTGGGTTATTACATTGGAAGTGGATTGGTTATAAAAAGTAAACGTAATTATCGAACCAAAGACACTTTTTACATCTTGAGTACTCCTTAGATTAGAAAGCTCTCTTTGAAAATGTTTAATAACTTGGAAAGGTGAAAACGAAAAATTTAAGATGTTGTTGTAAAAATAACCCACTCAGTTTTACATATGGAGAGAGTCACAGTCGCAGCGCACCTAATCTATACCTCCTCCAAGCTTTCATGTCGTTCCTAATTTGTAGCTGACATGATATTTTTCAATGTCAAACTGCTCAAATGGGATATTTGTATTATTCTTCAGAATCTTTCATTTTAGGGTTCACTTTTCGTCGTTTCTACGTTATACAGTTATATGAGACGTTTAGGCCCCACATAGTCCTCTCAATGTGTAGCGGTGTCTCTCTGTCTAGTAATACAAGCTAAGTGCTCAGAGAAAACTACCCTGTACAGTTGTAAGAAGCAACTCAGGCCGACAAAACCTCATCTTTATTGAACTTAAAGGGGAGTATCCCATCTCATGATCATTTGAGCAAAATTTAGGGTATCAATAGAAATTCGTGCCATTTAGGGTTTCACCCCTAACCCTGACCCTCTTTTCTTATGTTAGCGAAAAAAATCTTTGCGTTATTGCTGTCGTTGTCTTTGTTATAATAAATACATATGTAGTATTCTCTACTAAAAATACGCTTTTGTCACTCATTTACTTACGTTACAGAAGCCATCAAGCCCCCGGTCACGTTTTCTTTTCGAAAGACGGCAATGGAAAAATAGGTTTCCAAACTTTTTCATCGTTTTCAAAATCATGGTTTATAGTTAATAGGGGTTGTGTGGAGTAAGATTATTTGGCCTCCTAAATTACGGAAAAGGGGTCAAAAGTTTAATTGTCACTTTGGAAGGGGTATGTCATGTTCCGCCTATCTTTCGGGGAGCTGATTGGTCTATTGGCTTGGAACTTCCATCCTAAAAAAGGGGGAAAATCACGCCTTGGTCTGTCACGCGTTAATTTACAATTTCAATGTACAGATGTATCGGTCAGTCACCGGCATCGTAATAGATTTGGCAAAACTCTCAGTCTGGTCACTACGTTGAAGTCTCACCTACAGCATCTCCCTGGTCTCATGGTAACTTTTATTACCTTTATTACCCTAAAAAAAACCTTTATCGTATCAAATTTTTGTCGTTGTCTGGTGTAATCCGGGCTTTTTGATAAAGTTTGAGGTACCCAGTTTAATTTTTTATATCTTCTTCATTGTACCTCATTCTTCCCTAAAAGTCAACAACTTGAATTTAACGTGTGTCGAATGCCTGACACACTGATATACATATTTAGGTTATCAGATTGGGGCACACATCCTATTGAAGAATACGCTTGTATAACGAACGCTCGAACTTTTTTTGTATTAACTGAGTTGAACTCTGATGAAAAAGAAATCGCTTGACAATCCATTGGAGAGATTTGGAAAAAGAATCTTATATTCTTGTACAAATATACCATTCTTCGTGATCGAAATCGTTCTGATGTTGTGGAAGTTCCCCTAAAGGTATAAAGTGATTGTACTGTAGAATTAATAACATAGATCATTCACTTCACGGATTTGCCTGAATCTCGAAAATCTATTTTGATGTATTTAAGTGGTCTACCATGAGTCTTTCATAAGCACAAATATTACTATCAATTAGTGCCTGCATAAACCCTCCCATTACGCTTACAGAAAGAAAACAAAGTTTATCCTTTGGCTGAAATATTTTCTTCCAAAACACTGCCAAAAAGGTTTTTTTTTTCTAAAAGAATCCCACTTAAAATCATCGTTTTATATGATACGTCACATACTTAAAGAATTATAAATTCATCATCGTAGCATTCAGTGCAGCACAAAAGCTGCTATCAATTTCAATCCATTCAAACTATGAAATTTGTGTTGTCTTAATTAAATTCTTCAATGAGAGCGATTTCCGCAAGAATTAATTTAGATTTAATTCTAAATTCATCTCAATTAAAGCTTACATTTGAGTACAAGCTACACTCTAAATGCCAACAGCTTTGGCCTACATTTACGGGGCCCATAGAAATTAACCATACAGTTGATTAATTAACAAAAACCGGAAAGAAGGAAAATCCTTTTAATGCTGACGGTTTACATACCGAAATGTAAGAGATTTCCTGTATTTTCTTCGCCTCTGCTCCATCTGTTACAAGGAGTTCCCTAAAATGACGAGCTATAGGAAACGATGGCTTATAAAAGTTGTCACAAATTATTTCAGTAAGAACGGCTGTTTACCTGCAAGCAAGAGAGACACCAGCATTTTTCCACATTGGAACGCCGTGGGGGACATTTTGATATTGGTTGTTTGGGTCCCCGCTGACGTGTGCCATTAAGACTGTCAAAATTGTGTTAAAGTCACTGAAATGTTCTCTCTATATATCTTTTTACACACCAGGAAAAGGTTTTTGAAGAGGAGCGGCAAAGTCAAGGAGACTACTGTAAATACGACTTAGATAACGAAAACAGAAAGAGGAAACCGTGTATATTCCTATGTAAGCTATAAAACAGTAAAATATTACTTTTTTGAACTATGAGTCTCTCATGAGTCTCGCTCAATAAGCGAACTGGATAACATGGCTTTAAGATACTTAAAGAGTTGCAATAGGCTAGATGACTAACCTTTTAAACTATAAAAATATCCTATACCCTTTCCAGTCCGTAAAAAAAACCAAGAAGGCGTGAGTATAGTGGATCAGAGGTCGAACGCACTCTCATTTTCGGCCAACAAGCTTCAGTATCACATGTGTGGGGCCCTCCCAACGTTATTGTTCGAATGTTATTGGAAATATGAAGTATCTTTGTGGAAAGTCGGTTGCAAGAATGTTAGTTTGACCATGAATATTAATAGCAAAATAGAAACTATACAGGGAGAGAGAGTGGCGAAAAAAGTTTCATGGGCTTCGCCCTCATATCCACGGCTTTGGTTGTTATAGATATGTCACATTTTTGTGCAACTAAATTGTATTTAAAGACAGTGTGTCATGTCACAAACTGACCTCCCTTCATTTGGTAGTTATGGAGTGAACTTTTCTAGGGTAAAATCTGTTGCAATTATTTCAATATCTTTTACGGTTCTCAAGATATACCTCCTCAAGTTTCGAATATTTCTGTAGCAGCTTGTTGTTTATGCAAAAATAATGATGTGGAGTGTTGCAAAGTGTTAACATTTCTTCTATTTACCCTATATTTATTATCTCTTAACTACTCAGCAGATAGTTTAGGTTTGGTGATTGATACTGATAATTTTTATGACACAATTTAAACTTTCAAAATAAACCATCAGGACAAAGTAATCTTAAAACCGTCCTTGAAATGCAGGTTATAATAAACAAAGGTGAACATTAGCCATAAATTGCATGTCCCTCTCATGACACCACAAGATTTGCATACTGGGCTCATTTGTTTCAATGGTTACATGCAATTCATAAATTTTCCTAGTGAAATGGTCAGTTTTTTGACAGATTTTGATGGAAATTGCGGCTGTTTTTGATGCTGTTTACATTAAATACCCAATGTTGTCATTTTCATGTCACACTATCTTTAATGAAATTTATTCATCATTTCAGACGGTTTTAATTTTTTTAACCTACTAACACGTATGCCCTCCTGCAAATGTCTAAAACTCATACTTATCCTGTAGATACAATCCCACTTTGCTTTAGGACATACTACGGTGGGTAAAATAGGCCCTAATGTGTAATCAAAACCTTTTCAGTGCATGTTGTATTCTCTGGACTACTTTGCATTTTTTAAATTTATGCCAGTTAAAGAACTGTACCAATTGAGGTAGTTTGAGGTGACCAAGGACTGTCTTTAAGTTAAATCGTAATCAAGAATGCTAGAGTTGAATAGATATTCAAGTTGGTGGGTTAAATGAAGTTTTACGGCCCAGTTTCCAACCAACAGGTTCAAGTCAAGTCGGCCACGGCCTTTTCCAGTTTTGGCTCACTGACTTGTTTTCCCTACTCCACTGCTTATGCTGAGCACCAAGCATAATGGCAGCAGGTTCCTTTCTTACGGTCTTTGGTCAGTTGGTATGACCCTGCCAGGACTTGAACTCCCACTGAACCTCCCGGCTGCGAGTCTAATGCTCCAGCCACTTGACCATGCAGCCGGTCAGGTTTACTATATTTGTTTGGTTTTGAACACGATCTTTAATTTAAACATGAAAACGGTTGGAAATTGGATGGCAGAGCTTATCATGAAATGAAAACTAGAAGTATACGTAGTTCTTTATCTGATGTAAGAAGCAGACATACATATGACATGTCGGGGAATATAAAACCACAGAAAAGTGAGGTTAAGTGGTGTGCTGGTTTTTACTAACGACGTTTATTAACAGACTGAATGGAAAACTTGCAAGTATATTCAAAATGATGTCGCTGAAAAAAATCACAACCAGAGAGGCTAAGTTGTTATAGTACAGTAAACTCAACGCACACGAATTCCAAATGCTCTGTACTACTGTAATCGTATGATCTCTTTATTGAGATTCGGCGGAAACGAACAGCCTTTCTCCCAATTTCGGCATTATGTAACAAAAGATCTTAAGACAGATATTTACAAATTTTTGAAAGGAAATCTTAAAGTGCTAACAAGATATTGCGTCGTAACAAATTATAAAAGCTTTGATGTCATTGCTGTACATATTTAGGTGTACTTTTCAACTAATATCAGTCAATGCAATGGCCCGATGACGAGTATCAATAACGAAGAGTTGTGCGGTCTTTAGAAAGTTGTGACTTCTCAGAGTTTACACACGACGTGTAAGGTTTTGTACCTTTTCAATGAACGTTAATATTATGAATGTTGAAAATTTGTATTTTCTTTAATGTTAAAGGGAAAATTAATTTACCTAATGTTGAATCATTATAGACAATTATCATCTCTGAATGATAGTGTATCATGAGACAATATTTCTCTCACTCAATTATTAAATTTACGACTAGTTACCAGTACCGTACTACTCGAATTATCAGGAGCATGAAATACTACTTGGAATGGATACTTGGTTGACTAATGAGAGGAAATTTGTGGGATTTAGGTCTTGTTTTGAAATAGTTCTGGAAGACTACTTTGCCCTTAAATTCAAACTTTAATTGTGAAAACATAAACTGAATCTATATTATTTGGTGAAACTTCCATTTAAGTGGACACGTATTTCTCGAAATATCAGCAAATGAAGTGACTAATCTGTTGTGTTGACCCTGGAGTTAATAGGGATAGGACCATCTTGTGGGAAATGCAGAGTTACTTTAGAGTTCTCATGCTACTTACGCAATCGCATTCTGATAACATAGAACTGTTGACAAGAAAACTGAGTGACAGAAACGTTAAAAAAGCCTGTTAATTAATGTGAGAATATGATGCCTCACATGATTCCTTTGCATTCACTTACGAACATAGATCAACGTAGATCATAGATAGAACGGTAACTTCATTTGCTGATATCCCAAGTAAAACACTGTCCGATTGGAATGAAAGTTTCACCAAATTGTGAAGATTTAGTTCTTTTTTGTTTCCACAGTGTTTCCCGGACAATTATCTACCGTCAATTCGAGAGAAAACCCATATCGGGGAAAGTCGCTTTTCACCCTATTCAGCGAGTACCCTTTCATGGTTGGCGCGATTTTTAGATTTCTTCCACGATGCATTGCGATACCACTGCGCATGTTCAATGGGGACTGATTTTCAAAGCAACCATACAATTTTTATTGATTTACGATGGAGAATTTTGTGCACAATTAAAATTTTTGTCGCTAGGGGCAAAAAGCTTCGTCATGTTTGGCGCCGAAGTTTTGAGATAAAGTAATTTTGCTACATTCTGTGTCCTTTAAGTTTAATGTATGGATTCGATACAGCTGCAAGTCAGTTTTTCCACGTAAAAGTATACAAGTGGATTGTGTCAGCACTTATGTTTGTAAATACGTCGTTGAACGTCGCTTGTAGTTTCTCTATTTGTATTAGAACTATTATTTCACATTTGAATACGTATTTATTAAACAAGTCGACGATTGTGAAGAAAACCGATCTGAAAACGGTCGTCTCCCGTAACGACCGTAGTGACAATTAAAGACCCACGTAGCAAATTGCACTCTCTAAAGATGAATTCGATCAGCGCTTGTCTTTAATGAAGGTATGCAGCCATTAGTGGGGTCCATCAGCCTAAAATCGTCTTCAGTTATTGTTTACATGAATTTCAAACCCTCATATTCAGTGAAAATGAAGGAATCAAGATACAATTTAGTGTACAACAATCCATGGTACATGTAAGCAAGGAAATTGAAATATTAAAAGGTGGTAGACCCCAGTTATGGCCGACTGAAATCAGACCATCAATTGAGTACGGATTTGTTTATAAACACAAAAGCAATATGATGTTCAAATGAAAGAGAGAAAGTAAGTTCATGTGTTTGGTCAACTCATAGAGCGGATTGGACATAATAACATGAGCTCAAGGACATCCAAATCGACCTTCCACATATCACTGACCGGTTAAGAAGCAATAAATACACTAAGTACGGAAACATACCAAGGTTATAGATTTGCTGACGTGATCCATTTAATGGAATGCAAAATAAATTACATACGATTATCAAAACTTTGTGGCCAATTTGGTGTTAAACTCTGCGTTCTTATTGCGACATGAAACTATCGCGGATTAAACAAGCAGTATAGACTGCGTCTTTTAATGAACAAAGCACCCAGTGCAGTCCTTGTTACGCACACCACATTCGACGGTTATGCCTTTGTGCATTGAGAAATTCTAAACGTTTCCTCTGATGTTTTCCTCTTAACCTAAAATTTCAGTTTACAATGTTCCTTGCACTTTCAAATACTTCCAAAACGGTTCATGGAAATCCACACAGAACTCTTCAGCTACTCGCGCGTAAACTGTCTTGCATTATGCACTGTTACAAATTTCTGTAGATTTACAGAAAAAATAAAGAAATGTATAAAGAAAACGGAAAAAAGTGCTGCCAATTTGTCAGTTTCAAAAAATGTCAGAACTTTTCCCATATCCGCTTTGTATTTCTTTATTTTATTGTTCTGTAAATCCACAAAATGTCTGTTCCATTTTTAACAATGTAGTGTCTATGTTTAATTAACTCAGTCCCTTTGCTTTACTTTCTTCACCCCTGATTTTTATAATGATAGGAATAGCCTATTTCACCTAGCCTACTTGGTTGAAGTTCATTAGTCTGTTCTTTGGAAATCCAGGCAACTTAATTATTCCAACACATGACCAGACTTGAAGCGAACATTGACATATGTTATGGATCCTCCAGAAATGTCACTAGAGTGTCAGCAGAACCAGGATTAAACATTTAGCCGAACCTCCAATAACATGAGGGATTTTCCCTAAAGATGTTACTTGTTAACCCTCTCGCCTTCAACTTAACAATAATCGGATTAGGACTCACAGCGGGTATATTCAGATCTTAAAATCGTCTTAGAGTAGACAAGGTGATTATCTATGGTCAAATTAAAATAGAGTGTACATCAACTCAATTAAAAATTCAGATGTCATCCAGACCTATTCCGAAAATGTATGACGTTTTGCTCAACTTCAAGGTTTTATTCTTACTCCATGCTTCAAAACTCCTCAACATGGAGAAGAAATGCTATCTAAGGAACAAGTGTAAGACTAGCATTTGTAGAACAATCAAATTACAGTCGCTTTTAACTTTTACAATTTTATGATGAATTCGTCATGTTAAATAAAAAATTATTCACCCCAGATGACCAATTACACAACTTGACGGGCACAAAAAACAACATATCATGATAATTATTTAACAGCATCAAGGTACCCGTCGCACATCACGTAAAGCAAGCAGGTTGGATCTTGTTTCCAAACGATGACCAATGTACAATGCAAATGTTTGGAACACAAGCTCGGTAAATTGATAGTAATAGAAAACCAGCAGTGGGACTGGGAATTTGATATACTTCTCTAAGCCAAATATAAAGTGAGGTTTGGGAATCAAAATTGTAAGCCGGATCGATTTAGCATGTCTTACCTGTGAACAGACTGTCAATTAGAACTGATCACATTCTCTTGTAACAACCATGAGACCCACTTTCAGAAAAGCCGGAAACTCCAATGAAGCTTTTATGGTCTTAAGTTAACCTACACTGATCATTGGTCATTTAACCCTGACTTTAAAATAATATTTTGCTTTATTGAGAGAAGCATTCTAGAGCATCTTAACTCGGATAAGTGACAAAAAATATAATAGTTAAATCAGACATCATTCTTTCAAAATAATAAACATTTTCTTTACAAATATTGATTACACTAATCACTACAACCACAGTTAAACCAGAGAGTTAAGTCCTTATTAATTTCTTGCCTCTGCAATATTTTATTTGAGTTTTCAGAGATTGAAACTGACACAATTTTTAGGAAAAGACCGGGTTTTTACTTCCAAGTGAATTAGACAAATTCAAACTCTGAAAACTTTCAATGTTAACGCTCTTAAAATATCATCTTTGTTGACAAGATTGTCACAACTTAACTCCAATGACTTCACATCCTCGCAACATGTTAACACTCATAATGACATGCAACCATGGAAGTACTACCTCGGAGGTAGTACGGAGGTAATACTTCCATGATGCAACAGGGCATGTGAAAACACACATCCATGAAGTACTAGTACTTCCATGGTAAAAGTGTTACGAATGATCAAACATGACGTCTTATAAAAGTGGCAGTTGTCAAGTGGTTAGAGCATCAGACATGCAGCCGCGGTCTGGAATTCGACTAAAAATGGAACATTCCGTCATTGTGCCTGGTGCTCAGCACAATGGTGTGGGGTAAATAAGCCAGTGCGCCACAACTGGAAAAATGCGTTGGCCTCCCTGACTTAAAGGGCTAAACCTCTCACCCCAAACTACAATTTTGGCACCCGGGTACCGAAATTCTCAATTGGCTCAGCTCTTTGATTGACAGCTAATTCAAACAATGCAGAGTGCCAAAGCTTATATTACACAGCATGAATGGTACTGAGAGTGTTTTGATTATATAAATTAAGTTTTTCTATACTCACCCTGAAGCAATAAACTGAGATTGTGTCTGAATGAGGATGAATTTCAGACAATTGTGGGAGGGGCTTAAGTAAGAAGGTTAGGAGAAGTGGTACTGTTTGGGGTGAAAGAACTAGGCCTTTAAACCAGTTGGTTAGAAACTGAGCCGTAAAAACTCATTTAAAATAACTAAGATAAGAATAGCAGTGTCAGCAGTAGTAGGAGTAGTATCAGACGGCAGTATGGCAATAGCAGTTTTAGTAGACCTTATTCATATGATGTAATAGAGCAAAAAGTACGTTCTCTTTGGGGGAAACACAAGCCAATACCGACAAATGCAGACAACTGATTTGTCAACCAGTCGAATACGCCCATAATCTGCTACACTTGCAGGGCGAACTCTTAGCGCGAGGACACGGGTTCCAATGTTTTGTCCTAACGATGAAGCCAGTATGTCGTCAATGCATAAGGTCTATGTAGTCTGAATTTGCTTGAATTAAATAATAATATGCTATATTATTATTACTTTATTATATTTACATAAAACAACTTCAACAAGTCAATATTTGCAAGTCGTTGCTTGCTGACGTAACTGACGTAACTAAGTATACAGGGCGGACAGTTGAAGTTGTTTCATTTCAGTTCATGGATGCGGAAAACCCAATCTGAGGAGCGACAGCCTACGGTAGATAGAAACATGGGGCTATGCATGCTGGGCTTTATTTAGCCCATGCAAATGCACACCGTGGTCCGTCAATGTTAGCGTGTTAGCTGATTAACCCGACCTAATAAAAACTCTGAAATGCATGCACTGAAGTCTTTCAGGAAATTAAGGATATAATGAATTCTAATTTTTGTGAAGATACCGACAATGTAATCGACAATGTATTCAGCATTTCCTTAATACAATTCAAATACATTCTAAAATTAAAAAAAGAGGTGAAATTTCACCTAATTGTTAGAAGAGTTAAAGCAATAACGATCACCCCAAAGGAGCGGAAATTCACTCCAAAAAATAGAGTCAGTGAAATTCACTCCAAAAAATAGAGTCAGTGAAATTCACTCCAAAAAGAGTCAGTGAAATTCACTCCAAAAAGAGTCAGTGAAATTCACTCCAAAAGAGGATGGGTTCACTCTTGATGGAGTGCACAAAGGAACCCACACTTTAAAAAAATAAGTGATCCCTGCAGACAATTGTTAGAGAGTGAGTTTTTACTCTTCTTGGAGTGAATTTCACTCTTTTTAGAGTAAACTACTACTCTAATGAAGTGAATTTACATTTACAAGTTCACTCTTCTGTTTAAACAGTGTATAACTTAGTGACCAGCAAGTTTTGTTTTTTACCGCGCGGTCCTGCTTTAGAGACCACACACTTATCTCACGAATGTCATTACGTTGTGACGTATATGAGCAAATGTAAAAATTAAGCCTCGTTGCGCAATATTCAGATGAACTAGTAAGGCGTCCATGAAGAAGTAGTTTCCATGGTAACAATGTTGTAGTCTCCTATCATATGGACTCAATACGGAACACTTTTCAAGGTTGCCAAGTTTATTAGTACTAAGGGGTAAGCTAGTGTAGGAGAACATCTGCTATGTTTCGTTAATTCGTATTGACGTGAATATAATCAAGAGAGGCAGTTCAAGTAGAAAAAACTAAGACAGAAAAATATTTTACGTTGTGATTGTCCATAAGCTGAAGAGGCGGGGCAGGAGACAGGAGATTAGGGGCCGGGGAAAATGTCCTCGCCATTCAGGAAAAGTAGTAGATCCAGTCAGACATATGAGTTTGCCACCCTAAATCATGCCTAAAATCTAAATTCATGCATAAATTAGTCCTGACCCGAAGAAATATTAACCCTTGTATGTGGTTGTTCAAATGGTAAATAAATGATAACCTTTTAAACATCGGTTGACTAACATTTTGTGTCTCAGAATCCATTGATTGGCCAATGGAGGGGGGGGGGGGGGGTCAATTCTACCCAGTAACTTATCTCTTCTATGACCCATTTTAAGTTGAGGTTAGGTCGGTTATTAATTGGTGCATTCATACCTACCTATGTAAGTACTACCTCGAAGTGAGTATAGTTTCTTTAACATGTATAGACAAATCCGAACAGTCAAGCGATGGTCTGATTTAGTTGGACATAATTGGCGGGGGTCCGTCAGCATAAGCTTGAACACCAAAATATTTCTCGATCTCTCAATTTTCCTGAATATGAGAGTTCAGAGTTGCATGTAGACCATAGTGGACTTCACTAAATGCTTCGGATTCGTCTATAGCTTAGACAGTAACTCTAATATGCCATTATGTAACTCTGAAATTTCCAGTAGAGATTGACAAACCTTGCTAGCATTATCACGTCGTTTAAATGTGTCCCATATCATGTCCGCTTTGTGTTCTAACTTTATTTGGAGGTAGAGTTAGGCTGTGTTCATCATATGAGTGATAACATGCGGGACTATTGTAAAAAAGAAAAACAAACATACAAAAAAGCAAAAGCGTAAAGCTGTTAAAAATTCATTGGATTGGTATTTCAAACTGGCAGATTGAAACATGTCATTTCTTCTATTGCATAATAACCCGTTTGAGACACAACGAGAATCTTCAGACCTGCGATTTTGAGCGGTATTGTAAAGAGGTCCTTTAATCACTCTTCACCAAGCTTCAGTTACTGCTAATCAAGAAAACTAGAATATCCATATTAGTAGAAATGTAAGCAAAAATTTTTAAAATCAAACACACAAAGGTAGTTTAACTATTTCATCAGCCCGCTCTCCCTTGTTACACAAAATACTTTCTTTTTAGTGTTGATGATGACAATGTGCGTAGTGCTGTACAGTACTTAAAAACGAATTGCACACATGTATACAGGTGGTATATAACACCGTCTCTTACATCACTCTTAATTCATCTATATTAAACATATTTATATATACCAAAATGATTTTAAATGGCAAATCCACTGATATCGAGACAATGTATCAAAATTGCCCGATGGACCGAGAGACGAAATGGAGTACCAAATGAGATGTTTTGCGTCTAATAATTGTATCCTCGGGGACGTAAGAACCCATTACTGTTTTATTCACAGTTTGACAAATTGCAGTATAAATCTCACAGAGACTACAAATCCTTCAGAGCAAAACTACGAGGCGAGATATATCCGTAGGACTTATATAAATGAGGACGGGAGAAGGAAAAGTTAGAGTTGTAGTGGGCAGAATTATGAGAAAAATCTTCATCAAAATTAATGTATTACCTTTTGTAATTGGCATTTCGACTGCCAACATTTAAACTGAAGTCAAGATGATGGATCTCTTGTGTCGTCCTTTTTGTAATATTCATTTTGAAGCACGATCATCCAAAATCTATTCTCCACTTTGGGTCAAACTTACTCAATGAGGTTACAGCTATAGTGAACCGATATATTTCAACTTTTATTCAAGGGTGGAACATGTTCTGTACTAAAAATTACATTATACTTCCAAATGGGCTTTTCCGAGAAGAAAATGGATATAAGTGTACCAAAAGGAATGCTGCCATCAATTTCTACACTTGAACGTTGCCAGTATCGAACTGGGAGCTGCATCAATATTTATTTCTTTACAATTAAACTTTTCTTTAAGAACCTGTTTCTCTACGCGACCCAGTTCAAGTTAGAGCGTTAGTTCCCGTCACCAACTAATACATCTCATCCCAAATTACGAATTCATGTACTGCGTAATAGCCTCTGTGTAGGACGCCGATTGCATTTTACTTCACAAAGTCGTCTGAGGAACGTGTTCGATTCATGCTTGTCTGACAAATGATGTTTTTAGTGTTTCATCAAAAAATGACAAATTTCCAAATGTTTTAGAACTATTTCGCGGCTCAACGATAAGTGCTTTGCCACGGACCCTAAATGTCGACCCCAAGTTTGAGAAACCATGGTTTAGACTTTTAAGACACCTGATACCGTATCTTTTCGAAAAGCAGAATCAGAGCTATCACAGGAATATTTAAACAAGATTAATTGCACTGTAACACAGATTAGCTGAAACTGTGTCTGAATTGACTCATCAAGTGAGTCATTGCACTAACGTTTTTTATGATAAGTGCAGAGAGTGGTATTCCATGAACTTATAGGTTTCTGATTGGTCTAATAACATCCTAAGTAAGCATTAAATAAGCCTAAATGATGTGATGGTATAAGGCCTTGGCAAAGTCATCTAGAAAGCCTTCATACATACAGTGGATGCTAATCCATTTCACAAAAAATTAAAAACAAAATACTTGTAAACCATTGCAACACACGCTCTTCCCATGCAGACCTTCAAAATGACTATCACTATAGTTTACTTCTGGGCTTCCTTCAGTTGGTGTCCTATGACCAAACTTCTCGTTTATAAGCTAGAAGACCCTCACCACAAAACATAGGGGAAGAAAGTGCAAATCAAGAGTTGCAATTTGCAGTAATCCATTGTGATAACTCGCTTTTAAATGTAATCCCTAAATTTCCTTTAGGAAGACCACCATCGTGTTATTACAACATATGGTTTATTCGACCTTGGTTTAATACGAGACTGATGAAATGATATTAAGGCCGGTAAACACGAACAACATTTGTAACACATTCTCAAAACACTTCACCTGCAACAAACCCGAAACATGATTGTTTTCGGTTTGTTGCACAGTGTAAACAGAGTACAAACAATTTGAAAACATTTTGAAAATGTTTTGCGAATGCTTTGAAAAGAACTAACAAGACATTTCTTTTGCAAAATTCCCAAAACATTTTCAAAACATGCTGCATACCCTGTCTACTCTGTGAAACAAACCAAAACAAGCATTTTTTTTTGGATATGTTGCCTGTGGATGTTTTGGAAATGTTTTGGAAATGTTTTGCAAATGTTGCTCGTGTATACAGGCCTTAGGAATGAACGTGTTCGTTAAGTTGTTTACATAACTATTTGCCTTTATGGCAAGAGGTAGAGGTAAGATAACATCTCGTTGATCACACATGCATGGGATCAAACATATGAGTAAACCGTATAATTCCGAAAAGAGTATGGACGCATCGTCCATAAAGACAGGCATATAAAATCTCAAGAAGCCCCAACCAAGTAATAAACCTCATTGCCTGATTTTCTTGTAACCCATGTTTAAGACACCCAACTTCCAGGAAAAGTTTTTGATATTTCTTTCCAAGGTTTTTCTTTTTCTGATTGTAAGTCGAGATTGAATGGATTTACTTATACAGTTTAACTAATTCACCACCTTGAAATAATTTATTTGTAAACGATCTCTTGTATATTACCTGTTACCGCATACACACTTTTTTCAAGATATGCGATTATCATACAAAGTACATTACTTATACACTGCATCTTTGTATCTCGTTAGCCTAACAAGAACACTACAAAACAAATCACAGTTCGTACAAAAACGAATTGAAGATTAAAAAAGGAGATGAGCTCATGGCAAAACCTGATTGACAAACCAAGGGCCCACCAGGATTTGAATATTGGAAATTCGTAGTTGAAAACGTTGAATACTATGTACTCTCTTTGCGAAACGATTTGTTTAAAGCAGGATAGTGCAACGAATGGATTTTATAAGTTTCCCCTAAGCCCCGTTGTTAATGTTTTTTGTATCATGTGTCAATCTTGAGAAGGTATTACTGAATCTGGGTGAAAATGCAGACATAAGAGGGACGTCTGTCTTAGCTAGGTCTTGTTTTTAGTATCAAAATGAAAAATACTTTCCCAGTAAAATAAGTTTGATATTTGAAATGATCGGCTCAACTTAGTGGTCAGAACGACAAGATCTGACCACCAATATCCCTCATTGAAATAGTGAATGGACGATGTGACAATTATTTGTTTACTGTACGATGTCCACAATATTAAATATTTACATTCATTCCGTCCATGGGCAGATGGGAGATCAATTTTGTTGTCGTAACCGAGAAACTGTTTCTTGCTGTTTGATGCCATAGATATGAAACTTTCTTCTAAGGTAAGGGCACAATTTTATATGGTTCTTTACCAGTAAAAAAAAGGTCTCAGTTGTTTGTAGAATTAACGAAAACCGTTTCACATAACCGGGCAGCAATATCAGGAAACAGGTAAAACACTATATTCGTAGCACGTGGTGTATGTAAGATTTAGAAATCTAAGGGGCGGTTTTCCCTCTTGGCCCCTGGGGCTTTGGTCCTACTTTTGCGCTTGATCCTAAACGGAAATTGACATACTGTAAAGTGTAATACAACCGAGACCTCACTTTTTGACATTTTATTCATTGCTCAAATAAACGAATATAATAAACCTCTACCTCTACACAGGGAGTTGCAACTCCCATGTTCTACTCATCTGCATACGCTAATAATCAACTGATCAACAACGAATCCTGAGCGGTACTGTTTTATGTGCATGTATACACACTTGAAATCATTCCGGTAGCTACCTTGTATTCGCCCTTGCATCATTCCTCAGATGGAAAAGTCTGGGTGACACATTGCAAACTAACTTTGATGATCTAAAAAGGGACTTGAGGCACTGCATCGTAAACCCAGATAACAGACCGCAGGCACTGACGAGTTGGGTGGAGCGTAACCAGAAATGTTTAAATGAGTCGAATGTTCGCAGGGCAGCAGGCTGGACTGTTTGTTTATGTCATGCTTCACCTCCTTCCAAAATATAGAAATCTACATAACTTTTCATCAACGCACAGTCTCGTGGAACAGAAGTGGTATACCGCATCATCTCAAAAATGCCAATGAATTCGCTTTTCTTAAAAATTACTGTTTCTATAGAAACCTTTCAAGCCTCGGGCCGATAATGGTGAGGCTTGAAAAGGAGTAGTATAGCCCGGGGATTCGTACTACATGCAAACAGGAAAGAGAGGCCCCAGTATTTTGTAAAATGTTTTCAATCGAAATTTGTATTCTGTAATTCGTTTTTAAGGGTTTCAATTATTTTTTCCTTGAGGTACGTCACGGATATTTTTTAGATTTACAATCACATATCTTTGCAATGGATATTACAATGTATCGTGTTAATAGAATGACATGTATTTTTTGTTGCAGAAATGAGCGCCTGATCAATTTGTATTAGTGTAAATATTCATTGTGGTAACTTCCATTTGATGTAGTTAGTAAGTTAGATAGATTTTAACGGCCCACTTCCCAACCAATTGCTTCAGGTTGAGCCGGCAACGGTTTTTCCAGCTATGGCTCACCGGCTTTTTCCCCTACTCCATTGCTTATGCTGAGCACCAAGCACAATGGCAATAGGTTCCGTTTTTCAAAGTCTTCGGATGACCCGGCCAGTACTCGAACTCCCAATCTTCATTTGATGTAAGAGGTTTGTGGAGTTCATTTTGGCAAAAAACAAAAGAACCATTATTAAACTTGAAATGTCTTTCTTATAATATTTTCATATCTTTGTAGATTATTGAAAACTATGTTTACATCATCATTTTTCGTATAATTTAGTCCAGTTGTCAAAACGATTTGTTTTCGCTGAATTTTGCACATGTTGGACACGCTGACATTTGCTCATGTCGAACATTATTTTGTTTTTGACGGATAATGCCGAATGCGATGTTATGAATTAGAAAAATTGTTACTGAAACTCTGACAGTGCTGGAATGGTTAGTTAGATTGAGTTTAGTTTAAAGTGAACATACTCAGAGGGAACCAGTTTCTCTCACCAAATGTGTTTGGAATGGTTAAAGACTCAGAGTGCTTTCTGGTACTGAAGAAGACACAACATCTGAATCTTATCGTTTGGTTCAGGAAAAAATAGAATAAATTTAGAGGGCCCTTTCCTGCAGTACTTTTCTGTTTCTGTTTCCGTTGTTTCTAACAACAAAATTCAGTTCAGAGTCTTCATCAGTACCAGAAAGCACTCTGAAACCGTTCAAAACCTATTTCGTGGGTGAAACCATTGTAGTACAACTTTGACCAACATTTTGTTCGTGCTATATAATTGTCCAACACTGCCAAAGTGGCCATAACGACTTTTCTTAAAAAGAACATCATACTAAGCAATATCACTCAAAAAAGGAAACTATATCCATTGCTGCACGTTTCACCCTAGTGGTCACCGAAATAAACTGTAATTTTGGAAAATTGCTGCCAATAATTTTAATTTGATAAATACTATATATATATAGTATAATACTGTTTATGCATTCACTGGAGCTTAACAGTTAGAATAAAGGGAAAATGACAAAAAAGGAAGCAAATTAAACGAAGTTTGGTCAATTTTTACAGCTCTAGTAAACTGGTAAAAGAGCTTCAATTAAGTGACAACGTCTGACATTATTTGGCAGGTTATTATACTTATATTCCATAATTTAGGGCTCGCTACCCTAAATAACCTGTCACGAAGATTCAGAGAAACCCTTCCTAAAGGAAACATGTAGTAAACAGCTACAAGACGAACATGTGGGATAATTGCAACTATGTTGCTGGATTAATTGCCAAAAGGTATAATTGGGCTCTAGGTTACGGAGACACTTTAGTACCAGATCTAAAAGTTTGAACTCTACACGAACGGGTATGGGAAGAATGTGAAGTTGTTTGATTGCTTCTGTGAAACTTGAATGTTTTTATCTCCTAACATGATATCGCAGTTTGATACGTTGTGATGACTTTGGCGATGATTTAGATTAACCAAAAGGGAATTTGCATTATCCATAGGGGAAAATAAAAGGTTGTTTGCTAATACCAGGGAGAAAACAAATCCAGATGTTAGTTTTCTGCCTAAGACCAAAGAGTGACGGTGGGTCTTACAATTGATAGGTGCATTGCGGTTTATCCAATAAAATAAAATGTTAAGCCTGAGTCAAAAAATAGAATATTAAACTTGAGCCAAAACCCTCTCTTTAAAAAAAAGGGTGTAAGCACAAATCTAGCTTTGATATGTTGAAATGGTCCTTTGGCAATGCTTAGATAACTGCTATTTGGATAACAGAGCCCATCTCTGAACATTTTGATGAAATGCACATTGAAACCCGATGTGTAATTCTCAAGATTTCATCTGGTAAACTTATCACATTTGCAACACAAATTGAACCCTTGAAACACGTCACCACCTCTTCATTTTATTGAGCAGTACGGTACAAAATGTAGCAATTTATTTTGTAATATGTCGAAAAATAAATATCCGATCTGAATGGCAGTTTACCAAATTGTGGAGATGAAGTTATTCTTTCACATATGAAAAGATTGCTAAAACAATTCCTTTAAAGGTACTTACCGTGATCAGCAACATCAGTACTGTCATTTGTGTGAACGTATTTAATGATTGGTCGAATAGTTGCGTTATCAGGCAGAACGTCTTCTGTCCCTTGATTGATTAAATTAATTGCTAAGTTGAAAGCAATATCTAGGTTTCTATCAGAACCATCTTTGGCAAAAAGTGCACCTGAAAATTAAAAAAAGAAACATACCATGAAAAACTGAAAAACGATGCTGTTTTATCAAAAGAAAAAGACTTTATAACATGTTACAGAAAAGAAGAAAACTTTCACTTTAAAAACTGACGCCCACCATGCCTTAGGTTATATACAAATAACGACTGTTGACTCTGTTCAATAGTATGTATAATTTCAGGAGATGGAAGATGAAGGTTAGAATATGTTAGAAAGGCTTTTATGCATCCACTTATAACCGTATCTAGTTTAATCTAGCGACGTCAACGGTCTTTTTCAAGTTATGGTGAGATGGATTGTTATTTCTACTACATTGCTTAGTGGTGTGCCAGTGCGGTTATGCGGGACACTAAGCACAGCGGCAGTACATTCCATCTGAATTCTTTTGTATAAACAAAAGAATATATATCAAACACCGGACCTTCAATGAAAGATAAAGGACTGTTCAAGCTCACAAAAACGTTGGTCAAAAAGTGGATAGCTGGCTTTAACGGCTAACCATTGCGAGCTCTTTGCGAGTCCTTGCGGCCACCTGCGACCTCAAGAAAACCCTAAGTGGGAGAACGCGCAAAACTCGTCGTGAGCACTTACAAGTAATAAAGCCGTAGCGAACAACTATGAGTGCAAGCGCTATATATATATATATATATATATCAAATTGGTAAAGCTGGAAAATCTGGCTGAGGTGAAAAAACGATGTTGACTCCACCGGGATTGGAACTCGGGACCTCCCGCTTTCTAGTGCGGACGCTCTAACCACTGAGCCATGAAGCCAAGTTGGTTTGGCCTTTGTTCAAATAACAGATGAAGCAACTCGCAATTCACCTCCTGAGCAGGCGCCTAATTTTTCGGAACAGCACTAGTTCTCGTTTTGACGCAAGCCCAACCAGAGATCAAAGTTGATGCTATCCAGCTGAACACAATTGTTAATTCGCCAGCGGATCTCCGAAGAGATACAGAAACCTGTGAAAGCAGAAGAGATGAAGTGAAAATAAACGCTGACGACAACTGCGTGGAATATAAATCAAATTGGTAAAGCTGGAAAATCTGGCTGAGGTGAAAAAACGATGTTGACTCCACCGGGATTCGAACTCGGGACCTCCCGCTTTCTAGTGCGGACGCTGTAACCACTGAGCCATGAAGCCAAGTTGGTTTGGCCTTTGTTCAAATAACAGATGAAGCAACTCGCAATTCACCTCCTGAGCAGGCGCCTAATTTTTCGGAACAGCACTACTAGTATATATATATATATATATATATATATATATATATATATATATATATATCTATATATATATATATATATATATATATATATATATGTAAAATAGGTCTACTACCATCAAAGAAAGGCTTGAGTAATCTTCACAACAATTTTCCAATTCCCGACAATGAATGGAACTAATTCCTGTTAGGGCATACAGATGATACATTACAAATGTATATGGTATATACCAAAAACATAGGTCACTCTTTTCTCATGTTGTATAATCCATACTCACATTTGGGGTAAAACTCATAATATTAGAACGAAAAGCATAACTCGTTAACGTGTTTGTAGTATGCATGACGCTTAAACATAGCAATATGTATGTGCTTATACAACGTGCCTTAAATTCCAAACATTCAACAAAATGAACCACAGACTGGACTTCATCTTTTAAAATTTGGGATAGCTGGCTCCAAGTATGTACAAAATAGCAAGAAAATATTCAAATGAAATTCTACCCCCGTTCAAATTAAACTGAAGTGTAAAATTATATTGCAGAGAAGATTGCAAATGGCGGAAAATGTGTGAAGCAATCAAATGAAGCCTATGTGAAAAAAAGGTTATCCTTGATAGTACAAAGTAAAGACGATAAGGTTATTACAAAGATAAATCGGTGCACACAATTACATTTGAGAAAGAGTATCTATAAACAAGAAACTGCACAGACAGACAGACTTACAAACACAACTACAATTGTTAGAAAAATAGAGACATAGATGTTGTTTGTATGCAGAGTTTGCAGCGGTTTAAAAGAATAGTCCAGAGTCAAATTCATTTTCAATATCTTATAGAGGAACATATCATTAGCATTCTGGTAGAGTTTTTGCTCATATCTCACATTCGGTTCTCGAGATGTTAGCAATTGAGGTTGACGCATTTTGTATGTTCAAATGTGAACCTTAAGTAAGCAGGTGTGATGTCATACATTCACATTGCTGATCAACGCTTTGTTTTTCTTTAATTCTTTACTCTATTAGTTTGAACATGAATTGATAGGGGATGCTATCTTACCCCTAAGCCATTTAAAGTTTTTTTTAATTCCATTGCCCAGGGTTCACCTATGGTATCAATATATTAAAGCTGCATAAAATTGGTGGTAAACTAAAAATAAATACGAAACATTGGTCAACAACGTCAATGCATGACATCACAACTGCTTGCTGTAAGTCCATTCTATATAGAGAATCTGCCACATTCAATTGCTTATATCTCAAGAACTGAACATGGGCAACCAATAAAAATTTTCGGCAGAATGCATAGAGTATGTTCCTCTTTAACATAATTTAAATAAATTTGAAAAGAGAATATATTCTCTTGATATTTCTTTTGATATATCCTGCAGGGATGCACACAGAAACTCTGAGATATACACAAATAGTCCAACTTGATAAAATGACAAGGAGGGGCAGGAAGGCAGAAAAATAGAAAGGCGGATACAAGACCGACAGAAGAACAGACATGCAGAGGTGTTTTTGTTTTGAGGATGAACAATTGCAGAACGTGGGAGGACCCTCCATTTTGAGAATATTTTTAATCCTTGGTTATCATCTTTTGAAGTTATTTTTTCCGTTCTAATACAAATTTTACTTATTTTTCAGATTTTGTTTGAGTGGGAAGGTCTGTCCTGCCCCTCTTCGAGGAAAGGGAGCCATGCATATAGGAAGATGAGATGATTTTAAAGTAAATCATAGCTGTTAATTTGTATGAAAACATGGTTCTCGTTTATTTATGAGAAATATTCCTAACTTGTAATATACAAACAAAACCGGTACTGGAGGTTTAAGTGACAAATTCCGATCATTTTATAAACACAGCGCAAGTGCGCAAGTGAACTCGATTTGAAGAGCACATTATGGAAAAATCAGCTATTGCAGTTAATCAGGCACGTGCTTATAAAAACAGTATCGTAGCGCAAGGGACACTTGGCCGTTACCCCTCACTGATGTTATTATTTAGCTCCTAACGATGATTTAAACACTGTAACAAAAATTTTACTTCCTAATGAGTATGTGTTGCACTATATAACACAAAGAACACTTTGATTTACCAAACTTTTTCACAGGATAGGGTTTTCCAATACCTGAGAACTGTCTTCCAGACCTTTGAAATATTTTTGCACAAATGTTAACACTAAAGTGGAAAATTTGCCAGTAGATTTTTTAAAAGTTTTCAGAAAGGTTGATAAAGACCTCTCCCCTAACACCCATCTCCAGGCAGACCACTACACATCAAACTGTATACCAGCCCATCGAGAAAAATTCTGTCCATGCCATTGTCCTCAGCTATATAAGCCGTGTATGCTGCAAAATGCCCCTACGCATTCGATTAACCCTTTGCCGTTGTTACGGGTCCTTTTGGACCCAGACGGAGAGCGCGGCTGTCACCCATCTTTACTGTTTTACGCGGAGCTCGAAACTGCGAGTAGCTACCCGAAAATTCAATTCAGCAACGAGAGAGACAATGGTTTAAGGTCACGGGGTCAGTAGCCTACGGCAGCTGATGAGGGCGTGCTACGTCCCTCTTCCGCCCACTCCCGAGGGGCGCAAATGTGCCCCGATTGGGAGCACAACGGTAAAGGGTTAACGTTAAAGGTCCAGTTCTCTCACCCCAAACAGTACCAATTCTCCTAACCTTCTTACTTAAGTCTCTCCCACAATTGTCTGAAATTCATCCTCATCCAGACACAACCTCAGTTTATTGCTTCAGGGAGAGAAAAAAAAAACTCAATTTATATAATCAAAACACTCTCAGTACCGTTCATGCTGTGCAATAAAAGCTTTGGTACTCTGCATTGTTTGAATAAGCTGTCAATCAAAGAGCTGAGCCAATTGAGAATTTCGGCACCAGCGTAGCCAAAATTGTAGTTTGGGGGTGAGAGGTTAGGCCCTTTAAAGACATCGTATTTCTCAGAGGCCCTGATGTGTTATCAAAACAATCTCGGTACAGGATGGGTAATATGAGCTCTATGCCAATCGAAAAGTTGTTCCAATTGAGGGTTTCTGTAGACTACCGGTAACTGGGTGACGAACGACTGCGTTTAATATTAAACTTATCATGAGTGATTTTGACGTGGGCCTGTAAGTTAAATGCCATTATTGTAAATTGCTAACACCTACGGTAGCATTACAGCATCGTTACCCACGTGACCTTTGCCATCGTCCTTGCTTTCAGTTCAAGTGTAAACCAACATTACAGCAATTGTTTCCTACTGTCATGCAGTGTAAATGAGGTAATAGTGTTTTTCTTTTCGGAGTGATTACTCCACTCCATGCAATATACCATTAACAACTTACTTTAAAAATAATTCCGCTGGATCGTTAATGTTGGCTAGATCATCGCTTTGGCCGTGACTATGTCAATCAAATCGGTAAATAAAGATTAAGTCCATCTTAGTGGCCTTCGCTTGCATACTGACTTGGTTTTAAGTCTTGAAGATTTCACACCCGATTTCACTGGCTCCCCATAAGCTCTCTTTTAATTTTATTAACGTTCTTGTTTTCAAAGAATTCACCAAACTTGAAAAATCAATCAAGAATCATACACCCAAGTTAACCGTTGGTGAAGTGTAAATACGACCTAAAAGTAATAGCTGAAGAGAAACATTGTTTACCTTAGTACGGGACACGAAGCACCAAACCTTTCTCCTTTGAAGATCAAACCTTTAAACTTGGCATACTTTGGAAGAATGAACTCGAAAAAGAAAAATGACTAACGTTTAACACTTCTACATAACATTTGTGATAAGAATTCTTGGATGAAGAATTAAAGACTATTCGACTCATGACGTTGTCCCATTTAGAAACTTATCTGCTTTGCTCGTTTTAGCTGCCAACGAGTCATGCAGAGTCACTAAGCTGCACTGTTGTAAGCCTTTGGAAAGAATGAAGACTGGTTAAATACAATCGCGTTCATTGGATGAGGACGCTAAATCGTAGTCCCGGGGAATAATTCCTTAACTGCTTAAGAGTGTTAACAGAAAAGAGCATGCGGATCCTGGGGCATACTAATTTTGGTATAGGGTGAGCCACTTGAATTCATGACCCACAAAATTTGAAGGCCACCTGTCATTCAAAGCTGTTGACTTGAAAAACATCAATCTTTCTCTTACTATGATGAATCGCCACACCAAACTTGGGGCAATATCATTGCTTTAATCTTGAGATATCGTGCTTACCTGCCAAGCGACCTAAACAAACACAAACTACCTTCAGTACCTTTTGTCTTAGCAAAGAATGAAATGATCCAACAAGATCACCCCGGAAATCCTGGGGGACACTAAAGCATTCAACTTGGAATGATTTTTTCAGCGTTTATTTAGAAGGAACTAAATAAGCACCTTTTCAAATGGTTTGTTATGATATGATTATGTGAGGGATGCATGCAGTGGCAAGGGGAATTTACAACTAGCCTACAGTGTTAATGTTTTATTATAAAATTGACAGAAAGCGTAACATATGAGGCAAAAACTTCTTACTATAGAAAAGGAGGAATATTTTTTTTTAGAGCAAGACTGTAAAGTAGGCCTACGAGTATTTGACTGTACTTCAGGCAAATGGTACATGTAGAGATTGTAAAATCTAATGAACAAGTTTTGAAACTCGGCACTTCCGGTTTGGTTGCAAGGTCAAATGCAGCAAAACACTTCTCCTGTGCACGCAAGTGCATAATTGCACCAGTCCTTTGGCGAAATCTGTCTATTATTCCCGCATTACATTGGTAATCACTTAGCAAATTCGAGAAAGTGACACAAACTTAGATCTACAACTTCACCTTTGACCTATCCCAAGATGCATTGCCCGTGATCATTTCCCAGCCTCAGCAGGTCGTCAATTGAGGACGAGTTCAGTGATATCATTTCCATATTTATTCATTGCATAGGAAGTCGTTTACAGAAACAGAATGACAGTGCATCCCCGAGGGAGTAAATCCTACATAGATTCGCGAAGGATTTCACCTAGCGAGTTTTGAGGAACATTGACGGGAAACTGGCGTCTGTGGTAACTTAAGGCGTAAATAATAGCTAAAAATGTGCCACTCGAAATAGACGTCCCCGAAATGAACAAAGCAGCACAAACCTGGAATTGAACACGAAGGAAATTAAATACCAATCGATCATTTCACATCAATGTTTTAATAAAATATTTTAAAGTGATTTTGCTTCACTGAATCTATTTACCCATGAAAACTACAGTAAGGAAACGTATTTCACATCAAAAAGAAAATTGTTCAGATTTAAAGTAACCGTTTCGCAGGAAAGAAACCTCTTGAAGTCATTTCAGCATTTTTTAAAACAGAAGAAAATTTTGTTGAATTATTTTCTTCCCAAGCTGTCGGTTTTACTTGTGAAGAGCTCTTCTTGAAGAGTTTTTGAAGAGCGATTGCAACAGGAGACTCATGTTAACCCTTTTAAACTACCTTTATAAAGCGTCTGTAATGTTATTTAAGATTTAGTAGGAAACTAGATTTAGGTTATTTGAAATAGCAAATTTAGAGCAGTGTTCTGTTAGCAGGCCATATATTATCCACGTGAAAAGAATGAAATAAGGTTAATATCAGATAAAAACCTCAAACTAAGAAAAAATGCGTATAACATGTATAAATATTGCTAAAATACCCAGCCGTTAATTTTCCAACTAAAACCACCAATTGATTCAAAAAATAAATAAAACAAAACAAAACAATTACAACTAAAAGAAGGGTTTAATGATTTTAAAGGTTCAATCACCTCAATTCTTAAAATATTGCAGCAAACTGAATTCATAAGTACATTTCCCATCCACTGAACAAATTTCAAATAATATTCGTGGTAAGTAAAACTCAGACAGAATCTTGAAGCGCATGAGCATTCATTCGATATTTCTTAATTCAATACGGTTTCAGCATTTTCTTATCAAATTACTACCTGGAATTCCAATCTTCTTTGCGTACCTAGGGATGGAAGCAGATCTTTCGTCCTTTCTCCAGAGCATTTTTCTCGAAATAAACTTTGTTCGAAGACTATCTCATGTTTCGCTCTTACATGAAGAGAGCTTTACTCCAATGTCTCGGAGATAAACCTATTGCAGGTGGCATGCATGTGCGTGATCGTGCCTTGTCATTAGTTGCGTCTCATTCATATCAAACTGAATAACTTATTATTTTTATTCAATCTTGGAGTCTCATTCGGAGACATAGTGCGGTTAGTTCTTTGTGGAAGTAGATTGCTTGGCAAATCTATTATTCTCCAAGGAATTCCAATTAGGCATTCATCCGTACAATAGACACTTCTTTATGATTAAGGAGACTACTACTAACACGATATATGGCGCATCTTTTTATACAGACCGCCTCCACACTATTGCGCAGTATTTTATTTAGAATATTCATTTATCCTTCTTTCAAGCATGTATACAGTACACAGAGCTTGAAAAATCCTTTCCCTGTGTGAGAAGCGGAAAAAATGCAATGTAACAACTTTGAAAGCTTATAGTTCAGTTTTCACAGCGGACCAAATTTTACTTTCCATGGAAGGGAGCATCTTGGCCTTGCTCTACGCATTTAAAACACAATTATGCGCATTCACACTGGTTGGCAAAATGACAGTCGTGTACACTTCTTCCCATGACACTACATTTTATTTCGACCAAATGCAGCATTCCCTGAACATTCCATTTCCAATCCTCCTTTAAACATGTAATTCAATTATGGTAAAAATTTTAAATATGCTGTTCTACAGCCCACGGTACATGGAGAATAGGAAAGGTCAAACACTTTTTCAATTCGCAGTGTATGTTACGTGAAGTGAACGCATCTGCAACTATACTGGGGCAATTTTCAATCCGGCTATAGATTCACACGAGGCTACGGATCTCTTTGGGTGTAGGATATGTATTCATGTTAATATAATAATGTATTTAGTGAAGGGATTAAGTGAGGAGCATGTTTTGAGCTTATCCCTCCCGATTTTATGGTATGTACATGCGCGGACTCCATTTCCAGGGAAAACGCAAGACCTGTGAATGTATGATGTTCTTGCCCAGTTCGATTTCAAGATTTCTGCGGAAAGTGAAAAGACGTTATATTGCAAAGGTGTCTTTGGTTGGTTAGGAGAGCAAAATTTACAAATTTTACACAAAACACTACGGTATTGATACCATAAAGGAATCATGTGAAACGGAATATTAAAAACTTGATTCACTTTGGAGACAAGATAGCATCTGTAATCAATCCAAGGCAAAACAATAGAATAAAAAATAGAGAAAAAACTGAAATAAACCGTGAATGTGAACCCATATGGAATTACATCTGCATGCTTAAAGTCCACTTTTCCCCTGCTCATATCTTGAGAACCACACACCACATTTCAATGCAAATTTCTCAAAATGCTTCGAATAAGTACCCCTCTTACATATCACAACTTGATTTGACCTTAAACCCTTTTTTTAACATATCAAATATAATTTTATTCTGGACTGTTCCTTTAAAAGCGATTATACAGAGCAAGAAATGTATTTTTTATTTTGCAATTTCATTCGCTGACAGATAAAATTTCCAGTCAAGTCGGCTTGCCGTTTTGAATACAACGGACAATCTTTCAACTCATGAAATGATTCGTATAGTCTACTAATGCTCTCACACATAAAAGTTCTAGCTTAACTGAAAGAGTTACAGCTGATGTTCTTGGATAGGAGAAATGAGTTCTAACTTTCTTCCACTCGTTTGTGTATTTCTGCTAGTTAACCTATATTTAGTCGTTTTTAAAGTTGACGAGATTGACGAACCTTGATATACACCACTCCAAGATCACAGGTTAGCTATATAGCATTGCCCTGGTTTGTCCCTAGACCTTCAGTATTATCCGGAACCTATTCTAGATTAATACCAGGTCTAAAGGGAGCTCCTTATTGATTTATTAAAGCAACCATGATTCCTTATGATGTTTTCATCCCTAGTCTTTTCAATCTGACCGCAATTTTTCATCGCATCCTTAACCTAATTTAAATCTAATGGAAGATGCTTTCAAAAATAAAAATATCAGGGGTCATCCACATAAGATAATCCTGGAACTATTTCCCTTAATTTACAAAGACGTTCCTCACGTAAGTGCTGATTTAGTATCCCACTTTAAGCTTAACCCAATTGGTGCCAAAATTGTATTTACAGAAATAACTGGTAAGTTACAAGTTGGTTAAATCATGCAGCAATCATCAAAACGTTGAAAAATCTCGCGTCAAATGAATTTCGCAGAGCTGTCCCGAACAGACGGCTGACCCAGCGTCTGCAATCTTAAATGATGTTAGTCAGTCAATTTATTGAAGGTATTTTTGTTTTATATCCAAGGTGATGCTGATATGTGAGAGTAACACAAACACTTGCACTGCGCATGCACAGTACTTGGTACGCAACAAGGCAGGGGCTAATGAAAATGCATCATTTAAAACATCTGTAACCGCAGTAAAGAAGTAAAAACCATTATAAGTAACCACAATTTTGACAATGACACAACTGATGAGGTTTGTATGACGTAAGGAGTTTTCTGGAAATACCAAATGAAACATTCAAAATAACAAAAATAGAAAGGAAATGAATATCCAATTATCAGGTTAAACAAAGCCTTCATTCATGGCGTCTTTCACGTGGTTTAAATTTCTTTCCAAAAAGTACTCTAATCAAGATTGTTTTTCTCGATTTGTCTACTGTTATAAGGTAAGTGTACAAGTTACTTGAATGTTTCTGTAAGTCTCCCGACAAGACAACAGATACTCGCCAAACTTATTCATTTCTATGGAGTCATATTACACATAAAAATAGGTTGACTGTCATAACCATGTTAAATTTAGTCACAACATAAATTTAATGCCAGATGCATCATCTCTGATTTCGGCAATATTATTTTTAGATTGGGAATCCTTCCTTTCTAAGATTCCACTGCATCGAAACTTTATAGAAATTTGGTTTTACTCAAAACAGCCCTGTTTCACGATAGTCCGCACTATTGTGAAGACGAAACGCTCGACTTTTCTAGTCTGTTACAGACTTATGAAAAGTGTCGTAAGATACTATCACACGAAGGGAAATTCTTTGACTTGATTTTTAGAATAGTTCTGCCTTTGAAACGCAAAACAGAAGCAATATAAGAATGTTAACTTGTCGTTATGTGTAAAGTTATAGTTTGATGAAAACTATTTTTTAGGTTTGTCGTTCTTTCTTAAGAAAACGCAATAGTGTCAAAATAAAATTTTGATGAATTGAGTTCGTTTAACGTGAAGTCAAGAATGTCAAAGCTACGACAAACTGCCAAATATATTCACAAATGTTTCCTCTAACTTCGCTCTAACTAATCACGTGTGTCGTGGAACAACCTAACTCGGGAAACCTAGAGGCCAGTCAGACTTGGAAGGATTCTTCAAAACTTGCGACGTTAGTCCTAATTTGGTTCTTCGTTCAGTGAACATGTCTCCCAAACACTTTGGCGTTTGACTTTCGCAAAATCTTCCCCAAAATTTTTTAACTTGTTGAAAACTACTCGTGATACTTTACGATTCTTGCGAATACAGGTAACTGTTTTCGTCGCATACTACACGCAAGTTAAAATTTTTCTTCTTGAGATATAAGCTTTTATTAATAAAGCGTAGTGGAGGTTTATTATACTGCAAAACACATAAATTTTGAAAATATTGTTTGTTTTACTAATTGATGCTGACTACCCGGTGAATAAAGCAGCAACATTTGTAAAAATTAGCCTACTTTCCATAAAATAAGGGAAATTAAACGAGTTTTATATTTTAAAGCAACTCACTAACTTAAGAATACTAAGGATTATGTAATTTTGACAAACTATGTAATCAACATTAATGTTGTCATATAGAAAGGAGTTAGCTGGTATGTAATTTTATTATAAAATAGATAGAGGCTTTCTCCGTGCATGGAAAGAATAACATTTACAATGATGATGAACTTACCATTAGATGATGGACTCATTTGACATTTATAAAAATAAACACACATTGATCCATACTATTGAAAGACCTCGGCTTTCTGAATCAAAGCTCTATAACTCAATAAAGTGGAAACCAAACAGCGTTCTCTGTTTCTAACTCAACCGCGAAATGTTTCCAAAATTACTTTTTTGTCTCATTTTTTCATTTAATAATGAAGTGGTATAATTGTTTCCAACCATACCAAAAATCTCCAAAATAAAGACAGTATCATTTCAAACTCCCTCAAACTTTCCAATAATTCTCACTTTTTATAATCAAATTGAACGAGGCCTGCAAATAAAGTGCAAATTAAATCAAACTCTCTTCAAGTCCGGAGCTTTCCGCTCAACCAAAGGGTAGCAAAGCGGAAAGGCCAAGAGCTCTAATGAATTTTATGATGATTGACAGAGCAGGGAATGATTATTTGAGCGAGTCAGTTTTAACATCTCCTGGTGTTTAACAAGTTCGTAGTTCATTCATTAAATAAAACACTTAAAAAATAAAAACACTCAAGAGAAAAAGAAATTACAAATACATATAAATAATTTGCCCCCGGGAAGAAGAAGGAAGAAGGAAGAAGGAAGAAGGAAGAAGGAAGAAGGAAGAAGGAAGAAGGAAGAAGGAAGAAGGAAGAAGGAAGAAGGAAGAAGGAAGAAGGAAGAAGGAAGAAGGAAGAAGGAAGAAGGAAGAAGGAAGAAGGAAGAAGGAAGAAGGAAGAAGGAAGAAGGAAGAAGGAAGAAGGAAGAAGGAAGAAGGAAGAAGGAAGAAGGAAGAAGGAAGAAGGAAGAAGGAAGAAGGAAGAAGGAAGAAGGAAGAAGGAAGAAGGAAGAAGGAAGAAGGAAGAAGGAAGAAGGAAGAAGGAAGAAGGAAGAAGGAAGAAGGAAGAAGGAAGAAGGAAGAAGGAAGAAGGAAGAAGGAAGAAGGAAGAAGGAAGAAGGAAGAAGGAAGAAGGAAGAAGGAAGAAGGAAGAAGGAAGAAGGAAGAAGGAAGAAGGCAGGAGGCAGGAGGAAGAAGGAAGAAGGAAGAAGGAAGAAGGAAGAAGGAAGAAGAAGAAGAAGAAGAAGAAGAAGAAGAAGAAGAAGAAGAAGAAGAAGAAGAAGAAGAAGGAAGAGGGCTGAGATGCAAAATGATGCTATATATTTGTATGTTTTCAAGCATAACGGAGTACAGGGATGACGCTCGCTTCTAGTGCCCCAATGCCGTGTGAGTCAGTGCCTGTGACTTCAACCAAATATAAATGCGTGCGGCCACGTGTTCCATTGGTTTGCCACAAGGATGACGTCAGAGTGTCGTCAGTGCAGAAGGTATATAGACTAAGCAGCTGAAAGAGGTCACTCAAGAATCACAATCTAAGCGTTTAGTCGCTTTGATTCAAATCAATCCACCATGAATAACAAGTTGTGTAAAGAACAGTAAACATTTATTACAAAATATTACCGAAGGTTTTACCTTATCCATATCTTAAGCATATGAAAGTAATGTTACTTTTAACAAAACTAGCAAAAACTTACGTTTTTGTGGGAATAAACTTTAACCGATTGTCATTTTTACTTAAAGGTTGACCCAGTTTTGGATGTGGTATTAGTTTCATAAAGAAGTTAGGAAATTCGGCCCTTCCGGCTGAGTCACATTGTAAAACAACGGTTTCAGTGGTTGAAGGAGATTAATATTACAAAATTGGTTGAGTGAATATTGATCAATTACAAAAGTGATAAAGTTATTGCAAAAGTGATCGAATTTATTAAGAAAGTGGTGGCCGATTACCAAAGTGGTTGTAACAGCGTGTTTCATGTTATAGACCAGGGAATTGTCACCCGAGTAACTCTTGCATATTCAGATCATGTTACTAGCACAGCACATTAACAACGATAAGATAACATGCTTTACTCGTAACACCTCCTCTACAAACCCTATGAAGTGCGTCCTCCAATAGATTCAAGCGTGTATCATGACGCCTTTCATAAACAAGTCCCGCCAACTAAATGAGCCAGTTCGAATTTGTTATTGTGCATGGGCATTTTCCTTGGGTTATAGGTAATAGGAAACGGACAAGAACGCACTCAGAAATAAACAATCCTTTGCTCCTCTTTCACTATAAAAAGGCTAAATTATTTTGCCTTTTGTTGTTTTCCTCTTGCGGATTCAAATGTAGTTTTTATGCGTGCGTCAGACCTTTCTTCGAATGTGCAGCGTTGTTTCAGCCTTCAAGATGACGTCGCGTGACGTCACGGCGTAAGGTGTTTATGGAATGAAAGGTTGGTTCTACATACTTTTCAAGTGATTCATGCATGACTGATCTAAGACTTCCTTGAATCTCTTAAAAATATAACATTAAAATCAAACTCAAGTTTCCTTTGGTCGTGGTACCCTAATGTACTGTACGCAACATAAAACAAACTGAATAACTCAATATAAAACACTGTAATAGTAAAACCAGGTTGCAATCATCAACTCCATGAATCACACCTTGTTGGAAAATCTCCATGAAAGTAAAGGCAACAGTCATTGAAACCAATTTTTAAAATGATTTTGAGTGGTAAAATGAGCGTTCTACATTTTTGAAGGACACAAGGTGCAGAATGTTCGAGGCAAGGTTTGTGTACTTTGTAAGTTATACCTTTAATTTAACATAAAGACCTTAGTTTTGTCACCAAGTTTACCAATTCTTTGAGAATTATTTTCACCTTCTGAAGCTTATATCGGGTTTTAATAATATTTTATTTAAGTTACCTTGTTCATTTCTTTCATACAGGTGAACTTTTTCTTAAGAGTACTGCTTTATACTTCACTACATCTGTGATATATTGGAAATTGAATTTGATTAATCAATTCATTGATTTAGAAAGGCAAAGTTGTGGTCCTAATCTTATGAAGAATGATAGTAGAGCTTGTTATATGCACTCTGTTTCTTAAAGCAATATATACTCTCTTACAAGGGATCCATGCACTTTGCAGATAACTGAGTTACACAATTGTACTTTGAGTGTATTTCATTTTAAAAGAAAACCATCCTGTAACTTTAGATATTGGGAGAGGTGATGTCGATTGTGGTAAAATATGATCTTTTTCTGCACATACAGACTCAGGGGCCATACTACACCAACATCATATTCATAAAGAACGCCAACGCCCTAGCTGCACAGATCAAGGGCCTGTTATGGCTGGTGTGTAAAAGTCTTGACTTGCTCAATAATCATCAAATTTTTAGCTAAATTGCTAATACCTTCTGTAGAATGAAAGTGGGTCACATTCAACAAACAGACTGAACTTTTGGTGTCATTTTGCTTTCACTTCTGCTTTTATTTTATCCTTATTTTTAGATATTAAGTCACATTAGGGCATAATTATCAGTCATTAGCCAAAAAGCCATTCAAGCTTTCATGTTGGAACTGGGTAAAGTTTTGGTTACGTCACAGACAGTTTGCCTGAGCCGTCTCATAGTAGGTCAAAAATTACAGAATGAAGACATCGGAAAGTTAGTTTTCAAAGCCAAAAGCCACCCACCTTGGCAGATGACGGGTTTGTTATTGAATGCAGCAGTCAGATAGATGGAACGGCCAATAAGATACATATTGATGTGAAATTTCATCGCAGTCCAACAAAATAATTTATTGTGAATGAAATACTCCGGAAGGTGAAGGTTAAGGAATACTACGTCATTTGTTAAATCTGTGGAACTAAGATGTTGATATCATCGGGAAATTGCCACTAATGACATATCCCAAGTGACATGCTCATTGGCACCAAGACAATTAAGAGTTCATCTGTCAGATTAAAGGAACGCTTAAAACTGCTCCTTGACAAGGGTCATTTGTAGTAACATGGGCATCTGTTAAAGATGTCCTTCTGCATTGCAAAGATTAAAAAAAAAAAAAACAAATAAAAAAGTTTGCCTTCATTGTCTGTATTGTTCTACGTCGTGCTATCATTTGTGAGGGATATATATTTCTTATTTCAATTGTAACTCAAGTCTAAAATTTCAAGCATACATGTTAAGGAGCATGAAAAATGAATACAGAAAATTCAACTTCGTCACAGGACATTCTTGATCTAAGATACAAACGTTGAAGTTTATTCAGTAAAGTTTTAAAATGGTTCCTTGACTATTAATTTGTGATGATGTCATTCAGGCGCATAGCCAGGATTGTGTCATGGGGGGGGGGCACGACATGAGGGAAAAGTCTAAGTATAGAGAGAAAGAACCTCCATTTCAGGTGTTTTTTTGCAGTGCAAGGTTGGGTCATGGGGGGTTCTGATCCCCAATCCCCCTCCCGGTGGCTACGCTACAGATGTCATTGTTGTAATACTCAAATTAGAGTCTTTGTAATTCTTTTTCTGAAAGTAACTGCACCTTTTACCATATGTGATAGTTCTCTCACTCTTTTGGGTGATAAAATTAATGCCGCTCTCTCTGTAAAACATGCTATGCTAGAAAACTGGAAGTGTTCAAGGTCATAAAACATTTTAAATTTCAAAGGAAAGCAAAGCAGGTAATATAAGTTGTATATCATACAAATTACAGCAAAATATACTTTTTTATTTTAAGTTACAACATTTAATATCTCAATCACAAAACCAGCTAGGACAATATGAGTTGGATGGATAACATTCACTTTGTAACCTCTACAATATATATTTCCAATTTTAGACTTGCAGTACACATTAAGAAGGCTATCTGTTAAAAGCAGAGATGAGAAATAAATTTACCTCATGAAAACTTTACACAACCAGAAATGCATGTTTATACGAGCAAGATGGCATTTGAACTTCTAAGGCTAAGCTTGCTACTTAAAAGATATGTAAACCACAAATCATTTATTATAATTATGTCGGTTTTTTAACAACTGGTCAAGATGTATTTACTAGGCATATAAAAATCATCCTTATTAACAGATTCTCTTGACATTCAAGTGACACTTCACACTCAGCTGGAAAATCGGTGAAGGGAGGCCTATCAGTAAATACTTGGCAGTCTTGAACGAATGATAATAATTGCAATTGACAATATTTTACGTATCGAGTTGGAGATACTTTTTACAAACTGATAAAAGAATATTTTGAAAAAAATGAAGAAAAAAGAAAAACATTGTAAAACCAATAGCCGGAATATCAGCAGAACAAATTAAAACAACCGATCGCTGATTTCACAGATTTCAATGGTTAAAATATTGACACTTCCATCGAACTGCATTTAAGGGTATTTGAGATATTTACGAAACAGTCTATTTGCCCCATCCAGGACTACTTTAGCCAACATATTGTTTTGGATATCCAGTTGCTATATCTAATGACGACAAAGTCATTTTCTGCAGTACAGGGTGAGCGGGAAGCCTAAAGACGTGTTGCCCGGGCCAGTCTTGAGAGGTCCAATCACACTCTACGGCAAGTCCTAATATGGCACACAAATGAAAACAATATCCAGCATATTGTAGCATTTGTGTAACTGTCTGCATGTGACTTGTGTCTATTGCATTGTCACCGGTCTTTGTTTATCATCACTTTGACAGTGCTATCTCTGAAACCGTCTATTGCAATTTCGTATCCCTGAAATTTGGTTTTGGCCGTGTCAAAGACCGTCAGAGGAATATCTGGTTATAGGATCGCCCCGACAAAGAATTACACCTTGGGATGATACCTAGAATGTGAATTCAATGCTTTATAGATGAAAAGTCTTTGAGAAGTTTGCAAAAAATTTTTTTTTTTTTCTGCTTTTGGCACTGTATAACATTGTGTCTGTATAAAATCTATTCATCACATGTCTATTTGTGTGTGCAACATACTTTCCATACACCTAGTAGTCTAGCCAGGCAACACTATGAAGGCGTTTTTTCTTCACATAGCTCAATAAAACAAGAGAACTATCCATCAAACTGTCATATCGTGATATATTATTAAACTTTCTACAGTAGAGAAAAAATCTGTACAATACCAAGGATGTGCAGGGTGTATTTATGGAGAATACATGCTACTTCACTACGAGTTACAATAATATACAATGCAATTTTCGCAATCATACATGTATGGAAAAAGTCGCATTCCTTCATTATATATTTCATGGGGGGGGGGGGGTCCCTTGAGGTTTCCAAATAGCAAATACATTACGTGTTAAGTGATGGGTGACTCTCTTTGTACAATCGCCCCAAAACAAATGAAACAAAACCCTATCAAACAGTGGCAGCACCACAATGTCACAATGGGGGGGGGGGGGGGGGGGTGGGGGAGACGGGGAAAACTGAGGTCAAAGGATAATTTTGATTGAGGGAAAATGTTTGGTGGCAGCCCGAAACCGAGCCCAAAGCGCCAGTTCCTGGGCGTGGGGGTCCAGGGGGCGAAGCTCCCGGAAGCTCCGAGGTTTTTACATATCTCTGAATGAAAAATTAAGTTTATGGAGAGCATAAATATTTTTGGGGTTAACTCAACTATTAACTGACCTAGGTTGAGGGGCAAGCGCCAGATATCTAAGGGGCAAATACCCAGTGCCCCCACGAAGCGCCCCCACTTTTTCCAAAACGAATGGTTACCTTTTATCTCTCTCTCACGGTCGCCGCTTTCCGCCTTTCCCCAATTCAATGGTGGTTAGGAAAATATAACAGTAATAAAACTGGGAATAAGAATATGTTTCATTTTCTTTTGGAAGTTGTTTATTTTCCTATAAATCTAACTAAAAAATTTTGATTGGGCTCATTAGAGTTCATAACAAACTGGAAAAAAGAAGAAAGATAAGAAAGATGATAGGCACATTAAATGTTCTGAACGTGCAACGTGAAAAGTTTGATGAAAAGAAGGAAGCTATGAGTATGAGTGGGTGATATTTCATCTTAGTGACATACTTTGAAAAAAACGAATGACGTGCGCTAGAACAGATCTGCTCTACGTCAGCATAAGCATTTTATATCTTGCAAGCTCTTATCGATTATGTGACAAAAGGATCCACAGAATCATGAGAGGACTTTAGTACTACTTTGATAGTTAAAACAACGTTGTTGTACATTAGAAGCAATTTGAGAGATGTTTTTCACCTGTCAATAACGTAGAAAATGTTTAGTGATAAATTATGTTTTGTCTTACAAAGCTAGTTTAGTCTATACTCCGTACATACTGACATTCTGATGTTAAGAAATTAAAAAAAAAATGTAATTTAACGTTGTTTAAAAGCGGAAGTTTTGTTGACACGTCTGAATATGTTTATCACTTCCACGTCCTGTTCAAGTTGTTCGAATTGCGGACGGACAAAATGAATACCGTTTCAAAATTGCAGGTTTAACTTCATACTGCCGCAATATATCTTTACAGTGAGATGTTTTTATCTCTGACGATATCAAGGAATTAAATGAGTCAGCTAGAGATGAGCTGTTCTCTCTTGAGAATGCACTAAAATCTATGCCGGATTTCAGATGACGTCACAGATTACCTGTGTCGTAACTTCGATTGGCGAACCGACTCGATACACTATCCATAATGTCACATAGTGACAGCGTATCGAAAACATTGGCATTATCGACGGTGCATCCAATCAGATCATAATCGAATTTAAAAACAACGGTATTTTGCGATGTCATCCATAATTCGGCATAGTGTTTAATGCATTTTCATGAGACGACAGGTCATATTTAATCAGTCTGTGAACTTTTTTCAAAATTGTATATTTCTGGAAGTTCCACACGAATGTCAAATTCAGAATAAGTACCACTGTAATTGTATTCCTGCATTTTGCTATATACCAGAACGCAATAAAAAGTAAAATTGATGCAAACAGAAAATGCTTTAGAATTTTTATGGCCATGTAACTAATAAATATTTAAATAAGACGCCTAGATAAGTCTTGAGAAAGTAACATCTTATTATGTTAATAAGGAGACTATTGTTTCATTTGTGGAATGCCAGTTCTCTTCTACCAGAGCATATCTGTTAAAATTTTAAGGTTTTGGCAACTGACTGCTTATATACCTCTATCACACATAACATAAATAAATGATAACGTTGCCCCCAAGCGCATCTTTTCCAATTTTTTTTTCTTATTAGAGTTACCTCAACACGATACGACATGCAAATATACAACCATCCATCCTCCCTTGAGATGTGTTAAAGGCGAGTGTCATTTCATGCCGATAATTTAATAAGGGGAGCGACTCGCCTTTGTTTAAAGTTTTATCACAGAATTAATATTTGTGTGCTACCGTCACGATGTCAATGAAGGGAGGGCGGCAGTTTGATGTTGTGATGTTTGATTTTAAGAAGAAATGAGGAAAAATAATGACTGCTTCTGCCGGTTATCCCAACGAAAACAACTTTATCAAAAAAGATATCAAAGGAAGACAACCATTGGTAGAAAGCGAGTTAAATCATTGTAGCTTAGTCGATTTTAGTCATTCCCAACAATTGAGAGAGAGTGAGAAAGAGAAGGTCAAAAACAAAAAATAACAGCGCAATTTTTACGCGGACATTGTGCATTTAGCAACTCCATTGTTTATGGGGGAACAAAGACAGCTGTTATACTTGATCCAAGTTATGAAAAGATATATCTCTTCGAGTAATTACTTAAACAAGCAACCTGTGACCCGGTTAAACGTGTAGTTATTACCTAACCAAACAACCTGTGACCTGGTTAATCGTGTAGATATTACCCAACCAAACAACCTGTGATCTGGTTAATCGTCTTACACTGACGTGAAAAGTATACATGACATCTTGAAATGAAAATTTAATTCTGTTTCAGGTGTGTTTCAATCATCGCAGCCTAGCACAAAATATTTCAGCTTCCCGCTCTAGAAGATCTCAAGGAAATTTAAGCTTATTATTTAAACTTGGGAAAAGTATACTCCCAGTACAAATACATATACGATATATTTAATTTCTCTGAAGCCTTCCAGTCTGATGGAGGATTTATCGAGACAGACAAATACCAGCTGTTTTAATAAATTCAACCTCCCAAATGAGAGCGTTCCTCGACCAGTCAAGTGACCGCCGCAGTGAGGTTAACGGTCATAGATTCTCAAAATTGTGAGATGAAATAGCTTTCTAACTTCAACTTGTTATAATCACAGTCAAAATATTCAATGTGTAAAGAAGAGGCGTAGAACTTCACATCCGGGATTGTGATAGCTACGCCCACTCTATAAAATTTGCGGCACCCTCAGGAGCATGATGGAAGTGAGGTCCATTGAATCAAGGAAATTGATTATTTGTTTGTGATTTTGACAAGTTTATTTAAACCCCTTCATCAGCAATGTACAAACCATTCCCCTTCTGAATAGCTACAAAATTCCAGCTGAATGTTACATATATTAAGTGCTAACAACTCAATTTCCTGTGCAGCGGAATTTTACATTTGAATTTTTGATGATGAAAAGACCAACAAAATGCAAAAACGCAAAGACATGCCTTGAATATAGCTGGCACAAAAAAAATACAAATCTTCGTGAAACAGTGGAGGTTTACTTATATTTTTTATTTTGTATCAAAACTTGAAATTCTTAACATTTTTTTTTTTATCTTTTTGAAATATTTATAGCTTTGTTTTTAAGAAAACTAAGGTTGAAGAGGAAACTGTTTTATGATAATAGTTTATCGGATTGCCAATGTTGATGCTTATGTTAAATCATATTAAAACAAACGGTGCGATAAAGAAAAGAAATTTTCCCTTCGGCTTCTAAAGTAGATGTCCGTAATTTTTTAGTGTGCCCTACAATAGCCATTGCTCGTAATTCCTTTTACACTGGCTATGCATATATTGACATCACGCTGTTAAGCTGCATTCCGTTAATATCACATAGCGTCATATTCTGTGGATCAAATTGTCCGTGTAATCTGTTCCAGACGGTAAAACATTTACCCGTTAAATTATCAGATCGTAACGGTGTAATTAACTGTAAGGGTCTCGTTATCCGTGAGTGATATAGCAGTCAACCCGGTTGGTAACACCAGTTGTCCACTTGTGAAAATAAATACTTTCTTCCCTTAAATTAAACCTATTGTATCATGTAGATGCGTTGATAATAGCATCGAAGTTACCAACCAGAAGAGTATGTAAGGAAAGCAACGAGACTTAACTGCAGTAGAAAATTTTTGTGATGAGAACATGCATGATGTACGTGACTGTTATTGTCCTGAGGAGAGTAATAAGCCATTTTATGTGAAGACCGACACTTTGACATAGCGATGCACAAGACAGTCTATCGGAAACACAATAATTCATACTTAATCCTCAATTTCTATTGGTCCATTACTGTCACGTGAACAGACGTTCTCCGGAGAAAAACTCACGATAATATCCTTCTCATCGTAGACTACCCCACTTTACTCGGGGTTGTGCTCCTTTTTAAAAGTGGTTACTTACAAACGGAGTTGTCCCATTTTATTCTTTAATCATAAAAAAAAGTTAAACAACCCTTTAGCTGGACGGGATAATGTAACCTTGGGGACTGTAATGCTATCACTGGATTCAATCATGCATTCAGACTACGGTCTCTCAGGCACGGATCCAGACATTTCGAATGGGTCAGAACCCGAAACACTATCTAAGCGGAGCGCCATCATTTGTAAGCGCAGAGTGCACAGAAAATTTGGAATTATCGCGACCACTCAAAGAGTCAGCAATAACATATACCAAGCTTGTGCTTCTAAGAAGTCATCATTTTGAGCAATTTCGCAATAGATGCAATTGCTCAACGATCAGAGGGATAATAAATACTAAAATGTACCACTAAAAGTGAACTAAGTCACTCTCTTACACGGTAAAAACTGTGATTCCACTCCAAGGAGAGTGAATATTCTCTCTTTAATGAGTGCCTACATGTATCCCTCTTTTTTAAGAGTAATCATTGTATAGGCACTCCATCAGGAGTGAAACGTCGCTCTTTTGAATTTCACTCTTCTTGGAGTGAGTTTCACTCTTCGTAAAGTGAATTTATAATCTAATAGAGCGAATTCACAGTGTTCACTCTATTAGAGAGTGACTGCGTTCACTCTTTTACATTAAGAGAGCAGCAGCGACGTAGCCAGGAGGGGAGAAACACATTTTTGACTGGTATGGGGGGGGGGGGGGGATTCTACGAGGAAAGGGTGTATATGATAATGATGAAACTGGCAAACTCTCTACTTTTGGAAAATTGAAGGCCCCTCAGCTAGACAGCCAAACATACGTGTGCGTTACGCCTTTGCGTATACGTAAAAGTGGCATCCATAGACGAGAAAGAAATGCGCATATTTTCCTTAGTGCGGTCATTTTTTCTTTTGACTGATTGGGACAGAGGGAGGGAACAAACCAGACAACCTTCGCTTCCTGTTCTGACAAAATTATCTTTATGTTTATTTCACGTGTTGCGTTATGTAACTATGGCTGCCTAGCTTAAGATGGAATCTGGTGCTGAAATGTTCATCATTATCATATATTATCAGAAGATTTTTTCTGTTTGAATTAAAAAATGTTAAAACGGAACTACGAGATCTCTGACAATTCCCAACGGCATGTTCTTCACACAGAATTATAACGAGAAGTAAGTTTTCTGGTGGAAAAGAACTATTAATAAAGTATAGAACAAAAACAATAAAAAACATTTACACTTACTCAAACGACTCTAGAATATGCAATTCATTTTCTATGTAGGCAGTCATGGGCACTTTTTGAATATTCATGTATCAGCTGCTTTCGAGGTCGCATCGACCACACCGTCAAGATGCAACCAGTGTATACTGATACGGTACGTTAGCAATTGCGTACCATAATTGTCATTACACTAATCGACGACGAATGTTAGGCTAGAATGTGCTCGCTGTCCTTCTTAAAATGTTAGAACCTCTTAAACAGTTTCCAGCTTCACCTGTCTGGCTCTCGTGCTATCACGAACCTTGGAGGTTTAAGTATTTCTTTATAACAATGTCGTAGTTCCACTTTAAATAAAATTCAAGCAGGATTTTTTTTTTCGACATTGACATTGAAGCAATCGCTCCCTCTTTCCCCCTGGCTACGTCACTGCTGCTTAGCACGGCGTTTTCACGCCCGAATTACTTAGAAAGGAATATTGCAGGACATTAGGAATTCGCTCTAATAGAACTAAATTTTTTCTGCGTTTCTACGGTGGCCTGTATAAACATAATGAAATATACTCATTCCAAACAGACAAGCCCGCAAATTACACTTTCCAGCTAACAACACAACTCGTTTGCCAGCTTATAATGTTTCGGCAGATTAGAGCCCCACAAATAATACGCACCAAAAATAAATATTTGCATCCCTAATTTACTCTATACATTTTCTCTTCTTAAATTTCTCAAATATTGGGAGATGCTTTTCTCGTTTCTCCGTGTCGTGATTGTTTCTGTTCACCTTTCCTTTACACCAAGGGTGTGCTACCCAATGACCGTGAAGCAACTTCGATTTGCCACATATCGTCTCTCTGGCATCTTATATTTGTGGTATTTTAACGTTGATTAAGATTTCTTTTTTTGGAGATATCACTAAATAGAAAAACGCAATCTAAATCTGGTATTTTGTTGGACGAAATAGATATTCAGCTAAACGGTGGCATTTTCCGCGAACCATCAGTTGGTCCATCTTATACAACATTATTCGGGGCATATAGATGGGCACATTGGTAAATTTTGGTGGAAGGAGTGAGAACGGGACACCAACCTCTTTTTCACCTCTGTAGAAATACAGTTAAACTTCAGCGACTCATTTTGCTCGTATCTGTACAACTTCACATGAGAGCTGACTGCAAAAATTTTTAGTGTAGTCGTATATTTGTACATCAAACTTAAGTTGAATATTAAATTCTTTGAGAGAGTGGCCTTTAAAATGATCTTATTTATTCGAGCACATTTTTAACCTCTTCGTGATGGACATAAACCGCTCCACTATTTTGAAAACAAATGTAGTCTCCTTTAACTTTAAAGATGTAACAAATCAGGTGAAACTTTGAAACAGGATGACACATTTTATAAACATGACCTACTCCTGTCTGCTTTGCAAATATGTTCAAATGTTAGACATACGTGTCAAGCGCTTAAATAGATCTGTTTTAAATGAATTTAATTACTTAAAATTTACAGAGTTTAAGAGCTTGGAATTAAGCTTTTAAATTTTGCGCCTGACTAGTTGACGGAAAAGTATTGACACGTTAAAAATAATCGAAATTTCCATCAAATTCCATCAAATTTTGACCATTCTTGAAGACTAATATGTTTTCACACTTAACATGAAAACAAACATGAACTTAAAATACCCATGAACTACATATGCAATGATTGTTTAAAGTTTCCGAGGCACGATTTTCAGGTCCAATTTGGTGCAAAATATTAGGCGAATTTGAATGAAACTAAGACAAAGTTTTCAACTTTTTGTTTGAGGAATAAAAACAACATTTTTAATTGACTTCAATGCAATTCAATACAATTTTAACTGTTAAAAGAAACGAAACCATCGTTAGCTTGTGGCCCCTTGCGACGGCCTAATCCGTCACAACTACGACTTTACCAAAAAAAATCTTTATTCTGTTTCTTTTATAAGTTTATTGCAATTGATTTTTAATTTAGTCACTGGTAAAATACACGTGACTAAATAATACAAAGGCAGAAATAATTCCCCTTTCGCGTAAACAAAATTATTTTTGCGTGGGCAACAAAAGTCAAGTTCCTCTTGATGTTTGTACAAAAGGTTACAGACGCCAATGAAAAATTTTAATCAAATCTTGCAAGATGACCAAACAAACATTGTATGTATAAAAAATGTCAAAATAAAACTGAAGAATGACGTCACTAGTTTTGAGTAAAACTGTACTTCGTGAAGGGTCTTACAATTGGAAAATATTCGTGAGCCTGAAAAGGGGTAAAATCGTACATATTTTAATTGCGATACTCGTTCTCTGGTTTTCATTTTTTTCTATATCGATGCAAAAGATTGAAGCCTGGAATAAATGTTATAGGAATGCATTCAGCAATGGAGAAGGCCTAGGATGTATTCATTGTGAGCATAGCGTACCGTAAATAAGCGTCTATAACGGGCAAAGGGGTGATTTCTGTCTCGGAAAGAAAAAAACGACGAAAAATTAATATCAGTATTTGTATGATAGGCTACTGCTAGAAAATTGCCAATACATAATATTTCCAAACAGAAAATGACTATCTGTACTTCACAATTTTCTTTGAAGTGCCATTTTTAGCAATCTGCGATTCAAATCTTGACGATTGGCACCAAACTATGGTAGCGCTACACTTAATACATAGTTTGCTGGTAAATTAATGGTTACATTATCTTTACAGAAATAGGCAACATTAACAGTAAACGATATTAAACTGTCGTCTCATAAAAACTGCAGAAGAACCTACATTAGATTCTGAACCCCGTCATAGAATACCCTTATCCTAACTTCGATTGCGAACCCATTCGACACCATCAATGTAATATCAGCTAGCTATGAGTATCGAAAACCTCATCTGGAACTTTTTCTGAGTGTACACTCTAAAAACACCGGGGTTAAATTAAACCAGGATCGGTGTTCTATTTGCTCTAACGCAGTCCTTGTTAAAGTTTTACGCAAATCCTGATTAATCTAACCTAAATTTTGGTTAAATTAACCAGGATTTGAGTTAAAATTTAACCAGAATCGCATTCGATTTAATATAACACCGAGTTCCGGATAAATTTAACACCTGTGTTTTAAGGGTGAAACATTTCAGCAGATTTGATCAATCAAATGGTATGTCCTTCACTATGGACGCAAATGGTACCACATAAACCACACCCATTCATATTTTACTCTGCCGATACACTTCTTCCTCGGTCTTAATCAACATTTGCCCTGGCATTATTCATTTAAACCTTTAAACCGTCAATTCAAAACATTCATGACATTTGTGGGCGTACGACGAGGTAACGAAAGGGTGGTTTTATTTGAATTTAACATTTTGCGATTGTAATCATTCTATCGAAAGACTTGCTACTAGAAAATTCTCATGTATAGTTAGAAATGTAACAGAGTCCCTTCTAATCTGAAGCGAAAAGCAATTAGGTATGCATTCAATCAGTTGATGAGAGAAAAATTTGTTTCCCTGAGGGTTAAGTAGTGGTAAGGATATCGACTGTTTGTTACAATATAGCCTTTGAGTATATCTTAACCACATCTGACAAGGTAAGGGAGGAGTATTAATTAGATTAAGTAATTCATTCATTTTCCTCAAAGATGTATTTTTCTCTTGTAGTTAGTTGATAAAATCGGAGACGGAGTAATGTTGTTAATTAACATCTGATAACTATTCTACTATTGATCGCGAACATTTGTTTCGCTTCGAGACAAACAAATTGAACATTTGATTTACCATACTGCTTAACCATTAAATGAAACCAATAAATACATGAATCGATGCACAATAATGATGGACTAGAAAAAAACGACACATCCTCGAAAGAACAATGTCCCTTAGCACTACAACATGATTTCATTATCAATGCAAGGGGTAAAACGTTTTCAGGTAAGGCTTAAATAAAAGGAAAGAGGGGAGGGTGGAGCGGTTTTTGCGTAAGACCTGAAAACAAGCTGGTTGAGATCGGGAGCAGAAAGAGGAAATATCGCTAGCATGAGACGTGACTGGTCTACTAGTAGTTCTATGGGTTAAAGAGATGGTTGTAACTTTCGAAATCGGACTTGAATAAATTTCTGTACCAAACCATTTTTACTGCACTTAAAATTGGGTAGGACTGAGATGTCCTGGGGTTAAAATTTATTCGGAATGGGTTTCAGATGGACTCTGACGAGAACCCGGTCCCGAGAGAGTTAATAAACTTTTACTTAACATACTTGTAACTTGAAACTTCGTTGTTAGTGGTGCATCAGTTTAAAACATTGAGGTGAAAACACAGGCGACTGGATCATGGCGTGGGTTAAACTATGCAACAGTTTGACTCGTAAAATGACTTTTGAAGTTATCTGGTCCTTGAAAGATTTAGAAAACTGGCAAATATTATGGAACATTTGTAAATGAATAGACTCGGAGTAGATCTGGAAGTGGTCACACCATTAGAATCGGAATTGACTCGAAACTGGGCATGGTTGACCATAAAGAGCACTGGAAAGATAATACTCTTGTAAGGCAACTTACGAATAGATGTGAAAAGTGTTTAACAAGTGCAATTTACAAAGGGTGGTGATAATCCTTGCCCCTTAAATCACAAGATTCCTGGTCAGCACTCCCATAATCCTGGTAAATTTCAGCAGGCATTCTGATTAAATGGAGCAAAGGAACCGGTTAAAAACTAAAATAATAAGCAAGAAGTTTATTTGGTTTGCTAAGTTCTTGGTTAACCATAATTCACTGGTACAATAATTGACAATGATTGTGTAGGTGCAATATTCAAACACGGACTAAATTAGATGGCACAATTGAACAATTATTAAAGGTATAATAGTATGGTTTTTATATCCTTGACAGATTTTGACGATGCGTGAATGTTCAAAGAAATATCTAATTACTGGCTAAATCATAAGTTTTCCGCAGCTGGCGAGTTCAACGAAATATTTCGTCTGCTCCTGGAGTTCGACAAAACATAAGGTAACTTTAGGGTAGGTAATTTTGTTTGAAATTTTTGAGTTGTACTAAATTTAACTTCCGATGGTTATTCTGGTTTTCGTAAGCATAACTAGGAATCGCAACTAAGACAGTAAAAGTTACAACAAATTGTTGAATGCATCAAGATTGCTAATTTTACCTCTTTCAATGTTTCTACTGTACAATATAGACTTCAGAAGGAATAGAAATATACCCAAAGCACAGTCCCTCAGCCCCACGGTTTTTCAGCTCCTCAGCTAGTCAAACCCAATCAGCTACTCAAAGTCCAAGAGGTTTTTCCTGCTGTAGTTTCTCATTTTAACTAGTAAAGTTCTTGTGGCTTGAACTTGACAATATTCAAACCACGAAACGAGAACATTTTTTGTTGAATCTGAATTTTTCAATAAAATAGTTTTTAAACAGTTCGGGAGATAACCGCTTACGGGGGAAAATGAGGTTTCCCCAAAGGTGTAAAATTTACCTGTCCCATTGGTATGAATATTCATGAGCATTTAGTGTATATCTATTCACAGTCGTTGATTAGTTTAACAAATACTTTGCTTCAAATGTGATATCGTAGTAAGGACGCAAAGGGTGAAATCACAAGGACCTTGAACGACGTATTAACAAAAACAAAAAATGGAACGATCCACTTGCACACCATTAAGCTGAAAATATTGTCCAAAACTTTAGGATGTGTCGATTCTCTAAATTAAGCTTAGGACAAAAAACATAGCAAAATTGCACAATATCTCAAAATCGGCGCGGTGAACAAGCATAGAGGACAAAGCGTTCGTATTGCCCTATTTAACAGAGATTTTAAATATGCCAGAATTTCTCTTTCCTGCAAAGGATAAAATTTCCGAAGTTGTGTTGAACGTTGTCTCCATTGAATTCGCGGGGTAGGATCGCAACGCATCATGGGAGATATTTGGGAATAGTGCCCCCCATGGCAAAATATTCCCCCGATTGGGTGAAATTCGTTTTCCCCGAAAACGGTTATATCCCGAACAGTGAAATGTGCTGTTTGGAAGGACTCTTGTGTCATAATAAACGTAATGCAAGCCAACCTTGAAAAAAGATGTGACACCGAAGGAAAAATCTACCAAATTTTTACTAGACATTCTTAGTTCTTCATCAACTCTGACATCATCTTGGTATCTTTCATTCTCTAATTGGACAAAAGTTACTTTAGGCCAATACAAAAGACGCCTTTGCGAGCAAACTCACAACCCCAAATAACTTCGTCCCGTGAGCAAATCCTTTCATGAAAAGTCTCAAATTATTACAGACGCAGAGTTTATTATTCAGTAATATTTTATGCAAGCAACTTACTCCATGCATGGGTAGTTGCACCCTAATGCATAATAACTGACAAACTTCTCGCGAGTTAGCCAACGTTTGACAGTTGTCAATGTGCTCATTTAGGAAAACCGTTCACTTAACGGCTCGTCATTTATAACTATGTGCAACATGGTGTTGTAATTTCAGCATACACAAGCGAGCGCTAAATTAATGAATGATAAAACTTTAGGGACGTTTACGAGCAAACTGCGCACACATTGGCAGACAGCTTGTACAAATTTATCTAGGTAAAAAATTTACATTTCGAACATCAAAAGCGTACGACATCCCGACATGAAATGCGTCTTGATACGTAATAAGTAAGAAACTCTCCGAAGATATTGATCAATTCTTTACCCTAACTCAAGTCGTTTGATCCACTGATGCACTCGTGGTTGCTATTTGTAATACCCTCAAATTGCCTTCCGCATCAGGTTTCGGTCACCAGCAAACATTGTTCTGTCGAACATTACTTTCATCCCCTCAAAGGTGTGAGAAGCAGAATAAATAATTACTGCACCTCTTGCAAACTGTTGAAATAATACAGCCGTTCAACCATATCGACTGTGATAGCCTTAACTCTCTGTAAATGTTGCTTTTAGGTATTTTCACCAACTGTTAAATGTCACGCTGTTCCCAAACTTTCGTCTAATTTCGAGCTTCAAAATACGGCAAACCACTCCATCCTTGCTAAAATAAAACACTGTGTAAGCGCCTTCGGCTTCTACAAAATGTGAATGCGATGCGCGTTGGACATTTGAATATATAAAGAGTCAGGAATGACTAACGACTCTGAATTTCTTATAAATAGTTGAGTTAATGGTAGGCTGAATACTTCAATGAAGAGAAAAAAATTCCAAGGATATCAGATCCTTGAAAGCAAAACAACTCGTTTTGAATAAAAACAAAGCTTTTGTCTGACAACCTCAAGTCAATTATTCAAGGTACTCTATCATTTTTTCCCAATAACTTTGATACTTTGTCACCGTCTGCGGTAGGGCGACTCTATATATAACTGACAGACTGATGAAAATGTAGCCTTAAATGTAGGCTATCTTCATGTAGTCGCTAAATGTAACTCACACTTATTCTAAACAGCTCCATCTTCTTAAGTACCAATAAGTGTCGTATAATATAAAACGTATGTGGGTTAATGCAGCAGTAAGGAGGGAAAGGAAGGGGGGGGGGGGGCATTAGAGAATTCTGTCCCTTCGAAAGTGGACGTCATGACTTTGTCGATAGCGTAACGACTTGACCGGTTTTACAACAATAGAAAACCGCAGACAACCATAAAGGCGGTCACTGGGCCATGTAATCTGCAAAAATTATTCTTTTTGTCAGTTGTGCGACGAGCAAGGACTTCAAGGACAAGATAGGTTTGTCCAAGTTTCAAGGGAGTGGATTCTCTAATGAATGACAGGAAGGGGTATTTGACATGAGAGCTTTTTTGATGACTTTTCATTGAGGGTTGATGACAATGAAATATATCTTCTATACTTGTAACCATAGTAAAGATTAGAACTTGAGGTGATCCCAAAATTCTACACCAACCTTGTTTACTTTTAGAATAACGTGTTTATTATGTGAATGGCTGACTCCCTCCGCAAATTTTTCATAGTACTTCAATAATACCCTTAAATAACAACAAAATGGAAGTGTTCCGGCTTCAGTGAACAGCCATCAGCCGTAATCAATCGCGACCAGTTTCAAGCGGAATATCATTGATATTTCAAGCAATATCATCGCTATTATAGGCAATATCATTGATATTATGAGCAAGATCCTCGATATTAAATGAATCGCTGAGTAGTTAGATACTCACAAGCTAGGAGGACAGTCGACTCAGACTCCCTCAGGCAAATCGTGGGTAAACCGTCCCATGAAGTATTAATCATACATTTTCACCAACTAGTTGCGAATCGACGTTCTACCTGCTAACCGATGTCGCTGGTCGCTGGCCTCGCAATTTAATGGATATTCTCAACATGACCATTTTGAAATACTATAAATCATCTATAAAATTCTATATCTAGATGGTTGGTACTTGTGTATTAAATTGTGAATCTTTTTCATACTTTTACTTTTAATTCTGAGTCATATATCATGTTCTGTTCTTCCTTCCCACCAGATGTTATTTATTTCCCCTAGTGTACCTCAGAGTCTCCTCGGCTAGAAGGAAAAATCTTTCTTGTTAAACGTTCCTCTTGTGAAAACTAAGCGGGATCGTGCGGTGTACATCATGTGTGCTAATCCCTCGGGAAGGTGACATACAAGAAAAATGCAGACACACGACCATCACAAGGGCTGGTAAAGCCGTCGCAGAAAAGCGAGAAAGCAGTATTACCATTGACCTTGTTCATTCTGCATAATGAAAGAACCTTAGTTTGGAGTTCTGCCGTAAAACTTATAAAATCAAAATATATTATGAACAATAAGAATAAATACATGCATATCTTTTGTTGTGAAGCAAGAACAGCAAATTTCGGCATCGTACTTGAAATGCGAAAAGTAGACGGGATAATATGCATGTCCACATTGAAAAAATTAATTGGTCATGACGCATTTTTTTTTTAAAATAAGTTAACTCACACCCTCCTCACACCTTCAAAATAACAAATAGCTTCACGAAATATAGCATCTAACAATTTTGGTAGTGTGTGAAGAGAAAATTGAAAAAAAAAAAAAAAACTTGCCAAATTGGGAATAATGGGGATTGAGTCAACCAGGCAGAACTCGTAGATTTTTATTCCTTTGAAACTAGTTGGTGTTAAGATCACGGATTTATATACATGGACATAGCATGTTAAGTGTACGCTCTATCCGTAGCTGGTCGCCACCGACTGGGACAAAAAAGGCGCACCAAGATGGCCGTCGTGAACCTATAAATCGTGTAATTTGAGGACGACTCTGTACGGTAATATTTTAAGCAAAAGTTAAACTTGAATGGGGAAAAATATCATGTTCCTGCAATAAAAGAAGTTATTTTGACCTTACCTTGCCATATTTTAAAAATATTTCAACTTTCTTGCAAAATATTGTGACATACTTGAGCAAGTCCAAACTTTCACACAAAATCATAGCAGACCGCCATCTTGGTGCGCTTTTTCTCACACGTACGGTAGCGACAATGTACCTTGCAGTATGGTATGCTCTGTCCAGGAAGTACGTGGCTCAGATCCTTTCTTCAGATTTTATCCACCGTGAGTGTAGAATGGGGAGCATAATTTATGAAATTTAGCTGAATTTTTGCGTGTTCCTCGCAGTGTCGTAGCCAAGACAGATGATTAAAGACAATGGTTTCTCATTGATGTCATTTGTTGAGCTCTTTACAATACCAAACGACATTTTAAAGTGTACCTCAAGTCAAAAAATTAAAAATATATATTTAAGAGAATGAAAAAAGAATTCCAACAGTCCAACTTCCATCTTCATATGAAATTCCTGAGCTTAGATATAAAATGTTGAAGTTTATTCACTAAAAACAAATTGGTCTATTGTGCAATAATTTGTGACTTTCTTGTTGTAAAACTCACATAACAGGCTTTGTTTTCCTTTAAAATTAAAAATGTTTTTATGACCTTGAACACTTCCTGTTTGCTTGCATAGCATGTTGCACAAGGAGGGCTTAATTAATTACATCATCTAATAAGAGTAAGAAAGCTATCACACCTCGGAACAAGGTGTAGTAGCGTTCGGAAAAACAAAGAAATGCAAAGATTGTAATTTGAGTAGTACAAGAATAACATCACAAATTATTGCGCAATGTGCCATTTTAATTTGGGTGAATAAACTTCAACATTTAATATCTCAGCTCAGGAATATCCTACGAAGATGGGAGTTGGACTGTTAAAATGTATTTTTCATGTTCTTTAATGTAATTTTTTTAATATTTTGAATTTAGGTACACTTTAAGACAAATTTGTCCTCACGATGTAGGAAATTGGTCACTAAATTTTCGCTTTCCTCCCCTTGAATCACCTCCTCCTATCGATTAGTTACTTAGTTAGATAGAGTTTTACGGCCAAGTTTCCAACCTATTGTTCAAGTCGAGTCGGCCACTGAATTTTTCCATTTGTGGCTTTCTGGCTTGTTTTCCCTACTTCATTGCTTATGCTGGACGCCAAGCACAATAGCAGTAGGTTCCGTTTTTTAGTCTTCGGTATGACCCGGCCAGGACTCGAACTCCCAACCTTCCTACTGCAAGTCGGATACTCTAACCACTTATCGGGTGATCACTCATCACACTGCATGACCTCCATGCAAGGAATACTGGCTTCGCGACTGGTTCTTCGTTTTACCGAGATACTTACTAAAGATATCACCGTTAACACTAGCAGGAAAAGGTTTCTCTCTGAAAGAACAGCAGAGTAAAATCAGAAGAAGAAATAGAGGGGTTTGTGGAATATATTGAATCACTTATTCCGCATCTAATAAAAGGCGAACACCCTTCACTCACCCTAAAAACCGTTGTTATTGTGAAAATCAGATTTTGCCGCAACAGACCCAGTCCTTATAAATTTCTCGAATTTTAGGCTACACCAAATTTGATTTATTGACCCTTAGATATTCACAATCAGAGGGCGACTTAAAACTACATTCAGTTTCAATTTACTTCAATTGATTTCCACATTAAAATTTAAGACAGTTACAATTAACAAAACAAGGGAGTGGAGGATGGCTGGTGAAGCAGAATGTTTTTACTAGCAGTCCTCTTACACATACAAACAGGAATTTAGTATCAACTGAATTATACCCTACATCGTCTGAATGTAGTGTGGCTGCAAATACTTTTATCTCAAATTTTGCATAGTTCCGTTCATATATAGTCTATTACTTTTGTAAATTTCTGCTAATGTTCGCCAAGTCAGCCAGCCGATCGCAAAATTTGGGTTTTGAAGGGACTTTAATCTTATCGTTTACTTATTACCACGAGACTATAGGCAGATACTAAAAATGGACTCATAAAACTGTAAAGTTCATAATGACAAACAAGACGAAAATTATTCCTCCTTTTAGATATTCAGACGGCACTCCCTACGATGATTCATTTCATAGTTCGATGCTAGTCACCTATAAAAATGTATTATGGAAATGATACTGTACAATGAAATAGTTAAAGGAGTAATGGCAATCATTGAGTCGAACACGTACTATAAATTTATGAAGTCAAATTGTAAGGGGTTATCTGCGGTGAATTTTGGGACACATGTTTTGGGTAAGAAAATAAGACTAAACCCTAAAAACAAAACAATTAACTGCTACTGGCTCAAAGAGTGAAAAATGTGAATTCACTCCAATAGAGTGTTAATTCATTCCAATGATAGTAGAATTCACTACAAGAATGGTACACAAACAAACTATAGATTTGGTTGTAAATACAAATGCAAGAGTATCTATTCTGATCACAAGAATCGGAATGACAGGAAACTTGGATTAAGGATATCTTTCTCCGACTAAAATTAAGACTTTCGTACTTTTTTTAATCTCATACCCTAAAATTGTGCTTTGATTTAGCTATACAGTTTGTTGCCATGGTTTCTGTGTTTATGACGTTGATTTCTGACCCCCTCTCGTCAACAAATGAGAGGGTGGGTTGAATGTTTGGTTTCCCCCCATCGGAGGACTTTTTCGTACTTGACCAACGTTAATTCTTACGTTTCGTCTAAAAAACGAGAAATTACACCGAATGTGTGTAAATATAATTCAAATTTTAAATAATTTCGAGAGTTTTATGACTTGAAACAAAACAAACAAAACCTTTAAACAGTTCCGTGGGATCATCTAATATGAAGTGTATAGTGCAAACTGAACGAATGTGAAATGACGGACATTATTCTGATTTGCGGCCTTTGTTGTGAGAAACAAGCGGTCACATTCTCCTTGGAAAAGTGGGTTTAGTTAAGACCTCGAAAGAAACAGTTTGTAACTACAAAAGAATAAAGAAACTGTTAGCAGGCATGAGGCATTTCATCTTTAGAGAAACTGTAATTTTCATAAATAACTGACAGAACTATTTCTCTCTGGCGCCCCCATTTTCTTTCATGTATCTAGTTCGGCTTCCATGCTCATCCATTGGATGGACCGATGCACACTGTTAGGAAGAAATTTTTTAACTGGGTAACAATAGCGATAACCCCTAACGATTTCAAAGAATGCTGTTAATACAATGACAATAGCCAATCAAGAAATTCCTCATTTAACAGTGTCCATTAGTAGTTAAATTTTACCTCAAAACTCTTGCAGTTACGACGATTTGCAGTTCACTGTAAAAATACAAGGTAAACACTTCACGGACATTTAAACCTGTTAATCTTTGTACAGTAAAGGTATGGGGTTGCGTTTCACTGCATTATGCGTAAGTGAAGCAAAGTCTTATCTCTCAGTGCAAATAATATCGAATTTGTCAAAACTCCCTCCTTGGGAAAATTCACCAGTCAAAACTAAAATAACACATTGGCACCCACCTGCAAACGGCAGCAGATTTCGGGCGATGCTCACCGTTTCACATTTTTTTTAACTGGCTAACGACAGAGCTAATCCCTAACCCGAGTCCCTAATCCCGACAAAGATTACAATCGATTGAATACAATGACAACAGCCAATCAAGAATGCCCTTGTTAAACAGTACGCATCTACCCTAATTTCGGCTTTGATTGTGACGGACATTTAGGCTATCTCAGAACACAAATCAGCAAACGCATAATCTTGTCTTTTATCCCATAATAAAGTTGTATTGTGATTAGATGTGTACCTTAGGTGCGTACCTAAATATGGTAATGCTAATTACGTTGCAACTGTATACGATGGTTATGAAGTCTGCACTTAATTAATTTTTCTGGATGAATTGCACTCACATAAATAAAAAAAAAAAAAAAAAAATAAGTAAAAGACTTCAGATGGCTCGCGCTCCCAGAAATCAATTTCTTCTCCTTCAGATATTTTATTCATGTAACCTATCACATATGACATTTAAGTTAACTCCAATATCATATGTGTCTTCAAACAGCAAGGGCTATTTATAAACAGTACAGAGAGAAGAGTATATTTGCTCGGGTAAAATTATACTATCTGCCAACAAATCATGGAAACCTGAAAATTCAAATAACACTTTTAAGAATTGCGCTTAACTAATTATTTCCTAAATTAGGAAATTTGTTATGGTGTGTAATTTGATTCTGTCAGGCTTCTTGACCATAAAATTTCATTTTCTGGTTATGGTTGTTAACAAACGGTTGGAAATTAAATAATTTCATAGTAACAGACTTTAAAATTCTCAACAATATTTTTTCTTCCTCCTTCGAATTAAACAAAGATACACTTCAAGTTAATACCCAAGTCAGGGTCACAGTAACTGCCGTAGCCAGGATATTTGCATGATACGGGGTGAAAAACCTCATGAACTGATCGCCGTCTTGAAGAGGGTTCTAAAGTGTCTCCCCCCTTTAAGAAAGTTTTGAATATTAAAGTACTTTCCGATGCAATCTTGTGAAACATTTTTGTATCGTTTGAAGTAATTTTTTCAGGTGATGCGCACTGTTTAACAAAGAATATTTTGGTTGGCTGTTGTCATTGTGTTGTAATGATTGTACTGTTTCGCATGATTAGGGATTGGCGGTATCTTTAGCCAGTTACACTCTAAAATCAAAAGAGAGAACTTGGTCGCTCTTTGATAGAGTGAAAAGTGTGAATTCACTCCATTAGAGTAATAATTCACTCCAAGAAGGTTGAAATTCACTCCAAATTCACTCCAAAAAGAGTGAACTTCCTTTAAAACGAGCGAAGTTTCACTCTCGATGGAGTACCCACAGTGATCGCTCTAAAAAGAGTAATCATTGCAGGCACTCGTGGAAGAGTGAATTTTCCCTCTTTCTCTAGTGTACTTTACTCTTTTTGGAGTGAATATCACTCTTCTTGGAGTGAATTATCACTCTAATGGAGTGAATTTACACTTTTCACTCTATGAAAGAGTGACTAAGTTCACTCTTTTGATTTTAGAGTGTAGGAAACTTCTTTCTAAACAGTACACATCGGCCAATGTTTTTTTGTTATTTTCCAAATAACATTTATTTTTTTATTTTAAAACCTGGGCCCGGTGATTCCTTCTGGCCATACCAATGGCCGCAGAAGCTTATTCTAGGCTTCAATTGCTCAATGCTACCTTGACAAACAATTGCAAGACAAACTGTCTGTACATGTATTCATTTACTAACCAGAATGGAGCTATTGTTTGAACGAACGTCGTTCAAAGTACAGCCACCAGTTGTATTTATACTTATATATGTTAGTTCTTAACCTGATTGGATACGGCAAAACCCCTTTGTATTAATATGAAATACAGATCAAATGACGATCTAAATTGACATCAGTTTTTAAACTGAACCATTGCTCAGAACGATGTTTGCATTTAAAATGTCTAAAATGCCTTCGTATCAAATAATCCATTCAACATCACTGAAATATGTAAACGATCACGTTCTGACATCAGCATGAAAAACTTATGACTTTATTTTGGAAAAGTACAGGATTTCTCCTACCTAATGAATTACCCTACATAACTATAATGTACAACTCTATGGCTCTCTGTGAATACTTTTTATGAAATCAATTCTGCTTCCGGGAAGTTTTACTTTAGAGAAAGGACATCTCACCTCAAGCTCTGACTTGAAATTGTGCAATATTTGATTTAAAACGCAACGCAGATGGGACAAAACTACATGAGTCAAATCATCTTCCATTACTCACTGATATAATATCCTTGAACAAAAAGTTATGCGATAATCCTACAAATGTTAGGATAACAGGCCTAACCACAAAAGCTCATGATGTGTTGAACAAAAGTCTCAAGTTGATGTTTTCTTAAACTAAAAGGACTTAGCCTGTCGCTTGTTAAAATAACATTAACCGTGGTATGTACGTCGACACAAGAGCTTGTCATGCAAAGGCGTTTGTCATAACAATATAAAATTCCATTTTCATTCGCCTACATCCACCTGCCGCTCAATGAAACAATCTCGATAAATTACAAAACCAATATGCTGGGGGTAATAGCTTGTTGAAACGGCCATCCTGGCCATGCACTCTTGTATACATATGTCTGCTTTAACTGAACGGTCTGTATCGTTGCTACTACTACTTTGTAGGTGTAAGTATATCGTCGCGTGCAAGTTATGTGGAATTGAACATGTTAATACATTGATTCATGAATTCATATGAAGTGGATTATAGTGAATGGTAAGAAGCCAGTCAATTTTCAGTCCGAAGTCTTAACTTGAGGACATATTTGGAGACAGAGTGGGGGAGTAGGAGGGGTGTTGACCATTGTGAATGCATTCAGCGAAAAGTCTTTCAAGGAAGACTTACCACACTTTACATAACAATAGGGAAAATGCATTATTCAAAATATGTGATAACAAAGACTATCATTCATCGATTGGCGATTACATGGAGTATCCTCATTTAACACACTAATGTAGAGAAATTAAACCGATTGCCGTTACATTAGAAATGTCAATAACTTGTTACCGGTGACAAACAATTCAATAGATATACAGTTCACACTAAAGAAGAAAGTTATGTTTTTACTCAAGAAATACGAAATGAGGTAAAAAATGAAACACAGTTTCTATATCCCTAAAAAAAAAATTGAAAAGGACACGGGAGGCATTGGTTTAGAAAAAGTTTCATATATGGTACTGTGACGTCATTAATATGAACATTTCAAAATATCATACCTGTTTTGAATCTCTTAAAATCAAACCGTTGTTAGAACTCTCGGCCAACGGCTTAATGGTCATATCATAAATACTTAGCTGGAATTGGGAGGGCGTTTTTATTTGGGAAAAAGTACATTAGCTTAAAAAAATGAGATAAAGCTCAATTTACAAAGTAAAATGAGATAAAGCTCAATTTACAAAGTACCCCAACCTTTCTGTTTACAAAAGGTTTTGTTGCAAGATACAAGCATTTCACAGTCTCACAGGCGGTGCATAGTTTGTGCCGCCATCTTTCTTTCCGATTTGAACGATACAGGCATCCGGTATGTATCTAGGGCAAGCGCAGCAATAATAACAATTTAACTAACAGGCGTTCGTATGAAAACAAAAGGGAACATGCTTATATGAAGGTTGTCTTTGTAACAGGATATTTAGGACAGCACGACTGATATTAATTGTTGAAGCAGGGGACTAATTAAGAGGCCTTTACAATGTACCAATCAACATGAGATACAGTGTTGAGAATAACGGACCATTGTGTCAGTACCAGATTTAGTTGCACTGAATGATAAATGAATGAAAGAGGACAACGGTCAAACGTATAAAGAGGAGGATATGAGAGGCAGCAGCGATGAAGATAATAAATCATATACAATGTCGTGATAATATGCAGTGTTTTTTTGTTTTCAAATTAGACTATTCTCATTTTTTATAACATATAATTTCTGGGAATTGAAATTGATGTTTATAAATTTTAATTTGTGAAAACTAGTTTTTGTGACACTAATGCTGATGAACGGTCATGGTGGTTTAAAAGCAATATTAGCAGTACGCTTCCTCCTATAAAACTTCCTCCTATAAAAATATTCTCAGAATGTTTTCAATCCCTCTTTCTATGTATGATCCCTAAAAGGTCTCTGAATTGCAGTTACAAGGAGGGAACTTTTATTAGAAAACAGCTCTCTGCTTAAAAAAGTCCAAGGCTTGTCTGAAATTAGCTTGAAATTGTATAAAATTCTTCATGAACAGATGAAGGTAAAAATATGAAACATCGTTATTACTAGGAAAGTTATGATTTGTTGTGAATAATATAATTGTTTGGTTTGTTTGGGTCCTGTTTTAAACTCCTACTGCAATGTTGGTTAAAACAGCTAATGAAAGTTATAATCTTTTTTAACGGTGAGAAGCTGCTTCGCTATTGTCTACAGGTCATGGTTGGATATAAAAAAAATACGGAATATACTTTTTGTGTTTCAGAAATGGAAATTATTTTCTGTAGGTGTGTTGCAGTTTTTGAATTTTGAATACTTCATTTTTAACCCAGTCTTCAGTCTGACGTTCATATTCTTGTATCATTTACTTCGTCTGAAATCAAAGCATTTTCAAATACTTAAATTAAAAGCCAAACAAAGAAAGAAATACACAAAGTCTTCCTATGGCATAGCGATTGCCTTATGCGCAATACACCAAATATATACTTTATAACATTAAACCAGAAAGCCAAAAGGCTTAGTGATTCCTTGCCACTGAAATTTAAGCCTATTTTTTCAAATTGACAGTGCTCCGCAATCTTTTTCAAATCGACAGTGCTCCGTAATGTACCCACAAAGTATATATGCAAGGTATCAAAGTTTCCTAAATTGAGATTCCGGATGACCTTCCACCACCGATAACTAGGGTCGTGCTGACGAAATCACAACCACATACTATGTGGGAAATTTTCAAGTATCCAAGACTCCACCAAAAACCATAGCGTTCTTCTTCCCAACATGACAAATCTATACACCAAATATGGGAAGTATCGGTCATTCCTACCTTGAGATAACATGTTTACTAGGTTTGCGGGTTTTAACATCTGAGACCTCAAATGACCTTTGACCTCCACCAAAAACAATACGGTTCTTCATCTCAACATGGCAAATTTATATAACAAATACATAACAAATATATAATTTTAGATATTACAAGCAATGCAGGAGGTTTTCGCAGATTTACCGCTGGTGACCATTATGACCTCAAACGTCCACCAAAAACGATAGGGTTCTTTCTCTCAACAAGGCAAATCCATGTACAAATTATGAAAAGTGTCGGTGACTCCTAAATTGAGATATTGCGATTACAAGGTTTTTAGACTTTGACCACTGGTGACCTTTCACCACCGAGAACTAGGGTCGTGCTGATGATATCACAACCACATACTATGTGGGAAATTTTCAAGTATCCAAGACTCCACCAAAAACATAGCGTTCTTCTTCCCAACATGACAAATCTATACACCAAATATGGGAAGTGTCGGTCATTCCTACCTTGAGATAACATGTATACGAGGTTTGCGGGTTTTAACATCGGAGACCTTAAATGACCTTTGACCTCCACCAAAAGCAATAGGGTACTTCCTCTCAACATGATTCACCGCTGGTGACCTCATATGCCCTCTGACGTCCACCAAAAACCTACGGTTCTTCTTCCCAACATGGCAAATCTATGTACCAAATATGAAAAGTTTCGGTCATTCCTAACTTGAGATATCGCTATAACAACTTTTCAGGCTTTGATCTCTGGTGATCTTTAAATGACCTTTGACCTCCACCAAAAACAATAGGGTTCTCCCTCTCAACATGAAAAACCTATATACCAAATATGAAAAGTGTTGGTCATTCCTCTCTCGAGATGTCGCTATTGCGAGAAAAATGTCACAAACACACATACATATACACACGCTTACACACATACATACATACACACACGACATCACCATCACATAGATTCCTTGCCTGCCTTCGGCAAGGAATCAGTTGTAACACTGGCGTCCTAGATGAAAGTATAACTATTCAACATAAGTTTATAATAAACTGTGCATGAAGACTGTATGTAAAGCAACCGTCCGGGACAGAAATTTACTCTTTTCGCCACGATCTTTGCTGTTAGTAATATCTTTCCAGCTTTGTTCACACGGGTTACTGTTTACAATTATGAACGTGCGCAGGCAGCACAACCAGTGTTTATCGCAACAACATTTTCAAGAATTTTGAATAGCAAAGAGAAGTAAATATCAAAGCAAGCATCCAAGATATCATGTAGAAATTTCTTGAAAATGTCAATAAAATTTTCTTCTTTTGACCGTTCCCGTAAAGCGAGAAATGGCAACTCATTTCAGACAGTTTCTGACATATGCAGGTAATGTCGATCAACAGTGAAGTCCTTAAAACACTTAACATTACTAACAAGTACAATAATATTTGGACGCACTTTCTTATGGGTTCTCAACACGTCTCATATTTCAAAGACATTCACTTTTTGGGAGATTGTCAAGGGTCCACATCACAAGAGTTGGCTAAAATTGACCAAATTCTTAGATTTCAATGATTAGCTTTTTTGTTTTCAACCAACCGGTTGGCACATGACTGTATTTACACATGAAGCGATTGGTTCAGTGATTTGAAAGTCGCGAGCCTTAACTCTTCTTGACCAAATTGGATCTTGAAGAGTTTAGAGAGGGTAACATTTGAGACCTTGAGTGGTACTTAAGTGAAAAGTCTAGTATTAAGAATTGCCGTCGGCTTCCGGTATAAGGTATGTCTCTAAATTGACCATATACTGTCACGTTAATGAAACTGTAACACGATGGGACTAGTTGGATGTATTACACGTTCTTTCCCGCCATACGTAAATGCATATAAAATGGCAAGACGATATGGTAGACCTAAACTGTAAGTTAAGGGAAATATTACCTATCTTTAGGACCTGAACATTAACGAGTGTATCTCTGACGGAACTGATGTATAGTTTCAGATGTTGGGGAATAATATTTCATTGCTTATACAACTGAACTAATTAAACAAGAACAAAACGCAACAACACGTAAACGCTCTGCCCTGTTGCAATGCTGCAAATAAGTGTAGATCTTAAAACCCCAAAATAGAAATACTTAAAGATTACAGCAAAGCTGCTTTCAGTTATTTTTCAAAACTTGACGACACCTTTCCGTATTTTCTTTGTGCGTTAATGTTTTTTTTTTGTTTGTTCTGTATTTCCATAACTTTCTAAAGACTTTTTTAAGAGCATACATAAAAATCAACCATTTCTCTCCTTTTTATACACCCTAAGAGTGAACTAGTACTCTCTCTAATTGAGAAGTGTGAATTCACTCCATTGGAGTGATAATTCACTACAATGATAGTAAAATTCACTTCACGAAGAGTACAGTTGCCTCCAAAGCAAGTGAAAATCCATGAAGGTACTACATCAAGATCGTAACGTTGCTCTTTTGAATTGAACTTCACTCTTCTTGGAGTGAATTTCCGCTTTTTGGAGTGAACGATGTAAACTTCTTCACAAGAATAAAAAAAGTTGTGGTATCACACTGTGCTGCCCACAAATTGGCTCAAAATGGTGACATTATGCCATATTTTATCATCTCAAACACTACATTAAAAAAACTGCATTTGTACTGGCATAATCGTTCTCAATAAAGCTATATTAATAAAGCTACTCGTTAAGTAATGTTAAAATATTTAAAAAGACAACACTTGATTAAAATATTTTATGTCCCGTACGTATAAGTTTTACTTTAAATTCATCTAAACAATTTGCACCAGCTTACATTTCTATCATGTTAAATATATATCTTTCATATAATTAAGTGTAATTTCGAAAGCGAATGTTAACCTGTGGCAATCATTCATTATAGCAGAAAAACAAGTGTCAAACCATTTGGTATAGTTTCATGGTTAAAACCCTCAGGGATACCATATTTATTCAGCAGTGTCAGAAATAACTAGGTCAAGTTCTTACAAAGCTTGGAATTATTATGGCAATTCATGGTCTGGTACATAACATTCTAATTTCAATTTCCTATCAAGTGTACATTCATTTTCTAAATTGCTTTGTAGCCCGAAGCTGACCTCGCAGGCAGATCAGATGTTCGCCTTCACATGTAAGATATAATTCAAGTCATGAATGGATTCTGGCTAGTTTGGCGTTACATGGGAGGTGTCGATGATTTGAAAGCATGCACGTCGATAACCCTCACACATTGCCCTCAGTAGATGGTTTGCGCCTTACAGTTTTTCATAAGCCAAGTGTGTAAATTCAGAACAGCAAAAATATTGCTACTGGTGTCTCTGGCTACATATATAGATTTCACTTCTTGTAAGCTACACTGCTCTAGCATTTTTATATTGACAAATGGTAACCCGTGCGTGCCGTAAGACATTCTTCCCGATCATACCATTACGTGTTTGGATAACCTCGGGGAGTTATAAGATGAAAGAAAACAAGTGACGAAATATCAGCAAATAGAAACAAAAGCGAGAGGATTGAACTGAAATGAAGCAGAGAGGAACTATAGTCACGTGATAATATGAAAAATCCCATTGACGTGACTGAAGCTAAACCCTGGCTAAAGCGATAGTCCAGACCAAACTAAGTCGTTGGCTGAAGAGTAACTTTAGACCGCTAGTACGGATATCTGCAACGAATATCTCGTCACTAATGCCCCATGGGATGTCCCTTAAGTTAGCTTCCAATGATATGCAAAGTCTGTAATTACATGCAATAAAGTTAGTCGAACTGAATAGCATGCAAACTAGAACCCGACCTTTTAAACTGTAACCTCAATTTCTCCAATCATCAGTTTATTACAGCGAATAAAGAGCAGACAAACGTAATTAGAGTATATATCGAAGAATTGTTGTACTAAGGCATATTTGCATAAAGCAACCTATTTGGGCCTATTTTATTGTTATTTCAGATCAAATAGACAAATGAGGACAAGTTACTCTACTGTAGAAAAGCGTGTAGGGGAAAAAGTAAGGGGTTAATTGTGTAATCAAAAGGACTAATTCAGACAGGTATCGTATAAAGTGTTCCCTCACAAAAAAAAAAAAAAAAAAAAAAAGTTTTATTTCATTAGTCATAGTACGTCTAATATGTGACTTTTGTTTTGTCATATTGGCATAACTTAATCTCTTCCTCAATCGATTCGGTTATTTTCAAACTTTATATTATGGTACTGAATTCCAGAAAGGATTAATTAATTCCATAGCAAATGAAAAGCAAATTTTCTTTATGTTCCCCTACAATTAAAACAAAATATATCCTGCATATTATGTGCAACGCAGCACCTCTAGGACGAGATCCTGTATCCTAGAAATATTTCAGACTATTTTTCAACAACCTTTACCTTCCATGTACTTTAGTAACACTTTTTAAAACAATACCTTCAAATATGATTGTAATTTATCAACCTAACACTGCGCTGGCGTTATATTCTACCAAGATCTTTAGTGCCCTTCGGTAATAAGGTCAGTTAATTATCATTGTCACACGTATGAAACAAATGACCTTGATCAGATCACTTGAACCTTATTGCTATAAAATGAGTTTTCACATTTTCCGAAAATTTTCATATCTCTTTGTATAATTCCGGCTTTCCTAATTCATCATTCTGGAAGTATTAAATACAATCTACACATATTAGGTCAGCGCCCTTAGCAATAAGAGCGACTTACCATTTAAACCAAAGGAATCTTGTTCTTTACCGAGAGAAGCAGGTTGGGTTCGGCAGTCAAATGCGACATAATACGTGATTGGAACTAACGTAGCAATGACCTATTCTTAAATTCCCCTCCCAACGGTGTATCACCACTTATGGAGAAATCATTCTCCTTTATTGTAAGTTTTACCGTACTATCACACATCTGAAATCATACTGCAAGCAATTCTGATTTGTGCAACGAAAAACACTACAATGAGCTGATGGGAGGATTCGAAGAGGCATTGCGCTACCGTCATGTACAAATAGAATACAAATTTACATACAGTGAGATTGTACTTCTGATTTGGAAATACAATATTTATTGATTTTGTCTATGTTTCCATTAAAATCATCTCCCTTTCCACATTTTTTTTCTATTTCGTCCGAAAAGTGTTTGATGCAGTTATGATAAAGAATTAAAATCCTTATTTGGTATTCTAAAGCTGGATCTTGTTTCCTAGCAACAGTGCCGGGATTTTAAAAGGCTGGGATGTTCATGAAAAAGAACAGTTATTGTAATTTTTAGAATATTTCGTTTTCCCAGACAGAAGATTTTCTGTCTGTAACCGTCTTTTGAAAATACTAAGGTGTCATTTGGGTTTCGTTACATTCAGCCTTGGCAACTTTTTTGAATAAAGATTGCTATCTACCGCAGATACGCTTATTTCTATGTAAATAGATGACGAGGCTCTCTCTTAAATTTCGTTAAATGGATACTATCTTACCTCGAGAGCTCAAAATGCGTTACAGACGAAGTACCTCCTTATTAAAGTCTCTTACGTCTCTAGAAAGATCAAAATGCCAAGGGGTACTTCTACCGAATACTAGTATCAACTTCTAGGATGTACACTTAAGGGTATGATTAGCCCTGAATACCAGTACTACATATAACGGATTTATTTACTACGATGGCTACTTTTTCACTTGCCCTAGGAATCATACGTAACCGGATTCAAACCATGCTGAAGTCACGTGACGGTATCACAAAGAAAAGAAAGAGACAGACGTTGCATAGAACGTCATATGAGAATGACGCTCTTTGTAACTTACGAATGTTACTACATCCACAATAGACAATGGCTCATGTACATATAGTCAGGAATATATGACACTAGTGTAATTAACTATGTCAATTTTAGCCAAAATTACAATTACGTATGTACAGGTACGAGCCTACGTGAGCAGTGCTCAACAGAAAATATAACTGGTAAATGTCGTTTAGTCAATCATTTACAATGAGGTGTATATGTGTAAGTACAAGAAGACACGATAAGCACTTTGGTCTGATAATCTTTGACTTAATTAAATGTTATTTAGTTGAAATTTACAAGGATGGATATGATACTACTAGAATCCAAATTAAAAATTGGAATAAAAAAGTAACAGCCAATTGCAATATAACTGAAACAATCACACACACGTGAAAAAAGGTTTCGATGTCAAAAGCTGACACAGAAATGTAACTCATAAAGAATTTATTGCACTCAAAGTACCCGCATGCATGCATCGTTAAATCCTTAAAGGGAGGTTTCGATGTCAAAAACTGCAGAAATGTAACTCATGAAGATTATTGCATTCAAAGTAACCTCATATACGGTCGTTAAATCCTTAAAGGGAGGTAGTGGCGTTTCCAAGATTTCATAAGTTGGGGGACTGGGGGTCACGAAACCTTTTTGGGCACATTGAAACAGGCTGATAACTGACAGTTATACATGCCCGAAACTATACCGCTGAGTGACAAAACAAACACTAGCATTACTTTAGTAGTTTCATCTCCTCAAATAGTTACATTGAGAATTAGAATGTTTGAAGAGTTACGAAATTAACATCATCGATTACGAATTTCTGTCTGCGAGAAGCTCACTTTTAGAAGTATGCTTCCGTACTACCTTACTTTAAATATGAATAATCTATCATTCGGTGAACATAAGTATTCGTCGTAAACCGACTTTTTCTGTAGACTAACGCAACATTTTCCTCTCATTTCAACGGAACGAACAATTGGGCATAGGAATTGACAACGATGAAAGGCGACTGTACAAGTACGAATCTACTGTTTATTAAAAAAGACAAGTACGCAGGTAACATGCAAGATTGGCGGTTATGAATAATTTACATTCTACAAGACAAAACATGTAAACATATCAAAAATTGAGTGAGTCGTACATACAAAAGATCCATCAACATTAACAATGTACTCTGATCTTCATTTAAACTTAAAACAAACATTTTTGTACATGTAACTGGATTTCGCGAATGTTGCATATGTGAATACCTATAGGTGGCACCGGTGTACTTGAAATTTAAAATCCTTTGCAGGCAAAGTGTACATATTTGGAAAAATTTGAAAAAATAATAGACTTAATCGAGAATATGCCTGTATTCTTTGCATTTCAAAACGTTATATCCAAGTTACTTCTAAAGAACTCACATAAACGTTTAGACATTTTCGAAAGTAATCTATTCTTAGATTTCTTAATTTTCCAGTGGCGGGGAGAAAATAACGAAGGAATGAAGTAGCTTGTAACGAGGTTTATAATTGTATTGTCAATATAAATTTCACTGAAGGGCATGAATTACATTAAAATATACCATTGGATGTGTACGTGTCCGCTTTGATTGTGAATATGAAGCTTCCCCCTCTTTTCTAAACATTTTCGCTCAAGGCATTCCCCTAATGGTACCACCCCCCCAACGCTATGCAGCTTACGCCTAGTATTTTCGTCAGGTTCATATGGAATGCTACTCATGTATTCTGAGTTTACTACAAAAACCTTTCTGAACATAGCCATGGGAAATGAATTAGCGGTCTGTTTTCAGCTAAATCTAGTTCAAATTTTCAAATCACGTGTCAGAAATGAACATATGACCCATGAGATATCAGTGACCTTAATTTAACGGTTTCCTAACACCCTTTAAAGACAAATAACCTAAAAAAACATGATGTGTTGTGGAAAACGCATTTGTGTTTCCCAAAGAGGAGAAAAACGTCCTTCTAAAAAACTTCCAATATGAAATTCCAAATGTTTTTCAAAATTTGAAAAAATCAAACTCGTACTACTATACACGTACTTCCAACATAACAAGGTTACAGCCAAGTGGCCTTATAGTCAAACATTATCTAAAGGGCAGTCAACTCCCACCCCAAGCTGCAATTTTTGTAGCATTCTACAGAAACCATCTACTGGCACAGCTCCCTGATTGACAGCAAGTTCAAAAACTGCAAAGTACTATAGCTCATATTACACAGCATGTGATGAAAGTGTTTTGATTACATATTGGGGGTCTTTTATACCCTCCCTGAATCAACTGTGATTGTGTCTTGATGATAATGAGTTTTAGACTCATTGAGAGAGGGAATTAATTAAGTAGGTCAGGAAATTTGGAAGTGTTTTGGATGAGATGATTAGCTTAAAGTTTTCAAAAGATATTGGTCGACGGTTACCTAGTCAGACAATACACCGTTATAGTTGGTGAGACAAAATCACTCCTCTTTGTTGAAAGGAATTCCCTTTTAGAGCGAGGAAGCAGGGGCGTAACCAGTGGGATGGCGGGGGAAGCTGCTCTCGGATCGCCCAAGCACGGGAAGGGTGTTAAAAATCCGGAAGAAAAAAAGGAAGAAAAGAGAGGACAGAAAGGGAAACTGGTAAAAAATCGGGAAATCTCTGAAGTCTTGCCACCCTGGACGGCCAGGACTGGCTAAGCACCTGTAATGAAGTCACATAATACACACTAGGGAGGTCTTACAATGATTTTCAACAAAATATTCCATAGTCGGATATATCCAAAATAGAAAGTAAAAGAAAACAAAAAACAGGCAAACAGACATACAGACAATTAGAAATGCTGTCAATTTAATATTATTAAAAGGGTTTTAAGTTTACTCATAACCTGTTGAAAGACGAACTACGCATGCAGTGTTTCGTATGCACATATTCAAATTCTAAGCAGTGATATTACGGGGATGCCTAAAGTTTGAGGGCATCCCCAAGGTTCTAATTAAAACCCATTCCGGTTCTTCGGGGGAAAATTGAGGGACACGCACGCAAGCAAATATGAGAGTTTTAATTCTGCAATAGAGTGAAACAAGAAGACTAGAAAACATTACTTTGGTTACTTTGGGTTCTAATTGCAGCAAATTTGTTCATTTATTTTTTTAATCCTTAAAATTACCAAGTGTTTGAAATTCACTATATTTAAAGATAATGGCGTTGTTCTAAAGAACAATGTCATTCTTTTTTAATTAGGTTTCACGATAAAATAGCCAGTCTCACATTATTAAATGTTTACGGTGGATAATGTGCGATGATTTTAAACGTTTCCCGTGTATAGTGCAAGGAATTTTCATACAAAGTAGTCTAGGAGAAACGTACGAATAAAGTAGAGCATGACCTGAAAATTTTCCAACGATAAGGGTTAGTTATTTGGATGGAGTTTTAGGGTTCACTTTACAACCGATTGGTTTAAGTCGAGCGGGAAACGATTTTTTTTTTCAAAAAAGGCTAAATGGCTTTGTTAAAGGTTAAATTGGAGCAAAACTGATGATGCATAAATACTGAGTCATGTAAAAATTGGGTAGGGAGTGTTAAGCAGTATTTGATGAATAAAACCTGAGTAAAAAGGCCAAAGACATATTTTCAAAACATTTTCCTTTTCCAACGTGGTTATGAATAATTTAAAACTATTCAAGAGGATATTAATAAATTAAAGTTAAATATTTGTATTCCCAAATTGGATTTTTTTATTTTGAGTGCATACTTTCATGGGCACTTAGAATAAGGGAAACCAGATTCACTGCAGTGTACCTCCTTAAAGTGCATACCACGAAATTGGAGTCTGAATAGTGTCCTTGACAATCAAAATTGCCAAATTCCAAGGATTTGTGAGTCACAACTTGAATATACATCACGTTTGAAATGTCACCGTTGTATAAGTTTCACAATGTTTTTGTCTCTTTTGTGTTTGCAAAAGAAACTTTAAAAGACACGAACAAGTAATGGATGTAGGCGATTCTTTAACGTTAGTCATGTATTTTTTAAATCTCAAGGGAACTCTGTTATCCATCTAATCTCATCGAAAGACGCCTGGCTTTTAAAAGATTTCAATAACTTTCAAATAAATCTAAATGGCTCTTTTATCTCATGGCCAGCAAAATGACGCAAATGACCATCGGCTTAAAATCTTCTTTTCGGGAAATTTGATATTCAAAATGAAAACAAATTTAACGTCTTGTTTTTAAAATATGAAACCATTTCCTGAGGTTTAAACGCCTCTTACACTTATTTATGAGCGTCCTAGAAGCTGGGATGCCTCTAATGGTCGATGTGACCCAACTTTTTGTGCTAACCTTTGTGAACATTTTCCTAGAGAGCATCTCTCCGGGACCTCTCTAGTTTTAGAAAAATTTTTCTCCCAGAAGTCAGAGACACATTTGTGGAGCCTGAATGATAGGTGCGTTTGTTTTGGATCCCTAAGCTCGCTGTCAGAGGAAGGGAGAGGCTCACTAGTTTTCGTCGCCCCTAGAGAGATTCAAATTTGCTATTAACAAACTGATGAATAACATTTCTGTTCCACGAATTTGTTCACCATAACACCTTGTTTGGTTACAGGTCTTCCGCCCAGTTTACTGTATGTTCAAGACCTAGAAATAAATTTGCCTAAAATAGTTCGAGTTTCGAGTTACTTGGTCTACGCCTGAGTCATCTTCCATCAAGTCCCAGTAGAGGTCTGAGCAGGCAGATGTTACTCCGTGCACTCAAGGAATAATGAAAAAGAGTGAAATTTCACTCGCTAGAAGAATGAAAAATTCAACGTTCACATCGACAGAGCGGAAATTCACTCCAAAGAAGGAAAATTTCACTCTTGATGGAGCGTTTGCAGGGACCATTCTTAAAAATGAGTGATCCCTGCATGCAGGCAAGCGTTAAAGAGTGAATTTTCACTCTTTTAAGAACGAGATTCGCCCTTTTTTGAATGAGATTCGCTGTAAATGGAGTGAATGAACACTCTAATGGAGTGATTAGGTTCACTTTTTAGTTTTTGGAGTGTGTAGCCGCATCTTGGTCTGACTGAAATCTGAATAAGGGTTTTGTGGGTGGCAAACTATGCGTTGAGACCACGGACTTTCTATATACATGGACAGAGCATTACTATCCGTAGATTGTCGCTACCGTACGTGTATGTGAGTAAAGGCGTAGCAAGATGGCTGTCCAATGTTGTTGTTCAAGTAGTTCAAATCAACAGATTTGCAAGAAAGGTGAAATATTTTCGAAATAATGTAAGGTAAGGTCAGAATCACTTCACGTATTGCATGAACAATTTTGTTTCCCATTCAAGTTTAAATTTTGTTTACACTGTTACAGAACCGTTGTAAACTCATGCTCTGTCCATGCATATATAGGAAGTCCGTGGTTGAGACGTAGTGTTACGAATAAACAGGAATTAAAAATTGTAGAGTGATTAACAACCGAGTCGTATCTTACTAATCGGAGGAACATTATTAATTACAAAAACTGCCTTTGGCATTTAAGAAAATCGATGAGGGTAACTAATAAAGCTGGGTGGAGCAATGCAGACAAGTTGCTTAAGTCAGAGTACAATTTGGAGCCCCATCGCTCTCACTAGTTGATTGTATTGTGTTACCTTTGGGGTGCGAAGGGTATAATTTCCTAGGTTACACAACAGCGGTCCATCTCGTAGTGAAAACAAAACACTAATTAAAATGATACATAATCAAGATTGTGTCAATTGCGTATAGAGTTACAGTGCTAGAGTGCTTGGAGACTGTAGGATGATATCTTCATTCTTCAACTTGTGAATAAAGGTTCATTGAATATAGAAATGACATAGTATGGAAACTGTCATTCATAGGCGTACGAGTCGGGGTGCGAGGGAGGGGGCACTCGCCCCAATTCGGGCAGAGAAGATGGTCTATTCGGGAAAAACATGATAAAAGGGTGCCATTATTCGGGCAAAATTTGCTCTTGCCCTCCCGACAAAAATTATACCCTTACGCCTATGGTATCGTCAAGGTGCTTTTAAATTATTCAATCATAACATAATTTTATTATTTTGCAACAAAATCATTAAAATGTTTACTGTCCTAACCCTTTGCGGGAAGTTGATGAATTATCACCTATGTTCTAACTCCCAATTCAACATATGTAGAACTGATAGCCTTAAAATTATGAATTAGGCCTACCCATTTATTGGATCGCAGCGATTTAGCATCATCCAGATAAATGACAAATTAATCCCTTACCGGGTCTCATCAGTTGAGCATTTTTTTTTTGAAGAAAATTGATGCATCATTCACTTAACAAGGGTTATCAGTTCTAAATTTTGCAGAAAATTCATCACCATGTCAACAATTTGCGGTGGAAAAATGACTCAATTTTACGAACTAGTTCAAAGTTTAAATATCCACATTTTAAAGGGACATGATAAAATGTGCTTTAATTATGACAAATCAATCGAAAATGTCCTAGGGAATATTTCTCCATTGCTGTGTGCTAGCGGCAAACGGAACTTTTAAATAGGGCTGGGGTGGGGAAACTCTTGTATTATAGAATCCCTAAAATTCGTTTTTGTGGTTGAGAGTGGCAATACACAGGAGCTTACACAGACCATGTTTCGACCGTGTAACACAAAGAATAAGAAACGTCATAAAGTTTTGGTTACGTTGCGACTTAGTGTAGAAAGGCTCTTTCCCGAAGCCTTGAAGATCTGGAGAAGTAACAATATTGTGGACATTGGAATGAAACTTAAATTTCCTTATTACTTTTCCCAAAATAGGGCTAGGGGCCATTTATAAAATTAGTCCAATAGCCATAAAATGAGATAATTCTTACTCTGCCCATGTTCCGACCCAATAGTCTGGCTCAGCGTCTGCATGAAAATATCATATTGCCACAACCTCAAATCGAATTTTAAGGAACTCTATGCCACAAACACTGTAATAAGAAAAAGTTCGGTCGGAAAATATAATTATTGCTTTTTATTAAAAGAGCATTTCATTATATCCGTTTAAAATATGGAAAAGGAACTTTCAACAAGGTTGTAATGTGCCTTTTTGATGAAAGTCATTGGATGGTTGAGATAGGTGAATTCATAAATTTTCTGCCAATTGCTTAAGGCGTTTAAGTTCAATAGATGAGCAATTTATCAATGTTTTGCAAAATGTTACATTGATGACATACGGAACAGTGTAACTCGTCATTTCTATGGAAATTGTTCAATTGATGTGATCCGATAAGTGAGTTATTCATCATTTTTTTCTGCAAAAATGTTGATTCAAACACTCGTGATACTTTTTCTAGTTCCTGCAAAATGCAACATTGCTGAGATTCGATAGGTAGGAATTCAGCAATTTCTACAAACTTGTAGGATAATAATTAAACATTAATCATTTTTTGTTGCAAACTGTTCAGATAATATATTGCGACTATAAGTTTGTAATTTGACGGCATTTTAATGTTTCTACAACAAAACGTATTTTGCTAAAAAACTTAAAAGAAATACTTTCACCTTCTGACTTACTGTATGTCTGGAGCTGATTAAATTTGATTTGTGTGGAATGATTTTAAAATGTTCAATTCTTACTGAACTAATGCTTTAAGAAGTCAAGTATAAAAATAAGGCGAATGTGCATTGAGTGAAAGGGACATTGTATATTTCACTCTAAAATGAACGGTTCAAACTGAATTGGAAAACAGATCAAGGATTAATGTCATAGGGCAAAATTTGCTTTAGTTTGAACCCACTATTGTTCGATCCTTTTTTCTGTAAAATGTTTATCTTATCCATTTCAATTTCAATTTGAACCGAACCTTTTAAGAGTATGAGTGTTAGCATTAGAGAATAGTAAGTTTAGCGTCAATTAGAGAATATCTCACGTATTAAGCCGCGGTCACACTACAAGTACAACCATTTTGGATCGGATTCCGATCCGATTTTGTGAGTTTTTGATAACATCTTCTCCATCTGTGGTCGGAAAGAGCCAAAAATTTGCCAACCTGAGTAAATAAATGAGTTGCACTGCAAGACTAGGAAAGTTAAATTTATGCTAATTATTTCGTGACGTCACATTGACTGACAAATTTTATCGGGCTACACTGTCGGTCCTAATTCGTTGTAGCGTGACCGCGGCTTTACTGGCTCTTTTGAAGATAATCAGATAAAAAAAATAAGAATGAATAACGTTTTTGAAGAACTATACTTATGGGGTTGATAATAAAGTTAAGAAATATAGGGCGAAGTGACATGGTATATATTCAAAAAACCTATAAATATGTATTTTTCTTCAAGGTGTTTTCTCTAAAAAGTCCACCATTTGTAATGTTTGGAAAGTGTTTATATTTGAAATTTGAAGACAAAATCCAAACCATGTCAACCTTGACCGGATATTCTACTTAAATGAAGATCAAAATTATCTATAACGAATATCAGCTACGAGCACCGACTTCACTTTAGTAACAAATAAAACTTTACAAGCACCATCAAAAACTGGCGCTATTCTTGTCGAGACGGCAATCTTTAATAAAACGAACCTAATGCAATCTATGTACCTGTGTGTTATAATAGCAGAGAGAAGACGAATAATATGAAACAGCCTTAAACGGATAAAATCTAATCATCTGTCTTGGCTTCTCTTGGGAATCTTACCTTAAAAAATTCTGACGGAGAAAATAACTACAACAGTATTTATTTCAAATGACAAGGTTATAGATTGTTGGGAATTTGACACTGACAGTACTTAACACTCATCAAGATTTCATACTTACTATCTGAAAAGCAAATGAATTTACTCAAACGCACATTGCTGTGAAAGAAAGCTTTCATAATCATTTTAACAAGTGCTTGAGACGGAATCAAATTTTTAATATTTTAATAGCGTGTATACGCTTTCATCTCAATTCCATCCCTAGGGACGTGTTTTAAGCCTTACGAACTCATTTTCTTTTCAAAATATTAAAATATCGAAAGGAAATCCAATATAATATTTCGGTTGTTGTTGCAACTCATGTTTCTTGGTTGGAGAACTTGAAAAATATTTAGAAATTGGCATAAAAGATAAACCTGTCGCAAAATGAAACAACACCTCATCTGTGAGGCAAACTTATATGGTTAGTTTCTTAGTGTTGTTAGGAAGTCACAAAACAGCTTCATCTCCTCAAAATGTTATGCACAAGAGAGTTATGGAAGTTGCATCTTTTGAAATGTTGAAAGTTTGGGTGAACAAATTATTCTTGACCAACAAACAACGGAATTTCTACCTTGGGGAACTTATACTGTGAAAAGAAGGCTACCATACTGCCTTATTTGTAATTATTTATCACTCTTTGCCAATAAATAGTAGTTTTTAAAAGGATGAAATTTCCTTGTGAAACAAACAAAATATTTCCCTTTAATTACGTTTAAATCTCATAATTTTTTTCCTTAGCAGATACAGAGGGAATGAGATTTCATTGCTCAGTCGTATGACCATGAGTATAAAACTTACATCTCATGAAAGATGAATTAGTGAGGCTTCCACATATAGTGAGACCTCTTAACTTGTTTTAATATATATATAAATAGAAGCCTTAAATGGGTTTTCCGTGGAAAAAAATCATCAACTTCAAAATATGCAAAATTTTATTTTTTAGGAGAGACAACTGCATCTCAATAGCACATAGAGTTTAGAAGATACAAATTTTCAAAGAAATGCATTTTTCTTGAAATTTAGTGCATTTTGCAAAAATTTTTGATCCCTTTGCCGCATATTAATCTGACACTGCATTCAATTATTTATAATTCTGATATCGCTGAAGGAAATATTAAGCAGTATCGCTTTCTATTCCTCACCTGGTGTAGAACGTGATGCTAAAACTACAGAAAAGATATTCAAACATTTCCACAGTATTAAATTTCAAGACTACAGGGCATTTAATTATAAAGAAAAACAGAAGGAATCTGACTAACTGTGCCCACTTTACATAGCTTGTGGAAGCACTTTTCACAAAAGTCAGTAAAGTTTTGGAGTGAGAAATCTTGAGCTGGGAAAAGACGTTGCGACAGGTTTTGGGAGATATGATAAGGAGTATTTTCGTCTTTCTTGCAAGTCCTTAGAAAAAGCCACTGAATTATATCTTCAAAAAGTTGTTAAAATAGTCTGGCCTATCATCGGACGATAAGACTCTTACAGAACATGTAACAAAAATGTAATGACAGCTTCCTTTATACCCCTTCCACCCCTACCAAAGCAACGTGACGCAAATAAAGCAACCAAAAAAGAGACGAAGATATCCTTTCCCCTCATATCCTCAAAAAGGAGGAGAAATCTTTAACTCTGCTTCATCTGTCTAACTTTAAAAGAAATTGAAATATCATTCAACATTCCACACATTGTGACGCAATATAAAACCCTTTGGAATACATACTCAAAGGGGTTATTTGGCAATTTAATATTTTGCGGTGGTTGCTAGGCCATTGCCCTTTGCCGTTTTTTTTTTATTTTCCCTCAACGGAACCAAGTCGCTACTCATTTTTCTGTGTTTAAACTCTTTTTGACAACGGTCCCAGGAGTGAGGATGACTTCACGTGACTTGTGTTCAATGCCTGGTTGACGGTGCTCTATGTTGTCAATAATACTTCATCCGTAGAAATTTGATATATTTTAATGTTACATTCACTTTATGTCTCATTGACGGAATTCTTTTTTCGTATTTTGCAGGCTTAACCAGTGGTTAAGTTACGCTGACACTAAAATATTCTACATTTATGGGTTAATTTACATTGACATGTTAACGTGCAGTTTAAGTAATCGGGATACCACCGTAGCTGTCGTGAATCGAATATGAGTACGAGAATGTATAAGCCAAATCGTTACAGGTTTGCATGACGGTCCGCCACGCAGGTAGCAAACGTGCAGGGTATCCACTCTACTCAAGTTCGCTTATTCAATTACATTCGGGGCCTGAATGAATAGTGTTTTATTCCTTTTCTGTGCATCATCTCAATTAAAATGCCATTAGTTCGCAGATTGTTAAACCAATTAACTTCTTCCACATCCTGGTAACTCTATCCCTTCGCTTCGAATGAATATTTCTCAATTTTATCCTATATTAACATTCTCAAAACTGACGGAATTCCAAAAATATAGTGGCTCTTTGGGTTATTTTATTTGAAATCGGGATGCATTTTCAGGACGACTTCGAATAAAGCATTTATTCGACAATCATTATATACGGGGAAAAATTTCCGGTAACTATGCGCTGCAATTGCTGTAAGTGAACAATAACTGTCCATGAATACATTGCAAAATTTTCCTTTTTTGAGGGGGGGGGGGGGTTGCTGGATGGAGCTTGGAGCTTGGAGGGTTAAGAGAACTAAAAGCGTATAAAAACCTCCAAAGATACTGTTTAGGCTTGTCACCCTGATAAAAACAATATGCTAAGCAATTATGACTACCACCGAAACTTGTGTATTCTCAGAACCAGCGTGAGACACAACTGATGAAGGAGTGACTTTCCTTTCAAATATCTATTAACGCCAAATACAAATCTTTCAGATCTAATGTCATTACGTTAAACAAACAGTTTTCACAATGTGTACCATGAACTATTCTCCAATGTACATAGATAACTCGTTTGATTGTGGGCAAGATAGACAAAATTGTGGCACCCATGATCAAGCTTATTCCCTATCGGTAGGAAGATACTCCCAGACTGTTTTATCAATCACATCAGACCTTCTTCACCTTTCAATAATTGAAAGCTAGGCCTCTTCTCAATTAAGAATGAACGAAATCCAGTCCTACTACATAACTTAAACGGTCCAATGTGGATTAAATGATCCCCTCCCGGCTAGGCGGCTCCTACGTACCCGTTACCACTAAAACGCTAATTTAGTAATTATTCTTTTTCATTTTTCAACTTATACAAATAGGTGGAAAAAAATAATTCACTTTTATATCGACCAAGCGTTCCATGTCGGATTGTGTCTCTGTTTAAAATACTGAATTCACTTTAACGTTCACAACTTCATTAATTTTTATTGGTACCTTCACGTGACAGTATTTCATACCGAATCCAAACTGCTGAGTAATGCAAAAGCTAATTTATGGAGTCGAGACTGTTAAAAGTATATAAAACGCCCTACAAAATATTTCTGTTGAATCACCATTATTCGAATAAATGAAATAATTATTTCGAATGTATGAAATAATTATTTCGAATTTACGCAACAATATTTCAAATATACCAAATTAATATTTTTTGTTTCATGTCCCTTTTTGGGCTCCGTACTCTAAGCCCCTCCCACAACTGTTTAATGTCATTCTCACTCAGACACAATTATTCTCAGTTGTTGCTTCAGGTCAGTACCCTCTCAGTACAGTAAGCTACAGTCTGTGTAATATAAACCATGTAATTTTGCATCGTTTGAACTAGCTGTCAATCAAAGAGCTGAGCCAATTGAGAATTTCTTTAGACCCCTTCAAAAATTGTAGTTGGGGGTGAGAGGATTGGCCCTTTAAAATATCATTTATTCAGTATGACTCAAATACATCTTCAGCAGTTATACTATCGGACTCCAATGCACACATTATACATAGCAACTAAAAATTCATATAGACTCACCAAGACGGTAAACTTGGTCTAGCTTCTTGTCACGTGACCCTTGATCTTGTTCTACTTCCGCTAGCTTCATATGTATGTTCCTTAGGAAGACACAAATGTTACATTCGCGTTGTCAAGTTGTAATTTACGGCAATTGGAACGCGATCAGCCATCTTGTCTTTAAAAAGTTTTTACAAGAGACGATGATATTTACGCCCCATTTCCATTTATCACTCATGCTCTTGCATAAATGTTACATTCAGGTCTCAAAAACAGAAAACCTCTTGAGAAAGCATTAGCACTTTACCTACAGCTATACATCGTGCATATACGTTTTATTCAGTCCATTTGGCGAACTTCTGTTCCATGTATAATACATGGAAAAAGGTGTTAATATACTTAGCAATCGGGCTGGGAAAACTCTCGCCGTTTATCTTGAGTAATGTTACCTGCTCACTATGTAGCATATTTGTAGGGCATTTCGATCCAAGGTGAAGACATGTTATCTTGACCTCATTCGAAACGTTAAGGTAAAATTATGACCCGGCTGTGATGTGGAAACTTTCTGGGGCGGTCATAATGCGGCAAAGATTGATAGAGTTTGCAACTTTCCGACTACGGTTTCTTTGGTTGGCATTTAAATATTTAGGAACGCAATCCTTAGATGATGATGGTTATGCAAAGAGAAACAGCGCTCTTGCTATCATTTGTCATTGTAACAAGGCCATTTGTTATCGATCAAGACAGTGAGTTGCTATAAATCAAGTATCAACTCATTGATCAGGAACTATCACGGATCGGCCTATCCCGGCCTAAATTATCGGGTTGAAAAATTCAGTATACTGAGACTTACCAGTAAAGACTTGTACGTAACTATGTTTTTGTGGCTCTCTGCCCATACCCCGCGGAGAGGACATTTTTTGTGTTCCACTCATCTCCATAACAACCTCTGAGCGACATTGTAAAGGGACGTCAGCCACAGTTGCGCTACGCAGAAGACCTCCTGCCTATATAAAAGCTACCAACTTACTACTTACTGTTTGACTTTTATTTTATATTGGAAACCTTAAAAGAGTGTACAGACATATGGACATGGAACGAAAACCCAGGCCCGCATTTACCTGCCTTTTGTAACGCTAGACTGGATCTCCTAGAAAAAGTCTGCTGAGCAGGTTCATGATTTACTCCTGTCATTACAAAAAATGTAGGCATATAACTATGTCACTGCGTAAGAGACCAAATGACAAGTTTTACAGGCTTAGCATGTTAGGACCCAGTTTGTTCGCCTCAGAGGGTTGTGCATTCTGTCATAACTGTACGTTGGGAGCAGATAAGTAAAACATGAATGAATTATATTAGGATTGCTTTGTTAGCTGTTATAAAAAATAATCAAACGCATTTTTCTACTTGAGCCTGAACCTAGTCCATCGAAAGATTTGCTAGAATGAATGTAAAATGAGCGATGAAAGGATCGAAACAAAATTCCGTATGAGTGCATTGGCGCAGTCATTAAGCTCGTTGAGCTGGTCAAGGAGTCCCCCTTCATTCAGTGCTCGCTGACTCGCCTGAATTTCTCGAATATCTGACAAACAACATTGAATCGGAGTTGGTAATTCCCATTTTAGGATGCATTTGTCGCAAATTTTAGGACTCACGAACCTATAGGTCAATTGGATTAAATATTCGGGTGTCCAGTGGTGGTGGAACCCTTAGCTGGAGTGCTTGGTCCCCAATAAAAAGTTGGGCTGAAGATATATTCAGCTCACCACTATTTGCAAAGCGTAGCTCCAAGAAGTAGGCACTTGCAGCTTAAACCACTCGGGAAGTGTCGTTTCCGTTTTTGAAAAGTAAAAAAAAAATCCTTTAGGCTCAGCGCCAATCATGTTGGCGCTCCACTTAGGTAGTCTTTCTTACCACAACCACTCCAATAATTTTTTTATTCCGCTGCGAGTGGGGGAGCTTATATTTATCTATTGTAAGGAAAACAGTCTACTTGTTCAGGAAGAAAACACATCATATAATATTATACTTGATGTCGAATGTATTATTGCAGTGTCTGGTTTTTCACCAGAGGATTACCCTGTTGACAGCTACACAAAACCTTGTCTGCAGTCATGACAACATGAAGCTTAACATGAACTATTAATGTGAAAACCAGTAATGAAAGTGAAACATTCGAACCATAACCTGAAGCAAAGAAATAATGTATTTGAATAATTAACAGCTCGACAGATACTTCCAAAGGGCAGTAACCTCAGTTCTCGATGTGGAGAACAACTGGCCACGTGCGGTTATCTTTTTACTTTTGGTGACTTGGTGTAGGCGGTGGCTTGTCGTGGGGAGTGAGGTGTTGTGAAGAGGGTGGTGAACGTGAATGCTACAACTTCTTCTTTGATAAAAATTACTGTTTTTAGGTGACTGAGTGGTCACTTTAACTCAAGCTTATTAACTGATGCCACTCAATTCCCTCATCTTGTATTTATTTCTGTTGCTAGTATGTTCGCTCATGAGAAACCTCGCAATTTTCCGTTAACTTACTTCGTAAAATTCATCATTTTTTTCATTTGTGTAAAAATTTCGTCGCTTACTAATGTCGAATGGTCAAGTTTATATTGACAATTTCCACATCCTCCATACGCATTGAAGTGTTAAAGCCTCATGACGAAGAAATTAAGTAAACGATAAAAATAGGTTTTTAAAATTAATGATGATTAGACAGTTGTTACAAATTGTGCACAAAACTTTAACCAGTCAGGATACAAACAAAACACAATTTTTACAAGTTTCACAAACTACAAGTTTTCGTTTTACTTTTAACTCCAACACGGGTATTTAGTTGACGATTTCAAATCAATATGTCCCTGTTAAGTGTAATCGCACAATGTTTCATAAAATTTGGGAGGCAGGGTGACCTTCTCCTGGGGTCGGGTTTTCGACTAGCCAGATGTACTAGTTTATTAGGCTTATATACTCTATATAACTGTTTTTTTTTTTTTGCTTCTCATAGGGATTGGCACTTCTCACTTCTCAAGAAGTCCCAAAGGCTTTGTTCTAAGTGCACTCCCTATCGCACCATTTGTTATTGATCGGCTATTGTTACTTGTAAATTTCTGTGTAGTGATTAACCAAATTGAATGAATGAATAAATGAAATCAGTGGCGGAGCTAGGGATGTCGGTCAGAGGGGGCGAAAATGGTCTGCAAGATCGATCCCTCAATCAAACAAAGATTTCATACATTAACTGCAAAACACATAAAAGTTTGTAAGAAATCTAGGCAGGGGGGATAAAACCAGTGTAAGACTTTAGACAATAAATAAAAAGATTTTAAGATATGATTTAAGAAAGAAGTCAGAAAAAAGAAAGACGGATGAATGAAAGTGGAAATATCTGGCTATTAAAAGATCATTAAAGAGTTTAATATAAGGGACATAAAAGATTATTGTGTTTGTTTTATAGCAGCTTAAGATGGTCGCATATATACACAATACAATGAAATGGTACATGTATTTTACTATCGCAATAACTTGATACATGTTTATTTCCTCTAAAATTGACGCGACCTCTTACAGTTCAGAAAGGTAAATTTACATACGTTCGTTTTTATAGTATCCCGTTTGTTCTGTGTTTCCATATGGAAATATGTATTTTCATTTATAAACTAATCAACGGGTATTCTCGGGTATTGAAAACACAGGCCACATGTTGACCTGTACACAGTTGTACACATAACTCTCTTGTCAGATTGTGTGAGTGTGTGGGGGAAGAGGAGTACCAACCACCCAAATCAATCTGTCCCGAAAAGAAATGTCATCTGACATCGTTCATTCAGATATGTTGGACAGACCCTATTGTTTACATTTAAGTTTAAAAGGTCTATAAAGTCATTATAGTCAGCCTTCCAAGGACCGTGGGATTAAGACACAATTGATTAAATTCTACACAATGTATGAAGCTGCATGTACAAAGTACACATTGTTTGTCATAGACACCCGTCGACCTTTGGTGTCAGTTTTACACCCGTTCTACCTCCTTTATGAATACAGGTTAACGCTATTTTAATGAACAGCAGCCTCCTCCAACTCAAAACCATTGACTATCTGATATATCGACAAAAGTAATCACACAAACGCCTGCTGACTCATATTGATCTCGTTAGTACATTCAGCCTACACCTTTTTGTCACATATAAAAGATCGAATGAAGCAAATGAGAAATTCGATTTTTCAGTCATAGACACTTTTTGACGATTTCAAATTGTTTGCTATCTATAAATACTTGTTGCAAAGCAAGGACCATTAAGTATCGGTGTAACAAGTACCCAATGAGGAAAGTCTTTTATTGTTGGCTACCGTGCAAGCATACTAATTGTGTATAGACCCTAACCTAGGCTCGTTTATCGTACAGCTTGTCTCCAATCTCCAGTATAAACTGTCAATGCCTTACCAAAATGCACCAGTGCCTAAATTTTTGCAAGTCTTGTGTAAATGCATTGCACAATGAGTAGTCGTGTATAATACCAGAGAGCTGTTATTTGGTTAGCTCCCTGATAATTTATACAAGGATAAAAATATATACCGTACCGTACAACAATTAATGTAAATAATGTGACACGTTTTAGATCGTAGCCTAGAAAATGAAAAATTCTCAGCATTTTGCTGTTTGAGAGAATGATTTTTCAGACAATCGTTTTAATTCTTTGCTTGTCATAGCTGTGATATTCTCTTGTTTTGTTCTATATTTCTTTTTTAAGTCAGCAGAAGTACAAATTTATAAATTCTACAAAATATACAATTGACATTTATATTTGACATTCGCTACATAGTTCAATCAAAGACTGCTTGGTTTGTATGATTCGAATGTCATCACATGTTAGATATTATTACGCTCTTGTACACACGAAACTTCGAGAATCACATGACCTTATTCCAAAATTACCATATCTAGGATACAAGGTTTACAAGTTATATACTCTGTGCAAAATAACGTTACTTCATTATATACACAACACTGATGACGTCAGAGAAGTAGAATCTACAAATTGTTATCGACATTTCAATTTCACGAAGTAATTGTATAATTAATTGTTTCATGCGACCTTCAAGAGTTTCTCAAGGTCGGTCTTCCTAAGTAGCAGTGTCTCAAAAAGTAGAAAATCAAGGAATAACTTCACGCTATAGCAATCAATTAGATATTCAGAGTTAAACCGTTCAAAGGCTGTAGAATTTTCTGTGTTCTCAGAATCAAACCGATAATGGAACTTAATTCATGTTGAAGTAGAAGTTTGTAATCACTGTTACCCGATGACCTGCTTGTGCACGGTTTGAAACAGAGACTGCATGCAATTGTCCCACAATTTCACAGTTCAGAAATGAACTAGTTAAAGTGTCTTATTGAAAATTTAGCAACTACTTGTTTACTGATAAAATATCTTCGTCCATGATACATTAAACCTAGAAATTTAAACAGACTAATTTACTGATCACAACTCAAAGTTCCGAACTTTCTGAACAAAAGACAAATGTATATTGGGCACAATCAATAAGCTACAAAGCCTTTTGGAAGTGTTTTCATTTCATTTGTTACAAAATATTTTTTTTACAATAAGTATCATTAGAATTTGATTAAAAATGTTAACAATTCATACAATTGAATACATTGACTTTGAAACAAGTAGATTTGTGTAAAATTATGAACAATGAAGAAGGAATATTACTGATTGATCAAATTTTAGAAGGGAAAGGCACAATATTTTATAAATTTGAAATGGCTTGACTTGAGAAGTAAGTATTTATTCACTGTTCATTAAGGAAAGAAAAGGACTCACCTTTACCTTACTTAAAAATTTGGACCAAATTATGTACCAGTTTCTTTTCATTGACATCACCAATGAGATAGATGGAAGGTATTTGAAGGGCGAGTCTGTTTTGGGGTTGATTGCATGTACCGATTAACCCATCTCATTCGAGAAAAGTCATTTAAACATAAAATTTCTGCACTTAAGTGTGACAAGCTGGATGAAAGTATTTTTGGTCTATCTGATAGATAAAAATAATATATACTAACTAGTCACGAGCAGTACATAACTTAACCATGCTTATCGAAGATGGTCAGAAGGGAGATAACCCTCTATGGAATTTAAGTAAGATCTGTCTTAAAAGGGTTCAGAAAATTATTTTTCGATGAGTGGTGGTAGAGAAGTGGTCACACTACAACCATTTCGCATCTGATTCCGATCCGATTTTTTCTAGTTTTTGTTACAATTTTCCCTAACTCTAGTCTGAAAGAGAAATTTATTTGTCAACCATCGTAAATATAGGATTTGCATCTGATGTTTGTGAAAACAAAATGACAACTTATTTTAAGTAACGTCACACTGACACATACTTTTATGGGGAAGTCCGATAAAACCTCCCAATCGATGTGACGCCACTTAATGATAAGCATAAATTTAATTTTCATAGTCCTGCGATACAACTTACATATTTACTCAGGTTGACATTTTTTGGCTCTTTCCGACGAGAGATGGAGAAGGTTTTGACAAAACTCACAAAAATCAGATCGGGTCGGATCGGACTAAACTGGTTTTAGTGTGAGCGCGGCTAAAGGTTGCTGGTGCTTTAAAAATTGACGAGAGGTCATTCGGGTCACTATCCCTCCCTACCGTAGAGATCCTTAAACCTCCTCAATTATTCTCAGTTATTAAGGTGTTGTGGCCCAGAAAGACGCAGGACTCAACTAAAGGCCCTCGGTGAGTTTAATGTGCATTGAGTCTGTTTCAGACGGGTAAATTGTACGGTATAGTGTCGCTCTAGGTATGTAGCTGAACAAGGATATCGAGGTCCTTTCGCATCTACTCTGTCTCGTCTCAACTTTATCAGTGAGCTAAATTATTTCATTTCATTGGCAGCTAAACTGTTAAAGGAGGACCGTTTTTAAGCGGGGTGTAAAGTCTCAATTATCATTTTTACTTATGGCATAATTAAAAAATCTTGTAGAAAACATGATGATGAGGCAGACAACCTCATTAAAGCCAGTTACAGGATATAACCAGACAAATTGTATGCTAAATTTAATGTTGTGACAAGGAAAATGAAATCACAAACGTAAAGTAAATGAAAAGTTGGAACATATTCGATAAGTGCAGGAACGATTTACTTGTTCGTTAATTATCTCAATATCGTGTTCTTATACGAGCAGGCAGATTCATTTTGTCTCAGTGTCTGCGAATAAATCACGCTATTTTTAAGTTCAATTTGGACAATAACACATTTAACCATTATACCTTCAAAATATCTCTATCTTTTTGAAGTATCCTTAGCAATAATTTTCAGAATTGTTATCTCAAAAGTCAAACAGTGAATTCAGGGGTTGAGAAAATTTAAAGGGATTTCCAAGCAGTAAAAGAAGGAAATAAGGAAATTTTAAATTTTTGTTTAAAATTGATTATAATACAGACAATATTATCCACGATGTTTGGTTTTTCTTACATGGCATTATTTACTCATTACTTTAAGATTCAGAAGAAGGATAAATTTTGTCTACGTTGCCACGTTAACTGCACTTTTTAGCGAGTGCTTCATCCATGCTCTCGTCTCCCCGAGGGTAAGGAAATATACATTAAATCATTTGCCAGTTTTAAATTCAGTGAACCGTCTTGATGATTAGACCATGAATTAATTAAAGTATTCTATGCGTTATCTGTCTTCTCGTAATTCTGCAGGGTACAGTAGCGTATGAAGAGATTCTAGACTTTCAGAAAAATCATTGAGTTTGCCGCTCACGTATAAGGGGAAACACGTAACAGCAATGTTATAAAAACACGGTGTACTTTCTTACAACATTCTTAAAATTAACTCTTAAATCAGAAGAGACTTTGTCACTCTTTGGTTGAGCGAGAAGTGTGAATTCACTCTATTAGAGTGATAATTCACTCCAAAAGAGTGAAATTCACCACAGGAAGAGGGAAAATTGACTCTTCCACGAGTGCCTGCAATGATCACTCTTTTTTAAAGATTGATCACTGTAGGCACTCCTTCAAAAGTGAAACTTTGCTCGTTTAGAGGGAATTTTATTCCTTTGGAGTGAATTTCACTCTAATGGAGTGAATTCACACTTTTCACTCTGTAAATGAGTGACTAAGTTCACTCTTTTGATTTTAGAGTGTTCATATTCCAGAATGTGACCTGGGTGCTGCAAGTCCCCTCTACGTAGAGGAATATTTTTTTAGTGAAACAAGAAGCAAAGAAAAAAAATCAATTGTCCTTATTCCTTCCCCCAAGTGTTTTGCAATTAAGCATAAGTGTCGTCCCCTTTGTTAACGCGTTTAATTCATAGACGTGTTTATCTTTTTTAGCATTCCATGTTTAGCAATTAACGCTGTTCAAAAGGAAATTTTCAGGAATACGACACGAGTGTCAAAAGATAAACGTGTTTTCTAATATAGGTGACCAAAAAGTATTGAGAAAAGCCTTGCAATTCCTGAACACCTTCTTCCGGAGTGTCTACTTTAAATTCATAATTAATGAATTATCATGGCAATACACTAAGCAATGTAGTGCCCAGTGTGCCCCTCCCGGCGGCGCACTACATATCTGGGTACTGCCCGGGATTAATCAAACATTGATGTAAAATATGTGTTCAATTCAACATAATTCAGATTTTAGCAGAGTATCTATCGCATATTTTTGTCTTCCCAACTTGTCATTAACATCCGCATTAACTACATATCTGTCCAGTTATCGTCAACGGCGTGCGCAATAAGGGGGCCGGGTCATGCCCCCACCTCTGTATGTAATCGGGGGAAACAACCCAGTCGGAGGAATTTACACGGGAGCAATCTGACATAGTTAAGACTCCCGAAATGTCAGAAAATAATTGTCCTAGCTAGCCTGCTGGTCAGCAAATCAGGAAATATTGCATTTGGCAGTGATTTGAATAAACTCTGTTTCTGTTTATTCGTAATTCTGACGGTACTTTATTTTTCAACAACCAACACATAACTCGAGTATTGACACTTGCATCATGCAGTTGGAGGAACGGTTCAGGGAGAACAAGGACATCCTGATATGCTTTGATGCCTTATCTCCGAATGCACTGTTGAAGAATATAGATGACGCCAGCAATGTGCCCGACGAAATACATAAGCTTATCGAGGTATATGGAGCTGAAGAAGAGGTGGAAGTAGAACAGAATTTTGAGGACTCTGGGGGAGACGTTAAACACCAAACGGTCATCATCAAACCTGATATCGATGCGACTGAGACTGAAATCCAGTTTGTTGCATGGAGGAATCATATTAGTAGACACAGCGATGAAATATTCCAAACAGTCTCTGAAACCACAATGTACGATTTGTTCAAGTATATGTACACCTCGCGTATCTATCTTGTAATGAAATATGTCTATAGACTGTATGCCATCTTCCTAACACCAGGGAGCTGTTATAACAGCTCTCTGCTAACACTTTCAGCCACAACTGCGTCGTCAGAAAGAAGTTTCTCTAAGCTTAATATCATTAAAAGTGATCGACGCACCAGAATGGGACAAAACAGGCTGTCGGGTCTTGCTATTTTGTCAATTGAACGACAGCTTGCCAAAAATGCAGATTTTGATGCCGTCCTTAGAGTGTGTGCTGAAATGAGCAGAAGGCGCATCGATATTTGAACATTGGGTGAATCTTTAATGACAACATATTTTCCAAAGAGTATTTTCCAAATGAGCAGAAGGCGCATCGATATTTGAACATTGGGTGAATTTTTAATGACAACATATTTTCCAAAGGGAAGGGGTGTAGGCACCCTTCCGTTTGAATTGATCTCCACCTCCATATCAGTCGGGGGGGGGGGGGTGGATACACTGTCCCACCTCAAAAAATCTGCGCACGCCACTGGTTATCGTTAAGTGCTTAAAAGTGCAGGTCTACCTTAAACACATGACATTTAGTACGACGTTAGGGTATTTATGCAATTTAGCTGATATTACGTATTGAATCTGTTATTCAACAGACGCCGAGAAAATGTATTTCTGGTGTGCCTCTGGAAGCAATCGGTTAAAGTTTATTTATTATTTTCTGTACACAGAGTCCTCGTTGAGATATGTTATGAACAGCTATCCAGCAGGCTGGCCTTTGCATCTTACTAGAGATTCATCAATGCACTTAACCTCCTATTTTACGTTGTACTAAAGTTCAATCACTAATGGCAAACTGCCACTCATCCACCTTACTCCCTTCCATCATACGTAAAGGAACTGACATATGTAGTGTGGTTCGCATAACTTTGTTAATATCGTTCAGTAATAATTTAGTCCAAATAGGTAAAACGCAATCTTATTTTCTTACATCACTGTAAGAAATGTTCTCTGTAGAATTGTAGGATAAAAAATAAAATACAAAATAGTTACAAAAAAAAAAAAAAAAAAAAAACCTGGCAGTTTTTGACATTAAGTTGACAACACTTTTCTGTGTTCTTTAAATACCGTATCTCTGTTTTTTGTTATGAAAATTTTGAAGCAATTTTTAACAGTGTGTTTCTTCCAGGTTCCTTTATTTTACTCATGTTTAATTTATTATTTGCACCATCGATACCATCCCATATATACCTACCTTAATTCTTGAAACGATTAGCAGTTGTCATTTTTTGAAAGTGAAATCTTTTGGTTCCTATTTTATGCCAAATGATGAACAGGCACTACGCACTATTAGAAAAGAAGTAGCGACCCACCCATCACACAACCACAAAAGATAAACGTAAAATCATATTAGTACCATAACATTTCTGATTACAGACCAAACCTAGACAGTCGTTCACCTAAAGTGGCTATTCAACCTTTCTAAAACCGCCTCATACCGTTTATATTAATGCGCATCTGCCCTAGAGTCGGATAAGGATTCAGTGAAGTGAAAGGGAATTTAGAACCAATTACGGTAAATATTATTGTTATCTAAATATTTCTTGGATTATATAGGCTCGAATTTCGCTCAGAAATCATCGAAATTATTGTTCTTTAAAGAATTACCTGGTTAACAGTGAATAGTTTTATCATCGGTTAATTTTATACTATGCTGCAATTTTAACTATTAGACTTACCATCATTTTACTTGTTTGTCCTCTAAGCGTCTGCGTATCGGACAAAAAAATCGCTTTGATTCACAGTCACGTGATAAGATTTGCAATCTGATAAGAGATGGTGAATACCTCTAATGTAAGAAATGTCACCCTCTTCACGGGGTTTCCATTATGTAATAAGAGAGTAACAGAGATTAGCCATATCGAAAATAAATTGAGTCTACATAGGCTATGTTACACTGTTAGCCTGCGTATACAGCCCCTCTGGCCGCCGCTCTTTGATTTATTTCGCATAGATGAGCTAAACGGCAAAACATCGTCCGCGGCGCAGGCTGATATACTGTTGAAGTGAAGTAGGTTAGTTAGACGGTTAGATGAAGTTTTACGACCCAGTTTCCAACCAATTGGTTCAAATCGTGTTGGTCACAGCCTTTATCCTAGTTGTGGCTCACTGGTTTGTTTTCCCTACTCGATTGCTGTTGAAGTGAAATACGCAGAGGAAAAAACGTCAATCGCTTATGTTAATCCCTTCCATCGTTACAAATCTCTTACTGAACTGACTAATTCTGAGGTATTTTTCGTCGTGTAGCCCTTGCAATTGTATTAGCGTATGAGAGGTTAACGGACTCCCTAAGCATGATTGTGGACCAATGATTGTAAGCCAATTAGGGTATAATTGAGGGTATGACCTTCAGTTCTGTGAATTTTTTATACCGGTACATCACTAGTCTTTAACTGGTGATTTAAAAGCCTGTCTCGTATTGTAGCTGGAAAGAGCAAATATTGAGTACCTGCGCAAGTGCAATCAAAACCGTAACTGCAATAAGTCTTACTTATGCGCGGAAAATGGTTTGGAACAATACGTCGTAGACCTTGGGTTGACTTCATGCTTTTACAAAATGTAAGTATATTCCAGTCGTTATATTCTGACATCCAATGTAAAGTCAATTTAACTTCCCTTAAAATTTATTAACGAGTCTTCTATGCGAGAGTTTCACATGTTCGAAGAGGTCTTCTATCTTCTAATGCAGCGTAAATATATTCAATTCACAGTGAAGACGATGCGGATATATGACTTATAAAAATCGTAGGATATGGATATTGTCTATACGACTAGAGTAAGCTTCTTCTGAAAAGGCAGGTTATTCTTGAAATATTAACAATACTGGATTGATACTGGCGGGAAAATCCAGACGGCAAAATTATGACAGCAACTTGACAGATCTATGCAATTGATATTGAATTGGAAAGTAAAAAATCCCGAGACTTTTTGTGAAGTAAACTATCACAAGTTTCTTAAAAGCTGTAAAATGTTCTAATGTTACAGTAAATTACTGGCTGGCAGGATTCTAGTTTTGCGACATGAGGTTAAAACTGGAACCCAGAAAACGTAAAACATTCTAAACAGTGGCGTAACCAAACCTGGCTGTCCGGGGGGGGGGGCAAAAGCATAGAGGTTTCCCGATTTTGCACTAGTTGAGCTGTATTAGTTTGTGGGTGTCTTGGGACCTTACGGGAAGTATTGAGGGGGAGGTGGGGGGCAACACTTTTGGACCATGTAACACACCCTACCCCCATTGACCAAAAGGTACATTTTTATGCTATATTTTTTGTTTTTGTCTACAAACAAGAACAATTTTTCTTAATAAATCTGATTTTTTTCTTAAGTGTGAACACTACTGTATAAGGTACGTACCGAAAATTTGGGTCGTTATAAACATTTGTAAATATGGAGCTTGTATTGAATATAAAAGATTAGATTCAGGGTTTCCTGTAAGGAGATTTGCATTTGGGGTTGACTATGGAAGAATCTGCGTTTCCTATTTGCATATATCTGAGATAGCATGTCGACTCAAGATCGTGCAATCTCAGGCTGTCAGGAGAGCGGATTAAGGTTTCTCGACGACATTAAGAAAACTCTCGAAACTTTGTTGCTTTTTTAGTTTTTTTGGACAAAAATGAAAGCCTGTATTGAAAAAAAATTTTAGGGAAACGGCACGGGAGCGGCTAGGGCAAAATTTTTCACTGATTGTTTTATGAACGATCACCTACAGCTTTAAGAGTTGCAATTTAAGGCGCGTGAAGGGCGTGGAAATTTTGCCTTCTTTAAAAATAATTATTTCGGATATGGAATTTTTATTAAGAAGAATTCGGAATTTTATGAAGATAAACTTGGGAAAATCGCACTGTATTTGACGGGTGTCTCAAGAGGTAAATTTTCGAATTTTTCACTTTTTCGAACAAAGCCGAAATCGCCCTGCCTCCTGAAGCTACGCCACTGCTCTGCAACATTGAACATTGATAAAATTTTGACACTGCAATAACTAAAGAATCCATCGACAAAGACTACATAACTGACAGCGTTGAAAGGTATCTGATGACAGGTGTGTATGAGAACATTTGAGTACGGTAGGCCAATGGTTCCCGTGCCTAGAATATGAAGTCTTGCTAGTCTTCAGTTGGCGGGGAGCGTACAGAAAATTTTGAAAAATCGCGACCCAGCAGACAGCCCGAATTGGCATGTCCCGAGCTTGTAAGTAGTAGCTAAGTTTCCCGATTTTTAGCAAATGTGAACACCACTATGTTAGCGATGTATTGCGGCGCGCGAAGCGCACCGAAATTTTTTGATAATAATTTGTTGATATGGAGCTTTTATTGCAGAAAGCTTTGGATTCTGGGTTTCCTATGAGGAATTTTAAAGAGTTGGGGGGGGGGGGGGGGATCACTGAAGAATCTGCACTTCCTTCAAATATTGGTGGCAAATCTGAGAATGATTGCTTTTCTAAAGTCCTCCCGACTGTCTGGCAAAAGGCAAGAGAGGAAAGTCTTTCCTCCGATAAAGTGGAGCTCAGATATTATTTTGTTAACTTTAGGGGACTAAATGAATGTTCAAATATTTTTATAAATGAATTTTCATATATTGAGCTAAACAGTGTTCCATGAATGCAGATCAATCTTGCTTTTGATGTTATAGTTGGTCCACTTTCTTTCTTTTTTCATTTTTCTCTTTTTCCTTACCCTTTTCTTCCCTTTCCCCTTCTTTTCCGTTTTCTTTTTCCTTTCACCTTTCTTTCCTTTCCTTCCCCTCCTTTTTCTCCTTTCCTTTTCTCTTTTCCCTCTCTTTTTCTCTTTTTCCTTTCTTTCTCTCCCTTCCTTCCCTTCCCGTTTTTTCTTCCCTTCCCTTTTTTGCGTCCGGCGGGGGGGGGGGGGGCGGAGTTTTCCCCCTGCCCCGCTGGTTACGTCACTGATTCTTAAGGAGGACGGGTATAAACCTACAGACAATGATTTCAATGTGGATGTGATTGAATGAAAGAAGACATCGCGTTATGGGCCAGAATTAAAGGCCTAATCTTTTCATCACTAACAGATCGAATTCTCCGGCACTTATACCCATCCCACAACTGTCTAAAATTCATCTTCATACGAACACAACCTCAGACTGTTTTATTGCTTCGGGTTGGGTATACACTGACCCCAACGTGAAATCAAAACACTATCAATACAGTGCAAGCTGTGTAATATGAACTTTTGTACTGTGCCTTTTTTGAACCTGCTGTCAATCAAGAGCTGGGCCAATTGAGAATTTCTGTGTGCTAACACAATAATCGCAGTTTGGGACTAATGAGAGGATCATACCTTCAAAGCCATCCACGTGGATAAACTGTTTCATGCTTTCATTCAAAATTCAATAATAATAAATATTATATGATCTTGTCTAGACAGCCAACGGGCTTAAATTCGGATTTTTTAACTTCTCCCATAGAGACGTAAACTTGAACTTTTTTCCCTGGCGGAGTGGATTCGAGACTTCTCAACAGGACGTAGCTTATTTTCATCGCTAATACATTGGCAGGGGGGAAAGAATATTCTCCTATACGCCTGCTTATTCTTTTATCATATAGTTTATTATCTCTTACGTTGTGGTCTCATTTTGTAACAAGTAAAGTTTTAGATCTACAAAAAGTATAGCGTGACCTTACTTCCTTCAATTTTTGTTCACGGAATCACGGTACACTGAAAAAATGTCTGTAAAATTACAACGCTCCCATCAGAGTCACATGTTTTTCATCTAGTTTAAAAAATTGTACTTGGTATTATGTAAAACTGCACGCACGTCCTATCTGGAAAACGATTTAAAACCAAATAATTTGGTTCCTAAGAATGGTAATAACAAATTAAGTCTTACATGTAAGTGGAAGAGTATAGGACTACTCAGGAGGGAGGATTGGGCGCGATTCCTTGACCGAGTTATACCAAAGATACTGTTGGGAATGGTGCTCTGTAGAAACTATGGGCGGGAAAAACACAGTGACTCAAACCTGGGAAAGCCATAAAAGCCGCTATAGATTCAAACAAAAGGTTAGAATTAGAGGGGTAAAACTCTCCATAATCAAATCAAACTTTGCATCTTATTCTGCATATTAGAGAAACGTTTATCCGAATCCAGCAGTCAAAGTAGACAGCAAATCATGGTGCTGGCATAATACTGGCTGTATATTATATGTAGCATAATAGGAAACTCTACACGTAAAATCCTCCACTGTTTTGTCAATAAAATATGACGAAATGTAGGTAAATTTCATCTATTACGAATTCCTTTCTATATACTTTTTATCGTTGACCGGACTTTACAATAGAATAGAATACAATAGAATACAGGGCACGTACATACTCCACACCCGTATTCCTTAAATATGTTGTCTGAAAAATGTATCCATGGAAACATTTATCTGTTAATGTTGTCGTTACCTCCCGGCAAAAGCTTCTAATGGTTTCAAGTGAATCGTCTTATGGCCATTTTATAGTCACACGATTAATGCATTTCCTATAAGAATATGTTATGAATAATAAGGCATTTAACTAAGGAAGACGCATAATTCAGTAAGATCCCTTCAACCATCTTTTAAATCTATTGTGAATTTCTGTGTTAACTTTGGAAACGGTAGATCGGATATAAGTGCGTAGTAGAATAGCTAATGACTAAGGGGGGGGGGGGGGGGCATTTTGGCATTGCGGAAATAGTAAAACTGGGTTGGACGGTAAGTTCTCTGTATAGCTACAATACACAGTTGCATCAAACTACTGTACATATATCACGCTCTTGAAGAATTTTACCTCCGTTACGGAAATGATTGCACTTGGACTATAAACATGACAATAGCGGCACGGATTTCAAGCTCTAGACAATGATAAAACCAATTTGTCAAATTTGGCATGCAACGTCGTAACATAAAAACACCAAAATTGTTGTTATTTCACAGACAGACTTGACAATTACTGTTGCGCAGAATTTTGTTAGTTAGTTACATGAAATTTTAATGCCCAGTTTCCAACCCAATTGGTTTAAGTCGAGCCGGCCCGGCTTTTTTCCAGTCGTGGCTCACTGGCTTATTTTCGCTCCTCCATTTCTTATGTTGATCAGGGTGTGAGGCAGTGGCACCGAAAATTTCCCGTACGTTTTATTGTTGATGTGGCAAAAAAGGGAGGGCTAAGGACGTAAAAGTCCCCCCCCCCCCCGATCCGCGCCTGGTTTTTAAGTCTTTGGTGTGACCCGGCCAGGAGTCGAATTTCAGACCTCCCGACCGCAAGTCTGATGTCACTTGACCATGCACTTGGTCCCAGTTGCGCAGAAATTACGATAAACATATCATGATGTAGCCCTTTATTTTAATATGGAACAAAATGTCTAAACACACACTTCTGCACACTTTTAGTATACGCCAGTAACCAAAGTACTGATGCAATTAAAGAACTTTGGATCAGTTTCTTGAACATGGCTTAGAGAAATGCAATGGTTAGTGTGTGATTAATTTTGAAAGAATAATATTTGCCTAAGATAAGAGTCAAGAATTATGTGTGCAGTGTTCTGATACGATAGTCCAGTCAATGTGATGGCAAAGGGTTTTTTTCATATCATCACTAGTCAATTATCTCATTTCAATTTTGTTTAAAAGAGGAGAATGACTTAAGCATAAGCTGATCTTTCTAAACACCCCGATGACGTATGACAGAAGGAGTGCATACATAAACATGATTGTATCAACAAAATCAAGCTAACAGATAAATGCTGTAAACTAAAAAAAAAAAAAAAAACAATAAAGTAGAGATACAGTTCAACGTACCCGCAAAGCGGACATTTCTCGTTGAACCCATTGCTACAGGGCTGCAGCCACATACTATAGGATCGTTGAACCCATTGTTACAGGACTGCGGCTACATACTAGAGGATCGTTCAACCAATTGCTACAGGGCTGCAGCCACATACTATAGGATCGTTCAACCCATTGCTACAGGGCTGCAGCCACATACTATAGGATCGTTCAACCCATTGCTACAGGGCTGCAGCCACATATACTATAGGATCGTTGAACCCATTGCTACAGGACTGCAGCCACATACTATAGGATCGTTCAACCCATTGCTACAGGGCTGCAGCCACATACTATAGGATCGTTGAACCCATTGCTACAGGGCTGCAGCCACGTACTATAGGATCGTTAAACCCATTGTTACAGGACTGCAGCCACATACTCTAGGATCGTTGAACCCATTGTTACAGGACTGCAGCCACATACTATAGGATCGTTGAACCCATTGTTACAGGGCTGCAGCCACATACTATAGGAACTGCATACATTTTTTGCAAATAGGGTAATGCCCCACCCAAGCATTGAGACCAAATCTCAACCCTCGCAAATATTGGCAAGATCCTCTTAAGGGTATCATGTAAACAACATCTTGCCAGTGGCGTAGCCACGGGTGGTTTTGAGGGTTAGAACCCCGCCCCCATGCCAGAATCCTGCACCTTGCAATATCTTGCTCGACTACGTAACACTTTATCATCCAACGACATTGGCAGGTTGAACAAATAAGTCCAACTTAGACGTATTAATACTCCTAAACAGGTCTTTACGTGCCCCACAGAGCGGACTGTTTTTTCAGCTCCTCAGCAGTTTTCTAAACCAACGACGACTGAACAAGGAACATACCGTACAGCCTGCTACGCAGGTAAGTCTCTCACTTGCGACCTTTGTCAAGTACCCGAGGTAATAGTAAAATAAGAAAAAACACTGAACTATTCAATTCTGATACACACTTCGCAAAGCTTCATATCTTTCTATTTTGTCAAATTATTTTGGCAAGCTAACTTATAATTCAAATACATTGCACCACACGTCTTAAACAAGCAGTCACTTTAAGCTGTTAATTCAAACATTAATTAATAAAATAACAAATAATTTATCTTGGATTTAAAGTACAGTCATAACATCCAGGAAATCGTTTGAGAAATCTCACGCCTTGTTCCATTAATAACATAATCTAAACCTACACGTTACTTGCAACTTAATTTGTTTATGAGTATGGAATGTGTAAAATACACACGCTGTATTGAAACAAAGAAAATCTAACAGAAGTGGGTCCAAATCACTAAACGAAATGTGCTGCTGGTTTACTGAAATAATAGAACTGGGCCGCACATTATTGGGAAAATGCAATCGCCAAAATTTGGATAAGTCTGGTAGCCTGTTTGGTTTCTTGATTGGCTCTTAAGAGTCATGTGACAATATTTTCACACTAAATAATGAAATTTAGGTGGGGAACTCATTGGTTAACATTAAATATGCAATTTTTAATCAGCCTAGGCTTGCAAAATATCATTACAGGTACTTAAAAGCGTGAAACCGGAATCATGGGATACATATGAGAATTGGCTGTAAGTTGTAGGCCACTGCTTTTGTACTATTATTGTACGCATACAAGACTACAGTACATGTGTATTTCACACTGTTGTATAACTTTTTGAATGGCGGGTGAAAGTTCCCCCACAGCAGTCACAGTTTCGCCGATGTCACTATAGCATTATGAATACTCCCAGTTCCCATGATTTTTTGAGTGCATTCGGCAAAAGTTTAAGTTTGCTATCGGAGGGCGTATTTTCTGATCTGTGACTTCACATACACAAGACCTTTTTGCCCTTGGTTTTCAGGTTTCGGCCAGCCTGACTTTTGCCGTCCGTATCATTCACAAAATGGTTGACAGAACGAGATGAGACCAAAATTTTAATAAAAAGGATTTTTTTTAAACGAAAGCATGTATAAATTTAGAGCAAATCCTGCAACGCCCAAAACATCCGATCACCGCTCTTAACGTGATGAGGGTTCCATTATTATTATTATGGAATCTTTATGATTTGGCATGAAAGGAATGCAGTCACGGTCTTTGTTTCAATAGTGTCATAATTGTTCATTAGAGTGAGAATAATTGTTCTCTTCATACCCCTAGGATTAGTTTCAAATATGAAATTTGAAATTTGAAAGGTCCTTTGCCTTAAGGGCCAATTTTGTACCAGATTTTTAAGCTCTCTCGCATGCTTCCGATACGAAAATATGAAAATTTTCTGCAAAATTGTATTTATTATAGATAATGACAAACACGTTTCCTTCAAATTAATTCGTGTGCAATGGGGAAATATATTTCAATGCTTTTGTTTTACATCTTCGTTTTAAATAATTAAAGATACATTACAGCTTACATTTAATCGGAGTATATGCAAACTGGTAAAAATTTTGCCAAAGAAGACCATGGATATACATTCGTGTTGAATGAACGGTTGTTTCAAAGTTACCTAATTATTTTTTTCTGAAATTTTGTTTCGGGAGGCACGCCAAACTCATACTAGGGCAAAAATAGATCGTGATCCTTTTTTCAATTGCTCGAATTTTCAAGGAAATAGTAATATACACGTAATATGAACAGACGTTGGTCATTTTTACCATCTCAGAGATTGAGGTATTGCTTTGCAGGTAAAATTCCAGGAGAAAACAACTGTGTTACGTTTGGGGTTCTTTGATTCAAATGTGGAATATTGGTGAGCTTAAATGAAGCCTCCCTTAAACAGAAGAAATCTCTCTGTGCAGAGCGTGACTAATGTGTTATCGGAGTTACCCCCAGTGTTACTTCAGTTATTCCTATCTCCAAATACAATGTGTTCTGTGCGGTTGTCTTGACATGATCCTTTTTTCAATTGTTCGCATTTTCAAGATATCGTGATGTATACAGGTAATATAAGGAGACATTGATCATTATATTTGCTGCAATGGCTGACGTTCGGTCTCATCTTACTAGCCGAACAAATCTCACTAATGTAATAAAAAAAATCAAAGTAGTCTGTTCGGAAAGAACTTTCAAAACAAAGAACCCCTCAATTAACAATTTAATAAATAATGTTCATGTAATTTATTAATAAAAAGTATGCTTAATTTATTACAGTACTGTCATGTGTTAATACTTTACAGTTGTAGGCTGTGGAATAGCTTTCTTTAGAAGGCATCCGTTTCCTAGTACCAAATAAAATGATGATGCTTTTTCTTAAACAATGGGATGAAAACAAGTAAAGAAAAGATTTGTCATGTTGTTCAGCACTAGTATAGTGTTAAAGGGAAAATGCAGTCCTTCTTATATGAATTTGTGTACCAGCTTATACTTATTCAGGAAAAGGTCCTATCAATCACGTGACAATATTTGGGTCACCTTATTTAAGCACCGATGTAGGCTGACAAACTGCTTGCTTTTCTTTCAATATTCACTGATTTTTACACAGATGCACAATAAAAGTTACATCAGAGCTACCGTACATCAGAGAATATTTTTTTTAAAAATAAATTTTGTCAATTAGTGAGATACAGTAGGATAAGATTTTACGACCTAATTTCAAGCTCATTGGTTGAAGTCTGGTAGCTAGACCACCGTGGCCTTTTTCCAGAGTTTGATCACTGGCTTGGTTTCCCTACTCCATTGCTCATGCTGCAACACTAAGCACAAAGGCACTAGGTTCCATTTTGTAAGTTTTCGAGATGAAAAAAGCTTTGACTCGAACTCCAAACCTTCCAACTCCAAGTTGGATGCTCTAACACTGGAGTTGCTAGCACCGCAACTCACTGTTATAACTATTGACCAAGCAGTCGGAAGCAAGTAAACAACAAACTAACACAAGCGTCGATGTTTTTAGTGTCTCTTCAGTTCTGATATGATTCACTTGCTATGCTTCACCCCTTACGACAGACGGGGGAGATTGTATTGGTATGTCCTACAACTCCCACTTATGGGGATTATGTAGGGGTTAGAAGGAGACCTACACCTGTCACCAAGGACGATTGGCACCCCTCCTCTTCATCTAGAAATTTCAAGATTGGAGATACCAACTTCAAATATGTGAGCATTTGATATAACGAGCGACCTTCTCCACTTTTCCCTCTGTTCCCTGTGATACCCACCTGCCCACTATGGTAAATTGTTTGTTATATGGTCATTGAGCGCCCATCCTGTTCTTGCTTTAGAGTGACCCAAACTTAGTTATTCTACTGTGAAAATATTCACCTGATTTGTTCTTGAGACAATTGTTAGATAAAGAATAAATGTAACCAGAGAATTTATACACCAGTTTTTCAACGGCAAAGTAAATTAAAAACCCTAAAAACGACGGATCTAATAACAAATGTAGTTTTGTAGTATGGAGTATATGTCATTGAGCCCCATTGTTAATTAATGTTTCGTGTCACGAAAGGAAATTTCAACAGTTCACATTATATCATGGTGAGTTCCTACATATTGCTGCTAAAAATCTTAAACGAGATAATCTAATATAAAATATCATGACAATAGCTAGAGTCAGTGACCAGTCTTGGAAGATCAACCTAACTTTATTACGATACTAATATAATTGACGAGTCCGTGGAACTCAAAGTTTATGGTCTGTGACGGAAAATTTTAGACCAAACATTGACACATTCGGCTGCGCAGGAGTTGTATAAAAAGAAATTGTAAAAACAAGGATACAAGCTGGATGAAGTAACTTATCAAAAAAGGAAGAAAGACTCAAAACTTTTCTGGAAATATGCAAGTAAATATAACTGTAACAAAAATTTTAAGCAACGGAACTTAACTAGAATCACATTATCGTCAGTTGCCATAGCAACTTTCTTTTTACAATTGCCGATTTGCAAGAATATTTTTCCCGTTTTCCGATGGTATGAAAACAAACACTGGCTAAGTCACAAGAGTAGAGCTGGATGGAAAGATGGCAAAGTCCTAAATTTTTGGACATGATCCCTCTTCGTGAAACCTTGTACGTTGGCGCAAAGGGAGAAACTCGGGAAAGTTCCACCAGGACATTTTAATAAGTAGCGTCAACATGAATGTCTTGAAGAAAACAAATTATGTAAAGGAAACTAAACTAAATGAAATCCAGTTGATGAAAAGTAGTCTTCCTTTGAGTCATTGGTTGGTATTTTAATTTCAACTTTTCCATCGTCATCATTGCGTATTACCGGAAGCACAAACATGCACCACGAAGAAATAATTTTGAATTTTTAAATATTCAACAGACAATTTTTACAGCTGACAAAAAACTCATTATTAAACAAGGACGTCTTATTATATTATTCCGGATCAGCCTAAAATATGGTATGTGCCATTCTAAACTAGACAACATAAATGACCTGTCATATTTACCAATCAGCTGAGCTTATAAAAATCAATGTAATTGCTTTAACTTACCTAGTTTAATATCTACAGCAGACACGTCATGCAAAATGTTGTCCACACCACAAAGAACCAGGGATAAAGCGATAAGGTGTCGAAATTCCATGTTTAATATAATCTCTAGTATATTCCCGTTTTTACTGAAAGCGATGAATACGTGTTGCCTTGGAATTACTCTCGAAGCTACTTTCTAGTCAAAATATTTCCTTACGATCTCTCTGCATTCGAATACAAGCATACGGTAGCATGCCAGAGAACGCACATAATTTGACAGCTTATGACATGTTTTGAAAAAGAAATCCCACAAAAAGTCGTTCCTATTTTACTTTCAAAGCGATACCATTTCCATTATGTAAAGACGATTCCCGACTCAAAATGTTAAGTCTCTTTTTAATCTCCACATCTAATTAAAATCTAATTAAACGTCGAGGGGTGAATCCCTCTTCCAGCCAACCGTACAAAATCCCTCTTCCAAGATTTTGCTGTTATCAGCACCCGCCGTAATATCTTCCAATTACATCCACACACCGTCTGTAATGTCCAATCACAACACGATAAAAAAGTAGCGTTTGTTTAGTGCACCGCGATATGGAACAATGATTGAGTCACACGTTATTAATGATATTTACATAATGGAACCGAAATATACAAAATGAAACATGCAATCATTCGGGTTTTACCACTTCGAGTCTTCAGTCCGTCGCTTCTCTGTCGGCGCCTCCTGCAATTATTCCTAGCATGTGAAATTTGAAAAGTAAAAAAAAGCATACGATTCACAAAGCAGCGAAGGAAAGACTTGTAGAATATCATTGACTGTTGTTTTTCTAAGCTATTAGACGGTTCCCGCTTCACATGCGGTTTAAATAGATTTTGAATGTCTACAGATCGCCAGCATGTTAGAGCTGACAATCTGACATTTGGTTATGCAACTCAGCATACCGTTATTATTACTATTATTATTAAAATATAGCAGGCTAACAGAGGGAGAGAGTGAATGACAGCTTTGCAGTCGCTTTGCACAGTTGCAGTTAAGTAAATTAATTCTATATCAGTCATCGACTGACCACATTTGCCGACGCTCATTTGCGTGTTATCGACGTTAAAGGCTATTAAACACGAATCTTGATAGGCTTTTACACGAGACTGAAGTACACAAGAAATAACAATGCAGTTAGTTATATTTGGAGTAAGGAGTAATTCGGCAGAAGAATGTTCACAAAGAAAATTCTTCACTGTGCACGAATCCCCGTTGATTCTGATCAATTGAAACGACTTAATTTTGAATAGCACCGGGACTAAAAGAATAGGATTCGATTCAATAGCGCCTCTATAGTGAGAGTAACTCGGAATGCTCACTTTCCAGCGGATGAAGGAAGATGCGGTGACATTCCATATAACGGGTATTACATAATGGAAGTAATTATGCGTTAGGTCTGTCTTCTAGTTAACAATTAGCGATCAATAAATAACTATCGACTTTTCCATGTTCTTCTATCAAAACCATGTCCTCGGATTTTTAATAGATTTTAAAAAGGATTTTTTTCATCCCACCAAGTACTCAGGGTGTGATAGTTTACTTTTCTTAGAACAAAGGGAGCCGGTTAAAACGAACATCCCTCAATCAAATTGGCCTACCATTCCCGACTTTTTACCAAGCGAAATGCGAAGATGTCTATCCAATAGCTAAACCGCCAAACCGCTGCATTTAACTTAGTGTTTACACAAGACGCCTTAACGATAAAGGCTTAGAAGAACATGTTTACTTAAGTGATACCGATTGAACAAAACCACCACCGTCAATAGGCCCTAAGATTACACAGATCAATCGACGAGCTGGTAATTCTAACTCATACCGTTTTGACTTTTCACATGATCGACATGCTGATGTCAAGAAGGTCTACACTTTCAAAATCCAAAAAAAAGGGTGATAATGGTGAAACACTTACCCTAAAAGGGTGAGATTGACTCTTTTACGATCGAAACTGTAAACTCCTACTAGTTCAGAGCAGGAAGCAGGGAGTTGTTATTTGACCAAATCGTGGTCTCTTACTTCATCCTCAAAGAGCGATTTTCACTAGAAAGTTGAAAAGAATATACGTTATACATATATTCTAATTTGTATTGCATCGTTAAGGCAAAAAAAAAAAAAAAAAAAAAAGGGAAGAAAAAAAGAAACAGGTAGAAAGAAAAGAAAAAAAAACAGGCCGGTGTTTGCGGTTCCTGTTATTCCTCTGCTAATGCACGGGGCACTGAAAGGAACAAACAATTAAGCACCTCTTACAATTGTAACTTAAAATATATTATGCAATTACTTGAAGATTCATTAATATGTGGAAATTACGTAACAAAGTTGTTTCCACAACATACCCCACTACCGTTTTATTGGAACGAAAGTTGTTTTTTTTTTTAACCGGGATTTATAATTTACATCTGAGAGTTTGCACCAACCCTTTTCTAAACGAAATAATTTTATCCAGTCGGAGTTCAATAGTATACCGTCCCATGTAAAGTTAGAGCCTCTTTGGCCATAAAACATTAGTTTTTATGCTAAATTCTCAATTCCTTCTATTTTCTCTGGTCTAATTTTCATTATTGTGAATTGAAGTCATGTGACTTCATATTCAGTTCTGATATTTGCGACAAAAATGGAACAAACTTCACACTCGATAACCCTTCGCATAGGCTGGCTACTCGCGTTGCACAAACCAGTTGTCTGAATTTTTTGGTTTACGTATGATAAAATACTGACCTGCCTTGTTGAAAGCGCACATTTTACTCTCTGACGTCATCTGCATAAATTCTATACACAATATTTATGTTTGAAATATGTGCTTCTTGTTATGGAAATACAAGAAGATTAAAAGATTTGATTCATGTTATGATAACATTGAGGGAATGCTTGTGCCGTTTTATGATTTCATTCGAGTGTTATGTTATAGACAAGTCAAATGTAAGAGGGGGCGCTAATCCCCTCTCATGATACAAATTTGACCTTAGTATCATTGCTAACGAGGTCTGAACTTATTTTATGATATATCTGTTATGCTCTACATATGAATCAATCTGATAGTGAATTGCCCTAAGTAAATTTGCAATAATTACGTCAAAACGTTTAGAATCTCTTCTACCCCAAATCCAATACCAACATTTTGATCCAATCAGTCACGAAATAAACTTCTTGTAAATCACTTCCGCTGGAATTCTTCTGACCGCATGCCATTAACTGACAGTGGTATCGTACAAGAAATGGTTAGTTGCAGTAGAGGGTTTAATGAGCTTACATAAGCACATACTTCAAAAAGACAACCCCCTCATACTTAGACCTACATGTTGGAGACTTTTTTCTATTTTCTCTTTCAAAAACATCGTTATACAAATTGAGGTCAATGGTAAGAACATGCATATAGTTTTAATTATGTAAAACGATACATGGAATTTACTCGGTCACTGGGAACTCGAAAAAGGAAACTGGAATAGGTCGTGGGCGAGGTCTTTCAAGTCAACTTCCAAATTTTTGCTATAGACCCCGCCTGATAAACCTATTACAACCTATTACAACGACTACAGCCAATGTTTAGGAGTAAGAGTAATTCACGTTTATCAAGCGGGCAATTTCCCAATCTGACATTGAATGACATGATTGGCTGTTTATCGTACACATTCTGGACTTTGATTCATAACTGTGACTTTATCCCAGGATAATTCATGGTCACCAAATAACCAATAGAAGTTGAAATTCATCATAAGTGGCTTTTGGCAGCCGTTAGTGGGGTCCATCAGCTTTAAATCGTCTTCATTTATTGTTTACATAAATTTAAAACCCCCATATTCCGTGTACATTCATCCACGATACAGGTAAGCAAGGAAATTGAAAGATTAAGGGATAATAGACCCCAGATATGGCTGTCTTAAATCAGACCATCACTTGTTGTCCGGATTCGTCTATAGGCTGCACCTACCGTATCTGCCGGGCATTATGTCCTTATTATGCTTCAAATATGCACATTAAATTAACTTCACATTTTATATTTGTTCTTTTTAAAGAAAAGTTACACTTTGTTACACTTTGAAGCTATATACCTGAGGATCTCTATCTCAAGGGCGGATCCAGGGATCTGGCTTTCCTGGGATCCAGGGATCTGGCTTTCCTGATGCAAGATACGCGCCCGCTTGCGTCCTTAAAAATTTATCGTATTTTCGCATATGTTGGCGTCCCTTCACTTCCCCCTTAACTAAAAGACGAATCCGCCAATGTTTGATCTTTTAGTTAAATTTATAATATGTAGTATATTTGTGCTTTTAACCAGTTTGGAATGTGACTAGGTTAGTTAGTTAGATTGGACTTTACGGCCTAGTTTCCAACGAAGTGGTTCAAGTCGGGCCGGAATGTGACTCGGCGTAGTGGATTCATGATATTCATGATTTAAAGGTCAAGGGGTTGGTTATGTTCAGTCTTGTTGTCCAGGTACCGACATCATTAATAACACCTCCTTAGAAAGTGACATTTTAGTTTTCCGTTCGGTCCTTCAATATGCAGTTGAAAGGATTTTGGAAAGAGTAACTTGTATAAAAAGCAAGACACGTTCGCTCTCACCCCGGTAGATTTGCAAACTTGGGATTTCACTCGGATAAATACTGGCAAGTGTGCTGATTTTTTTAAACTGCACTCACCGAAATGTTCTCCAAAATTCACGTAAATTAAAGAGTTAAAGAATTCAAAAAAAAAAATTCTTTTTAAGAGTGCATGTATATGATGTGCATTAAAGTAAAATTATAAATCACAGTTTTATACTTCCCTTCGGAATCCGACATTAAACAAAATAAAAACATACTGAACATTTTTAAGTAAAACTTAACTTTCCAGTTATGGAGTTTTTATGCTTCTGAAACATTAATAATTGTTTCTGTGTCTGTGCATTGTTAATGCTCCTGCGGCAAATCGGAGATGTGACAGAAGTAATTTTCCTTTGATTGCTGTAACATACATTATAGCCCGTAGGTTTTTCTTTCTGAAATAGGGGGCGTAGATCACATTTCGACATGTCTATGCCCTGCAGATGTCACACGTGTTGACGTTAATCAATGATGACAAAAAGCAGATTTTTATTGGACAGAATTTTGGAAAAGCATCAGACATTTTTACCGTGAGGCGATAAATTTAACCCATATATGAACACTTCAGAATTAATAAGTTAGTATGTTTGTCAAAAACCCTTCCACATGTAACTTCGAACTGGCATATTACTTGAAAGGGCAATCAGAGTTTCACATAGAATGTTCATTTTTGTGTTTCAGCCACGGACTTCCTATATACATGGACAGAGCATGTAACGCGTACGTCCTATCCGTAGATTGTCGCCACCGACTGGGACAAAAAAGGCGCACCAAGATGGCCCCCGTGAAGCTATGATTTGTATTATTTTACGAGCTCTCTCAGCAATATTTTGAACAAAAGTTAAACTTGAATGGAAAAAATATCATATTCCTGCAATACGTGAAGTGATTTTGACTTGTCTTGAATTATTTTGAAAATATTTCAACCTTCTGGCAAAATCTGTTTATTTACTTGAGCAAGGCCAAACTTCAACACAAAACGTTGCAGACAGCCATCTTGCTACTCCTTTTCTCATAAGTACAGTAGCGACAATGTAACGTGTAGCATGTTCTGTACATGTATAGGAAGTCCGTGGTTTCAGTACCTCGTTCACCCTTCCTGAAAGGATTGATAACTAGAATATAGAAACATTGAAGAAGTCTTTCGGATAAGAGGAAACTTTTATTTTGCGTCTATTACTGTTGAACGAAAATTTCTTAATATTTTTGGGGTAAATAAATTCCTAAAACCTATATGACTGCACACATCCACTACACTATAACCAATCATGACGTTCGTTATTGTTACTTTAAGTCAATGTACAAATGCGGTGAAAAATTAAATTTGTGAAAAATTATGAAAAGCAAGCTTTAAATTTATAAGCAAAGGTCCTCGTTTTAGAATGAAAAAGTAACTTAATTTCCTAAAGTAAACAGTTTTTCAAAACTCAAAATTATCTGAAACTCTATTGGACTGCACTTTATAAAGAGGTTTAAAATATCGCTTATTGGACACACGAGAGGTAAAAGAAGTGCAGTTAAGCCTGAACCCACGTAATTATGATTAGTTCATGTGACAGTAGTTTTCCACATAGTTTACAGCTTAAACTAGAGACCTTTTGGTTTTTCTTTACATTCTTACTGGTTTTACAACCAAGCCCACTTGTAAATTGAGAGGTGCAGGTGAGAGGACAAGGCAGATGCAAATTCTTCTTTCCTAAACGATACAAAAATTACCATTGACTAAAAAAATTGTGCGTTTTGCCTATACACTCTACAATACACCCTAAATTTAACCAAGATCGGTGTTCTATTTACTCCGACACAATCCTCGTTAAATGTTAACGCAAATCCTGGTTAAACTAACTAAAAACCCAGTTGTTTTGACCAGAATTTGTTAAAATTTGTTAAATGTAACCCCGGTGTTTTTAGAGTGACTTATAAATATGTTCCATATGGATTTTACCCTCTTCCTTAGTGTCTTTCCCCAAACAGGATTTTATTTTTATTCTTTGATTAGTAAATCATAAACTTATTTAAAATATACGGGAGCTGAACAAGTGCTTTTTATGATTTGTACTCTTTCCTAGAAGCCATTTGACAATTTTTTGCAGAACCTAAACATGTTTTGACTTTCTAATTCAGCCAACATAAAAATATACCAACGAGTTAGTAATCTTCTGTTATAACAAAATATGATAGTTTACACTGTAAATTTTATGAAAAAATTCATTCTTAAAATTCGTGATAAAACCTTTTTGTCATTCTAAAAGATTTGTTTCCCACATAGTTTGGTCGTATTAGAAGAAAGGAATGATGTATTTTACCTTTCAATTAAACACCTCGGATTGAAGCAATGGAGGGTTTGGAAGACATATTACTACAAAATGATGTATCTATTTTCATAAACGTCATCAATCACGTCAGATTAAGTGTTTAGTTAGATTTTGTAAGATGAAAAGTAAATGCATTCTGAAATATGTGGTAAAACGTCTCATTTTTTAACTCAAGGGATTCAATTGAAAGTTACATGTTTATGTAGTTGCTATTCTCTAAATCTAATCAGGATCTGGTTGCAATATTCATCATTTTTGGATACGAGAATGTGCTTTTCAACAAGTCAACTGCTGTATTACTGGGAGACTGGCATAAACCTTTTAATTAATGACAATCTTTCAACACCTTATGACAACTATGACTGCTCTTCTATTGTCAAGCCACCTTTAAAAATCTTTTCTTAGTCCTTTATTACTGATATTTATGCCATTTTTGCTTAATGAGTAAAGCTTGGCAGGGACCGCGAAGCGAATTTTGAGGGCGTTGGGTGGGGATGGGGGTGGGGGTAGGGTGAGGTGGGGGAATGGGGGTAGGGTGAGGTGGGGTATGGGGGGTGGGACTCATCATCATAGCGGCCCAATATGCTAACAATATAGTAGCAATGAACAGCTGTACACTGTACACTGTACAAGCCTTCTCGAGGAAAAAAGCACAAAAATTGAAAATAACAGCCACACCTTAAAGATTTATCTCAGAAAGCAATACACACCAGAATAAAGCATTATAACAGTGAACATGGTGCATTAACTATTAAATAATGCAGTGCTCAAAAACAATTCAAAATATTTAAGAAAAATTTTAATCTTTAAGAAAAAAACTAATGTAAATAAGTAATTAATATGACAGAAATGATAACATTAACAGTGTTGTTTTTCTTTTTCATCTTAGTTTGTTGATAATTTTGTCAGTGCGTTTCGTACACTGTAAAAATGTCTGTGCATTTACAGAAAATAAAGAAAAGCAAAAGAATACGTTAAAAGTACTGCCAACTCATTGACAGTACATTTCACGTACCTCGGTGTACTTTTTGTAGATTTAAGTTTTTCTTCTGCAATTGTACAAAAATTTTGTAACATGTCAGACATTTTTACAGTGTTCATGTGAGAGATGATTTGGTTTAAATTAAATACGCAACAGGCAACATAAATAGAACCATGAAATGTTTGTACAAACAAACACATGAAATGCTAAACTGAAAAAGAAATTTATTCAAGTGACACTTCTATGAAAACTTAAACTTACTTACAGAAGGAACATTTCAGACTACGTGGGTTTACTCCCATTGCATGGAGCATGAATTGATTACATGTAAGAATTACCTCTGTCCAGCAGGATGAGAATATTCAAATAAAAGGTCAAGAGCAGTCCCTCCTAAACTTATTTTAAAGCAACAACTAAATCTCACAATTTTTCTCTTTCTCTTTCAAGCATCTTTTATCATATTTAAATACTTCATATCAAGGTAAACCAGGCAGTATCTTCTGGTAAATTTCACATTTGAGGAGAAGAACCGTTGTCACATGACTCTCAACAACCAATCGTGAAAAAGTACAGTCTGCTACACTACCTCAAGTTGAGGTGACTGCTCTTGCCCTTTAATATTTCATTTGGGTTTTCATGGATTAGGAACAGATATTCGGAAACTAAACTATATTATTAAACTGTCATACTTAAGTATCTTTAACAAAACAAAAATTTATAAGACCCAGTTTTTTTTTTTTTTGTATTCGATTTAAGAAAATGTTCAGAGGTAGAAAAATATATCAGCAGTATAAACTGCAACCATGATCAATTTCTTAAACTTTGGTCAGAGCGGGAAGACGTGTTCCAATGGAACCCATTGGGTTGTAATTTCATGTCATTTTATGCAGTGCCGTAGGAAGCAATATTGGAGTTGGGGGGGGGGGGGCATTTTTGGACCACACAGTTCACCCTACACCATTGACCAAAATGTACATTTTTCTAAATTTTAAGCGTTTCATACGAGCAAGAACAATTTTATAAAAGCAAAAAAATATGATTTTTCTTAAATGTGAACACGACTCAAAGTCTAAGGAACGCAATTTGCGGCGAGCGCGCCGAAAATTTTGGTCGTTTTACACATTTGTATACACGTAAATATGGGGCTTGTGTTGCAGAAAATATTAACATTCATGTTTCCTGTCAGGAAATTTGAATATTTGAGTGACTATCGAAGAATCTGCGTTCCCTTTTGCATATATCTGAGATAGCATATCTACTAAAGATCGTTGTTGTTACATAATGTTACCAAAGGAGTACTGATTGAGGCTTCTCGACGACATTCAAAAAGCTACCGAAACTCTGCCCTTTTTAGACAACACATTTAAAAAATTGAAAGCCTTAATTGAAGAAAATTTTAGGGGAACGGCACTGTAGCCGCTCGAAAAAGTTGACCACTGACTGCTTTACGAGCGACCACTTACTGCATTAAGGTTTGTAATTTAGGGCGCACGAAGCGCGCGGAAAATTTTGACTATTTAAAACTAACAATTACAAATATGGAGCTTTTATTAAGAAGAATTCAGAATTTTATGAAGGAAAAGCTAGGAAAACCGCACTGTATTTGACTGGTGTCTCAAATGGCAAATTTCCAAATTCTTCACTTTTTCGAGCCACGGGGCAATCGCCCCCTGCCTCCTGTATGGAATGTGAAGTCTTGCTCAGTTGTCGTAGAGCGTACAGACAATTTTGAAAAATAACAGCCCCTCAGACAGCTGAAAATGGAACATCTCGGGCTTGTCAGTAGTGGCTAAGTTCAGGTGTAAACATCACTGAATTACAGTCGGGACGCCGAAATTTTTGCCTCTTTTAAACAAATATATGTAGATATGGAGCTTGTATTAAAAAAGCTTTGGATTCTGAGTTTCCTGTGAGGCAATTTAAAAGGTTGAGGGATTACTGAAGAATCTGCACTTCCTTCATATACTGGTGGCACATCTGAGAATGATTGCTTTATCTAAAGTCCTCCCGACTCTCTGACAAATAGCCGCTCGACGAACATAGGCGTAGGAGACGGGGGAGCAGGGGGGGGGGGGGCAGACTGCCCCCCAAATTTTCTCAAGACCTAAAATTCGGGCAGGGATCTGGAAAAATTCGGGCAGCCGTTTGAGTCATTAACCTGGTTTGTTTCTACCTACACAGAAAACTCCTAGGCGCGCCCGAATTCCTTCAAACACTTGGCCTGAAAAATAATAAAAAAGCATCATAGTCACGGTACTATTTTCATAAAAACTCTAAAAGATACCAAAATTCGCGACACATTCGGGCAGCTTATGAAAAAACAATTTTTCGTCAGCCTCACTTCATATTCTTGCGCAAACCTTTTCCCGAAATGACACAATATTCGGGCAAAAGTTGCAAAAAAAGTTCTGGGATATTTTTAATTGCCAGATTACAAGGGGGAGAGGATGTATACAGTCCCCAAAATTTTGCCCGAACAAATCAATCAAAAGCTATCTTTTGACGCACCATATTAATAAATGACAATCACCAATAGTCACCAGAAGGCTGAAACGTACTTAGTCGAGAGGTATTTGGGCAGCATATGAATGAGATGACGATTTTGCACTTTTCAAAATGATCCTCTTAAAATTGTGCGAAATTTTTTAACCTGCAGTGCTGTGGAACCGAAATTCGGGCAATGGTGAACAAATCAGCGTAGATTGTTTGCTCACTCATACGAATTTAGTGTGAACAAATCTGCAAATAAGTCTGCCCACAAATTCATGTAAAAACATTTAGCAACGTGACAAGCCGGGTTTTTCTCAAACGGCGTTAGTAGAAAAATCATTTATACATAGTCGGGAGTTCGGCTCGAGTCATATAGATAGTTGTATCAATTCAGTGGAACCGGAATTCGGGCACTTGCCCCCCGGAAAATCAAACTTGTGAAAAAATCAATTAAAAATTGACATAAAAAAATTAAAAATAAATCATCAAAATATCTTCACTCACAGCGTCAATTTCTACTCTTGAAATATGCAGACATTTGACCAGGAATAGCAAAAGAGAAGATGATATGCTGAATAGTGAAATTGTAATTTGGGGACCATCATTCGTGATATCTATTGGAAATTTTTAATTGTAAAAACTATGCCACAATTGCACTAGTTGTCAGGTGTGCAGTGTGCATATGGCATCCGACTATTGATGAATGCGTTGGTCTTGGTTTGGTCCCGTGCTGATTTCAAGTGGCGACGCGCGGATGTAACTGGGATATACAAGGTGAATTTGGGGGGAAGGGGGGGGGGTATGATTCATAATTGGGTAACGGATATAGGCCTATATAGGCTGTTTGACAGTTGTAAGTTTTATCGTGCATAGGCGTGCGAGGACATGACCGAGAGGCAGATTTCCCTTCAACAATATTTTACATTGAAAATTCTAAAAATCTAAAAATTACAGACATGAAATTCCTGTTTCAGGGCTGGGTACATGAAGCTTATAACGCTCGCCAAGTGTCGTTTCCGGCCATCTGGAGGGTTTGTAAGGCCCAAAATTTTCTTGTTCGCTCCGCGCCAACCGATGGTAGCGCTCCTCTTAGATAGTGTACACAATTGAACCATCCATGAATGACCTTGCCCCCCCCCCTTGTAAAAATTTCTGCGGACACCCATGGTCGCAACAGAGTCACAGACATACGGGACTCTCATGTTTTTAATTCCGTTCTACAGTTTTCCCCAAAAAGATACAAGACCAGGAAATGTTTTATACATTCCCAGGTGCGGTATATCATTACATTATGTTTTTTTCACATCTCAAATGTTTTTAAGGACGAACCTCAGTTACCGATTGCTGGATCGGAGAAGAATATATGAATAGTGCCTTGTCAATGCCCTTTTTTATTTAATGGGTACGGTTTGTGGGGATCAAGTGTGCCAAAACCGTTGATATGGACTTAGGTCGTTTGCTCACTAGAAAGTAATTTGCGCCCTTGTTTGTTTAAATGCATATAAACAGGCTGCTACCTTGCTTGGGAATCGCGCGAAAATTGAGTTAATCGGTTTTTAAGGGCCAGTTCTTTGCATGGCATCCCCACTCAGGTAATTCGGGCCTCTGAATCTGAGCTAAACAGGCTGCTTAAACACACGGGGTCCTTGTAAAGTTCGACGAAACTTATATTTAATAGGCAGCCGGAATGCGATGCAATGCCATCCTCCCTTGAAGTTGAGAAGCCTTGGGATTTTCGAGGGTTTCTTAAGTTTTTCAATTTTCAAAATTATATTGATGATAATCTCATGCTGCATAACGTAAAATAGTTTGTAGAACGCGCAAACAAACTCATTTTCCAATGATTATAGCTTAATGTAGTCATCCAATGGTAGTGCCAAGTGGTACATTTCATCTGGGAGTTTTCTGACCCTTTTTGTAGATTTGCCCATTTTTGGTGAAAATTTTATTGTAAACGAAAGTTCAAAATATCGACGGCTTTGATTCTGCTTATTAGCCTGGGAGAGGCCATTTCCGGCTGTATGAGGGTTGCGATTTTTCAAAATTTTCTGTACGCTCCGCGCCAACCGATGGTGGTGCTCCGCTTAGATAGTCTTTCGGGCAGAATTACATTTTTCGGACAGAGAATCCTCTGCCCCCCCCCCCAACTGAAATGCTCCCGTACGCCTATGTCGACGAAACCAAACTATGAACTGCTTCTCGAAGAAGATTACACTACAACTGAATCGTGTGGCTGATACATAATGTTTTTTGAGGCCTACGAACTGACGCTCTCGGATGACATATCATAAGTTTCAAAAACTTTGTTGATGTCCTTTTTGGACAAAATATTTCCATATCAAGAGCTCTCATTGAAGAAAATTTGGAGTTGTATGAAAACAGTGTACAAAAATAGTAATATACCGTAGCTGCCGGTGTCTCTTAGTGATGTGGTGTCACATCCGATTTTGTCATTTCCAGAGCTCGGAAAAATTTACCAGACTGATTTATGAGCGAGAACTCACATTAAATTCTGCGGCGAGCGCGCGCCGGAATACTGTTTTTTTTCTTGAGGGGGGGGGGGGGGATATTGGAAAAATGAAAAAAAGGGGTTTTCTGACCAGGGAAGTGGGGGCGGAAAGTGCTTCCGCCCCTCATTTTTCATTGGGGGCTGTCGCTCCCAGCTCTCCCTGCTTCCTACGCCTATGATTTTATGTATTTCTTTGTATCATTGGAAAAATGGAAACGCCTTTGCATACATTTCTTCATCGCGTAAATATGTGTATGAGTGTTACGAAACTTTCGCTGTGAAAGAACAGGGCACAAAGCAACTTGGTCTGTGTCTGCTTTAGAAGAAGAAGACTTAAAATTTGTTGGATGGGCTTGAATTAACGTTATTTCGAAAATCGGAATTGCTTGTTTTAACAAGAGAAAATACATTAAATGGGTTTTAATCTATAGGAGCCTTAGTCATTTTCTTGAACATTTAGTGACATTTGTGGTCCTAATTTAAGATCACTATTTTGCTATTGATTCCATAAATAGTGTATTTAATTGATCGCTTTGAATAAAAGAAAAAGTGAAAATGGAGAAAAAATGATGATGTATCGGTTTTTAACGATGATTTTCTTAGTTTTTACAACATATCGCATTCAGCTTTTGCGGCTTTTGAAATAACATATACTCTCCTCCTATATTATATAAGTCAGCATCGTTTCATTTTGAACGATTATTTCAGTCACCTTTAAAGGCGAGTTAGTGTACCGTATCCTACGCAGTTGCAACCGCATTTATATCAGATGCTCAACATCCCATTAACAATTTTGTTTCGGAGAAAGAAAAAATTATGCAATAAGAGTGTTTTGACTACATTAGCTCATGTTAAAAGCATGCATTAAGAGTGTTTTAGCTACATATTACAATCATCTCTGCTGACCAGAATATTGGGGGCGATGCGCACTGTTTAACAAGAAATTTCCTAACTGGCTAAAGACGGCGTTAATCCTTACCCTAACAAAGAATACAATCGATACAATACAATGGCAACAGCAAATCAAAAAAACACCTTGCTAAACAGCGTTGACCTGAAGGAATAAACTAGTTTTTGCAGGGAATGAGTGGTCAAATCTAAAATTAGGGGGCTAATCATTGAAGCGGCCCAATATGTTCACGAAAATGGATCCAGTTTCTAGTTTAAGGCGGCGCAAAATATCTAAAAGATGCCCCAATGTCTAATTAATTTAATTCGAAAATAAACAAATACCCCATGAAACGTACAATTTACGGGTTTTTTTACAACTGTATACTCTTGGTCTGTCACAACACTGCAATTGTTATCTCATCGCTCGGTGAGGAGGATGAGATATTGTAGTAACTTTGCCTATGGGGCTATATATGGCAATGCCAGCTAAAATCGCAATGGTTACCATGGTAACGGTAAATTTTCCCAGGTTTCTAGTCTCGAGGTCTAACCCATGGTGAGGTACCCCGGGGTGACTGAAGGTCCAGGGCTGAGAGAGGGGTCAAAACCTGTCCGTGTGTGTGTATAGGTGTGTGTGTGTGTGTCCAATTTTGTTTTCCTAATATCTTGTAAACGGCTGTGCCGATTTTCCTCAAACTTGGTAGGATGGCACCTTAGGTAGAACAATTGCATGTTAATACACAACCGGAAGTGAAGGTCAAAGGTTACGGGTTAAAGGTCAAATTTAGTGAAATCGACATTTTCTGCTATATTTCCAAAAGTAAAAGCCCTCCTGACACGAAACTTCACACATATGATGATTGCATCTAGGCCTACCAAAATATGTGGTTGCCATAGCAACAGAGGTCTAAGGTCAAGTGGTAGAATGGAACAAAAAAATTTCAAGTGATAATTTGTTCGTAAAACAACGTTTTTGTCTTTTAAACTCCTACTAGTGGGCTGGACCGATTCTTTTCAAAATTGGTAGGTGGGTACCCCAGGGTGGGAACTTATGTCTCCCAGACCCTCGGAAGTAAAGGTCAAAGATCAGAGGTCAAAGGTCACATTTTGCAAAAAAACACTTTTCTTTACTATTTTGTACTAAAACTTCAAAAGGAAACCTTCATTTTACATGAAACTTCACAAGTATAATAGGGTAGACTAGTTCTACCAAAATATGTAGTTTCCATGGCAACCAAGGTCAAAGGTCACGTGACAGGGGGTCAAATACTTTTTTGTATTCACTTTAACTCTTAACGGAAGCATCCCACAAGTCTGAAAGTTTAAATGTAATAGCATAGGCATGATAAGTTGTACCGATATGTGTGGTTGTCATGGCAACGTTGCTGCGTTCCATTGAGGTTGTGAAGTGGAGAAGTCGTGCATTGCACCAGTTCACAACTTGTGAGAAGCGTTCCATTGGTAAAAACGGATGGCTATACACCATTAAACAGTAGCAATTATACGTAGACGGTACGTTCGACGTATGCGTAAAATGAGACTGTTCGACGAACAGGCAAATGGACGATCGAGAATTGCGGCAAAGCCGTCTCTGTGGGTAATATTCAACAGTATCAGTCACCGAATTATAATTGCCTTGATCGCATTTACAACTTACACCAACTGAATATCATTTTTGCAGGTTTAGGGGTCAAATACGAAGGTACCTTGATTGTTTATCGCCTTTCGCTATGTCCGCCATTTTGAACTCGAGCTGCTTCAGAAATTCCCAGTTCCCTGCACGACTTCACGAGTTCACCACTTCACGAGTTGCAATGGAACGCTTCTCACCGCACGAGTTCACGACTTCACAACCTCAATGGAACGCAGTATATCTTTACCCGCGCCTTTCGCTCTGTATGTTGGACTCTTTATTGTGATGCAATCGTTTTCATGAGGTTGCTAGGATAAGATAACTTTACCGAGCGTTACATTAGCACCACATCTAGACGCGCGCCGTAGGGCGGGGTTTGTGCCGCCAATTGCGTCATAAAAGTCAGGTTAGCTGTTGCGGCATTTTTCGAAATTGAATTTCGAACGCAGTTTTCCTTCGAATATCATTTATGCCGAATTGTACGGGTTTTTAATGGGGTGTGAGATGATATTTGTACAATTCTGTATCAAATCTTGCAATACACAAAAGTTTTTATGGCCGTGTCACGCCCTCTTTAACCTTCGCTCACTGCTATTGTAGCACCGGTGTTTGCAATTATGTATGCGCAAACACGCGTTACCATGCACATGATTCGATGATTGTGAGCTCTCTGGTACAGTGTTGCTAACCGTGCCTCCAATGACGTCACCATTTTTGAGACCCGTTCACATACGTTTTTTCGCATTAGTTCGAATTTCAAATGGGCTGAGCCTGGCCTGTAATTGGGAATTCAAACCGTCGTATGTCGGTATTTATGGACATAATTAAGTAGGGAAATCATTCATTTTTTGTCAAGGTGTACCCAAAGAACAGTTACTGAGGAACTTACTTCAGAAGATTTTCGGCCGACGCATTAATCTTTTCTGCGTACTGGCCTGTGGCGAATCCTAGCCCGTGGCAAGGAATAACCCAAGGTATGAAACTGTGGGTGACTAACATTAGGTTAGGCATAGGGCCTACCTATCTTACATATTAGTTCCCTGAAAACTTGGCGGTTTTGAAGCATCGCCAAAAAACGTACCTGACAATTTCCTTGCCACGGGCTAGGATTCGCCACAGGCCAGTACGCAGAAAAGGTTTTTCGGCCTGAAATCTTCTAACGCCACGCGTTCAATATGGCGCACACGCCCAGTTTTTTAATTGAGACGCACTTGATGCGCATATCAGCTCCGGGACACACGTGAAGTTTGCCGTCGCGTCAAAATGGAGAATAGAGGCTTTTCACATGACGTCATAATACTCTCCTGTGGCCATGTTGGAGTACATGTAACTACGCAGTAAACCGTACGGGACGCGCTTGCTCGTTGAATTTGTACACACCGTGCATATCACAGTGCACACTGTGCAGTGCGTTCGGCACAAAGCCACGTGTATTTGGCATGAATGTCCTCCAGCATGGCCGTTCCGTGACGTAATTGCAAAGCCTCTATACGCTCATACAGCTAGTGCCTGAATAATAACAATTACGCACTTGTCTGAAGCGTCCCTGAAAGCGTCCTCCTTTTTTAATCGTTGCGTCCATATCCGTATCAGTAAAGTGTAACAGTCAAGCTAGTTTTCTTTAGAGTGTTGCAAGGGGATACCAACATCTTAAAAATAAATTTGTTCCACAATCTTAGATAGGCCTACTGGAATAAAAGGGCAACCGCTACAAAGATTGGGTAGCCCTTTTCACTTCTTTTATAATCCGGTGTCAGAATTTAAATATCCAAATGATGTTTTTTGTTTTTGAATAAGGGGTGCGCCTACAGTTCCAAGAACTTGATTGGTCTGTGCCATATTCTTTCCCCTCGCTATCTTACGAAAAAAACTTCCGTCCCTTGGAACGAAAAAAAAATCGCTTCCCAAATGGACTTCAAATAGGAATTTCAAAGTTTTGTTGCATGCAGTTTTAGTATGGTAATTTTTGTCAATGAAATTCTACTGTAGCATAAAAACAGCACAGATAAAACTTCTAGCACATAAATAGTTCAAGTTCTGGAACCAACTTGCGCACATGTTAGCGATGAGATATGCAACTCCGTGGATTGCCCTCTTGTTTTCCTTTTGCTTCTTTGGAAATAATTTAAGCTTTTAAGATTAATTAAAGTCACCTTAAATTTTTAACACATACCTCTTTGAATAATTATTTATCGTTTTCTTTGAAACTGTGTTCCTATGAACACTGAGCCTTTAGTTGGCATATTTTAATTTCAATCGTAATTATATACCGCGTGCGTTCACTCTTAAAAGTTAATGGGTTATCGAAAACCAGTTATCACATATAAGGATAATAAGTTTACAAAATTGATTCTTAAAGGTTAACGCATTTTTGAAAACCAAATCTGATTTTAAAATATTACAAGTCAATGGGTTATTGAACACCAATTATGAATTTTGAGGATGATTATTTCTTTGTTTTCTTTTTTTTTAAATTCCACCCTTACAGGTTGATGCGTTATTTAAAGCCAATATAAATGAATTTTAAAGTAATACAATTAAGTGGAAGGGTTATGATGGAAAGCCAATTATGGATTGAAAAAATAGAGTTAGTGAAAACCAGTTATGGATTTTAGAGATATTAAATTTGTAGGATCCATTCTAACAGGTTGATGTATTTTAGAAAACCAATAACGGATTTAGAAATGATTTAAGTTAACAGACTCTCATTTGTGTATTTTCTTAAGCATTCATGAATTCATATGCTTACATTGTTTTCTGAACTTTTACAGTACTAGTGATGTGAATCTCCTTAAAACTTGAGTATCCTGTTCACACTTGTGGGTTTGAAGTCTCAGGATACGTTGTCTATAGAGGTTTTTTTTCTTATAACGTCATAATACTCCTTATCGGCCATGTTGGAGTACACACTTCACGCTTTTTGGAAAAATGTGTAAACACCCTGTAAATATATCACAGTTCACATCATGCGATGCGTTTATCACAAAGCTCTGTGTATTTGGCATAAATGTCCACCAGCATGGCGTTTCTGTGACGTAATTGGAAAGGCTTCACACCTACCATTGAAGTATGTTTATTGTTCTTGCTTGTTTGCTAAAAGTGTGCCTCCGCAGCCATTCCCTAGTCAAACTAAATGAGGGAAGGACAGGGACGAAGCATGAGCCTCCAATCAACCAAAATATTTTTGAAGAGAGTCGAACATCCGCTTTTTATCAGGGAAGTGTGTTCTATACCAGACCGAGTCACACCGAAAGACTTGGAAATATAAAAAAATGGAACTTATGCCTTTTTGTGTGAGTTAGTTAGTTAGATAGTTCCTGTTGTGGATCAATGGATTGTTTCCCCTACTCTATTGCTCATGCACAACGGCAGTATAGGTTCCATTTTTAAAGTCTTCAGTACCGCAAATCAGGATGCTCTAACTACTTGACCATGCAGTCGGTCAAGTTGTGATGTATAACTCCAACTCACCGATTCAAACCCCACTAAGTAAAGATGCCAAGTAAGGTCAAGGTTGTGAAATTTGATATAGCCCACACTGCTGTAAAACGCACTCAATTGCGCTTTACAAAGAACAACAAATCAAGGGAAGTATTTCCTGAAAAAGGAAAGAGAAGCACATAAACAGGTTTATTAGATTATGATTTATCAATCATATGTCAACTCTTACAACAAAATAAATCCGAATTTTTCACTTTGGACGAGGTACATTTTCTTACGTATGGAGGAAATGGGGGACATAATTATGAGAAGAGGTATTCAGTCATGAACGAATGATTAAGTGATCACTATTTTATCGAGTTAAATTCAACTTTAATTTTACTTTCTTTCGAGAAATTTTTTTTTTATCTCTGAATGGATAAGATTCCATTCCAATAAAATTGAATGTGATTCAATAAAGCATGTGATCGCTGAGGTTAAGTGTTCGGACAAAAATTTCACTTTGAAGTCATTGAGAGGTATAAGAACAGTTTCAATATCAATTTTATTGTGAAACATTTAACAGGGCTGATACAATTCAGCAGTGCAAATTTCAAGATATATGAAGAGCACTGTATAAGCAGAGGCGACTGTAATCTATATTCTAGGGGCCATTAAACGGAAATTTGATCAAAATATTCGTCAATATAATAAGAAAATAACAAAGGGAAAAATTTTACCGTTCTTGTCTCCATGAACGACTTAACTATGTCTTATCTTTATCGAGGATAGTTCGGGAAAGAAACGCTTCTATGTGGGAAAATGAGTATTAGCAAGATCCGGAGAAACTAACCCGTCTAAGCGGTATGAATATTTATGAGCACTTATAGTGTCTACTCCTTCAAAGTGGCCGGATTTTTACTTGTGTGTACTCAATTTTCAGATAATAGTTCATTTACAAACAGCGAAACCACAAAGGACCTTCTACAACGTACTTAGTTTTTAAAGAAAACAGCTCACAAAACTTGCCGCTGTGTCGAGTCCGTGAATGAAGCTTAGGGCAACGAAGGGAGCAAAATTGTTCGACATCTTCAAAATGACAACGCTTTATTTGTTTCTCTAGCAACAAATAAATTAAATGTGATCGAATTTCTCTTTTCTAAATATGGATAAACTTTGCAAGATTTTTTGAACGATAGTCTGCGTTGAATTTGCGTGGAGGTATTGCAATGCATCATGGGAGATATTTGAAAACAGCGCCACCCATGCAAGATATTTCACTGTCCCAATGGAAATCGATTTACCCCCCCCCCCCCCCTCCCCCCAAAACGGTTATCCCCCGAACCGTCGGAACGAAGCAGCGGGGGAAACTATGGCCCCCATTAATTTCATGATTTTTCAATTCATGACTTCGAATTACACAGTTACAGACACACACACACACACGGGTAATACATATACAATGACAGTCATAAGGCGCTATATAGGCAATTACAGGTTAACCACGACAGAGATCTGGCTAAATATAAAACAAACCTATAACTGCAACAGTGAGTGACAAAGCGCGTGGTTCTCTGATTGCTTTTTGTGGATTATTTAACAAATTTCTTTGTGTTAAACACATTTCCACTAATGAAATGGAAAATACTCAAATCTATGCTTTCCGATTGAATATCAATTTCTTCTGAAAAGTGACAATAGACAATTACACATGCTCAGTAATGTCATACCTTAACAGCTAAGAAGATCTTAAACCTGTTCTGGGCAGGTTGGAGATTATCCATCAGCTTTGAGTGAACTTATTTTATTCAACGAAAGCCTAGGTGTGTGACAGGTATTGGCCTGAACGCCTCAGTAATTCACGTCCTTTTTTAGCCTGCGTAGCGCCTCTGTAGCTGCAACCCCCTTCAGGCTGCCGCCCGTCAGGGATTTTTTCGTAGCGATGCGCTGGACCAAAAAAATTTGTCCGCCCCGCGGGCTAGTCCTTTTTATGAATCGTAAACTGATCCATTCTCGATAATACCAAGCGAAGAAGTGACATTGTATGACCTACGATACTATGGATCGATTAGGCTATTAGGAAAGCGAGGTATTCTGCGGGCTTTTTTGTAAATTTGTAGGCGTGTTTTTAGAAATCTGAGGCAAAATTGACTCTCGACGATTCTGAAATATAATCCTTAATGTACAATAAAAGAAGAATTAAAACCATAATGAATTCCCAGTAAAAACCAAATATGAAAATATACATCGATTTGGTTCGTAAATACTTTTCCACTCAGCGCAGCTGTCATATATTTCTTCACTCCTTTAACCATGACGAATAAAGCTGAAACCAAGAGTCTGCCTAGCAGGACAATTTTACCTGCACTTGTAATGAACCTCCCTTAGAAGTATAAGATACATCTCAAATGGTTTGCGTGTTTCTTAATAAGTGATAACGCATCACGTGGGACTAATTGGAAATCATTCAATGATTTCGGTATAAAGGGAAGAGCATCACGTTTTCCAAACCTTTTAAACTGGTAAATCGATAGGACGAGACAGAAAAAAGTTTGAAGGAACATCACGGAAAGGTATCGTGTAAAAATCCAATCCGTAATTAAAATGGCCTAGTAGAGTGTATGTCCTTAAAAATATTCTCGAAGGAACATCCCTGCATGGAAGGGAAGTATCCCGGATGTACGTAACCTCTCTAATGAAGAACTAAAAAGCGAGTCTAGAAAGAATATAAAAGCTTAAACACGTGACTGAACCGTCAATGAGGAGCTTCATCAGGCCTAATCAGGGTTGACTTACTTTCTTCAAGTTTTCACGCTCTCTCAACCATGATAAGATAGAACAACTTTAAACGTCATGTTTTTTAAACATGGTAACACGTCTCATTACGGCATGGTGAGAGTCAACTTACCGCAAGGGTACATATCTACTTACGGCACGGTGACACGTCCAGTTACGGCAGAGTGACACATGTCCTGACGGTAGGGTGACTCGTCTCCTCACCACAGGGTGACGATGCACGACTATTTCAGTAACAAAATATCGCTAACGTTTAAAACTATAGAATTTCATCTTTCCTATTAAAGTGTACCTAAAGTAAAAAATTCAAAAATATATATTAAAGACCACGAAAAGTAAATTCTATCGGTCCAACTCCCATCTTCGTATGACATTCTTGAGGTAAGATATTAAATGTTGAAGTTAATTCACTCAGATATAAATGGGACATTGCGCAACAATTTGTGATGTCATTCTTGTACTACCCAAATTACAATCTTTGTATTTCTTTGTTTTTCCATTACTGCACCTTGTACAGAGGTGTGATAGCACTCGTACTATTATGAGATGAAGTAATTAATTAAACCCTCCTTGTGCAACATGCTATGCAAGCAAACAGGAAGTGTTCAAGGTCATAAAAACATTTTTAATTTTGGGGGAAAAACAAAGCATGTTATGTGAGCTGTACAACAAGAAGGTCACAAATTATTGCGCAATAGACCAATTTGTTGTAAGTAAATTAACTTCGACATTTTATATCTAAGCTCTGGAATGTCATATGAAGATGAAAGCTGGACTGTTAGAATTCAGTTTTCATTCTCCTAAAAATATAGTTTTGATTTTTCTGACTTGAGGTACACTTTGACAGATTAAACTAATGATATTACTTGTTTTAGTTTTACATACATAACCAAGCCCTAAAGACCTCCCCTTCACCATTCCATTTTGAGTATATCTAGTGGCGACAATGCTTTTCAAGGCATCTTAGCTGCAAAATTGTCAATTAGATCAATCGTCGCAGAATAATCACGCGACATATATACGAATGTCACAAGATTTTCGCACGTCGCTAACATTGTTCATCTCGTATAGGTGGGAAAGGTTCGAATGTGTCGCTAGTGACAACCGCAAGGTTTCCGTTCGTGTTTTTTTAAACATTCCCGTTGTTCGCATTTAGGTCGCTGGTTCTTCATATTGCGACTATATTTCACTTTTAAACACGCATTAGTTGCAATAAAAAGCAACTTACAAATTACTTGAGGATATGTTACCTGAAGGAAGGAACTCCAAAGCCATTTGTCATAAGTCAAGAGTTGCAAATTATTATCAACATTTTCGTAATACTTATGTCGTGAAAAAACGAAGAAAAACCGTAAGTCAACTTGTCATAGGAAGGATTCTTTTATAATGCGAAAATTTTGTTATTCATTTGTGCCACAATAGTCAAAATGTCTTACTAATACTTTGCTGTCATTGACGTTCGACTTGCAAATTAGTACCAGAAAACTTTTTTAAAGCGCTGGTAATACTTTAACTATTTCTGAAAAATCCACCACTAATCCTGCTACTTTTTTACTAGTAGGTTACTTGATGAATATGCAAAATTTAGTCGCAAGCTATGCGCTAGTGAAATTTCTTCATGAGATCATACCGTAGGTTGTGATTTCATTGTCGGGATATTTCGACAGGGAAAAACTGATCCGAATGTTAGACTTTGCAATTTTTTTCAACATTCGCATCCTTAACATTCCTTGTGAAAATCTTGTTTTGTGCCTTCTTGTCCTTTTAACGATTAATGGTATAGTAACACAGTCCCTATTAACTGACAAGTGGAAGTACAAAAGTGTATGCTGCAAAAAGCTCCAGAGATAAATGTTTGGCACATTGCGTTCCTTTATGGGACTTTCTCAGCAATACTTCTAGAAAATATGTTCTATTGATCCTGACAGATTGTAATCATCCGTTACCTGCTCTTATTCCTCAAGCAAAACCATCCCCTTATTTTATACAATCGTGTCCATTTAAGAAGTCCCATCTCTAAATTGGTGGCTAATTTCTAGTGGACAAAACGTTCGTTTTATCATATACGGCTAGCAATCATCCTCGGTGTCATGCAGAATTTGTGAATCCATCTTGATGGTTTGTTGCATAGTGTTGTGATGTTAAATAAGTGTTTTCTTGAGAAAGATATTTGTTTGGGTTAATTTTCTTGTTTTACTTTTCAACATTATGTTATTTGTAAAATGTTTTCAAAATTTTATCACTTACGAAAGCAACATGTCCATGCAAACTTTGAAACTGTTTAATGGGATATGACCATCGTCATTTACGACTGCAATGCACGTTTCATGAGAATAACTTAGAATTTTGTACAAGTTTATCCAGTTTATATGCAAATATGACTTATGCATTCTTTCTTCATTCATTTATGAACATTAAAATTTAATTAGGCCAACTGATAGCTAATCAGTTAAGTTTAAATATCTTAAAAAGAAATAATTTATGAGAACTGGAAACCAGAATAGGAAATGTGTTTTTTTTTATCTTAAGATTTATTGATTGATTAAATTGGTCTGTACAGTTAACCACAATTAAACGCAGCGTTTTTCATTATTAACAAGGCAAGTTTTTATAATTTTATCCGTGTAATATCCAGTTCCAATCACTGACTGTCCTATTAAATAATCTTTTTCCATGAATTGATTGAAACGATATGTAACAGTTCACATGTAGGACATAGAAAGCTGTACTGTGGCTGGTGCTTTAAGAAACAGATATACGAAAGAAATCTAAACACAGGTTGGCTTGAATTGCCTTCATATTTAGTTGCAAAATGCTATCTGTGGTGCAAATTTCCCACGTGACAAAATGCAGATGGTGGTGTTCCGGCGATAGGTTTTATTTACCGCGCTAAAAGAACAGGTGATTTACGATCGTCTCCGTAACGATCAAAGTAATGAAAGTTTAAAATGACCGGTGTTTTCTTACCAATGCTGGTATGTTATTGATAACACCAATAGATTCGAGACAATGGCTAATCTTTGTTTACCAGAACATGTTTATCGGAATATAGAAACACTGAAGAAGTCTTTCAAGAAAATTTTATGTAAATTACTGTTGCATGAAAAGTTCTGAATAATTTTCGGGGAAGAAATTAACAAAGATGCAAGTGTTCAAACATTCTCCTTAACACTGTAACCGATCACAACGTTACACTATGTGATCACTAGATCATTTTTTAGTTAAAAAACAAGTCAATACAAATGTAATGCAGAATTAAAATTATTAAAAATAATGATAAAATCATTAAAAGCAAAAGTAGTCTTGGGGAATAATTTGTGACATTTTTCTTAAACAACTCAATTGTCCTGTTTTGTTCCATTTTGTGATTAATGGAATTTGAGAAGCGAAAAAATTGACATTACAAATGATTGCGTTATCTACCATTTTTAAAGGCATATTTTCATCATCCCAAACAGTTCCAATTCTCCCAACCTACTTACTTCCAGCCCCTCCCACATTTATCTAAAACTCATCTTTATCCAAACACAATCCTAGTTTATTGCTTCATGGCTTGTCCCAGTGGCCATACAAGTCCATAATGTGTAATCAAGACACTCTCAGTGCCCATGTTGTGTAATTTAGTTATGATGCATTGTTTGAATGTGATGCCAGTCAAAGAGCTGTACCAATTGAGAGTTTTGATATATGCATACTGAAACTGTAGTTTGGGGTGACGAATGACTGCCTTTAAATTGAGTGCATGCATTTCAACTTTCTATCTCAGTTTAGAAATGTCAAATTGAGATGGCACTTAAAATGTGCCAATTAATTTTTACGCTTTATACTGCTCTTTTCGAAGTAGACTTTAGGAACACTTCAATTGTATTTTCTGCTTTTTGAAGTAATAGCGACAATTGTTTCAGTGGTTGAGGCTATGTTCGATACCGTGGTATTTACGTGACCGGATGCAAGGACTTTTCAGCTGGGGGTAGGTTTGGGCGCAACGTGAGAAGAATTAATTGCTCCGCTAATGCGTATCAATTACCAAATGTTATCACATTACCCTTAAAAATATCGAATGACAAAAATAGACCACACATAGTGCTTACTCACAAAAATAATAAATGTTCTGCAAGTCATAGAGTAGTACCACGTTATTATCACAGCTTGATGGGACTAGTGGTGACTTAAAGTGTTAAAAGATGGTTCATATCCGATGTTTTTGAAAGGAAAATAGTTCAATAAACTACATAACAATTGAGGAAACCACAACAGAAGTTATTTAGAAGGAAGAGAAATAAAGTGTTTTCTATGTTGCTATGGCATCAAAAACACCTCGCAAAACCACCATTAAGGAACACTTTACTCTTCCTTTCATTTTTCAAGTTTTGTTAACTTTATGAATTATTGTAATAACCTAGTACATTGCCTTTTAAATAATAAAACGGAATTCACAAAATATATTATGGTTTCTTGCTTCTTTTGTTTCCGTTCTTGAATTAATCAACCTAAATAATAAGTTTCCAGGAAGATAAAACCACAAAAACTAGAGGCAGAAAAGTATAAATAGGGCATAGAGGAATCATTTCAAGTTACGGAGAAGTCAGATAAATTTGCGTTTCCCGCCTGCGGCATATTGAAAGGAAATGGGATCTTGACGTTACGAATGATTTACATTCGTGCCGCCGTCACGATTTTACTTTTCTAAGATATTTCTAACTTTTAGTCTAGTTGATAAAATCTGCCCTTCAAATAGATTTATGTGATTCGCCAAATGTCAATAAACTCGACCTTTACGAAGGCACTGATTTCACAGTGATATAGTGTGGACATGTGATGGCTTATCACTGAAATGCCCTCTTAGCTGCTTAGTCCAAAAACGTAGCATGAGGACGGAAAAACCCAGGAAGCCAAAAGGCTAAGTTACCGTTACAATAATCTGTGTCGCTGAAATGTAAACTTTTGTTTTTCAAATTGACAGTGTTTCTTAAAAAGTAAAACCTAACAGGTTTCACCTTTTTAATATGGGTAATGAACATGTTATATCATGTACGAGATTCCTCACAGATACTGATATTAATACTTCATGTTTAGAAGATTTTTGGTTCTGAACTCTGATGAATCTACGAAAAAACTGATAGGCTTCATCTAATAAACATGGGCAATGTACTTGCCTAGTGTCACAAACGCACATACACACGCACACACACACACACACATCGACACGTACACAAGGCTTCACCGTTGCATAGATTCTCGCGTGCTTTTGGCAAGGAATCCAAATCACTATCATTTGTTCATTCTAAAAAAATAAAGAATGACTCATTTTCGATGGAAGTTTTCACTTGAGATTTACACCAAAAAAATATTTTAACAATTTTAAAATTACACATAGGCTAATTGCCCTAAAAATGCAGACTGCGGTTCTTCTCCAGAGGGGTCCAAGAAAAAAGAATTTCTTCTCCGATGGTATACAGAACTGTGTTACCTTAATTTAAACAGTAGTGCATGAACACATTGTTTAAACATCTATATGTGGACGTTTTCTCGTAATTTTCTCTCATAGATTTAAATATAGTTGAATATCTACTTTTATACGGCGCACCTTTCGTTTATAGTGAGTTTACACATCACACGTGATGTTACCAGACATGGAATCTTTACTCATTTGCACAACGACATTTTCAGTGAAAAATATATGTGTGCAGTTTTCATTAGTAAATGTCAACTCAGTCTCATCTCTAGCCTCGTTAAAATTTACAACGGTGAATGACAAATAAAACCAGTACGCTATATTGATAACAAAATTGGGCAAATAAAAAGGAGTTAAACGCTATCAAAATTTTGTTGAATGTCTTATAAATAACCATCAAATTAGCAATATTCGTCCATTATGGGTCGATGTCCTGGTGATTGATACACCGTCTTTACTGCATTAGAACATAGTACAATTTCACAAAATAAATTGGTCGACATGTGCTCGCCCGTGACCATACTGTAGTTAGCGATTTCGACCGGACAGGCAACGTGACAAGTTCAAGTCAAATATCAGCATTTCCCGCGTCTTTGTTTTCATTAAGTGTCGACTTTTCCGACCCCAAGGGGATACTTAACCCTGTTTCAGGGAGTGTCGTTTGTAGGTAACACTCTGATAAACCCAGTGTGTAGCTTGATCCTATTAAACGAGCGAACAAATCATGAGGCAGTTGAATGACACGTGAAACGAATAGAACAGATAGATTTTCGAGAGACGAACCTACCCTACAACACCTCAAAGAATACAAAAATCAGGGCTAAATTCAATTCGGTTGGATACCATGAACACCTTCTGCAATACTGATCCTCTTTACTTGAGATGTTGAAGTAAGAGTATATTTTCAACCACTTACAATAAATTAAATGATAAAAACAAACGTCACCATATAATTAGATATTCTGACATTGTTTAAACAAATATATGAAAAGAACGACTTTAGTGAAAAATAAAACCAAATCAAGACGAAAGGTTACATTCAGTTCTGAATTTATTTTTGTATTTGACACCAGTCACGTCAATTTGATCGATTTCCATATCACCCCTGAGTGTTGTCCTATTTTGTATTTGGTAAATCAAGAATTTAGTAATGGTTATGTTTGAAATATTTAGGTTCCGCAAATAATAAAAGGAGGTTGCTTGAGTGCTAAATTCTTACAGGAACTTAAGATACTAAGTCTATTTTTTGTGCCGTAGGGTCAACTAAAGAATAATAAATGGTAGCGTCAATCTTTAATCGAATGTAGGTGTGTGTGTGTGGGGGGGTGGGTGGGGGTGGACACTTTCGTTAAAATAAATACTGTGTGAAAATCTTGTCACTGGGAGTTTTTCCAAACTGTGAGGATATGGGTGACCATGTAGGTGTGTGGGAGGGGGGCGACGGGGGGGGGGTGTACATGATCACTTTCGTTAAAATAAATATAATTGTGTAAAAATCTAGTCATTTAGAGTTTTTCCAAACTGTGGGTATACGTGTGACCCTGGTACCCCGGGATTTGAAGACCGTGGTAATGGAATTAATTATCCAGTAAGTCGAGATTGCAGTAGCATTATAATTAGTCATTCACTAGCCTTGGAATTATACTTTAGCGGAACATATAAGGCACAAATGACTATCATTCGGTCACAACGCCAACATTACGGGGTTTATATTATTATCTTCAACCAAGAAATTGCTAAACAACTCCCTGTCCAAACATTTTTTAGCGTGTCTCCAGGCAGGGAGAAACTGATTGTTAACTTCTAAGAATTTTGACGGTGAGTGATGTGAGATTGGGGAGCTTTTAAGAAACTTGTTAACACAAGTATTTAGTCCTTTGAAGGCGTCTTGAATATTTTCCCAACTTTATTTCATGCTAATTTTCGCGTATTTTATTTCCCTTCTCTATCTTTGAATGAGGGTGGTAGAGTTATACAGACGTCTTCACGGCGTCCCCGCCCCGATGTTTAGAACTTATCGAATATGTGGGAGACGGTCCGGTAAAGTAATATAAATTAACACCGCGCTCAATTCTTCATTAGCCTAAGTTGTAATGCTTTGTTTGATCCACACTTGTCACCAAGTTGCAGTCAAAGTATTAAATTCAGGAAGGCCATGTGCACAACATGAGCAGGATTTAAAAGATGTGGGTTTCTCCCTTTACACCTACTCCCATCAACATAACTCGGAATCAATCATTTAAATGACTTCTGTGCTGTTGTTAATCACTGCCCGTTTAGTAGACACTATGCATCCTGCATGAACAAACCACCCGAAAATCAGCAGGAAGGAAAGAAGATTGCTTCTGCTCATGTACAGTTCATTTTTTCTGCGAGCTCCGTCCTCTCTTCTATATCGTCCGGGAATCGAAAAGTCCTTTAGTACATCAGAACGTCATTTCCGATGTACAATGGTGAATCAGTAAGGGCATAAATTAATGAGTGGAATCCGAAAGTTGAGGAAGTTAGGAAGTTTTTTAAGGATGAGAACTCTACCAAATTATTTTGTTTTACTGATATCTTCACGGTTTAATTAAGCACTAACACCAAATCGTATTGTTTGGAACACGAAAGAGATGCAATTTCCCGACCAATTAAAGAATCTACATTGTCCTAATCCTGATTTGAGTTCCTGTTAAACCTTTTAAACATTTTAAAATTTCGTGTTAACATAGGACTATATGTTTTTGTAATCTCACCCAGCTCGGATGCAACTGTTGTCTATAAAAATCTCCAATTCTTCCAAAGGTCCTTTTCATATCATTTTAACCTTTACCAAGGTATTTTAGCTGCAATTAAACCTTACAAGCAAATCACGAAGGACTTGGTTCTCAAGTTTAATTGAACATTTATAGCTAACTACCTTTGCATTAACTCAGCTTTCTCCTGTTTCGTCGCTCCCTGAACTCATCTGTTCATAGGTCCGACTTGCAGACACTCTGGACTTGAACTTGATGTATTACCCTTGAAAGTTTTATGAGGAAAGCTCAAAACATTCCCTTAAAATTCTTTCTAAGAATTTAGATGTTATCGCAAATGTATAGAAACTTCAACAGTTCGGGAGATAACCTCTTTCGGGGGAAATCAATTTCCACCCGATCGGGGATTATTTTGCCATGGGTGGCGCCATTTTGAAATATCTCCCACGATGCATTGCGATCCTACCGCGCAAATTCAACGGAGATAACGTTCAAAACAGCCTTGCAATTTTTATGGATTTTAGGAAAGAGAAATTCGGGCATTTTAAAAAACTCTGTTGACAGGGGAATAAAAAAGCTTCGTCAGGTATGATTGTTCACCACGCCGATTTTGAGAAATCGAGCAATTTTGCTACCTTCTTTGTCCTAAGCTTAATTTATAGACTCCACGCAGCCGCAAGTTTTGTACACCATTTTTCACTTGAAGGTGTGCAAGTGGGTCGTGCTAGCACATACGTTTGTAAATACGTAGTTGAAGGTCCATGGTAATTTCGTTTTTTTATGTCTAAACTATTACCCCACAATTGAATGTACACACATTTATTAAACAATTCGACGACTGTGAAGAGGTAGACACTAAGTGCTCATAAATATACATACCGTTGAAACAGGCAAATTTTCCCCCAATCGGGGTAATACTCATTTTCTCCCGAAAGCGGTTATCTCCCGAACTGTTCAAAGGCAATGCATGCTGTCTTAACCTTTTCTGATTAATAGAGGAAACAGACAATATAAAAGGTAAATGCGAATAATCACTCAGTCTGGCAACTATTTTCTGTCCGTACAGGGAAAATTAACGATTATTTGGCTTCTTTTAATTTTCGGTTGTCAGGTGTGGCTCCTAAAGGAGCCAAATTTGAACAACTCATGAAGTGATTCTCGTCGAATGGACGTGGGCTTGAATTTCAAAGAATTGTTCTTACATGTTAGTTTTATGTATGCTTTGTATGAGTTGAAAAGTTTAATAATGATAAACGAATTACATCTGGACAATATCAAAATAAGGTCCAATTAGGCCTTACATATCGGCCTTTTAAAGCACATTTTCCCCTTTTCCTTGACTAGAGATGTCTGAAATGTAACTTTTATATTTCTTACTGAAAAAAGATTTTCTTGCAGTCTTAGGTAATTCTACAAGTTCCCTCCCAAATAAAGCTGCGTGACGTAAGCATGACGTCAGTAACAACTTTACTTTGAAGATTGAATGTCTTCATGTAATGCTTCTATTTACTAATTAATGTGGACACGTAGTCCGTGCACCTCTGCAAGTAATACGCGAGAGTGAATGATCCTGATGACATTACAGTGCTACAGCGGAAACTGTTCACTGTCTCACAACAGCATCATTTCCCTCATTTAGGAAAGGATAGGCACTTGAAAAATGTACCTTTATTCTTTTTTAAAGTCGTTTTTTTCGTTTAAGGTGTTAGTTAGTAAGTATTCATAATGCTGAATACTATAGCATGACAACAATGAACATTAAAAAATAGTGATTCCATTTTTTTAAAGGAGTTTTTGGCCGAGGTCCAAAATCGGTTGCATTGAAAGAGAATTGTTGTTAAGTCTCTACGATGGCAAAGGGACATCGGAAAGCCTTTGTGACTAACTCTGCTCTAAATGTGACCTGTACAGCTGTCCCTCACCTTAAAGGACTAATTATTTTAGGTATTCAAGTCATGATTACAACAGGTAATTTCAAATGTTTCAAATAATAATTCAGTATATTGAAAGCTAATCTCAAAATTTTAACATACAGTTAATACCTAATACCTTCATCATTGGTGGGGTAATTGCCCCCCCTTCCCCAAGGATCGACGCCCCTGTTGTGACTTTTATGGTCTAAATGTTGTCTTTAATCCCTTAAAACCGTTATCTTAAATTTCATTTTTTTATGATTGAAAAACGTTACTATTGTGGCTAAGCCCAAATTATCATGATTAAAACTCTGGTATTTAGTCCATGGAAGTGAAATCTTTACAATTTTGACCTTTTGATAAGAATGTTGACTTCGAATGAACCTTTTTATTAAATGTCAAAGTTTTCTCGATAAAAGGCAATTTCCAAGAATCAGAAAAAAATGATCAAAAGCCAACCAAATTGTCAATAAGACGAAATCGGTTGTAGACATCGAAATGGAGATTAACAACCTAACGATTTTTAATTCGAAATCCGATCTCATTTTTTTTCTAAATCAAACCTATAAAGTCATTAATAAGAATTTCTTCTATTGATTGTTACAGTATAACTAATTCTCACTGGTCTCACAATAAACTGTTCAATTTATTCTATTCACTGTGAACACAAATCAGTGAAAACAGTGTATAGACTGACTAATCACTTTAGTAAAAATATTAAATTATATTTGATTCAGTTGAATTAGTCTAACAAATGTTAAGTCTCCTAGGCTAAGTTTTGACTGATACCCTTCTGCCCTTTAGTCCACTACTACGAAAGTAGTCAGATGTCATCACAAGTTGGTCAAATATGAGTGACTAATTTAGCTAATCAATTTAGACACCATTTTGACTAGTTTAAGTTCCAGTGTTATTATGCAAATCATCGGTAATCGTTTTAACGAAGGTTTACAAATTTTTGGCGCTTTCCTACCAAAGACGAGGATTTGTTATTTCCAATGACAGATACAATTTCGGTTTCACTGACATAGAGGCTATATTGTATCCTGCAGTTTGTTCGTTAGTGTTTCATGCCTTCCCGTATAAACGAACCCGATCAGCACTTGTATTTAGTGACTGTAGAGAGCCATTAGTGGGGTCCATCAGCCCTAAATCGACTTCATGTATTGTTTATATGAATTTCAAACCTTATTATTAAGTGAAATTGAGGGAATTAATTCCGTGTACAAGCATAGGTAAGCAATGAAATTGGAAGACTAAAGGTAAAGGACCCCACTGAGTTATGTCCGACTAAAATCAGACCATCAAAAGATTAATTGACTGTCCGGATTTGTCTCTACCGTCTGATTCAATTCAACGGCTGCTACTACTTTTTTCCTGTGCGCTTTTTTCGAACAGGTTGTATCCGCCATCCTATTGGGGCATGTAGCCTATTGTTGGTTAGTTAGATGGAGTTTTACGGCCCAGTTTCCAAGCAATTGGTTCAAGTGTGTACGTGTTATAGACTGTGTTGACGTCATTCCGTGTTTGTCACGGGCGTTTCTTTCAATAAATGTGCACCTTGTAGACGTCCTGAAACTGCGCAGCAAGCCGTGGAATGTCTTGTTTTATAATTAGGCACATGATTTGTACAAACATATAGACGGAATTAAACGTAAATATATTCAGTCGCAACCCAAGCTTCTCTCAGTTTCAAATGATTCCTTACAGATAATGATTACAAACTACACAGAAACAAAAGGCAAACTTGAGAATTTAGAAGTAAAACTCTCCCTGATTACCTCACTAACAAATATTTAAGGGAATTCACGACACTAAAGGTTCCTCGTGTAAGCATTAAATAACTGTGTACGTTCCCCAAAGCTACGTAGTTGTGCAGGAAGTGTTAAAACTAGGTTGCTCTTCGGAAGAGGAAAGTATATAGTAACAAAAGACAAACAAAACAAAGTTTTGACGAGATTCAAATTCCTCTTGAGATTTGGACAAGTTTAAGACTCTGAGAAAGACATGCTGCCGCCACAGGCAGTGCTTGATCTATATAGATACCCAGTTTAGGAGCAAATTGCAAAATCCTCCGCAAAAGATAATCTGTTCTCTTTATTGTTTAAGTCAATGACGAGTTTTAGCAAGAGTTTATAATAATGCGAGATTACAAGGACAACTACGCAGTACTTAGGTTAAGAACTACACTCTCTTATTGCAAGGTGCAATAACAATTTTACGTTTCATGTCAGATTACGTGATGTAATTTATCTTGGCCACTCCAAAGGGAAAATAACATTCTTATGACATTTTCGTAGGTTAACTTTAAACCCCTCAAAAGGAAGCCGTCAGGAGAAGTCTTTAATGGTCAGATGTCATCACCCTATCCTATTTTGAAAGGCTGCCATCAATCATGAAAGACCATAGACATACGGGAGGGGGGGGGGTAATGTTTACCGGAATTCAGAGTTTTAGAAAAAGCTGCAGCTGCCACACAACAATTGCATTAGTGTTACTCTTCCTTTCCCGAACTATACTATTTTGCACATACGGGGGGGGGGGGGAGTGCACTTTGCTCCCCTCCCCTCCTGTACACTGATGGAAACCCAACATTTTTTCTCAGAGAAACAACTGTGCCAGAATGTATAAGATCTAAAGAGATCACAAAGAAGGCAATGAAGATGGAAGATGGGGTTGGGGCTGATCTAATTGCGGCCGAATGTTTCCCTGATTTTTGGGGAATGACTGAGTATCCGACACACTTTCTAAGCGGAGCGCCACCACCGGTTAACGTGGATAAATGTATCACTTTCATTGAACGAAATGAAAATGTGAAGAAGACTAATATTTGGAAAATGAGTTTGTATGCAAATTGTACAGATAGGGTTAATCTTTCCACATTCAGTGGAAATTCGGTTATTTAGAAACGACGTTTTCTCTCTTTTCAGTCTTTCAGGAAAACCCTGTGTATAAATGGACAAGGTTAACCAACGCTGGACCTGTACATTAAATGGAGGATAATGCTCTTACGGGGTTTATGCTATCTCTGGGTGCACTCAGGCTACGCCCTTTGTGCATCGCTTGCATTAACCCCGATCGTGTTATGTAAAGTTTAACATAGGTATAATGCTTTGTACATGATACAAGTTACAGTTGTTATTCACTTCAAGACACCACGGACTTCTAATGCATGGACAGAGCACGGAACATGTACGTCCTGTGCGTAGATCGTCGCCACCTCCTGGAGTAAATCAAAACTAAAGTAATGATTGTTTCCCGAAAGGGTTATCCTGCAGGGGTGGCGCCAGCGGGGTGGGGGGGGTGGGGGTGGGACCATGGTTCCCCGTCGGGGAAGACTGCCCCCCGTTGGGAAGGTCGACGGTTTCGTCGGGGAGGCCTAAAAATAATAAAAAAAATAATTAAAAAACCTAAAAGGACTGAAGTCACAAGCTGGGTGATCTTGAACTTATTTTTTTGATTTGTAACGTTAATGATATTTTAATGCATATTGAAATTGATTTTTAATCACTTCTTCTTAGCTCTGTTATAACTTATTCCATGTACCTTGTCCTATCCCATCCTTCGTCGGAGAAGGACGGCATTTTTTGCATGAGGCTTAAAAAGGAAAACCGTAAAGGACTGAAGTTACTGGATGGATGATCATGAACTGTGTTTCATTATTAATTTTTTTTCTTTTGTAGCCATATTCCAATGCATATCTGAATCGGTTGTAATTACATCTTACTAGCTCTGCTATCCCTCGTCATGTCCCCGTCGGGGAAGACTGCGCCTCCCCTGTTGTTGAGAAAATCCAATTTTGTCGGGGAGCCTTCATCCACACGCCCACGATAAAAGATGTGGGCCTGATAACTTCAGTCCGTAGGACGATTTTCTCGATTTTGCTTACTAGAAGACTATATTCTTCAAGGAAACTCACAATTTCGAATTTTCCTTACAAAAACACGGGACGAGTGGCTTTTCATTTGCATTCAGTGCCCCATGGTCTGCCATATGGCTCTCTCCGACAACCGAATTCTAGCAACCGTATAACGAAAATCTACTAGGTCATTATCAGCTACACATAATGATAAACTGTGGCGTGAATATGTCTCCCCATAAGTCTCACTAAAAATTCATTTGAAGCCACCTTGTAACGTGACATATTTTCAAATACGTTGGTAGTAAAGTCACTTAGAGTCTGGAGTTCGGGCAGTCACGTAGCTAATTTTATCTATTTATTAGATATTGCAATTGAGTACAACGAAGATTCCTCGTAAAGTAAAAAGAAAAAAAAAAAAAAAAAAAAAAACAGAATATTTTCAATACCGTTGCGTCGTTTTCCCCTAAAAAGAGTCAAGACCGTTACATCTAATTGTAGCAGTACCTTTTATCTGGTAATCTTCTGATCACTTAAAAAGTTGGGTTTTTTCTATTGAAGTGAAATTTTCATTTCAAAGGAAAGCTCAAAATAACGACTGCTCCATTTCTAGTTACACGTCTGGAGAATGTCACTTTCAGCTGTCTAAGGGGTTAAATATTTTAACAATTTTCTGTACGTTCCGCGCCAATTGATGGTGGAGCTCCGCTTAGATAGTGTTTTGGTCGAGCAAATTACTTAACAGAACAATGCATTCTTGCATATTATTCTTCGTCTTGTGGCAGTATTATAAAGTGAAAACTTTATTGCCAAAGAACGCTCAAAATAACGCATACTGTGTTTCTAGTTACCAGCCCGGGAATGCCTTTTCCTGCTGCCTGGGGATTCTCAGTTTCTCAAAAATTATCTGTGCGCTCAACTTGGATTGAATAGTCCTCCGAGCAGTATTACATTTTTCGGACAAAAGAAAAAAGGCAATTCTGTTCCCTCCCAAACTGAAACGCTCCCGTACGCCTATTTCAATATATAAAATATAAAAATTCAAATATATGGGAAGCTGAACTTTTTCCAATATTGTCCGCGGGAATTAAATCTGCCTGATTATAATGAAGTAACCCCAACAAAACTACAGATCACCCCTATTTGATTTTTCTGGTAAGGAGGTAAAAGTTTTCCATAAAAACTCAAATTTCTGTCATAAAATTACAATTTATCTCCAGGTTCATATTGTTAAAAGTGGCAAAAGTTTGCAGTTTTGAAGGACACTCAGTACAATAAATAACCAGGCAACTCTGTTAACCCCCATCATCCTACCTAATTTTGCTGTTGAAAGGCACATCACTTAATAAAGAACCCAAATTTTTTTATTATAACCCTACCAAAAACCAAATATTCTTATATATAATTTCAAAATTTCTGCAATAAAATAAGCTCTTAATTTTCAAATCTCCGTTCAAAAAAAGGGGAAAACTTTTCTGGCAAACTTCTAGTCTCGTCTTGAGACCTTAGTACGTAAGAATAGAACAATTAACCCAAACAGAATTCCAGCTGTCGCGTACGTTGTTGAATTGCTCATATGAAGGATGGATTCTTTAGTGAAACCTCAACATTTTAATGGTCGTTACAAAAGCCAAATTTCTTTCAAACATTTAAATTTTTCTTCAAAATAAATTCAAGATTTGTTAAAAAGAAAGCCAAAAATTTCAGCCTCAAATTTTGTCAAGTTACGTCCCAACGGGACTTACTCATCGCCTTTGTCGGGGCAAATCCTGACGCCACCCCTGGTATTCTGCTAGCCTGTTTTGAGAAATATCTGAAGTTATGAAAGCGAAGAATAATTGATTGTTGCTTTGTTTGTGGGAAGTTACTGAGAAAGAACAGTTTATTGCTTCCGAGTACAACAAAAACTTTTCACCTGATACAACTGTTTTTGAAAAATAATGTGTAAATCTCCATGAAGCTTTTCTATACGGCACCTGACAAACAACTCTGCAGCAATATTCTTGCAACAGTTCTCCACTAAGCTGATCTCTATATAAGTTGAGAATGCAACTGTGTTTGTGTGTGACAACTCTATTAAAAGCAGCAAAGTACAGTAACAAGCAGTCTATAAAATTAACCCTGAAATATAGCCTAAAACTTTTAGCACTGCCAAAGTTAAAGACCTTTGCAATAAAAAGAAATACAAGTGTGTACGAAAAATAATGTAATCTCTAGGAAGCTTTCCTCCGGCGACATCTGACAAACAACACTGAAGCAATACATCCCACTTGTGACAACTTCTCTACAAACCTTACTGTATGTCTATGCTAGTTCAGTATGCAACTGTGATTTTGTGTCATAATTTTTTGAAAACAGCAATGTGAGGAAGGTGTTGTCTGTTATATTAAAGGCATATTTTCATCATCCCAAACAGTTCCAATTCTCCCAACCTACTTACTTCTAGCCCCTCCCACATTTATCTAAAACTCATCTTTATCCAGACACAATCCTAGTTTATTGCTTCATGGCTTGTCCCAGTGGCCATGCAAGTCCATAATGTGTAATCAAGACACTCTCAGTGCCCATGCTGTGTAATTTAGCTATGATGCATTGTTTGAATGTGATGCCAATCAAAGAGCTGTACCAATTGAGAGTTTTGATATATGTATACTGAAACTGTAGTTTGGGGTGACGAATGACTGCCTTTAATTATTATGCATGAAATCTAGTGTAAGGAGTTTTAGCATGCACATACATAAAAGACCTTTACAGTTAAGCGATAACGTCTGTAGTGCCCATTGTCAATAGTTCCCCTTGTCAATAGTCCCCGTGTCACGGCATGGTCCCCAGTGTCACTGGTCTCCCGTGTCGTTGGTCCCGTAACCCTAACCCGGGAGCCGTAATGAGACAGGGGACCAATGAGACAGGGGACCAATAAAACGAAATAATAAGTGGGGACCAATGAGACGGGGGACTACAGAGCATACCCTGTACTAGGCCTAAGTTACACAGCCTACTAACTAATGTTTGACCGAACTGTTCAGTATTCCTATTTAGGCCTGGGCTAGTATCCTGTAGCCTACTATTGGTACAGTGAAAGCTTCTTCAGACAAGTCTGAGTCAGGGCTGTGTGTTCGTTACATGGCCTCGGCTCATTCCTCTGACAACACAGAGGAATGAACCTATAGGCCATGTAACGAACACACAGTCCTGTTCGAGGGCTAGACTAAGCCTACTGTAAATAGACTTATGGAAATATACGTTTTTAACTCTTTCGCAAGGCTTCAAAATCAATAATGTGAGTCAAAACCTGTAGAGCTAGTTTACTGGATATTTTAAAAAGTTCCAAATCAAGCTTTCTAACTCTTAATTAAACTAATTACAGGTGCCTAACATTACGATATCTACTGTATGATACTTGGAAAGAGTAACTTACGCTTTTTCTAAAAGTCCCCTTGACTCTCTGGCGAAGAGCCAAGGGGCGAAAACCAAACATTTACTCCCGGAGGAGTTCTACTCCCTTAAGGAGCTTAATTTCCCAAATGGACAATTACGCCCTCTAAAGGGCAAACGTGTGTGTTTCTGCTCTAGACTGGCTGAATAGAACAGAAGCCACACTCTGGATGCAGTTTAACGTCATGCCCAGGACAACTGTGCTCAAGCAGGGAGTTGCAACAGGGTTTTTTTTCTCTAAAAGTCCCCTCGACTCTTTGGCGAAGAGCCAAGGGGCGAAACAGGGGCTCAAGTAACCTGAAAATTACGACGCATACATTTGTGCATAGTACACGCTAGGCGTGAGAGGTCTAGGAAGACAGAATACCACATTTCTACAAAGGCTGAATCTGATGATGTGATGATGATATGGAAGTTATTTAGGTGTTTCGAAAATTTGTGGTCCACAATTTGGATACACATAATATTAATATTTATTTTCTAAACTCGGCTGCTTTGTTGTTTTAGTATAATAAATTAGCGAGAATCTCTTTTAGCAGTGAAATTTCTCCCCCTACCATCAAAATAAATGTCACAAGTTGTGGGCTCTTCGACTATATGGTAAGGTATTTTAAACATAGTGTGACAATTTTTAATTCGGCCCCAAAATGTAAGATATCCAATTATGTTAAAAATGATGTTGAAGTAGATTACTTATATTTGAGTACGTAATTGTAAGTATATTATTCTTAACTGTCATTCATTTTTTGGGGGTACTTCTAACATTCCAAGTACCACATACCCTAGAACAGTTAATAGTAACAACTTCGAGACGTCACAAGAAAGATGACCAAAAATTATTGTCTTTGAATTCAATGTACAACTAGTTTATCGTTACACGTGCTGGGATAAAAACATACGCGGTTGCACAATAGGACAATAACACGTTTGTAGTTAGTCATTGGCTACCAAATTTGTTATGAGCATGATAGTCACTTCCGACTTTGCAATCCGCGGCCCCTCGCAAGGTTTTGCCTGGAGAGAAACGAGAGCGGCTCCATAGTTTTTCCTTTCGGGAAACCAAAAGGGGGCACCTAAATGACCGCCGTGATACTATAATTGCATGATTCGACGACGACTCTGTAATATGTAAAACAAAATTTAAGCTTGGATGAATTCAATATCATTTTGACCTTATCTTGCAATATTTCGAAAATATTTCAACTCTCTTGCAAAAAAAAAAAAAAAAAAAAAAATCTGTTGGTTTTAACTACTTTATCAAGCAAAAAAAAAAAGTATCCAGGAAGTCCCTGGAGTACACATCCATCATTATACCTTATGAACATGGATATTTCCCCCCAAATAATTGGTTTGGATTACTACTTTTTCAATTATTCTTTTGTATGTTTTTTGTATGTTTTTACAAGGTCCAATAGACCTAATGGTGGTAGGGAGACGGAACGTTTCTTCTAGATCTGCCGTTGGAATGGACTGTGAGGAGCCAAATGTGCGTCATGAAGTGTGACAAACTTTTCCAACTTTTGCGTCAAAGCAACCTTCGGGTAATATCCGCTTCTGTGAACTCTCTTAAACATTAGCAAACATCACCTCACATTTGTTCAAAATGTGCACAATATTTCTGGTGATTAAAATGGTTAAGCAGCTATCTGGCTGTAGTGTCTCTACGTGCGATATACCGCGATATTCATGAAAAGTATTATCTGTTAAGGTCATGCGGCTTGGGTTTTGGGGAACACATTATTCAGATTTCTACAGTTATATTGAGTCTTACTTTTATATCCGTCCCTAATTTCACTCTTTTGCATTTTGAGATTGTGAATTGAGGTTGAAGTTTGAATGCTTCCCACTTTTAGCGGGAAGCAGCAGCTAATATCGATAGGCGAGACCTTTAACACTGATGATTAAAAAGTACTTTTAGAGGTCATGAAATATGAAGTCATATATGAGTTTACTAGTCGCTAATAGGTTTGCATTTTGACAGCAGGGAAGTCAAACAGGTAACCATACAACAGAGTGTGATAACTAACCTCGGTTAGAGTGAAACCAGTGATGCAATTTTGACATTATTCGCTGATAGTGCAACATGTAACTCCTTGTATTAGAGGTCACGTTATGACATACATTTATTCCCAGTCTATATACTGTACTGTATTTATTCCTAACAATCGTGCTAAGATGACATGCAGATCTCTAACGTATTCACTGGCGGACGACGTCCGGCTGGAATTGCTATTATTTGTCACAAGGATCAACACCAACTGAGGGCAGGGAGTCTATTGGCAACTCCTTGATGAGGGGGTCTTCAGCTACCGTGCGGAGAGGATTCTGTTCTTTCAGCTATTCAGCTTTCTTCACCACCGTCGTTAAGTCTCCAGCCTTTACCGCACTTTAAGACAGAAACTGTTTTTTGCACAAATCGGACAATTATATCAGCTTTGCATTTTTTAAATACTTTTTGCATTTTTGATTTTTGAAAAAAAAAAACAACAAAAAAACAAAAAACAAACAAAATACAAAAAACAACAACAACAACAACAACAACAACAACAACAAAAAAGCAAAACAAAACAAAAAAAATAAATAAACACTGGCTTCACTCTCTATAATTACACAAGTAAATCCTAATATCTTTACGCAAGTGCTCTATTATAAAGCAGTTGATTTTGCAACGGGGGGTTGTTACTTTAAAAAGCTTAATATTTGCTATGACAATGTCAAAGGCAATAGGCAGTCACTCCGAAATATGCCCATAAAAAGTACAAAGGCTTTGTAAATTTTCTTTACAAATTTATAGCCCTACATAGATCTGTCTGAACATGTTACTATTACAAACAACACGTGGAAGCATGGAGTTGCTAACTTGCCCTGAATTGAGAAAAGAAATAAACATTTTGTCTCATAATGGATATTCTAATTTGAATGCAGAAGTCGGATAGAGGAGTGGTTCGTTAAAACTTTGTAAGGGCAAGCATAAGAAGAGATTCACTTTTTATATGTGAAAGAAGATTGTACATAGTTTGCTGAAATTTCCATTCAAATCGGACATACATTTCTTGAGATATCAGTAAATGAAATTACCAGTTTCGTGCTCAAAGAGCGGTATAGAGGTTATTTAACTTCCTCACATTGGGAAGGAATGCGTTGTTTACCTTTGTTTTTTCACACTGTTGCGTTGACTTTGAAGTTAATAGGAATAGGACTCCTTTAGGGGAATGCAAAGTTTGTTATTAAGTTCTCATGCCACTTATGCAATAGTCTGCGTAACGCCTCTGTGGCTGTGCTACCCCTAAGGTTTTTCGTAGCAAAGGAAGGTTAACCTGAATGCGTCAGATAGTTATCAGATAGGCCTAACTTGACGCATTTCAAAATTGAAACTCATTATATATGTTGCCACCGTAGGCCTACTATCATAGGCTGAGAGGAAATCCAGATTTTGCCGGGGTGGGGGTAGCCCTGAACGATCCCCGGACTACTTTTGCAATCACCTTCTAATCATATGGGATTGTTGAGGAGAAAATTAGCTGTAATATAGGATATGATGTCACATGTGCTTGCTTGAATTTCACTTCTTGTTGAAAATGTGACAACTTTACTTGCTAATATCTTGAGAACTAACACCTCGGATTTCAATGCAAATTTCACCAAAATGCTTAGAATAAGTACTGCTCTAACATATCAACACTCGATATGAACTTTAACCCCTTTTTAAGTTCCCTGGATGAAGGGACGGCGTGTTCCCTTAAATACAGACAATATGAGGACAAAAATTTGAATAAAAACCCAGTCAAGAGAAAATTGGAGACGATGTGAAGGCCTACCATTCACCAATTATAGCAACTTAATATATTTGAGCTTTGGAAGAGGATGTTTTCTGAGAAGGTTCTCGAAAATTTTTATAGCTCAATTACCAGGCTGTCTTTATCGGGACGCCGTGTATATACACAGTTTTTCGTCATCCCATCCAGTCAACCTCGGGTGTGGGCCATGTAATTTTAATTGGGATCGGGTGAAGACTGAAGATCAATCCAAGGCAAGGTCTAATTGATTCCTCTTCTATGAACTGCCAATTTGTGACTTTCGTTCAACGGCCGTTTGCAAATTTTTAGGTCATTTCACTGAAGTCGTTAGGACGTCGTTGAATTAATTTCCGTCTGAACTATGTATAATGGAAGTCTTTGCCAACTTTGACTCCAAGTCAAGCAAAACTGTAAAGCAAATATGTCGACCCCCAGAAAAAGTATTTTGGGCCAAGCTATAATTTTCCCGAGTAATCTATGCATATTAATTAAAAAGGGGTAAAGGGGGCATAATAATCAACATATAACATTTTGGTAACAAGGTGACTTTTAGGGTTTCGAGAAACGCCAGTTTGAGCCTAATAAAACAAGAAACCGTGTTTGCATTTATAATGCGCCGTCTACCTATGTTTTGTGTAAATGTGTGTCCAGGGAAGTATACATCCGTGATTGTTTGGGTGCGTAGACGTGTGTCATGCGTTCGTGTGGTTAGATTGCTTATAGACGAATCCAGTCCGCGACGTGATAAAGGGTTCCTGCATTTGGAAAATTCTTGTTCCCCAATCCAAGAGCTAGATCTATATCCCTGCTATAATGAATAATCTTGGCAATAAACAATAGATGTGTTAACTATCAGTGTTTGCGATATTCTCTCAAAAGTACCAGGCGCGTTGCCAGGGTAGGGCTGAAACCCCCTGATGATCAAGGCTTGGAAAATTGTGTCAAGAAATATCAAAATAATTATAACTGTTGTCTTACTTACAGCACAAATATTACACTATTTATCATTTGAACCGTAAACAGAAACCGATTGTTCCTTTAAATGGGAGAGAAGCTCTTTAACTTAAATCTCTTCTCATGTGACACAAAATAATTTGCGGTCAAACATGACCTCACTCTGATGAGTATGAAGCACAACCTCTACAGATATCGAAGATATCTTTGTCTTTGTTGATTCAAATCCCAATGCTACATCCTTTACGTTGAATATCACTTTGAATTCTGCATACTGCGACCTTCGTCGACAGCCTACTGCGAATTCAGCCGTAACCTTGTCATAATGGGTTGGGAGTGAGGACATGTTCCCGCCAAGTTACAGAAGATTGTTCGTTTTAGCTCTGACTGAGTTGAACAAGAAACTTTAGGTTGAGAAATTGGCGCAACGGAAAATTAGAGGTGACACTCAGCCAGACAGAAAACAAGAACCATTGCCTAGGAAGGTGGTCAATTTCAATTAAACAAATATTTAATCTAACAACACATACGGTCGCAAGGTTACCGATTGGGAAACCATAACATTTGTCAATTTTTAATGTAGAAAGATCACGACGCCAAGTTGAAAGGTATACTTAACATAGTTCAATCAGGTTCAATGAAATTAGTTGTGATACTTTCTCAAATAACATCTTTCAAGGCAGATATTCAGCACTGGAGCAACTAACATGCTTTTTAGACCTAATTACTTAGGGAGTTGTCAAAAACAAGTGGATCTGATAACCAACAAATAACAGTTCAAACTAATTACTGGTGAACTAAACAGACAAAATGGAACCAACCGTCCAGGGATATTCTTTTGTTAGTATACTACTTGCAAAAATGGCTACCGTCTTTGTTTAGATGTATTCGTATAATAATCAGGATAATAGTCAATTCCAGCGGTAGGTCTATGTTTCAACAATGCTGAAGACTTAAAGGTACATTCACTCACTCATTCAGGTATAGACGAATTCGGACAGCAAGTGATGGTGATTTCAGTTGGTCATAACTGGGGTGTATCAATTTTTAATCTTTCAGTTTCCTTGCTTAACTGTGTCATGGATGGTTGTACACTAAGTTCTATCTTGATTCCCCCAATTTCACTGAATATGAGGGTTTGGAATTCATGTATACAATAAATTAAGGCAATTTAAGGCTAATGAGCCCAAGTAATCGATGCCTACACTCACTAAACAAACAATCAACATATATAATAAAAAAAAAACCCAAATCCAAGTACAAGCAATATTGGTGTACGGGATATTTTTCCGTCACAGACACTATTTACCAAAATTTAGAACTTTGGACCACTTATCAAAGTGGTCTTAATTAAAAGGCACATTTTTGGTTTGTGGAATTCAACAAACTTTTCCAAACCCGCAAAGTTTTCTAAACATGTTAATGAATAAAAGTTAAATTGTACCTGGAGTCTAAAATGTAAAAAAAATGTACAAAACAGAACATGAAAAAATGAATTCAAACAGCGCAACTCCCATATTCAAAGGACATTCTTGAGCTGAGATAAGGTTAATACCTTATTTCAGCTCAATTGTTGAAGCTTATTCATTCAATAGAATGGAAAATGGCGAAATAATTTGTGATGTCATTGTTGTACTTCTCAAATTACAGTCCTCGTATTGCTTTGCTTTTCTGAAAGTTACTGTGCCTTGTATTAATATGACATAGCACTCTTACTCCTATAATGGGTTGAAGTAATTAATTAAGCCCTGTCTGTGCAACATATTACGTAAGCAAAATGAAGCGTTCAAGGTCATATTAGACATTTTTAATCTGAAAGTAAAATATAACAGGTATTGAGAGTAGTAAACAACACGTTAGATAGAAACTATTGCTCAATGGACTAAGTTTTAAGTGTGAATAAGTTTCAACTTTACATATCTCAACATTGTAACGATCTACGATAACGGGATTAAGATTAATATGGTTCATTTTACAACTGTCTCTTAAAAATATGTTGTACGTTCAAGACTTGAGGTATCACTTCATACCACCGAGCTGGAAGAGCTCCCTGGTTTTATTTAGACAATCCCAAATGTTCTACATTCAAATAAAAAGTTTCATGAATGAGTAAATAATGATTCCATTCCGTTTCAAAATAAAAAAGTCGTGACCACAACAGACAATTTTTCAAATTTTGCACCAACCCATTACAAATCAGTATACAAACAATTCCAAATTTAAATTTTGGCTCTTTGGACGTGAAAATTGATCAGTTATGCTAACAATAGCCAATGGCAGCACGGGTCGTGGTGGGGCTAGAGAAATGGCTTATGCGTCAAACAGGTGGTAAGAGAAGCAGGCAGTAACTGTGAGATAGTTGGACCAGCACCTCAATAAGTTCACTAACCAGTTTTTCCTTCATAAACCTTGGTAACTAAAAAGTTGCCAACGGTGACTTCATGGGGGAAGGGGTGGAAAAGAGCCCCAATGAGCCCGGTAGTCAGTTTTCGACTGGGGTTCTGTCATGCAAAAAGATCCATAATGTCAACATTCAGAACATAGAGACCTTCAACCAGGGAGCTGTTATGGTAACAGCTTCCTGCTCCCATCGGATTGTAGTAAAACAGGTTTTGGCAGTACTGGTCGTGGCATTGGACATCAAAAACTTTCCAATACACACTGGGTATCAGCCAAAGAGCATTTTGTTTCCTTTTTGAATTTTTGTTAATTCAACCGTTTAAAATGATGCAGGTTTCCCTTATCTTTAACTGATCAAATGATTTTTTTTTTACACTAAGTTGTTCTTCATTTTACGTGAAGATTGACTCTCAGCCCAAATCGCCTATCTCGTCCATCTTCAGTGGGCAGATGGGTATCTGATATAATTTTCGTTTCCTGTAAGGTGGGGACCAGTAATTGTCGTACTCAAGTTAATGGTGGTTCATAAATTAAAAGGCAGAATATCTTTGGATAGTTAAGCAAGAGATAAGATGAGTTCTTCAATCTTATTGTAAAAGAAAAACATATTCTCAGGCAGACAAAAAATGGGATAGCTCTGAGTGTCTACTTCACAGTGGTTAATACATCGTCAAACATAAACAAAATATAGCTGGAAATTAACTTGGCTAATTAAGTTCTGTTATGAAACTCGAAGAATCCATGGTAAACAATTAACATGTCACATTTCATTCCATAAAAAATAAAATTAGAACATTCAAACATTGCCCTTATTTCACTTTCGTGCATTTCAATGCAATATTTCCCACTAACCATGACTACCAAACGAACATTAATGTTACCTGGTGAAAGAGGAACCCTAATTATGTCAGCAGTTTATGAACAATATGTGAATGCGAAATTAACTGGAATGATATCAATATCATTGAAAACGATCATGTTTACAACATTAATAAACAATTTCATCACGTGTGTAACGAAATGAAGAGTGCGTTTGAACCCGCAGTGCATATTCAAGTTGATATTGAGGGCGGTATACAGCACTGAAATTCCCGCATTACTTATTTGGAACAATCACTTTGGGGCACATTTTTTCAGTGTTTATTGATACCAATTACCAGCTACTTGTGCAAGAGTGACATTCCACCTGAAGAGTTAGCGTACTTTATGATCACAGCAAATCGAGTCTCTACACTCTAAAATCAAAAGAGTAAACTTAGTCACTCTTAGTCACTAGTGAAAAGTGTAAATATACTTTATTAGAGTGATAATTCGCTCCAAGAAGAGTGGAAGAGTGAATAGTGAAGACTCCAAAACGAGTAAAATTCCCTCTAAACGAACGAGCGAAGTTTCACTCTTAATGGAGTGCGTGCAATGATCACTTTTAAAAAAGAGTGATCATTGCAAGCACTCGAATTTTTCCCTCTTCCTGTTGTAAATTTTACTCTTCTTGGAGTGAATTAACAATCACTCTAATGGAGAGAATTCATAATTTTCACCCTATAAGAGAGTGATCAAGTTTACTCTTTTGATTTAAGAGGCGTTTAACAAAGAGGTGCTCCCTTTTCTCCAATGACATCATGGAACGTAGCCTGCTTAGCTCCTCTGTGGCTGCAGGCCCCTTAAGGTGCCGTCCCTCAGTTGTTTTTTTGTAGCGATGAGCTGAAAGATAAGACTTCGGTCGCTGCGTGGGCTACCTGGATCTGTCACTTATCACAGTACGATAAATTCCCACCCAACATACCTTTCTTTTCCAGGTAAAACCGTTATAACGGTGTAACAGTTACTTACCATTAGGCAGAATTACAGTCACAATTCAGTTTTGAAAAAAAAGTATAACACCCAATGTGGTAAAATGGTTAATAATATTCCGGTTTGGGTGCCCTTTTTATAGTATCAGACTACCAGTTCTGTATGACGCATATGTGGTTGAACCAAGGAGTTGCAACTCCCTGTTTGAACCCTGCATATTCCTATTACGATCAAAAACAACATGGAGTCCCTTAGACGTTACTGGGACTCTTCAGAAAATCATATAATTGAAATACACGTGCATTTATCTATACTCCGGCAAGCCTTGAAATAAATATTAACGAAAGTAGAAAGTATTATAGGGTATGCTAAGGCGCACCACATGCCGCAATGTGTTTCTTGATGGCGCTTTAAAAGTTATTTCTCGACTGGTGGTACCTTGTCTGCGTAGCAGACTGTGTGGCATATTCCTTTATCAGTCATTTCCCCACACTGAATGGGGGGGGGGGGGGGGGGGTGAAAGAATCGAGTCCGCTCCGAGGGGTAGGTAACCGCCCCGATATTGAACATCCCGAGGACTTCCCCGGGGGTCATGTTTCAGTCCGAACCTGATCCGGTCTTAAGTCCGGACCTATTTAAGTGAGGACCTGGTCTCGTTAATTTCGGACCACTCATCACAGTGGAGTGTGCGGATTTCTGGTGCATTTGTTTCCCATTCTTGGTTTGGTTACCTTTTAAATAGAACCAACTGAGTGAATAGTAATGTCGTTTCTTGTTTAGTCAAGATCATAAAGTTTTCGAAACCCTACTAAGCCATAGCCAGGTATTTACAGGGTAGCATGCACAGAGTTAACTCCCCGCAAGTGTGAAACCTCCATGTTTGATTGTTGATAAGAACTTAAAGGCAGTCAACGCTCACCCGAAACAACAATTTTTGAAGTAGTGAAAAAAACCCAATTGGCACAACCCCTGGATTGAAAGCATGTTCAAAAAGTGCAGAATACAGTAGCTTATATTAAGCAGCATGCACTGTACTAAGATTTTGAATACACACGGGGGGGGGGGGGGGGAGGTCTTGTATACACACCCTGGAGCAATGACCTGAGGATCTATCTGAATGAGAATAAGTTTCATAGTATTGTAAGCAGGTTAGGAGAATTGGAACTGTTTGGAGCGAGAGGTTGGCCTTTAAAACTCGATTTCTCTTATGAAACGGGCGTGTGACATAACGTTGTCAGCCTTAGGTTTAGGCTAAACCTATTCGACAAGTTGGTCAGAGAATCATGCAATGGTTAACATCTTATCTGTACAGGGATTTAGTTTGTATTTAATATAGTAGTAAGGCAATGGTACACCTGTCGAGCATCTAGCAAGTTATCAAGCCAAACTTGACAATCAGATCACGGAACACTAATAACCAAAGTCCAATTACTCTAGTTGTCTACTAAATATCTCTAATATCTTACTAGGCTCTAGACAGTAGGCAACTCGTTGTTGGTAAACAGCAGTTGGTACTGACAAGGGATTTTACAAAGATGTCTATTTGGTTACAATGTTGTTCTCCAACTACAAATTCGTTTGGCATGACACATTCACTGTAAGCACTATACAGGGAGCTGTCATTCGCAAGAACATCTATAAATATCCACATTTTGAGGTAGCCTAAAGATTTAACTGTCCAGATAATCAAAAATTGTTTTAGTTTAACAGTCTCTTTATTAGCCTCAGTTACTGTTATTCACTATTACTTTATTTGACTCTGTTACTGAATCAAGTTAAATTAAAGCAAAACTAATAAATGACACCTCCAACAGGTGGTTCTTCGAGTTACAGAGCAGTACCAATGGAACTTAAAAATGTTCTTCATGATGAAATGTGAACTTCATATTTTCGGCCATAATACTAATTGATAACTTTATTGCAAGTCTTTGGAAGCGTTTTGACGCTTATTTTAAGTTAATTTTATGCACCAATAAGGGTTCAAACCTACACCTAGTGCTTCTAGAAACTACCAATGTCCGTTATAATACGAAGAAAACCAGCCTCCTCCCTTCTGAGATTATTTGAATAAAGTTCCTTGTACAGGGTGGCCAATCGGTTGTGACTTAATTTCTATTCAACAGTTGTCACGTCGTACTGTCTTAATCGGCTTGCCATGAAAGCATCTTAATCGTGTGCCACATCGTTGGGGAATTACCAGGTCTCAAAAGTTTTTCCAAGGGATTATTTTTTAAATATTAACGTAAATTGTCTCTTTTTATGTGACACCTTCATAGTGGCAGCTATATACATGTGCTGTCTTGTTCAGTAAATTTAAGAACTCTTGTGTAGCGCCATCTATTTCCTGAAATGTTTCGTCTTCCACTAATGACGTACTTAGCATAAGGGCACATTTGTGGTCAAAAGTACACTTTACCTTTCCATTTCCATGTAATTCAGAGCACCGCTGATCTAATTTCAGATTCAATTAATGTCAGGAGGTCTTTTTGGTCATCAAAACGAGGCTTGTTACCTGCAATCCGTTGTTTTGACTCTAATTGTCATGTTCGTTAAAAGCAGCTAAGTGCACCAAGTCAGCAGGGAGGGGGAACTGGGTCAAATGCACACCTTTTGTGATCAGTTTTGGGATTTGACAAACGTTGGGAGAAATCGAGAAATAAGAGGCGATGATCTTGGGAAAATGGGACCTTTCTGTCTGTCACCCCTGGAAAAGTCTGAAATCCAATCTCTATGTCCTCTAAAAGCAGTGGAATACACAAAGGGTTGGGGAAGAAAGGGACAAGGTTTTACAACATGAAAGACATTTTGAGGAAATTGAGATACAATCAACTTGAAAGAAAACCAGAACGTGTCCGACGCTGTTAAGTTTTGAGATCCGGTGTGTCCTAAGAAACAGGGACGAAGTATAGGAAATTTGGAGGAGAAATTAATACAGACTTCGGAGTGTCGTGTTTCAACGATGTTCAAGATGATCTTTATTATAATGTTCGTTAGGTAGGTACATCCTACTAGATCTATACATACGTATTTGCAATCCATCACAGTTTCGGGGTATGAAGATTTTTACCTACTCTCCCACTAACAATAACACAAGGAAAGCAAGAATTCCTCATTCCATTTGAAGTATGTTTCCACTTTTCCTATTTCTTTACTCATTTTAAATCCATCGGCATTGCCGACGTGGGCATTGGATTAGCTGAACCTATCCTCCTCCACACAAATTTTTTTCTAAAGTGTTTAAAATAATGTAACACAAAAACTTCTTCAAAAGTAGCGTGGGCCTATGTGGCACCTATTGGATGGAAAGACATCCAATGTTCCAAACATTTTCAGAGGGAAATGGGGAAGCTCTTTCCTTTAGACCCCCCCCCCCAGGCCAACGATCACACAATATAATGCATGCCCGTATGAGACACATTTTGGCTACGCCACTGTTTGAAGCAATTGTTATTAAACATATCATAATCGTACGTCCTTGCCTTGCCTTAGGCCCCATGTTACTGTAGGAACTGATTAAAAATAAACAAACCTTATCTGTAACTGCAGCCATACAGAGACCATCCACGTAAGCAGTATGGATTTGTAAAGAACCTCCTCGAAGCAAGCTTTACAATGTGAAAAAGATTGAATAAGGAGGGGTGGGGTGGAGTAGCATTTTCAAATGTGTGTATCTTAAGTGGATTATTAAATGTCCTTACCAATTTTTGTGGAATTTGTGACTGTGATCTTGGCATTAAGACAGTCAACTCTCGCTTATAACTACAATTTTTGTTGTAGTAAACAGAAATATTTGACAAAACCCTTTGACTGACACAAAGTTGTGACTGTCACAACCCCAAAATGCAGAGTACTTTATCTCATATTACACAGCATGTGCTGTACTTAAAGAGTTTTGATAACATTTTGGAGTCTTATATACTCAAACTGAAACCAAAAATTGAGATTGCGTCTGAAAGAGGATGATTTTAGACAACTGGTGGGAGCGACTTAAGTACTAGTAATTAGAGAATTTAAACTGTTTGGGTGAAAGAAAAGGAAAGGGCCTTTAAATATGTAGGCAAAAGCCATAAACATACAGGTCATAACTATATGATTCCTGATCACGATCACTTTGTCGCCTTGATAATTGTTAGGTGGATGGGTGCAAGCAACACTAACGACCTCTCTTAATGTTAAGGCAATGAGATACTAGCGTCTGCCAATTAACCAGCGATTTAAAGTTATCATAACATATTGGGGATCATTTAATTGTAGCTGCGTCTTAGCAGGTGACTTGTAACAATAGTAATTGTTTTGTATCTAGTTGGTCGGTAACACCAGCGTACGATGGTATTATCTCACTAATAAGACCATTAGTTTGTGACAGCTCTCTTCTCGGTTGGGAGGTTAGAGTGATTCGAGATCAATTTTTACGTCATACAGCGTTCATAGGATACATGGTGCCCATAACATGGATGTAAGTGCTCGCGGATGAGTATGACATGGTACACTGATGTGAAATCAGTAGGCTTACAATATTACGGTATTATATAACAGGGCTCCACGACCTAAAAACTTGATGCCAAAACATGATGTACAGTAAATGAATCTTTCTTCGGTGAAAAAGGTGAAAATCTACAGTGGATTACCAGACTCCAAATAAAAATACCCTGTAATCTGGAGAATCACCTACCATCATCTACAGCAATCTGAAAACTCCGACTCGATCTACAGATTGCTCTGCGGTGCGCTTTCGATAGCATATCTTCGCTCATTTTAATTCCGAATTGCAAGAGCAGTCACTCCAACTTGAAGCAGTTGGAAACTTTCCTGTTTCATGATTGGTTCTTGAGAGTCATGTGACGGTATTTTTTCCCTCAAATGCAAATGAGAAATCAGGTAAGAGTTACTATTGGTTTACCTTCAATATCCAATACTGAAGTAACAAAAGATTCTAAAAGATACCTTGAAGAGAAAAAAAAAAAAAAAGAAATCGTGAGATTTAACTGTTACTTACAAAATTAATTTGAGGCGACTTAGTGCCCCTGACCTTTAAAAGGCCAAACCTCTCACCCCAAACTACAATGTTGCTACGGGTGTACCAAAATTCTCAATTGGCTCAGCTCTTTGATTGACAGCTAATTAAAACGATGCAAAGTACTAAAGCTTTTATTGCACAGCATGAACGGTACTGAGAATGTTTTGATTATATACATTGAGTTTTTCTATACTCACCTTGAAGCAATGAACTGAGATTGTATCTGGATGAGGATGAATTTCAGAATATTGTGGAAGGGGGCTTAAGTAACGAAGTTAGGAGAATTGGTACTGTTTTGGGTGAGAGAACTGCGCCTTTAGGTGCACAGTGCATGTATTCAGATTTGTAGTTAATCCTTATGTTTTGTATCAGAACGTACATGTACTAAATATGAATAGGTCTACTTGGCGGCGTCTCCATGGTTGATGGGTTCTACGGTTCAAGAAGTGGTTTGTTATTCTGATTTAGTTGGTTGGGCAGGAGAAAGTTATATATTTAAGCAAGATAACTCCTTAAGCAGGAGACACAAATCTAAGGAGAGCAGTGGCGTAAACAGGATATCTCTGGAGGGGGAACGGGGATGGCCCAATGGCCCCCCTTGTACACAACTGAAGGCTAGAGACATTCAAATTCAAAGAGAAAAGGGGAGATTTTGCAAACATTGGCCTTTAGGAGGAAGATCTTTCGAAAGAGTGGGAATTTGTGTTTATGGAGATAATGTTGATTTGAAAATGGGGTTTATCAGGAACCACGCGAAAATGTATAGCAGCAGCGTTTGTAAGAAAATAATAGAAAGGATTAAAGATAAGTCAAGTGTTATCATGATCATAGCCCATAGTCCGGCGATTAAAATTGACCAAAGTGGATTTTTCAATGTCCACCAAAAACTATCAACCAGTGTAACTTGTAAACTATGTTACTTCAAGTTGCATATGTGATTATCAGCTACAGTCTTCAACAAAAATGATGGATCAAAGCAAGCAAAACAAGCAGAATGGGATTCCGCCAATCCCGGGTCATTCAATGTTGCGTCAGACCAACGCGCTCTAAAACTCAACATTGATGCAGGGGCGGGGATTGTCCCATGTACTTTTGTCGAGGGTTGTAGCTACGCAACTTACCTAAGTAAAGTCCTAGCTAAAATGCATGGACCACTTATCCCATGACCGACACATCCATCGGTGGTATATTTTCAGAATTCCTCGCATTTATGATCAGCGATGTAACCAAGAATTTGCAAGGGGAATATGTTGTGACTAATATTTGGGAGGGGTCTAAGCAGGGTGGCATTGACTCTCCTGTGAGTTAGTTAGTCAGATGGAGCTGTACGGCCTATATATTTTTGGAAATGTTCTGCCATTGAAAGCTCTGAGATGCAATCTGGCTCAACGCTTAGCCAGGTTCATTTTTATCATATTTCATACTATCAGCAAACCTTTTCTATTAATTAAAACATTTTAAAATATCAATCGCCACTTAAATGAGGGGAGAGGAGCAGTCGCCCCTCTGCTGACCACTGGATACGCCCTTTTATAGGCTTATTATAAACAGGAACAGGAATTTAATAGTTACAGTTGATATTGCAATCTGTCGTTTTTTAGGTTCCATTGCACGTGACGTAACCATTCATTCGGGTGTTACTACTTATTTCTGACTGTCTGCTTGTGTAATCCGTTTTTGACGTCTTGTCGTTTTGATCGTGATGGGATGGGGGGGGGGGGGCATGTACAGGCGATTTTCTGCCCGAAATTACCTTGATCGAAAGACCAAGCCACCATTATAGGTGCGTAACTCACGAGTTCTTTTAAAATTGCACCTTAGAGAGCCGGCTACTAAGTAGAAAATAAGCAGTCGATATTTTGAACATTCTGTAAAAGGCAGATCAGCCCTGGTAGAACCAATTCTCTCAAGCTACATAGAGTGCTTTTAGCCAGTCCTACAACTGTCTAAAACCAGTCAGCGCACATTGTGAAATATGAACTACTCTACAGTTCTAAATTTCATGTCAACCAAAGGTTTTTTCCAATTGAGAATTATGGTAACTCCTGTAAAATTGTAGTTGAGGTGACCAATGACTGACTTCAACTCAGTCTGAAAGAGTCCGTCAACTATTCTCCTACATCACCGTTCTGATAATTTCTGCGTTCTCGTTGATGAATAGAATTAGGGGAGCCCAGAGCGGAAGCCGGGAACTCTCGATTTCATCTTTTTCTAAAGTCCACCTGACCATCTGGCCAAGGGCCGTTCAGCGAAACCCAAACTTTCATCTGCAACACAAGGAAGATCTCTCTTAACAAAAGTCCCTTCGACAGTGAGCAACGACTTTCCCTTATATTCAGCAACTCTGTGCATGTGATTGACACATCCCAGGATGTCGAAATCTTCAGTTTGCCAACCACCTTTCTCAGCTGACTCTTTGTTGATAACATAGCTTGTCAGAACGTACAGTAGTTAGGATGTATGACAGAAGGTGCATATCAACTCAGCAAACACCCTATCTGAAGACGTGTCACACGTGGCAACATTCGCATGATTCCACATCACAGCAAGATACGCGAGGATGTTGTCTTCTAAACGACTCACTGACAGTTCTATGAGACGCCAAGAATGTAAAACATGCTGTCCTGATCAGAGGATGCCAACTTGGGGGCGTTTTCTGTTACACATCTTTCATTAGAATCGTTCGAGAGGGCCGGGCTTTTGTCGCATCTACTTCTAAAATAACGAAAGTGTGATTGAAAGTAGATACCTTTAATCTCGCCATATGTAAAGAGGAATCTATTAACAGCTGTCCTAACTGCCCCCTGCTTCAACCCCGTAGTTGAAATCAATGTTTATGACAGTATTTTATGACTTTCTCTATTACTATACCTCGATTATTGCACCAAGAAGTTTCGCCTCATTGTAGAAAATTTGAATTAGCCAATTGACTTTACAAAGCTTAATAATTTGCCCAACTGAAAAAGGTTCGCTTTCCGAAGAAAGTTTCGACCCATCCACAGCCTTTTCAGGATAGGAGTTCGGCGAAGTCGGCTTTTCATCCTATTTTGGGTACCTGGATGATTCAATACACACAATAACTTCTACGGAACATCAAGCTCAAGGGCATTAGTAGGTCGATTCCATTTTTAAATATTTCGGTATGATTAAGACTGAGAATTAACCCTGAATGTAACCGACTGTAGCTGGTGAAATGGTGTAAATGCCGAGGCCAGGACTGGTGCATCATGCATAGGACCAATTCCATCTTCTCCACATTTATCATCATGAAGCGAAAATATTGGGGATTATTGACTTTATGCATTGATGGTTCCGTGTATGTAACCGTCATTCCCAGGAGCATAGACTATGATATGTGTTCTAAAAGCTTGGAAATGCATATTAGCTAATTTGCGCTTTGGTTTTTGTGACCCCGTGACGTTACTTAAAGTTATAGAGCAAGACACAGCCATGGGAATGAAAACCATGCACTGTCTGCCCCTAGCGGGAGGGGCGGCGGGGGGGGGGGGGATCAGGACACAAGAGAATTTTTTTCCACCAGAATGATAAAATTTGTCATAGCCTTTATATATTTTAGAGTATCACGCTCCTGGATTTTCCCCACTGACTTTGCCTCATCTGGTATTCTGTTTGGTCAGGAACCTGATGCAGTATCAAAAATAGTGCAAGGAATCTACCGGCGTTTTTGTAACTCTGCTTCTCGTACACAAAACTGATGTTAGCTTTTCATTCGTGTCTCCAAAATGATGGGGTAAAATGTCATGTTGTCACATATAGACGAATCCAGACAGATTGTGATGGTCTGAATTTAGTCAGCCGTTACTGGGGTCCATCACCTTCAATCTTTAAATTTTCTTCCTTACTTTTTCCATGGATGGTTGTACACTGAAGTGTACCTTGATTTTCTCAACTTCACTGAATACGAGGATTTGAAATTCACGTAGACAATAAATGAAGACGGTTTTAAAGGCTGATGGACCACACTAATGGCTGTCTACAGTCACTCAAAACAAGGGCTAATCGGATTCGTCTATAACGGGTCTAATCTAGCAGAGTCGTAACAAGTTATGAATCCAGTTACTAATTTTTAAAAGTGAAATTACTGAAGTCACATCCATAGTAGTTAACGACTCCACTCGACTGCAAAATTGATTGACTCATTACAACTCATCTGACATGGTCAATATGGCCAGCGATGTTTTCCATATCAGTAGTACGTTCACAGTAAAACATGTACACGATAATGGTAGAGGCTAGATATACGTTTTTCTTGAGAAATAACGAAAAATGATATTTGTGTTTAAATATATTTTGCCAGTTCCCACTCGTGGTAAAAGGAAAATGAAAAAAAAAAAAAAAAAACGAATGCAATTTGGTGTATTTGGATACATCTCGTTCTTATTCTGTATTGTTTGCAATACAGGCAATTAATCTAGAGTGATATGAAACCGAACTATAAGGAACCAAATAAATGTTGGACTGACATGGGCGAGTTCGAAGTTTACATCAACGCATGCGTTTGTGACCTTTCTGTTCATTTGAACTGGTAACTGCGCGAACCGCGCATAACATACTGTTTTACGTATTTAATCCCTTCATGAGCTGTAAACACCGGTAAAAGTGTTACCCGATGACCTTTCACCTATTGTTCAATTCTTTTCGTCTGTCCAATATCCGGGCATTTGCGTGACCTGCGTCACGAAAACTTCAGCTGGAGTCAAATTAACCAAAGTTTTGCAGTGAGTGCAGTACTTGTATGCTATTGCCAGAGCCTCAGGGTACTCGACTGTAGGCTTAACTGGCAAAGGTTCTTGAAAGCAAGGTTGAATAGAAATTTTAGTCAGAATATCAATAATTATAGGCAAATTCGAAACAGTTGGGTACCTGTGCACAAAACACTCCCTTGTGAACGGTGATCGACGAGAAACCTATTCTTATCGGGGTAGGCCTATTGAGTCATTAGAAAGTTCACTCCCTTGAAGCTTGGACAAACTTATGCTGTCCTTAAAGTCATTGCCTGTTACACAACTGACAAAAAGCAACATTGTTGCAGATGTCATGGCCCGGTGACCGTCTATTGTTGTTTGCGGTTTATATTGTTGTGAAATCGGCCAAGTCGTTACGCTATCGGCCAAGTCATGTCGTCCACTTTCTAGGGGCAGAATTCTCTAATGGTGAGGCTGGCAACTACGTTAACATGCCATCTCGTCAGAGAAACAGTGAAATCCCGCTGCGACAAGCTCTAGTAAGTCCATCTTCATAAAAAGCTGGACATTTTAACAAAATCAGCCATTATCCACAAGTTAAAAAGAGACTGATCGTTGTTTACATGGCAGAGTTATTCTAAGCCTATTTTATACATTGTGACTGTGGAGAGCCACAGCAACTGTTTCACTCCGAAATCGTCCTTTCTGTTAGCATGGAACGGGACACAAGTCATAAAAGAATAGAGTGACCTTGCCTTCTCTTAGAATGCGAACAGTCTGTTTATAACCATTTGTGTTCTTTGACCCTACTGGTGTATTGCATCACATATAGATACTTTTATAGGCTGATCCATATTGCAGTTCACATTGTTAATAAAATAATGTGGAACTACAAGATTTTCTTAAAGGGCAAGAGCAATCATCTTATAAATTGAAGTAGCGTAGTAGACTGTCCAGTTTCATGATTGGCTGTTGGGAGTCATGTGACAACGTTTCTCTCTTCAAATATGAAATTTACTCTAAATAACTGTTTGGAATACCTTGAATAAATACCATACACCTGACCTGCAAATCATGCGCTTTATGTAAAATCACACACCAGTAGATCTATGTTCATTTTGTTTTTACTGTTAGTTGAATTTGCCCGATCTACGATTGCTGGAAGAATGCGAGCGTGGCCTGCAGTGAAGCCATCCTGGTAGTCGAAATAGGAGTGAAATTCGATTATAACAATACATGTTCAGTCAAAATAGGGGGCTTTCTCTACGCCAAGCCTTCCCTGGATCCGGCCCTCCCTTGGTTCGAGAGTTTGTCCATTTGGCTGATAATTGGTTCAAATAATAGTCTCTACGTGGTTCCCTGTTCTAATGGCTTATTACGCCAATTCTCTTAATGGATCAATCTTATATGTCAGTATGTAACCCTTCTTAAAAAGATACAAAACCCTCTCATATCACTCCTACGATTTCCATTCATACTGGTAAGGAATTCCTCAGATTCCACCATTTTTTTTTTTCAAATTTGGGCAACATAATGTTCCTTTAAAAGGATAAAACAAATGCATCGCCCACGTTTTGACACGACGTTTCCACACAAACATCCGGCTAATGCCACACGTTTGGTTCAACGCACACAAGCGCGGTTTCTACCAACGGGCTCAGTAATCAGCTCATTCAAAACTTGTTTTGCAATCGAATTTACTGAATGCGCATAGGTATTGTTTTCAAAATGAAACTAAACAAAAATATTTAAATTAATGGACAAGACTCGTAATAAATACACTGCAAACTGCATTGGTAATGTTACTGAAGTAACATGAAAAGTCCCATGAATATTTATATTCCATTTGACATTATTTTAATAAATATTGGTTGTAACAGAATAATATACTGCTTATGCAATTAATATGGAAATAACAAAAATAATGACCAATGAAAAGTGAGCTCAGACAAATTAAAAGAAAAGGAAATTTGATCAGTTCGGGAGAAAACCTATTTCGCGGAAATAAATTTTTACCCGATGGGGGGGGGGGGGGTATTTGTCATAGGTGGCGCCATTTTCAAATTTCTCCCACGATACATTGCTATCATACCGAGCAAATACAACGGAGATAACGTTCAAAACAGCCTTGCAATTTTTATCGACTTAAGGACAGAGAAATTCGGGCATTTTTAAAAACTCTGTTGATAGGGGAATGAAAAAGCTTCGTTATGTTTGGTTGTTCACCACGCCGATTTTGAGAAATCGAGCGATTTTGCTACGTTCTCTGTCCTAAGCTTAATTTATAGATTCCACGCAGTCGCAGGTTTTGTACACCATTTTTCACTTAAAGTTGTGCAAGTGGGTCGTGCAAACACATATGTTTGTAAATACGTTGTTGAAGGTCCATGGTAATTTCGTTTTTTATGTCTAAACTATTACCTCACAATTGAATACACACACATTCATTAAACAATTTGACGACTGTGATGAGAAAGACACTAAGTGCTCATAAATATTTACACCGTTGAGACTGGCAAATTTTCCCCCAATCGGGGTAATACTCATTTTCTCCCGAAAGCGGTTACCTCCCGAACTGTTGATGGAAATTACATAGTTTTGACTTTTAAATAAACAACAATACTCTGTATTTATCGACGACCGATTTTCTTTAACATAAAAAAGATTATACTTAGTACCCTAATTGAATAATGCCAAATGTTTGCTTTCTGTATGCAGAGAAAGACGAATCATAGACCAAGCAATTTTAGATCGATTATAATGAAAATGAGAAAAACAACCAGGGGAAACTCGGCTACCCATATCTTTGTATGAGATAGGGTGCTGTTTCTCAAGCAATTGAAAACCGTTTTCAACATTTCTCGGCTGGACATGTTCACTACGTCACAAAATAAAGACACTCTATGTGCCAAGCCTATTGTTGTTCAAAGCCTGCATGAACTGTTAACTCTTCCACCATTAGAAGACCTGATTGATTTAGTTTGTAAGCCCTCCAATTTTAATCTACTGATTAAAAGGGAATAGATTTTTTCTCCTACTCAACTCATTTTTCTGAGAAAGAGGTACATCGGCAATAGTTTCCATTTAGTAGGTCTTTGGTGTGACTCGACCTGGATTCGAACCCCGGACCTCAAGAATGAGGGTCGGGTGCTCTACAATTAGATCACATACCCGAACGGTAGATGAGTTCATTTGATTTTCTTTTTCAGTCCTTCACGTTCTGTGAAGGCGAAAGTTGCACCCCGTGATAACTTCTTAATTTTAAATTCAGCAAAAGAATTCAATTAATTTACCTGTACTAGCAAACTGTCCTAGCAAACGAATGAAGAAAGGGGTGTCAATATCGGTGTTTTCCCACCAGAACAAGACTTCTGTTGCACCAATACAGTCTTGTATGTAGCAAGCCTTGTATTTCTTACACCTAGGCTACAGAAGATGCTTAAAACAATCCACCTATTGATAATTAAAAAGGCAATGATTTGTTCTCAGTATTATTATTATTTTTCAAACAAAAATAATGTGCCAAAATCGAAGTAAATGAGTGATGTCGTAAATACTGGGACAATGGCTCATTTCCCCCGTCTCTCCTGGGATAGCTACCCATGCTAAGTACCATCATCCACCGTATCTGTTTTAAAGTTTCAGTAGTAATTTCAAGGATTATGTCAGATTAGACTATGACTCAAAGCAAGGATGATTGTTTATTTGAAAAATCATACCAACAATGTGGTAATGGATTTGTTCCCAAAAAGTGTACCTTCGGGATGATCAACTACTGTGTAAAAATTTTATCCACAGACATCCAGGTCACTGATAATCTGATTGTTGGAAAAGTTGTATGTTTTCACCTTCCTAAATACTTTGGCATTCTTCAAAAAATTAAACGAATTTGAATACCTTGCAATGACAATAAATATGAAATAAAAAATTGTCGCATATATAATACTTAAACTCTATAAAATTAGTTTATATAGTATGTACAACGTCTGGAAGCAAACTTGGGAGTTAAATTTTACCATGAAGCATATAGTCCATGTATGTACACAGTACGCCTGCGCCAGGCAGGTACCACAACTTCCGTTACCGGTCCTTTAACCCCAAACCGTCATCTTGTCCAATTAATAAAATAATGATTTATGCCATAGATATGGTAAAACGCTAAGTGCATATGTATATATGGTAAAGGTTTATCTCACTAATTATCTATACACGGAAACCCGTAAAACACCATTATTTGGGATATCACCATCCTTAATTTTGTACAGTTAAATAATTTTTAACATAATTTTCATTATATTAGATAAACAAATAGAAGAAGGGAGGAAGACACGAAATTTTTAACATCAGATAACTTACACTTGAAGTATGATATTTATAATTGTGTAATGGATGTCATTCCCCCCTTTTCATTGTACGATGTTGTAATGCTTTACTTAATGTACTTTCCTATAAGTTCAACGACCTGTTCTTAATAGTGACACTGATATAAACGTACTTAATTCCAATCGTGATCTCAATTATTCGGAATCAGGTAATTTAAGCTCGATTTTGTTTCAAAGGTAATCGATAGTTACAGCTTAAAGAAAAATAACCTTACAAAACATATTCTGGTCAGTTTAGAGGTACGAGACTGGAAAAGGGACACCCTTTAAAACTGCAAACAGATTTTGTCAATCTAAAATGCGTTAAACTTTACTCTAGCGTGACTAAAAAGTTGTATATATCCTTTTTGAAACTCGTTAAAAACATAAGTACCTCGATAAAATTATTTATTCGAAATTATATGACAGCATAAAGAATCAAGAAATTGATAAAAAACCGTATTGATATAGCCCAATGAAAGTCATTCCAAATGCACAACTTATTGGCTGTATTCGATTTCCTGTTCTCGAACAGTACACATGTCGTTCTTGTGCGAGTCGACCACGAAAGAACACATTCGTGAGCGCCCCTAATTGTTTGAGAAGCGAGAACGGTCAGTAAACAGAGTTGGCGGTGATGTCAGCTTATAGAAGAGGTGCTAATGATATTAGCACAATGACAACAACTGTAGCAGAACATGTACATGGCAGGACTAAAAACAAACTATGGAGCTTGTCATGAATAATAAGCGACTAGAAGCATAAAACGTTAGAACCACACTTTAATTTCCATGTACCTGCAGTGACGTGTGTCCATGGTAACCGTAGCTTAACTGCAAGTGATCAAAACTGCATGAACTAACTCTCATATTCTCGTTATGTTTCGTAACAATAAGAACGGTGTGTTGAATACACACCACGAATGCGTACGATAGGAAATGCATCTTTCTAGCTTAGCACCGTCAAATATGATACTTTCCTAAAAGGTACAAAGCTTGAACGGTACATATCACTAGTAAGAAATGCATTCTTTCTTGCGTAAGAACGATAAAATCTGACACCAGTACGTATTAAGCGGGAAACAGCATTGGTGTTACATATTGAGACTGAAATTCTGTTAAATGCACCACCCACCCTACCTCAAAAGAAGAAACCCTAATCGAAATTATACTCTGTGTAGTGCCACTCTTAAATTTGGTTGAGTTTACCCTCTGCTAAGGGTGTTTTACTGTTCAGACTTAAATGATGCTCTACCTATAAAAGGGTTTTAAAATTGCCTCTTGAAAAAGCGCGAAAGCTTTATCGAAACGTTATCATATTGGAACTGTATCAACGTTTTCCTTTTAACTGCACTTACAATTTTTTCTTTCACAAGTCTTTATATTTAAGCTATTTTAAGTGGCTTTCGCGTTTACTCGAAAGCTCACCAAAGATTTTACGCAAAACTTTCAAGCCATAGTAAAGTAAAGACGATTAAGTTGCAATCGATTCAAAGTCACTGATTCACAACAGACATTATGCATTGACATCGTCACCCTATATGATCATGGAGACAACCAAGCGACCAATCAAAAATTGACAAGCGCAGTAATTGACTTACGTGTGTATACCCAGTACTCAAGTGGAAGTCGCTGGCTTTCATTAGAGGGCGCTCTTTTCTGTTTAGTGACCTCATGTGAACGCATTCATTTGTGTAATAAAACCCATTAAATAGTTTGATCTTTAATTCACTGTAGAAACTGTATTTTCTTCATTCTAAAGTTAACGAAAGATTCAATTCGTGGTTTCTTTTTTAACTAGATCACCTAAAACTGAAGAATGGAACTGTTCTACCAAAGGAATGAATTCCTTAATGAACTGGGTTATGGTGTGATGATCATGCCGAAGAAAAAATGACAGAGGTTCACTTCTCTAACAATTACCGTTTTGAGGCAGAGAATATGGCTTAATGATGAAAATTATACCAAGTACCATAAAACACAAATCATTACATAATTAAAACAAAGGAACAAAATATATCAACGATTGGGACACCCTTTTCAAATAAGTTAGCACAACTACAAATTCAAAACGACTATTGCTATCGCTTTGAAACACATTCATTAAATAACTGTAGCCTCTTTTTACCAAAAATATTGCAATTTGGTATTTTACACCAATAAAATGTATTAAAATTCATTCTCATTGACAAGTTTTCTCGTAACCTCACATTGTCGACATGCTCTAATAATTTCATACAATATCGCTTTGTCTGTGCTCCAGTGACAGCTGCATGTAAAACCAACTCGTTTAGTCTTCTCGATCCGGGGATCAACCACTTGAACGATTAGCTTTCGAGACACTTTGCAAAGAGCGTCAATATCTCCGAGGAAAATAGTACAGAATGTTGTCCTGTGAAGATTAAATACAAATTCTTCTGTATCTTGGTACTACCTCCTTCTTCAATTGTTACAAAATCATCGGCTCGGAATGATGGAAAACTCTTAGAAATGGCAGACAACCCTTGTCCAAAAATGGTGGCGGTCCAGATCTTTCATAAAGCTATATTTTGACCTTCCAGGTATGCCGAAACACTTTCGAGGTGCTTTGGTATGTCCCCTGTCATATCTAAGATTCCCTATGTCATTTCATGTGTACATTGTCTGATAATGCTATCATCTGTCCGTTGGTTGTCGTATAAGGGGGCTGGTACTTTGCTTCTGGAAACATAGATGGCCTTCTTTTTCCATTGCATCGACAAGCGAATCGGAGGCCCGCCATCATCTCACCACAAAGAGTTTTCTACAATAAAAAAGTGGACGGCTGTAACAATATATTTTCATTAATCCCTTTTATTAAGATTCAAGCATTTGTGAAAACTGGTTTGTAATTTAAATTGCACCGTCTATCTTTCTACAGATATTATGGAATACATCGTTGATGATGGCCTAATAAGAAAAATGCAGCTATATTATGTAGTGTAAAACGAGTACAACCACTCATTGTGTGTACATGTGTATGTTGTGAAGGAAACCTTTTTGTAGGCTCAAAGATATCAAACTCGAAGAGAACTTTTAGAGTTCATGTCCCTCAATAGTATGAACAATATATTTCAGTCAAAACAGTAATTTTCTTTGTCTAAAATTGCAGTGGCATGTAATAGAACACTGGAAACGGTTTTGAATATCAACCTCATCATCGATTAATCCGAAAAAAGTCTAGGAAAATTAAAAAGGTCAGCCAGTAGGAAACTTAGTGGTTGTATACCTGACATATGAATAACATGTGACCTTTTTCATACATTATAAATGTCACGCTCGTGATTGAGGCCTTTTGGTTTATTTGTGACTGATTGATCACGTGATTCATGAGGTCTGTAGGACATGAATGAAGAATTGCACTACAAACGCATATTTGTTTGGAGTGTACCTGAGATTATAACTGATATTTGGCACGCTTTGGGGGCTTTTACAGGAGTGAAATATTTAATGTTGAATGTGTACCTTAAGTTTAACACACACACACACACACACACACACACACATATATATATATATATATATATATATATATATATATATATATATATATATATATATATATATATATATATATATATATATATATATATATATATATATATATAAGAAATAAATTCAGAGAGAAAACCAAGTCACGACCAGGACTTGAACCCGGGTCTGTCGCGCACAAGGCCTTGTAAGCGGGAGGTCGCTGGTTCGAATCCTGCTTGAGGCTAAGTTTTCCATTTCAAAAAAATATATCCTCTTTCAGTATAAGGCAATGCCTATTTTTGAGGAAAAATGGCCTAAGGTCTTCATGCGACTATTCATTACCGCACTGGTTCACTATATATATATATATATATATATATATATATATATATATATATATATATATATATATATATATATATATATATATATATATATATATATATATATATATATATATATATATATATATATATATATATATATATATATATATATATATATATATATATATATATATATATATATATATAGGTCGAATACTGCGTAGCACTGGTAAAGTATGAAGGCTCCGCAACGTTTCGGGTATGTACCCTTCATCAGGCGGCAAAATAATAACTGATAAAAAAACGATATTCAAAAGAAACAACCAACGCGTGCCGATACAACTCAATCGGCGCCCGTACAAAGGCCAAGCACCTACGTCAACGCGTTGCATGTGTGTCTTGCTATGTCCCCATCAGCTCCTTACAATCTTTTTTAAGTCCCTGTAGTGCGTCAGTGCGTTTTGGTTTGGCTTGCTGGATGGATGTTGTCATGGGCAGTGCGTGTGTTACCAGAGCGTCCGCACTACAGGGACTTAGAAACGATTGACAAAGATCAGAGTTTCAGCTACCCGTAAGCTACATTCTTATTAAGCCAAAATGACGTCTTTGGTGACGCCAATGCATAAAGTCTATTATCGAAGTGGTTTATCAATATGGAAGAAAAATATGAACAAACATTTGAAGAAGCATTTACATAAAAATTTGCAAACGATAGAGTTTTAAATAAATTGCTCATTAATTTGTGATGCTATTGGAGTATTACTTCAATCTTTGCTTTTATTTATTCTGTTGAAAGTCAATGCTTGTTGTGCCAAAACGTGTTCGAACATTAAGTATTACTGGGTAACAGTACAACGTACTACTCAAAAAGCAAGAAGCGTTTAAGATCGCACAATTATTTGTAATCCCACAAGAAAACAAAGGAAGTAATGTGAGTTGTCCCTGCAGAAGGACGAAACAAATTATTTCACAAAAACGTCATCTGAGTTATCGCAGAAGAACTGTGCATATTTTTTTTTTTTTCAAAATGGACCATTTCGATCTAAGTAAACTTATTTCCTCATTTGACATCTCAGCAACGGAACATGCCATATATATTGAGCAAAATTTAGCCAACCATTTAGTTCGGGCTTCCCACCCACTCAATTCGTTCAACGACACCCCTGGTACCTTTCCCTGTAACCGTCCGAGGTGTAATACATGCCCAGTTTTTGGCAAACACGATCTCGTCAACATTTCAGGCCCCAACGGCAATAGCTTCATTTTCAAACAAAGATTCTCCTGCGTTTCCTCTAATGTAGTCTATATTTTAGCTTGTGGGAGATGTAACTCGTTGTATGTGGGAGAGACCAAGCGCCGCTTTGCGGATCGAGTCACCGAGCACCTTAGGTCCATCAAACAGAATCTCCATGGATACCCGGTGGCTGCTCATTTCAATCCCAATTCACCTTGTTCGATACAGCATTTAACCGCTACGGCAGCTGTAATGTGCCGAGGCTCCGATCGTGACCGCCTTAGTGCTGAAAACCGACTAATCATGAGACTAGGTACTCTCGCTCCACACGGCCTTAACGTTAGAATTGACCTTTTGTAATATTCGCCCTTTTTTGAACCAGTTTTTACTCCTTTTACACTTACCCGTTCGTGCTGGCTTTTAATGTATAGGCCTTATAATTTTTTTTCCGGGTCTAGTTTTTGTCTACTTTTGTCATTTTTCCTACCATGTTCGATTTTTACGTGCACTTTTCCATCCAGGACGCTCTTTTACTTTTTTGATTTGTGTTTCATCCTTCGCACTCATGTTTTCTGACAGTCACTTTCGTCCGGTTCTGTTTTTACAGTGATCGCTTCGGATTTGATGTTTGTCGTGTCCAATTGTTACTGTTGGTTGTTCAGTTTGGTTTTTGCCACCTGATGAAGGGTTTATACCCGAAACGTCGTGGAGTTTGATAGAACGCAGAAGACAATTCGTCTCATTTCTTGTGCATACAAACACGCATTGGTCGAGCCAATCAACTGTCTGCATTTGAAGATGTTGGTTTGTTATTCCAAAGGAGGCTGTTCGTTTGGCATTGTGACATCATGTGTATGAGGTCTATAGTCATGTTACAAGAAGTAATTTTCTTGCTCTCATTGAAGGTGTAATTTTTAATGTAACTTACTTTAAGATTTTATAACATTAATAAAACCTAAAGTAAACGTCACTTGTAATTTTTGTACTCATTTACGACATTTAATTTCTGTGATCTATTTTCACTCTACAAATCAGAGGTATAAGGTTAGGTTAGGTAAGATGAAGTTTTACAGCCCGGATTCCAATCAATTGCCTCATCATATGTTTATTAGAATTGCCAAGTAATCGTTGGTAGATACAAAATCCCCTGTAATATCTACACTTGTAAATGTCTATATAGGACTTCTTTTAGCAACCTCGAATAAAATGCATGGGTTTGTTTGTCTTTCAGTGATTGCCATCATGGGGGGGGGGGGGGGGGGGGGAGTCAAATACCCTTACCACAGTGCCATGTTCTGCCCCCACGCTTCGACTGGATTCAGCTCCTGTAAAGGCACTTGGTACAAATAACACGTAGCACGACCTTCAGTAAGGGCAGGAGCAAGAAATATTATGGACTGAAGACAATCAGGGATGTTGCTTTACCCCCTTAAATGTTAAAATGATACATAACACTGAAATATGATTGAGAGAAATTTCTCCAAAATGAAGGTAAATTCCACCCGGAATATAGTGAAAATTCACTCGGAGTTAATTCACTGTAGGTAGATCAATATGTTACACATAAATTTTAACTCCCACTACGGGTGAAATTCGGCCATACAACCTTACTAGGATCCCTCACAAACTCCTTTCTGGAATGAATTTGTCTCTTTTATGTTTACAGTGCGCTGAATAAAACAATCACTTAAATAAACGCACATAAGTAAATATTTACCCTATCAATTTCCGCATTTTGTTTTGATTTCCAAACGAATTCTCCAATAGCAACTAGTATTCCAATTATTAAACCAGCGATGAGGACAAGAAATATACCGCCAATGTTTTCAACCCCGAGTTCGTTGGCATCTTCTTTACTAGATTCGTCACGTACACATTTACCCTGTTTCCACCATTTATTCTTCATAGCCAATAACACGTCATTCTCTTGTAATCTTAAAATGGCGCTAGTGATTTCATCTCTAAACGGTGAACCTGAGGATGAAAATAAAACCGTATTAAATTTGAAGAAACATGCGCGTGAAAAAGTCGGATGGAATCTAATCTGGAGGGGATGGGCATTTCCGTAGGCCAAAGGACAAGAATTTCAAAACTTGGTTTCTGAAAAAGATAAAAATGTGGTCATTGCTTTAATAAGTGTTCAAAACACTTGGCCTTTGAAACAGCGAGTGCGAAAATGCTTTTAGGAAGGGGAGTTGCAATGATCACATCCTCCAAATTTCGGGAGAAACAAACCAATTCCGCGCGTTTCAAAATTTCAGTTTTGAAAGTCTATTGAAATCATTCTTTATCAATCCATCCATAACATATGGCGGGATCTTAATTATGGGTTTTGTTGTGGACTGATATTGCCCTTTTGGTGAACAAATTTGCATTTTAATCTGCCGCAAAGGAGGGCTGAGACCTATTTTCGTTTGGATTGGCTACTAACTTAGACTTATGCGTAGTAGTGTTTGCACTAAGACAGGGGAATGTCCTGCACTACGGTATGTGCTTAGCTCTGTCATCAGCGTTGTTCCCCACAACTTAATGCGCCAACGAACTACCGAAACCACTCACTTTTTGTTTGGGTCTCACTGGTCTCTCGGTTCATTTTCTTTTTTACGAGCTAAAAGTGATAAATCAAAACCAGCTAAACAAATAAAATATGGTCAAAAAAAAAAAAAAAAAAAAAGGAAAAGAAAAAAATACAGTTAATGTAATACCCTTGCAAATAAAACAAAAACCCAGCAACGCCGTGACCTCCCTCGAGCAGCCAGTACACTCGAAACGGAAAACGACACCAGACCAAACCAGCACTACCCAACAACAAAACCAGAAACATAAAGAACGCCAGACCAAAGTACCACTAACACCGACAGCAACAACTGCCTCGAAGAGCCACAACCCCAAGGGGCACGAAGGGCCGAGGTCCAGTAGTTATTTACAGCATATACAGTGTATGCAATATTTACACCCTACTAAAACCATTCAAAAACCAAAGCCAAGAAGAGAGGGAACGGCAATACATCCAACCTCTTCGGAGACCTAAACTAAACTGATCAAATACAGGTGCACCTTGCCCAAGGCTGCCCCGGGGCAGTTGTGGCTAAGGGTAACCAGATTATTCCCATATTGTTATTAAACAAACTCTACAATTGGATTTACTACCCAGATCCATGCAGCATCTAGTTTACACCCTTGCTTGCCTATACAATAATAATTTAAAAAACCGATTATTAAGAGTACCAGGAGGAAGTCTGGTTCGTGACTCCTTTGTAAAGACTGATGGCGTCCTTAGTAACAATTCCAGAGAGAAGGGCTAAATGCCGAAAAAAGATATAGAATTCTAGTGTTTCTACAATGAGACTTACCTCTCGGTAAACCGACGCCATAGCCTCTTGAATTCAGCAAACCACCAATCTGTGTGAGATTTTTACAGTGTTGGGATATTACATACTCCGCCATTGTTGATTCCATAAGAAAAGCATAATCTTTGTTCTTAAGAACTCTTTGGATGCCATTCTCGTAAGTATCCGAGAACACGTTAGGTCTCGTACTCATATACTCCCACATAGATTTGTATGTCGGAATATCCGATCTCTGTAGGGATAAAAGTTTAATGTAAAATAAAGATTTGGTGTACGTGCATCCTTTCTTACGAGGTAGGGTGGGTTAAGTTAGGCTACAGTCTGAAAACAAAAGAGTCAACTTGATCACTATCTTAGTGAAAAGTGTGAATTTACTCCATTAGAGTGTAAATGCACTCCCAGATGAGTGCATATTCACTCCCCTATGAGTGCAAATCCATTCCAACAAGAATGAAATACTGGAAGAGGGAAGATTCATTCCTTCACGAGTTCACTTTTTTTTCCCTTTACAGTGATGTCATTTGGACACAACAATAAAACATTATCCTTTTAAAGGGCTGCTACTCCGAAGAGCCAGGTCTTGTTTTTTTTTTTATTATACTTATGTTCTTTTGACTCATCCGTAAGGAAAATATTTACTCAAATAAGCAAAATAATAAATTTGCCCTATCTGTATTGGTTATATATCTGGGTAGTCTTTTTTTCACTACGTTAAACTCTCTAAAGCATCAAAAATTTCAGCGCCCAATGAAAAACAGGACAAGGAAATAAGTGGTAATGTTAAGAAGGCCAAAACACTTTAACTTATCAAAATCGCTTATTAGTAGCCGGAAAGATGAAAAGTTATCGACAAAAGTCCTTCAAAACCGCCACTCCTATTAGTTGTTTTTTACTTTTTTTCTGCTTTTATTTGGCAAAAACAATACAACACCAGCTTATAATGTTATGATCCTACCAACAGAATGAACATTCACATTCCTGCTAATTTCTTTTGACATAAAAAAAAAATCATAGTTTCAACAGCTGCAAATCTCAAGTTGGTCAGAACCGATAAGCAAAACTGACTGTGGTCGACAGTGTATTTTGGGGAAACATGACAAAATGTGATAGATTTATTGTGCTTGAAGAGTTTGGAACATATGCAAGCAAATCAGTCTCAAAATGATGTGAAGAGAATGGACTGAAAATGAGATTGCTACATGCCAGATTGTGTCTTGGTTTGAGAACAATTTACTGAACATGATAAGGGTGGATTGCAATGGTATCGTATATTTGTTATCACCTGCTTTACTTCCTACTTTTTTTAGTTATACACGAATCCGGGCAGCAAGTGATGGTCTGATTTCAGTCGGCCATAACTGGGGCCCGTCACCTTTAAATTTTTCAATTTCCTTGCTCACCTGTATCATGGATGGTTGTAAACTAATTTGTATCTTAAATTCCCCAAGTTTACTTAATACGAGGGTTTGAAATTCATGTAAACAATAAATAAAGACGGTTTTAGGCTGACGGACCCCACTAATGGTCACTAAAAACAAGCGCTAATCGGATTCGTCTATATACAGGCTAGAAATGATCAACCAAATTCCAAGAAAAAGTGAAAATCAATTTGACGCAGACATGAATGAAACATTTTCTCCAGAGAAACTTGTTCAAATTCTGAGCTCACACAAATGAGGTTATTAGTTGGCAGAATATATACCATTAATGAATATATGGGATTACTGGTCTTAGCCTGAGATGTTTGATTTCAGAAATGGATTCAAATCATTCTGTGTAGATTGACCCTTTCAAAAAACATTTACCTTAAAAAATGTTTCTGTGGAGCCACCCTTTCTTGTTCCATACTGTATTTCTGTTTGTTTTGCAAGGTCATCAGCACTCTGGATGGGCGATACCATTCTTTCGACGGTTAGAAAAGCAGCCAAGTTGGCAGTGTAGGAAGATACCAGTATAAGGGAGAAAAACCACCAGAAGCCGCTCAGAACTCTTGTTGAAAAAGCCTTTGGGTTCAGCTCAGATCCTTGCTGCATCAAGCCACCAAAAGCAAACCACATGCAGCTCAAAAGGTTAAATTGGTTATCCACTTCATCGTACTCTGGATTACACGGATGAGAATTATACCACTCGTAGGGGCTAAATCGGGCTAATAGAAAAACCGTCAAACTAACGGCTAGATAGGCCATAACCACATACATCCACACGTCAAATGCCAAAGGATTAAGGAAAGAAAATACACCGGGGTTTTGCGGTTCCGGATACCGGTACAGGATGGTGATACCGAGGTACATGTACGGTTTAGAGAAATCGATCACTTCTTCCCGTACGTACGAAATCGTCAGAGGGGCGACAGCAAGATCTGCTTCCTGTTGAATTTAGGCAAAATATTGAATAATTGAGATATTTTGAAATGCGTCGATAAGCGTATACGACATGTGGAAATTTGTAGTTAATAAGTGACGTGTTGTGATGTTGCAATTTTGACGAATCAATCTCACTGACAGATCAAATCAAACATGCACTATTTCTCGTCTTTGAAACCATGAAACTTTCAAGCGAAATTAAGTTCATTTAAGCTCCAAAATATTAGTTTGAAATCTGAACTAATAATATCAACATCTGTACGTTATCAATACCTAAACATGTGTACACATACCTTATCTGTTCGTGTGTTGTATCAATCAATATTTGCGTGAATTTCGGAGACAGATGCACATTTTAAAATATACCCATTGACTTTATATTTTTATACGGTGCATTTTTGATAGACGTAGCCATGTCCTCCACAATCGAGTAATGACTGGTATCAACACCTGAACATATGTAGTACCAATTGATATTTATATCAATACCTGAACAATATGCAGTATCAATACCAAGTTTATTGCGGGATAACGCAAGGTCACATGACAGGCCGCAATGGATCAATAGAAGATAGTTATAATCAATATAGCTAAGTGTGAGTAAATTAAGTTCAACATACCCCTCGTATAAGTTCCCCTACCATCCCATTCCATTCCCCCGTCTCGGGAATCTCGTTTCCGTAATCTCCGTCAGCGACGAGATTAATTTGGTAGTTGAAACCTACTATATCGGCAATGTGTTGTATTAGTTCTATACAGTAACCTTCATATCGTTCGTTACCTACGAGCGGGACTCCATCTTCCGTGGTTTTCATCATGACGTATGGATTTTCCTGTAAAGAGGAAAACAAAATGATACAAAAGTGTTTTTTCAAGTGGATGTTTTGTCTAGCATGTCGGCCTCTCACTCAGAACTTCCCGGTTCAAGTCCCAATTCGAGTCACATATGGTAGGGACACAAATCCGTTCATAACTAGAAAAATGGACGGGCTGGCGAGTCTTCATGTACAACAATCAGGTCAGAACAAGTCAAAGAAAAACTTGAAAGACGAGGGCTACACTTTATAATTAGAAAAAAAGTTTTAGTCTAGTTGTCTTATTTAACATGAATAACTTTTCACCAGAATGGATCGATGTGTCCCTCAAACCTTGCTTTAGAAATTACTTAAATACTCACTGCTGTGCAACTCCTGTCCAACCCTCTCTCCCAAAAATGAAAATTATAGACTGCATCCGAAAGTTAGACTAAGTGCTCACGTAAAAGAGCTGAACAGTGGAAATGAATCGAATTTCCAAACAATTTAACAAATCTAACAATTTAGATTGGTCACTAATTTTACCCCATAATATTGATTTTCCCTCCAAAATTTGGAGATTTAAAGGTAAAGAGCAGTCCTCCCAAACTTATTTTGAAGAAAAAGCTAAATAACACAATTTTCATCTTATATCTCTTCAACAGTTCAAGGTATCTTTCATTACATTTTATGATTTTACTATTGCATATTCAAGGTAAACCAAGCAGTTATTTCTTGTAAATTTCGCATTTGAAGAGAAAAAACATTGTCACATGATTCCCAACAGCCAATCATGAAACTGGACAGTCTACTACACTAATTTCAATTTGGGATGACTGCTCCTGCCCTTTAAAGATTATCTGTCGTCTGACTAGTCTCTCCAAAAATGCAATGAACACGTTGCCGGATTTTCGATGACGACAAAGCAATCTATCTATTGACTGTGATTCGATTCACTTTTGATAATGTCGCATCAGCGATATCGTATCAAAAACGTTCACATTATCGACGATTCGTTGAATCAATTCCAATCGAAGTTAAGACAAGAGTATATTGTGACGTCATCCGAAATCCATCAAAATTTTGTAGCTTTTTCATGAAATGACAATTCATCTTAAATGCATTTAGCTGGATAATTTGCTGTGATTAGTCCAACTGACGCTTTATCAAAACTAAGTTCTCTTTAACTTTTAACACGAATATATGTCTGTCAGACATATATTCGTTTTAAACATCAGACATTGTCTGATCGGCTTTGTTTGCAAGTCTCATAGTTTCGAAAGTTATGAGTTATTTTGGGGGTCAGCAGCTCATTTTGTGGTTGAATCAATATTTTGGAGGGCGCATGAAGTCTCCGTTTGAACCAGATGTACGGTCACTGGGAGTTTCGAACCATACATTTTCACTTATGAATTGATAAAAATACTACACATCGCATCCCATTATTCTCCAGGGGGTAACATAGGGTAAGAGACGGTTTTTTCGTGAGGCACATTTATGGTTCACCTTTGTATCATAATGAGAGTAGGTGAGTATTTATCAGGGATGTGTCAAGAATGTATTTTCGGGGGAAGGGATTGACATGGATGGGATGCTTTGATAAGTCATTTTGAAATATCATTGTACATTAAACCTTCACACATTTTTAGTCTTTTAATTTTTAAACCGTGAGCTTTGCCCCCCTCTCCGAGTCGACTGAACGACCGAATTTCCCCTACCTTTGAAACCCTTCCCTCCTTCATTTTCTGGAATAAAAATACGTAACGAGTTTACTAAGAGAATGACGGACAAGAATGGAATTATATATAACATCTTGGAAGCAGATCCTCTGAAAAGCGGAGAAAAAAGATAATGTAACTCACCAATACCGTAGTAATTCGTAAAGTACGGTTGGTTAAAGCAGTTTCGTTGCGCGAGATTGGATCAAAATGAACACCACCGCTCTCATTCCAAGTTCCTCTCTGAAAGTGAAAAATGCAGTAAAACGTTGTAATGATGATTCTCTACGCATCATTCATTCTTGTTTTTTCTTATTGTATAGACTATCTAATTTGGGTAGAAGTGTGCTTCTGCCCAACACCGTTCAATTTCAAGACGAAAATCGCTTTTTGTTTCCTCTTTAAATCAAGCCTAACATTTTCGGTGGTTTCCTTAAAATTTTCACCGAAGTGCTTGAACGGACTCTCAAATATTCCAAAATTTCAAATGAGGAGCGGAAACCCTCTTCTTGTAGACCGTTGTTAGATTAGTTTTGTATGGCCCCTTGAACCGTCGATGTTGATAGTTTGATTTAAAGAGGAGACAAATATATTAAAAGCAAGTATACGCAAATGAAACTTTGACTCAACTTAAAAAATATTGTATTTATTAAACGCCAAAACGGTCACCCACATTTAATAAACGACAGAAACATTCACAGTAAACACCGGTCAGGGAACAATTTTTAACCTCTTAACTAAGTAATAAGCTTTTGGGCAAACAGACAACATTGCTCCCAAATTTAAGATCGATTGGCAAAAACACTTCCCTTTTCTGAGAAAAGTGTGACTTGGTGGTCAATTTAAACACGATCAGCCTTAAACAGAGGTACCTAGCTGCCAAGGAGGGGAAATCTCAATTAAAACACGATTAAGCCAAACCTTGAAATTGTGACAAGTAAATACTAGCAGACGAAGATTTTGTTCAACTTATCTCTACGAAAAGTCCACCCTTCTAAGGTGCGCTACGCAGGCTGAAACAATAACAGCGCAACGAACAGATTATGTACAAAAATGCACGATTTGTCTTTTATTGGTTACATTATACAAGTGCCGATATGCGCAATTACAAAAGTTAAAACTTTTTAGCTGTCTTTTCCGGGTATGTAACTCGAGTCTTTCGTGGACTGTGACTTGTTATTGAGGGCATTAAAAGTTGTGTAAACACTCCCGATTGTTTTAACCCCTTTTAAATACGTACCAGTATTATTTAAATACCAATGAAGTGAAGAGAGGGAATATTAATCATTTAATGAATTCCTTTGTAAATTCATGAAGTAACTTACACGCCGAAGGCCGCCCTGATCTATTTTCGAAATTTCGAGTTTTGGAGACGTTCTAAGGCCATCGGTAAAGTTAACTCGTCCTGTCAAACCGTCAAAATCAACCTGAAAAAATATAAAAAGAGAAATTGTAATTGAAAAAAGAAAAGAAGAAAAAAGTATTGCCTAAGAATGGGGAAGGTGGAATTAAATTTTGAATGACACACATATTAGCAAAGTGTGCGTAAGTGTCAGTGTCAGCTAGTTTTCGATCCCGATCCATGAAAAGGGGCGCAACCAGCCCGACTCAGATTAATGGATTAGAAACTGAGCAGCATTAACCCTTTACCGTTGTGCTCCAATCTGGGCATATTTGCTCGCCTCGGGAGTGGGCGGAAAAGCGGACGTAGCACGCCCCGCATCAGCTTCCGTAGGCCATTGACCCCGTGACCTTAAACTATTGTCTCTCTCGTTGTTGTGGCCGAATTTTCGGGTAGCTACTCGCAGTTTCGAGCTCCGCGTGAAACAGTAAAGATGGGTGATAGCCGCGCTCTCCGTATGGGTCCAAAAGGACCCAAACAACTGTAAAGGGTCAAACTTTACACAACTAACCCATTCCCTCCATAAGTCAAGCTCAAAGATTCAATGACGCATGTTCAATTGTCCAAGCTATACTTTTAGTGACTGTAGGCAGCCATTTCTGGGGTCCATCAACATTAAATCGTCTTCATTTAATTTCTAAATGAATTTCAGGACCGTCACATTCAGTGAAATTGAGGGAATCAAGATGCAATTTAGTAAAAAACCCGTTCATGATACAGTTAAGCAAGGAAACTGAAAGAAGTTAAAGGTGATAGACCCCAGCTATGGCCGACTAAAAACAGACTATCACTTGCTGTCCGAATTAGTACATAGAGGACTTGAGTGCGACACGTTAGTTAGTTAGACAGAGTTTTACGACCCAGTTTCCAACCTAGGCTACATATGTTTCACATTCAACTAAGTCAAACAGACCTGGTTTAACTTTGTCACGCATTGAAGGCATCTTTCAAGATCATTACAGTCGCAAACGTGTGCAGTCACCAAACCACCGATGAATCCAAGTGGCACACTAGTGCGCATATAAATTAATCCATTAACAAACACCTATTTAACTCGCATGATACGTAAATAACTTATTCATTGTTGCTACAACTGATTGGAGAATTGGTGGTAACGTGTCATGTTTGATTCGCCAATAGTATCGCGCTTGTGGGTCTCAACCGTGAGGTCTGGGTAGTTAATATTTAAGGAGAGGGGCAAAACCAAATTCTGAACAAATGTTGACAGATTATCTACATTGTGCTAATCTTTGATAAGCGAAAAGTTCTGCAGGAAGTAATCCAGACACCCGATTTAATATTTCACATTTGTTTTTGGCCTAAATGTGCCGAAGAAAACTTATAACCCACAGCGATAAGTTAACAAACAGTGCACGGTACGTATAAATATCCGACTATGCTGCGACTAAATCACTTTTTACAGCAGTAATTGAAAAATCATCCACCGAGTCAAGTTTGACCAAAATTTTATTAATAAAGGTTACCAGGTGTTAAAGCAAACAATTCATGAATGTTTTATATCTGTGCGATAATATGAATAATTTAATTTGTTAAAGATTTAACGTTTTGTTCGACTCGGCACCACCGTACCTCGTACAGAACACGCAAATCGTTAAATTATTCATGTCCATTGCACTCATGGATTTTATTATTTGAATATAAATTCTCCACGTTTTATACTTTTGAAGTAACAACTATCTCGTATCTCTATGGTTACCGTGGAAAGATATGGTGGAGTATAGACAAAACATGGCATCACATTAGAAATGTTTCGACAAAGCCTAGCCAGTTTCACATGTCGATATGTCAGCTCACAGAAAACGTACTGCAATGAGGCCATCAACAATATCAAATTTCTTAGGGATGTATACTTTTTATATGGCAGACTCCATTATCTTCAGTACAGTAGAATGTAGAAAGTTCGTCATTAAAAGTTCCTCGGCATTCCTAGCACACTGTTGCACACGAGGAAATTTTACAATGTCATTGATTTTAATTAAGAGAACTATTTGTGATAAGTGATCCACAAAATGCTCAAAATAAAGGTTTGGGTCGTCGCATTAGGCCAATGTTGCTTAATTGCTATGATGTTCTAATTTCACGGTTGTTTCTTTACATCGCGAGGCAGGTCAATGTCGCAATAATATATACCATCCCATCCCTACATCACGTGCCTATGGCTTTGCAAAAACTTACATCTTTTATAAAGTTGTAAAGATTAACTCCATTCTTAGACAAATTGTCAACGTCTTGGCAGGACAGGGACTCAGGTCTAAGATCACGGCTAACATTGAGAGACGCCGAGGCATACGAAACAGCGTGTATTGCGTCATACGTAAATGCTGCCCATGCCTGGAAAAGATAAAAATAAACAAATGCATGTTAGTCTTCGTAACTTGCTTTCTTAGGCACGGGTGTTTAATGTAATACAATGTCCCGTAGAAACCCATTATCCAGGATGGAAGGGGTGTCGACCTGCCATTAACCACTGTTTGCATACGTGAAAAGAAGTAACTGCCCGATTTATTACATAATAGCGTTGAGGAATTCACTTTTTGATAATGATGTCAAGGTCCTTAAAGTGTACCTCAAGTCAAAAAATTCAAAAATATATATTTAAGGGCATGAAGAATGAATTCTAACAGACCAACTTCCATCTTCATGTGACATTCCTGAGCTGAGATGCAAAATGTTGACATTTATTCACTTAAAATAAATTGGTCGATTGCGCAATAATTTGTGACTTTCTTGTTGAACAACTTCACATAACATGCTTTGTTTCCCTTTAAAATTAAAAATATTGCTATGACCTTGAACACTTTCTGTTTGCTTGCATAACATGTTGCACAAGGAGGGCTTAATTAATTACACCACCTCATAAGAGTAAGAGTGCTGTTACACCTTGGTACAAGGCTGCAGTAACGGTCGGAAAAACAAAGATTGTAATTTGAGTAGTACAAGAAAGACATCACAAATTATCGCGCAATGTACCATTTTAATTTGAGTGAATAAACTTCAACATTTGATATCTCAGCTCAGGAATGTCCTTCGAAGATGGGAGTTGGACTGTTAGAACTGATTTTTCATGGTCTTTATTATGTATTTTTGAATTTTTTGACTTGAGGTACACTTTAAAGCCTAATCTTCTCATTATAAACAGTTCCAATTCTCTTTCCCTATTTTCCCAAGTCCCCCCAACCAGGAAGCTGTTATTACAGCCCCCTGTTCCAACAACTGTTTAAAATCCAGACACAATCTGAGGTTATTGCTTCAGGATTAGGGTACATGCTGCGTGATATGCAGTGAGCTACAGTGATCTGCTTTTTTTAAACTTAATGTCAATCAAAAAGCTGAGCCAATTGAGTAGACTACTACAAAAGTTGTAGTATGTAGTTGATTGCCTTTAAAATTGAAATGCATTTTACATCTGAAGAAGAAGTCTTTGTCCTGAAATTTTTCAGTTCTTAGCTAATATTCAATAAATCATTGTTTTTTCTCGTAAAACCACATTTTTTGCAGAGACTTGACAGTTCTGGTGAACGTTCTCCCCAGATATCCCACCCAGAATTGAATTCTAAACTAGTAATGCTATCCAAATCCCACTGTGCCCCGTTCCTAGTCAGTAACCAGTCCAGAAATTTGTCAGTACATCAAATCATATCATTTTTTAAAGTACATTTCAATAAAAGCAAAATCTGGATAAACTTGTTATTCAGTATTAACGGTAATTTTTCCTCGGTAAGGATTTATCTTCAGAAATCCTCAACGAAATGTCGTTTTTTGTAGGATCTTTTGTACATGGTCGACTGCGATAAGCTCCGAGTTCGGCTTTAGTCCACTCTGGGCTAAATCAGAGTTTGGACCGATTCCAGGACATGTCCGGAATTGCGCCCGGAATGGGAGTCCCTGAGATGAAAATGAAATTGGCATGGGATCAGCTCAGTCAGAAAAGGTTGAGATTGGAGTATCACAGCCAGGCTCTCACCCCATCCTACTATCCGGTTATTCCCCTTTACCAAGCTGTTGAGTACCTCGGTATAGATGTCCAGAAGAGCACATATGTTTTGTGACCAAGTGACAGACCATAAAAGACATCAAAATAATAACAAAAGCCGTTACCGATAATCCCGCGAGTTGATATTCTGTTCCATTCCCCAGCAATGACGTTGTGGAATTTTCTCTCCAAATGTCCATAATCTCTGCTGTGTTTGCATTTGATCTATCAATAAGGTGAAAGGCAGCTACTTCGGCGCCTCCTTCCGAGTATCTTCCTAGATCCATTGAAAAAAGATCCTTACAAAAAAAGGAGAAAAAAGAAAACATGGTAAATATTGCTGCATCAATGAGTATTATGCATGAACTGAACAAATGACGTCATTAGATCATACAAACTTAAGTGCGGCCTCTGTTGAGGTTTCCATTGCATCATCATGGGAAGTGACATATCACTTCCCTTTTTGGATTCATTTCTTGTCCCTGACGTCGAATGCTGTAAACGCAAGAAGTCTTAGATCTTAATAACCAGAAAGCCAAAAGACTTAGTGATTCCTTGCCATCAAATACCTTACCTGCTCTCAAATTGACAGTGCTTGATAAATTTTTCTTTACATTTTAGGCACAGAATTTTCGCAATTTCACCCCTGGTGACCTCAAATGACCTTTAACCTCTGCCAAAAACAATAGGCTTCTTTCTCTCAACATGACAAATCTATATACCAAATATGAAAAGTATCTATTACTCTTATCTGGAGATATTGTGTTTACAAGCCATTTTCGAAGTTTTGGCAATTTTACCACTGGTGACCTCAAATGACCTTTGACCTCAGCCAAAAACAATACACTTCTTCCTCTCAACATGACAAACCTATACACCAAGCATGAGAAGTGTCAGTCACTCCTATCTGAAGAAATCATGTTTAAAAGCCATTTTTGGGATTTTCCCAATTTTACCCCTGGTGACCTCAAATGAACTTTGAATTCTACCAAAAGCAATAGGCTTCTTTCTCTCGACATGACAAATCTATATACCAAATATGAAGAGTATCTGTCACTCCTTTTTGAAGATATCGTGTTTACAAGCCATTTTCAGTGTTTTCGCAATTTTACCGCTGATGACCTCAAATGACCTTTGACCTCTACCAAAAACAATAGGGTTCTTCCTCTCAACATGACAAATCTATATACCAAGTATGAAAGTTGTTGGGCAATCCTATCTGAAGATATCGTGTTTACAAGCCATTTTCGGCGTTTTCGCAATTTTACTGCTGGTGACCTCAAATGACCATTGACCTCTACCAAAAACAATAGGGTTCTTCTTCTCAACATGACAAATCTATATACCAAATATGAAAAGTGTCGGTCACTCCTATCTGAAAATATCGTGTTTACAAGCTATTTTTGAAATTGTCGCAATTTTACAGCTGGTGACCTCAAATGACCTTTGACCTCTACCAAAAACAATAGGGTTCTTCCTCTTAACATGACAAATCTATATACCAAATATGAAAAGTGTCGGACATTCCTATCTTAAGATATCGTGTTTACAAGCAAGTGTCACAAACACACACACACACACTCACCTATACACACACACACACACACACACGACATCACCATCGCATAGATTCCTTGCCTGCCTACGGCAAGGAATCAAAAATGACGTCATATATAATTTTAACTGATTTTTGGAAATTATTGATCGACGTCATAAGCATCTTGAGGTCATGCTGCATAAATGGACACGATGCAAATTTGGTTTCTATAATATGAATTAGGATGTCCTACGAGCATGCACACTTCGATAATGTTGACATCGTGACGTCGTTTGCGCAGGCCTAAGTCTATCCATAATGATGTGTCGATCGACTAATTAACTCAGGTTTGGTAAATGTTTTGGGGATTCATTGGGAAAAGAGCTGAAATGTTAATGTAGTTCTCCAGGCTGACATGTCTGATAAACGGGTCGCATGAAATGAATGGATTTCTGTGAAGATAAATGCTATAGGAGGTAAAATGCAGTAATAAATAATAATGAATACCATATGTTATAACGATGCATAGGTAAATGAAAAAAAAAAAAAACATGCGACGCAGGGCATTTATCACACAAGACGTGCAGAAAGACTCAGCGAATTTATATTTTGTGAGATTGTGTGTAGGCTATTCCAGGCTGTGTATTTGTGAGAACACGTCATTTCGGCGTATGGCATTTCAATTGTTACAATTATAATTTTTACTATCATGACTTATCGACAGTTTGCGTAAACCGACTTTGAGAAAGTATCCATTCAAAATTCAATTATTCTGCAAAAACAATGTACAAATATGTTTTATAAAGGACACACTTTCAAGACAAAATACTACGTCAACCCACTGCTGTTTCTTTATTATTACGGTAGACATAATGCGCCATTTTAGTATTTAATGTTTCGATTTACAATACATAAAATTCATATAATTTAAGTTTGTTTATGCTATAAATTCATAAAATACGGAGTGAATGATTCTTTACATTCATTCCTTCTTCAATTCGTTCATTAGGACCTTATTTTTTGAAAGTCATGCAATTCCTAAAATTTTGATTTTTCCATACCTTTCCGTTTATGAAGATTTTGTTCCATCGCAAAATGAAACGCGAAAATGTTTAATAGGTCATCCCTTATCCTTACTAATCAAAGAAAGTATTCTTATGTGCTAAATCTGCTCTAAAATTAATTAAGATACAGTCAGATTGCACCGCAACATAAACTAGGCATCTAATCTACCAGATTCTATGTCTCTGAGATATAAACACTTTCCATTTTCTATTTTTCTGGCTACTGTGTACATTTCAGCTTTTAATTCAGTTATAATTATCAAGATATAATATTACTTCTTTCATGGACAGCTACGTATAACTCAATTTTGGAATTAAATTCCGCATCCTTTTCGCAAGTGTTCAGAGATCCTTATGTATTCTCAAGATATCTATTGTATTCATTTCTTCGTGATGTTCAGTTGCGTCTAACTTAATTGTGAAATCGAAATCTTCTTGTTAGGCGCGGTGTAGGTGACAGTTTAAAGTTTGTATAGTAAAGCGTGAAGTAATTTTCACACCATTTTGATTGTATATGGTATCATCGTACGAAACTGTGAAGACTTCATATGTGAATGAAAAAATATATTGAATTGGACGCTTTTATTTTGAGGTTCGAATAGCAGTGTGTATATACCCTCATTTATGGCATTGACAGAGGAAGAAATGTAAGGAGAATAATTTATCCAAGAACATGTCATCTTCAGTTGAAATCCTCTTCGGTAAAATGAGCCGTTTCAGGCCCCCTGCGGAAGAAACTAAATCCTTCCCTCTCAATGAGGTTCCAGGTAAGGCCGACTTCGTCTATTCCAAATCGTGAAAAGACCTTTCAATCTCATAGGGTAACTAAGTCGCCTTTCCGATCCGTACGAAACTGAAGTAGAACTTTTCAGACTGTTAATGAGGAAACGGAAAAAAGTATCCACCGCTTCAGCGAAGCGAATTATCTTTTCAAGGAAGGGAGGCCGTCAAAAAGCGACTAATGGAGGTACTCCAAACAGAATTACCGATAAACGAATGGGGGAATATACCGTTATATGCTTGGCCAGATAGATCATTGATTTTAAAATTCGTCCTACTGACAAAAATCTTCTTTTAACATAAATCACATTGTAACACCCATGCTCTACGGTGAACGGTAATACATTAAAAACACCCAAAATATAATTGATAGCCTCGAGGAACATTTAATCACGGTTTTTAAAGGGTTTTATTCCATAATATATGATGGACGCTGCGAACTTGATAGTACTTATTGACTCCGTTAAATTTAGTGAGATACCGTGATTATTTACCGGTATACGCTGCAAATGGGACATTTATTTCATATTACTATGGAAGCACAAATATTTTCAAACTATTCATACTTGGAACCGTAATAATCCTCAACTTTTATTGGTTCATTAAGGTCAGATGACCATAAGTTATCCCTAGATTAACTCGAGGAAGTGGATTAAGCACTTAGTCTACTTCATTGTACTAAGGTTGCGCTGTTTTAATTTGACTATTCACAGATTTGCAAGCAGCATTTTCTCTGTTTTAGTCTTTTTTAATCAAACCCATTTTGTATGTGAATGAACAAGTTAAAGTAAACCTAAACCTGTGCGTTAAAGAATGCACTCTCGGTAATTGATCTTATCGCTGGATGCACTAGGGTGCGCCCCGTGTATCGCTTGCATCGTGAGCCGGATCGAGTGCATCATCCTGCGCTAATGCACTGAGGGTTTCGTTGATTAAGCTTTAAATGTTACACGTACAGTTAATACTTACCAGAGATGTAAAGATGTAGTGATATTGGCTGGCAAGCATTTGTAACTCTAGCATCTAAAAAAGAGGAAAGTTATTTCAGTATTAAAATGTAATTTTTTCCATACTGCGGTCTGTCCCTGAAGAATCTACAAAAGAGTAAACACAATGGATCTCATATTTGTTTTTTTTCCCCTGAGGATTCAGAGATCAAAGATGCCCGACAAATAATCTGATAGACGAGTCCAAAATGTCAAGTAATGGTCAGGTTTAGTTGACCAGTAACTGGATGCCATCAGTCTTATAATCTTCCCCATTCTTATGTTTACCTGTAGGCTCCTATGGATGGAAGTACACTGTGCCCCCACCTCACAGGGATAATCTGGTGAAAATTTTCAAAAAATCAAAACGCTAAATACCATCTCAGTAGCATGTTACGTTCAGAAATTTTTACTTTTCAAAGAAAATATTTATGCCACAGTTACGCATTGCATTATGGGAAATCTATTATGCCATACCGGTGTATTAATTGCCCATCTATTGAATTTTATATAATGGTCACATATTCAAATGAAATATGCAGACACATTTCTCACAAAACTTTTAGCTCAACCTCAAACAAACATTATTCAATTCAATGTTTCCATCATGTGAAATTTAGTTACTTCAATTTTAAAGAACAACAAAAGATTGTGGAAGTAATCTGCCCGTTTTACTTAACATTTTGTAACCTTGAAGCAACTGGGAATCTGTTTTTAACGAAGATATCACATCTTTAAACAGTTAAACAAGACTACGCTGAGCTATAAACAAGGTGTAGGGTTTTAAGAGCGTGTGACAAAAAAAATCTTCTCCTTTATTTGGAATCCTATACAACTGATACCGGTGCGTTCCTTCAATTAACTTTATAATTTATATGTAGAGAATGGAATTAAGATAATTTGGATAAATGTAGTAAACTTCTTCTCTAAATAAAGACTCTTTTCAGAATCATAAGGCAATATTTTTCTCCCTAAATTGTAAAAGTTACGAGGAGTTATTGCTTCGTTTACCTTGAACAACCATCGATACATCTTGGAAGATAGTAAAGAACCCTTGAAGGGAACTTATAGGAAATACATGACATTTGCTTATTTTTTCAAAGTAAGTTAGGGGTGACTGCTTATTTTCATTTAAGTCCAATGACCTCCATTAATGACTGATTTTATGCGGCTGCTTAAATTCCTCCACTGTGGGGTAGCCAGGATTTCATTTAAAGTGATGATTGATAACTGTCGTGGGGCGGGGTCAAAGGAGAGGCGGTGCAACCTCCTCTTTGGAAAACTTTGGCTTACAAAGGATATCGGTTTGACAAAATGGTGCTAAATGTGATCTCAGAGGTGCTACCACTGCCCACTCTCTCTCTCTTTTCTTCTTCCTCTATTTTTTTGTTTCTCATTTTTGCCCTTCCTATTTTTTAGTATTTTTTTGAGGGGGGGGGGGGGGACGATGCCCTTAAATAAGTCCTGATTAGGTTGTTGCGTCAATAGAAAATGACGTACAATTTTCTCATTACATCTATGCAGTTTGAGTACCACAATACATACTCACTAGATGAGATGTATTGTTTATCCCTCTGATAGAGTGTATGATTGAAGCTTTTATATTTGTGCTTAAAGTAGGGTACTAAATCAGGTCAGATCAGATCGATGGGCGTTTTTGCATAAATTCGTATTCAGATGCAAGACTTAAAGAGAGAGGAAATGTCCCTGTGGACTAGAGTGATGCAGGCTCCCTAGGGATGAAGAGGCTTACAATTGCATGATAGAAATAGTGATACAGCGGCCGATGGTAGGCCCTTAGTAGTAAACATTAATGGACTAAATTTGGTTTGTTTAAAGGTAATTTCTGTAGTTGAGCAACCCGTCCTAAAATGGAAAAGCGATGAATAAGTAAAAATACAAGTTGCAAACAAAATACTAAAACAAACCGCATTGTCTAAATTTTATAAACTGCTCAAAAAGTCATTAATTTCAGGAGCGTGCTCAACAAGGTTGGTTGGATAGGGGCTGGGGGCCATGGACCTTCACCATTCGGAAGCCAAGTAAGACTTTCCGTTCTGACAGAAATGCAAATTAAAATATGATTTAAAATTCTTCAAATTGCACCATTTTGTATCCCATCCTCTTCAAAAGCACCGGCTTTTTTTAACTGGGTGGGGGTGGGGCGGGCGGGGACATACCACTTCTAAAAACCCTTCTCAATAACAAGTTGAAACCAAAACTTCTCTACATCTTAGCCCTCTTCAAAAAGCAAACATTTTTTAGGACAATGGGGACGCTCCCTCATGACAGTCGGTGGATTTCACGGTCTGCTCACTCCACCTCAAATTTCCTGCGCATCTCATTGATTAACTTAACTTAAAATGAGTTGAAGCCAGAGAAGGGTTACTTCATTGAGGTGCAAAACGTGTAAAAACGAAGGTAACGAGCAGGTCAATACCCCGTTTAAACTACTTAAATACCTTTGGATAAAGAAACTTAGCAAGAAATCATTTCTCTAGTTTTTTTCTTGTCAGGTATAATGGATCACTTTTAGTGAGCTTTCACCAACCCAATAGTCTTGGGGCACTTGGGTCACTTTTATTGCACTATCATAAACCTGTAAGTCTTGGTACGCGTCCCTTGTGGTTGCACATTAAATGTCAGTATAAAAAAAAGCGAACACGAAAATCTATCCCACAATGCTTTGAATTTCTTTGGAAAATGATCCTATTGATCTGTGAAATTTTAAGCTATTACGAGGTCTTTAGTATTTTTCTAGAGAGATAAATGGGGGCTAAAAGAATTGTATCGTAATTTGAAAAACAGTGATAAGCTCGTAGGCTGTGTTGAAAATTGATAACTAATAGAAGTTAGAAATTGAAATTCTAAAGTTGAAGTCTATTTCAAAGTCTTACATTGATATCTATATGATTCAGCTAAGTGGTGACAGTATGGAAGTTTTTACGTTTAAGGTGAAATCAAGTTATTTTATCTTTTGCAAAATTTTGTGTGATTTGATGAACCCCTCTGTGTGAAACTTTACACCCTTGCTTAAATGGTGTCTTACTTTTAGGCAATTACACACAGCCTTTCAGTGGGTTTAAAGCGTACACTTTAATTCTAAAATTTTAAAAATATATATTTTAGAGCTGGCAAAATAAACTTATTCATAACCTTCAAATTGTCATAGTTTGTTCCACTGTTGAGATATTAAATATTCAAATTTATTTACTTAAAACGAAATAGGCCATTACGCAACTATTTGTGACTTATTTATTGCACAATCACAATGAGTTGCTTCGTTTTCCTTTGAGATCGAAAATATGTTTATTTGACGTTGAACGCGTTTTGATTTTCTTGCATTGCATTTTGTACAAAGAACTTTTGTTTAGTCGTCCCATAGTAGTAACAATACTATCAGATATTGGCGCAAGGCGCAGTTGCTATCACAAGAAAAACAAACAAACAAACAAACAAACAAAAACAAGCAAGCAAACAAAAAACAAAGAAATGCAAAAACTGTTGCTCTATTAGTATGACAATGACATCACGAGTTAATGCCAAATCTACCTTTATAATTGAGGAAATAAACTTGAATATTTTATATCCCGGCTCAGGAATACCCTATCGAGATGGGAGTTAGACTGCTTGAATTCATGTTTCATGTTCTGTAATATATATTTTTGAGATTCCAGACTTGGGGTACACTTTAACTAGAGGTTGATAAAATTGTAAACAGAGGTTGATAAAAAATTACCTTCTTATTTCTGATAATACTTACGTTTTCTAACATATGAGGAAGTGAATCTCTATTACAGTCAACGATGACGAAATTAAAACCTAAGAATTTGACACTTTTTAATGTTTGTCTCCATTTATGAGGTTTCATTTTTATCAAGCTGACACTGAATGACTGGGCATCGTTGACTGTCGCAGAATGATGTAACAAATCTTGTAACCGGACCAGTGCTGTGTGAGAAAAGAAAACAACAATACGTGGAGAACAACAATGCGTGGACATTCTTACATGGCACTACACTACTCAATCAACTTGTCATAAAATCGTAAGTTTCGGGTTTTTGACTGGAGTAGAGTGCTACACGTTACGTTACAATTGGAAAGGCACGCCCACTGCCTGGCAAAATTTTACAGCGTTTTAATGCAACAGTCACGAGTGGGTCGTCAGCTGCTTCTCAGCTCGCTAAAATGCATACTAGACTAGATTTTACCATCGGAAGGGGCGGGGCTTGTGATGTATATAAAAACACTCTTTATTAAATCCTAGAGAGACTTTGATGAAATAAGGATGAGTGGGGTAGGCAGGGTTGGAAGGGAAGATTTTCCCAAAGGTAACGTTGTCCCAAAGGTAACGTTGTCATAATTGTTACAGTACTTTTGTTTACATGAATTCAAGTAAATACAAGTTCGTTCCCCTTTTATCCGTTCCTGCCGACAAAGGTGGCGTGAAATGTATTTCCATTTTGTGTGAGCCACAATTGAATATCGTCGTTTTAGTCATGTTTTGACCATTGCATAAATTATCAACAAAATAACGTAATGAAAAAATGAAGGTTTAGAGATAAATGAGATTTCATAACATGTTATCAACGATTTTATAACAACAAATGACGTATGACATTGGAAATGGAAAAGTATCGAAGGATATGTGATACTATTATCCCCCAAGCTGTCAATGGGATACCATTAAAATATAGACGGCTCCCTATGGGTTGGGGGTTCAAGAATGTTCCCATGATTCCCCCTGTTGTCGAAGAGGAGACTAAAGGGGAAGACTTGGCCCTTTTTGGACAGTTGCTGAAACCGTTTGTGTAATTAACCTTTTCATCTAGCTTGCACTTATGACACCTTCGTGTTGGTCTGCCGTTAAACCCACTGAATATAGCCAACTAACTCAAGGTGTGAGACGGTTTCCAGCATTGATTTAGTTTGACATTTTAGCTTAATGATAGAATAGCATATGTTGCAGTAGGCTGTTAAATGTAAAGTCGACTGTATTCTGCATAAAATCAGAATGCTATCTATGGCCGCTTTAGTCATCTGGTATATGTATTGAACATCCCATGTATATATATATATATATATATATATATATATATATATATATATATATATATATATATATATATATATATATATATATATATATATATATACATATATATATATATGGGACAATCAGTTACGTGTTACCAATATCATTTGCATGTTTGCATTTCCCCCTTTTGAGATTTTAAGACACGGAATCTTGAAGGGAGTGAAAATATGGAAAATAGAATTTATTTTGAAATGAATAGACAAAACATCAATACGAAAAATAATAAGAAACTTCGCGAGGTAGTTTGACTGGGACATTTTCACATCCGCCAAATCGCTGGGATACATGAAACACTTATAGTCGAATCTACAACACGTTTTCCCTAAACTCGAGTTTTTGCTATATTCGTCGAAGTCGTGCTTTTATAAAGGGGATTCCTACCACTGGTTAATTAGCTTTGTGCCCGGGCAGTGTACCTCATGTAAGCTGCCTCTTTGATGTAAATTCTGCATTTTGCATTTAAAGCTGTCTTTAAATGGCATCGAGAACCTATTTTCTGGTCACACTCCCATAAGGCTAAGAGTACTATGCCTATACTGCTTCCACTATGTCCTGAGTTGATTGTGTATCCTCTCTGTATCCCAGGATTCCACGAAGCAACAAATTACCAAATTCACTCATTGGAGGTACAGCATTTCCGACAGAGAGAAAGACCTCTGGATAAAATGACATCAGACCAAGACCTCTGTCAGAATGCAGTCTTTTATATACACTTTTGATAGAAAGTTTTCAGAACGGTTTAGCACGAACATCCTAGAGAACCTCTTTGGAAAAGGCAAATTCACTGAGTTTCTCACGTTTAAATTGATATCACCTGATTAATGTCTTTATGATTTGTTTATTTATACAAATAAATACTCCCCAACTTCTATTTTGCCCATTAAGGTCAGGTGACCCTGTGTTATCGCGAGATATTTTCATGGCAACGGATAAACACACTCATCCAAAACTCTATTTTAATCGGGAGTGTGATGTCGTAGTGTGGTTATCACAAAAAGGAATTTTTCCAAAACAATATCAAGACATCTCTCTCCCAACTTCCCATTTAAACATGAAGAATTCTTGAGCTGAAAGGTCAAAAACAGGCCTGCTTATTCAAAGAAAATATACCAAACTTATTAAACTATTGATGATGAGCAAAATAATGTAAGTGTGGCGGCTTATTAATTTTAACGAGAAACGGTTTACCGTACTTAAAGATATAAAGTTGAGAAAGGTACATTAAGTGTCTGAATTTCCCCTACCTTATCAACGGTCAACCTCGCAGGCTACTTACACCCGACAACCACAAACCTGTTATATTTTCATTTAGATGGAATTCCCCATTGACTGATTAATTATAAAAGCATATACCAATTGTCAAATAGGGTGACAAACTCCCGCCACTCCGTAACAAGAGGAAATTCTTCATGAAGTTTGCGGTTAACTTGCAAGTATGGGATATTTTTAATCAAATCAAATACCCGCTGCAATATAAAGTACATTTCGGCGCATCTTTAAATGTAGTTTATATGAGAAACACAGTCGTCAAAGACCCAGAAAGCGTGTAGTTTGCAGATTCCCTACTGAAGTAGCATGGTGCATTTATTTCCTTTCGCTCGTCCCATGGGAAATCAAAGGTCCGTAATCACAGATTCATTATTGCGTTCGAAGGATCTGCCCTTTGTCAAGTTGCCTTTATATGAGAACTATTTATGGGAATAAATATTTCAATAAACTATTCTGAAATTGAAAGGTTCGTAACTGATACTTGCCACTCTGTCAAATATAAATGACGCAGTTGCCCCAAGTGTTAGGTTCTGTCTCCACTGGGACAAAATTTATCTCCCCTAAATTGTCGTGGTCTTCATATCAACATTAATTTTTTCATTACAGGAATCGAGTGACCATTCCAATCTCACGATTACAGTAACCCCTGCCCTGGAGACCTTGTAACCGTAGCCATATTAGTAGAGATTGGTCTATGAAGTGCGATCATTGACGTCACGAGTCCCGCCCCTTTCACAGGCAAAACTACTCATTTAGTGTAGGCTAGCTGAGGCCCAGCTGACGACCCCCGCGTGCAGGTAACTGTTGAAGTAAAGCAATGTTAATTTTTACCCGGTAATAGACGTGGCTTACAAATTGTGACGTTACCTGAAAGCTTTCTATAATATCTATTTCAGATTGCGATTTAAGCCTTCATGATTATCTGAGCACAATTGTATATCTATGTAAATAAACTATCTTAGATGTTAAAGCCCCCAAATCAGTGATTTATCGCTGCCCCTTGGAAACGTGGATGAAGTTTATGTAGTATTTATCGCCAATGACCGCCGAAAGATTTAAGGGGCACAAAGAAATTGAAACTCGCTCTCATGTTCACACGTCGCTAGATGTGACATTAAGTTATTCTGATAGAGACTACTCATAGTTTTTATTCAAATTACGGACAGAGCTCAAATATGCTTTGCTATAATCATTGTGATATTTTTTTTATTTTGGTACAAACTCATCTGTAACAATACGGAGTAAGTCCCAACCCATATTACCTAGCCACATTTGTCTAACACTTGTCCATGTCCTTACGCAGTCCTTGTATATTGCTTTAGGCGATACCCTCTGAGCATAAAAGGCTCTGACGCGTAAGCAGAGCACTCTCAACACGTACTTTGTTATATGGGCTACTCTTCCTTTTTGGTAGTTCGATGTCAATCATACGGCTGTACAATTCAAGTGATAATGTTCGTACTATAGGTAAAATGATGGTTTGATGAGGTGACGAGCCACTATCTTTAACACGAATGTTAACTGAGTCTAGTGATTTTCAGGAAAAGGGAGACAGGCTCGTAAATCAAATTTCGCTACGATATCAAATGTATAACTATCACAGCTGCAATTACTTGCGAAGAGCGAGGTTAGTTCTTGAAATCATATGATACGTCTAAAAAAATCGAAATTGCCAGTCAACTTTTATATATATAGAAAAGTACCTTGACTTAAATGCCTTCGAACAAAACTGAGAACTGACGTCCTTAATTCAATTATAGCTTCTTAACAGTGTAATCTGGTAATGGCGCCACCCATCCTAGTTAGTACACAGCCAGTAACATTTTTAAAAAGTACACAAAGTCAAAGATTGGTTAGATGAATGACGTTTTACGACCCAGTTTCCAACCAATTGGTTCAAGTCGAGTCGGAAGCCGAAGGATATTTTGAATGATGAATATGTTAATGTTCTTAAAAATATGAACCGATGGAAAGAAGCGTTTAAAGCCCCCCCCCGCACGCCTGCCATAACGGAAAACCTTTTGTCTGCCCAAGTACCATGTTTAAAAATTGGTAGCCTATGTTGAACAGTTACATATTGTAATAGCCTATCACACCTTTCAATAATGGATTTAATTCATCAGTTATTTTATACGCCCAACCATGATCCTGGAATCCGAGTTTTGAATGATAACTCAGTAAAGTAACGAGAAGTATGCCGTAAAGAAATCAATCCCAAGGAATCATAAAAAAAAAATTAACATATTTATAAAGGTCTGACATGTACAGTGGCGAAACAAGGGTTTTTGAGCAGGGGCACTCGGATCGTGATTATCTTTTTCTTTACATTTTGGCCTAAAAAATACATCACAATAAAATACTGTAAATTGTAAATTTCTCAAGGGGGAATTTGGCCACATTCTTGCCGTAGCAACGTCTTTGGATATTTACTCATGTTACTCGTCCTATAATGCAGTACCAGAGCTCTAATAACTTCCAAGTGTGACTCTTTGTAGATGGTGTTTACAGAGTTGACGGACCCGTATTTCCAACCCTTCCATCACCAGGCTGTAATCCAATATTTATGCATCGGAAGTAAAGTATATTAAAATGCAAAACCTAAAAAATTACATAAAATATAAAATTGTCAAGACAACGGTTTTCGTGATTTTAGGGGTGGGTGGAGGGTGGAGTAACGTGGCACCAAAGTTTCTTTCTTTCTTATTACGTAACATCAGATATAACGCAAACTCATTCTAGGTTCTATTTCTTCATCATTAATAAGGTTGAAATGTATTTACCATCATCTTCTTCATAAACTAACACCATTTTTCTCCATTTGTATTTAACGATTAAATCCAACACTGCCCTTCCGATAAAATTCCCTTGAGGAAAGAAGTTGACTGTCAGATCTCCCGGATCTGTGGGTGGATTGGAGACCCAGTCAGCATTGATGAATGGTACATGTATAAGGTTAGCAACCGAACGGATGGCATAGGCGTCAAGCCCCGATGAAGGCCCAAACAGGACATTTACTCCCGTCTCTAGTTGCTTACAAGCTGAAAATGGAAGATAAAAGAGATGTAGAGGAACTCATGTTGATTGTAAATGTTACGTTTTATTTCTTACAATTGCAATTAATGACAAAATATTGTCTGTTCCTTTCTTTGATGTAAATGTTACGGTTCAATAGAGGAGGATATTTCTGCCTCTCATCTGTACGGTTTGTCATCAGTCCAATGTTTACAGTCCTGGCCAGCTGTCCGGCCAAGTCTCATGTTCTCGTTAAACATATAAAACTTTAAAATGTTAAACCGTCACTTTCCTTCTTTATCTGTTTATCAACTTCTCTTGATGTAGTGACTGCAGGATGAAGCTGGCTGCACTGAATGCACTGACTAAAAATTGTGGAGGGTCCTTACAGCTTTCCGTTGTATTAATCAGCGTAATTGACACTGTGGCTTACATTCAAAGGGGACAAATTAAATTGGAAAGTTGTGATAATCATGATGTAGATAAAGAATCCTAACTTGAACCCCCCGAGTTCCCGCACAACTTTCGTTTCATAATGAGATAAAGTATGTTTCCCACACCTTCCATATAGTTCTTTTTTTAGCCTTGTACGACATACACACTGACAGCTAGGACTTAAGAGCTTTACCGTAATAGTTTTTGAAGAAAGTTTTGAAAGAAAATCGAGTTTGGTACATTGGAAATGTTAAATTATGTAATAACTGTATGAGACATCGAAGAACCCGCAGAGGAAGATTTTTAAACAGCTAGGGAGTCTAAACTCAGCATCGATTTGTTCAAGCAAAATTGATTTTTCGTAAAAATATTGAAAAGCGTCCCTTCTCATCTTTAAGCCGCAGATTGGATTAGAGTGAATGAAAACAAAAGAACAATAAGGACGAATAAAAGACAAGATTTACAAATGATTCGTCATCACAGCTAGTGGTCCACCTGGCAAAGAAGACACACAGATGTATCTGTGCCTTCACAAACAGTACGATGCTAATAAGCACTTTGAATACAGGCCTTGTGACGAAATTTGGGAACAAACGTTAAATAAAATGTTTCATTTATTTGACAAAGTTTATTTTAAAACCAATCTGTATGTTTTGACACAGAACTTTGATTCATTACTTCAAACAGACAGTACAGTATCTTTTTTTAAAAGGGGTAATTGTCTTGCCCCAAACAGTTCCAGTTGTCCTAACCTACATGTATAAGCCTTTTCTACAACTGTCTAAAACTCATCGTCATCATCTAGACAAAATCTCAGTTTATTGCTTCAGGCAGACAGGATTAGTATACAAGAACCAAATGTGTAATCAAAGCACTTTTAGTATACTAGACCTACAGTACATGCTGTGTAATATGAGCTACCATTCTCTTCATTCTTTGGTCTTGCTGTCAGTCAAAAAGCTGTGTCAATCGAGAATTTATGTGGACTACAGAAATTGTGGGCTGGGGTGATGGTATAATGCCTTTAAAAATAAAAGCCTTACGAAAAGATTTGGCCGTTATTCGTTGCTCAAGAACAATTTCTTCAACCAAACTTTCAATGGGTCAAATGAGGCAAATTCCAAAATACATTTGCATAATGCAATGAGGGGATCAGTGCATGGCGTAGCCACGGGGAGGGTTTGGGTTAGAATACCCCATGACCCAACCCTGCAATGCAAAAAACACCTTGAAAAGCGTTTTTTTTTCTCGCTATCCTTAGAATTTTCCCGCTAATCGTGCCCGCCCCTCAAGACACCACCCCCCCCCCCCATGACACAATCCTGGCTACGCGCCTGGAGGAGATGAAACAATTTCTGGAGTTTACCGTTGAGAATTGACGAAGATGGTAATGAATAGAGCTGTTTACTTTGTTCAACATTTGTTGATGCATGTCGAAAGCAACATATGCCCCCTTTAATAGTTTAAGTAGTGTAAATGTGTATCAACTTGTAACGAGAAAGTAAATAGCTTTGCTGGTCCAATTTTTTACGTCCATAAAGTAAAACGTTTGGACGTTCGTATAAACAGTTTCATTTTATTGTTAGCTTAGATAAAAGGAGTAGACTGAACGCATTAAACAAATAGATTTTTGTCAATATATGTACAGATTTTGTGAAAGTCGCACAGAGAAATTGCTCAATTGCAATTCACATTTCAGTAAACAACGTCTTAAATAAGCAGCATTAATACATGTGTGTTACTGTGTTGGCTTGAGTAGGCTTAAGCTATTTATTAACAATATACTAACGCACAAGAAACCTTAGTTGCCCATCGCTGTAATTATTCTTTTATGAGCTATCGAAGAGAGGTATTGGTATGTCTAGCCTTCATTTAGTATGTGTATTATAATGCTGCACTAGATTTAGCACCGTCTGTCTTAAAAATTAAGTTAAACAAGGTTATACCCTTGTTAGTAGCGTGTTTCAACCCTTTTCGCCCAGAATTGAGGGTTGCAAAATTGTACTCGGTGCATATTTTATCTTTTACGATCCCTCCATACGCTTATAACGCGTAACATTTATTTACACATAACTTTAAAATTGAAAATTCAAGGCACTCTGCGTATAAAGTAGAATGAACCTAAAAAGCAAATCTAAAAGTAATTCTTACAAAGTTTCGACCGAGGTATAAGTTTATTTTAAAATCGAGCTTGTTAGACCATAGGTTGACATGGGGGTTAGACCGGCTTAAAATGGATTTAAAAGCAGCGAAAAAACTTTCAAATGTAAAAGAGGGACCAAATCTGCACAGTTTGTTGAAATTTCCATTGCAATCTGACATTCATCTCAGTCTCAAGACATCAGCAAAGAAATTACTAGATTTGTGTTTAAAGTTGTATGAGGGCATCAGAGATTATATCACTTCCTCACATTGACAAAGAAAGTCGTTATCCCTTTGTATTTTCAGACTTTTGTGTTGACTTTGAAGTTAATAGGAAAAGGACCCCCACCCATGAGGAATGAAAAGTTTGTTAAGTTCTCATGTCACTTATGCAACTACATTTTGATAATATGGGATTGTTGAGGAGAAAGCAGTAGGCTGTTAGTTTTAAAGAAAAACACTGGACTGTCCCTTTATATGAGGATATGATGTTATGTAAGCTTTCCTCAAGTTCACTGTTTGTAAATTTTATCAAAATGCTGAGAATAAGTACCCCTCTAACATATGAAAACTTGATATGACCTTAAACCCTTCTTTTAAGTTCCTTCAAAGCCCTGTTACGTGTAAAGCAGCCGTGTTCTAACACCAACCTGCCTATCCAGAAGATCGCATTTGAGTGTCCCATTTTAACATACAACGCATTCTATTAGTCTCAATAATGTGGCTATATTTTCTGAAATGTTGTAAAACATGAAAAATTGTGACCTTGCACCCTTTCCTGACTATGACGGATTCCATGCTCAACAGCAACAGTTCTGCTAAACAAATTATTAGGCCACGGGCATCTATGCCCCCCCCCCCCCCGCATGTCTACGCTAATGATTCCGCCACATTATTAAAGAAAAAATAACATAAGGGATACCGGTTTATGAAAAGAGAAGTATACGGACAGTAGTAATTGGTAATTATTACAGCATAATTAGAGTAACCCGAATCAATATTTCCTTCGGCATCATTAAGAAATGAATCGAAATTAGTCTCCATGTTAAGATGAATTCACAGAAACGTAATGCGCAACTTGCCTTCCTTACACAATGCAAAGAGTACTTTAAAAACTTGTAAGTGCAAAACTTGTATCACTTAAGGCATAAGTGAAAACTAAGTGCTCAATGAATTTAGATACATTAAAGTTGGATTATATTACAATCGAAATGCTCGTATGTTTTAATGATTACATACATAATTAATCAATTTTGATTTAAATATTAAAGGACATTGCAAAAAGATATAAAACAAGGCTTCTCCACCCTTCTTAGAATCTTGCAGGGGAACGTATTTCATTCGTTAAGAGATCAATAATATATAAAAAATGTCGAATGATACTTGATATTTTGTTAACGAAAATCCTTTTCGTGTCCTTGAATTTTGTAAGTAAAAAAGAAAATACAGAGGCGTCAAAGATTTTTTTCAGAACTGAATGAAAACAAAATATTAACAAAAAATGCATTAAATCACAATTCACGACATGCAACCGAACCCCAGAGAAACCCCAATACTTTAATTGCAATCCCTATACAGAATATCAGGTGTCACGTTGTACCCTGCAGTTAAGCCTCGCTAAGACAACCTTGGACAGTGTAGAAAATTGAGCCAATTTTTTTGTTGACCAATTTTAGGGTTTGCCAATACAAACTGTTAACTCCACGCCAGTGTGTAAGAGGTATATTCCTCATCTTCCTCAGTACTTACGAGGGCATGCCTCATACATTGTGGCATACACTACAGGAATTATTATGTCTGAACATGTCTGAATGTAAAATCATTTCGTTTCGAAAGATTCGAATGGTGTGTGGTACTTATGTGTGTGTAAGAGTGGGAGGCAAACATTCAACTTACAAGTTCGACAGGTTCTAAATGTTCATGGAAATTTTCGATACCTTAAACCAATATTCCTCAGACTTAAAATTAAGAGGTTAGTAGCCATTATCACCTAGTTCCAGTATAATCCCCATTAACTGCAATCATCACCACAATGCGTCCTAGTTCATGGCATTGCATACGCTCTCTCCATGCATATACACATAATGTGATTACTTCCATTTCAATTCGCTAAGCATTAAAAACGATTGCCCGTTATTACAAGTAAAGAGAAAATATGGGTTAATTCAACTTCCTGTTTTGGAACAGAAAACAATGTTCCTATATGAGTCGAACACGAAAGAACACTTTCGCCAACGTGTTCTTGCATCAACATCTCACACCACCCCGCCGGTTGTGCAGCGGAACGAAGAATAAACAAGATGGCGGAGATATCTCCACACGGAAGGAAAGTACGGATATACCAGCAGCTCAATCACTGCAACATGCAACCGAGAGGAATAAACCACAAGTACAACAGTCTGGGCTCATTATAAAAAAATAAAGTAAGTGGTGAAAATATGACAAGGTACGGCGAAAACGTTTGACCGACATAGCGTCATGTTCCAACACCTGAAAGTGTTCGACACGGCAAAAGAGGTTCCATGTTCTCATGTTCACGAACAGTCAAGAAAAAGGTCTCGAATTCAGCCTAATAAACAGAAAATGTAGTATCTGCTTTTGTGAACTTAAGCCTGTAGTCAGTTATGGGGTAACAAAGTTTTCCGGAGAGAAAATCACTTAAGTTACTTAAAAATATTAAAAACAGGTTCTCTTTCAGGAGGTGAAAACGGAATCTCTCTATCATGCAGCGTTTAGAAGTTACTTAATTTTAGAGAAATCTATTTTTCTTGAAATTTGGTGCATTATGGGCATATGGTAAATGTGTTACGTCATCGCGGCACGTTAAGTCAACATTGCATTTAATTTATTCATAGTTTTGATGCCACTGCTGGAAATATTAAATAACTTTGTTTGTCAGTTTGTAGGGTGAAGCTAGATCTACAGGAACTTAAGGTATTCAAACATTTCCAACAGTATCAAATTGATGAACATTATATTTAATTAGGCTATGAAGAAAAATAAAGAATCTGACACAAAATGTCTCCATAACTTTGGTAGGTTTGTTGAGAAGTGTCTCCGAGGTATCACTAAGAAAATTACCAAATAACTTGATTTAAAAAATGGTCAAGTTTTGTGACAAGGTTTGGAATGTAGTTTTGTTTATAGTTAACGAAAAGCTACCAGAGTTTGCCTAAGGTTTTTTTCGTTCAACTGATACGATAACCAATCTGAGGGTCAAAAACCTAAAAGGGTGGCATTTACATAGACGCTGCGCAGGCTAATACAGCTATTGTCATTCAATATAGGGCTAATGATCCCTTCTCTGCCTACAGCATATGTTTGCGCTCTGTGTTTTCTACTTTATAGGGCTTTGGTGGGGTTACGCTCTGCGAGTAGTACGTTACAAGTGTTTGCGCCCCAAACGGCGTTTATAACGCTTTAAGAAAGTACGTGTCAGACGAAGACTTTTTCAAGGACAAAAAAACTGTTTGGTCACCAGTTGGCCATAGTTCTATAAGAGCTCTTAAACCTGTCCGACTAACACTAAAGAAACGATGAGTTGGTTTATCGATTATCAATGGGTATCATGGGAGTGGCTCAATAGTTTTATACAGGCGGCGTAGATTGTCCATAACAAATAGCATTCTCACGTGTATAAGGCCTCCGTTGCTTAGTACAGCCAGTTAGGCCTATTGCTATAACACAGACAGAGTGTTGAATCAAGGACCTCCGATTCAACTTAATCATATATGCCGTAGGTTTTCAAGTGGCAGAGTCGTGTTAGTACTCAACTTGGAGGCCCATGCAATTTATTTGGGGTTGGGGTCCATGGGTACATAGGGGTCCGTAAGGTGTCTACGGAAGAAAAGGTCCGTAAAAGTTTCTTGAATAGTTCAATATAGTTCAAGTAAGAAATGTAAAAATATCGACAGCAGGAACTATGCCTGGCGACACTCAGACAATTTCAAGTTAAAAAATATTGAACCGTGAATTCCCCCAATGAATATTTTTCATTTAAGAAATAAAAAAGGCAGTGCATACAGAAATAATTTCTGTTAGACTTGACAATCAACAGTAACGTTTACAACCATCTTCGAAAAGAAAAGCTCATATCTACTTGAACGTCTCACGGAGAGCCAACGAGTTTGTATTTGATATCTCTCTGCACTTTCGAATTAAAAATTAACCGGATATACATTTCAAACCTGAGAAGCATGTACAATGGAGTTTTAGCGTCCATCTTTGTAAATAATCGAGTGGGGGGGGGGGGTCACACGTGGGCCGCACTAGTATTCAGAATGGCCGATGAGGTCCAGGTTCACCTGTTTGTTGGTCGTCGGGTGTGTTTAAGTACCGTATATGCTAACGCTGTATGATACCAATTTTGATATATTCAAAATATAGCACCACTTTGCATGACAGCTAGCTTCCACCCAAAACAATTTCTTTTCACAAATGTGAGGGGTATTCACACTCATTTTATATCACTCCTCGTAGCCTAAACAGTGCACGATGAAGGTATGCCCCCTATTGAGTTCCAGGATAAATTTCCTTCCCTGACCCTCAGTTCATAATCTATTTAAAATAACATAGCCAGTATATCGAAAATTTGTATGTCATTTTTCTATCCAGTTCCAATGACAATTTGCTTACGGCGATACCCCCCCCCTTTATCCCCCTTTCCAATACCAGTTAGGGATTCGCAGTCACACCTTAAACTTGATAATTTTGACTGCGTTACGCCATGTATTGCTAATACCAAATTGCTATGTAATCTTAGAAATTCTCTTTTCAGTGTAAGAATTTCTTCTTGGTAGGGTAGCCTATGCCTAGCAATACTTGCAGCCGCTAGGAAAACTGGATGTTAGGCTCATGTTAGGCTAATAAAGACTGCATTTCAAAATATAAATTTTTGACTCAAGGATTTAGTTCAAAATTCGCAAAGCACAGATGCATTTCACCGAAACACCCCGAATATGCCAAAACAGGCAGCCCTTACACCCCTCATTATGCAGGCAATGTTGTCCAGGGGCCTTCAAACGTATCCGCATATCTCAAAAAGGGGTCCATGGACAGGACAAGATTGCTGTACACTATGTACTGTGTTTCACATATATGCGTGGTATCACATAATGTTCGATGTATGTGGGATTCTTCGAGTACTCCTTTTTTTCCTCCCATTGGCAGTTGGCTTGAATCCAAAATCGGTTGCTCAGCCGACAAAGAGTTGAGCGTCGAACAGAAAAGCGCATCATGATTGGCCAGTTGAATAGCAGACAATTCTTTTAGTATTGCAGCTTTACGGTATATCATTACAGAAACGGACCCTTTTCCGGTGTGTCTTCAAAATTGGACCTAGCCATTCGGCAGAGTCCTCGGTGGGACTCAAGTTCACCAGGTATAAGTCTGGTTTACTTTTCAGGCACTCAGCCAAAGAGTCGAGAGCCAGGACTTTGAGGAGAGTACAGAAACTGACGAGTGGTTTGTTAGTAGACTTGGAACCGACTTTCAATATAACATGACAACTGGCAGATTTCTCAGGACTGCTTCCTAAAGTCCCCTCACCCCTGTGGGCTAGGGGATGTAGAATATACCCACTGTATTGCCCGTCTGTCATAAGAGGCGACTAAAGGGAAACCAAACTTGCACATGAAACATACTTGAAAAACTTAAAACTTTGAACTGTTTTTCGAGTTTACTGACACTACATAACACACTCGTGTTGGTATAGTATGCCATTAAATCGCTTCTAACGGCGTCGTACCGCTTCATTTTAACTTGACCTTTGTCTGTAATGTAAAAATTTACTGTGAATTCACAGAACAACAACAACAACAACAACAAAAGAGGGTAATTAAAGATTACAGAAAAAAGAATTTACAGAACAACAACAACAACAACAACAGCAGCAACAACAACAACAACAACAAAAAGAGATAATTAAAGATTACAGAAAAAATTGCTGGCAACTGAATTTCAAAAGTTGCCAGCATTAATTATGTGATCTCGTTGTCGGTATTTCTTTATTTTAACTCTTCTATTCTACTGGAAATTTTACATTGTAGCAGAGGAGGGGGTTATTACGCTAAACGGAGAAGGGGGATAACATTTCATGTCACAATAAATTTACTATAGATCCGCCATTTTGGAATCATCCTCACATGGGAAATTTATTCTAAGAAATCCATACTCATTTTCATAGCCGACAAGGCTGTTTTCCACTCAAGAAAACTTAAACTCTATGACCGGCTTTAGCAATTAAATACTCGTCGTAATTTTGCTCCAACTTTGCAAACATGTTAAAATTTTACATGTCATTAGCTATCACTATTGAACCCTACATGTCTAGCAATGGAACTTTGTTTCTGTTTCAACAAGATTTTTTAGGAATTAGTTTGTTTAGCATGATCTAAACGTATTTACAAAATGGAGAGTGGGTGCAAAAGTGTTGAGAAGAATGCTTTTATTCCTAAACACCGATTTTCGTGTATCCAGGTCATCGCAATTATCCAGCCTTCACCCAAAATTACCTCCACATTCAACACAATCAAGCAGAATTTATTAATTACGAACAGTCTTTAAAGGTCAAGAACAGTCTGTCCCCCCGAACTTACTTTAAAGCAACAGGTAAATATCATAAATTTCATCTTATTTCTCTTCAAGGTGTCATTCATCATATTCAATCAACTTCAATATTGCATAATCAGCGTTAAATAAGCATTCACTTCTAGTAAATTTCCCATTTTGAAGAAAAATTTTGCTGTCACATGATTCTCCACAGCCAATCATGGAACAGGACAGTCTACTACACTACTTCAAGTTAGTGGGACCTCCTCGTACCCTTTAAATCGTACTTGGTGTGTAAATCTTACAGAGAACATGCAGTCACCTTAATTTGAAATAGTTTAGTTTTCTATTTTGTTTCATGCATGCCAGTGTCCTCCAGAAATATGTGAGAATATTTCCACTCAATTGTGAATTTTTCTCAAAGTAAATGCTCAGTTTACCTTGATATGCAATATTTAAGTCCTGAAGAATTATGACAAACAAATTTCGAAAAGATATAAGAAAAATGTGAGATTCAGTACCTGTTTGGGGTGCCCTGTTGTTTTTAAAGGAAATGCACTAAAAAAGAAAAATATAAAATCCCTTGTTACCATAGTTTTTACATAATAAACAAAATTTATGCATACAAAATATGCCTTTAAAATCTCATGTCTTTAAAACAGTTATAATTTTCACAGAGCATATTCTTCAAACTCAAGCAAAACATATAGAAAATATTACGCCTATTATTATTACCCAATGAACTTACGTTTTTCCATCTTTCGTCTTAATACAATCATTAATAATTTGGGTTTCGCCATGAATGAGTCTTAGCTTAGTATTTGATGCGGTGTAGCCTACTGTAGTAAGTCAACATGTTGTGCCAAATGTAGGATGGAAGACATTCAAACAGAATGAAAAAAAAAAAAAAAAAACAGCTTGATTTTGTTTGTTTAGTTGACATAACATGTCCAATGAGCGTGGTCTCGTGAATTCAATGATAGTTCCTTTGTCCCTTGTCATAGGCCTACATTAATCTAAACAGACGACCAGATGGAATGCCAGGGTATATCTGCAGATTCAATATCTGTAAGTTTACACACGTTGCACGGGTCTTAGAGCCAAGCTGTGCTCTGACATCTTATTCTGTAAACTTTAGCATCGTTTTACAACATCAATGTAGTGATGAGAAATCTAAAAGCGAACCTGTCATCCTCGTCGTACTTCGGCGTTTGTTCTCGGCCAAACCTCCCTGTTCCTCGAACAAGTCAAAAGAAATTTTTCTGATATCGATTGACTCAAAATAATTGCACAGTCACAGAGTGGACAAAGATTCAATTAATTAAGACGGACCCGTCAAGCAGACCACTGCTGTGTTTACATTTTATTACGTACTACTCGTCATATTCGGGTTTAAGACTGTCAGAATAAATCAAGAAGAGTGTTTGTAGATCTATCTACACCTATATTTTTAATGAAATAGACTAGTAACAATCTAGAAACAGGTTTTAATCAAAGCTTAAGAGGTAAAACGAAACTTTTCAATATTAAATTTAAATTTGCATATTAATTTGATTAAGAACCCTCCAGTGAAGCAAAAACTATCCCGAGCAATAGGCACGTTTTCTTAGACTGTGAAATGTTTGAAAAAATTGTCTGTTGCTGTGGTGGCGGTTTGTAGAGCTAAAACATTAATTCAGGGGCCTGAACTTTCAGCTGCAAAATCAATTTAATTTTTCTTTAAGTCAATGAACTTGAAGTCATGTATTTTTTCTGCGACTTTGCAATGGCGTTTGTCTGTATGTGGGATAACGTTACCAAATGTTCTATAATCCAGCCTAATGTAGAATTTCTTGAATCAACTTCAAGCCTTCAGAAGCAGCATCGTGGGGATAAGTTTCCACGAACCAATTAAACAACTATGAATAGTGCATTATTTAGGATGACACACGATCACGGTAAACGCAAGAGATTCACAAGAACTTGCATCCAGCGAAAGCATTACTCTCAGAGGGTACTATTTTGTTCCTTTCGGATGCACAGATCCAAATTTGCTAAGCATTGTCCATTCATAAACAAAAAATAAATGTTTGATCACAAAGGGAGGAAAACTTCGTTGGTAAATAATCATATTAAAACGTCACATCTACAAGTCAGTCGGGGAGCTGAATGCAGCATCTCCCTGAACAAGTACAGTGGGGTATCCTATGATGTAGAATGATCGTCCATTACAGTGAGTTTATTAAGAGATCACGCACCGGCTCCCTCACCGAAATGAACCAATAGAAGATGGGAGTCATTAGTGAGTATGGCAGATCTTCAAGTAGTATACACAACAAAGAGCAAATCTATCTACAAAGCTTTCAAAGTACAAAGAGGTTAAGGTGTTAAGGTGAACAAAGAAAATATGTAATATTTCCTTTAAAGTCGCTAAAACCGGTTTATAGATAAAGAAGATCTGGATGAACTCAACTGTTATACAATCTGATAAATCGGGCTGGATTTCCTCAAAGTACCATGAGTTTCTGATTGAAGAACAGATTTAATGAAATTTTCCCATCGGAGCTGACTTTTCCAAAAACAAACTAGTCAACGTTTAATCTCCAATGTTGACGACTATCCCGAGTAGCGCCTTTGCAGGTTCCCTTTGTGTTGCAGCCTTTCAAAGGGATAAGCTAGAACCCTTTAACCCCTGCTCCGCGGGGTAATCAGCCACCTCAGATAGAGTTGATATAATGAATAATCATACGGGAGTCCTTCATCTTTCTTCCACGATTAGCCTTTGCACTGCAGTCGTTTTTTCATGATTGAGATTTTTCTTCCTATTCTAGCATGGGTTTGAAACCTCTTCAATACAACTACAGAAGGGTTGCAAGCTTAAAAGTTTCTGTAAAGAATAAAATTCATATTGTTCTCAGAATTTTGTTGAGGCAAACGCTGCCGGAAAATTTCCCAGTTTTTATTGGTCAAATTTATCAAATCTTTAACGTGTTCTTTACCTGTATTCAAATGCAATTTATTTTGAACTTTGTTCCAAGGATTAGAAGTCTTAGTCTATTTCAATAGGCATGCGATCGAAGGTTGATCTCAGCACCGTTAAATTTGCATTGCATGCACTGAAGATGCATAGAAACTGTTGGCTCTAAGCTGTATTACCATTTTTTCACCAACGTATTTATTGTATTTCGACACCATCGTAACACTTCCGGCAGCTTTGCAATCAGACTATTCTCCTCAGCTAGAACAATAAGGCAAAATGTCATCGGAGGATTGAAGGGTATTTATTCGGATGAGTCTGAGTGAAAACTTAATAGCAAACTTACTTCTCCTCACATCTGAGGGAGATAAACCTAGATTTAATTCGAACAAAGTCTAATATTGAAAAATTCATGACTCTTTTGAATGTTACACGCAATATATCTGCGAATGAAGTGACATTTGCGACAATTTCAATTGATTTGAAAAATGGATTATAAAAGAAAACTTTAATTGACCAGTCTTTGATGAATTATTCGGTAGAATGTAATAGCATTTTTTATACCCTGCATGAGTAAGATAATAACCTTTTTAATACCTTTCCCTGAAGCAAGGAAGTTTAACGATTTTTTGAATGCCTTACAACCAACTCCAGCAGTAGCACTATCAACACATTTGTCATGAGCTTAACTTTCCCAAGTTTAATCTTTTATGCCACCTTCTACACTAAACTTAATGGTTAGGAGAGTTGAGTGGCAAGTTGCCCCAGTTTTGGGGGTAAAATGTATCTCCACATGGGCATTTTTAACAACTTTAGGTAAGTTCGCCCAATATTTAAGAATAGTGGGAAGCCAAATTTATGTTTAATATATTAAAGAGAAACATATCGCAATCATTTTCGTGAAAGTTTCATTCATTTCCCGTCATGTTTCGTTCTTGAATATTAGCGATTCATGTTAACACACTTTCTATTAAAACTGAACTCGAAGCAAACAGGTGTGATGTCATGGATTCACCCTGTTGGACAATGTTCTGTTTTTTTTATTCTTCATCCGATAAGTTTCGCCTTGAACTGATTAAGGAGGTTGTCTCGTGCCTAATTAAGGCATATAAAGTTTTAAAATTCCATGCACCTGCGATATCAATATACCAGAATTTAGTTGCATAAAATTGGTAGTAAATATAAATAAAAACAAAACATGTACCAAAAATATGAATCCATAATATAACGCCTGTTTGCTTCGAGTCCATCCTATGTAAAAAGTTGCTACATGTGCATTGCTAATGTTTGGAGAACTGATCATAGAAAATGGACGAAAATCTCACCAGAATGCATAGAATATGTTTCTCTTTAACATATCAAAGATAAATTTGGCCCTGAACTATTCTTTTATGAATAAACAGATGTTATGGAATCACGCCCTTTATAAATTATTCATATTTGCAAAGGGCTATCGCTGCAAGGAGTGTACGATAGCTCTGCGAGTGAAGTACCCCAATATTCAGGGCAGTGCCTCTTCGTAACGACAAGAGATCAATCAGCAAGTGAATCGCTCATGATGATGGATATAACGTCTTGAACACCTTTAGTATGTAGAAGACATGACGATGACGCCGACATTCTTGACATTTGAACATGGAATGAGTAGGAAAGAATCGCTCCTTTCTTAAAAGGCTTTCATGTGAATCAATTACATCTAGGAACACACTGCTTTAAACAAATCAGTCGACTTCTAGTGAAAAGTAAATAACATCGCAAAGCGAACATGACGAGTCTATTAACTTTCATTAAAAGGTGAGAGTTTTGATTCAATTTCTTAGAATTTTATCCCAACCGTCTGGTTTGATGGATTAGAAGGCCCCTTTTCTAGTTAAGGATCACTGGATTGCTTCCCGGACACGGTGGGCGTGTTAATTTCATTTCATGTAACCCATTTTTAGCACGACCAGTATTCGTATTAAAAAACTGTACTATATGTTCTAACAGACAAGTATACCTGCTACATGCACTTATGCAGGGAATTTAAAAATATTTACATATTCTGTGAAAAATCGCAAAATATTTAAAAAATAAAAAATGACAAATAAAATAAATCGCAAAAATTACGGGACATCGGAACGCAAAGATTACAAAAGATGCTGTCAAATTAAGTTCCAACACCTTTAGCGTGATTTTTGTATTACTTTTTGTCGTTATTCTATAGACATTGGTAACAATATCAAATTTTGAATACCGTAATTCATACAACAACGTTTGTACCGTACTTCAAATCGATGTGGTCGGGATAGTGGGAGCATGGAGCTGGCAAGATGCAACGCCCTGATACGAGCACTGGATCCTCTCCCACGTATACTCCACACAGTGGTTTGTTAACCATGTGAATAACAGGCTACAATCTATATAGCCACAACAGATAATATTTTGAATATGACATTTTATCCATCTAGGAAGTAACAACAAATTATCCATTCTATAAATTCAACTAAGCGAAATTAGGGACGGATCTTTAAATTAAGAAGAAACATTCCCTCGGAAGGGTGAAAATGTTTCTTACTTGACTTATAATTTTCTGTCTAAACTCAGGTCAGTCAATCATTTCACCATAAGGAGAGCGATTTGGACAGCTTTTCTACCTACCTACAGAGGTCGTGCCCCTAAGTCACTGCGTTGCTCGTCTTTCTGTTTTGCCGTCCATACGTCCTATGTACAACAATTGTTACCAAGGTCCTGTCTTGTACGTGTATCGGTGAAAAACCTAATGCCTAAAAGCCTAATGCTAATTGAAAGACACTGACAAGTGCACGAACTCTATTGGCCCATCGGTAATTTATCAGTCTTTTTGACAGTTTGATATCACTTTGAAAGGGCCCTGATTAGAGATCTAAAAGACACAACGGATGACTGAAAATATTGGACATTAAAATGATAACGTAGGCCTTTTAAGTCCTATAGGTTTTTACGAGCACATATATTAATGGGAAATAAAAACTAGTTGTTAGAGAAAATACTACATGAAAGAGGGATTGAGGTAAAAAGTGCACAATGGCGTAGGCGGGGGAGGGAGTAATGGGCAATTCCTCCGACACGGATGCTACTTTTTAAGATCCAAAATTACATAAAATTTGCCTTCAAAAGGAAGCATATATGGGACCAAATTGAATGAAAGGACACCTAATTCCTCAAACATTTTCAAAGGGGGAGGGATTATCTCCCTAGGCCTCCTCTCCTCATGCCAATGTTTTTCTTTTTAGTTCCCCAAAATAAGCAAATTTTATGTTAATTTTCAAAAAGAAGAATACATACTAGCATCAGATTGTATGAAAGAACACCAGTTTTTCAAAAGAAAATTCAAAAACGAAGATGGCACCTTCCCCTTTAGACCCTCCGCCGAGTCGGCGACCTTAAGCGATACTCTTTCATTTTAGTTCGAAAAAATACGCAGTTTTTGTAACAAATGTTTCTTCAAAATGTACCATACATGGCACCAGACTGCGTGTAAGGACACTTAATATTTCGAAATTATTTTCAAAGAAGAGGAGGGCCCCACCCTCAGGCCAGCGAACACCCAGTACACTGCATGCACCCCATTCAGAGAAATCCTTGATACTCCACTGAAAGTACAGAGAACACTTTTATTAGCTGTCATTGTTAAGGAATATTTGACACAGTTTGACTGACTAAATACAAAAAAAAAAAAAAAAAAAAAAAAAAAAACAAACAAATCCCGGAGATTTGTTCTGCTCCTTCCAAGGCACACAGAGGGGATTCCAACACTTCAATTTGCTGTCTCTCACGTTCTATGAATTTCTTGGTATATCTTCCTTAAAGGTCTCATTTTAAAAAGCTCATTTCTTGTCGAGGTACAACAGGTTTGCAGACACACAGCGCATTTAAAATTCGCGTGTGAGTTGATACCACCCATCCTCTTAAGATACAGTTGACATTATAAATGGGTTAAGTGACAAAACAGACTGCGACACTAACTTGTTTTAATTATTTGGATACAAAAACGGTTAAACGTTTTGAAAAACTTCCATGCCGTTTAACAGACCGATCAATCGGTGAACCGTCTAATCGGCACAGGTCAGTTACTTCCTCAACGCCACTTGGTCAGTTCCAATAATATGTTACTTGAATGTTGCTTGTTTGTCGTTTGGTTACCATTGCTCTTTGACAGAACAGCGATCACCACTTGAATGTCTATACAGTAGATCTACACTTACCTGTCACTTGATTGTTTCTTGATTGTCTGTTGTGATCTGAGTATCACTTGATTTCACTTGATTGAAATGATTACAAACATAATTTGTTAAGCTTGATGATTTATTCTTTAAACGAACTTAAGCTTGACATGTACGCTGACATTACTTTACCCCCCCCCCCCCACCCCACAGGCTGGTATCAAGTTCCCCAAACGGAAAACGTCGCTTGCTAATTCGAAAGGACTCTACGCTCAAGGTGTAGCGGTTGAATTATTTTAATGTGGCGTGTTTATGTCTAAGGGAATGCTAGAACTGAAAATGTTGAATAACTCAGGAAAACCCCCGACTGCCCGAAGAAACGCACATTATCACAAGATAAAGCACGATTGGGTTTAATGCATGTATTTTAAGGGGACACAGTGCACGATAGCATTATCCCCTAGAGTGCATTACCGTGTTTCACCTTGTTCATTCACTCACAACAAACATATGAATAAAAACCTAGAGGGTAACTCGGGGAAATTCCTTTTGTAAACTAGACGGTTTGTACTTGCAGGCAAGTACTGATCGAAGCCACTGAAAATGGTCTGGAACGAAACGAAAAACCGCAATATTGCACCACATGATTCCAAGCCTCGATCGAATAAATATTATAAGTGCTGTACAAAAATGAGCAAACGGCCTACCATGCTCACATTCTCAGAGAAAAATGTTCTGCGGCCAACACAACTTTAACCATTGTGTCAGGGAACGTACCATTCAAGCAGGTAACAGATGGGCTGTAAAATGTTTCTTCCTCGGATTCGCCATTGCACATGCGCAAATTAAGCCGAGACGTGCCAACGGACTTTCAGCGGTTGACAAGCGTGTTAAACAAGCGGTGATTTTCGATTGTGTGGTCGTGGAGTTAGTACTAGCGTTAGTCTGCGGTGCGGCGTTCCGACTTATCGTCTTTCGAAAAGAAGACTTCCTACATGCCTCAAATAGGCTGATTATTCTATTGGAATACCGTCAAGTTGGTGAAATCGGGGAAATAGACGAAATTGCCACTTTATAAAAAGGTCAAAATAACTGCGTGGCAGATGAGATGCTGTATAACGTTAGTATTGTTCGTGTGTAAATAGAGTGGCATCACACTGAAAATATTCATACGTCGAGCCAAGAAAGAAGGCACCAGTTCACTTGACAAACTGAGCAAATCCAATAATCGAAGCTGTAGGCTTCGATTAATTACCACATTAAGTCAACATACCACCGAATAAAAGCGAGTTGTCTGAGATGAGTGCGTTTTCCATTACAGTGAGTTTATAGCGGGATAACGTTGGGTCCCTTGACCGTTAATGAACCAATAGAAATTGAGAAAAGCTTTTAAGATTGAATGAAATTAATAGTGATCTCACATACCACAACTTGGAAGTATGGCCAAGATTTCTGTAAAGGGGGCCATTTTTAAGAGAGAGGTACGGCGGAGTTGGATTAACCCATACCACTTACTGATTTAGGACCTGTGCCAAATAACTCAGTCAATAGTTGGTCTCTATCTAAACTTTCAACTGGGGCCCAGACCCGGAAGATTTGAGAAGCCAAAGGTACAACACTGTAAGAGAAAAGTTGCTGAAGTGGGCGAAAAGACCTATGAATAATACATTTGTAAGGGGCGAAAAAACATATTTAAATGCAATGGTAGACCTTTTCTCCTAAAGGATAGGGGTGAAATTGTTCGGGGTGTTTATGGGCATGCATTTTTCTGATGTCCTGCAAAGGATCAATATGTTAACTCTCGTATTATCCCCTTCCCATTACACCATTAATTTCTTGCTGTACACACTCACAACCATCTGCGCAGGGTATTTGTCTTGTATTGCGGTGCATCACAGCTGCACTTGGCATGTCATTACCAAAGTTTATACTAACCTTATAAAAGAATTCGTCTCCTGTAGACTGCTTGTCAACAAAGATTACCCTAGTTTAACAGATGCAGGACCATTTAAAAAATCCCACGCTTGATGACAGAGAATATCCATAACGTCAATAACCAACGTCTTTATTAATATTACTGGAGGCGGTTTATGTGGCTTAAGTGACTAATACAGTGGTAGGAAACCCATTGGAAAAAAATTAATAAAAACCGGTGATTGCTCTAAATCACCAGCGCTTTTGCACGGATCATTGGATTTGGAAGGTATTACAGGGGAGCTTGGAGAAAAAGTATGTCTTAACTGACATTTGTTGTGACAAAGTCCTTTGTCAAATCTTCATTGTAAGACATTGTCTCGGCCCCTTTCATGTAAAAGATTAGTAATGAATTTCGAATTCAAGTCGATTAAAGTCAAAGTTTGAACCGTTAGGAATAATTTTTGCCATTAAGAATATATTTAGACTTCATCAATTATGAGAATAACTCCCGTTAAAATGGAACGAATTACTACTGATAGCATTGGTATGTGTACTATAAGATTCTTGAACTTGCTGTGTTGGGAACTACTTTTGTGTACTTGAATAAGTGTCATCTTTAGAGATAGTATTCATCAGTTTCGCTCGACTTATGATCAGGAAATTATAAAACTCAGTGAAACGGCAGTTTTTGGTATCAGTACTACTGAGTATGAGAATTAGTATTTTCTTTCCTAGACGAATCCGATCAGCGCTGGTTTTTATGACTGTAGGCAGCTGTTAGTGGGTCCATCAGACTTAAATCGTCTTCATTTATTGTCTACGCGAATTTCAAATTCTCATATTCAGTGAAGTTGAGAAAATCAAGATACACTTCAGTGTACAACCATCCATGGGACACGTAAGGAAGGAAATTTAAAGATTGAAGGTGATGGCCCCAGAAATGGCCGACTAAAATCAGACCATCACAATCTGTCCGGATTCGTCTATAGGCAGTGTTACTAGCTGTAGCAATATTTTTAGTATTTGTCTTAGTGTTATTGTTTGTGTTTGTTAGTTAGATGAGATTTTATGGTCCAATTTCTATTCAATTGGTTCAATTTGGGTCGATCATTGTCCTTTTCCAGCTGTGTTAGTGAAAGCATAGTTACCAGTGTTAGTTTCATCAGTAGTAACAGTATTCGTTAGTAAATTCTTAGCATTAGTATTGTAACATCATTTATCAGAACCATCAGGTATTGTAACATCAGGTATCAGAACCATCAGGATGAGTATAAAGTATTAGTCAAAGGAAAGTAATCAGTGCGAGACTACTCTCTTAAATCAGTAGAATTTAAATTAGTCTAATTGAGTTAAAATAAATCTAAAAGAATGGCATTTGTGACCAATCGAACGTCCGACTGGTCACTGATTCCACTCTTTTAGATTTAAACTGCAATATTTTAAATATTACGATTTAAGAGAGTAAATGAATGCACGGTGCCTAATAATTGGACAGAGCATTACACATTTACTCCAGTATTTCGTGCTCCGGTTGCCTTGGATTATCCAATCAACTCAATCCTTTGCATTTGGTTCTTAAAGTAGCGCTGAACATGCTTGGCCAGTCTGCGACTAGTGCATATTAAACCTTTAAGACCAAGTAGGAGGATGGGTACTCTGGCATACTAGCACCTTCTTTTGAAGCTTAGTTCAAATTTTTAATCTTTTCCATCTTCTATAATTGACAGAAATGACACTTCTTAACAACACTCAACACTTTTACTCGTGGGTATAACTTATCGAGACCTGCGCACTATTGGGACGTGTAAATTCAAGATGGACCTCGGTCTGTCAGTACCCGCTTTTGAGAAAACAGATACCTTCTTCGTTGGAACTATAATGCCCACATTCCTCTTGGTAAACAGTATACATATCTTTCCAAATTCTTCAAAGGAAAGACATACACTTTCGAGTGTATTTCCGAGTGATGTGCAACGTATTTCAATGCGGTCAAGATTACATACAACTTTTACAAATTTCAGAATGCTGCTTTGATCTCAGAGTGAAAAATCCCTATCTTTTTTCAGATGGTAACTTTCGTTGCTATGACTATCTTTGTGTGATGTCATTGTTACTTCGAAACACTTATTATATAACGCAATTGATTAAATAGTCCGCTCCCGGCTGAATAGTGGATGACGAAATGATGTAAGTTAACGTCATGCTTTAGGAATATAACTCAGTGAAGTGGACATAAAGCAACTAAAATCAAACACATACGCATTTTGAAACTGAACCGACGACTTGACTCAAAATAGAAAAGGTATGCTCCGAATCTAGCATAATCAATACTTGTTATAATCTATATACAAAAGATTTCTAGCCTACATTTAAAGGCCTAATTCTATCTGCCCAAACAGTTCCAATTCTCCTAACCGATAACCAAAGCCCCTCCGACAACTTTCTAAAACCCTGGCATCCTCACCCATACACAAACTCAGTTTATTCCCCCTGGGTGAATACACAAGACCCCAATGTGTAATCAAAACACTCTCATTACAGGTTGTGTGGTATGAGTACTCTGCATTTTTGAACTTCCTGCCAATCAAATAGCTGTGCAAACTGAAAATAGTGCTAATTGGATCTGTGACGACATCATACTGTAAATTGTAGTTTTGGGTAAGATTAGACTGCCTTTTACATATCTACGTGCACTACGCGTAAAAGTGCAATGATACCTTACTGTTAGAATTTTCTCTGGCAACTTTCGGACCATTTGAGCACGCAAAACGCTAAAACGGTGGTATTTAAGAATTTATAAATAACTGTCGGATTAAGACAATTAGCCGATGCCTTGTAGGCACACATTTATAGAAACGTACTCTAATGGCGCCAATTTTCGCACTTACAGTAGGACAGATATACCCATAAAGCAATTTATTAATTCAGAGTTAAGATAGATAGACAACCATCAGGTTATTCAACCTTCTATTAAGGTCGTTATGAATCAGATTACTTAATGAATATTTGCTTTTTAGTCAGGATAAATAACACTTGAAAGCTTTGCCGATCTGTCCCACCCCGTTAACGAGAACTTTTAATGTTGATGACCCGAAAGCTTTCATTCAGTCTACGGGGAAATAAAGTTGCATGCACCCTGATGAAGGAAAATAAAATGTAGCTTTTATGCGAAACAACCCTTTTAAAAATTTAAATGTTCCAACGTAAGTTGTATATAGTGCAAAATATAACTTTTCCAAATGCGAACGAAGCATATGAGATTGTGTACTACAGCATCAAGCTGTTGAAACATTTGTAATTACTTCAGGATCTGGATTGTGTTTCACATTATCGGGTCATCATATGTAATGTGATGGAATGAAGGAAGGTCTTAGTTTATGTTCCCTTTGAATACTCTCTAAATGTAAAGAAGTGAATTGAGTCGTCCTCTAATATAGTGTAACCTGTCAATTCACCCCATTGGAGTATTAATTCACCCAAAGAAGAGTGAAGATTCACTCTTTAACGAGTGCCTAAAGTGATAACTTTTTTGAGAGTGACCAATGTATGCACTCCAGCAAGATGAATTTCATTCTTCTTGGAGTGAATTTACACGTACATAGAGTAAATTCACAGTTTTCAATTTATCAGAGAGTAAGTTCACTCAGACTTTTACATTAAGAGAGTACGTGAGGAAGAAATGTAACATTTCAACACTGTCCTCTTTATGAAGTAAATATTTTTTTCCCTGCCTAAACTATTTTGCCAGTCAATTTTTATTAATCTGGGACGGATTAATTACAAGGCAAATAAACGTGTTGGAGCAATCCCAACAATTGCTTCATTTTTCACCAAAGTCACAATAAAAGGTTGATACACATGCCGCGGCGTTGCTTCTTGGGAAAGCATCATGGACGCCCCAGTAGATCAAAGACGGTATCTGACTTTGTCATATGATCTTATGAGCTACGGTCAATTTCATTGTATTAACACTGCATGAAAAGCAATTAACACATTCTTGACCGACCTAACCCCTAATGCTAACCCCAAATGTTACGAAACTTTTTTGTGTATTTTAATATATCTTTTACTGTCAATACATTAATCAGATGTAAAACGTGACTATATCAAGTGTACGTGCAGTGAGCTTGATTTCCTCCCTGAAGTGATAAGAGCTAATCAGGCATGGGAGGAGGATGTAACAAAAAGTAAGAAGGAAAGTTTCGTCATGTACAGAACACACAGTTTTACAGTCCAATTAATTCCCACAACCTACAATCTATTTGCCATAAAATAAGTCAACTAGGTGTAACGTCTTTCGTATCTTTTATCTTTCATACGTAACGTTCTGGGACCTAACACTTGACAAATTGTTTCCTTACAGTCCTAATGTTTGAATAAAATTATAGCTAAACGCGCTGTTATGGAGAAACGCCTCTGTCACATCCCGAAGAATTCAACGTTGATAAGTTCATAAAATAAAGAAACAGAGCAGGTCAAATCTCAGTCTCAATTTGTTGCCAAATATTTTAAATGCATTGCCAAATCTGGCGCTGTCGGTTCTGTGGCATCATAATTATGGGCATGCTTATTCCCAACTATATAGCTTTCAAACTCTTAAAAACTCCTAAAGTTTCATACCTTTTTATTTTGTGGGTACATTTTTGCAACAAGTTTGAGTTTCGTTTAAAGTGCAAAGCCATTGACTTGGGGAAATTTTGAAAATTCCTTAAATTTGAATGTTTTCCTTTTTAACAATGGATATTGGCTGATCGAGACTTCTACGAACGGTTCTTAGTTCTATTAAGAATTCACTTATCATTTTACTGACTTTTCTTAATTTAACGTTGTTCGTTCATGATTTTTCTCCTTTGATAAATTACGTAGTATAAAGAATATACGTTTAAAAAAAAGAAAGAAAACGAGTTAGTTAGATGAAGTTTTCGTGCCCAGTTTCCAATATATTGGTCCATATGAAAGAAAAATGAGGAAAATGTATTACCCCTTAAATGTTGAATGCCAACTTACGATAAACATCAGTTATTTCATATATGAAGGAGTATTTGGACCAGAATTCGCATTCGTACAGTTCATCAGTCATTGGCTTTATAATATTACACCGCGAGTATTCCTTCCACTACAAATAGGTTAATTTTACATGCATCTGTTACTTTTACAGTGCCCAACGAAGTTTAGAAGGTCAAAGCTGTAAATACATTTCAAATATATCTCACCTTTGAAATTTATTTGTTAACATTAAATGATTAGTAGGGGGACTAATAAAAAAAATCAAAACCGGGAGTCAATAACGTTCAGAACAAAGAGCAAAATCTCTTTATGTATATGAATATTTTCAAATGATTTGTCTCTATTTTTGTTAACAGTAAGGTTGATTTTTGTTATTGTTTTAGTGCCCAAAAACCTGATATCAAGACTAAATCATTGGTGGTTTACTTTAGAACGAGAACTTCCTCTTCGTTATAAAACTTTCATTTAACACTGTAAAGTAAAGTAGGCTACCACAGTGAACACTAAACTTGGCTTGTCCTGTTAACAAAAAAATTCTCCCTGAACGTGTTGTGTAAATGCTCATAGCATACGTCTTCTTGTGTAGGAGTACAGACTGTACTCAATCCAGCGGGATTCAAACCTTTCAACATCTCTCGGATATGTTCAAATTGATTGAATGTTCTGTGTTTGGAGATGCCGTGTGAGGCATTGATAACTAAATATCTGACCATCTTCGGAGAAATAAAAGGTGAATAAAACATGAGCCGTGCTTAAACGCAGTATAATCTTTAATCCGGGTTTAAAGCAAACGATAAAGGAGGGTGAAGGTCTAGTGAATCCAGCGATAGCATTAATTTTCACGAGTGCATTATTCTAAATCCAGAGTTGCTTCACTTTGTTAATTTGTACACAACAATACTGAAATTTAAAAAGGGTAAACAGAAGTGAACTTCCGTTTGAAAATAACCACAATAAAAGAGCACTGTCCCGAGTAAAATGGACAAGCAAAAGATAAGTGCGTTAGTAATTTAATTTAATTAATTAATTAATTTAAATTAATAATTTATCGCAGAATAACACACGGTCATCTGACCTTATTTGACCAATCGAAGTTGGAAATTATTACCAAGTGTGAAATGACAGATCAAAGACGGCGAATCATTTGTGAGTTTTGATGATAGCCTTCTGTCGCATTCTTCGTAACATAATGACTACCACTACGGCGTTTCACTATCTTCTACTTATGATGAAATTCGCATGTACAGACTGAGAATTAATAAAACGCTGGAGGAAGATAAGAGTAAAGGCTTGACGAATTTTTCATTAATGCTAAAAATCTTTCTAGAACATTTTATCGGTTTGAGAGTAAACGTACGACATACACTTTTCCCATGCCTTATTACAAGTGTATAATAAATGCAATCTAGATTCATGACTTAAGGAGCGAAAGCATTTGCCTCAATTCATTTATTTTGTTTCAAATTATTTAAGATTTACATCTTATACGTTCTGCATAGTATCTTTCACAATATTTTCAGACTGAAATATTTTACATGCAAGGTTAATTAAGCAGTTACTAGTAGTAAATTCCACAACTGAAAAGGAATACGATTCATTCTCATGGGCCATTTAATGAAATAGGATAGTCTAATATTACTAATTTAAATAGCGATAAATATAGTCTTCACTTTAAATGAGTAACCTTGAATTACATGGATTATGAAAGGATAAATGACTGAGTGGCAGGAAGCCAGGGACACGAACAAACGGTGGGCAAAACAAAACAAAAAAACAACAACAACAACAACAACAAAAAAAACGTATAACAAAAAGACGGTTCAAAATTATGAACTTCAATGTTGGCATGACACAAGTATTCAAGAATCCATGGCGTTTTTGAATTTAAAAGTTGAATTTGGCAAAAAGATATAATCAACCCAGTCATTAGAAAGATTTTATGTCACGTTCAGTAGGTTATTAAGAAAATACCTGTACAATTTAAAAGATACCACAGTTTCTCTAATTTTACAATGATTATTAAACCTTTTATACAATAATAAAATTGTAATGAAAAATTCGACAAACTTTCCTATTATAAAATCAGTCTGATATGAGAAGATATTACCCTGACTTTGTTGTATGTAGCACAAAGAAATAAGACACAGTTTGAGCACCAATTGGATGGTCCGCTAATGTTTAAGATTCAACATTTAATAACTGACAATATTCTTTGAAATAAGAATAAATCTGTTACGATGTTGTGATAGAATGTCCATCGAAAGTTTCCTCGAAACGATCCATGTTTTACGGGAGGTTTATACTATAGGTTTTAAAATATACTTGTTAGTTTACCAAAAATGTGAATCATTTTAAAATCTATGAATCGGGTTCCAGAAATTTGTAAATACTTGGTCTTCTACACCTAATTTAAAAGTAACTAAATCACACTTTTTTGTATTTCCAACCGGAAATTGAAGGTTAAAGGTGAAACAGATCAAGCTCCTATTCATAAAAGTGTCATGATTCGATTCCCACCGATGCCACCCGTTCTTGTGAAAGCAACCAAAATCGTTTTTAAATTGCGTTTGTATGAAAATTGCAGAAACATGACCTGTTGTAAATTCCAAGTATTTGAAAACCGAAACCTCAATAATGTTGGTTTAATGAAATTCACAGTCGTTTAGAGTTGGAGATTTGGGCCATAATTGAAAGAAATATTGACTTTGTGACAGATAGATAGGAGACTATAAGGTAACATATTTACCTGTGGTCTTTCTCGTGTCCAGTTAATTCTTAATAAAACAATGTTGCGGTAGAGATTAAATTTATTAACTATTCTTATTGCAATCTAATGAATCTACTCTCTTCTCAAGTCACTGATGAATCATTCATAACGAAGACTTTAAGAAGAGATCCATTAAACGCGTAGTCTTAACCACATTTAAACACGGTGTTTGCTTCGGGCCAACGCGGCGACAGTAGAAGAAAACGGAAGTCGTGTGATCGTAATTTTATTGAGCGGTGTACATACGGGCTCACCAGTTAATTCATTACGAGGTGATTCCCATTGATCGGAAGAAACTGGTCTCGTATTTATGACACGATAATCTCCTTCACTTTGCTATTAAACGATGCATCGAGATCTCCTGATTGAATTGCTGAGCAAGACCACAACATTGACTATAAACACGAGACCGGGAGGACGCGATTATTCTGAAATTAGAAATATCAAAAACAAGAGAATACAACCTAGGGTAATGGACAATATTAAGAGGTACCTCGATTCGTCTTTGATTGGTTATTTAATTATGTGTATTTGGAGCATACGAAAACCTAAAGGAATGAGAGATTCGTTTTCAGGGAGTCATCTAGCTTCGACAACACGGAGGGAAGAACAGTAAGCTAAAAGACGGTTATCGTTCATGGGGATGTTTGCTTGAACATTGCACATGGGCCTTATCTACTAAATAAAAAAAATTGAAGTTTGCAATGTTATTTCAAAGTATTACACCTAACTCGCAATACAAAAAACTATGCCGAATCATTGTGTTTCAGAGGTCATTATTGGATAATAACGTTAAGGTAATAACATACTACGCCAATGAGACAGCATCTGTTATAATTATTATTAATATCAATTTATTTTAATTTTTTAATTTAATTCAGGAAAGCGTAATGGAATATTAATTAAACAATGGAACCAAAAACTAGTCTCTGACTTATTAGACTGACTAGAATATAAATTAGTCGGTTGACTCGTCGATTGTCACAGATTAGTCAGTGGATTAGTGCGTGTGGTCTCGGCCATTCAATTGACTAGTTTATTATTACTCGACTAATCAACTGACTAGCTTGTGATTACAGACCAATCCATGGACTAATTTACATTCAAGACAGTCAGGTTAGTTCGTAGAGATACCATCTTGACCAGTTTTGTTTTTTGTGCCTCGTTTTGTTTTTTCTTTTAATACCAATGAATATCTTCTTCAGTGCACTGGTATATTTTCCCAAATATCACTAAAATTTGCTAATTTCCGTACATGGAGTGTCAAGTTCCAGCTAAATTCTCCAAAATTTTAAAATTCTTTTCACACACTAACGACAAATGATTAAACTTGGACAATGCTCCAAATCCTACATACAGTACCAACAAAACTTTCCTGACCGAATAATAAACAATTTAATTCGGAATTTCAAAATTCTGGACCAAACAATTATAAGAAAGATATGCGTTAGTCGAAGGCAATTCATTCTTTTGGGTCGCACATTGTTCTTAGATTAAACGAAACAAAACAGAAGAAATTGTAAATCTGACTACTCGATGACGAAAATTGCAGCACCCGGAAGGTATTCGTCACCATTTCCCTGCATCGAACGTAACGTGACGCAATGCGTCCTATTGGGCTCGTAAAATTGACATAACATAATGTGTGAAGCAATGAAATGACGTGAAGTGTAGACAGGCCGTACAAAACCATGTAATGCTGCATTACTGTGAACAAAGGTAATAAGAAAGTCAGTGACGTAACCAGGGGTTATCTTAAGGATGGGTGCGGTCAAACAGTATGCATGTGTAATCAATGGCCCTAGCAAATAGCCTAGGGAGTGTCCCCTCCGCTTTGAGTGAAAACTTGGAAATATTTTGTGTCATGTATGCTACCTTTTAAAGTAAAATACGTTTTAAAATTTGTTTCTTTTCAGGAACTTAACAAAAATGGCATCAGTGAGAGGGACATGGGGTAATACCCCCTGGCTACGCTTTACTGGACAAGACATCAATCACAATTTCGCCCTCATTTCAACAGTTTTTATTTTGTACATAGCCGACCGGCATAGTTTTTAGAAACCATTGATTTTACGAGCAAAAATGAAGAAGACATTTCTTGAACGATAAGGATTTTCTTGTTCGAAGGGAAAATTAGAAACAATGAAAGCTGTTCGTTAGTAGATCCCTAGATTTATCATTCTGAAACTACAAGGGAACTGCTATTTGACTAAACAATACTAAAAAATAAATCTCTTGAAAACTGGATTTTACAAGAAAACCTTCACTATGGATAAGGTACACATAGTTGAATGCGATCAAATAAGTGATTTATCTGAAAGTGACGGGGTGGTGGACTTTGTAGAGGCATCGCTTTTTGAAGACCCTTCCCATCCGACCGCCTTCGCCTTTCATGTTTTGCGCACCCATTCATAAACTAACAATCATGTGATCAATATGTATGTGTTCCAGCGTACAGTCAATTGTTGCAGTTGCCAACCAATTATTTTTCAGCTGTTACTGATGCATGAAGTGAAATGTTAGTGAGACAAATTGGCTTGTAAAAGTGTGAGCATATCCTTCTTAAAAAGGAGAGCTTAACCAGATAACAAAAGACGAAAAAAATTATCGATCGTCTGTATACCTGACAGACAAGAAAAGTGTTAAGTTGTGTAATGTTGCCTATGTTTGCATAGACTCTCACTGTTGTCATCTTAAGAACGCTCAGAAATCATGACAAGCTCAGAAGTCATGATAAGTCACAAAGCTAATCATAGATGGATTCAGTCGAAAGGGCAGCAAATTGCAATCGAAAGTCGATAAGAGCTAAAGTGTAGTGTGCTGAAGAGCAAGCCTTTTACGTATGGTTCTTATTCTTCTACAATATATTACGGCTTTGTATGAATGTCTGCCAGAGAAATTCCCAGAGAAACATGCTGATTTTATAATAGTTGTCGATCAGTAACTCTAAGCCAGAGATAAACTACCAAGCTGTCAAGATCAGCTTCAGACGCATCAGTCACACCCTCATGGGGGTTGTGCCTAGCAAATAAACTAGTCATGTCGTATAGGGTACTACACGCTCTACATTTATGCACAGTTATAAAAGATGCATTTTAGGAATTCAAACTGCCCGAGTTGTTGGAAGCTGAGAGGCCAGGATTTTGGTTTGGGGGGATTAATGGGAGTTTGAAATGGTAGGAGGGTACTCTTCCTCTATCCTGGAGGGGAAACTGGGATTTAAGTCTCAAGGCCGTAAGATGCTAAAAGGTAAAGTGAAACATTTGAAGTGTAAAGAAGAGCCCGTTAAAATAACACTTGTTTAAGCTTAACACTGTTAAAGTTTTAATCTGAATTTATCAGCCTAAATATGATACATAGGTTAAATAACTTCTGCATATATGCAACAAAAATGTGTAAAATTGCTATCTTTAAAATTCGGATCACGTTGTAAACGAAAAAATATATGTATCATGTGTAACAAGATACTAGCGAAATGCTATTTTAAAATGCTTTAAATGTGTTCGTTTGTAACAAACATTGTGCAATCTTTTCCATCGAATTGGATAAAATTTGAGTTTTGAAACAACTTAAACATTAAATTGATAACCGAAATATTAATCTCGTTCCAAATGACATACTTCCTGCAAAGTTAAAGCATGAGCTCCAATTTCATTAACTACATGCATTAAAGGGGTTTACCAGGGACAACATTCATTGAGTTCAAAATATGCAGAAAAAATTCTGTCAAGAGGTGACAGCCTTCGAAACACCCAGGCTAATTTGCAAAGTAAATGCATTTTTTAAAATTTAGACTGTATTTTTGGGAAATGTGTGATCATTGCAATTTCTCCAAATTTGACATTGAATTGGATCTATTTTCAAATTTGATGTAGGGAATGTAAAGCAACATTTTTAGCCATATGCTACATATGCTACATATGGAGAAGAATGATGCTAAATCTTACAGGAAAAGAAATTAAAAAATTTCAACATTTCCAAATTTCAAGGATAAATATAACAGTCAGTTTTAAAGAAAAACAAAAGGAATTTGAAACAATGTAAACAAATTACATAACTTCATGTGGCTTTTCGAAAAATGTTTTTTTAATAATAATAACCAGTCTTTAAAGTGAGATATCCTATGAAAGGAATATAAAAGCATATTGCACAGAGTTTGGGCTACATGTTCCTGAATATTTTCAAATAAGTTTCTTACATGCCACAGTGAAAAGCCACCAGAATAAACCTTTAACTCAGACAACACAAATTCACTACCAATAGACAAATATCTGTCTAATCACATGGCATTAGCATGCCCAATGAAACAACCTATGGTTTACCCTGTCGTGAAGGTTTTTTTATACCGTCACCACAGCAAAGCAAGGCAAAATAAATACACAATTGAAAACTATTGGACGTCAAAGTTGTAGCTGGCTGCGTTAAAGCTGTTGGTGTTCGACAATAGTTTTCAATTAGGTATTTAATTCTTTTTTCATTGCATTGCTTGAGGTGTGGTTCCCATCCTTGGTTAAGATGCACACGAAAAAGAAGAAACCGGTTTCGTTTCTCGGCTCATTATTTCAGGAAAAGTAGGAGCGAGTTTTAGAAATTCCCTGGAAAGAGAGACGTTGCCCTTACTAGGTCTGCAATAAAAAATCTCGTGTCGATTGCAAAGCGCAACAAATTTCGTCTTTTGGTGAAAACGTACCTGATTTATGCTAATGAAGAAAGCACAGGTAATCTTACTTATCTGTTCACTTTATTGTCCAGTTAGAATATTATGAACCCACACTAGTCATCAGCCAATCACAGTGGCGTTAGTTCATTGTATGGTAATGTATACAGGTTGCATTTTCCATAGTTTTTTCAGTCTAAGTACACTGTCACTACTCACAAATTTTAATTGATGTTGTTCATATTATATTTTATGAAGATGTGGTTACTATCCATATAAACTCTCTCTCTCTTTGCTCAACTTGTTGTCCAGTTGCTAAGTGATAACTAGCACCAGCATGTGGAGTAAATAACTGATTCACGATAACAGACAAGCAAGATTGCTTTTATTTGCTCTATTAAGTAATCTAATATTTTAAACATAAACAATCTGGCTTTGACCGAATTTTCCGCTCCTTTTATTTCAAATTTCTAGGTTGTCTGTCTCAAAGTTTTTCCTGCGAACTAGCGCGTTCAAAGAAAAGTGGCAAAAAACCTGATTACATTGGAAGGTAACTGCGGATGCGTAATGGGGAACACGAAGTGCCGTGTTAGAAAACAATTGTTATCTGTCCTTGTCCCAATTTTAGTACTGATTCCTTTCAGAATGAATAACGATTGGTGGTAACCTGACGGGATTATTTCCACAAAGACTGAATTATTTTGCTTAAAAATGTAATGCCCGTTGATCGAAAAATGAATTCTATTTTGTCCGAAAACGATAAATATTATTAAATATGGTGAGAATGGATGGGACTGTAGCCTCCATCCTTACTCTGTCAATGAGTCTATGTGTTTGCTTCATCAAGACTGAGGCATAGCAACTGTAGTTTGAAAGTGCATCACAAACGTTATAAATGTTTGAGGTACTTCACAAGAGATAAGTACCACAAGTATTCAAAATAGATAAATATCTTGAGAAACATGTATCAAGCTAACTTTCAAAGCTAGTAATATCTAAAAATGAGATATTTGTAGCCATATACGATAGACCAGACGCAAACCGGTTTTATTCCAATCCGTCGGTTGAGTATTTTATTTCCTAAGCCATACGACGACACTACCTTACCGGTCATTCTCTTAATTCTGTTTCCAACGATAATATTCACCTTTACCTGGACAATATTTGTCATTTTTCGTAATATCGATTAGGATTTCTGAAATCGTCTCGATTGTCTTAATATATAACACAAACAAGGTAAAACTACAAATGCCACTCTTTAGAGGAGTGAAAGGTAAAAAATTTCACTCGGAAAAGGGGGAAATTCGTTCCAAGAAAAGTGACATTTACTCCAAAAGAGTCAAGTCTCATCAGGAAGTTGTAACGGTCTGGTATCACTCTTGAGGGAGTGACTACAGGGACAAAAAACACTTACAAAGAGTGACCCTTGCAGACAATCGTTACTAATTTTCACTCTTCTTGGAGTGACTTTCACTGTTCGTGGAGTTAGTTCAACTATTAGTGAAGTGAATTAACACTTTTGATGGGGGTGGATTTACAGTATTCACTCTACTAGGGTGTATCTTTGACTTAGGTCTCTGGTTTGTTTTTAGAGAGTACGATAATTTAACACAAATATCACTTCAGATAGTGAAATTTTTGGCACCAGATTACGTACACAAAGATACATTTGTTCTCACATGTTTTCAAAGAGAGGACAACCGTTCCCTACCCCAGACTGGCGATCACATAACAAACTGCATGGCCCCTTACCAAAAAATCTCGCAGATCACTGAACGTAAAGTTATCTTGTTCCTGTCTCTTTCATCTCCCTCTTTTCCACCTCAGTCGTTTGCAGACCAATGACTTTGCCTACTTAATGAACGATCAATATTACCCACCATAGTCTGCAATGGTGGTTACAGCTTGTTGCCCGTGAAAAAAAAAATGAACGGGATGAAATGACGGAAATGTAAAGACAAAAATTTCTTACCGTCATGATATACACTACGCTGCAATATTCTGTTTAGAAGTACAAGGGTCAGGGTTGTGAGATAGGAACATCACAAGTGACAGAAGTTTCCGGGGCCACAGATGCCTGCCTCCATGATTGCATGTTGAGTATATTCATAAGAAATCTTAGCCTTAGGTTAAAAACTTATTCCCCCCAAAATGTAGGTTTTAGGCAGGATAAATTTGCGTTGATTGACTATATAGCTGGATAATTCAAACTAGACATGTACCGTCATACACACTGTATGCCAATACGATTGATAAGTGACGTGAGGATCAACGAATTTCTGAGCATGTTGGCAAAATATGGCCTTGGGCAATTAACGCACGGTTTTTTGTTATGTTTAACATAGGTTTATAGGAGACATACGTGCACTGAAAGTGGAAGATTATAAAGTTACCCTTCTAAATGACTTGTACTATGAAGTATTGAGAAGTTCGCATAACTTGTTGTCACAATACTATTAACTGTGAATTTTTATAATGGCTTTTATTCTAATAGCATACGAAAGACAGCAAATGCATTTCCGAGGGTGTTTCATAAACATTGAGGCAGACAAAACTCACCTTCGTTTGTAGTATTCACTGTACTATTTCCTGACGTATATCGTACCCTGCCTTCTAAAGGAAATAGATTGGGATCAAGCTTGGAGGCCTGATTTACTCTGTGGATGGCAAATCTGAAAGCCCTCTCCATCTGTTCTTCTCCTTTGGGAAATATCCCACCTGTAAAAAACAAAATAATAAAGATGAAGACCTGACCACAGGTAACATACACGGATGGCTCCTTGATAGAAATATGGTTGGTAAGAACACTGACTTATACAAGCATGTACGGACTTTAGCACTCTAAAATCATTTAGTGAAAATCACCCCGAAAATTGTGCTGAAGGTTTGAAGGACCTTAGTATAAAAGAATTTCACCTGGAATGGAGTAAAAATCACCCCGAAAAGTGTGATGAAGGTTTGAAGGACCTTCGTATAAAAGAACTTCACCTGAAATGGAGTGAAAATGCAAGCCACCCCCACCCCCATGAAAATTTACAGTCTGAAGAACGATACTTCACACACACATAGAATAAACATTGATCTTTTTTGAGTGAATAATTACTCCATTCCTGGTGAAGTTCACTCTTACTGGGGACCTACAGTAACACTCTCTTGTGGTGGATTAAAATCTTTGTTTTTTAGAAGTGCTTTGCACAGATTACTCAGGGGTGGCAGGAAGGTCATTGCCCACAGATAACGGAGAAAGCTGGGATGCTGTACCGGAACCATTCAAAAGAAAAAAATACGAAAATAACCCAAAAATAAATAAATTAATAAATAACAACAACGACAGGGCCTTTATTAACTATGTTTGATGCACTGCAACTTAATATTGTTACTTGTGGTGAAATATCATGGTAATTCAAGCCGACTCCAAGAAGAAAGTTGATGGAAAAAGACTCGAAAAGTTTTAGTTTTCTTCTTTAATTCGGGTATATTACAATTACGTTCACGAAGACGCACACGGACTCAACAACACTGCATTTGTGTAAAATGCCTACATACATTCGTTATGAAATATAGGGTACAATGGCACCGTTATAAAAGCGCCAAGTCATTTCTGCGATTGTAACTCCTTAACTAAGATATCTAAAATGCAGTTTACCTTGTAAATTGACAAATCATGCGATTAACTCCTTCTCTTGTAACTCTGTGCCGAAAAATAAAAACCCTTTTTTGCTTCAGGGAAAAAGGAAATTGTAGTATTTTCTTCACAGGTTGGATAAAAATTGGCTTGGGGCGATGTAAGGATGAATTTAAGCTTTAAAACTGTCAAGAAGGATTGGCCTTTCTTACGATGGTCAGCTGTTATTTAACCACAGTTTTTGCCTTTGGTTGTACAGCTTAGATGAAGCAACGGCTTCAGACATGCATACCAATGACGGAAACATCTTGAACACAAAAAGTAATTCTAAACTACTACAATTGAAAAGTCAAAGAGAGGTCGGGTTGTGAACATGATATGCCCCACTTGAACAATAGAATGGTGAGGTTGGAGAGTCGGTTTTGCACAACTAATAACCCCTATCAGTTGAAGTCAAGTAATACCAATGTGTAGGCAAAGCAATGGAACGCACAATACGCATAACGAGGACTTCTCATAAGCGCATAGGACTGTAGGAGACAATACATTGATATTTACTTTGTGTTAGCACTCACGAACTAAACAACAGTCCATGGGCATACGAGGCGGGGTGCAAAGGGCACTCGCCCTCCCGATTCGGGCAAAACAGCTGGTTTATTCGGGCAAAACATGAACAAAACATGGTAAATGGTGCTATTATTCGGGCCAAAATTGTTCTTGCCCCCACAAAAAGATAACCCAGTACGCCAGTACGCCCATGCAATAGACTGGAAACAATAAATGTAACCGAGTACCCTAAAGATTCAGGGAACGATACACTTACACTTGCCACTTATATGTTTCTGCCTTTGTGTAAGAAATACTAATTAATAAGGTTATTCGTAAAGAAATATTATTAGGAATTTAAATGATTTAGTCGTTACTCAGCTGTCGAAATCACTGCGATAAATCGATCAGTGATGTGGTTATTCAAGTTGGTGCTTTAAGACGTGGGTTATATGTGAACATCCGATGCTTGATCCTTAAAAGGTAAATATTTTCATTTGCTCGACTAAAAAAAAATACTGTTTTCATTGTTTTAAAGATAAAATAGTGGAATGGGGCACTTACAGTGAATTACGTGAAATGTAGAGTTACCATTTTAGGGAGTAAGTTTTTGAGCGGGCTGCCAACCAGAAAGTCAGTTTCGGTTTTCCTGACTTTCCTCTACAAACCTGTGCCGAATGGTTGCTACTACATTTTTTCTTCTCTATATGCTTCACTACATTTTGTCATTGCAATAAATCATCCTAGAATTTATTAGTGGCAATATCATTTCAATCAGAACTATCTTTAATGTATTATGCGACGTTATGAAGCTCAATTGATCTTTAAAACCATCAGTACTGTTTTTATGGAACCGAGTAAGATTGTTTTCTAGTTTGATACAACTGCCTGAAATCTTATTCAACTCTCTTATCTTCCGCCAGGGAATGCCTGCCAATAACGGCGAGTATTCGCATTATGAGTTCCATGCCAGCATTGATATTTAATACACCCTTGTCATTAATCTATCGAAACGAACATGTTTGCAAGAATCTATCGACTACAATGAAAGATAAAACATCACACTGCTTAGCATTTACAAGGACAGTTAACATACAGCGACTTTAGTGATCTACCGTTCCGTTACACATTTTTACATAATTCGAAAGATTACTCTCTCAATGTTTAACGATAAACATTTCCATGTATAAGTCTTTCTGATTTTCATCAAGATTTGCAAAACTAAAATTTGTACCATGGCATGCATCGAAATAGACATGAAGTAGCATCCATCATATCTTTTTATCCAATGTTATCCCCATTAACAGGAGTGCCATCGAAATATAAAAGTTATGCCCATTTTCATTATTTGTGTAATAAAGTCTTTCCAGAATGGTTTGTGTATACAAAACTGTTTCATGTAAAGAATAAATGAAAGTTGACAAGATTTGTATCATCCAGTTCAGCGAGTAGCTAGCATTTTTTCTTCAGTGAAAAAAAGTGATGGAGTTTAACGGCCCAGTTTCCAACCGATTGAGTCAAGACGAGCCGCCCACGGTCCTTTTCCACTTGTGACAAAAAGTTAGTTGAAAAATACTCAAGGCGAGTCATTAAATCAATAAAGGTGTTGAATTCCCTTTTTAATCGTACATAAAAACAGGCACGTAATAACAAATAAACAACTAAACCCGGACGGGACGAAGAAAAAAAATATTGCGGAACAAGACACAAAGCAAGGAACGAAAAAGTCTGTCACCAACGGAAAAGCTACAGCCATCACAACGACATTTCCGTAAGTTCTCTCAACCCTCTGGCAAAGGGCCTTTTGGCGAAACAAAAACTTTCACTGATTCCCGAAGAAGCTATTACGTCCACTGAAGGACAATATGCGATCAACATCACGGCCCTCAAACCATTCCCTTTATTGGAATGCCATGTATGGCTCCATTCTAGACTGGATGAAAAGAACGGACACTATACATGAACTTAGCCAAAATGCCGAGAAGCGATCGCCAACGACAGTCCCAGCGAGCTCTTTTAATGAAGGTTGAAAAAGAAGTAGAGTGAGTGCGAACCTATATCGCTGGCTTGAATATCTCACATTTATATATGATAAATTGTCCACGTAAAAATCATTTTCAGTAATCTGGGTAACAACGTTTCGCGTCAATCACAGTGGCCCTACGAAAAAGGTCTACAGTTTTCACTTCCTCCTTGGCGTATTTCTGGCCTTTCCTCCGCATTTCTCCCAAAATTAATACGTATTCTTCCAAATTCGAAAAATTCCCGGCTGATGCGAAAAGTTACACAAGGTGTTTCTTGATTGGCTGTTGCCATGGTATTGTATCAACTGTCTTCTTTGTTAATGTCAGGGTTAGGTTAGGAATTAGTGATATCGTTAGCCAGTTAGAAGGTTTCTTGTTAAACATTGTGCATCTCTCCAAATTTTCTGTCCGAAAAAATGAACTTAGTGCGTTTACCCCTTCTACTTCCATGCATAATCAGCATCTGGTTCAATTATATGAATCAAATACCAATCATGTTAAAAAGCTAACAAGTAGAACCCGATATGGAATCAACGTTCGTTCTGCATTTGTAATTTTGATATTTTTGAGACAATATCCGGAATAATCATCTTTGGAGGGAAGATAATTATGGAAGAAATCAAAATGAAACGTGACGCGAATATTAAAAAGATTATTTTGTCATTTATAATGGTGGTCGTATATGAAAAAGATGGCTAAACATGTGAGTTTTATGCATTTGGAAACCTTTCTAGTTCCTGGAAGTCATAAACAACACTGGCTTTATTTTGCAACCCTATCAAAATGCGAGGTAAAGTTTGACAGAAATGGGCATCAGAAAGGTCAAGATATTGTCAGTAAGGGGCCTATCATCAACTCCAGGAAAAGATCGAATATCGCGAAGCTTACTTAAAAGTGGTTCTCAAGAAGCGTGACTTTTAAATGGCGTGAAAAGATGCATAAAGTGAAACGGAAATATGTCATCTTCTCAACCTAAAAAAGAAACATTGATGCTGACAAACCGAATGTCTGTAACGTAGAAATCGGAGGTAACTCTTGCCATAAAGGGGGAAAAGTTTAACATAACGGAAGAGAAAATAATAAATATTTTAGTAATAACGCAAAAATGGATATGTTACGGGTTTTTGGTGTCACTTATGGGGTACTTATAGGGTAGTGGTTTACACTTAAACATGTACGCGATATATCAAACACCCGTGGTGTGCGTAGGGCTATATTTATTTGGCTAAGAGAAATCATCTACAGGATAATAGTGCCCGTAGACGTCAAAAGCCAGAAAATTTCCTGCATTGAAGGTATTACTAGTTTTCTTTATAGTAAAACTAATTTTCACAACGTACACTACCAAGCCTAAGTGTGTATCTAGCGAAACCAGTGAGAGTGCATTATCTTGGTCTAATGCACATATTCATCTTTTTTTTTACCTTTCATTTCCATACAATAATATTGTGATTGAGTGAGTTGGGATTTAATGACAGCACCAGCACGAATTTGTTACACAGTGCGAGCTATATAAAAAGGTTAAGTTCAAATACAATCTTAGACTTCTCCATTTCTAGGGGTATTTATACGTCATTTAACCACAGTTTCACCTCTGTTCGTCTCTTAAATAAAAAAATATACCCCGTCTGTAATGTAGCCAGGATTGTGTCGGGGGTTGGGGTGTTGGTGCTATGGGGGTTTGGGGCACGAAATGAGGAAAAAGTCTAAGGATAGAGGGAAAAACCGATATTTTAGGAGTTTTCTGCATTGCAAGGTTGGATCATGGAGGGGGGGGGGGGGCTCTAACCCCCAAAACCAATCCCCATTACTACGCCACTGTGCCCCCTGTGTATGGAAGGTTGTCGAGTATGCCCAACGGATTTCCCCGAGTGGCGTAAGAGATGACTCGACGGGGGAGGACGTGAACTTTATGTTTTGCCAAATTTGAAACTAATTGTGAACATGGATGGCATTTAAAATCAGTGTATTTATACTTTACCGTTAGAATGAGGTGTACGGCCAAGGGGCCTATCCTCTAATTTTCCTTGACAAAGTGTAAGTTATTTGACAAATAGTCCTACCTGGTCAGCATTCTACTTACTTTAAAATAAGTCTGTGCAGTGTGTTTACTGCAAAGCTGATGCCACTGCCTCCGCGTGTGTGCACAGCCCCGTGCTGCAGATACTTTAGATTAATCCTTTACCGTTGTGCTCCAGTCGGGGCATATTTGCGCGCTTCGGGAGTGGGCGGAAAAGCGGACGTAGCCCGCCCCGCATTGGCTTCCGTAAGCGATTGACCCCTTGACCTTGAACTACTGTCTCTCTCGTTGTTGTGTCCGAATTTTCGTCTGGCTACTCGCAGTTTCGAGCTCCGCGTGAAACAGCAAAGATGGGTGACAGCCGCGCTCTCCGTATGGGTCCAAAAGGACCCAAACAACGGTAAAGGGTTAAAACACTTTGAGCCTTACAACAGATGCATTTGTTTGAACGAGGTTTTCAGTTTAAAATTTTGGGGAAGTTTTAGAGTGCAAAAATACCGCCGATCGGCGGATATCTTAGCATCAGCAAAGACACGTCATGGTTTATCTCAGAATAATACAAGGTCACCTGACGTAAACGTCACCGTCTAAAGTGCGACCTTAGGTCGACAGTCACAAATTTTCATATAGCTCTACATAGGACCACTGGAAAATTCAGGAAAAATATCATGAAAAACTTAAACAGCGTCCGCAACAATATATAAGTTATACTTAATATGTATGACGTCTGCACAACTTTTAATGAAATATTTTATTTTTTTTTATTTAGACGCAACAATTTTGTGTCTCCTTAAGGTACATTTTTAGAGCAAGCTGATATTACACAGCATATTACACGTTCAACTGTATATAACATGTTATAAGTACAAGCCCCATATAAAGATACTACAAAGAGAGCGCCGGAAAGGCATTGCATATGGTATTACTTTACTAAAAACGTACACAGAAAAAGGTGTAATAGGCCCTTGAACAGTAGGTCTTGACAAAAATGAGGGCCTATTTTAAATGAAGACCTAATACATGTTTTTTTAAACCATGAAATGTCGACCAAAAGTAGATTCCTGGGATATATATATATATATATATATATATATGTATATTATATAAAACAACAATAAACAATATAAAACAAACAATAAACAATTGTGTTCAGCTGGATAGCATCAACTTTGATCTCTGGTTAGGCTTGCGTCAAACGAGAACTAGTGCTGTTCCAAAAATTAGGCGCCTGCTCAGGAGGTGAATTGCGAGTTGCTTCATCTCTTATTTGAACAAAGGCCAAACCAACTTGGCTTCATGGCTCAGTGGTTAGAGCGTCCGCACTAGAAAGCGGGAGGTCCCGAGTTCGAATCCCGGTGGAGTCAACATCGTTTTTTCACCTCAGCCAGATTTTCCAGCTTTACCAATTTGATTTATATTCCACGCAGTTGTCGTCAGCGTTTATTTTCACTTCATCTCTGCTTTCACAGGTTTCTGTATCTCTTCGGAGATCCGCTGGCGAATAAACAATTGTGTTCAGCTGGATAGCATCAACTTTGATCTCTGGTTAGGCTTGCGTCAAACGAGAACTAGTGCTGTTCCAAAAATTAGGCGCCTGCTCAGGAGGTGAATTGCGAGTTGCTTCATCTCTTATTTGAACAAAGGCCAAACCAACTTGGCTTCATGGCTCAGTGGTTAGAGCGTCCGCACTAGAAAGCGGGAGGTCCCGAGTTCGAATCCCGGTGGAGTCAACATCGTTTTTTCACCTCAGCCAGATTTTCCAGCTTTACCAATTTGATTTATATATATGTATATATATATATATATAAGGAAAAATGGAAAACAGAGTGTGCATATAGATCCAACGAATGATTTATTGAAACAGAAATTTTCGCCGCCTCCTGGCGGCTTTGTCAACTGTGTTATGGAAATCAACCGTTACATACAAACAAGATAGAGTTGAATGCGTACAGTACCGCGTAATATTAAAATAAGTTTGAAAAGTTGTAAAGTGACGTCATAATGATGATGATCGAAAAGTACGTAGTTACAAAGAACGCACGTTCTCACATAGTAATTAATACAAAGCGCGAACATCATAACCATGGCAAGCTTGATTAGCCAAAATAATGTAAAGTGACGAGACAATCTAAAATTGTAGTGTGCGTACCTAATTTCGTTGTTTGAATGGAAGCGTATGCACATATTCAAAACTCCATGGTAACTAAACAGTTTATCAAAGCGACAAGATGCGAGTGCGTGAGATATTTTCAAATAATAAAACTGTCTTACTGACAAATAAAAACTGTTCATATCTACTTAAAAAATAAAGCACTAAATTGTACATTACAAATAATATTAAATAACAAAGCATCCGAGTTTAAAAAAAAAAAAAAAAAAAAAAAAAAAAAAATTGGCGTAACTTTACAGAATGTGAGATGCTATATTAAATAGTAAAAAATTGAAGAAGCGGGAGTAAATGACAAGGTAGCACAGTTGTACAAAAGAAGGAAACAGAATTACTGAATTACTTGAAGAAACTGTATCCTGATAAATAAGAAAAATCTCTATTAAGACCTTGCCTGTGGCTATTAAGACGTAAAATTAGTTTGAGTTCGTGGCGCTTACGGTCTTCACTGCATCGGAACCTACCGAGGGCAATGGTAAACCTCAAGTCGTCACCTGTGTGCCCGCTACTCTGGAAATGTTCCGCAACTGGGAATCCGTTGGGATTCGCGTTACGAATGCTTTGTTTATGATTTGTCAGTAAGACAGTTTTATTATTTGAAAATATCTCACGCACTCGCATCTTGTCGCTTTGATAAACTGTTTAGTTACCATGGAGTTTTGAATATGTGCATACGCTTCCATTCAAACAACGAAATTAGGTACGCACACTACAATTTTAGATTGTCTCGTCACTTTACATTATTTTGGCTAATCAAGCTTGCCATGGTTATGATGTTCGCGCTTTGTATTAATTACTATGTGAGAACGTGCGTTCTTTGTAACTACGTACTTTTCGATCATCATCATTATGACGTCACTTTACAACTTTTCAAACTTATTTTAATATTACGCGGTACTGTACGCATTCAACTCTATCTTGTTTGTATGTAACGGTTGATTTCCATAACACAGTTGACAAAGCCGCCAGGAGGCGGCGAAAATTTCTGTTTCAATAAATCATTCGTTGGATCTATATGCACACTCTGTTTTCCATTTTTCCTTATTTATTACGTCCAACACACGGAATTAATTAATGCTATATATATATATATATATATATATATATATATATATATATATATATATATATATATATATATATATATATATATATATATATATATATATATATATATATATATATACAGTACCACGCTCATTTTTCGTGCGGGTGGGCCGTGCCCAGGTAGAAGTTCAATAAATGTTCATAAATGCCAGTTAAACCAGTATGCCAGTATGGAATCCTATCCCAATCATTCAGCAGAAGATGATGTCATTTTTTATTTCTTTCAAATATGCTATACTTGAAAATAATTTAAGGACATTGAACTATGTGTAATTTATTGCCAAATCAAGCCATTTCTGTTGAGACGATGTAAGCTCTTAAACCTCTCTCTACTTTACAATGGCATTTGCTGTGGTCATTTCTTTGCTTCTTCTATTGATATCACATGACTAATGCCTGTATAACCAGCAACTCGATAAAACCCACTAATACTGCGAAATGTGAACCAAAAGGTGAGGTACGGTAATTTAGTCCCGAAGGAGAGAAAATTCAACACTAAAGGCGGGAAAAATCGAAGCCTTGGGAGTCGATTAACAATTTCAGAGATTTCTTGTAAAAATGACAGTTGTATTATATTACAAGACTGGAAGAAGAGCAAATTTTATTGATCTGTCACTCTGTAAGGTTCTCGTTTTCAGTTTGCACTGGGAAAATCATACTCCATTTCTTTTCTATTTTTGAGGATGTCTTCATACGAATGGGTTGTTCTGTTGCCGGCTTATACATTTGACTGTAGAAAACATCACATTCAAAATCGCAGTGGTATACCCTAGAAACGTCCCGTAAATGTACCTATAAAAATAAGTAATCGTAGATAGAAAGCTAACTCAAACCGTTTTAAAATGTTTTACTAGTTTTTGATTCCAACATGAATCCAGCCGGACGAGTACATTTTAACCAGTGGTGTTTAATGCTGAACCATAACAAGCCAAATATTTGTCTATTTCATACATGATGAGATCCATACCAAAGAGGTCTACAACATGTTAGTTAGTTTGATGGAGTTTTAAAGCGGCTCATTGAATTGGTTCATGAAACTCAACAAATTTTGCCAAACCCGTTACGTTTTCTTCACATACCAATGACGAATGATCAAACTTAGACAATCCCCATACCATACTTACAAATAACTGTTCTATGAGTGAAAACTAAACGGTTGAAGCCGGTTTTCAAAAATTTGTGACCAGACACTTTTTTAAATTATGTACAAAAACGTTACAAGTCAAGTCAGAACACTAAAAGATTCAACGTTTTAATGTTTTCTGTGACTTTTGGACTTGAGAAGTGACTTGTTATGCTAACTATAGGCATTTTTATGTGGTAGTGACCCTTTGAGACTCGAATGAAGTTATCGATATCAACTCAATAAACCTCTCTAAGGCCCAGTTTCCAACCTATTGTTTGAGTCGAGCCGACCAGGGCCTTTTTCCCAGTTGCGGCTCACTGGCTTGTTTTCTCTACTCCATTGCGTATACGGCAGTAGGTTCCATTTTTAGAGTCCCTGGTACGTCTCGACCTCGGAATCGAACCCGGACCTTCCGCGTGAGACGCTGATGCCCTACTGTTAGACCAAACACGAGATCTACAACATGATTAAATCATTTTGCCCATTTCATATATTCTGATAACAATTAAATCGAATTTGATGCATAAAAAATTTAGACAAGGTTTAAAAGAAAAAGAAACTGGACTTTTTCTATATAGAATATAAAATTTCATACTGCAATGCCGTTTCGAAGTGAGAGATAATATTTCAAACTGGCGTAGTAATGAGGGTAATACTGTACATCACCTAACTGAATTCTAAAAATAAGTTTTTCTTCTTTGAAATGGACCAAACGCTTGACTTCAAATGATGTGAAATGTTGCACCAGGTTGTACCCTAGCGTGGCTACGTACAGTAAATGCACAAAATGTGACAAGAAGGAGGTGAATACTCCATACTGTGAGATCCCTCCCTTGTGGGCGCAGACAGCAATCAGACTGCAGTTGTCACTACGCTAGCAATATTTCATATCATGCCATTTGTCCTGCAAAATTTTGCTTGCTTCTTGGCAAAATGTTATGTGTATTATCTACAGAGCTAGTCGTCCCACTGGAATTGTGAGTCTATTATGAATTTTACATTATCACACAAGTGGAAGTAACAATAACCCGTTGGGCCTTTTTCGGTACGGTAAAGATCAATCACAAATATAACCATTGGGACACACAAATCATCACAGACACGACGGAGCATAGAGAAAAGGAAAGGCTAAAATTACAAAGCTTGACTAAAGGGCCACTGACCTATATATTTCAGAGGCCTTAAACAATAGAGGTAGGTCACAAAGAGGATATAACTTAAGGAATCACGTGTCTGTAAAGGTAACTTTTTGGTGCCCCTTTTGTTTTAAAGCAACTCTTCATAGAAGAGTGGTTGATGTATCACGTTTTCCCCAGGACTAGTGAAATAATTTGCAGGGTACAGTCGTAACTGAAACGAATGTCTGGAGTTTAGCTGAAGGGCACTCATCTACGTACTGGATGAATGCTATCACAAAAACTCGGATGCATTTCCCTTTGCTACGTTTAAATTGAGAAGCCTATCACACCATCTCTTGAATTTTAAAGTTCATGGTTTTTGGTGTCGCCAATCTGAAGTTGCTTAATAAAATGGTGGTGTAATGTTAAACCTCTAAAGGAATCGGATTTACGTAGATATTACCTCACATTGTATTCAGCGACTTTATTAAGTTCTCCTTAGTTGAGGAAGTTTTCAGCTTCACCAGGGTCCATGGAAACAAATTAAATTGGGGTTTTGTCTTCATGTAAAAGATTCAGTAGGTGTTTAAACAGAGTAGAAAAGTGGCCTTTTAAAGCTGGTATGCACCAATGTATTTCACACGTGCCTTTGTTCAAATCTTGCTCGATGTTTATGGGTTTTCTCCGATACGCCGGCTTTCACTTTCCGGCATCCAGGCTTTAATCCAACATGGCGGTAGGCAAGGCTTGACTCTAAAATCGGTTGCCCATTAGACCGTGACCGGATTCCAAAGTGCCATCGAAGGAAACAACTATTTAGTTGACTTTACAGTTACTGTTTCCGATTTTCATCAGTGGTCTATTTGTTACAAAGCAAACGAAATGCAAACTGGCGTGTCTGAATTTACTAAATTATGGTATCACTTGCCTTAAATGCACTGTGGTCAATTTTATCTGTTCTGTTGTGTTTATCATTTTGATTTAATGAGTAAATATACACGAAAAAAAGACAAACACAAAATTCATGGCTGTGGTTGGGAGGGGCACTGTCTTGGTTTGCTGTCTGAATGGGAGATATTATGCCAACAGAACTTTTCACGCATGTAATGGTGAGTTTAGTTAAAATGTGATGGCAGGATCAAGTTGACTTTCATATGTAGTTCGGTACAGTGTTATAACTCAGCCCACTGCATACAGAATGTATACAGGGATTACAGAGGGAGTCTTGGTTGTTAGTGACGGTTGCGCGCTAAACGCGCCAAAATGCAAGCCAGTTTAGAAGTCCAGAATGTGTTCACTTTCTTAAAGACGAAGGACCAATCTGTATTTTCTAATTATCAGACATGTGGTTGAGAAAAGGAGCGAAGTGACAAGTAGAAGGAGTACATGCCCCGCAATGATCACAACGTTTGCAGACTATTAGAATACAATATAACTGCACGGGATAATTATTACCATTTGTAGATCCAGTATCCTCCGTTACTAAGTCATTATGTGGCAGAGGCAGAACTAATTCGACCTTAAATTTAATATGGTATGGAAATTTGAAATTCATCAACACCAAAATTAAACACTCTATGTTTGAAATCTATCGCAAGAGATTTTCATTATCCTAAGTGATGTACGAATTAAAGAAACGTTAACTCCCAAAGAGGTGTGGTGATAAAATGCCAAGTTGCCAAGTTGTTAGAGGAACACCGCCTTGTAGTCCTAGAAAGGATAGGGGCATGGACAAGACGACTCCAGTGCGTGACATGGTCTTATGGGACTGTTCTCATGGAGTGCCATTTGACTTTTGTTCGACTTCCAATACAATCTGAATGTCTAATTTTCCGCATAACTGAGCCATAGTATCTACCTTAGAAATATTAAAGGGATAAGTGTGAGGTGGGGGGGGGGTGCATAGCAGCCATCGCTCGAACTGCCATCGTAGTTAAGAAAAGGAGTAGAAAATTGTTGTACAATATCTCCAAAATAACCTGAGAAGGTAGTGTACCGTTTAAGAATGGAGAAAGAAAGTACAATTAAGAGGAAATAATCACTAGTTAACAGGTTAATCACTTCTTATAATTTACCCCCTTGAGATATTTCAGAAACCGTCCATCTGGCATTAAAAATTTTGTTTGGAATGGATAGGTCCACAAGTCAGGTAGCTTTCCTATAAATATACAACAGGGCAACAATGATGGAAGTGCACAATTACTGAAGGTTCCAAAAAAATTTCTGACTATTTGTAATTAACCTTGGTAAAATTTTGCATATTATATCACATACATACTCACCCCTGAGCATCAGGCGAATTGTAAACTTTGTTTCCATTCGTTGAATATGTTTTGAGTATATTTTATGTTCATCGCAGCGTTTTGCAACACGTATAAAGCTATATCTCAAATGCGTCTTTTAGCTGAGGGATGTGATGTGTATAAAATAAATAGTATTTCGAAACCCTTTCGGGTATCCACAGAATAATATAAGATCTCATAGCTTACCAAAGTTTGGTTAACTAAATATAAGTAGGAACTCGAAGGCATTGAACACAAGAAGGCTGCAGTAGCAACAGCAATTTGATGGTTAATGAGACTAAATAGATCTGTAAATTTGCCACTTAAGCAAATACTTTCCTGGCTGGAAGCATCGCAAACCTGTTATCAGATTCCTTAAATTGACTATAATTTTCATTACACCACGGGAGACCTTTCTTTCTGACGTTTCAGGCGAGCGTGGTTTATTCATGTTTATCTTTGAATTCAGTAGTTATACTCTGACGTGATTTGTTTCATCTCAGTGCTACTTTCTTTGAGGCATACATCTTTGTACTTCTATCATAATACACGTTACTGTCTCGTGGTTTGCCACTCTTACAATAACACCCAAGTCCACTGTGATTTCTCCCGGCCATATTCTACCGATTTTGTTTAACACGATGTAAGAAAGTAGATTATTGGTCTCAACGTAGAATGATTAAAACACTTGAGATGAATGCGGCAATGAATTAAACATGTACCTGGGAATCGTTTATCCAGGTTGTACCTTCACCTTTGGGTTTCTAACGTTTTAATCAATACGTAATAGTTCCAACCAACAAACCAAGCCGAAGGGCAAACCGGAGAAAATTTTCCTCCGTCTAAACCCTTAAAGTATTTAGACTTAATCACATTACATGTATCATTATGCACTCGTGCAGCACCAATATATCATTGCAACGACTTTAAAGACAGTTTTTGAAAATGAAAAGTCAGAACTCTAAATTTTTCTAACGCTTTTTCACTTGCTTAAAGTTGATGCCAAATCGATAAAGTTACTTATATGGAGTTTTGCGGCTTAGTTTCTTACCAATTTTAACATCTGACGAACTTTTCATGCGATTGCATCATATGCAAGATATGCATATTAGAAAATTAGTTTAAGGAATTGACAAATATTACAAACGTTACGTTGACTTAAAAGATACACCTCTGCATGCCAACATGCAAATATATGTTTCTTCAGCAGCCTAAGTGACGATCCGATTCGGTTTTTAAAAGATGACCGTGGTCTCTTGAAAATGCAATAGAATGTAAGCTAGATTTTGGATTACGTCACAAATTACTTTTGTAGTAACTTGGATTGCGAATCGATTCGAAATTATATCATAATGTCACATCAGTGGTAGCGTATTGAAAACGGTCGCATTATTGACGTTGCGTTGAATTAGTTCGTAGTCGGAGAAGACCTGCACATTTTTGTGACGTCATCCAGAATCCAGCAAAGTTTTTATTGCATTTTCGTGAGACGAAATGTCGTCTTTAAGGTAAAGTTCGTGAAGATACAGACACTTTTTCAAATAATGTTCAACCAGGATACAAAAAAAAAAAAAAAACAATATCATTTCCGGTGTAACTATGTGATGAAAAACTTGACTAATAATGGCAAGAGTAGGCGCCTAAGCATTGCGATATTCCCTGTCACGGTTACAAATGTTAAAATATCTCTGTTAATTTAAACAACAAAAAGTAAAAGAGAAGCATAAAGTATGAAGAAATGTTTTGGTAATAAGTTTCCAGAATGTTTCTCTAATCGGTATTAACTCTTTCTTGTTTTGTTTTTGTTATTTTAATCAAATGTAATTAGTGTGGTAGTGCCGTCCAAACCCCTAAACAGCTGAACAACGTATCAATATCAGTATAATATCACCTCAATGAACCCCTTTAAAGTTCTACTACAAACTGGTGGTAAGTGAAAAATTATTTGTCTTGCATCCAATTAATCAAAATAGGGGAGGGCTAATAATGCGTCTTAAAATAAGAACAATGGTATGTTTGAAAGTAGTAAGTTTTATTCATTGACTAAGCCTTTTTTAATACATATCGCACACATACTGACGAACAACTGCTTAAAGAAACAAAATATAGTACAGCAGTTTACTAAATTTCTTTCTTTTTAGTGTACTGGAAACCTAGACGCACATGAATGGCTACATTTTAACTATTTTCTTACAACTTTAACCACTTGTAATTTTTTATTCTACGTGTGATTAAGAGAATCATGTAACTTAGAAAGTTGAGGCAATCTTACTGTCCATCCTTCCTGTACATCAACGTTGGCCAGTTGCTGATAGCTGGCGTGTTTATTAGACTGTAACAAAATGACTGATGGTGATAATGGAAATCTCCTTCAAAAGTTTTCACTATTATCCTTAGGGTATTCACAAAATGGACGATCAATCATGGTTCCCTTTAAGCGAAGAATCCGTCACCTTATAAGATCGCCATGTTTAAACTAAGGACAATTCACTTGAGCATCGATGCTTTAGATATTATGAAGCAACATTCATTCAGACAGATAGAGAGAGAATCGGAGAGAGAGAGAGAAAAGAGTTGATTGACCACTTGGATATCCAATCGTCAACAAGAAACTAGAAAATAAAATGTTGTCAAGTTTTAAGTTGAAGACTAAATGAAAAATTCCTTTTGTGGTTATTGTTTCTACAAATTGACTTATTTCAAGTGTGCAAATTTTGTGCAGAGCGACTGGTTCTGTTCACTATTTGCTCATTAACGTAAAGTATAAGAATGTCAGTTAGTAGTATGATCAATTTGGTGATACAATACTATGATAATTAAAACTAATTTGACAAACTCAGAGAACAGCCAGAGTTGGTAGAATTTAGGAATTACTGAAAACTGTCGTGACATTTGTTTACGTTTGAAATATTTGAACATACTGCAGTAGTGATAAAGCATGTTTACAAACGAAACTGAAATCTTTATCACATTCAAATTTTTTCGCCCTGTTAATATGCCGCAGTGTTGGCAGTATGGGTGGCTGGCTGACCGGTAATTGATAAGTTACATGCAGTTCGATATATTCTTTTGGAAGAAAATTGAGTTTTAAGAAAAGTTCGGTTTCCTTTTTCGAAATGAACATCGAATGAAATTTGAAATTTGATATCTAGTTTTAAGTTTTTAATCTAAGTCTAATCAGTTCGGGAGATAACCGTTTTCGGGGGAAAATGAGAATTCACCCGATCGGGAGAAAATTTGAAGCATGAATATTCATGAGCACTTAGTTTGTACCTCTTCACAGTCGTCGCTTTGTTTTATAAATGTGGATATGTTCAATTACAAGGTAATTGTTCACCACCTCAGACAGAAATCTTAAGAAACTTAAGAACGTACTAATGGGCTCAGTTGCCTGCACGAGTAACTTACACAACTTACTGCAGAAAAAAAATTGAACAGATCTTGCGGTTGTGTCGAGTCTATAATTTAAGCTTAGGACACAGAACGTGGCAAAATTGCTCGATATCTCAAAATTTGCGCGGTGAACCACCAAACACGATCCGGCTTTTTTGTTCCCCTATAGCAACAAAGTTTCTAAATATTCCAAAATTTTTTTTCCTAAGACCGATTAAATTTTCCAGGTGTTTTGAACGTTTGTTTCCGTTTAAATTGCGCGGTAGGATCGCAAAGCATCAGGGGAGAAATTTGAAAACGGCGCCACCCATGGCCGTATTTTCCCCCGATCTGATGAAAAACCATTTTCCCCCGAAAGAGGTTACCTCAACCCAATTAAAGATACATATTGAGCTCATGAAAGATTTCCTTTACATGCAAGGAGATAAATAATATGTTTTACAGAGGAAGAAGCAATTTTGTCTCACAGAGATAAATTTGGACTGTGTATAGTGATGGAATGGCCTGATTTAGTCGATCGTCATTAGGGTCCATCAGTTTCAATCTTTTCATTTTTTCAGCTGTATCATGAATTGTTGCTCAACAGGAATATCTCTTAAATCCGTTAATATGAGGAAGACATTAAAATTGAGAAGACCAAAGTTGATGGACCCCACTTACGGCCGACTTCACTTGATGCTTGGCAGCTTGGACTCGTTTACACAATGTTATCGGCCAAGCTCATTGTTATACTGTACTTGGCAGCTTGGACTCGTTTACACAGTGTTATCGGTCAAGCTCACTGTTATACTTGCATTAAACATCCGATTTTTTGAGATCATTTTTTGGACTAAATCAGGAACTCCCATCACAAAAACCCTGGTAGACATATATTCAAATGAAAGGGTGTAAAGTGGAAGTCCTCATTTAAATTCTGCAAAAAATTCTTTCAAGGGTAATGACTGGTGCAAAAGATGTTTCAAGATACAAATAAAACTTTAACCTGTTTGTACCCTTTTAGAAACCGTTCAAAGTTCAACATTTCCGGTCGAAGGTGCAACTGGTCGGCATGAAATCTCTTTTGAAATTCTGTTCATTCATAAATCCACATTAGTTCAGATTAAACAAAATTTACTAGAGCATATCAAAAGATTTTGCTTTGAATTCTTTCCGCTTCCGATCGTCAGCCCGGACTGATGGGTTCAAATTAAAAGCGATCGTCTTAGAGTGCATAAGGCTTATGATGTAGTGTGTTTACCCAGCAAAAAACCCGCGTTGTAGTAAGGAAGCGACCTGGATGGTAACGGTTCTCAAATAAAAAGGACTACCTTGAGGCCAGGTCACACTTCTGCGATATCGGATCGGATTTCGTTCGGATTTTTTTGAGTTTTAATTAATATCTCCTCAATCGCTGGTCGAAAAGAAACAAAAAATTGCCAACATGTGAGGATATGTGAATTGTATCACAGGACTACGAAATTCTAAGTTATAGGTCTACCAATTATTCCATGACGTCACATATGTAGAGAACTTTAACCGGATACGCATAGTCCGATAAAAGCTAGTATTTAGTATTTGTTAATGTGACGTCACGAAAATAAGTAGTTTGTAATTCATTTCCGTGGGCCTCTCGTACCGATATATTTACACAGGATGGCAAAATTGTGGTTCTTTCCGACAATGGGTGGAGGAGATTTTAACTGAAGCTCACAAAAACGGATAGTTTTCTGATCGAATATCGCTGTAGGGTGGCCTGGGCTTTATTGGAAGACAAAATCCGATACACAACTCTAAGTAGTTAAATGCGGAATATAAGGGTACAGTTAAACGTTCTCCAATGACAGATCATGCATTTTTCCCTTTAAAAGGACATTAAGTTGACTATATTTTACATGTATTGGTACTTTCATACTTTCTGTCAACTATGAGAAAGAATAAAGAACAGAATGGCTTAAAAATCAGGACTGTGTATTCACTGTAAATTCTGGTAAATGAGGGAAAATGTTACATGTTTGAATTAAATTTTGTCATCCAAAATTGAAGTTGTCCCTGATTTGATTCATTTAGTTTTTAGAGTAAAACTAGTGAAGTTTTATTGGGTAGCCACTTTTACGTGACACGGCTTTTCTAAGAATATTGCTTTACCTAATGGACAGAGATCTGTTATTGGACTGTTGTTACAAGTACCAGACTCCCAAGAACTGGTTTGTCCATCGTTTACAAATCTTGAGTTAGTCTTCTCATGCCTCCTTTGCCTAACCTGAATTAAGGTACATTTTCAGTAACTGGATCTATTTTATGTCCGCTTTCATCGTCAATTTCAACTTGAAATGAGTGGAATACTTCAACTGTCAACCTATCTAGTTGAGAGTTTTCAAGTATGAGAACCAAGGGACGACGAGAGAGCTCTTTGCTAATTAAGTGACGAGGTATTGTCACAACTTTGTTTTAATTAAGACAGCTGAAGACAGAAGCCGACTTTGGTGCGTCTGACAAAATTATCTACATTATGTCTTCAAAGATATATTGCATTGCATAAAAGCATAATTAATGACAATAATACCATCTTTTCTGTATCTTAACATGGCCTATTCCGAAATATGTACTGTCATTAAACGATCAATTAGCCTCAGTAAAACGAACATTTTTAAGTTTGAAAGTAAACGTATGCATACACATAAACGATTGTATAGAACTGATTTAGTATTTTCCGAACCGTCTCCCCCAGATCAAGTGCATGTCTATAAATAAAATCATAAAATGCTATTCTAGACGCCAGTTCTCGCCTACATAGTCATTAGCATTTAGCATTTAATGTTTGAGGATATGCAGAAAAGGTTGGCATGGGCATAAGCAGGAAAACATTGTCCGTAAATTGTTGTGTTCATTTTGAATTACAAATAATATACGAATTAGAAGGAATAAATGTGCATACGGTCGAAGGTTTATAATAACCTTATTATTGCATTGTATACTTAACGTTTGCGTAGATCATGTATTTTGAGACCAAATTTCGATTTTCGAGTAGACAAAAGTTCCGACACTCTCTATAAGAGGAACTTACTTAATTTTGTTTTTCTGTTTGACCCTTTTTTGCTACCATGCACTTGTTATAAGAAAAACATTTAAATCGAGCGGTTTTACACCGGTGACTTGGGGATTAAGCCCCTCAAATTTACCAAACCTCTCGAGACTCAGGAAAAAGTTTTATAGACTTGTATAAATGACTACCTAGCTCAGATAAAAGCGTTATACTCTTCATTCGTTTTATGCTCCCCTTGCATATACAACATGTTGTCCCTAACAATGGTCTTCGTTTTGGTATTACTTGACAATTTCTTAACATTCCGTTTTGAGAAACATATAAATAGCAAAGTAACGTGCATGGTATAGTTTAATTGTGTTCACGAAATCAATTCAAAATAAGAATTCAATTGGCTACGAATGATCAGTATTCACATAAGATCATCAAATACAACTGATCGAATATGTTAATCTGAAAATAAAAAAAAAATATACGGTCATTTCACACTGGATCATGTTTATTCTGCCAAATACACTTCTGAAAATAAACAGTCCTCAGTAGAATACTTAAGTGAATGGCAGCATGGACATGTAAGAATATGGTTCTTTCGATAAAAGATAACCTGTTCCCAACTATGAAATGCCGAGTCACATGGGCTTCTAAACATTTGTCTGATATCAATGCATGCGACCTTGAATGTCCCACATTACACAGTATACACTGTGCACTGAGAGTTTTCGGATTACATTCTAAGTCTTATATACTCAACCATCAGACCATGAAGCAATAAGCTGACTGACTGAGACTGTGTTTGGATGAGGATCAGTTGTGGGAGGAGCATATGTAAATAATTCATAATTATTAATAATTTTTATGAAATATAAAATAGGAGGATTGCAATTGTATGACGCGAGAGGGCTCGACCCATAATGTATCGTTCATGTATAGCGTTGCTTAACGTTGCTTATTCATACATAATTTTTATTTAAAAGACGAAAAAGAACAAAAATCGTTTGCAAATAACTACCTTTAAACAGAACATCCGACAACAATGAAGTAGCCTTAAATGAGCGTCCTAAATCCATTAGGACCGACTGCACGGTCAAGTGGTTAGAGCGGGGTTTAGTTGTAAGAGCCGACCTCCTGACTTGCAGTCGGGAGGTCGGTAATTCGAGTCCTGGCCCCTTGCCGCTCAGCATAAGCAATGGAGTAGGAAAAACAAACCAGTGACCCATAACTTGAAAAAGGCCGTGGCCGGCTTGACTGAATCAGTTGGTTTGAAACTGGGCCGTAAAGTTCCATCCAACCTTACCTAGCCTATCCTAAATCCAGCATCATGCGTTTATTTCGGGATAATGCATGGTCCATGACTACTGTGTACCAATAGAATTTGATGATTATAACTAAGTGTAAATGAATAGTAAATGGACATGATATCAATTTCAAACATTTGGTATAGAGGACAGTTGCCTGAAATATAAAGATATTGGAAAACATTTTTAACTACCATAGGTTTTGTAATTGTCCTCCAAAGGAAGGATGCAATTAACTTAAAAATATCCTCAATAAATCTTCGGTAGACATAATCGTCCTGAAGGGGATACTGCCTGCTGTAATTTACCTTTATAATACCCGTCATGTGCAACGGTGTAGTAAAAATGTGGGCATTTCTAATTTAGCTCAATTTCATTGTCATTGTAAATGACATTCTACGGCGGATAATGAATATCACCAGTGGTGTTAGGATTGATCAGTTCCTTGTAGAATTCGCAAAGTTGAACGGCCGTAAAAATTATCCCTCCCGGCTTCCCTTATTCGCATCTCTCAGACTAGAAGGTGGACGGAAATAAGCTCTATATCAAAACAAGAAGGTTCGCATTTGATGAAGTATAATTATATTGATCTCATAACATTAACGAACAAAGCCAGATCGCACAAAATGGTATTATTCAACAACTATTTTATTGTAATAGTTTTACTAGCCGTTGAGGCTTTTTAAAACTGACCATTTGAAAATAACCCAAGGGGTTCACTTTCCCTTACATATATAGTAATATTCCAATATGTTTGAGATATAAATGGTTTTACCTGAGGGACTGATACCACAATTAACTCTACTTAATGCTTGTTTAAAAAAGATACATGTGATCGCCTTAATCGATTATTAAAGATAGTTTTCTAGGCAAGGAGTTAAAAATCTCTCTTTGTGGTATTGCATAAACGTAATGTTTACACATGATCCAATTGACTTTCATAATGATGTTAATCTTGTGAACATGGCGACTTTACCAGTGAAGAATAAGGTACTCATTCGTTTGAAGCGAAAAAAAGAGGAAAACAGCTGGACATGTGCCCAGTTTGCTGAAATGTGGATTTAAAAGCAATAAAAATGTAAGTATCCAGTGTAGCATGTAGCAACTTTTCATGCAATGCTTTTCATGCAATGAACTCTCACCAATGGCAAATACAATGTTTGTAGTATTCTAGAGATATTGTAAATTGGCACACCCCTATGACTGACAGCAAATTAAAAAATGCAGAGAATGTTGTTCATCTCACAAAGCATTTACTGTACTGAGAGTGCTTTGATATAGGGTGTCTGAAGCGTGCACCCTGAAGCAATAAACAGAAATTACGGTGCCCGGATGAGGATGAGTTTTAGTTATGGGAGAGGTTTAAGTAATTAGGTTTGGGGAAATCAAACTCTGTGGTGTGAGAGGATTTTGGCTTTATGTTCTTAAATGTAATGATAAAAAACCAAAATTTCAAATTTGTCCTAAACTTAACGTACTGTTTTAGTCTTGTAAAATGTATTGACATGACACCTGGACACAGATAATATTGTAATAGGAAGAGGGCAAAGAAATGAAATGGTCGTATCATCCAAGTTTTATTAATAGCTTATTGGACACAATATGAACTAATATATAACTATAAGTTATGTTTGGCGGTTTGCTCAGGTTTGAACATTGCAAATGGGATCACAGTTTTTGTTTACCGCTACTTGGTAAACTTTCGGACTAGCTCGTAAGAAAAGATTTTAGTAATAGCACCCTTAAAAGAGGCATGATAATGAAAAAGGAACAAATGAGTCAATATTAAATTGTTCGAGGTAATGATATTTCTTACATATTTATAGAACAAATGTTTATTTTTATACACAGAGAGGGAGAGAAGATGTCGAAGAATGTTTAGATGAAAGTCTTGCTGCCCTCTTTACCTTTTAAGTATAGGGAAATCAAGCCAGTGAGCAAAAACTGGAAGAAAGGCCGTGGCGGGCTTGAATTGAACAAATTGGTTGAAAACTGGGCCGCAGAACTCCATCTGACTAAATAGCTTCTTTACCTTTTCCACTACGTGTATGTGAAGTGAAAAAAGATCACGTAATTCTGATCTAAATTAAATACGATATCAGAATTTTAATGGATCTTAGATAGTTTTACACTTTTTTGTTTAATTTCACAAGCATTCTCCAGTTGCAGTTGTCCTAATCACGAAATGCGCACAGCAAACAGCAACAAAATACAAAAAAGAAAGGTGAAGTAAGCCGTACGGTAGGCAACGAGATGAAGTAACCAGACACGAAGATTTTTTATTAAAAGTCACGTTCCAGCAGATAGAAAGTAAAGTTTACATTAATTTGTTTATGATTTAATACTTGAAGATAGAGAGGCTGGTTCTTCTGAATTAGAAAATGGGGAAATGTAATATCTGCTCGTTAAATCTGTTTGACAGAAAGGACATGTCTGTAAGAGTTTCATGAACCGAAAGCAACCCCACTTTACATGAACTGTTGCCATGGTTACTGTCTGTTTATTCCAATGAGTGGTCTACTGAAAAAAGTCTTCATTGTTTTTTCAGAAAAAATAAATAAATAAAATAAAAAGCTATAATGAAAAAATATACAAATTGAAACAGGTCCCTGTCTATCATCGTAAAGTTACGTTCGAATGACAGAATGAGACCGCGCTCTATACTATAGGCCTACGGGGTTTTGTACAATTGCCGTTTCCAATTTTGAGTCTTGGCTGTATTCATATATTCTCATCAATATTCTTGGATGTATGTCTACTGAGGATGTGGTTTACATTTTAAATAACTCACATCAATCAGAACGGTGAGTTAATTCAGAAAATGTGAGTTGTTGTGATGCAACGTACATGATACGCGCCCCCTTAGGTCATTGTTCAAATGGTTTTCAATGACATGCAAACGTTATTTCATAGTAAACGGTTAACGCAATCAATACATAAAGTTCGTGATGTATATTTTGCTGCCTCGGAAAGTCGCAAATCGATTCAGTATAATGTTTAGAGGTTTATATATTACAATAGAACTTTATTGATGAGACAATGTTTCTAACTCGTGAATCCGAAATTTTTTAAATAAAGTTAGAATTTCAACGTAAGGACGTTAAAATCATACTGTTGAAACGGCTCATTAATAAGCTCAGTGGTCAATAACTATCACCAAGAAAAGTATGCTAGAACCGTCACTACGATCACCACAGATATCAGCAACCGTTAGTTTGATTCGTAACAAAAATCTGAGGTTTGTTGTTATGCTATTGGAAGCTTTTATTTAGTATTTCTTTCCATTCGTATGACAGATCACACTGTGAAAAATGTAGCGTCAATTCTACCTTTAAGTGCCTCGAAAACAATACATCTTCTTCTTCGATAGTAAAAAAATTCATACTTATGAGGGCGAAAATTCCACACCAAAAATTTCGTCCTGGGAAAGAATTTATCCGAGGGAAGTTCCAAAGCAATGGTAAAATATTTTTTATAGGAATCTGCTTCATTATGTTGAAACCAAAATAATGTAACAAGACGGAATTATGCATGCGTTACCGCATGACTTAATAAGTGTCAATGTTTGTGCCACGTCACGTTTTCTTCAGTTTTAAGCTTGGTCGCTACAATTCGACACCTTGAAGGTAATGCAAGTATTGTATTGGTTGGGAACATGTACAAATGTGGAGTGTTTCTAAGTCAAGATTGGGTCAACTTAATTTAAGAGTACGTGCTCTCAATTAACGTTTTAGAGGGTGTGGCAATTCTATAACTTTAATATTCGTAAATTATGTGTAACTGAACGACCTGTGTATTGATACTAATATTCTGCTTGTACGTCAATGATGTAACCACGAAGTTAACATAGATCTGGGTTAGTTAGAGTTTTACGACCCACTTTCCAACCGGTATTGGTTTAAGACGAGCCGGCCACGACCTTTGTCCCAGTTGAGGCTCACTGGTTGTTTTTCTCCTACTTCATTGCTTATGCGGAGTATCACGCACAACGGCAGTAGGTTCCATTTTAGAGCCTTTGGTATGACTCGATCTGGGAGAAGAACCCGGGCCTACAAAGATCTGGGGCACAAAGAACCAATACTTGTAGAGCTACTGTGGAATGTGCAGACAAATAGTAACGGAATGTTAGCAATAGCCTCCACCAAGGGTTTATTCAAAGAACAAAAGAATGATCTAAGGGCATTTGCGAACAGAGTAAAATGTGTGAATTCACTCCATTAAAGTGTTAATTCAATCCAAGACGAGTGAAGGTAACCCCGAGAAGAGTGAAAATTCACTCTTGCTGGAGTGTCTCCAGGGATCACTTTTTTTTAAGCGCGATCCCTGGAGACTTCCCATCAAGAGTGAAACTTCGCTCTTTTGGATTTAATGAAACTATTCTTTGGGTGAAATTTCACTCTTTTGGAGTGAGTTTTCTAACCTTCACTCTTCTAATGAGTGAAATTTCACTCTTTTTTGAGTGAGTTTTATAACCTTCACTCTTCTAGTGAGTGAAAATTCACTCTTTTTATTTCATTTGTTAAATTTCTCCCACAAAACTAACCAGCAGACCCCCCTCTTCCCGTTTCGTAAAAAGACCTGTCGATGCTGTATTGTCTGATTGTTGTTAAATTGTTTCATAGCTGTTTTGTATCGTAAGTTTAAACCCACTCAATATTTTTCGAGGCATTTAATTGCATGTCGCGTGCCAGAGTGTGACTGAGTTACTTTATTCGAGCCACGCCTTAAAAGATGTAAAATTAACTCATCATAATGAGGTTTTATTCAATTTTATGCACGTTAGTCTGGATACTAATAGCCTTAAGATTACAGAATGTGATAATATTGTATCATTTGACAGCTTTGGGATATCTATCTTTTCATCAAAGGTGTCGGAATACTCAGTCAACTTGATCAAGATGTTTTTCTGATGCTCGAAAAGTCAGGGTCACCCTGTTTTGTGCTTTATTTCGGAATGCATTCCATTTTAGTTTCCTAAAAAAAAAAAAAAAAAAAAAAAAAAAAACAAGTGTCATGCGAGAAATAAAATGACTGATTACAGTTTTACATTTGAAACCAGCAATTGAGCCCGGTGAGCTTTTGAGAGTCTTATTACTGGACACTTTTTGTGGCCCCTCAACAAAACCGTATGCACACAGTTGTCCATTGCTGTACCCCTTCTGGATATAAAACGCATTAATGTGTAATCACGACTCTTGGAATTTAGGCCTACGATGTAAATGTTGATCATGTTGGTCTCAAAGCGATTCACTTTTATTTCAATAGTGCTGAAGACGATACCATATTAATTGCAGGGTTTTAAAAAAGAATCCTCCCCAGGCTTTCATGAAGAGAAACTATGAGTTTGCAGATGCATGTAACGGTGTAAGTCACCCCTAGATATTTTTACTGCTTTTACGTGTACCTAGAAGTCTATTACATTAAAAATATAGATTATACAGTTTTCAAACTAAACTTTATGCTTCCAACTCTCGCCTCTATCGCATATTCAGTTGCTGACAAATTTAAAGTTAAAACTAATTCACCTAAATGAAAATGGCAACCATCTTTGCGCAATGGTGTGTGTAAAAAAGATACACCAAAACGCGGAGAAGTTCACAATCCTTTTCAATTTTTAAAATTTAAAAAAAAAAAAAAATAAGAAAGAGGCAATTACCAATCACATCTACCATGTAAAAACTATTGAAAAACAAAACAATATCATGATCCGGTACTTTAAAATGAAACAGTTAATAACAGATCTTCAACGAAATCATTTTTTATAGGAAACATTCTTCGAGGTAAAAGAGTATCATTACAAATCTTTGAATCAAATGATCAATAAGGGATTAATGACCAATCATATCAACAGTGTCCTCAATTAACATTCACATCTTCTAAGTGAAAAATATTAACTTGAAGATATTCGGAACTATAAGAAGCTGGGATAAACGACTCGACTTTTATTAAAGTAGATTTGTTCATGATATTCCCACTTAAATTTGACTAGTAGTCGCAAGGAGCTATCAAAGCACAACGACAGTCAAATTTGTACGATATTTTTAAGTAATCGATTCTTAAGCATGACTTTAAGTATTCAGAATCCGTGCTTTAGCGTCTTCGTGACGCCCAGGTGGTATTTCGGAAGAATTGGTTTTGCTAGACCCTGCAAAGGAAACACTTATTTTTCCTGGAAATTATAAAATGCAACTCTGAATTGTCCTTATGGATATTTCAGAAACCAATATAACTAGGGTTGTTCTCATAACTTGGTGAGATATTTACACACTTCATGTTTCTAGAAATCTTTTAACTTAAGCAAGTGCAATTCGATATCGAAAGCTTTGACTGAAAACAGAGTTTTGTTGACATTTGACAATTTGCTGTGAATGGTTTTGCAGCTGGAATGTTTGTGTTGTCTGTTTTTCCGAAATTCATATTTCTTTCTCAATAATTATGGCGTCTCCTGAAAAAATACTGGACGAGATGGATTCGCTTCGTCGAGTATTATACGTGTCAATAAAACTGACTTCTGTGGAAGTATGCGGAAGACATGTCAATATTTGCTTGATGTGGTGCTAGTTGTCAATGATTTTATAAAAGATATACTGTAGATAGAAGCTATAAGTTTCGCTCTAAAGCAGATACGAGTCGATTTTAAATATTTCGGTTTCGTCTCAATCTGCTGATAATGACTTCGTATTTCGATTTGGTTGTCTGGGTACGTCACCACGTTTACATCCGTTGTCGTACACCTTGACTGATACTACGGGGAAAATACGTCCTTACTAGTTGTCTGAATTAATAGGTTTTGCAGGGTAAGCTTTGGCGATTTAATTGTCCCCCGGGGTAGCAGCAGATGTATCAAGATAATAAACATGGATTTCCTCATCTCAAAGTGGGACTGTTACAGTTGTTTGGCGTTAAATATTGCTGGAATATGTCGAATGACATTATCGATTATGTCCTCAAATTTGACGGTATTATTCCATTTTCAATTAAGTTTGACGATAGTGTGCCTGTTATAAGCAAGATAAAATTATTTCAACGGAAGAAGAAAGAATAAAAAAAAAGGGAAAATTCCATCTGAAAATATGTACTATTTACATGTAATAGACCTTATTTTTTATAGTGTCTTAAGTACAAACATAATCTCTCCTTTGGAAAAATGACAAAGCAACTCCAATAAATGTACACCTGCCATTGGTTGACCAGGGAGGTGTAACTAATCACACCTTCCTGGGTCAACCAAAGCGCAAGATAGTTTAGCGCGGAAGTTGTACGCATACGCGGGCCAAATTGTACTACGTGCTACCCATTGATCTCTACATAGTAAGAACATCCGACTTGCAGTTGGGAAGTCTCGAGTTCGAGTCCTCGCCGGATCATACTAAAGACTTTAAAAATGGGAACTCCTGCCATTGTGCTTAGTACTAAGCGTAGTCAATGCAGTAAGGAAATCAATCCAGTGAGCCACACATGGAAAAACGCCGTAGTAAGCTTGACTGAAACCAGTTGGTTAGAAACTGCGCAGTAAAAATCCATCTAACTAACCTACACAAAGATCAGGTTTGCTGTGAGTGCACATTGTTTTTACCACGAAATGACGTCAGTCGTTACGTAAATGCATAAGGTCCATTAAAAGCTACCATGCATTAGAATATCAAAACAAACAAACACGTCATGGAGTGTAATTTCTATGACTGGCATAGGCACCACATAGCCTGAAATGTTATAGGATAGTCTGGCTAAATTGGACAGGTAAGAAGGAGTACTTCAGCAAAGAACGGTAGATGATCTTGGCAAACTCAGTAGTTGATTTTTTCTCATTTAACATTTAACTTACTTTAAGTGTATTAACTTTAACCGGGATTTACGACAAGCCTTTAATTAAAGACGAGTTTTACATATTTACCGCCGCCACGAGTTTCTAAACAGTTGCTTGTGTTTCAACTTTTCAGTTTTCGCATTAATAGAATAGTAGTTATGGATAATACGCACCCCTAAAATTTTCTCTACAAATTTAAAAACTTTGCAAGCTCATTTCCTTAATAATACTATTTTTTTTTTTTGTAAAAAGTGGAAAACAGATAAGGAGAAATAAACAGAATTGCCTTAAGAATCGCATTTGATATCATAACCTGATATTATATTTCACCACAGTGGCCTCCTTACTATCAAGAAAAAGGCATTACCTCAAAATTGGAATAAAACATGATGAAGCCTGGAACTAAGGGACTTATCAAGTTTATCATTTATATGAAACTAAGCTGATTTCAGACGAAGTGAGTTAAAATATTTATAAATCTTTAGGTTGGTATTACCAAAGATCTTTTGCGCTGACAAAACATTCTCTTGCAAAAATCTCCATCCAATATGATAGTTTTATTCATCAAACATGCTAGGTATTCCATATTTCCTTTTTGTTAACATTTTCAGAATAAATGAGGGCCCCTCTCTCTGACTCTATCAGGTTGCTATCGTAAGTTGAAGTGTAGGATGTTTGGATTTCGTTTTGGCTCTAAATTATGTAAGAACTCGAAAAAGTTATCATTCAGTTTGAGAGGAAGTGAGAAGCGATTTACCATTCTTTAGAGGTGTAACCTCCTTTTTATGTTTCAAACAGTGAACCACCTCCGGACGAGTTTGAGGTGCTTCTTGCAACCCCCTAATCTTTATAAGACTTTTTTGGACAGCACTCTAAAAACCTCTGGTGAAGTTTTCACCAGATTTCGTTTAGTATGTTATTCACACAATCATTTTTAATCTAACGTGGAATCTTAATTTCTCTTCAACCAAGAAACTGGTTAAAAACTAAAATAATGACATGTTATTTGGTTCAATTCACCAATACATTGTTGAACGTGACCATAATTTCCTGCTGAAATAAATAACCAGAATTGTGTAGGTGGTAACGTGTAGGTAACACGGCTTGTTTGGTTAGTTAGTCACATGAAGTTATACAGCTTAGTGTCTTGTCAACTTGGTGTAAGTTGGGGCGGTTTTTGCGGCTCACTGGCTTGTTTTCATGTTTGTACCATTATAAGTATTTTAATGTACCTAATTCATTCTGTGTAATATTCTATTCTATGTTAAATGTGCCGTATAACAAAAGAGTCGAGCTATGGGGCCCTTTGATGAAAAAACATTGGCGGCGTTTCATACTCGTGCAACTGTCAAAGAAGCCCATTGTTGATAGTAAGTTTTCAGCTGTGCGTCTCTGTCTTTAGATGTGACAGCTTTAAGATGTTGCGAACCCGTCACATCACCTTTTACCGGGGAACTAAAGGTTTCATTTTTTTGCATCTGAATGCTGGATATCAGTGTGCCCTACATATTCACCTAAAAATTAGTGCACTATTTACAAAGGCCCGTCAAATGAAATAGTAAATGTTCACTTTGTCTAGCACGCTATGTCAGCCAGATTCCATCTTGACATTCTGATAATAGTTAGTGATACCTTCTGCCCTCATTACAGCCCGTCAAAAATTTGTCAAAGCCTGTTGCATATAAAATATTTTGACGGAAGGGTGGGTGTTTTATTCGTAACAGTTTTGTTGCTTGGTTTACTGCATTCACCATGTTTTATGCATGCTATTAATGTTTTTATACTGTGTCTGTTTATGTTGTAAAACACCACTATGTATTCAGTAATAGGTAAATGTCACACTGTATTCTTTATGCAAAATTCGTGCCGTGACAAAAACTCAAAGAGGCGCTCTATGGTGTTAGTGAGCAAAATGTCGTCAGATTATGCATATCGTATGATCTATCAAAAGATAAAACTTTTGATAAGGTTTCCGTGGACGGGATAGAGGAACAGTTTCTTGTGTTGATCTAGGTCCAGATATATTATATATACCACAAATCACGTGCAGGATTTGTTACACAAGTACTACAAAATGCATTACACAAGGAACCCAGTCAGCAATATCCGGCGGTCCTCCGGCGGCCATTGTCGGCTTTTGATCTGCCGTGAATAAGTGGTTGGCCACATAAGGACCGCCGGAGGGCCGCCGGAGGTCAACTGGCTACATCCGGGTCAAAAACAAAATTGAATGCTGTGTAAAATTTTTTCAGCCAATCAGTTTCATCGCCGTCGGAGGACCGCCGGCGAGCCACCTGGCATTTCTCCGACGGACCGCCGAAGTGGGCGACGGAGGTCCGTTGCCGAGCCGATCAAATATGTTGACAGGGAAACATTGTTTTGCATTTGCGCACTGTATCAGCCTTAAAATCCACAGAGAAAAGTCTCATGGACTTCGCCTGGGACCCTAATGCAGGTCTCTGGACGGGGTTTTGCGGTCACAGTAAATTTAGACGCCCCATGCCCCAAATCCTGGCTATCTGAGGCCTGCTATCCATACGCACACACAATTTACCCAAATTAGTGAAAGTATCTCAAGGGAAGCATCAACCATATTTAGGAAACTATTAGCTCCGATAAAATATGCAAATGACATTTTCCATCTGAGAGCAGCACTAGCTACCAATCCGAAGTAAGCTAATTCGCAGGAGTCAAAGGAGCTATAGTTCCACGTTTGGTAATCCGCATCTACATGTGTCGGTGAGTGCCTATGTGTGTATGATTGTTTTTATGCTGTAGGCTCAGGAGTTGGCGTTCTTAGTCTCGCGCGTTGGTAGCGGTGTAGCAAGGTGCTCTTTCGCCAACACCCAATTAACCTATGACCCCCATCTTTATGTCGCATGGTATAAGACACGCATCTTCCTCTGGTAAGTAGGGGCTTGCTTGAATCCTAGAAAGCCTGGAAATTATTCACCCAGTCTACGCACTTGCTAAGCCGCTGTTCTTAGGTAATTGCTAATTAAATTAGTGAAAAAAGTTCTACAGCATTTAATGCCAATTTAAAGCCAAGATCAAAAGGGATACCATCTGGACAGGGCAGACGTTAGGCAGGGTCATTGTAAAGATCAGTGTAATGGTGATTCAATAGGGAGCAATGACTCAGATATAATACCTGACCGTTATTGCCAATAGCTACGCCCCTAAATATAGGATTTATATGACTTGTGGACCACTACAGGCGGAAACTGCACTTACAGAGTAACATAATTTGCATGTATAAAAATAAAAGTAAAGCTAGTTGCCCATTTTGGGACAACTGTTTAGGAGCTCTTGCAATTCCCTGAGATCTCTTAACCATTCACTACAGATTTAGTTCACTTGAAACCATGACAAACTTAGCATGTCCTTGGACCCTTGCTTCTTCATCAACCGACAAAAGGCCACATTGTGGAGATTATATGGTCCAGTGAGCGCCTATTGTTTTTTGTGGGTTTCTTTTGATTAAAAATCGACCAAGTGATGACATCGGCCAAGTCGTGACGTCCACTTTTCAAGGGGCATAAATCTCTAATGTTCAAGAAGGTCGACATGTGAGAGCGTTTGCTTGCAACTGTTGACAATTAGTCATGGATCAAAAAATATGATCTTATAAGCTAGCAAATTTTGAGTGATTTGGCAAACTTGCGACTATTTGGCATCAAACACTTCCCGTAGTAAACGAACTTTTCGATGTGGCAGGAGGTCATAAGGTCAAAGTAATGTGGTCTACAGGGCCTTAGGGCTATATGAACTCAGCAATTCTATAAAATTCTTCTCAATAAATTAATCCGAAAACCAAAGAAACAGAAAACTAATCTCTGCCTATGAAAGCGATTTGCATGTTCCGATGTAGCGTTTTTAGAACGATAATGAAGTCTAATCATTACTGTAGCTTGAGCTATGAGAATCTGATTGCTCTAATTTTGGAATGGGTGAAGCGATGTTAAGCGTACCGCAAGTCAAAAATTTCAAAAAATTCAATTTTAGAGGTTGCAAATCTTATTCACGTAACTCCAATTGTTGTAGCCTGATCCATTTTTGAGACATTAAATGTTGAAATCTATCCACTTAAAACAAACTACTCCATTTTGCAAAAATTTGTGACTTTCTTGTGGTACAACTAACCTCACATGCTTTGTATCCCTTTGAGATTAATGATGCTTTATAACCTTGAACACTCTTTGTTAGCTTGTGTAGCAATTATGAAAGACCAGAACTTAAATAGCAGCTGTAGCTTGTAGAAATGTACAAATCTTCTTTACCATGTTTAGCTTTCCGTTACACCTGTTTTAGTTCACGCATTTTTGTAAGAATTTGATCAAGCAGATAGGCAGAACAGAACAAGACCTCAATACAGAAGGTACCGGTAACGCATTCCATGTCTGTGCCGTATTATTTTTGAATTATACGAAACCCGTACGAATAGCCTTAACCTCGCTGGCACGTTATAGCTTGCTTAACATATTGTACAGGGAGGGCCTCATTAATTGCATCACCCCATCAGAGCAAGATTGCTATCGTATAATGACAAAAGTTGCAATAGCGTTCAGAAAAACAAAGAAATGCAAAGAAAAAATGTAATTAGAATTGTACAACAATGATACCACAAATTATTACACATTGTACCGTTTTAAATTGAATGAATAAACCTCAACGTTTTTTTCAGCTCGCTTAGGAATGTCCTATGAAGATGGGAGTTAGACTGTTTGAATCCATTTTCATGCTCTATAAGGTATAATTTTGATATTTTAGACTTGAGGTAAACTTTAAAAATCCCGCTACTCAAGATTTTTAGGGCAAATCATTGTGTATGGAGACTTACCTATTACAATTTGTTGTGCTGTTGAAACGGCGAACAGGCTGACCAAGCATAAGTTCACAAGGGTCCATTTGGGCTTATTTCCAAGGTGCATTTTGCCAGTTCTGTTCAAAAATAGATTTCTGAGTGGAAAATGAAAAACAGAAACAAACACAATTAAATGGCACATTCATTTAATGGATGGATTTCATCCAAATTATTAACAAATGTACTGAACATGGTAATGGTGAAATTTACAATATGTAAGAATATGAATCAAAATTAATACGGGCTATCACATATGATAATAAGCGAGTACGGTAATTCGTTGTCACGTGGAATTGTGGGACACTGCGTGAGATATACAAAGCGAGCTCCGCACATAGCGTAGGACGGTCCTTGTTTTCGTCTGCTCAGTGTGTGCGTGCAAAACCTGTCTAAAATCTACCAAACTCGCACGAAAATAGGGGTCTCGGTCCTACTTTACGGCAGATTAAAATGCGGTTTTTACACCAAAAAGACAATTTAGACGCAATCCACTGCACAAAACCACATTTGAGACCCCTTTTCATGTTATGTATCGATTGAAAAGTAAAGGCTTCACGAAATTTTCATGCAAACTCAAATTTTGGAATACGTGTTTATGTGGGGGATTGATTGGGTTATAACGGTGATTTGGAGGCTGTACGTATGCTTATAGCCACCAAAAGGAATTAACGGGCTCGCTTATTAACATATCTGGAATCGTTGAAACCCAAGAGTATCATTACTAACGTAACCACGTGCAAAAGTTGCACTTCTGGGGTTGAAGAGGAAAACTGGAGAATTCATGGAGGTCATCAAACTCTAATTGAAAAATTGAAATTGAAAAATTGAAAAATTTTGAGTCAAAATTAAAATATAGAAATGTTAGTTATGAATTGTATTTTCATTGCTTTGGAGTAGTGTTTAACGAAGGATGCATCTCGGCTAATGGTAAAGGGTTGCACTAAAATATATTAACCTTGTTAGGTGCAAATTTTGAAAGGTGTGGCGAATTGTTAACTTTTGCTTTTATATTTAAAATCTTTATTGAAAATTTTCATAGTTTGAGGCACGCAACGGAGCATCGTCCAAATGGATAACCTGTTGTCGGACCTCTCCCTTTGAGATATAGGGTTATTCCGTAGCCATGTTTTCACATGTCAGTATGTAACAACAGAATTTCTCATATTTTGATGGTTCTCTGCAGTGGAGTAGCCAGGAATGTGTCATGGGGGGGGGGGGTGGTGTCATAGGGATTTGGGCACGACACGGGGGGGGGGGGGGAACGTCTAAGGATAGAGAGACAAAACCGCCGTTTTTAGGTGTTTTTTACATTGAAAGGTTAGATCATGGTGGTTCTAACCCCCCCAAACCACCTCCGTGGCTACGTCACTGGTTCTCTATATTTTTCGTGGTGTATAACAGAGAGCGGGCCTCTATTTCATCACACATGATGAAATAAACGGAATTGTCATTTTGAACGATTTTCCCTTGATTGTGGATACGATACACGACACGATTGTGGATACGATACACGATATTCCAACATGAATAGGCCATATAGATATAAAGGTAAAATTGAAATAAATTTTCAAATACGGTTCAAGTTAAAGTTTGGTTTCAAGTACACTTCAAATACGGTGCGAATTCGTCCCTTTATTCGCTTTTAACGACAGGCGGGAAAACCGTAAACATATCTACAACCACTATCCCAAAGGGGGGGGGGGGGGGGTTGATGGATATACTAAGCTTTCTGGTGTCCACGACCCACAATTCGTTAGATGAGGAACGACGGTCTAGTGTGCGCATTTTGTAGGCAATAGTTGGGGAACAAACTACTCGCTCACCACACACGACCGCTTCATCACACCTGCATTCGGTTTTACATCATACTCAGGACGTGGTTTCAGCGTAAGGGTTAGCCCGCGAGTCCAGCTCATCGGACTGCAGCCACAGAGGCGCTACGCAGGCTACGTAAGAGTAATCCCCGTGGGCTGTGTTTCTCTTTCCGAGATTACATCACAATTTCTAGAGTCTTTCTTCAACAATTGAAAGTAGCCTAACTCTTTTACTTTATTTATCTTAAAAGGTGGACACTTACATAATTACCTTTATACGTAAGCGTCTACTCTGAAATTAAACTTATTGCATGATCATTTTATTCAAGTTTATACGAGCAAACCTCGCTCTTTATAAGTATGCTAAACTCTCTTGTTACACAAGAATGCTATAACCTTCACACAATTCCAAAGCAAAAGTACTTAGAGTCGTTCAAGTTTAAAAAATTTTCTTATTAGCCTACAAAAGACGCCTAAAAATGGTTGAAAAACTTAAGAAACGACAACAAATTCGGAATTTACGCCTTAAATTGTAGTAATCATCTTGAATCTACATTAGTCGTCATTCAAAATTTACAACTCAAGGCTAAATGCGTTCAGTTCCACAGTGTACGTTTTCAACAGGTTTGAGAAAAGTGCTCAAAGATTTTCTTCCCCCGGGAAATTTATGGTATGCCCCACTTTTATCTAAATTCGTTTAATTCTAAGTGCTTTCAAATTAGTCTTATGCCATTTTGGTTGTGTAACAAGGGTGTCTATCAGTGTAAACTAGTGTGAAAATGCAATAGAAAGATATAAACATGTCTGCAGCCTCTTTCTACTACGAATGAGTGAATTCAATGATGTAATATTTTATTTAAGCTGATGAAGTATGTCTGACAGTATCTCCTTGCTTCCCTTACGGAGAGAAAAAATGTACCGGTAATTGCTGTTTGAAGTTATCTTCACTCCACAGAACGCCATTAATAAAATTATCATTTACGGCTTAATTTGTATATTGTGCTTTACAAATATTATAATGAGATGACTACCGCTTACAATAAAAAATAAGAACGAAAAACAATATTCAAATATGCACGGAACCAAAAAGTAGCCATTTAAAAAAAATGACCGAAATGTTACTAGCTCTAAGCCAAAATAGTCAAACATTATTTTGTATAACATTATTTTAAAAATTATTAATGAGTTTTTTAAGGGAATATTACGTTTAAAATGCTCCAACAAAGAGTACAATGAAAATGGCTCAGACACTATCCAAAACTTCAGTCTTAATCATAAACCCCAGCAATAACTACATCTCTTCAAAATATTATGCACAAGAAGAGCCATGGACGTTGCATCAATAGAAATGTTGAAAGTTTGGGTGAACACTTTATTCTTGAGCAAGAAACAACTGGACTTGAAAAGAAGGCCACCATACTTGCCTTATATTTGATAATCTATCAACCTATTTCAATAAATGTTAGTTATAAAAGGATGAATTTTCATCGCAAAAACGCAATATTTCCTTTAAAGATTGTTAGTTTTCGGTGCATTATTGGCTACGTGGTTGTCAAATAACTGGTTGAGATAGACCCGACTCAAAGCAATTTGTTACACACTAAGCCGTAAAACCTCGTCTAACTTTATAGCTCGGCGAGTTACGTACATCTTAATACAAATTTACATGTCATAGGACATCGTTCTGCAATTTCAATACATGCGGTACGATAAATACGTCACCAGGTTGTTTACCGTGATATATCGTTCGCAGAAAGACGGCCCAGTAAATATAGCACATCTGGAGGTGGTTTACGTACTATCGGTCGGTACTACATCGGTCGGTAGTTTATGATATATTGTTTGACGGTTTCGTATTATGAAACACAGCTTGCCGGTTTACGTATTATGATACAGAATTCGCCAGAGAGAAGAACTTTTTAGAAAAGATGTAGTATTAGGTTTCGTTACCTTAAACTTACTTAATCTCTCCGTGTAATTAGACACACTTCTCAAAATGATAAAACTGTTATTAAAAAGTTTGTCACAATATACCGAATTCAGTGAATTTGACATACTCTAAATCCCTCACAGAAAAATCAGATATAAGTTTAAGTCTCATCCAATTTCTTGGATTTCTTAAATTTCGTACCATCTGCATATCTGCGATAAAAGCGTATATTTCGATTTCGTCTATACATGACGAATTCTATTGAAGCACTTATGGAGTAAATACTCAAGTTACGGTAAAAACATGCTGGTTTTGAACACATAAAGGAAGCGTCTGTGATACAAGGAAGTATTTAAAGACGAATTGGTACTTCTCTCCTCGCCTGAACCACGAAGTGAACTATATTATTCCCAGAAGAGTAAAATAAAATGTACCTTAACAGTCGTCATAAAAGGAAATTGGAAAAGAATTAAAGTTGCACCGAAAATCGATCGATCGCTCTATGTACATACATAAATATATTTTATGTGTGTGCGTAGGTGCTTATGTGTTTGTGTGTGTAGGTGTGTGTGTGTGTGTGTGTGTGCGCGAACGCGTACTGAAGATCTTCCACAAGCTATAAAAGATATTTGATGTAGTAATATACACGTCTTATGACTTACACTTATTCAATAACTGTAAGCGATTCCACTGGAATAATGGTTGTACGTTTGGGTTTGAAGTTCCTTGTTAAATCAGGGACCTCCCTGGTTAAATATAGGATTTTTGCCTTCAGTTGACGCAAAGATTTGATCACTGTAGTTACAGTGAATTTATACTTTGTAATAACTCTCACCCTCTGTCGTTCCATTTCGGCCACGTGACCGCGTGTTATCACACGAAATAATTCCAGTAATGGATAGAGGCACTCACCGTCTTGGGCTAGCCTATTTTACTGTGTGTCCGTTTTGTGCCCTTTTAACGTGTTTTCGTTTTCAAACGGAATTTAATCAATATATTCCGTCTTTTTAAATAAAAATATTGTTGCGTATGAAGGAACAAGACCTGTGTGTCAGCACAGGATGATACGCGATCGTAAATGAATGCAAACGATGCACGGTATGAGGGCTGAGCCTGGGTGCATCTAGTGATAAGCATTAACCCCGAGAGTGCATTATTCTATGCCAATGCATCGTTCACCTTGCTTAATCTTCAATTATCGTATCGTGTCCCTTCTCAAATCAGTATATGAAAATTGACTAACATTAAGTTAACGTTGACATCTCTCCATCCAAACACCAAGTTAGTAAGATTTTGCAGTGTTCATCTTATCATGCTGCAGTGCGTTCAAATAGTTTGAAATTCACATATTTCTCATGTATGCATAAAAGACGTTTAACTTGATATGACGTTGGGCCACCACTTAAATTTCTCCTATACAACATCAACCTCTACGTGACGTAAGCGTTCATGTGCCTAACATTTCAAATCTAATTAAACTGTTCTTAACATATCTTACCCGATTTTCTGTTCGGTTGTACAGTTTCTATCAATTCCACATAATATTACAATAAAAACAACTTAAAAAATAAGCAGTAACTTCCAATCGGGTAGTAAATTCTGTCACCAAACATATGTCTACACACGTCTAAAGCGTTAAATATTTACTCACCATGCGTGCGTTGACTTTTGATTTCGATTTCTACTACAGGTTTGCATTCAATATGGCGTCTGTCCCCTAGGAATTTATCTTTGTCGCGTTGAGGTCGACTTATTGCACTATGGTTTGCATTTCATAAATATTGCCAAAAATTCACAGCTTCTGGTGCAGTACAAACACAATTAGACTCATATACTGGACTTTTGCACGGATAAATTTACCTTAAATTAGAGATCGGCCAAAGAAGGTACGAAATAACATTACTCACAGAGGCAAACTATGTGATAATAAACTAATATTTAAAATCTATAAAATTTAATCGAAAACAAAGTTAATGAATTGATTGCCTACGTTTAATGCAAATGCTTTAAAATGAAAAATTATGAAAGAGGATTGTTCTGATTTCAGGAGGTTTTCAACAGGCAAATTATGGAACATTGAATTATTAGTGACTATCTTGTCATCCATCCATCAGTCCATGGGCGGCGATCCCGAGGAACCGGGGGACATGTCTCCCAATATTGAAAATCGCCCATTGACTTTTTCAAACAGTACGTTTTTTTGAAAATGTGCTCCGTCATGCCCCTTAATAATATTTATAACAAATAGCCACCCAATGATCCGTCAGAAATTGCGCTGACTTCTACAGGAGAAAATTTGAATAATTGAAACATTACCCTGCTGTACATAGTTTATTTACTCAAAATTAAATTTTGGAGCCTACATCTTCTCAATAAGGATATTCACCAATATGTTTTCCTTATAGGCTGGCTTTGGGAATACTTTGCCAAGTTTACCTGTTTACACCAGGTGAGTACTACATTTATCCTCGCAATAGATTTACCTGACCCGAATAAAGAAGGCGGAATATAATGATAGCAGAATGATAGCAGAAGTATTACTTGGCAAATAAAACAAATATCCCAAAAATATACATACCATAGGTATACAGTACACCATATTGAATGCACATGAACAAATCCTGAAGACCCGGAGACAGAAAGGACACTACTGAGAGACTGTATCTTCAACAAATGCCTAACAATTTAATTGATTTTTAGAGATTAAAATCGCTCGTGTTCAGACTTAACTTTTTCATGTTTTCATATCTTCTATATACAAGAACAATGTCTCTTAGGTGTTAAAATTGTCTTTAACATACCTCACACTAAGTACATAATATTAACAATGTATGCTGTGTGCGTGTGTCCTTTGTCCTAAGTACTTCACAATCCCATGTGTTATTGGGATTATGTAGGATACAGGTTTACTGAAAGAAACACAATTTTTAGCATTAATGAATATTCATGTAAAAATGTTTGTTCTTTGTACTTGAACTTGTATCGTAAGGAATATTTGCTATGTACAGTCGACATCCACAGGCATGATGGAATGATTTAAGTCCGTTTCCTGTGAGTCATAAGGACCACTTGGAGTGGAAACTCGTGACGTCATCGTTAACGAAATGCCAAACCAATGAGGTAAGTCTGCAATCAACTAGACTGCTATAGATGAAACGACTTACTTTTACACACGATCAAATTAATGTTGTCTTTTGATTATAAGTCAGATGCGATCAGAGTATGACAGATCAGCAAATTCTCCCTTTATTTCAGCACTTTAACTTTCCTAGTTTCCAAACTGTTTATTAGAATTCACGGACATTGACGAGTATTATGTGAAAAGTAAATATTGTGTTGACGATACCATTTTTTTTCGTTGAAATAAATCCAAGTTTACATGACAGGCATGACATGGCTACCAATCAAAAAGTTAGATCGTGATAACCGGTCATTTTAGTAGTCAGAACTCAAAGCAGGAGTGTGGTTCAAAGTTACCGTTGAAGCAAACCATGATTATCACTTAAACAACGATAAGAAGGGGGCAACTCTGTCAAATTCAAATAACCAACGTACCATTGACCTCTGTTTTAAATTAATTTTAACTAACCTGAAAATATCTCTAAAGGTTTGTAGCTGCAAAGCTTTTTTTCCCTTACATCCGGTTTCTAGGCACCTAGATGAGCCAGGGAGCTGGAGGAGCGAACTCTGCCGGTCTAGAGCACCCTCTCAACTTCCAATCCAGGGATATTACTGAACAAAGATTGTGCTCTACGGTCTGCTACGCAAGTAAATTTCTTCGCCTAAACGTCTATGACCGAAGTATTTTTCCATAGGATCAATGATCAATACCACATTCTCTCGAGGAAGTTTCACTTTATGAATGATTAAATCATTTCTCTCATGCGATCAATTGCGCATATATTAAATCCACAGTAAGGTGTTGTGGTTACGTGCAATGATGTGTGCCTTGGCTCTGATTTTACAGGAATATAATGTCAGTTTCGGTTGAAAGGCCGACAGTAATCAGTTTGGTGTCGTTGTACTTGACTAATTTCAACGATTTTAATCAATCACACTTGCATTTGAATTGAAACTTATTTATTATTAATAAAGGTTAAGGCCCATCGATCTATGGAGTTTCAGAAAAAGGTTGTGTCATTTAAATACCTTCTATTACGTGGTTGGACTTTAACTGTGGTCACTAGCTTCTGTACATGTACGTCCACGATCAATCTTTATCGGTCAAAACGTCCTTGACAATGCTAACTACGGGACCACCTGTCGTGTTATCTCTGCTATTGAGTTTGATAGACTTAGCTCCTTGTAAAACTCTTGGCTTAAGCAATCCTTTAAAAGCCGTATTCAACATAAAGACTTGATCAACAAATTCGACACAACGATGGCCCCCGTAGTTGTATACGTTTCTGCAACACTCTAAAAACAGATGCAGGGCAAACTTCTATCATGAACAACTACCTGCTTCTATGCAGGTCGCTTACGAATAACTCATGGTAGACAGCTGGGTAAGAAAAAATTCCTTAATTTGGTTGCAAAAGTACCAATGGCGTGAAAATTTTACCTAACGAGGGTAAACATCAACCAACTTAGGGTAAATTTTAGCCAACAGTTTAGCAAAAGGCATATTCTTGCCCAACCGTTTTCATTGCGTAAGGGGAGATATTTACCTGCCCTATCTTCTACGGTATCGAATGGTAGCACAACCAAGGAGGTTCTACAAGGAGATTCCTTGTAGAATCTCCTTGGTACAACTATGTTAAGTCTTACTATAGGCTTAGATCAGTGTAATAAAGAAAGAAAATTCAAAAGGGAAGATCAAACTTTGAATATCTTATCAAGTAATCCAATATGCAAGGCGATTTATGTACGTTATTTGATGGGTAGATGCGCACTGTTTAACAAGGTGTTTCTTGATTGGTTGTTCCCATTGTATTGTATCGATTGTATTCTTTGTTAGGCTTACGGATTAGGTTAGGGATTAGGCTATCGTTAGCCAGTAAGGAAATTTCTTGTTAAACAGTGCGCATCGCCCCTATTTGATGCACAAAGATGCAGGGTGAACCGTAAAGTACAGCACTGTCCCTGTTTTGTTTCAGATACTCCAAAGTTACTTATTTCATACAGAAAAACGCCTACACGTAACCTTTGATTCACGTCAAATTTTGATTCCTATAATAAGCGGCCGTGAAATAGCCACGAGGGACAGCGGACAGAAGGGCGATATCTACTGACCGGCAAGGAAGGCGAAATGGAACTTTTGCTGGTAACGTTATACGTGTTTTGGCAAAGTTTTCTTCTATTAAGCGGCATTAATGTCAATAGTTGCCCAATCGGAGTAACTCCTTACGCGGAAAGAGGCTAAGTTCGTTTACTTTGCTACATTATAAAGCCAAGGGCACGGAAACCTTTTCTTTTCATTTATTTATACTTTTGTGGCACATTTATTTTTCAATTCGTCAAAAAATTCTAAACAAATTTTGAAATGAATGTTAGCAAGTGCATTTAACGGTATATTATCAAATATTCTTATTAGTAGATTTTGCTTAATATTAATCAAATTGATTCACATACTGTTACCAGATGTAGCCGATTTTAAGAAGAATATGTAAATATTTGACAAGATGAGGGTTCGCCCTCATATTGGCATTGTTGCATTTCCAAAGTCATAGGAATATGAGGCGGGGTGCGAGGGGGGGGGGGGGGCACTTGCCCTCCCCATTAGGAGCAAAAACGGTCTATTCGGGCAAAACATGATAAACGCTGATATTACTCGGGCAAAAATTACTCTTGCCCTGCCCATCGAAACGACGCCATCACGCCTTTATCTAGAGCAAGAGTTTCTAGTAATGCTTTAGTTTCACATACAATGTACGTATTATCTTTAGAGCATTTAATCTGTAATAAAGCCATTAAGAGCTCTTTCTTTATGCTACCCGGTATCCTCGAGTACACTCTTAAACCAAAAGATTGAACATGGTCACTCTGTAATAGAGTGAAAAGTGTGAATTCACTCCATTAGCGTGCAAATTCACTCCCAGAAGAGTGAAATCCACTCCAAGTAGAGTGAAATTCACTACGCAAAGAGGGAGACTTCACTCTTCCACGAGCGCCTGCAATAATCACTCTTTTTTAAGAGCGATCACTGTTGGCAATCCATCGAGAGTGAAACTTCGCTAGTTTGGAAGGAATTTCACTCTTTTTGGAGTGAATTCCACTCTTCTTGGATTTACGCTTTTCACTCCATCAAAGAGTGACTTAGTTCATTCTTCTGATTTTAGCATGTAGTTAAAATTGAGAATGTGTAAGCTATTACTTAGTATTGGAATAGTTTCGAGCTAAGGCGAAAGAAGATAGAAACATCCAAAAATATCACAAAGGCACATATCTAGAGATTCCGGGGGGGGGGGGGGGGGAGTTGAAATCGTCAATTAAATCTGATTTTTTTTCACACGTTAGTTTTTCCTTAATGAGAGAATAGATTCCTGCCAATAAAGAAAACAAATCACAAATATAAATGAGAAAACGGCTTCCTTGTTTGCCAACTGCATAATAGCAGAAACCGCATATGTAATAAGTGATTTGTTAGTAATTTACCACTTTCCCGAAATTTCATATTATTTTACGTATTCTAAACCATTTCATGTAGTCGTAGGATGTGGGGATTGGATTTTCATGAACATAAGGTACACTCTATTAGTAAAATGCGGGCATAACGACGCAAAACAAAATTAATTGCAAAACCATGTCTGGGGTAATCTGTAAATAAGTTAGATGCTCAGTGAGGGCTCTTGACACTCGCCAATATTAAAGTGAAATGCATTGTGGGATTCTAACTGGAAAATGAAAGAAGATTAGGTATTGATTCACTCCAGTGATGACAATACTTAACTTAGGAATACCGTTACTGTGGCATTTAAAGTATTTGGTATTCGAAGTTGTGGATGAGGCTCGATTTTATATACTCAGTATTGGCTGATTGGTATTCAGAAGGTATTTCAATTGGTTATAAGGTACTACTTCATACTCTGTATAGGTACATTTAGACAAATCCGGACAGCAAGTGAAGGTCTAATTTCAGTCGGCCATAACTGGGGTCCATCACCTTTTAATCTTTCGATTCTCTTGCTTACATCTATCATGGATTGTTGTACACTACATTGTGTCGTAATTCCTTCAATTTCACTGCATATGAGGGTTTGAAAATCATGTAGACTATATATAAAGGGCGATTCAAGGCTGATGGACCCAACTAATGGCTGCGCACAGTCACTAAAAACAAGCGCTAATCGGATTCGTCTATACAAGACAAGTGATTACGTAAAATTTCGACATTGTTATACATAATACAAATCACAAATTAACTTCCCTTTCTTTGTAATTGTCTGAAATTTGGATTAATTAAAATAATTCCTTCACATAGGCATATTATGTGTAAAATAATTTCTTGATTTAAAATCAAGACTTATATTTTGAAGTTTGTCGGATTGTACGTCTATTTAGTTAACCGGTTTTTTCATGTCAACGCGTGAGATTTTTCAGGTTGGCTAAAAGTGCAGAAATGTTTTAGTCACATGCAACTTGAAACCCTCAAGGGGGCAGGAAAAAAGATTCCCTTGTCTACTAGCCTGTAAGTTATCGAATATCTCCTAATATTATTTTCCGTAATGCTAACTTTACGGGCCATGTATACTTCATGAATAAGTTTTAATATTCTTAACAGCATCTGTTTTATTGAAACACCAGTTAAGTAAAGGACGAGACCATCCATTATGTAAAACACAGGAGTGACATCTCATACGAAAGGAGGGGGTCTGTCTGAAAGTAAAGTTCCGCAGTTTAGTGTTTCGTATGGTCCATCCGTGGGTTGGGGAAAAGACCTACGTTTTATACCCTAAATCAGTTGTTTTTAAGTTGTCCAGTAAAACATACGGGTAAGAGACAAATCCATACTCCAAAAACATCCTGGTGTTATAAAACCAGAATAGGGTTCAAAAGTTGTCCATACATTTCCTGATTAAAGTCACTCACCAGGATATCTTGTTCACATTTAAGCCGCAAAATGTTAATTTTCGACCATGATGTTAAAAAGAGCCATTACCTTAACCACGAAAACGTTCTCTGATCCGGGTTTCCTGGTCACTTTCACAAACAGCAAATGTAAAGACAATTATTGACACCTATCTTGCTTAAATTTTACCAGGATGTTTTAGAGCTTTTAGAGAGAACAAATCTTTAGAAAGATCGTAGTCCCAGTTTAGACCTCTCTCCATGACAAGAAATACTGGATGCAGTTGTTATCAAAATTCGTTCCTGCTAACAAGCCCCATCTACTGAAACTTTTTGTTATAATTAGTACAGGCTGTATTGGTGTTAAACTCCAACCTATTACCTTTCAGGTGACTGATTCCCCGTAGTTACTTGCTTTACTTTTTGTGAAGGGGATACTTTATCTCCATCTTTCTCTTTGCCATAGTTAATTCATTTACATATAACATACGGACTGATTTCATATCAAGTTACTTTTTCTGATAATTAGTAAATGTATGAGATCTGTTCCGCTGAAAGTTGACCCAAATTAACAAAACCTCGGTCTAACGGAAAGTTAATTAAGTCGCCTTTGTGACTTTAACTGCCTTACACACCACAACTAGTTACATTACAATCAAAGAGTATAGCCCCTTACCAATTTCAATTTTATCAGAATTAAAAAGAACGAACTCCCTTACCTGTTTTATATTTAGGCGATCTTTCTAAGTAAGCAAGTCTTCTTGTTCCTTGTTTAAGAGGGCTTTTAAATCCGTTGTCTCATCAACTGTTTGTACTTCTGGGATGTTGATAGGTCATAGTTTCCGTTATATGCATTGTCTATTCAACTTAATGAAGACTTATCATGGTTAACAGTTGCATGTTCATTCCATCCTTTGTCCGTTAACGGTTTCCTCACCGTCCCGATAGATTCAAGTTTAGTCTTTTCAATCTCCTTTTCTTGAGCGTATGTTATCCATAAATTGTACTCATCATTCGAAAGGATGAAGTTCTTTTTTACAATCCCATCCACTCAGAGACTTTTTATTTTTCTCTGCCCCTTCTTTTCTTGACGGTAAAACCAAACACAACAAGTCTGCAGTACATAAGATGTAGCCTCTGATAAACAAGAACTTATCCTTCTTATCCTATTATATCCATTAAAGAATCCTTCTTAAGACATATAAAACCATTCAATAGACGAAAGCTCCACTGCTGCACGCTCAATAGTTCTTCCTAGCTCCGAACTCCTGCCAAAGTGAAGAATGAATGAAGTAATATTGATCAATTGAGTGTCAAACGCTTATGAATAATCATGACCTGACGTCGCGTCAAATCACTACTCCTCAGCCACTTAGAAACACGAAAGGGTTTGGGAATTAAACAGGGTTAGTAGAATCTACCTTTCGTTAAGTCTGGCTGTTAGAAATGTTTGAGTCTTTAGCAAATATAATCGCGAGAAAAGTGTTTGCTATGATTGATTTAGTTTCTATCTCGTTAGTTTCAACTCTATAAATTGAAGGGTAGTGCTGATCAGGGCTCGAGATCTTTAAAATTCATTCCATGCAGACATCATACTCCATTGGCATATTGATTCAAGTCTGGAGTAAATGAATTTTACAGATTTCTGTGCAGTCTCATTCATGATGGTAACAATGCATGTAAAGCAAAATGAATTATCCGCTGAGCCTCTTTTGTGTTATTATACAATGTTTCCTACAAAAATGATTTTTTGTATGATTTTTTTTTTTTTTTGGGGGGGGGGGGGGGTGGGTGGTTCATGTATTAAACCGGAGCAATGGATGTTTTAAGACTCAATGTATAACTTACGAAAACATCATGCAAATGCATATTATTGCATTCGCCTTGGCAAATATTGTGACATGATGATAAATAGAGGTCGATATGTTTGTTGAAGTGACATTAACCCGATATGTACAGTAGCAAGCTTGCTATTACGCATGTTTTCAGACCTGCTTCTCAAGGTATGTGAGTAAGGAGTCGTAAAGGCTGATTTAGGCCACGGGTGCACACAAATATTTTTGTCTGATCCTACCTCATAGACTGTCTAGGTGGAGCGCCACCGTCTGTTTGCGCCGAGCCAACGGACAATTTTGAAATCCATCATACCCCAAACAACCAAGGCTAGTAGCCGCAATTGTCATTTTGAGTTTTCTTTGCAAAATAAATGACAACTTTACATATTGGTCAAACAATTACCAGATAAACGTATCACAGCGATTTTTTCGGAGAAAACTTTGAATACTGATTCAGAAGAAGCGTTAGGATCTAATGAATGTGAGCTCATGTTACTGTTTCATTTATGGTATAACTGTTACTATCTAAGTGGACACTCACCATCAGTTGTCCTGAGCTCAACGTATTATTTTTGTCTGAAAGTTCCTCCCAGATCACAGGTAAATGACATTTTTAAACCCGTTTGAATTAACTTTCTTTTGTCTATTTTCATCCCATTTCAATTCTACAAATAAAATATTTCTTTCAAAATACACGCCACTAAATTTACTTTGGGGCTTAAAATGTGATCCTGGGGAGAGCAATCCCCTCTCCCAATAGTGCCATTTTGTATACTCCTGTGCACCCTCTAGTCTGCAAGTAAAATATCTCTATGTAAATACTACAAAATGTTTTTTAATATGAATATTCTCCCTTTTTCGTCTAAAGCGAAGTGGAAGACAATGAAGTGATGTTGATGACTAGCCTTATTGTTTTTATAATCTGTCTAAATCTTTTGCAAGTGTATTTAAAACGGTCCTACTTTCACGGTTTTCGCGATACTTTCACTGTGAATATGACCTGTGGATGCCTTTTTACTTTACAAGCATTTTTGTTTAAGAATTCAGGTATGCGTATGTGTTTCCTATGTAATGAAAACAAACAACTTTCAAGTCAAATCTCAAATAGCTATGCGATTTTCTAGACCGTTCCCGAAGTTCAAATCTTGCGGAAATGGAGGGTGAGTGTATAAAGTGCTCCTCCCCCCGAGCGCCTCTACAATAAACATCACATTTTACATAGTATATACTTCGTAAAATAATTAATTACTCTATCCAGCACATTCCGGCACATTACCTATAGTATAATGGTAAAATTGTTACGGTTGACCGTTAGCACTTGGACAGTAGAAATGACATTTACCCACCCTTCCAGTTTTGTTGCAAGTTGCATTCAAGATCCACTCAGTACTTAAAACATTTCATAACACAAAGGAACTCAACCACCAGAACCCCCGGAAACAGTTGTTAGAGAAAACTCTAAACGAAAACAGATTCCTACATCATTACTATACATTAATGAGACACGTGTTAAGGCTAGTGGTACAGTATCCTCTTCTCGTGCGGGAGGGGGTGGGCGGCGCGTTTTGCCTCCCAGGTCGATTGAAACCAAAGACTTTACATTTGCCAATGTTTTGAACGGTTGTATACTTTCACTTCTTTTATACAAACTACAAAACTTGTCGAACTTCTTTGTGATTCCTATGTCAAAATTGCTTGTATAGGGCATAGTCCAGAGAATTCATGGTCGAAAATTTGGGAGTTTATAAATAATTCCATTTTAGACAATAAGTTGGAAGGCAGTGGCGATTGGTCTATTGTGTTCTTTATATGCGGACAACAAAATTAAGAAGTAGAGAATGTGCGATGGGATTTGCCTGATGACGACTAGTTGTCTGTGCGTTTAGTATGTTGAACATACTTTTAGTGGATGCCCGGATGTCAGACCAGTTCTTGTTTGCTTAAAATCTGAACCTTCAGTTCAGTGGGAATACTGGATAAATTTTGCATGGCTTCCCAGAGATGAAAATTTTGAAGGCTTCCTTGAAGAATGTGGTTTGTTGTTTGATTAAAACATTAGTTCAAAGGAATTCCAGATGTCTTCATATCTTTGAGTCTAAACTTCATCAAACCAAAGCTTTCATCCGGGCAATAACGAAACAAATTGAAAATTGTGTTAACAAAAAAAAGAAAACGCAGAAAAAAAAAAAAAAAAACAGAAATAAAGACATAGTGATAATAAGCTTGGAAAAGGTTTGGATATCAGGAATTCTTTTTATATCAGTCAAATGCCAACACGTTAAAACTCTGCTTTTGTTTTTATTACATTGCTCTCTTTTTTCATATCAGGCAATCAAGAGAATAAAGTAATGGTCTCTTATCCAAATAAAATTTACAACCGTAGGAAAACGTTTCGTTGCGAGTCGTTTTGGGTCACGGTAAAATGACATTGGCAAAAAAGGACTCGTACCAAAAATATGTCCTACAATTTTTGTGATTGCTTTTTGGAAAATAAACTATTGGATGAATTACACAGGAATAACTATCATGTAACTTCTGTCTCTGGTATCATTTATGAATTGAAATGTAAATTACTGGCATGGAAGCCTTTAATGTAAGGATGAAAAAAGGTAATTACTTGTACTGTAACTTTGCAAAAAATACGATGTGAAATTTAGTAAATCACATTATAAATACTTGTAACTATGTTTATTTTTCCAATTTTGTTTGGTATGTAAATATGATACTTCTTCGGAAAGAACATGTTAAATTAAAAAAATGGAACCTAGTGTCGTTGTGTGTTACTCCGCCTATGCAAAGGGGTAGGTGAAATAATATACAGTGTCACACGAGTGAAAAAAGTTCTTGAGTGCTGCTAGATTAAACCAACAGGTTGTAAGTTGATCTGTAAAGCCCTATCTACTAACTGACTATGAACTGAAGAAACCCACTTTCGTAAAATTTAACCAATTTAAAACAGATACAGATGAACTTACTCGACGAAGTTGTGTTTGGTAACCTACTGAACGCACATTTTCGTTAAATTGTATGCACTTTGGACGCAACGTCGATGCTACCCTCAAATATATCTGTTTTTCGCCGTCAAATGCAGTGTCAAGGTTTGTCGTAATGCTTAACTGATCCGTCAAATTTTGGTCAACTATTTCGAACACCAAAAGAGGGTCCAAGGCCAGATCGTTGTCTATTGCTGTGATATCATTGCAGATACCACAGGACACATGACGTCTGCAGAAAATTAACAAAAACACACTGACGTCACAGGCAAATTTGCAAGACGATCTGTCACCTTTAATATATGTTACTAAGCATTTGGTGGAATTTGCACTTAAATACAATGTGTGGTCTTTGTGGTATGATTATGTTATATTGTCTCATTTTTAACAAAAAGTGATTTTGATGCATGAGGGCCACGATCAAACAAATTCTCTCTTTCTTCTTAATTTAAATTTTGTTTAAAAAATTTCATAGATAATCCAAAGTTATCAAAATGTGGTTGCTAAATAGGCATGCTAATTTTACAAATTTTACGTTCTCTACGGTGAGTTTCTATCTCTGTAACTTCAATGGCACCACAAAAAAGTGGAAGAAAGAAGGAAGCAAACGTTTCCTGCAAATCATGATGGGACCAAGACTTTTGTGAAAAATTTCTGTAGTGATGATGTGCACTTGTCAGGCTGACGGCGCCAGATTCAAAATGGGGGTGGGGAGGGGGTGGGGGGGACAAAGTTAGGACAAAGAATAAGAATAAGCCGGCAAAAATTTCCGCGCACAGCGCGAAACCAAGCCCAAAGCGCCATTACCTGTTGTTGGGCGTCCATGGGACGAAGCCCCCGGACGCTCTGGGTGAAAACTTAAGTCTTTTGAGAGGTAGAATATTCATTTTTTCGGTTAAACCAACTCCTTGCTGATCGAAGTTGGGAGGGAGAGGGGGAGGGGGCTAGGGGACACGGAAACATTTGGGGGGAATACTTCCTCCCTGTAGCGCCGCTGATAGTGGCGACCATGTTACTACTTCCGTATACACAAAAGATGCAAAAGTTAAATCTTTCACGGATGGAGGTTTGAACGTATGCTATAGTCACGTCACATACTATATACTTGATCTCAGCTCCTAATTTTTCTAGAGAACTCCCGACCCGCTGGCAAAGGTCCATTCGGCGAAACCAAAATTTAAAGGTAGTGTGAAATGTCAGCAAAAAGTGCTGAATTCACTTGGTAGTTAGTTAAGGAGCAAGAAAGAATCCGTTGGAATTATGTCAATATCTTTTACCGTTTTCAAGATATACCTCTTCAAGTTTGAATGTTTCTGAAGCAACTTGTTGGTTATGCAAAAATACTGTGGCTGAGTGTTGCACAGTGTTGGCATTTCTTTTGTAAACCCTACATTAATTATCTTTTAATTACTCATTAGATTGTTTATGGTTTGGTGATTAATGCTGATGGTTTTCAAGGATACAGTTTACACTTTCTAGATAAACCCTTTAGAAAAAACTAATGTTGCAACATGCCCTTGAAATGAAGATTGCAAAAACAAAGGATAACATTAGCCATATATGGTATGCCCCTCCTATGACATCAAAAGATTTACATACTGAGCTCATAGTTATGCATGATTAAGTGCAAATCAGAAATAAACCTGTAAAAAGGCCAATTTTTAACCGATTTTGATGGGAATTGTGGCAATTTTTTAGGTTTTTAGTGCTTTTACATCATATACCCGACATTGTCATTTTGGTGTCACACTACCTTTAGCTGCTCCCCGAAGAAGCTATTACGTCTACTACAGGACCTAGTACGTTTTACACCAAATTTAAACTGTAGTTTCGTGGACTGGTTGAAATGAGGTGTTCAAAGAACCACTCCTCTCATCCCAAACTACAATTCTTGTAGGGGTTTACCAAAATTCTCAATTGCCTCAGTTCTTTGACTGACAGCTAATTCAAACAATGTACTTACAAAAGCTTTTATTACACAGCATGAACTGTACTGAGAATGATTTGATTATACACATTGAGCTTTTTTTACACTCACCCTGAAGCAATAAACTGAGAGTGTGTCTGGATAAGGATGAATTTCAGACAATTGTGGGTGAGGCTTAAGTAAGAAGGTTTGGAGAATTGGTACTGTTTGGGGAGAGAGAATTGGGCCTTTAATGGACAAGAGCAAATCTCCAAAGTCATTTTGAAACAACAACCAGTTTTTTTTTCTATTTTGCTCTCAAGTATCTTTAATTAATGATATCTCAGGACTTAAGCACTGACTGTGCAGTATTAACCATTGCATATTTAAGACAAACAAATCGAGTTATCACAAATAACTTCATAAGGTCGTGAGAAAAATATTGTCACATGACTTTCGATAGCCTGGCAATCATAGAACACGAGACTTACACTTTAAAACACCTCGAAGGGGAATTCTCTTGCACTTTAAATACGGGAGGCGGATTGGTCTGGGTTAAAGGCTTTGGGAAGGTGGTTAGTTGGTGAAAGTATCATAGGATATATGAAAAACTTTTCATCCAGTTTAGAATAGAGCCATGCGTGACAGACCAATGATGTAAATGGTCTGAAGGACACGATGTTTGTCACATGTTGTCCTTCAGTGGACGTAATCGCTTCTTCGGGAAGCATTGAAAGTTTTGGTTTTGCCGAACGGCCCTTTGCCAGAGGTTCGGGAGGACTTTAGAAAAAGTGTTTTCACACACTTTGTTAGAGATGTTCAGATAGTGCTCCTCGAACTTTTGGCTAAGATCGTGTTTAGTATTTGTTCTTTTCATCCAGTCTAGGATGAAGCCATGCATGACAGACCAGTAATGTAAATGGTCTGAAGGACGTGAATTTGTCACGTATTGTCCTTCAGTGGACGTAATCGCTTCTTCGGGAATCAGTGAAAGTTTTGGTTTCGACGAATGGCTCTTTGCCATGGGGTCGGGAGGACATTAGAAAAAGTGTTTTCACACACTGAGGGCGGTAAGGTTGGTCAAATGTTGTCCTTCAGTGGACGTAGGCCTATAGCTTCTTTGAGAAAAAGTTTTAAGTTTTGTTTCGCTGAACGGCCCTTTGCCAGAGGGTCCGGAAGACTTTAGAAAAAGATGTTTTCACAGACTGAAGGCTGTGAGGTTTGTCAAATGTTGTCCTTCAGTGGACGTAGGCCTATAGCTTCTTTTAGGAAGCAGTTTTAAGTTTTGTTTCGCCCAACGGTCCTTTGTCAGAGGGTCGGGAGGACTTAAGGAAAAGTTTACACAGACTGTTCTTATCGCTCGAAATCGCACCGTTTAAAAGTTTTCAGGTAGGAACGCAGGACGAATTGGGTTCGTTATAGTGTACCTGCTGTTTCTAGGTTACAAAACTAAACAAAACAAAACGATCCTTTTAAGTAATTTGTAGGTTGCCAATAGTATCCTTGATAAAAACTGCTGGCAGCTTCACGCAACAGTTGCTAAAATACAGCCATCAGCATTAAGCACTACAAAAAATGTCAAAGGTTTTGTTTCTCTAAAAGAAGAAATAAATAGTTATAGCAAAATTTCAGGACTAATATAACACTTACAGCGAGCAATAAATTGTTGCCATCTAACTTTACATTATACTTTATGAGCAGTGTCTGCAATATAAACGTATGAAATCGCTGTAGCAAAATAATTTGACCAACGTTACTTAGGCAGTCTCTAAAGGTTGGAATCTGCAACCCTCACATTTTCCTTGTATATATTCGTCCTCTTCTACTATACAAGAACAAAACTGTCCTGTAATCTACCGTTAAAAATTGTTGCATGGCATCCTCGCAGTAAACAAATTCATCACCTTTTTTAATATAACTAAATCAAAGCCTACAGCGTATACATGCATAATATGCAACTTGTCAATAAACGAATTCAAGCATGAAAGCGTTACGCATGGTTAATCAATCCCGACGTAATGCGTTTGTTTCCTTTGAAAATGCCAACGCGTTAATAATTATTACTTTAAATACCCAGAAAGCTTTTTCTTCGTAAAAGAGATGAAACTTGAACGATATTCAACTGTAGGAGGTATACATGAATCAAGCTAAATAAGCAACGCCCTTCAGCATGTAAAAAAAGATATTTGTCATTGTGTTTTTATCATTTTAATGTATACCCATTAATAATATCCAAAACGATACTTACTTCTTTTTTTTTTTTGAAAATTTGACTATCCTCAGCAATCAGAAATATCCATGAGGATATTTAGTGAAATAACATAAAAAATTCTAAGAAATTGATACGATCGTCACCAAAGTGTGCGAATGTTAACCTCATTGTAAATACCTAATGTATAGATTAGACGAAATGTAATTACTGGTACAGTGTGCGTTTATTCGCAATGAGGAATAGCTTTACGTTTATGCATCCACTCTGCCTCACATAACCCACATTATAGTTTACTAGTTATATTCATGTCTGGCAACTGAATTATTTTAACAAGGTATATGATGACGTGACGGAAATTCCTATCATATATGTGAAAAGGCAATCAATAATCACAAGACATGATATACATCCATATCCTCTTGCGATCGTAGTCTGCAGGGTAATTCTCAGTTTTAAACTAAGCAGTAACCATTTACAAAGGCCTTGCAAATTTTAAACGAACCTTACGATACACCTTCAAAACAACTCGGAGAAGCCGGAGACAAGGGAGTCGGTCACAAGAGAAAGGGGGGGGGGGGTAGTGAGTTACATGGGCTTTGCGTCTCTAACCGATTGGTTTAAGTCGGGCCAGCCACGATGTTCTACCCAGTTGTGGTGCACAAACTAGCTTTCTCTACTCCATTCTTTATACTAAACACCAAGCACAAATGACAATAGGTTCCATTTTTAAAATCCTCGGTATGACCCGGCCAGGATTCGAACTACATGCCTCCTGGCTGCAAGTCGGTGACCCCTTTCCACAACTCTTGTCAAAGGTGTCATAAAGTTTTGTCTGAAAAATTTATATGAAAACACATGGGGCGTAGCCAGGATTTTCGTGTGGGGGGGGGGGCGGCAAAGTCGACTCATCGTCCCCAATATTGACCGACATGACTATCTAAGCGGAGCGCCACCATTAGTTTGCGCGGAGCGTACAAGAAAATTTTTGGTTTTAGAAACCGGTCAGATGGCAGGAAACGGCACTTCCCGAGTGTTTTATGATGCATGTTCCCAGCCTGGAATATGGATCTCATTTCTGAAAATTCTCATTTAATGACAAAAAATAATATCAGTCATGAAACATGTTAATACATGTTTCTAAGCGGAGCTCTACCATCGATTGCCACGGAGCGTACCAGGAAATTTTTGGCTTAACAAACGCCTCAGATGGCCGGAAACGGCACTTCCCGAGTGTTCTAAGCAAGAATATGTTCAGCCTGACTTCGAAATTCTACCCGCTTCTTAATTGGAGCACTTGACAACTATTAAGGGGCTGAACATACCTTTAGCCCCCACTTTTTCATTTTTCATCGCCGCCACTGGGGTGCGGCATTTTTATGAGGGAGCGAAACGCCCATGTGAGGAGCCGAGCGACCGAACGGGAAGAGGGCTTGGTTCTCTCCCTGCTTCCCCAAGGAGATTTTGCAATTTTACATCAAAATTGAGCGATCTGGTGAACACCTTAGCTGGAATTTTTTGACATTTTCAATCTTGTATCAATGTTTTCCTTATTCCCTCGAGAGTTAGTGTGTGACTGTAAGAGGGTTACTGTACGAGTCAATGGGGCCCCGGGGAATTGTGTTTAGGTCTGGGCGGGAGTAAGTGTGAACTATAAAAAGAATTTGTACTTATTTAAAGCTTATATAGGTCAATTGTCCCGGCATTTGGGCCCTATCGGGCACAACTTATAGTGTACTTCCTTCTTCGAGTCGGTACCGCACGACTGACACAAGAGATTACATTATTAACTAAGTTTACCGAAATGAGATGAAATTCCCGCCATGTGCATTAATCCATTTATTCTTCTTATTAATTTACTTGAAAAGATGGTAAGGGTTTGTGCTTTATTAGCTCTAGGTAACGGAACTGAGGAAGAGTGTGCAAAGCGTACCGAACATTTGGGGTTTTATAGCAGAAATAACTCTTTTGAAAGCCAAAATAACTAAACCGACCATGGGAAGGCGACAGATTATTCCCGACAGAGGGGTGGGCCATGCCACAACTGCCGGCAGCCCCTATGTCGAGAGGGTGGTGAAAAGGGGATAGGAAGGAGCCTAACTATCATGTCATTGCAGCCTGGAGCACATTTTGCCCCATATCACTTAATATTTTAAAAGCCGAGTTGCGCACTGATAGTGTTCTTTTGGGTCTGAATGGTAATATTGCAAAGCGCGCGAAGCGCCCGAAAATTTTTGGTAGGCTTACAAAAATAACATAGCCCATGTAATCATTAAGAAAAAAAAAGAAAAAACAGAAACTGTAGGGGTTGCAGGCCGTATCGTGGAAAAATACATTGTGTCGAAACCACCTGGAATACCCGATAAAATAGCCAAACTATGCTCCGTGAGTCGCTCACCAACTGACCTATCGCAGACACACACAAGAGAATATCAACTAAGCTTTGTGATAGGGATGAAATTTACGACCTCTACAAAACCTGTGTACTCTGCCTACCCGTTACTTGGTAAATTGGCAGGACCTACAATCCCTAGATATGTGGAATGGAAGTATTGAAAAAACTGGAGTGAATCTACAGCGCCCGTAGCGCGCCGCAAATTTGGGGTTCTTATTAGGGAAATTGTCCCTTGAGAGCAGAAAACAGGTAAACCATCGGGGAGACTAGTCGCCGTCGGGGACTGCATACTTTATCGTAACGACTAAGAGCCCCCCCCCCCTCGAAAAACTGTAAAAAATGCACCCGATTCCCTCCCTCCTCTTGCCACCGTTTGTCTTTTTTTTATTTATTATTTTTTGGGGGCTCTCCTTCATTTTTTCAACATCGCCCATCGCGTCCCCAAAATTTCTGTGTGTGTGTGCGGGGGGGGGGGGGGGGCACTCTGCCCCCTTGCCCCCCTTGCCCCCCTTGCCCCCCTTGCCCCTTGCCCCCCGCTGGCTACGCTAGTGGAAAACACTACAAGTGTCAAGCTAATATTGAAAGTTAATTTTTAACGATGTCGCTTAATTGAGTTATGTTTACCCCAATAGCATGGTTAGTTCAATTTTCTGGGTTAGGTTAGGTTAGGTTAGGTTAGGTTAGGTTAGGTTAGGTCAGGTTAGGTAAGGTAAGGTTAGGTTAGGTTAGGTTAGGTTAGGTTAGGTTAGGTAAGGTTAGGTTAGGTTAGGTAAGGTTAGGTTAGGTTAGGTTAGGTAAGGTTAGGTTAGGTAAGGTTAGGTTAGGTAAGGTTAGGTTAGGTTAGTTTAGGTAAGGTTAGTTTAGGTTAGGTAAGGTTAGGTTAGGTAAGGTTAGGTTAGGTAAGGTTAGGTTAGGTAAGGTTAGATAGAGTTTAACAGCTCAGTTTCCATCCAATTGGTTCAAGTCAAGCCGGCTACGGCCTTTTTCCAGCTGTGGTTTATTGGCTTGTTTTCCTTACTCTATTGCTTATGCTGTTCACTAAGCACAGTGGCAGTAGGTTCAATTTACTGGGAAAGAGTGAGAAAGATCCTTTTCGTGATTGTCAACGCTCAGGCATTCAAGGTGAGAACAGGGCGTTGCTCTAGCAACTTCTTGATGAGAATCAGGCATTTCGACTTTTTCTAACGTTCTTAAAACAATGCATCACAGTGCCGCATCAGTTTTTCAAGCAATGTCTCAATCTGGTGAAAACATTCGACTCATAACATAAACTATGTGTCAGCATTCCCTATCTTGCTTTTTAAGCAGGGGTGGCGCCAGGGGGGGGGGGGGGGCGGGGGCCATGGCCCCCCGTCGGGGAAGGTCGGTCATCTCGTCGGGGAGGTCTAAAAATAATAAAATTTATTAGTTAATTAATCAATTAATTACTTAATTGATTAATTAATTTAAATTAATTTTAATTAATTAATTAATTAAAAAACCTTAAAGGACTGAAGTTACTAGGTGGTGGAGATCTTGAACACATTTTTTTGTTTTGCAAAGCTAGTTTAAAGCATATTGGGGATCTAATTTCGATCACTTATTCTTAGCTCTGTTATACCTAATTCCATGTACCTTAATTGTCCTATCCCATCCCCCGTCGGGGAAGAGCAGCATTTTCTGCGGAAGGCCTAAAATGAAGAACGTAAAGGACTGAAGTTACTTGATGGATGATCGTGAATTTTTATTTTGTTTGTTTTTCGTTTGTAACCCTATTTTTGATGCATCGATTGTAAGCCCAGTACACACTATGTACAGCGATATCGGATCGGATTACTATCCGATTTCTGTCAGTTTAAGTTAAAATCTCCTCGATCCATTTTCAGAAAAAAAAAAAAACAAAAAACAAAAATTTGTCATCCTGTGAAAATATACGATCGGTGTGAGAGGAATACGGAAGTCAAATATATACTACCTATTTCGTGACGTCACATTGTCAAATAGCTTTTATCGAACTACGCGTTTCCAATAAAAGTTGTGTGTGGATGTCGCGTAACGGAATGATTGGTATAGGTTACTTAGAATTTCGTAGTCTACACTGGTTGGCAAATTTTGGTTTCTTACCCACCACAGATGAGGGAGGTATTAATTAACCCTCTCAAAAATCGGAGCGAAATCCGATCCGATATCGTTGTGCCCGTTGGGGAAGACTTCCCTTCCCTGTTGTTGAGAGAAAATCCAATTTCATCGGGGATCTTTCATATACAGGTCCACGATAAAAAAAAAATGGGGGCCTGATAACTTCACCCCCGACGATCTTCTTGATTTTGCTTACTACAAGACCATATTCTTCAAGGAAACTGACAATTCCAAATTTTCCTAACAAAAAGGAACGGACAAGTGGTTTTTCATGTGCAGGCATTACCCAATGGTCTTTTTCTAAAGTCCTCGCGATCCTCTGGCAAAGGTCCGTTCGACATGCATTGCCCAATGGTCTGCCATCTGGCCTGTCCCGACAGCCGAATTCTAGAAACGGTAACCAAAATCGGCCAGGCCATTTTGGGCTACACATAATGATAAACAGTGGCTGGAATATAATAAGATCATTTTGTCTGGAGTTCGGGCAGTCACGAAGAAAATTTCATCTTTTAAGTGGATATTGCAACTGAATATAACAAAGAATTCTGATAGAGTAAAAAAAAAACAGTATGTTTTTGCATAGTTTCCCCCCGAAAAGAGACAGTTAGTCCATTACATCTTATTGTAGCAGTACCGTACCTTTTTTCTATTAGAGTGAAATTTCTATTTTAAAGGAAAGCTCAAAATAACGACTGCTCAAGTCTGGGAAATGACATTTTCGGGTGTCTGTGGTGTTAGTTTTTTTTAACAATTTCCTTTACGTTCCGCGCCAACTGATGGGTGGCGCTCCGCTTAGATAGTGTTTTGGTCGCAAAAATTACCTAACAGAACAGTGCATGCCTGCATATTATTCTTCGTTTTGGGGCAGTATTACAAAGTGAAAATTTTATTGCGAAAGAAAGCTCAAAATAATGACTATATCAGTACTTTGTTTCTACTGACCAGCCCGGCCGCGGAAATGCCTTTTCCTGCTTTCTGGAGGTTCTTAATTTTTTAAATATATGTGTGCTACACTTGAAGTTTTTCTGGCAATATTATATTTTTCGGACAAAAGAAAAACAAAACAATTCTGTCCTCTCCCAAACTGAAACACTCCCGTCGGCCTATGTCAGAATTTCAAATATATGGGAAGCCAAACTTTTTCCACGGGAACATTTACCAATATGGTCCGAGGGCATTAATCTACCTGATGATATTCAGTAACCCCAACAAAGTTGTACAAAACTACAGATTACTCCGTACTTGATTTTTCTTATAAGAAGGTCAAATTCTTCCATAAAACACGAAATCTGTCATAATATAAGTTTCAGATTGGTAAAAGTGGCAAAATTTTCCAATTTTGATGGGTATTCAGTACAACAAATAACCAGACAACTTTGTTAACCACCCTGACATTCTACCTAATTTGCTCTTGAAAGGCATATCATTTAATAAGGAACCCATTTTTTTTTCTTGAAAGGCATATCATTTAATAAGGAACCCAATTTTTTCTTGAAAGGAGTATCACTTTATAAGGAACCCAAATGTTTTTATTGTAACCTTACAAAAAACCAAATTTTCTTTTATTAAATTTCAAAATTTATGCAATAAAATAAGCTCTTAATTTTCAAATCTTGGTTCAAAAAGGGATAAAAAACTTTTCGGGCAAACTTTAAGCCTCGTCTTAAGACTTTAGTACGTAGGACAAGAACGATTAAATGCATAACCCCATCAGAATTTCAGCTCTCGCGTGTAAAACGTTTTTGAATTTGTTCATATCAAGGATAGATTCTTCAATAAATACCCCCTAATTTTAATTATCATTACAAAAGCCAAATTTCTTTCAAAAAATAAACTTCAGATTTTTAAGTGTTTCTTTAAAAAAAAAGGCCAAAAATTTCGGCGCCCTGCGCGCGCCTCAAATTCTATCAAGTTACGTCCCACCGGGGATAACCCATCGCCTTTGTCGGGGCCTTGAACTGCTAGCCCCCCCCCCCCGTCGGGGAGCTTGGCCCCCCCCGTAGGGCAAATCCTGGCGCCACCCTTGTTTTTAAGAAAGTGAAAATTTCCTCGTCTGTATCTGGTATATCATACCCTTGAATAATTTCTTTGGGATAATGTGAATACCAATCTGATAACACTGACGTATATGAATTTTACTAAACTCCGTTCAAGCGGTACAGTATACATCATGCAGTGCCCCTAACACAATCAGAAACATTATTATGGCGAAGAAACTTAAATCTCAATTTACAACTTCAGTTTATTTTTTCATAGAAAGATATTACGTTCTTACTCCTTCACTTTTAGGTAAATATCACACGCACTTCCATGCAAGTTCATTTGTCAAAATAAGCTTACATAACCATTTCTTCCAATAGAGATGGTACATTTTATGTCGTAATTTTATGACTACGTTAATTTAAAGTTGTTCATTTATTATGAATGTAAAGATTTTATGAAAAACAAAAGCTCGGATACAGCCTTGATTCTAGCTACAAGACCGTCAATGCTTTTTCCGGAGGGAGAGGGAGAGGTGTGCCCTTTTCAAAATGATTTGCACGCTACGCGCCAACCAATGGCGGGGCACCACTTAGGTAGTTTTTGTGCAATCACCACGATGCGACTGTGGAGTCGAGGTGCCACTCGCAAAGCCGTCGGTGTATAATGTGCGGCTATAGCTCAAAATGTACCTCAAGTCAAATAATTAAAAAATATACATTAAAGCGCATGAAAAATTATTTTTTTTTTTTATCCATGACTGTATTGAATTTTGAATTTCCTTATTTTATAATATTTACCATCGTGCTTAAAGATTGGCTGTATGACTAATATTTACATGGTATTGCGTAAAATAGCTCAAACAATGCAAGAAATGTTTACAAAAAGTCAATAAATACCCCCAATCGAATATAAGTGTTTTAACAATGGGCTGCATATCACAATACATAACAATTCAAGAAGAAAATAACAGTGAGCGGGAGTAAGCGACTAGTAATACGCGTGAGTCTAACCGCATCAGTAAACATGAATACCTGGAAAGAAGCAAGTCGATTTTAGGGACCACCAGAACGAGTCTTACGTACAGTTTCTCCCAACAATTCCCCTTTAAATGTCCAAGAAGAAATTACAGTGTGCAAAAGCATCTTTAAGATCCATGAAGTTTATAACACTTTTACCTCGTTTTTTACTGTTTATGTAAATATACTTCTGTACTCGAAGGGCAAATTGAAGTTTATGCAGAAAGTCAACATAATCTAAATTCTTATTTTGACATTTCATGCTAAAAGTAAAATATTTTAGGTGGAGAATGAGGAAATTATAAGGATGAAGCTTTTGCTTTTGATAACCAAAAAATATCCTCTTTTGAAAAATGAATTTCAGAACCTAACAAAAAAGTTTCAACATCACTTAAAAATGAAGCTACATGATTACATTCAACAAAAAAATGACCTAGTGTTTCAGATAAAAAATTAATTGAAAAAATCTAATTCTCCTCTTCAAAAGACATTGCTGGGCTGATATATTAAATGTTGAAGTTTATTCATTCAACTTAAAATGGCTTATTGCGCAATAACAATCTCTGTATTTCTTTGTTTTCTGTAAGTTTCCCCACCTTGTACTAAGGTGCCAAAACACTCTAACTCTTATGGGGTGATGTAATTAATTAAGTCCTCCCTGTGCAACATGCTTGGCAAGCAAAAAGGTTGTGCTCAAGGTCATTTAAACATTTTTAATTTTAAAGGGAAACAAAGCAGGTTATGTGAGTTGTACAACAAGGAAGTCACAAATTATTGCGCAATGGACCAACTTGTTTTCGATGAATAAACTTCAACATTTTATATCTCAGGTCAGGTATGTTCTATGAAGATGGGAGTTATACTACAAGATTCATTTTTCATGCTCCTTAAAATATATTTTGAATTTTGTGACTTGAGATACACTTTAAGTGGTCAGTCAATCACCGCGACGAATAGGTGTCGTCGGAGTAATTCATTTCTTTTAACGTGTGGACGTGGATCTAGAAGACTTGACCGCTTCTCGGTCTTTTGACTATGATCATGTGTAGTAGCTTTCCTTTGCGGATCGTTTGGAGAGTGAAGGACTCCTCATGTAAGGACAGTGACGTAGATGTCGAAAGCTCAAGACGCTTGTCAGTTCAGCTCATATTTCTTTCGGGAATTAGCTTGTTAGGAGCGTAATGTTTACGTAAGCAATAGTATTTGGTTTTGCTCTTCTTAAAAGATCTAGTTAACTTCAGAAAAAGTAGTTAAAAAGTCGTAACAAATCACCTGAATGTTATTTTTTCCATAACCCCCATGTCATTAACCGACTGCATGGCCAAGTTGTTAGAGGGCATCAGCCTTGCAGCTGGGAGGTCGGGAGTTCGACCCCTGGTCGGGTCATTCCGAAGAGTACAAAAACGGAACTACTGCCTACTACCTACTGTGCTAGGAATATGTAACTAGAAAAGGGCCTTGTCTGGTTAGACTTGAACTTATTGGTTGGCAACTGGGCAGTCAAACTCCATCTAACCTAACCTTCATGTCAAAAGTATGCAACGGAACTAAGCGGCATTGCTTCGCAATGAGTATGGCAAAAAAAAAAGAAAATCGTCAATCTCTACTCATATTTAATCTAATGGTTTTACTGGACCTATTGCGACGCAAGACTTAACAGAAAAATCAGATTAAATAATAATACAATATGTGAACATTTGTTAATATTATATTAATTTTATATTTCAACCTTTGTTTTGTATCAAGATGTAAATAAAGTTTCTTCCTGCAAGGAAAAAAAAATTGGAAAATGTATACCTTTCTTGATGTAAATTTGTCAAGTTCAAGTATAAAAAATGTACAGTATGTGTGTTTTTGTTCAGGATCGTAATAAACTGATAAAATTTTTCCTCGAAGGAAAAACGTCTACAAAATGTTTCAAAACTAAAAACAAGATATCGCAACATCTTTACACCTCAGTGACCTTTTGGACTAGATTTATGACTAGCTTATAAGATTATACTGGACATTAAACTAGTGTGTGTTCTATGGAATCAACTTCTCATGTCCATGAACTTTTGCACTAGAAGTTCTCTGACAGCAAAGGCAATTCATTGATAAATAATAATTTACGGACTGTTTTCTTGACCTTCTGGACTTGAAGTTATAATCTGATTAAGACGACGGCGTCGCACATTTCTCCGAAATATCCATACAACAATTGCCTGAGATAGTAATCAAATAAGTTTGATTTAATCTTGAAACTTTAGGAACGATGCAGTTCTTGTTGAAATTCCAGCAAGATGAAACAAACACAAACGTTATAGACATATTTGGAAACCACAGTCAGAAAATATAAGTAAGTGTGTCACATTTTATTTCATAAACAAATCGTTAATCTCTCATCGCCTGAAAGTTGCTCGCCCTGTGTCTGCAATCGTCACCACTCAAATAAATATAAAATAGTAAAACTATAAATCAACTAGTTAATATTTTGATTGTTTTAATAAAATTATGAGGTTTTAAGATTAATGAAAGGTTAAGTAAAGGAAGGTACGAACTCTCAACATCTTCTAGTACTTTTAGGGGTCACTCTTCATACCTTTGTAATACCATCATCAATTAACTGACTGTATCATACATCTGTTTCTGCTATCAAATCACAAATCAAAATGGCTGATCTCTTGTCCATAATGCATATTGGCAGTTTTAGGTTAATTCCCTATCGACTTGTTAGGTCACGTGTTCTATCAATGGACCACTTGGGAAGCGTCAACGGAAGTTGGTTAATAGGTAAGAAGAGTTAAAGCGATGTATGAATGAAGTGCTTAATTAATTGAAAATAAAACCGTAGACATGGTTTGATCGCCTGAGAAGAATCTGGGATGATTCTCTTTACGCTAATGAAGCCGCAAATATCTTAAAAACATGGGTCTACTTCGCATGGATACTTACTTGATTGAAATACTGTTTTAAATGTGTTTAAATCATTGCAAATAAAGTCAGCTTAAAGTTTCTTTGTGTATGTTTCTTCCATTATGGAAGATTCTCTACAACTATGTTGTTACGTAACGCTATATAATTACAAATAACTCAGACTACATAGGCCACATATTTCACGTGTTAGTCTTAGTTAAATGTACAACACACTTTCTAATTTATCACTGACGGGGATATTATGAGGATTATAGTCAGAGGAGACGAGAATGGAATGCATGGACGTGATAAAGCAGGATGTTAGAAACCTTAAAAAGGTGTCGGCCTGAAGTTTTGGTCCGTTAGGGGGCGGCTCTTGACCATATAGAATCACGACATTGCAAATGATGATAAACTTTACTTACAACTGTTTGACCCTGTCAATAAATCGAAATCTAACCAGTGATTGACATTAAAGGGTTGGTCGGCCACAGAAAATAAGTCCAAACATAAATTGTCATTAGGGTTGAATTGTTGTTCTGACATAGCTCTTAAAGCGAAGTAATCTTTTATTTACATAAGTCTATCAGTTGAGGCCTACATGTGGTTATTTACTTGAATAGTTCATTATAAAGTTATCGTTTTGAAAATTCAGAACCTTTTGCTGATCAGAGATAGGGACAAAAATAAAAAGAGCAGTCCGAAGTGGTGATTAAGGTGGGATGTTTAGAATATTTATCAACGTAGTGCTCTTTTTAAGCACTCAGAACCATAGTCATACGGTACGTGGGGGTCTGGGTGGGTTGCAGCCCTTCAATTGGCCCAAACCTTCGTGAATAGGGAGATTCCGGTGATTCAGTTGGGAGGAGACTATGCCCTGGTTGGGGATCTGGATGCGGGCAAAAGGTCACCGTCCATTGAGAGAAAGAGTACCGTACTGCCATGTTTGGAATTATAAAAGGATGTCCTTTTAGAAGTGTGAAAAAGAGATGATAACAGACTGGGAGTCGTTACAAAATGTGACCCAAAGAATGTCAAAATGTTTTTGATGCTGATGTATAAACGCGCAGAAAAATTTTCCAACCTCACGTACCTATAAATTATTACAATCACTCTGGTCGGTCAATGACAATTCATAAGATGCCTCAAACATTTTTCTTTGTACTGACGCACCTCTACATACTTGCGCAACAGACCCGGTATCTGACCAACTTTGACCCACGTTTCCTGTAAAATATGACCGACCTATAGAGTCGCTTTGATTCAACATTTGGGGAACTTTTACTCACCCCGTTCCTAACTTTGACACATATAACACATGTTTAACTCGCAATTACCCTGGAATGAGCGGATGCCTCTGCCCGTGGGTGAGAGGGTGCATATCACAATTGAATAGTGCCTTACCGTGATGGCGAATGATGGGGAGACAAAATTACTTTAAAAGATAAATCCATACATTAAACTGAACAAAGTTAAAGGAAACATTAAGTAGTTTACCACATCTTCTGACAGTAACGTCCTTTGGGAACAATTAAAAATCTGGAGTGGTGTTACAATTTCTTCATCAAAAACAAGAAACTTGGGATATTTTAATAGTCTGACATTTATTGGTTCATTCATGCAAACACTAAGGTTAATATGCGAACCTTGCGATACATATGGCGGTTAGTAAAGCGTAATTAATTTGTAAAAAGGTGCTGAAAGATTTGATCCAGACAAAACTTATCGAGCGGCATAGTCTATTCAGAACAATCTAATATTTGAGAAAGTGCTGCGAGGAGTCAAGGGTCTTTAGAACAAGCTTTTGCAAGGAAGGAAAAAATCCATGTCATCCATTGGACGGAAGTGACAACATTGCCAACATTGCCTTGTCAACTGGAGAACTCATAAAAATATTTCGTAATCACTGGAGGGCAGTGCAAATAGGTTTTTCAAATGGAGAGTTTGACATTTATTCAATGTTAGTGTTATATTTCAGGACAACATGGATTTGTCTGTTCTAACAGGCGTTTTATAACCGCTGGGGTGATATCTAGGCCTTGTCCTATTTCAGAACACACTTGGGACTTATTTGAACGGATCCATAGCAATAGGTGAACATGCTTGGAAGTATATATCTAATCATGGAGATGGATATAACCTAACAAAAGTATTGATTATTGTATTTTTCTTCTCAATTGTGAAATTTACTCAGATTTAATTCGCCTATCTTGAATATGAAATATTTAAGTCCTAATATATTAAAAGAGACATTTTGAACAGAAAAAAGAATGATTTAAAATTTAACTGATGCTTCAACGTGACTTTTGGACTACTGTTCGTACCCTTTAAGCCTAGAATTTTTGGAACAGTGAAGTAAAGTTTTGGACAGTTTGTCTGAGCAGGGGTCATAGCAGGTCATATATTGCAGGATAACATGTTGAAAAGAAGCACGACCTTTAAGGGCAATGGTAGAGTCTTCTGTGAGATGTAAAAAAGGTAAATATTCTTTTACGATCTCTTTCTGAAGGCATTAAGTATAAATACAATCAAGGTGTTTTATTGCATTTGTTTACAGCGTTAATTTCACAAAATTATTCCGACTCCGGATTTAAGCTGTGGTTATACTACAAACAATTCGGATCGTCTTTCTGAGCGGATTTTTTTGTGTTTATTAAAATCTTATCCATCTCTGGTCGGAAAGAACCTCAAATTTGCCAACCCTTTGTTAATATATATGATTTGTATTGCAAGACTACGAAAATGAAATTTATTCCGACTACTTTATGACGTCACATCAGCAGGCAATCTTCATCGGACTACGTGGTTCCAATAACAGTTATTTGTCGGTGTGCGCTCACGAAAAAATCAGTTTAACATTTCATTTTTATAGACACCTAATAAAAGTAATGTAATGGGCAGTGATTGATAAATTTTTGGCTCTTCGAACCAGAGATGGGGAAGACTTAGAAAAAAATCACAAAAATCGGATCGGAATACAATCCCGGCCGAATTCGTTGCAACGTAACCATGGATTTACACTTTTCGAAAATAAAACAGCAATGTATTCCACAGAATAGATGTAAAGCAGACATCAAGAAGTGATAACAAGAAGCCCGGGAAAACTAATAGAGGTTATCACCCATGGACATAACGATTACTCTATAGTAACGAAAAACATACTGAAGAAAAAAAAAACCTTTTGAAAAAGGAAGGCAAACAAAACTAATTAACCAAAAATAAAGGGATGTAAAAATATGAATATGGTATCATTTACGCGTAAACTCCTTTCAAACCACCGCAAACATATTGCATATTTTTAAAGTGAAAGACCAGTTGCCCCAAACTTATTCAAAGCAACAGCTGAATCTCACAATTGTCTTTTTATTTCCCTTCAAAGGATCTGTCATATATTTTAAGATTTCAATATTGAATATTCAAGATTAACCAAGTAGGCACTCGTAGTTAATTTCACATTTAAGGCTGGAGAAAAAAATTCACATGATCCTGGAGAGCCAACCATGAACAGTTCGGGATATTTCCCCTTTTGGGAGAATCCACTTTGGGAGAGAGCTTGGTCATGGGTGTCGTCACTTTGTCTATTTTACGCACAATCCCAAGTGTTCTTCGTGTACATTGTCAGTGGTGGATCGGTTTTGGAACCCCCTGCAAAAAATGTCGGTCTAATGTAATGCAATAAAATGTACATTTGGAAGGTTTATTGCTAAGCTACCGAAAAGCCGTGTCCCAATCGGTGGTTCACCACGCCGTTTTTGAGTTTTTGAATGATTTTCATTCTTTTCTGTACCTTGTTTTTGTCAGGCTGACATGCCTATACAATGTGATGTATGAACGTTACCCCGTTTTGGTTTTCCTCCAAATGGGATAATTTCCCGGACTGTCGAAACAGGATAGTCTATTACACTAATTCAAGTTCGGTTGACTGCATTTTTTTCAACTTACATAACTCCATGCTTTCAAGCCTTGATTTGTAAGTATCGATAATGAAAGGCAATTAAAAATCACTGAAGTCACGGATCCAATTTCAATGAATGACAATGTGAATTGTACTGCTTAGTATGCAAGAATAATTTATTTACTAGGCTCATGCATAATTCATTCGCTTAAATTTTCCGATTTTGAAACCATCATGCTTTTTATCAATCTATTATTGTGTGGTATTCAAGGGAGGAGTAATTAAAGCTATAGATATTAGTTCATTGGTGAGAATAAAAGATTTGGTAATAACAGCACATGATTTTAATCAGTGTCATGATGGTATATTTAAAACACCCTATACCCCTTTAAGGTATCAAGATTTGTAAAAGGTTTCAGGCCTACTTGTAATAACCTCTTGCAGTAATCTGTATAATTCATATTATTGAAAGGGAAGTGAGAAAATTGTCTCAAAGTCCCTTACACACGTTCCTCTAAATTTCCTAACTCGGTTGACCTTGACACCCGATAATGATCGTTTGAATATACCTCCTAGCTGAATATTAAAACTTTATTTTTGTCATTTTTCCCACAAAGGTGTAAATTCTACTGCGAAATATAAAACTAGCGTGGTGTTACCACGTCACGTTTCGCTCTTACACCAACTTTTTGAAAAAAAAAAGAAAACATGCCGGGAAAGCTAATATCTTTCACAAGCGACATGACCTAATGTGAAACTTTCATACTAAAAAAGAAGAAAAAACACTTCGCTTTCTTCACTAATAAATGTTCACTACATACCAAGTTTAAAGCTTCCAGTCTTGTAGATGTTGAACATATTTGTCCCTTTAAAACTATTACATTGTGACGCAACGGGACATGCGTGGGAGGACATTTTTTTAAATGAGATGAGTCCTCTCAGCTTATCCGATGTATATCGACAGTTCCCTCAATAATTTTTGACCTTTGATAGTTACTCAATACAAATCTCAAACTAAGCGTAATCCGGGAGGGGAAGGGGGGAGGGGCTACACCTCTTTCTCCTAAAAGTAACCATTAGAGACGGTTGTAATTGAGAAAATTTGACGATTTTAACCATGTCAATAACCTCATTATTTTATATTAAAAATTTGAGATAAATGACTTAAATTCGAAATATTGTAGCTATTTGAGAAAAAATTCCAACTAAGCATAACCCGGAGGCAGTTGCTACAGTCCTTGCTCCTGTAGCCTAACCATCCGGCCTTCTAGCATTCAGAAAATGACGGACGGAAAAATCTGTTTTCAAAACCTGTTGTAACAACTTAACGTACGAAGAATTTATGTATAAAAAATGGTTGCAAAATAAAGAAAAATTAGCTAGAGTAACCCCGCTTCAATTGTTGCCTAGCGAATTGTTACGATCAGGAGTAATTATAAATCACAAATAGAGAGGGTTCAAGGGGACGGAGGTCTGCGATTCCAACCATAACCTCATCTTTTTATATTAGAAATACGAGATAAATAAATTACTTAAATTCGAGATATATTAGTTATTCGATAGGAATTTAAAAGTATGTTTAATCCGGAGGGTGATGGTTACAGCCCTTTCTTCTGCAGAATAATCATCTTAACTTCTAGGATTTAGAACATGACAGACTGAACAATCTGTTTTCAATACACGCTGTAACTTCTGAACTTACAAAGTTGTTAATGGAATGGTTGCAAAAATAAAGAAAAACTAGCGAGAGTATCCCGTTTCAATTTTTACCCCTCGAATTTGTGGTTGTGTAGGAAATTCTCAATTATAAATATCCAGTAAAGGGGGAATGCAGGTCGACGAGCCATACCATATAAATAACATCATTATTTTATTCTAAGAAATAACAATTGATTCTTGTTATGGCGGCATCGCTGTTGGCGGGGAAAACACTATGCTGCACTTATTCATGGATCTTTCTCACTTTTCTAGCAAATTACATTTTTATTTTTAGCTTTGACTTGGGAAAATATTCAAAAGACAAACGTGTGTATGGTAATTACGGAAAGGGGAATAATAATTATTTGTTATACAAAGACAATTGAATAAACACTGGATCGAAAAACAAGAAACTTATTGTAAAGGGGATGAATGAGAAGTGAATTCAACGTACAGAAGCACGGACGCTAACCAATGGTTTTCAAATTTACAGGGGTGCAATTAAAGTGGGGATGGGGTGGTGGGTAGCTTAACCCCCTTCACACACACATACACTACACACACTAACACTGGCGAAAATGTGGTTCATAGCAGGACAAAATATTATCAAACAAAATTGCTACGACAAAAGAAAAAATCATTATGACACAAATAAGACCCAAAAATGTTCAGTTATATTTTTTCCTGTAGCATGGCCGCCGACAAAGTAAAATATGAGCCCACGGCATTCATTGAGAGAATTAGCGTTTGATCCAACTGAGGTAAGCCCCTGGTCAACACTTAAATGGTAGCTAAGTCATCACAAACGCCAAACCGTCATAAAGGGGGATACGGGTTGACACATCTTCTACAAAGGCGAACTTGTAGAAAACAGATCGTATAATATTGAATGAATCAGAATTATGACAAATATATTGTCTTTCCTCTCTAAAACTAAGTAGGCCTACCAAGTTTTTGAGACTGATGTAACCATAAATCCATCTTGAGCAATGGAATTATGCCTTTGAGACAAAATATCATCCCTGAATCAATCCAATATCAAAACGAAAAGATGAAAAATAAAGAAAAACAAACCATACCCCATCAATAGGAATTCATGGTATACCACCTTCTTGACTCAAATTCTCTTTTAGAGAATGTGTCAATTTCAATTGCAACAGAATACTTAAAACTGTATCTTCTCTGCAAACTGTTAAACATATCAAACAAAAATTTGGTTCAAAATTGTTTTAATCTCCAATCATATAGTTTTATATACGAAATAGGGTTGTGACAGTTTGACCGTAAGGACTTTGTTTGCAATATCTCTTATAAGTAAGCAAAAGAGATAAACAGTGGGCTTCTCGATGAAAATACCCGTGAATATATGTACTGGCACCATGAGCACTTAGTAAATACATATGCAATTATTTCAGGAGTTATGAAGGCAACCATTCGTCACACCAAATAGCATTTTGACGTGGAATGGAGCAAACGGGACAACTCTTTTACTGACATTCAAAGATACAGATAGATCATTTTTACACAGCATGCACTGCAGCGATTACATCTGCTTACACATATTGGCCATGTATGCTCACCAGGGTATACACTTAGGCAATAAACTCAAATTGCGTCTGCACTCATAAAAAGGTTTGGAGAATTATGGGAAGGGGCTAGAAGGAAAAAGTTTGGGAGATTTAATCCCTCTTGAGTGAGAAAGTTTGGCTTTTTAGTTAGACGTAGCAAACTTTTCGAGAATCTGCGTACGTTTATCAGAGGCAACGATGCGAAACGAGGGCGCTCATCATCTTTGACGGTCATTGAGCCCTAAAAATGTTCACGGCCCAGAGTTTTATACAATTTCAAATTCTTGTCCAAAACGAAAACAAAATAGTAAAAAATAGAAGCAATGTGTTTCGATAACCCAACTTTTTTGCTTGAGGATTGCGGGATGAGAACAGTTTTAAAAAGAGTGACTAGAATGTCATTAAGTGATGTGCAGGTGACTTCTTTTTGATTATGAGTATGATTCAGTATGAAGAACTTCCGTGGTTCTTACTTCTATTTGTTTTTATTTTAAGAATACGGAAGAAAAATAAAATAATAGTTCCAGCATTGATAGCAAATACTGAAATATACTTAAAAACGAGTTCAAATCGAAGTCGAGTCATACAATTAGGCTACAACGTGCCACACATGTGCGTATGAATTTATACTTGCTTCAAGTTGAGCAAATAAAATTTATGCGTTTTTTTCAAACTGGTGTGAACCATATAATAAAACCTCTTACAAAGATGTTTTTAAGGACTTAAACTCTTTTCTAAACACTTTGCAAACATGGTTAGATGTTCAGATGCTAAACTTGCCTGTGTCTTATTCCTAAAATTTCGATTACGTTTTAAAACACGTTTAATGCTAAACGCTTAGTGTTAAATTGCCTAACACGTTTAGAATTGAAATGTGTTTACAAAGTGAAGATAACGTAAGTGTTTAATTGCTTAAAATGTTCTAGGATGAAGGTTTAAGATATTTGTTCACGAATGTTTATTCAACCATAGCTTTGTGTGTCATCATCATTAAATATAATTTCAGAGTTACAAATTACCAGACCAATTGCATTCTTTTAAGTATGCAGGTGGTGTGCTGGAAAGTACTTATTCATTCTTCTGAATACCATGCTCAATGATGACTGACATACTGTAGTGAAGGGACCTCGAAAGCGTTTTCTATCAATCGTGAAATATGTTCAGATCTAAAGGGATTATCCATGCGTGACGTCATATCTCTTAAAATCTGAACTTATTTGTTTTACTGGGAGGCGGTAAGATGCGTTCCGTCTTTATGCGACGATCCCAACCGATGCCTTCGCCTGGCAATGTATCGGCTGTCCTGCCTGTCAATCCGGCCACGATATTATCACTACGAAAACATTGATGAAGAATGTCTTATGGAGGCCTAATTACTACCCTGGTTTGATGCACAGGATTGCGTTACCTATAAAGTGGCGGGGAACAATGTTAATTGAGTGCGCAATTATGCAAAGACCGTGGATAGTGATTTCTTATATTTCATTGGACTATTGTGCACAGTTAATATCACGTTTGCCGTCAGTTTCAGCTATCAATCACGGTCTGTTTAGAAGAGTTGTTGAAAGGGCAACGATTAGTGTTACCCCAGCGACAGTAATTAGTGACACTAACAAAGTATACTATGCACCCTACAACTAATGAGGGGCTAGTCCGTGTATCCTAAACTAGTCATATATTCAGTATCGTAATGGAAGAATCTGTTACGCAACGACGTGACCTAGCTTTAGCGTGAACTTAGCATGAAACCTTGCTTCGAGAAAACTAGAAAATAAACCCGACACATGTGAATACGCGGTCTTTGTCGATTATCTAGACTAACTTATCGCATATTTGTTCAAACCCTCAGAGACGGAATTGGGAGGGGGAATTGTTACTATCAACTTCAGTTCGAAAATTGACAGTAACTCCAATTCAATTGTGTCTTTTAGTTTTAGAGGACTGAAAAACTCCTTACTGAGAATGTTAAGATTTTAATCTCCCAAAACTGTTTAAAGTATTCCACAACTTTGTATCTGATTTTAAATAAGCCCCCACTTGGACTGTCTGACTCTAAAGGAAACATAGAACAAGCAAAATAAAAGAAAAGTAGTGAATGTCCACAAAGTCTTCATTTATGAAGAAGTGATGACGTATATGTGTAGCAGTATTGTTCATTGGCTATATTTCTGTTCAATCATGAAAAAAGACAGAAAATGCTTACATCGACTAATTAACCAGGTTAGTCACTTAGAGAGTAATTTAATATGGTAATATCTGATATATTCTATGCCAATGACCTAAAAATTGTGTCAAATTTAGTCAAGGGGCTCAATAGTTGTCAGAAATTTAGTCGACTAGACAAATATTATAGAAAAATATTGATTTAATTGATTAATCGATTCAGACGCTGTAATGATTGACTAACTTGTGTTTACACGTCATTTTACAAAAGGTTTGGTATTCAAGCTTGCCCCAATCCATCGACAGTTAGTCATTTTAGACGATGTTTAATTTCCTTTCCCCGTGAACTTGATAAAAAGGACATTTTCCGTTCACTGTTTGCTTACTTTACACCTTTAATGGCTCAGAGGGAAACTTAATTTTGTAATATGTTTTTTTTTTTTTCATGGATGATAAATTGAGCCTCCTCAGTCCAAAGTATTGTTCAGTCTCAGAAGAGGGTGGTGAACTTATTTTGTAAGAATATCCCCTCAGTTTTCTCGTTTTGTGACATTTTTTGGAAATCCTTAGTTTCCAGACAGTGACTAAAGTCGAGCGTGCAAATGTTGTCTGGTGTTATGATTTGCAGCAAGCCCAAACGATCAGACGCTATTATTAAGGTTCACTATTATTTTACATAACAGGTCCTCTTTAAAGTTTATAAGCAAGGGATCTGTTTGAGCTCGGGTGCCGTTACGTTTACCAGAAGACAAGGGTTTACCACAATTAAATAACTTTTGTGAAAGTTTATGCACTTGTGGTTAGTTGCATGAGATTTAACGACACAACACGACGTTTTATATTGTGTCTACTCGATAAAAGTACGAGGTAAAAGACGTTTTTAAATACAGTTCAAGTTTGGTTTCAAATTAAGTGTATGCATAAACTTTGCAAATCCTTCCCTTTAGTTGCCTCCTACTACCAGCTAGATATACCGTGGGCATATTCATGGTCTAATATTCAGCCCATCACACGTGGCAAAAAGTATATGCAACACCCAAATTTTGTTGGGAAAAGGTGTGAAACAACTTGTCTGTATTGATGCGTGTCGATATCTATTACAAATTGCAAACTTTTCCAATAACGTTGAAGCTTGTAAAACATCCTCGGTATAGTTCTCCACAAAACGTGAAGTCTTTATTTTAAAATATTTTATAAAAATATTGGGACAAAGTTATAACCCATCAACATTAGGTTGTTATAACACATCTTGGGGTACACTACTATTGCCGGATGCACTCGAATTGCGGCATTGTGCATCACTTGTTTTGTTTGCAGATGACACTAATATATTTTAGATTCTGACCCACAGCATGTGCCGTGAGCTTTAACTTTACTTTGACTGATTCACTGTGAATAGAATTTAAATGTGGCAAAAACCATCTCTGTTGTTTTAAATAATGACATTCTTAAAAATGGTCATAACTTCCAAATTTCTATTGATGGTAATTGCAATACTACATGTGGATAATGTTAAAATTCTGGGGATTCATATTGAGTCGAAGCTTTCATCGAATGAACATGTGTGTAATATTTTGGCCCAGACTACTAAAGTTGTTGGTATATTAGGGAGGCCTAAGTATATTTCACCTAAGAATGCTCTTTGTTCCACTTCTCTTGCATTAATCTATCCTTCTCTCAACTATTGTTCCATTGCTTGTTCCAGTACTAGTAGTATTCTTTTTCATGGCTTCCAAAAGAGAGCTATTCGTCACATCACGTGCTCCAAACAACGTGATCATACCACTTCCTTGTCCAAGTCTCTGGACCTTCTAAAACGTACTGATATTTTTAATACCAATATTGCCACATTCACCTATCGCTCGTTACACGACCTGCTGCCCAGTCAATTTTGAAACTATTTTTTCACAACTTTTGGGGCGACGCGCATTGTTTAACAGAAAATTTCCTTGCTGGCTAACGATAACCCTAATCCTAACCTAATCCGTAACCCGAACAAAGAATACAATCGATACAATACAATGGCAACAGCCAATCAAGAAACACCTTGTTAAACAGTGCGCATCAACCCCAACTTTTCAGTTCATGATCACAACACAAGGCATTCTGCAGCCCTACATCTGGCCACTGTTCAAAGTTCTTTACAGCACAACTCTCTTCCTAATCACGCCATTTGGCTTTGGAGTTCCCTCCCGTCTTCTGTCATATAAAAACGATCTAGTCCTTCAGACAAAGCATTTCATGTCATTTTATTCAAGACTAGAACTAGATTTTACCCTACTTGTAATGCACTGAATTCATTCCGTAGACTTCTGACCACCGCGCTTTCCCTTTTTCAATTGTCTTAAGGACTGTCTGTCTCCGTAGCTGTTGCTGGGTGGGGTGAGTAGTTTGAAGGGATGGGTTTCTCCTAGCGTTTGATATTTGCTCTGTATTGGAAATCTCTTATTTGCTCCCGTAGAAATTTTTTTGTTTGTATAAGTCTGTCTGTTGTTTTTTCTCTTAGGGAGTGCATGTTCTCAAGCCCCCTGGGGTTTTTGTGTACTTCATTCCCCTTAAATATGGAAATTGATTCTTTTGTAACATTTATACAAATTACACCCTATACTTGCATGTATACATGTAAAGCGAAAAAAAAATAAACGAAACGAAACAATCCCCTTGTTCATTATCTTGTGCCAATGCACGGTCCATCGTTGTAAACTTAACCTATAGTTGAAGCTAATTTATTTGTATGACATGTCTGTGCAACGATCTTTTCCTGTAAGTTATTTTAAATGCATGATACTCTCACCCCAGACAGTTCCAATTCTCCTAACCTATTTACAAAAGCCCCCCCCCCCCCCCCACACACACACACATGAGGTTTGAAACTCATTCTCACTCCAGCCACAACTTCAGTATATTACTTCAGGGTGAGTATTCAAGAACCCAATGTGTAATCAAAGCAATCTCAGTAAATACAGACACTGAAATATGAGCTTTGATATTATGCATTGTTTCAACTTGCTGTCAATCAAAGAGCTGAGCCAATTGAGAATTTCTTTTCGCTACCATAAAAGTTGCATTTTGGGGTGAGGGCCCTTTAAGAAAAACAACAACAACAAACATACTCTTATGAAAATGGAAGTTTAACACATCAAACCATTCGAAATAAAGTCGCTCTAGCCTCCACCCTCTAAAAACATTTTCACCACATTTTAATCAATCATAAAGCTTTCCATCACCTAATTCAGGACATGTAGTAAAAAAGAAAAGATCCTGTCAGCTGTCCAGGATTCCATTTAGAACTCGTTTTCCTCAATCCTATAGTTATCGAAGAATAAGGAGCATTCTGAAGGAATCATGAGACATGTTAACAGAGGCAGTCTAGTTTTAATGAGGCCGTTACCCCCCAACTGTCTAGGTTTATCAAGTCATTTGGGTGAAAAGAAAGAATTTTGGAAAACCACAAAATGAGATGCAATTTTCGGCCAGGGTGTGAGGCCTGAGGGTTCAGAAGGGGTCACCGCATTCTCAGATAGGATGAAAAATTATACTTGATAAACTTAATTTAGAATTTCTTAAGGGTGTTCTCTTCATGTCTGTACATAAATTGGCACTGTCATAACCAGTTTCTACAGAAAATTTTACTACATGGATTCTTAGGGGGAACAAAATAATGTTTGCTCTTTCCTAGACGTGCGGTATAATTGGAATGGAATGACAACTGATACCATGAACTGAATGAGTACATTGAAGGTAGGTGGAATTTTTTTCCCGAATTTGAGGAACATGAGAGAAGAGGAAACGACTGTCTCTTGTATTTATATCAGACTTGAAGTGAAAATGTAGTTAATCCAACTTGAATCAACCGACTATCCGACATGAAAAGCTCTTGAAAGCTATTAAAATAATATTTTTTATTTTAATATTTTTTACCCAATTGTGAAATTTACAAGGAGTCGCTCGAATTGCCCTGAATATGCAATGCATAGGTCCTGAAATTCCATGAAGCACTTGGAAGAGGTATACAATAGGATATTTGGGAGACTTATCTGTCGGTTGTATGGATAGAAGTCTGGGACACTTTCGGACGTTACTTGTGACCACTTGCGAAGAAAGAAAGACTGGGCATACCCCCTATCTAAAATTCAGAAGAAAGTGTTATTATAACAAACCAATTCAGTCCCATTGATGCAAAATGTTTAGCCTGATTGCATCTGATGGTACATTTGTCAGTTTGAATATTCAAAAAGACATTCCTCCAGACCCACCATCAGGCCTTGCACTATACCACCCCCCAAAAAACTATCATCCGATGAACATTAACTTGACTGTGTTTTTATTTATTGTGATAACGTTGTGATGATAATGTTGTCTTAATCACAACGATTTGTTAGTATTCCGTTAAAATCGTAACAACATATTCTTTTGCAAAACCAAAGTCTAACTATTTAGTAACTATAGCCACATTAAAAAATATCCAATCGCAAGTTTGCGTCAGATATTAGCCCTGATATAAGTCTAGATTATCTAGACAAAGTCTTACACACAAAATCTTAAGTTCAACATAATTAAGATCGGTGTTTGCCATAACACCAAATTAATCAGTTTTGTAAAAATTAAAATTTAAAGATGGTGTTACTGACATACAGAGCGGTGATTTTTCAACACAATGTACAATTCTGGAACAAAAAAGGGGCTTTACAACTCGTATTTACAAGCTCTAGCGCAGTACACCCTGCAATTTCGTCCACAGTTCTCTATTAGTAAAAGTGCACAGTGCAAAAGGTATATCAGCCCGTCAATTTTATAAATACATGAATAAATAAGAACACCTTTGAGTGTCACAACATCACCCCGGTATTCTGAACATAATTTATTTTGGTTTCACAGAAAAAACATAGTTTCGAAGCTATATGTGGCCATAATGACGTGATATTTAAGGTAGGGAACAGGGTATCAATGCCATCTGATTTCATCTTAATAAATTCAATTCTTGATTAGCAGTGCAACAAGATCATATATATATATATATATATATATATATATATATATATATATATATATATATATATATATATATATATATATATATATATATATATATATATATATATATATATATATATATATATATATTTATATATTTATATATATATATCAAATTGGTAAAGCTGGAATATATATATATATATATATATATATAGTGAAAGTCATTTATTACCTTATATTATATAAATATGTTTTCAGGTAATATTTCTTATCTCCGACGGAGAGGGGCCATTGGGAGAGAGGGCGGCTGTTGGTGGTGGACAATTTCATGGGGTGCTCCTGCCCCCGACCCCCAGTAACTGCATCGCCCGCTGGTCTCAGACTTTCCAGAAACTTGAACCCACAGCTTCTCTCTTACAATTCTTTTATTCTCAATGATTCGTACAGTAACTTGCATTTTCATTACCCTTTTTTCTTATTTCATTTGTTGCACTTCTTCAATACATCAAACCTAATTTAAAGTGAGACATTTACTTGTTGATTTATTCAAATCCACATTCTTCTTGTCATATAACACCAACAAAAAGCAAAGTCGGTTCTATGTAGTTAACTGGTGCAACAGAGGGCGCCTCGATTACATACAATTTTTCGTCAGCAATGATACTGAAGCCCTTGCCAATTTGGAGAAAATGCTAAGTGCCGCATTGCACAACACTCTACATCGAAAAGAGTGATATTAGGGAAGGACTCGAAGTTAAGATTAATATTCACCCTCAAATGGCGAGACTTCCTCGTTTCCGATGAAAATTTTTAACTATATATTTAACGTGGTCTTCTATCTAGTTTACTATAATTTTAAAGGTGAGCCTCATTTTCACTCAAACGTTTTTGAAGAATAGAAAATCAGTCTGCTTGGAATGAATGGAGAAAAGCTACTACTGTGTACGTTAGTGGAAAGTGGCTGCGCAGGAGATTTCGGTCCCGATGGAAGGGAATTGTCTGAAGGGGGGGGGGGGGGGAGGTTTGGAGGTTATAAATAACCCAAACCTCAGCACGACCCAAGTAATGACTTTCATAACATTTCATGAAGCTTTAATAGCCCGCGCTTTATAGTAAAGTACTACACTCTCAGCTTGGAGGAATATAGTTCTACAGAACTTGTATTCTCTAAATGATCATTTTAATGTAAAAGGCCTAGCCTATTCCGTAAATTCACAGTGGCTATGCTGAAACTTTCAATCCTTTCCTTTCACATACTAAATAGTACATAGGCGCCTTTTTATATTTTTTTCTTTTTTTTTGTCAAGGCCAGACCAATGATTTTATATAAAAAGGAACGAACTTAATGTAGAATTCAGAGTCAATGGCTAAAAATATTGCTGAGTGAACACTTATGGAATTAAATTGACGTGAGAAGCAGTTTGTACGAGGAGCTATTTGGGATCTGTACACTTTTATTTTCAATTATTTGTCAATGTTGACAATTATTCGCGACAGGAAATGCTATTTATTTTTTCCCAAAAAAAAGTTTTGTTTCCTTCGCAATATCTGTCATGAAGGGACCTATATTTTCCCGAATAGGGACTGGTTGAGGCGGAAAATTGCTTTCCAACAGCTTAACCATGTTTCCTCAATCAAAACATTGTTTTTTATATCATTTTCTCTAAATTTCCCTCTTTGCAAAATAAGAGGCCTTTCCGCCTTTTTAAATTTTCTTGAATTTCCCAGAGCAGAATAAACATACGCTTTCTGTATAAATTACAAAATACGTTGTGCAAAGCAAGCAATATCGTAGTCTGTTGCTTTGTGTTCACCGAATTAATAAAGATTTTCAATTAAATATTGATCAAAGGAAAGCCTAATTGAATTGTAGATGAAGAATCTGTTTAATCAAACACAACTCAGATTCAATTTAGATTATAAATAATTAAGAGCTACTTGACGGAGATACTAGACCCGAAGACAAGTTGATGATTGCAGAAAAAAGGTCTGCTCAATAGGCATGTATTCGAATCCCTGTTCTCAGCCTGTTCTGGAACACAGGAAAGTGCTAATTTTCGTACGAGCCGACAATGAAAGAACACGTTCGTGAACTGTTCTTGCACCCAAATCTCACACCACGTTGGATGGTGAACGAACATAAACAAAGATTGCGGAGATGTCTTCCTATTTTTAATGCCTAAGAAATATTATCACGATGACAGCAACGCAAGCAGGACATATTCCTGACGGGATTAAAGTGCTAAAACAACAGACTTTTGAACATATTATAAAAAATAAAATAGAGGATAATCAAAAGTGAAAGTATGAAACGGTATGGCGGTACGTAGGCCTCTGTACGCGGAATGGCGCATTTCCGTAGTATCTGTACGGTAGCGGCAATTGAACGAAGTTCCCATGTTCTCGTCATGTTCCGGATTTTTCAGGAACAGAGTGTGAAATAGGGCGACAGTGACCATTTTCGTAACAGTATTTCACACATTTGCCCTTTAACTATTTAATGACTATTCAAGCTGTGTCTCACACATACACGGTAAGGCCTATGATGTCGTGACAACTCTTTGATATGCTGGTTACCTATTGATCATATAACTATAACGTTAAGACAGTATGGTAAGTGACACCAATACTGCATGTGATAGGCTAGTACAACACATCTTCTGATGGATTACGAAATATGTAGAAGACAATACGGCTGTATACAAACTCAGTCAGCTACAAATGCTGAAAAAGATGGAGAAAATATAAAAGACAATCTTTTATTTCAAGCAATTACAATCATCTAAAATGTCAAAAGCAATTCAAGATAAAGACGAAGGATAAACAGTATTTAAGTCGTTGACATATTCAAGCATGGGAGATTCTGATCGTACCTACCCTGACTGAGAGGCTATTATGAGATTTGAGTTGTTACATGGGATCAAATGTTTCGTTGGAGAGTTTGGGATAAGTCATTTACATTTCTTTAAGAATATTATTTGTCGGATTTAATATCTCATATCTTCAACTGAACCTCGTTTGGGCCTCACATCACCATTTGCGCCTGCCAAAGACATGTAATTTGCCTCGAAATTTCATGTGTAGACTTTTGATTGAAGATACTTCGTTACTTACAGAATTTGGAAACTGAAAGGAAGGGTACGCATTTCAACCCGTGAAGATAAGTCTGAGCACCAGAACAGCTATTTGCATCATCACATTTCACCGCTCTTTTAAACCTTTACCGTTGTGCTCCGATCGGAAGTGGGCGGACGTAGCACGCCCCGCATAAGCTTCCGTAGGTCATTGACCCCGTGACCTTAAACTATTGTCCCTCTTGTTGTTGTGGCCGAATTTTCGGGTAGCTACTCGCAGTTTCGAGCTCCGCCTGAAACAGTAAAGATGGGTGACAGCCGCGCTCTCCGTATGGGTCCAAAAGGACCCAAACAACGGTAAAGGGTTAAAATCAGCCCGTGGAGAGTGTTTACTGCAAAGCCGATGCCACTGTCTCTGCGTGTGTGCACAGATGAGTGGTGCAGATACTTCAGATTAAAGCACCGCATTGGGTTGATTCATGAAATTCAGCAATTAATAATAATATAATAATAAATAATTCCATGATTGAACAAAGAAAGAAAGAAAGAAACAAGCAAATAAACAAGCAAACAAGCAAACAAACACACAAACACACAAACAAACTTTTAATTATTCTCGTTACTTTATAAGATTGAAACTCGACTTGATACAACTCTCATTTGAATATCAATATTAACACAATATGCCCGATGAAAGCTTTGTAGGATGCTGTAATGCATTTGTGTAATTCTTTTTTTTTTTGCCCGAAAGACACTTCCTGTATGTTTGACTTTATACTGGAAGAGAATAAAGCATTTATAACGTTTCCACAAACTAATTTAGAACTTGGTTCGAACCTGGGTGTGCTTGATCGGAGGTTAAAGTCGGCTGGGAATTATCGACAGGGCACATTTTCTGAAAAATATCTGTCAAAGAACATAAATAAGGTTTACTGAATTTGATTAGGCTATTGAAGAATTTTGAGAAATTTCCGCTTTCATTGTAAAGGTAATTAGAACACATCGGGATTCTCTTTTGAAGAATACGTTTTCCTGAGATCAAATTGGTAAAAAGAGCCAGGAACAATTGGTCAAAATAGGGACTATATCAGACGAGAGACGGTGGCGCGATGGGGCTTACTGGCACAATTAGCAACCTCTGTATCTTTAATTTATTTGGAGGCCGCATTAACTCCAAAAATGTTCAGATTTTGAAGGAATCTTAATAATAATTCGGAAAGACTTTTCTTATTGCTTATTTGTCATGTGAAGTGAGCGAATGCTCTGGTATGTCACCATACCTTTAAGGGAACAGTGCCTACGCTGTTACATCAAAGAAACATTCTTTGTACCCAGTCGAAGTATTGAGTTTCTTGGAAGGTAGAATTCCAGTCAGTTTTGGAGATAACCTCTTTCGGAAATCGTTTTTTACCCGATCAGGAGAAAATTCTACCATGAGAAGGCTGCATTTTCAAATTTCTCCTAGCACCCCAATTCAACTGAGAAGAACGTTCAAAATACCAGGCAATTTTCTTCGATCTTAGGCAAGAAAAATTCCGGCACATTTAGAAACTTTGTTGCCAGGACAAAAAAGCTGGATCTTGTTTGGTATAGTTCACCGCCCCAATTGTTGAGATATAGAGCAATTTTGCCACGTTCTATGTCCTAAGCTTGGTTTTTAAAGAAAGTTGTGCAAGTGATCAGTGCGTGCTGCCGTGTTCGTTAACTCGTTGTTGAAAGTTTCTAGTGATTCGGTCTTTGGTGGTAAACAGTTACCTTTAATTTGCATGTATCCACATTTATAAAACAAAGCGACGAATGCAAGGAGGTACACATTAAGTGATCATGAATATTCATACTGAAAATTTTTCTCCGATCGGGTGAATTCTCATTTTCAACCAAAAAGGGTTATCTTCCGAACGTCTAATATACCTAACGGGACTGATGCATGATTATAACTCCCTCCTTCTTACATTTGGTAACTTCCTTGTCAGTACAAGTGAATTATTATTAGTATGAACAATTATTAGTATAAGTGTAAGAATAATTTATTTAAGTTAAGATAATTATTCTTAGTATAAGACCTTAAATGCCACCAGGGAGGGGACATGCTGAGGGCGGACTTTGAAATAAAAAAAGTGATTTTCGATAATGAATAATTAGACACCGTGGGTAGGTAGCCTATTGCATATTTGTAAACACCTTATATTATACGGAAATTTCTCTCAGAATGAAGGGTGTTATAGGTAGCACGGTAGTATTACTAACATTATCACAAAAAGACCTCGATTTACTTCTTTTTACTAACCTTTCATTCTTGAAGACGCAGTGGACACTGGTTTTGAGTCGGAACCTCCCTGATCAAACGCAGACAGTTGGATGTGAATATTTTAGTAAGGTGAAAAAAGACACAGTTTAAGAAAAATAGGTCCAACTAGTTAAAATTCAATGTGTTGATAACTGTTTACGCAAAGAATCTGCATGTACTATTTAATATCAGATAGCTATATGAGCCATGTCATCTATAACCCGCATTTTTGTGACAAAAGCGATTTGTTCAGGCATAGATCTTCCTGGAATCAAGCTGTGCTTGTCATCAGCAATGCTGTATTATCTACCTATGCTATCGTTTCGTCATACTTTCGCGGGATTTGCGTTGAAAGTACTTTTCTGTAATCCTAGCTCTTGTCAGACAAATTCTTCCAGCCAAAGGTCTCGACTCCTGTGATTTAGTAATCGATAAGATTGAAAAAGTGCATCTGAAGCTCTGGCCAGACTTGTGGGCTCTCAAGGTACTGAAGGCAGGGGGGGGGGGGGGGGTGTCACTTCCGGAAGGAGTGGAAGAAACTTTTCGGGGTTTTCGAAACTTTTCTCGAAACCTTTTGATTTTTGACTTCTCGCAAGTCAAATGATTAACTAGAGCACCATGATCGGTGCTGAAGCTCAAACCTGTTGAGATACAGCAGAGTGATGACTTCCAATGCCAAAAAAATCAGTTCCCATGCAATGGGTATTGTAACCATTACAGGGACTGTACTGGCCATATGAACGTTATTTCTTGAACATATATGTACCCGCAATTTGGAATGTTTTAATATCTCTCAGACTAAAATGTTAACCCTTGACTGATAACTTACTACTTTTATGGAAAACAGTAAGTTAAGTTTGTAAAAAGCAGGGCAAAAGGCAAGTTTAATGGGTTATGGTAATACAATAGTAATGCAAACTAAATTTTTCAAAAGTAATTAAACAAATTTCAGTTGCTTTTATTACATTTCGGCTATTCTTTGGCTCAAATATTACTTTTCAGAGTGCAAAAGTTGTAAAGCTTCCGGGGGCTTCGCCCCCTGCAACCCGGACCCCCACATTAACGATAACCTGTAGTAGAGTTTATTTTCGCCCTGCAAACAGTTACATTTCTGCAATTGTGCACCACTCTGAATTTCGGAAGAGTGGCTAAAATTGGCCACCTTAGTGTGGATTAAAGTGTGCTCCTAGCACCTCAGTGGCATGTTTCTACCTCATGTAGGAATTTTTTTCAATTTCTGGGGAAGCACAAAACCGTTCCAAAGTCATACTTGGTGTGGTGGGTAGAATATTAGGATCTATCAGTTCAAAAAACTGTGAACGTTACTTCAAAGATAATCACAACACAATGTCCGAAATTGTCGAATATCCAAATTCTTTCAAGCATTTGCCCGAAAATGGGAAAGTGTCATAGTAAGGCTAACATAGTAACGAAAGATTAAGAGATAAAAAAAATCGCGACACATTTGGGAAGCCTGCTGCTTAAAAGAAGCAATTATTCTTGAGACTGTGTTTTAATCTTGTGTAACACAATACCCGAAATGGCCGATTACTTTAATATCTTTGCCGAAAAACAGAAGACGCTATATTTAAAGTACAATTTTCATGGAGAATAAAAAAGATCTGCGACACATTTGGGTAGAATGTGAAAAAAGTTTTCATCACCTTAACTTCACTCTGTTGTCTTGCAAAAATTTGCCCGAAATGGTCAAATATTCGGGCAAAGGTTAAAAAAATGCTGGGATGTTTTCAATTGCCAAATTAATTCAATGGATAAACAGGAGGGTGTTCAGGTGCCCAACAGTTTGCCATCTAACCTGCTCTAGAGCCAAATATGGGGAATGGTTATAAGAATCGGGTGATTTGTTTTTCTTTACTAAATGATGCAGGGTGAGAATGTCTTCCCTTAAGTCTGCTTGAAAATTCATTTCAATACACCTTGTAACTAAACAATTCTGTCAAAAATGTTACTGATAGAAGAAAAATCATCTACTTCAAGTTCATTTCATCCCATGGTACATTTTATCTGGTTCTTCTGATCAAAATAGAGACTGCTAAGATCCCTATAGGCCTAATTTTTCAAAAGTAAAATCATATATAGTCGGAAGTTCGGGCACACAATTTTTTCACTACATATTGAATTTAGCCAAGAGTCGAAATCGAGTAAAATTTATTAGCATCTTTTCAATTCCGGTTTGTAGTTTTCCCCGAAAATATGTGGGGCAATTTCATCAATTGGTAGTGCTACATTTTATCTGGTAATTTTCTGATCAAATAGCGACTGCTTAGACAAAAGGAAACCCAAAATAGCGACAGCCTAGATCCACATATAAGCCCTGGAAATGCCATTTTCAACTGTCGAATATGAAAAAATGTTTTGTACGCTTCGCGCCAACTAATGGTGGCCCTCCGCTTAGTCTTTCTGGCTGGGTTTTAGTTTGGAACGAACTAACGTTTATCTGCAATTGAAACTTAAAAATGCAACTGCTCGGATCTCCTTTACAAGCCTTGGAAATGTCATATTTGACTGTCTGAGAGGTACGAATTTTCAAATTTTCTGGACGCTCCGCGCCAACCAGTGGTGGCCCTCCGCTGTGACTGTTTTACGGGAAGAATTACATTTTTCGGGCAAAATTCTTCTGACCCAAACTGAAATGCTCCCCTACGCCTATGGAAATACCTTACTCAGGCGTGCACTGGAACAGCTGCTTGCAACATTCAGCAGGATTCCGGATTTGGGATCCTAGGATACATAATCCAGTAGAGTAATGAACTGAGCTAATCAGTATCTCAAAAGTATGTGTATTAATCATAGAAAAATCGCAAATTTTTCTCATCAAAATGAGAGACAATCAAACCTGGCAAATACCATTTCCAGCCATCTGGGAGGTTTTAAAATCCAAAATTTTCTTTGTAAGCTCCGCGCCAACTGATGGTGGCGCTACGCTTAGATAGTAAACTACAGCCACCCCCCCTACAAAAGTATCCAGCTCCAAATGGACCCTTACCAGGGCTTTTTCCCCTGAACTCCACCAGAGGCCCTTAAGCGCCCCCTGGACCCCACGCCGATGGGGGTTTGTGCTTGGTGCAAAGCCAGACGCTTTACGGCGTCACCATTATGTCGGCTGCCGAAAACTTGTGGCCCCCCAATAAAAACATCTTCCGCCGCCTATGAGTAAGTAAAAGCTTGGGTGAACACAATAAAAGTAATTTGACCTTCTACATCCCTGCTACAAGCAAGGCTAGTTTAGAAGAACGGTATATGACTTAGTGCTTGTGCACAGACAGCTTTAAAGGGAGTCAAGTTGAATGGGAAACATAAAGTACGCTGGATTTATGGGACTAGTAAAAATAGAGGGGGGTGGCACAAAATTGTTCAAAAAGTATCATTTTATTATTCATCCCAAACTAGACAAGAAATTTGTAATTCGCACATGCTACTCATTCTTCTGAGCAATTATGAGGACAATTTTTCAATGCATCTCAAAGAATAAAGCATTTCAAATTTTTTTCTTCTACGACCTTAAAACATAGCCATTGGATGACCTTTGACCTACGTTTTTTTCAACCCGCTAGAGGCCCTCAAAAGGTCGTTTAAACATGCCATGTTTGGTAACTATCGGTCTCACAGGCGCAAAACAGTAGCAAAACGTCAAAATAGTCACACCCTTTGACCTCGTATGACCTCGAATGACCTTGAATAAACAAATCTCCGTACAAGATGCAACAACCGCTGCATAAGGAATATTATGGCCACCTTTTAAGGACATTGTTGTGGAAGGAAATACACTTTAATAAATATTCACAAAATAGCCAGTAATTACCCCTTGATGACCTTTGACCTCAACGTTTTGAACACAACATGTAGTCCTAATGTTCAATGACCAATGTGTCCAAGTTTCGTTGCAATTCATCGACAAATGTGCCCCTCAGAGCATTAAAAGCAATTATGAACAGACATGATAGATAGACGGATAGACGGATAGACAGATATGCAGAGTAACGGTGGCAGATCACAATAGCTCAAACAGCTCTTTGACTTGGTTTAAGCTAAAAGTCAGAAGCTGTGCCGATGACAATTTCAAAATTTTAGGGGGCCGAAATTCCCAGAAAGACTCCGCTCCCATTGGTCCCTTGGTCCTCTTGGCTCACGTGCCTGCCTAATCGAAGGAATAGACAACTAGTCTAATCCAATTTGGGATGATTGGATTTCCCTTGTCAGTCAGTATATCTTAGTACGTGAGCATTTATGTACATGTATGTAACACCAACAATGAAGTACATATTGACTTCACGTTTGATAAAGTAAAGTTAGCTTTCCGTGTGTTTAAGCAAGACGTATAACAAACTGATACAATTATGAATACTTTTTCTTTAGGTGGTTTAAAAAAGGTCTGCTTCACAAACATTTGATGGATTTCTGAACAAGTGTCCTATCTGTGTTTCTGACATAACTTTTAAATATACGTAAGTGTTAGGAAATGAATAAACTTAGAACATATTTTTAACGATGGGTACTCCCTATCTACAATTTCCCTACAATTGCGTTGACACTAATTACACCTTTAAAGGGTTGCCCAGAGCAAATAGCACTAGTCTGTAACATATTTTAACATTTCACGTGTGGTTGAAGACCCCAAGCTTGGAGACTTTTCTATAACATTTTACGTATGACTGAAAGCCCCTGGGAGTCTTTGCTATTAATGTAAGAGTCTGCAACTTTTGGATATCACTTATAAAGAATAAAACATTGAAAGACGTCAGTAATTTGAGATTGTCGTATGATATTTCTTTTTAAGTGCAGTACTGTTACTCTTTCGTTTGACTCCAACGAAAATGCCTCTTTAGGTAACAAGTGAACGATTACCGACTCAAAGCCACTTCTGAAAATAAAGTGAAGCGACTGCGAAGCAATTATACATGTAAAGCAGCCAAAGAATCTTCTTGGCATTGACAAGCTGTGGGATATAATTTCCCACAATGATCGATACTTTTCTCCTCCTATTCTTAAAAAAATCAACTTATAGTGGTCTGGGATAAGTAAATATGGCGGAAATGCATGAGGTGGGACAAAATGAAAACAAAGAGCTTCGATCTTTGATTGATCGGTTCCCAAAGAAAATTAGAAACAATTTTATATTGCTTGTTTGCAAAATTGATCAGAAAATGAGATTGAAGGGATGCATGAGGTTTATTTGTCGATAGCAACGTGGAAGTCACTTCAAAAGGGTTTCGAGTTTGATATGTATTTGCTTTAAATAACCCAGCTATGTGACTGTTCTCGAAACACCCTATTGAAACCATAAGAAAATGTAATAAAGTATAGTTTGATTTTAGGGCTGAAAATATCAGGGGGCTGTTGCAGATCTCTGGAAATGTAAAGGAGATAAAAATATTAAAGTCAACTAGTCGGAGAAGGGGGGGGGGGGGTATTAATGAGTCTTAGAGCATCTTACATGGAAAAATCTGAGGTCATGTAAAATGTACTGTTGGTAATTTTTAACCAATCTTATAACCTTTTATTTAAGCCGAAATCAATTTTTTCATTCGCAATTGCTGCTCTTCTTTGTCTCTGACAATTCCTGCCATTCGACGAGTCTAGTGGGCAGTGTATAGGTTGCAATTAGAAAAAAAAAAGAAGATTAAAAGAGGGATTGACGTGACAATATTCTAAGGCCCTTTTATCAAAACAATCAGAAAGAAACGACAAGAAGCCACAGCATTTGCATTGGGCTTATTTGTACCAGTATCTCTCAGATGAAAAAAACAACCGTTAATTTTGGTTTCTAAAACGGTTCAAGTCCGCCCCTCTAATCACCTCTCCGGTCTTTTAGGGAAAAACATTTTACAAACCCAGCCCACGGGGGGGGGGGGGGAACTGCTCAGAGAGAACCGTTGTAGGAAATTTGCAAGAAATAGATACGATACTTGCACACCCCTATCTGTCTGCGTCGTTTAGATGTATAATTGGAAAGGACTAAATCTAGAACCTAAAGGAACAAACTAGGGCCATCACTTTCCTTCCCGTATAACATTTTCTATTACACAATTAACCTCTGAATGTATCTAGTAGAACTCATAGCAGGCTCCGACCAATATACACCCATCTCTGCCTAGGATAAATAAAATTACAATTAAATTTTTGTGTGAAAAAAAAGGTCTCGAACTGAAATGTTGCCAATCATGGCGAGGTTACTCATATGAAAGAAATAAAGAAAGAAAAAAATCCGACGCTACAGCCGAAGCAAATGACTGCACTCTAAAAAATAGTTAAACGATTTTGCTTAAAAATTAGGATACTCACGAAAATGAGTATTTCTACTCGAAATAAGTGAGTACTTCAACTGAATTTGTGCAAAATTTTACACAAATTGAATTGAAGTACTCACTTATTTCGAGTAGAAATACTCATTTTCGTGAGTATCCTAATTTTTCAACAAAATCGTTTAAATATTTTTTAGAGTGTGAAGGAAATTTTTCAAGACATTCAATATTCGTTTTCATTTATTATTATTTTTTTTTTGTAAAGTTAACGTAAGGACCTCGACTGAGACCCTATAAAGTGTCGCGATTACAAAACATTACTTCTTTCCAGGAGGCAGTAAGAATAGAATCGTAGTTTAAAATTAAAACATCTTACACATGTCGGAAGAACATTCCCTGAAAGTTCGACAGATTGGCACGTCTGTACGTGAGTATTAATGTTTAAAAGTCGAGAGTGCAAAGAAACACTCCAGATTTCAAGCTAAATTGGGATTTTTAGTAAAAATGAATTCTGCGCAGAAGAAGGACACAAGAAATTCATGAAGATACGCATTTTTTGTTTAACAAAAATAAAGAAAAAACTATTTTAATGACAGGAGCACATGACGTTTAACTTGAAATTGTTTGTTTTGAGGCTATATGAGTACACACAGGCTGCCATGAATTTCTCCTGTTCAATAAGTCACTTCGTTTGTCGTTCACTGGCCTAGAGCACATCAATTGTTCTTGTTAAAATCGATTATTTGTTTAAACTTTACTTCCAAAGGCATAGTGTTCTACTCTCAAGGAGGTTCCAAGATCACATATTGGCAGTTTTTTAATGTATTCTTTTATTTTTATGCAAATTAAGGAGAACATATCGGGTACGCCATTGGTTTCAAAAGCTGGTGTGCATAATTTTGTCTTCATTTTTACAAGTGACAGGCTGGTTTATAAAACAATTTTATAATTACGTTGCACCTACCCCTTTTGATATTTTTTATGATTTCAACACTTACAAGCCCAGAGAGCTGCAACAGGCATAGCCAGAAAGCTGCAATGGCCTACACGGAAAAGTCAAATGCAATATGGAGGATTTATTTGAACATCTCTTGGGACTTAGTGGCATTTGCAAAAAGTACGAGGAAGGTTACCACAAAGGTGACAGGCAATTGTAACTTTTACGGAACAATTCATTGTTGCAGAATTACTTCGGTCTTCTGGTTGAACATAGAATACATTTACCTTGGTGTTAAGCAGCCATGTTTATTGAAACACTTCTAAAGCGTCCTTACCCTTATTTCGTGATAAAAAAATGTTTCTGGCTCAGTTTCTAACCAATTGGTTTAAGTCGTGTGTGTCACTGCTCTTTTCCAGGTGTGGCTCGCTTGTTTGTTTTCCCTACCCCATTGCTTATGTTGAGCACCAGGCACAATGACCACATGACAACAGGTTCCAATTTTTCAGATGTTCCTCCAGACTTTCTGAATGCAAGTGTAATTAATGCAGTGGGCCCAATCTTCCATCTAAAAACAGTATTACGTTTTCTGTGAGAAAACTGATGTTGATGTTGTAACGGTTCATAAATGTCTACATGAAGTGGAATTGTTTTACTAGATTAAAATATCTAATAAAGAGGAAAACGCTAAGTTTCTTTTAGGAAAAAACAGATAAGATTCGGTCTTTTCAAATCTGATGCAGTCATAAAATGAACATTGATAAAACATGTACATAATTATAGCTTATCGTTCCATGTTGATATCCCTTGTATGTATACTCATGATTTGGTTTAGATGAAGTTAAACCAATGTTTGTATAATACTTGAATGACTAAAACCCTTAGGGCGCTATTTGAACCCCTACGACTTTTTAACCTGCATAATACTGTGGTTTTCTTAAATTGTCGAGACAGCGATGTTTACAGGTGGATGCGGCACTCGCTCCCTTACACCCTCGTTCATATTTAAATCATCATTTTGCAAATCGACCTCCCTCAAAAGCGAAAAATTTTCCATTACTGAAATATTAATTATAACATATAACATCCATGTGAAAACATTAACTAGGTCTTCCAAGCCTAGGATATCATGCATTAGAGTCACTGGACTTGGAAGGGGAGGTGGTGGTGGGGGGGGGGGGGGAGCAATACCTCTATAGGTTTGGTACAATGAATGGGATTTCTTTTGGCATTTAAAGCTAAACATCTTGGTGGCGCAGACAGAATGTCAAAATTAGGACCAAACTAAAAGAAAAGATTATGTTGTAGGCAAACGTTTTCGGGCCCAGTCCGAAACAGGACCCAAAGCGCCCGTTCCTGGGAGTAGCGGACAAGGGGACGTAGCACAGTGACTGGGAAGCTATGAAGTTTTAGCATATGTCAGGATAAAATATTGAGTCTCTGCATTTGTATATTGTTTTATTTTTCGGTTAACCCAACTCCTAACAGGTTTGACTTGGGCGGTGAGGGGCAAGAACAAAATCTGGGGCGGAAATTCCCTTCCCCCTTCCGTAGCGCCGCCACTGTTGAACATATGAATGGTTGTTTCAGTAAACTATTAAACGCTGGTCTTCGTTTGTTCCATTTACAGTTTTGTTCGGTTAAACAACACCCACATTGGCCCTGGAAGAGTACTAGTTATTCAAGATACTCCTTCCGGCGAAAGCAATTAAGTCCCATAACATATGGGGCCCTGGCTAACAACCCAAGGGATAAATATTCCAAATGAATTCTTAAGGGAGTACGTTTAAGTATAAAAATCATGGTATTCTGATCAATTTTAAAGAAGTTCTCTGTCTATATTAACTCCACCTGGTGCAAGTTGCCTATTAGCTTATCGGTGACGGAGAGTGAACCTAGGGGCTGAAACAGGCACCTCAGTACGGAAATAACATTTGAAAATTCCAATTGACGTAAAAGAATCTAATTTTCCAGCCTTGGCAAGAATGTTAGCATGTCTCCTTTGAGTTGGGGTACGAGTTGGGGTTCGAGTTGGGTTACCAGAAGGGTATAAAATTGTTCAATGCCACATTTTGCGACACATTCCAATAAATGCACTGTGGGTTTCTTTGGAGACCAACACAACGGAACTTGTTTTCATGCAGTGAAATTGTACTTCCTTTCACATCCTGACCGTAGCCCTCTGCACTGACTGTTTTTAAAACACTTTAAACTGTAACCATTCTATTGTCTTAATGCGATCTTTCATTAAACAACTTCATAGCCTACCATAGTTACAAGAACAAAGAGTAACCGGGGAAGGGGAGTGGGCCTCCTGAGGAAGCCAAACACTCTCCATGATTTTTCACCGGGACTAGAAAGTAAAAATCCCGTTGTCTTTATAGTGTTTGGTTCCAGGCAAAGCTGGGGACTCTAGTAGTCGTTCAACTGTTGAATCTGCAATGAACCCGCCACGAACCCGACGCGACAAATGTCGTTGCAATTCTGATGGAAGAAATACCTGTTTTCCCGGTTTTTGTTTGGAGAGTTTTAAAGGACAGTATAGAAACTGCGTGTATCTTCCAAACTTCTTTCGGTGACAATACGCTCCAAACGAAAAATTCTAAAAGGTCTAAATATGTAGTCACCAGGCAACAAATGAGATTCAAAAGCAATCTTGTTCACACAAAAACTTTTTCGTAGGTTGACATTCTAAATTCTAAGTCATCGGTCCAAGTCAAATACTGTAAGCCTACTTGAAAATTGTACGCACCGCCAATTCCAGGGAAATAGCATTTCGATACCCCCTTTCGTAGTCTGACACCAGAATATGAACTGTACCACAGGTCAAATATTTTCAGGTAATCCACTTAAACTTCAACCCTTATTTGACCACAACACTTAAACATGTTTAAAAAAAATGGAATAGACGAAATTTCCAGTGCTGCACTTAATATGAATAAAACTAGCTGGCAACACGTCTGCTAAAAGACTTGCGAATAGCAGTTACCGCTTTTTGCCCCCCCCCCCATAGCTGCCAGCAGTTGCGTGAATAGGCCCTACCTACATGGCCACATTTATATAAGTTCTTGAATTACATTCCACCACTTCTAACCGTAGTATCCTGGTACCTTACGTGGACGCACAGACCGTGCGGGCCGAAAGGGGAACTTCCTCTCAGGCGGTCGTGATTTTTTGCCGAACTCCAGATCTCCAACCAGGGCACAAAAGGCTGCCGGACTCAGTAAGGTATTGGCTAATTGGGGGGCTGCGTCCCCCGGCCCCGTTGCGTACGGTCATGCTGCATACTATGCTGAGTTTGAACGATTGCCGCCTTGAACCGAACCATTCACAAGTTTTCGCAAGTTGATTACATATTTGACCCCTTTAAAATTGTCACCCTGACCACTTAAGTAACTTGTCTAGCTACGGGCCTGTTAAGAGTTTTGAATTGCATTTTAGTACAAGATGTTTGCAGTGGCGTAGCCACCGGGGGTTTGGGTTGGGGTCAGAAGCCCCCATGACCCAGCCTTACAATGCAACCCTCCCCCCAAAAGCGAATTTTTCTTTCTATCCTTAGACGTTTCCCTCATTTCGTGCCTCAATCCCCCCTCCATGACACCACCCCACGCCCAGTGACACAATCCTGACTACGCGCCTGGATGTTTGTATTATTTTATCGATTGAAGTCATTTGTGACCTCATATGTGTAGGTAGGTAACACACAATCTTCGCACACCGGTTTATGTCCTGACTTCAACAAGGCTCTAAAGTCTATAAGGCATTATCAATTTTTAACTCTCCTTTTCTCAAAACTTGTTTCGTATAGGCTACATGGCCGACGTCATTTAACTCTTTCAAGACAGGTACATCATAGATCGACTTTACAGGCAAACCGTTTAAGTAATTCTAGTACTGTCACTTTGCTTGAGGGGAGAGAATGTGACCATCCCCCATGAAGTCTAAGATGCAATTTTTTACTTAAATCCAAAAGATACTTAAAATCTTTAAACACAAATATTGCTTCAAACGCTAGAAAATTGCTCATTGGATTTCTAATTCTTCGATCACACAGCATACTCCATAACCCCCTCCCTATCTTGAGAGAAATCTTGGATACGTCGTTCTTTCAGCTCCTTTTTAATGTGAGAAAAGTATCTTATAAATTTATGGGTCAAGGACGATCGATAAAGTCTAGTAATACCTCCCAGTAACCACGCCATCATAATTATAATGACCTTTCTTAATTCTATTACGCATGATGATAGAGGTAAACTCGAAAATATGATGCCTGCGGGTATTGTAAAACCTATGCCGGCTTGTTTAGAATCCTCTTCTAAATAACCGGCGGAATGTCACAGAGCAAATGATTTCCGTACACATAAATGTTATGATTTAAATTAATTATTGTCTGGCTTCAAGAACAACGTACTTTTAAAGTAGAAAGATTTCATTAACACAGATAAATAAAAAATAAAACGTGTTTGTTGTTGTCCTGAGGCAGTAAACATATTTCAATATACTCGTACAATATGTGTTATATATATTTTATTGCGATGACCACACTTTAACTGAGGCTCTTTCTATTTTCGTTTTAAAGGACAAAGTCGTTTGACAAACCGACAATACAAATGACACACATTTCGTATAACATATTTTGGACACTGCATAAACATCATGCGAATTAAGCAGACCGTCTGGGTATATTCTAAAAGTAATACCATGTCATAATGTCGCATATCTGAAGACATCCAGTAGCGTGCGGATTGGGAAGGGGGAATAATGTACCTCACCCTTGTAACTTGTCGGGGACCATCAGCTTGTCCGACGGCGAGACACTTGCACAGCAGAGCAACAAGGCGCGTCCTGCAATTAGATGTCTCGTGTGCTTAAATATGCTAAAATGTCACAAATATGGTACCAATTTGCATGATTCCAGCATGCACTTTTTCAAAAGCAAACATTTCCAAATTGGGTTGAGCATCCATTTGTAAGAGGTGGTTTAAGGACCCAATTTGGGTAAACGTTTTCGTCTAGGGACACTGGGAAGGCGGAGGGCTAACTCGAGTATCTGATTAATTACGTAGATGTATGCACATACACGTACCTGTACCTGAAGTGAACTACCAGCTACGTTTATTACATAAGTCGGTCGACTTTACTTTCCCAAAAATCGTCGTCCAGATGTCACCAGATATTTTATGGACAAAAATTTGAAGGTTAATGATTTTTAGTGGGGTTGAAGGTCAAATCAAGTTTTGACATGTTAGAGGGGTATTGATTCTAAGCATTTGGGTTAAATTTGCTCTGCAAGCCATTGTGCATGTGGGTCTCAACATTTCAGTATGTTACCTAAACACATTTTAACAAAAAGTAGACTTGAAAAAGCACAAAAGAAACCATACCCGTACATTAATGTACACTGTTTTGTTTTTCTTTAAATTTTACAACCAATTTTCTCCTCAACAATCCCAATGTTATCAGAATGTGATTGCATGAGTGTCATGAAAACTTTACAAACTTTGCATTCCCCACAGGGAGGTTTAATCCTTGTAAATTTTAAAGTCAAAACAACATTCTGAAAACGGAGGGAAACAAGACATTCCTTGCCAATGTGAGGGAGTGATACAACATGTACTGCCCTGAAGCTCAGTTTGAGAAATAAATCTAGTGGCTTCATTTACTGATATATCGAGAATTGACCGATTTGAATGAAAGTTTCACCACATTGTGTAGACGATGGGTAAAATTTTAAGGCCATTGTGTTAGGTTAATTTTTGCTTCTGGAGTCCATGCAGTGTAAATAATCGGAGAAGAGGGAGATACAATAAATGATCAGGAATAATAAAACTTAGATAAAAGCTGTTAGCAAACTTACTAGACTCAAGGTAAAATACTAGTCTCTTCTTTTCCGCGGGTTAAAAAAATAACATTAAATATTCACTCATGAAAATAATTTTTTGTTTTTGAATGAATGGTTTCCGCAGGCGTGGCGGAACAGAAACAAATATCGGGGGGGGGGGGGGGGGTGTGAATGCCAGCAAGGCTACCTTAGAGCACCACCATTGTTTTCGACCTAACGCTAAACAAGGCAAGATAAGGTCAAAATCACTTCGCCTATTGCAGCAATATAATATTTTTTTCATTCAAGTTTAACTTTTGTTTAAAATATAACAGGGTCTGCACCAAATCAGACGATCTATAGCTTCAAGGCGGCCATCTTGGTGCGCCTTTTTTGTCCCAATCGGTGACAACCATTTACGGATATCACGCACAGGTTACATGCTCTGTCCATGTATAAAAGGCCGTGATCGCGACTAAAATGGAATTTTGGGTAATAACAAAGTTCGATGGAACTCAAATTAAAATATCGCAGAGTTTAACACTATCTGGTTCTAGTAAAATGCGCATTAGGAAGTTAAGACGATTGATATAAAGTAAATATATACGAGAACGTCTTCACGATATACGTTTCGACTAACAGCTCATGGTTGACATTAAGTTGAATCATTCCTATCTTACGAAATGCAAAATGAAAAATCGTAAGCAACGATGAGACTCTGAATTAACGCATAGCTTAATACTAGGTAAATGCGCTTCATTTGTTTGTGTCACTTGATATGTATAATGTACTGAAAACATCTTGCTACAGAGTAACTTTATGTACATTTCCAAGCTTCCTCTATCAGCTCGTGACTCACGTAAAAGTTTAATTATTTGTGTACTGTTCTTTGGTCTATACTCCATTTCAACTTGTAAATGTTTTGCAACTCTACAAAAATTCATTTCTCTTCTGTATTGTTAGATTGTTGTTGTTAATCGGTCATTTCTTTCTTTCCCAAATATTCTATTACTGTTACAACACACAAGAACTTATCACTCCAGACCTTGAAAAGGTTTTGGCCCGGCGATTTGAACCAATTGGTTAGATTCTGGCCATGCAACTTCACCTTATCAACTCCAGGCCATGTATTGCAACTATGGTTTTACAGTGATAAGCTTGTAAGCGTGTGGCAGGAGCTAATGTGACTTATGGATTTCAACAACACGTCCGGTGACTGAACAACTCAACAATTTAGATCGAACTCGATAGAGGAGGAAGGTATTCAGTCAGAGGTGACCACAATGGTCTGTAGACGCGCTTCAAAGTTTGTAGGGCTAGAATATTCGGTCAGAGGGGGCGAAAAATAGATTGTACGGGCGCTTTTATGTAGGGAGATACATATGCCTTAATACGGTAAGAGTAGAAAGGGAGCTGACAGGCAATTTGAGTCCGTCAAAGAGGGGGGAGGGGGGCGACCGCCCCCTCTGACTAAATGGTAGCTCCGCCACTGGTCCAATTAGGTTTCTCTTGAAAAGGTCACTGTGTTTGAATTTCTATTGGATAAAAAACACAACTTACTGTGGTGGACCCAACTAATGAACCCTCAGACTCATTACAGTTTACTTGCTTCATCACTTCAAATTTCACCGCCTTCATTCACTCAGATACAGCACAGATCAACTTGTAGAGAGAGAAACAACTTGTGTCACCTCAAACGCATAGCAGGGTTTGTGGGGTTTCGAATGTGACTTGGTGAGGGGCCCCTTTTCTGAAAATGTTAGTCTCTAGATGCAGACTGGTGCAAAGTTTGAACCTCAAATAAAATAGTGATCACCCTTTTTTGCATGTTTGCAAATATTTCTTTACAGTTAATGGAGGTCATGACAGGGAAGTATAGCCCCAAACCCCTCCATTAAATATGCGCTTGTGTTACCTAGACTGCTACAAACATTGAAACTAATTTGTCACCCCTACCTGGTCACATGTAATAATGAAATTTCTCAAAACTAAACCAGTCACCATTTTATGGAGGTTTTTAAATGTCACCACTACAAACTTGATGATTCGCTGGTTGAAATTCGCTCCAAAATGTCAAGCAATATTTAACATTTAAAAGAAAAACATCCATACGCTTAAAGTGCTGAGGTGTAGTCTGTGGTGTGAGAGGACAAAGTTGACCCATTGTTTCTATTTTTAAGGCCCCTTGGGGGAAAGGACATGGGGATGGGCGTCCTACTAGCCCATTTTGATCTTTGTTTCGTTGTTTTGAAAGACTCTGATACCAGTGGTGCTATATGTTGTTTTTGGTTACAAGTGGATCTAGAGTATCCTGATTTTCGTCCAAACAATAAATAATAATTCCTACCTTTTGAGAAAACCGAAATATGAAATTACAGACCGGCTTTGTTTATCACTTAATACATGGCCCGGACCCACGATCATAGGAATGTAAGCATATGACGACAGAAGCCCCTGTAAGAATTTCGCCGACCTGGGGAGAGGGGTATCGCCTTCAAATTCAGAAAGTGTTCATATTATATTTAAGATGCCTAGGCACAAAATAGGGCTAATGTTCTCCCAAGTTGACAAGATCAGTTGTGAAGATTAAACTGTGGTATTTTTCTGGGTTTTCATCTTTCTGCCCCTCCCGCACCCTGCCCTCCCACATCCTGCCCCTCCCAATACTGTCCCTCCCCCATCTTGCCCTTCTCCCATCCTGTCTCGTCCCCTTTCTGTCCCTCCCCCATCGACGTATGAAACGTTTGCCGAGGATTTTACCCCTACCATTGTTCGAAACCTTTCCGAATCGAACAGAATCTGGGGCCTCAGTCCGGCAGAGAACATATCCTTGTTAAGAACCTGCAGGGGCTGTCGGGAAGAAGTCACTGCTTCCTTGAAAGATTGAGTCCCGTGAGGCCATGCCCTTCCCGAAGCTACCTGCTAGGATTTGCCTGATGGTCAAGCGTTGTAAACGACTGTTTTCAGAAGTTCAGGACGAATATTTGACAAACATAAGTTTTTACTGGACGAACATAGGAAGGTTGTTGAGATTACGTTATGTTTTTTTCAATATACCGCCCGACCCTCTACCTACACCGAGTACACTCTCTTCCTGTCGTTGTCTAATTTAAATCTTTTATTTTTTGCTCGTATTGATTTACTTTTGGTCATGGACTATGACATTAACTCAATTTCTCCGGGGCAACAATCTTACGCCCTGTCCCATCTGACTACGCCACCTACTTGTCTCGACAAAATACCAGAGTTACATGTTTAACAGAGATTTTAAATAAGGTGTTCAAGTTAGTTTCCTTCGATAAGTAACTTCAACCATGATGTTTAATCTGTGACTGGTTACTTTAACATTTGCAAAGAAAAGCCAAGTTACATTCGCGGCAAACAATGGTGGTGGTATTTGACGCGATTAAGCCGGGTCAAAGTAAGGTGGGTTTTTTCATCCAAGAGCAATCTACGGTTTTCCCATCTGAACTGGCCTTTCAAAAAATACCAAATTTGATCCAAATTGTTGAGTTGGTAGCCACCCGACGTGAAGTTGTAATTCATAAGCCAACGGCTTCTCCCACATTCGTGGTCGCTTGGCGTCGTAAAACAACTGCCCTCCAAAGCCTGATTATTACATTCAGAATACCAATTGTAGAAGTTTTACACTGAAAGCGAAGAGAGATAGGAATGCTCTCGGTAAGGCATTTTGTAGCCGCGTAAAAGGCACTGGTTTGACAATATCCAGCTGTCCAAAGGGACCTCGAGGACCACGAGGCCTTTAGCCTTCCAAACAACCTGTAAATTGTTAAAATTGTAAAAAAGGTTAAATTCTTACATCTTACCTCCTCATGGAGAGTTTAGTAGTGTCAAGAAAATGAGTTTGCATCCTTTACTGTATGTTGCCTATGTCTTAACAAGGTGTGTCATTGTTTAAAAATATAATTTTCAGCATTTTGGAATCCACCTCCCTCAACCAAATTTTCAGGGATAAACTATTTTATGCCGTTAAATGGCGATTTATGAAACAATAACTTCCCATTTAAACACTTTTTCTGCAAGATGTTCAATATCCCTTCAATGTACTGAGAAGTGTGTTTAACGTTCCAACATATAAAAAGAGAAACCCGCGGCATGTTCATAATTTATTCACACATCAATTGTCTTTTAAATGAGAACAACATATTTTCATATCTACTGCTGACTGTAGGAGTTACCACACTTGTAGTCTGTATATCTTCTAGCGACGGTAGAAACGCGACAATCAAAGATTGTCTTCACAATTTTTTCACAACTTCAATTCTGCACCACATTTTACATTAATCTAAAATATCTGCACCACTCGACTAAAGGGTTACGTGCACACACGCAGAGACAGTGGCATCAGCTTTGCAGTGAACACACTCCACAGGCTTATTTTAAGCCTTTACCGTTGTTTGGGTCCTTTTGGACCCATGCGGAGAGCTCGGCTGTCACCCATCTTTACTGTTTCACGCGGAGCTCGAAACTGCGAGTAGCTACCCGAAAATTCGGCCACAACAACGAGAGAGACAATAGTTTAAGGTCATGGGGTCAATGGCTTACGGAAGCCGATGCGGGACGGGCTACGTCAGCTCTTCCGCCCACTCCCGAGGCGAGCAAATATGCCCCGATCGGAGCACAACGGTAAAGGGTTAACTAACAAAAGTGATGTGTGATCCTGGTCTAAAGTCTTAATTTGTTTCAATTTATTGGAGGCTGTCTAGTGTCGTATTAGTGTGGATTTTCGTTACCCGATAAATATTCGGTAACTTTCATTTAACAATAATTAAAACAAAGTTGACGTTTTTTTTCTAACCTGAAAGACCACTTCAGATAGGAATATGTAGGAGACGAATTTGTATTGTGGTTTTGGAATTTAGTTGTATTGTTACTTTTTATGTTAAATGTTATCCTTGTGCCATTGTGTTTACACCTGTAGCTTAGTGAGTGTGTTGAATGTTCGTACTGCTGTGTATTTGTTATGCTAATTAAGTAACTTGCACTTTTTGATATGTGATTATCTTGTACGGGTAGTCTTGGATCGGCCACGAGAGAATACACGTCGACACGGAATCCTGCTGCCTGTAAACTGACTCTTTATTACCTGGTTCTGTGGACAAGCTTATAGGCCCGTATTTTAACAAGACTCGGACCACGTTACATATATTCTGCTTAACAAGCAGTTCATAAAGGGAAAACGCTGTGCTGGAACGAAATTTTAATATTCTCTGTCAAACTATAATTGCCCCTTTAACCAGGGAGCTGCTATTCGTATCTCCCTGATTTAACAAATAGTCAATTCAGTATTCTGGCAATATAATACTTAAATATTACGATGATGAAAGTACAGTTTGACTAATCCATATCTCATTCACGAATAAAGATGCAACACTTTGATAGCGTATTACCTGAAATTGATGGCACAACACTTCCATAGTTCAATTAGATGCAATGTAACACTTCCTTAGTATTTTCACTGACCGCAATCGGACATCACGACCAAAAGTAATCTTTGCACTGTTAAGATAAGGCACTTCGTCACTTCAACTTGTTTTGCTTATTGACCGCAGGACGAACATTTCCTTTGCAAATAGAGTGACGACGGAGAAGAATGGACAGTTCTGTAGAAAATAAACCTTAATCAGGTGTTGATATCGAACTTTTGTGTGAAAGCATGGATAAAGTAGCTTCAAGTTACCTCATATCATTTATGATTTATGATTCAATAAAATCGTACGGTACTATCATAAGATTGGGATTCTAATCTGCTTATTTCTTCAACTGAAGAAGCTTTGGCCACGGAAGCTGCAATTTTGCCTATTTTACTCACAATTCAATGATTGCTTACATATTTTCAGTGCGTAGTTTTTTTTTTGAATCTCCATGCAATGTTACTGTTAAGTTTAAAGGACCGATCCTTTCACTACAAACAGTCCCAATTATCCTCACGTAACAACTTCCTAAAATTCATCTTCATCCATGCACAATCTCAGTTTTTGCTCCAGGGTGAGTATGTAAGACCCCAATGTACAATCAAACCATTCCCTGTACAGGACATACTGTGTAATATGGGTTACAGTCCTTGAACTTCCTGTTAATCAAAGAATTGTTCTAACTGATAATTTCAATATGTACCTTTCTCTTATTTGTCAACTTATTATACCACAAAATGTTCTGAAATTCCTTTTTCTCAGACAATGTAGCTCTAAACTATTTCAAGTAAAATAGTGTGGTGGTTGTATCAGGGAGACAGAAAGCTATCAGAGTAGCAGCTCTCTGGTTGCATTGTCTCCATGCAAATCCTCTCACAAAACATTGCCATTGACAGTCGGTGGTTTGTAACATGTCATGCGTTTAGAATACTTAAAGCGTTACCAATTTTTTTAGAATTATTAAGTTACTCTTTATTCAACAGAAATAAAAAGTAACTGTCGCGTAACAAGCCTTACGGTTGGTTTTAACAAATAATGGAAACGCATGAGCTTCGTTGTTTAATGTTCCTTTAAGAAATGTAACAAATTTCCCTTCATACTTGCCATCGAAAAATAGCACACGCTTTAAAATAAGGGTCTAATAAAGAAACGTGTTACTTTAAAATATAGTACACAGCAGATGAGACTACAATTTCTTAAGTTTATTAACTTTTATTTTTTGGGAACTTTTTAAAGTTGACTTTGAAATTAGAATTTGAATATTGCTTTAAAATCACTGCAAATAGGCAAAAAGCTCTCTCTAGAAGCAGATTACGAGATAATCTTTGTATTGTTATGGTTTTACGTAGTCCAATATCTGGAGAATTTTAAGATTCAGATTGAGTTGGTTCTTAAAATTCAGCAGACTTCGCAAAGCCTGTAAAGTTTGCTTAGCCAGTTTACTGACTAACGACAAATGGTCACATCTAGACAATCACCATACCCTATAAATAAATGAGTGTTACATGAGTACAAATTTAATAATTCAGTACAGTGTTAAAAAATCCGTGAAAACATTTTTTTTTTCAAATTATACACAACTATGTTTCAAGCCTGGAATCTATACAAACAAATTTTACAATTTGCATTATCTTCTTAAGTCTTGGATGTGAATTTTGACTAGGTAAGCTACTAATAAGCATTTTAGGAATTAGCACCCTTCTAAACCTTCATTTCGTTATCTTTTTGAACTCCATATGATGCGCGTAGCCAGGTTTGTGTCATGGGGGGGGGGGGGGGGGGGGTTGGGCACGACATAAGGGAAAAGTCTGAGGACAGAGAGAGAAACCGCTGTTTTAGGTGTTTTTTGCATTCTAAGGTTGGGTCGTGGAGAATTCTAACCCCACCCCCATCCCCACCCCGTGCCTACGCCACTGCTCCATATACCCCTTAAGACAAAGTATCGGGAAGAATCTTTACCAGTTTTGTAACTTACTTTTTTCCAACTATAACTTCTTTTTACCAAAAAGTCTTCTGCATAGCATAGTATAGACGGATCCGTACAGCAAGTGATGGTCTGATTTTAGTTGGCCATTACTGGGATCTTCATCGTGTATCACCTTTTAATCTTTCAATTTCTTTGCTTACCTGTATCTTGGATGGTTTTACACTGAGATGTCTCTTAAATCCCCCAATTTCAATGTATTTGAGGGTTTGGAATTACATATAGAAAATAAATGAAATCTGATGGACTCCACTAATGGCTGCCTACAGTCACTAAACACAAGAGCTTTTTGGATTCGCTATACCGTTACGGTATTGGTTGTTATTTAATACCATGATAGAGTTTTAAATCCTGTTTACCCGTGAGTTCCTCTCAATTCTCCAATCAGCCTGACAAGTCACACTATCCCTCCATGCAGATCAATCAAACAATAGGCCCACACAGAAGTAGAATATAGATGTACCAAAACAGACAATTCACGTAAAGGTCAACACAGTCATAAACGATCATGAGGACTATTTTTTCCTATTTTAGAATGTGACATTATTCAAAGTGTTCGTTAAAAATTGCAAATTTAATTTATAAAAGAGGATAGGCGTATGTTTCAAAAAGGTCTTTAATATTCACCCTTTGTGTAAGAAGAATCGTGTTTTTTACCCCAAATTATACCATGCATACCAAGTTACTAATCTTGCATGTGCAGTGTCTGTGGTGGTACACTTTTCTTCCCAACAACATGCGCTGTACCCTGATCCCCAACTTGTCTTGTCTTCTTCACAGAGACATAGGCAAAATTCTGCCTTATATCTTTATGTCAGACCGAATAGATCTCAACGTCAGATTTCAAAGTTTGAAGTAAAACTCATTGAATATTCATTTTATATTGCGTACGGATTTTATTACGATGTATCGCCTGGAGAAATTCTTGACACATTACTGCAACTGTACTAGACTGTGTAACCTTAATGAAGAATATATTCTGTATGAAGCTATTGCTGGGTGGTGGTATTGTTTTGTTTTCGCTGAATTATGATATCGTCATAGCTATTGTGGAAATCGTTTTATTATCACATAGTTCATGTAAATTGTATAGGCCGCAGAATTGAATAGGGGCCCTGGTAACAGGTATAATCAGCCTGGTCAAAACGACACCATGGCTAAATGAGAAATGCCTTCATCAAGTATTGTCAATTTGTGACAGTTATAGAAAGATTAATTGCAATGCTAAGGACGGATAAGACACAATCATAACTTACATTACTTTTCATCTAATGGCAAATCAATTACTTTCGCAACATGAAAATTTCATTATGAGATTTTGCCTGCCCTGTCTTATTTCTTGGAAAAGAATAGATGGGATCTCATTAGTACATGTAATATTACAAGAAGATTAAAGTTTAAAGAGTTAAAAACTTACCAACACAACGAGAAGTCGAAGTTGTTTCTGATTTGTATAAATAAAATGAAAATTCTTGTCAAACTTTCTTCGTAGATCCTTTGCAGAGAAAGAGCAACGATCCCAAGGTGCAGTTAACCTAGAATAAGACTAAACAATTTATCTTAATACGTCTCCTGTCTCTCAAGCAATATCTGTGAGGTCTTACGTAACGCCTTCCCAAAAATTATCAGCTCTAAATATAACGGCACCAATTAATCGCTTGATAAGTACATTGGCCGTTACTCTTAGTATTTCCGTACTCTGCTGCGATCGAAACGATGTAGGACTGTTGGTATGTTCGAAGACGATACTTTGTCTAGTTTAAGCGAAGAATATTAGGATCCCGAATGAACTGCTACGATGGCCGTGCAGATGTGGTTGCGTCACGAGAAGATAGCTTGCCTCGGGGGATTTGAACCTGCCGCGCAAGAGAAATAAAAACAGAGCGAATACCTTATCTGCAGTTTGACTTGCCCTGGTTGAAAATAGGGAAACAGCTAGTACTCATCAACAGGAGGTGACAAGAAATGTTTTTCTTGTTCTTAAAGTAATTCTAAAAGACTGAAAGTCTTACCAAATGGACGTTTTATCAAGAGGGGTGGTGTATCTAATGTCGGAAGTTAGGATAAAAACGATAACAAAAGTTACAGGTTAAATGGGTGGTAAGATTGATTACTTTATGTATGAATTACAAACCCAAAAGTTAAAGGTGCCATCTTCTTTAGATGCTCCACTCTTGAAGTGAAATCAAGAAAGCAATCATATGCTTACTTCATATCCTGAGTTACAAGTTCCTGTCTTCCGGAACGCCTATTTAAGAAATGGTGTTTACAAAAGTCTGCCTTTTGGTCTAAATATGCACATTGACCTTACGAATCACCCGGTTAAAGCCTTGAGAAGAAGAGTGTGAGTATGTCGAGAACTAGTATAGCCACCCGTTCAAAGGACGAGACTCTTTCTCATATATCTTGTTGGTGTCAACGAGGTCCCTAAGGAGATATGTATAAGTCAGCTTTATGGCATATCCAGCGGTTGAGTACTTGTTTGTGGACCTATTTGCGATTTCGTTACATCTTTCTTCCCACTACAAGCTAACAAGTTTTTTTTTAAAAAGTATGGCGATATGCAATTCAAAGTAGTAAAGATCACGTATCCATTGAAACTGTGCACAACAGGGGTATCAGTAAAAAAGTTTATCGGCACAGATGTTCGCAGAAAGGGGGAGCAGTGTTCAACATTGAGACAAATTTAAATAAAAGTGAACCATTTTAAAAGGCCAACCCTCGCACTCCAAACAGCAATAATTGAATTAGTCTACAGATGAAATTCTCAAATACCATAGCTCTTTGATTGACGGCCAGTTAAAAAAATGCAAAGTTCCGAAGAACACATTTCACAGCAACAAGTACTGTACTAGACTGATTTGATAAAACATTGGACTTACCCTGAAGCAATAAACTGAGAGCGTGTCTGGTGTAGATGAGTTCTAGACAGTAGGGTAGGAGGATTGGAAATGTTTGGATGAGACGATTAGGTTTTTAAGGGCATTAAAACTTTGTTAATGACAATTATTCTGAGTTCCTTTTTTAGCTAAAATGCATTCCTCAACTGGTTGGTTCCCATGAGGAGGGGGTTGCAGACAAGTTCAAATTTCAAAGTGAAAAATTTTATAGGTAGTTTAGATTTATATCAAGAGCTAGAGAAGTGAGGGAAGAAGTCAGTCCGTGCATTCCGACATCTTGTACTCCACAGAGCGGGCCCTTCCTTCTCAGCTCCTCGGCTTCCAACACAGCTTCCAGTTTAACAAAGAATATGTCATACGGCCTGCTACGCTTGTAAACGTCTTCGTCTATAGTGTGACAAGGAGTCAGTTAGTCCGATTTCCATGAATCAGCATATAGGTATACGTCTTACTGAGCCCTATTTTTCAAAGTTTGGTAGGGAGTAAGATAGAGATGGAAAATCCGAGCCATTTTGAAAATTGTTCTTTTTCAAATGAGACATTCAAAACGCGGAATCGTGCTTATGGCAAAACAATTACAAAGCGAATATTCAATTTCGTTCTCTTCTTTTCATGGTTTTATATTTCTCTCTCATTGTCTAGACATATACTTTACAAGCTTTAAGACCAAGGTTCTTGTATCCATTTAAATTTGGTCAATACTATTTCTTCTTCATCAAAGTTCAGTTTCTGCCTCTCAGTATGAGTAACTCTTGGTGCTGCGCTTTTTGACCCAGGGGAATACCATGACGTCATGAAGTCAATTCTATTACCATTTTTAACAGAAATACGTGGCGAAAGAAGTATCAGGTCACGAAAGTTCGTCCTAATCAAACTCTCTAAGCTCTTTGCTAGGTTTCCATTACACCACTGGGCTAGATTTTGTTTCTACGCAGATTTTTAAAATCGTGCTACCATTCATGCATAGGAAAAAGAGGCGAACAGTGACAAAAGGGGTACCGTTGAATCAATTAAAAGGTTGAAAACATGTTGCAAGATGTCGAATTAAACAATAAAATACTAATTTTAGGAAAGCACTGTTAAACCAAGTAGGGTAAAAGTTGGAGATAAGCGAGAAAAGAGATTCATGTTTGACCAATTTCAAACAGTCAACTGACAGAAAATCAGACTAAGAAATAACTAAATATGAATTTTTTTACAAACTAATTCTCGAAATCAATTAAAAATTGTATCAGGTCCAAAAATAGTTTAACTTTAAACCAATGAATGATGCAACCTTTACACAATTAACACATTAGAATGCACCCTAAGCTTTTAAGTTACACTCGAACAATTGTGAGTCAGTGCGTTTGAGATGAATTCAAATAATCATGATTTCAATCCAATCTTTGCCGGACATCAATGTAATGTGCGATGTATCAAACAGGTATGAGGATAGAGGAAGGAGCAAGTCACCGTAGGTAATTTTCATCACAGACTATCCAAATTTTCTATAATTTGTAAAATTCTAAATTTTCTCCAGTACGAGTTTTTGATTTTCAAGTACTTGTCAAAAACAACAAACTTTCAAAATTACCCCAATTTCGTCCTGAAGCTGTAACTCGCAGGCTGAATAAAAGATGTCAGAAGTCTATCACCAATGATCTTCAGTCGCACCAAGAAGCACCTTATTGTTGTTAAAGAGCGCATTCTTCAACACAAATTCCATTTTCTCCAAAACTCTTTCCAAGTACTAAATTGTTGGAAACGTACAAACGTTTCCAAGAACTTAGCTGTACAGTTTCTAATATTAAGTAAGTGCAGGAACTTTCGAAACTGTGTCTCTCTCTTCTTTTGATACCCGTTGTGATTAATAGTTTTTCGTAGCATTGAGTTGTGAAGAGAGCTTGGTCTCCCTGAGATCGAATCCTGGCACCACCTCTTTTATCAAAAGTTGAAGTTACCTTATTCAGGCCTTGAATGTAGCCTTCGAAGAGGTTCATTATGCAGATATAAAATATTTGTTTAACAAGTCTCTGTTGTATATATGGTTTTAACCAAAATCACTCTCGGAGTTAATGCTACCGCTTGATGCACTCGGGCTACACCAATATCGTGCATTATCCTGTACCAATGAACCAATGGCAGGTGCAGTCATCCCAAATTGAAGAAGTATAGTAGACTGTCCAGTTTCATGATTGGCTGTTGGGAGTCAAGTGTCAATTTTTTTTATGAACCACCCTGAAACTTCAAAAAGGAAAGTGGGGTGGGGCTTCGGAAGTGGCGTAGCCAGGATGGGATTTTTTTAGGGGGGGGGGGGCTAGGTAGCAAGTTGGGGGGGGGTAGTACCTCCAAAGGTCAGGCACGGCAAGACTATCTATTCGGAGCGCCACCATCGGTTGGTGCGGAGCTTACAAGAAAATTTTGGGCTTTAAACCCCTCCAGATGACCGGAAACGGCACTTCCCATGTGTTATGAGCTCGATGTACCCAGCCTTGAAATACGAGTTTCATGTCTGCGACTTCTAAAATAATGAGAATAAAAAATCAATCTAAGATGAAAAAATGGTAATGAATACACTTTTTAGGGACCCCAAAACTGGGCTTTTCTGATCTGTGGGTTGGGGGATGAGACTAAAGGGAACCGGTATCTCCCTTTCCCTTGGTGAAAATTGTAAACTTCAGAAGGACGTAGATCGCAAATGCGGCAATATTTGAATCTGAGCGGAGCGCCACCATCAGTTGGCGCGGATCGTACAAGAAAATTTTGGGCTTTTAAACCACTCCAGATAGCCGGAAACGGCACTTCCCACGTGTTTTAAACTGGATATACCCAGCAGCAAATGCGGCAATGTTTGAATGGATTTCAGCTAATCTAAGGCAGTACCTTACCCTTTAACAAGAAAACCAAAAGTAGCTGTGTCCCCCTCTGAGAAACTTTCTTTGAGTTAGATTTCCTAGATGCAAAATGGTGCTTTGTTTGGCAAAACTTTACACTGATTATAGGCCTAAGTTTAAGGATTGTCCCTTTCTTGGGAGCATGAAAAATGTCAAAATATCTAGTTTTTGTAGAGATTTTACAAGAAAAATACATACTACCAAAGAAACAATGTGCAAAATGATTCAGTATTTGTTCATCGTGACATTACGTAGTCAAAATTGAAATACGACGAATAAATCTCTCAAAATAATTGAACTGCAAAGCAGAAGTATGGATCATGTGGGAAACACATGAAATCCGGACCTTGTGGACATTTTACAAATCCCCCGGACGCCAGTGCCAACTAGTGAAAAGAGGACCTGTCGAAAAAAAATCGTCCTACAGTGGCACTTGTCATGTGCAGGAGTGAGGCACGACATGGGCCTGCTTGTTAAGGATGGAAGGGAAGAATTATCCGAAGGCAGTACCTCACCGTACATGCTTAAGGCATACTTTGTGTATGATAAAGTATAGGAATGGTGTAAGAGTGGTCTCCAGTGTACGATTGCCTTATTTTCAGTAAATTAATCAGCCACCCGAAAGGCAGAAAGGGTCTTAACCAAACAAAGTCACATTAAAGTTTGTCGTAGAGACTTTCGTTTCATCTTCGAAGTGAAATGCAATAAAAGACAGTGCAGATCACAAACTTTATGTAATTTTAATTTTAGTGAAAGTAGGCATTTTGAAGTTATTACTTGATTTTAAACGTGCGCACAAAATGTGTTTAACACACATTCATCCATCTTTTTTTAAAATTTTTACACATTTTATTTATTTACTGTTTTGAAGGAAATACTTCAAAGTTTATTTCCGTTCAAAAATATATTTTTTTCAATTGCTTTATCAGGAAGCAAAAAAATTTGGGGGGCCACTGTGCTTCGGTCAATATCCTTCAGACTACATTCCTGACTTTACAGCAACAAGTATTTCACATAGCAAAATTGACCACGTACTCCACATCTGGTAAAAGGTATATTACCTGCATTGAGAGTATGGAAATTATGTAAGGATACCTTGCGTCAAAGGCTCATTCTGGCCAATGGCTTTTCACTAGAGTCTCTTGTGTCAAAATATATTCCACACCATGTCCTCCAAACCTCACAGCAGTATCTTTTTTCCAACTGAACAAATATCATGTCAAAGAGTAATCGTTTTGTTAAAAAATACCTCCACTTCTCAACAAGGTAACAAAATATTAAAAATTGTCATATTGGACCAGTTCATATTGTTTGTTTCTATAATTTAACGTTATGTTTGTGTCTGATACTTGGTAACCTGGTGTCAGAATATTTTTGAGTTTCCTTTCCTGTAGATCAAGCTTGGCCGTTCTCCATATGAAGGATGTTGTCAAAATTATGAATAAATTAGATCATTCAGTGTCAAGTAAATGTGAAGCGATGACATCAAAGATTTCCCCTAATGCATTTTATCTAAGTTAATGGATGCTTCTGAAAACATCCAATATTTATATTTCGATGAAAATAATTTTGAAGATTGACGTTTTCAGTCCAATTTGTTGTATTCTTTATTTTCGAATGCTAAGAGGTGCCATATCTCCCACAAATTTCTGACAACTTGTCCATCAAAGCTTGGCAAGTAGATTTGTATGTTCCTTTGAGATAGAAGCTTGGAAAGCCATACATACCAATAATACTTTACTACTTGCCAAATGATCCGCAAATAGTACAGTTGAAAGATATCCCGAAAAGGGGAAAAATCTGTTGTCTGTCTCCCTTTTAAAGGATTTTTGGCATATCAATGCTTATAAGAATTGACAAAATTGCCTCTTAGACAAATTATTTCCTTTCTTCTTTAGTATCCAGAACACGTAAAATGAAATTATACGAGCAATTGCACTGTCCGGAGAAGATACTTCCACATCTCAACAAAGTCAGAGAATGTTACATCATGTGGGCAAATTGCCTCACACTACTTTGCTTTTTCTCATAATTAAACGTCCTGCTGGTCTTTGAATTTTTGTATTGTTAGAATGATTGATCAAATTTTCCTGTAGACTTAGCATTACTCTGCACCATTTGTAGGTTACATCAAAAAAAAATTTCCTGTAGACTTAGCATTACTCTGCACCATTTGTAGGTTACATAAAAAAAAAAAAAAAAAAAAAAAAAAAAAACGAAGCTGGATGTACCCTTCAGGGGGATGAAAATCTTAAATAAATTTCACAAAACGTCAAATGAATATGCCAGCATGACATTTCCCATAATGCACTTAATCCTAAGGAAACATTGCATTGACATGTGAACAAGTGTTTACCGAACACTACGGTATGTTATAAAGATGCAGTTTTTACCTTATGAAAAAAGTAAATCTTTAGGCATTATTTGATTTCAATGAATTTTGTCTCCCCAACAAATGCATTTTAATGTTTATTTGCCGTTTGGGAAGAAATCATTGAATGTTGGATGCAGCCGGGAAAAATTGCAAATACAACCTGTTCAAGCTTCTACCAGGCTTCCTTCTTGTACACCAAATGCAAGTGACGTCATGAACCAAAAAGTGTACTGCCCTCCGAAGTCAAGCGCCACGTCATAACTACCTATTCCAACAATTTAATTCCCTTGATTTTTGTAACGGTCGTTTACCTGCGTTAATCGACTGCGCACGGAAGTGAAGTCTACTTTGGGTGCGCTGTTTTTATGCTGCATTGCTTACTAGCCAGAGTGAAGTCACCACATAAGGTCTGTTCTGCTTCTCGTCGTTGCTCTAACGGAAACCTGTGTGATAGCCATTAGCTTTCATCGCAGTCTAAGGGGTTTTAAACACGCACCTCTGATAACTAGAACATGCATTAACGAAACAAAACGTCATTTCGACAGCATACAATGAGACACTACTTAAAAATACGACGTAGATAATTTTTTCACACACACGTTACACCTTTATGTTCGTTACTGCCCAATTCACATGCAGACAACTGTCAAATGTCACATGAAGACAAATAAGCAAATATGCGCTGCCTATGTTAGGGGCGCACTTTATGTTCTATGACGTCATATGCCTCAGATCTATAATTTTGGCAAAACTTCACTCAAACGTCTGTCTAGAGACATTGGAAAAGACATGATTTACCTTCAATTTGTGTCTCGGATTCTCGTATTTTGGTAACACTTGCAAAGCAGTTCGGGTCACATTCAGAGGTACATTTGGGGAAACAAACAACAAAAGGCTGCACTTCAAGAAAAGAAGACGGAAATTGCCTTTTCTACAATACCGTTCTATACTGGAAGTTTCAACACGAGTAAGCTTAAATCAGCCGTTTGTTTTTATCATGGGATATTTTCCAAAGATATGGATCGATATCCCCTCAATGATTTTAGTGCGGTGGATTACGGAAGGAACAAGATGGGTTGCCAATAGAAATATTTAGAATTATGATAGAAACGATTGCAAAAATCGTGGTTTAGTTGATATGCAATGCCATACCACGTTATGTATATTTAATGTATATGTTAGAACATTTATACACGAGTGTAATGGACAAATCCATGTTGATAACGTGTCCTATTCTAATGAATAATTCATTGTTGTCTGCGGTCAAATTTACAATTGCATATTCTAGTAAAGAAATAGATCATAACGTGAAACAGGTATAGAGCTTCACCAACGGAAAATACTACTTTAGAATTACCCGAAATTGTTTATTGAGATGCTGTGTATTCTGAAATCAGGATTAAAAGTTAAGGGTGAGCCACCGGTCATTTCAAAGAGTACACCAAAACCTAGTCTATTCTATACCAACCTCACAAGACATAGGGGCCAGTCATGGAAAGCACCATGATGACCCAATTTGAGGATTTAGTTAGTAATCATTTTTCCTGGAATGACTTTTTAAAAATCTAAGGTACTTTAATTTTATTTGGTTTGCCATAATTTTCTTGAATTTGGGTAAAGTTAGGTTAAAGCTTTTCAAGTTGGTTATATGAAGTTTAAATACAATTTACTGACATTTCAAAGCCACTATGCTCTATTCTTGACCGTAATAACGTATTTCAATGTAGCAGGCAATATGACAGCCATGAAACAAAAGGAGGTATAGGACAGTGTTGTCTTGGGTGGAACCTTGAGTAAAAAATATGTAAAAGATACATATTGGAAACTGCATAGAACACTCAAAATAACATGGTGACGGCAAATTGTCCTTAAAGACCAATCCGATTAACGCTTGGTTTTAGTGACTGTAGGCAGCCATTTGTAGGGTCCATCAACTTTAATCGTCTTCATTTATTGTCTACGTGAATTTTAAACCCTTTAATTCAGTGAAGTTGAGAAAATCAAGATACACTTCAGTGTACAACCATCCATGAAACAGGTAAGGAAGGAAATTTAAAGATTAAAGTTGATGGACCCCGGTAATGGCCGACTAACATCAGACCATCACAATCTGTCCGGAACCCTCTATATGTTCGTATAATTATCTCCTTCATCAATGGCGTAGCCACGGGGTGTTTGGGGTTCAACGTTCCCTTGACTTAACCTTGAAATGCAAAAACCCGTCCTAAAATCGAGGTTTTCTGTATCTCTCTCCTTAGACTTTTCCTGATGACGTGGTCCAATCCCCCCTCACGAAACAATCCTGGCTACGCTACTGTTGTTCATACAAGCATGGCTCCGATAAAGTTCAAGTCAGTCTGCATATGAAGAGACAACGTTGGGTGATAAATTTGCAATTCCAATAAATCGAGGTGGTATAGGCCTTGATCAAAAAGTTAAATCAATAATGACGAATTTCCTTGGAACAAGGCCGTCATTCATAGGGTGAAAAAATAATGTGAAATCAGGGAGGTGTTCACATTTTTCATCATGAAATTAGTGTTTTAGTTATTCATCTAATGTGCCAAAGTTGTAGGGCATTTCCCTGGTAAATATTTAGAAATTTTGCTCTTGAGCTGTTGACAAATAGTTTGGTTTTAGTGTCACTTATAAGCATCAACTTCTAACAATCTGGTGTCAACGGCACTTTTTGGTTCCCCGAAAAGGATATAACTATATGGAGCCTCTCTCCTTGACCTTGCAAAAACTTGAGAGGGACCATCGAAAGCAAAGTCGGTAGTGTCTATCACAAGCAATCAATACAAATGATCATTTTTTTTTACGTTATTGCGTGTGGCGTTGTTTTAACAATAACAAAGCCAACACCGTTTATCTTATCATTAGTTCATGGGGTCATCAAATATCTAATGTACGAAAGTGTGGAAGGGACATGCAAGAAGAGAAAAATGCATTTCCCACCTAAAAATAGATACGTAGGTCTAGACACGTATTTCTTTATCAAATTCCAATCCATGCATTATGCTCTCTTTGTCCGTATACGTGTAGCAGCAGCTGTAAGGGATAGGCTATGGAAGCATCCGATCAGTGCTTGTGTTTAGTGACTGCAGGCAGCCATTAGAGGGGTCCATCGGCCTTAAATGGTCTTCATTTATTGTCTACATGAATATCAAAGCCTCGATCATATTCAGTGAAACTGAGGGAAACGAGATATTAATTCAGGGAACAATCATCCATGATACAGGTACACATGGAAATTGAAAGAATAGGGGAAAGTGGCCCCTGGCCAGTTATATCCGACTAAAATCAGACCATCACCTAACCGTCCGGATTCGCCTATACTAGCTTAAATGTACTCACTTAGAGCAGGAATTTGCAGTTTGCTTCTCAAAGCCCCACTTATATGCAGAAGCAAAGCTAACGCAAATCGGATAACTGCTGATCTATGAACAGGGAGCTGCTTACTAACAACTCCGTGTTATAAGTTACTAGATAAGGACGAATGACGAATGTTAATACTTCAGAATAATACCATTGATTCCAAATTTCATACAATTTTTGTAAGGTAATGGTTACACCTTGTTTGAACTGTTTGAAAACATCCACCAAATCTTTAAACACAATTTCATGTTTCCCGCTTTGGATCTTCGACGGACAGCAGGAGATAAATAAATAAAGTGAACCTGCGGCTGCCGCTTTAAGGGGCAAGAGCAGCCACCCCAATTTGAAGTGGTGTAGTAGGCTATCCTGTTTCATGATTGGCTGTTGAGAGTCATGTGAAATCGATGATGTGAAGTTTACTAGAAGTAGCTGCTTGGTTTATACCTTGAATATGCAGTACTCAGGGTATAATATATGACGAAAGATACTTTGAAGGAAATCGTAATATTTAGTTGTTGTTTCAAAATGTTTAGAAACTGCTACCAATATGCAGAAAATAGTGAATAGTATCGTGAATAAAGTAAGTACCTTCTCAGCCAAACAAGAACGGAGCCATGCAGTAAAGACCCTTTGTGTTTATGTAAGGATCAAGTGGTTGACTGTCTTCGCTGAATTCTGATTATCAGTTGGTTACAGAGCACCTTGTTCCGCACTTCGAATGTTCTCTCAACAGCCAACACATGCAGTGGTAACGTTTTGATTTTTGTCAGCCTCTCCAAGAAACTTTTTGAAACATACGGGTGTGCCTACTCAGCTGTTGTTCTAAATATGAACATTCATTATAGCGACTGTTCTACCGACTATTTTACTTTGTGATTCATGTTCAATCCTCATATTGAGTTAGAGTTAGTTTAACTTTCAGTCGTATCGGGTTCTAAAAACATGAAAAAGACAATGTTAAATGTCTACCACGCTGAAATTTTATGAACATGGCAGGTGTGTATAGATACCCAATGCTTTTAAATATCATGTGACCAAGTCATAGAAACCCATTGCTAGGCACCTGTTTTTAGTTCATAGTAATTTTGCTTCTGCAGAAGGAGCTTCACCATGCAATGTGTTTCATGATTTGCTTGTATATCATTGAAAATCCTGATTTTCTTTACATGATAACTTATCAAACTTCGGTTATACCGTAAGTTGTTGAATGGACCTTTTTAATAACTTACTCAATAACTAAGTCTTCAATCATGCATGCTATTTCAAGGAGAAACTTAGTGATCTAAACTTTAAGGGGAGAGTACTCTGGAATATCGCTCTTCTTCCATCTACGAGAAACAGGTCTAAAGTGTTAAACGATTAGCCAGATGCTTGGTTTGAAGCCACATGGAGTAGGTAACTCTTCATTGGCATTTCGTTTAAGGTCCTTTGTCGGTTGAAGAATATTTGGAATTGAATTAGGAAATGAAACGATTTTTTAAAGTTTCTAACCAAGCATCTGCCAGTAGAGGCAGCTCTTAACCCTAACCATCTTGAGGACAGTATCGAGCCCACGTGTAACACCTGGATTTCATACTGATGCCTGAATGGTCCATGTTTGGATTTTAAGGTTATATACAGAGTAAATCCGTATGTCAAGTATATTTTAGAGCTCAGTGGTCCGTTTCACCATACGATTACAGCTCTGATCACTTTGTTGCAAAGGTTAGCTTATTTCAAACCTTTCTGCAAACAGTAAGATGTAACTTTTAATCAAAAAGTAACTTAATCCAGACTAGAAATTTAATTTTATCAAGTTCTTCTATTTCTGACCATTTGGGTCGTTGACCCCTTTTACTTATATAATGGCCTTTTGCACTGACGTTACACAACGTCATTTCGAAGACAAAACAGTGAATCACACTGCATGCACCATTGATACGTTGCACTTGCGTATATAAGATTACATTGCGTATCCGAATGTCAACTGTCTCCATTTGTGGATAAAATTTTCAATGAAATAAGGCAGTCTTCAGCGAATTTTTTTTCTTCTGACGTCATATTTTAAAAGGTCTACAGTAAGTGGAATCTAACAAAATACGTGTTCAAGGTATCTATCAAGACTAAAACAATTGCATCAGATGATCTCAAGAGAACATTTACAGAACGCAAAAGAGGGGATATATACTCAACATACCGGTGGTTTTTACACAAAGGAGGAACGGAAATAGGCATGTGGAAAGCTCTATATGCTACATGAGCGCTAAAATCAACTTTTACTGAAGTAATATTTAATATTTCAAATCATGAATCTGACTTGACATGGTTTAAAAACGTTTAATATTAACATGGTGCCAAGATACCAGCAGAAAGCGGTATTCCAATGTCAAAAAATTGAAAATGGCTCCGTCGAGCTGTTTTAAACCCCGGGAATATGCCTATATGTGATGTGCTTTTCAGGTTGAGTAGACTTTTACAATTCGAGCCGAAGTATTTTGTCTGCTATGAAGACATTGATTAGCATTACTGGTAAACCATAAGGAATAAATATAGTGTAGTCGTATTATGGCGAACTTTCTAATTCAGTTACGACACAACGCATTCGTCCTCGGCTTTTAGGTAAGGGTCAAACGGGCATCGAACCCACGAACGCGGGGAATTTCAGAATAAGAAGTTTTTATATGGCTCCCTCAAAACATCAACTATGAGGAAAATACCCTTTTGTATACCCTGTCTGGAAGCGATTCTTATATGCGTGTACGTAAAGTACATGTAGAACGGCTGCTAGTGAAACCGCCCCATGCAAAATCTGTGATTTTCCAGGTAAACTAACCAGTGACGAGTTTGTTAGCTACATGAAGTTTAATGGTCCAGTTTGTAGCCAAGTGGTTCAAGTTGGACCCGCCTGGGCATTTTTCCAGTTCGGGGTCATACTGGCTTGTTTTCCCCATTTCATTGCTAAGCTGAGCAACAAGCAAAATGAAAAGTATGGGATGAAACAGCGGGAGGTAAAACTCAAGATCTTCCAGCTGTAAGTCGGATGCTCTAACCACCAGACCACTCAGTCTGATGACTCGTCATAAGATCACGCATTTCCAAGTCAGATCTCATTTAAAAGTTGTCTATTCCGTTTCCCCAATGCAAGAGAATTCATTTGGGTCAACCGGGGCCTTTGTTATGTTTGTTAAATGCTGAGGTTAAGTCTCTTTTTGTTTAAATCCCTTTTTTCTTGAAGCGTACCTCAAATTTAAAACTTTAAAAATATACATTACACAGCATGAAAAATAAATTCTGTCAGTCCAATTCCCATCTTCATATTACATTCTTGAGCCAAGATATAAAATGTCCAAGTTTAGTCACTCAAATTAACATGGAACATTCCTCAATAATTTGTTGTGTCATCATGTTGGACTGACTTAAATTAAAATTTTTGTATTCCTTTGTTTTTTTCTGAGAGTTACCGCACCATGCTCCACGGTGTGATTGAGAACTATACTCTTATGGGGTGATGCAAATAATTAAGCAGGGTCTGCGTAACATGCTGTGCAAGCAAAGAGGATGTATTCAAGGGCATAAGAGCATTGAATGGCGTACACTCTTAAAAAGTTGGTTGAAAAATTCACCAACATCCACCAAAATATCTTGGATAACCCTTTAATCACCAATAATATAACCAATTTCAGGTATTTGACATACGTGACCAGTGTTGGTAAGTTTTTGTAACCAATTTTTTTTACAGTGTATGCTGGGGGAATCGGGCCGTGAATCCCCCTAACGGTTGCCATTTTTAATGATCTTTAAATTTTCTTTGGTTAAAAATTCGTATTTTGATAACACGAGTTTTTACTTCAAAAGGTAGCATATGTGACAAAAAATTGCACTTAACAACACCCACATTTTGAAAGATTCTGGAAGGGGAGGGATTGTTTCCCAAGGTCCCCTGAGTGATGCCATCTTTAAACTCCTTAAAGTACATAAATTTTTCAAAGTCCAAATCTTGCCTCAAAATTTAGTAGCCTATCTGTGCATGGCACAAGACAGATTGAAAAGACACCTTTTTCAAAAATTTTTAAAGCGCGAGAGTCCGTCTCTCAGACTCTTTCCCCGGCCGGCGTAGACGTACCAGACGGGTTCAGGAGCGGAGGTCAAGCGGAGTGGACATTTGTTTGCCATTGAGCATGCAAAATATGTTAGGAAAAATCATCGAGAGTTCGGGCGATTTGCTAACTTATTTTGAAGTGAGCATTTCATTGCAAGCGACAAAAAAATTGTGACTGATTAGGGTATATGTCTGGGATTTGCTATTTCCGGCCTTATGAGGGGCCGATTTTTCGAAATTTTCTGTACACTCCCCCCCCCCCCCCACACTAAAGATGGCGCTCTGCATAGAATACGGTAGTCGTTTTTGGAAAATTACATTTCAGGCAGGAAAAAAAAATTTGAAATGCTGTCGTACGCCTATTATAACGCATGCTATGACTAATGCTCTTTTATTTCCACTCTAAAAATTACGCAAGTAAAAAAACAAATTTTACTCCAAAAATATAAAATATTGCATGTAAAGACCCCAAATTATTTCAGTTTTACCACAATTCAACTTTCAAGACTGTTCCTGTCAAAGAAAAACTCTTGCATAATTTTGCAGTTATAGGCTCTCTTAAAGAACCAAAAAGTTTCAAAGGAAACATCCCTCCCCTTAGACCCCTTTCAGGCCAGCTATATCACTCAACAAACATAATGATCCCCTTTCAGAGAAAGCCCGCGTCACTTAAAACATTTTTAACTATTAAAGGGGAAAAAACCAGGTAAAGTGAGTTGTACAATAAGAAAGTCACAAGTTATTGTGCAAAAGAATTATTTGATTTAAAGGGTATAAATTTCAATATTTCATATCTCGGCTCAAGAATGTCCCATTAAAATGGGTTTTGGACCGTTAGAGTTCATCTTTCATGCTGTTTGATTTATATTTTTGAAATTTTTGACTTAGGGTTCAAACTAGTCCAGCAGTAGTAACAGTAGGTCATGGTTTTGTAAAGTAAACTGTATCCAATTTGCCGTTTTGGTGTAAAAAAATGATTTTCCCATCTGCGGGAAGGTAGGGCAGAGATCTTGGTTTTCGTTCGATTCGCCAGTTTCTTAGATTTTTGTTAGTTTGCGTGCGAGAACTTTTGGCAGTTGGTACTTTGCGGTGTGTTTAGTCTGTACTCCTCCCATCGTAGGCTACAGAATTCCATGCAGAAATTACGGAAATCGCATAGTAAATCTTGCAAAGACTTAATATATCTATAGTAGTAGACCTACATTTGTTTTAAATTACAGAGCTGTATATAGAAGCCTACTTGATTTTACATGTTCGGAATGAATTATAAGGAAATAAAATTGTGAAAATTACTCCTACAGAGCTTGTACAAGGTTATAACAAACCACTTGTATATACGTTTAATATTGTGTAAGATTATAATAAAACACCTTCATGGTTTCATCATTACCCGTTTTTTACTGAATGATGCCGACTTGCATGGTCACTGATGTAAAGCTGTCATTGACCAGTCCATTTTGTCAGGAGCGTTGACCTTTCACACCTTATAAAACACGTTTTCACTGAATTTTCTATAGTTGATCAATCACGGTCATTTTTAATGCTACCCGTCACATGGTCATTAACAAGTGATGACAGTATGGATTTTTAAGTGGGATATTAGAAAATCCTCTTATAACGATTTGAAACTTGTAATATATTGCAAGCGAAGGAGATTACGTAGTTCTTGGAATGTCTGTTAAACGACCACTTGAAATTGTGTAAATGAAAACCATTCTCTAACTTCTGACTTATAGTTAGTTAGTTAGATGAAACTTAATGACACACCATTAGGAATGTGCTTTATAATGTCAGGCAACTAGGTAAAAAGTTTATTTCCAAGTAGGGCCCAAGTTCAAGTTTGGTTTCCTTTATTCGCCTCTTACCACTTGCGGGAAATACGATGGACTGTTAGGATTCATTTTTAATGCTGTTAAATATTCATTTTAGAATTGTTTTGACCTCCGGTACAATTTAAGTTTTGCAGCTGATGAAAGAATTTTTAGCAGATTACGTAAACGAGTGAATGACAATTGAGACTTAAAAACAAGAGCCTATGTTATTCGCTTACCACCGACAACAGTCTTAGTCCGACATGGCGGGACAACCTTGCTATGATGTCATCTTTATCACAGCTTCTAAAGGAAGTGACAGTTCATTCATCTTTGTTACTTTGTCAAATATCCTTTAAACTTGGATATATCTGATGTAGCACATCAATCAGCTAGAGAAATATTTTTCAAATGTTGTTTAAATGAAATAGTAAAAGTAGGCATTTTAAGCCGATTTCAAATTGTATTTTAAATTGAAATATGGAAGTTAATTTGGTAACATGTAAAATAAGGGTAGGCGGTGCACCATCTGACGTCACAAGGGTAGTCTGCAAACTATAAGCACATTTGAAGGAAAGGCCCGAAATCTTTAGTGTAGATTTCATACGAAAGACTTGGGTGGCATTATAGATTATGTGCCGGGGGGTTGATTATTGTTGGTTTGGTCTCTGTGACCAGGAGGCTAGACCGGTTTCTGTTGCTTTGGCTCAATTTATGGCCCAACTTCATCACTAGCGAACCGTTAAGAGGGTTGGGGTAATTAATCAACATTGTCTTATGATGCGGACAACATAGTAAAAGTAACAGCTGAAAAATTTCGCGTAGATCCCATAGAATGTCGCTTTTAAGAGCGCAACTTACACTTATCACAGAGGCCTTAAATTGGCCGGGATAAGATCTTGGGGAAAACATATTTGTAGGTTTGAATAAAATGCCATTTAATTATAGGCCCGTTCATAACGTAAGGTTATGATAAATATGCCGTAGACTGTAACAATTCCCGGCGGGTGTTGCCTTTATCACCAGAAGCGTGGACGGGGAATGTAACAGTAAATTTCTGTACCCTCTCCACAGTAAATTCGGTTTACATGAGACAAAGATCCCACGAGATACAACAATTCACGACAATTTTTATAGTTCGTTAAAGCTTTTTAAGCAGGAGTTTAGGATCGTCGTTCTCAAGAAGTCTAATCCCTCTAGTGCGATAGACCGAGGGTTAGGTGTCGTTCTCTCAACGCAACCCCTTTTAAGTTGTTTTTCTGGGGAGAGTTAGAGATCAACACAATCTCGTAGGGTCTCACAAGGCATGAGGTTATGAACTTGATAAATTCGGAGCCTTAATTTGATAGGCTCGGGTTTGAGTCTTTATTACTATCGAGAAATTAATCGTGAGGTACTTGGGACTCTTTCGCCATTTTAAAGGGTTATGGGCAGTTTATGACTACGTATAGTCTGTATTTCCTTATAGGCAAGATAATGACACTTGTGTAACTTTATGGTTACGGTTAAGGATAGGCCTTTATTTTCGGCAGGTTTTAAAGCTTAAAATAGTGAAGTTCCTTGGAAAAGAAGTACACGGACACAGAGCATGTTTGAAGAGTAGAGGAGCCCACTCTTTTTGAGTGAGTTGGTGGCCCTTAGAGGAGCCGTTGGGTTAGACATTTTGTGTCGGGGTTTCATCTCTTATAGGGGTGGTGGCGTCTGGATGCTGCCTTTTGTTGGCGGTGTTTTAAGGTTTCCTCGGTTCTCTTTGCAGACTTCTCGAGGAGCTTCCATAATAGTTTCTTCGCCTTCCCGTTGTCGTCTAGTGTGTCCAGTTCCTGTCGAGTCCTTTGTTCTTTCTCAATGAAGCGATCCTTCTGCTTCTTGGCTTGACGAGCCAGCTCTTGCCGCCATGCTTGTCCGAGTTTCATGCCAGCTCTTTGAAAGAGGGAGGCAAAATCCTGGGAATATTGCCTTTGGCTAATTCAACGTCAAGCTTGGTTATTTCTTTCTTCAGGGCGATGACTGTTCTTTGAAGTTTCGTCAGGGCATCGAGATGATACTTCACTCTTTCAAAGCTCTCCTCAGGTAGTTTGCCTTCTTCCGGTACCCTTTCAGATCTTATTCCAGACATCCCAGCATCCCCAGTCTACAAAGACTCATCTGATACAGAAGTAACCACCCCTAAAGGGCCTAAAAGTCCTAAAAGGGTACCGGAAGAAGGGAAACTACCTGAGGAGAGCTTTGAAAGAGTGAAGTATCATCTCGATGCCCTGACGAAACTTCAAAGAACAGTCATCGCCCTGAAGAAAGAAATAACCAAGCTTGACGTTGAATTAGCCAAAGGCAATATTCCCAACCACCTTTGGGTCGACCGAGGCTTACCCAGGCTACCGTGTTTTTTACATAGTTCTGAGGAGGTAAGGGAGGATTTTGCCTCCCTCTTTCAAAGAGCTGGCATGAAACTCGGACAAGCATGGCGGCAAGAGCTGGCTCGTCAAGCCAAGAAGCAGAAGGATCGCTTCATTGAGAAAGAACAAAGGGCTCGACAGGAACTGGACACACTAGACGACAACGGGAAGGCGAAGAAACTATTATGGAAGCTCCTCGAGAAGTCTGCAAAGAGAACCGAGGAAACCTTAAAACACCGCCAACAAAAGGCAGCATCCAGACGCCACCACCCCTATAAGAGATGAAACCCCGACACAAAATGTCTAACCCAACGGCTCCTCTAAGGGCCACCAACTCACTCAAAAAGAGTGGGCTCCTCTACTCTTCAAACATGCTCTGTGTCCGTGTACTTCTTTTCCAAGGAACTTCACTATTTTAAGCTTTAAAACCTGCCGAAAATAAAGGCCTATCCTTAACCGTAACCATAAAGTTACACAAGTGTCATTATCTTGCCTATAAGGAAATACAGACTATACGTAGTCATAAACTGCCCATAACCCTTTAAAATGGCGAAAGAGTCCCAAGTACCTCACGATTAATTTCTCGATAGTAATAAAGACTCAAACCCGAGCCTATCAAATTAAGGCTCCGAATTTATCAAGTTCATAACCTCATGCCTTGTGAGACCCTACGAGATTGTGTTGATCTCTAACTCTCCCCAGAAAAACAACTTAAAAGGGGTTGCGTTGAGAGAACGACACCTAACCCTCGGTCTATCGCACTAGAGGGATTAGACTTCTTGAGAACGACGATCCTAAACTCCTGCTTAAAAAGCTTTAACGAACTATAAAAATTGTCGTGAATTGTTGTATCTCGTGGGATCTTTGTCTCATGTAAACCGAATTTACTGTGGAGAGGGTACAGAAATTTACTGTTACATTCCCCGTCCACGCTTCTGGTGATAAAGGCAACACCCGCCGGGAATTGTTACAGTCTACGGCATATTTATCATAACCTTACGTTATGAACGGGCCTATAATTTAATGGCATTTTATTCAAACCTACAAATATGTTTTCCCCAAGATCTTATCCCGGCCAATTTAAGGCCTCTGTGATAAGTGTAAGTTGCGCTCTTAAAAGCGACATTCTATGGGATCTACGAGAAATTTTTCAGCTGTTACTTTTACTATGTTGTCCGCATCATAAGACAATGTTGATTAATTACCCCAACCCTCTTAACGGTTCGCTAGTGATGAAGTTGGGCCATAAATTGAGCCAAAGCAACAGAAACCGGTCTAGCCTCCTGGTCACAGAGACCAAACCAACAATAATCAACCCCCCGGCACATAATCTATAATGCCACCCAAGTCTTTCGTATGAAATCTACACTAAAGATTTCGGGCCTTTCCTTCAAATGTGCTTATAGTTTGCAGACTACCCTTGTGACGTCAGATGGTGCACCGCCTACCCTTATTTTACTTTTACAAGACTAAACAGACAAACGCCATGTAATATGTGTTTTTACAAAGGGTTTTTGAAACTCTAAGTAACAATACTCAATCCAATTGTTGCAAATGCCTGTAAAAACCTAGCTTCCCTGATGTCAATTTCAATTGGTAATGTACTGTATGGATAATACTGGTAATACTGCAGGATAAAATTTGGAATTTCAATGAAATTGTTGCCTTATAATAGATGATTTTCAATATTAGGATCTCTTGTTTGAAAAACAATTTTTCAAGTGGTTGCTTTCTGATTGATAGTAAAGATCTCTAAACCGTCCCCTGAGTGAAACATGGATATACTTTATCATACCCACCAAGCCCCTGATATGATAGAACTTGATCAACGTTCAGGGCAGCATCCTGAACGTATTAGAACGGGCGATGGGCACTGTTTAACAAGAAATTAATTAACTGGCTGACGACAAGCAGCCCTGATTCTTAACATAGCCTCTAACGCTAACAAAGAATTAAAATCGATACAATACAATAATAACAGCCTATCAAGGAACACCTTGTTAAATAGTGCCCATCAGCAGCTGTAAAATACCTAGTCCTACCCAATTTATAGAGAACTGGGTGATCATTCTGTATATCATATGAGCTGTGCCCTTCAAGCCTGGTCGTACCTTTTGTTTAGCCCTAGTAATAACGCCTACTTTGCAATGACTGTGACAGCGGTTGCAGGTGTGCTATCAGTACTCAGTCTTTGTTACATTATCTTATCCAGCAATATCTTACAACAGGTTGAGTTGTAATACGTGACTTTTACCTACTTTTCCTACAGGTAAAGGACTCTAACTTGCATCAATGAATTACATCATTTAGTTTTAAGAAATTTTGATGATATTTTTAATGATGCTAAGAGTATCCCATGGCACGTCAATTGTGCCTATCAATTTATCTGACCCGTGAAAGACAGTAGCTGTACTCGTTTCAGGTTTCATAATCCGTTCCGGATTACTTCTCTTGCTCTAACAAAATGGTGTACTTGTCCGAGGCTTAAATATGGCAGTAGGAGTAGCGCTTACGTCTTATGCCATAAACACGGCTTTTCCTCCTGCACGCTGAAAATTAGAGGACATTTTTGCATATATGTAGACATAAAATTCAAAAACCTTCTACAGAGGTGGGCGATGACCGACAGGAGACCCATAAAATGGATCAGGGAGCATTTATACACATAAGGGAGCAATCAGCATATGAACAAGAAGCCCAGTAGGCTTGATGATATACGGAAATGAAACAAAATGGCTCAGCCTATTGGAAGATGAAAAGAGCCGGATGATAAGTTAACAATGACAAAATAATGTAAGGCTGTTGAACTGTTCATGGGTAAATTTTAATAACCTCAAATTAATCGAAACGCAAGAAATGATTTTAAAGGATGACCGTTCTGTTTATATTTTCACTGTAACACGACTTACTGGGTACATTTGGCGTTTTAGATTAACATGCAATTGGATACATATATGCAATTACTGGAAATGGCGTTCAATGCTGATTGCGCATATCAGTGACAAAAATGAACGAATGATTCCTGATAATCATTGTATTACATGTTATTTGTCACATATAAAAACTATAAATTACCGATGACGGAAAGCATTTTCATAATTTGGACATGTTAATGATCACCCAGTTAAGGTATTTTGCTTTAAATTCCGATTTTCCCCTTTTAGTCATTTATTTCTTAATACATCAGCTATTATCTTCAGTCAATTTTTAACGATATTTTTCTAAAATTCATCTTTTCAAATTGGTGATTGTTTGTTTTCGCTGACATATTTGATTGATGTTTGATCACAAGTAAAGCCTACGGCTCTTTTTCAATTCCTCTCTTTTCTAGTGTCACAAATACCAGAATACGGTAACGTATTGTTGTGCACGTAGGCGTTAAAATGACAAACTAAACGCCTCTGCATAAAATTGAAAGGGGCAAATTACATACGATCCCTTATAAAACAAAACCAAAACGCAAAGCAATTTCCATGGTATTAAAGGGAATATGTGGTAATGGTCACATTTTTTTTATATTCTCGTTCAAATACATCATGTACTATTCATTTGTTTTTATTCCTTCGTTGCTTACGTTCGCATTTTATTGGGGCAATGAGAGTTTGACAAAGAAATATAATTTTCTGCCCTAGTGCCCTTACTACTTTCATAACTTTCCGAACGGATCGTTTACCATAATACAAAGGCAAATGAATATGTTTTTTAAGAGTAACGACCATAACTTTGTGTCCTAGCTACGACTAGGTGTGGAATAGTCCCAGAATTGTCAGCCGCCTGGCTGAAATATTTTTCTTGAGTAGCGTTTAAAGTGTAATCGTATTATTCATTGGCCCCATCAGGGCGATTGTTGGTGCGCATGCTGGAGTTTACCCCGCTAAGTGGACTCTGGGGTTTCAGCTCCTTCGTTTCCAAAGGGGTATGGCTGACCAAGTAATATACAGTATAGCCTGCTAGGCAGGTAATCTAGAGGTATGAGTATGGGGGAGAGTGGCATTCTAGAATGCAACGCAGGGTACTCCTTTTGCCTTTCAACCCTTGAAATATCAGATGATCAGGCCCAGGCAGCATTAACCTTGCTGATCAACACAGATATTTTTATGGAACCAAAGATGTCTCGGTGCACACAACTTTTGTCATGGAAATAGATGATATTCTAATTCAGCACTTCAGCACGCTTGTCGAGTATTCGTTACCGCTGTCATTTATATCTTTTCCTCATTAATACGGAAATAAAATTACACAAAAATTACATGGCAAAGACTTGTGAATGCTTTTTTCATCCTCTGTCTGCAGAGGCTACACCGTGGCTGTAAAAATACAATAGATTTACAGAACAACAAAGTGCAGAAATGAATAGAGATTACAGAATGTGAAGGATTCCATAAAAATTGTTGAACTTATTGCCAGAACGTTTCCGCAATCTCAATGTTTCTCTTTATTTCTTGTTCAATGATTAAGAAAAATTTTTGTGTCATTTTAAGGTTCATGATGACATCGTTCGAACGTATAACGGATGTGTCTAAATAATTATTATTAATCATATTTTCCCAACTACGAACATTTTCTTCTTCGGCTATCGTATTTTTTAACGTAGTCTCAATCGCTTTGTACACTGTGCTTCCGTAGATGGTTTCAAAATAGATAACAGAATAAGTTTGAAATCTAGCAATAGCCTGCCCTGCTTAGGACGGATGCCTCATTCTCATCTTAATGCGTTAAGGTATGCGAAGGTCATACCTATTAAATGTCCAATTATACCCCAAACCTGTAGGGACCAGGCCGGTTTGGGTGTGTTTCTGACGGAGTCATGTCATTTTCTATAAGTCACAATCGGGCGAAACCAATTATTTAAGACTTCTCACATTTTAGACCTTAACTCAATGTTGTTCTTTTATCCTCTTTTTATTTCAACTTTCTTGTCTAAATATATACATGCTTCATCAAAATGATTGACAAAATAAGCCCTTGAAAAATTTTAGATTAACTTGCAATTGGATACATATATGCAATTACTGGAAATGGCGTTCAATGCTGATTGCGCATATCAGTGACAAAAATGAACGAATGATTCGTGATAATCATTGTAGTACATGTTATTTGTCACATATAAAAACTATAAATTACCGATGACGGAAAGCATTTTCATAATTTGGACATGCATACTGTTGCTAACTCGGGTATTTTACAGAAAAATGTACAAAATTAATAAAACGAAAGGTCTTAACCAACGAAAAGATCAGAACAAGTTAGAAAGACTTCGTAGAGTTGTGTGAAACTAACTTTTCCTTTGTTGTGGGTCTCCTTCTTTGAGAAAATATACTTCTTGACGGATGAAGCAAACTTAAATTTTAAGAAGAAATCATCAATCATTGGCTTACACTCTCTCCTTTTGCAATCACATATGAAATACTTCAGATTGAAAATTAAAAAAATTATATGGATAGGTTAATGTCATGTGTGGAACCAAAGAAAAGGTCTTTTCTGAAAAGAAGAATTGCGTATTCAACAGTCTACTTTCAGTATTTAAAATAAACGAAGATGTGTAAGAGCAATCCCAAAATAAGTGCTAAAATGACTCGTCATGGATTTTACAAAACGTGCATAGAGGAGAATCTAATACTCCCATTAAGTTTAGAAGCCTATTAGTGGGGACAATGCGATGAATGAATTTAAACTGAAAATAGATAATCCTTGCCTCATTGACACTACACCAGGGTGCTTTGTAGATGAGCTTCCAGTTCTCGTTACTAATTCAACTCAATGTTGTTATTGTAATACATACCTTCTAATATCAACTCCTGCAGAACCACAGCTAAGTTGATAAAAATTTTGTTCCGTTCATTAGGTAAAAGACATGTAATATGCAGATGAACAAATATTTTTGAGGAATAAACTATTGTTTTTTTTTTTAATTTAACGTAATTGTTCATCCTTTCTTTTGACAATGATTTAGGAAACACAGAAGTGTCGACAGCATAACGTTACACACACCGCCACTTATACACATGCCAATCACACCTCGTGCGATTTAGGAATATTCATACGATGATATGCTTTAATTGCAAATACAACTACCCGACGACAACATGCAAAGACGGTTACACATTCGCACTTGCCGTATCGTCGTCTGAAGTTTAACGTTATCTGAGGCGAGTATAGCGCATTTGCAATGGTTGTTTATTGGGTTCTTCCTCCCTACAGAAATATATCTTACACTAGCTATACGCACTATAACGATATTAGACTTTTCTCTGGATATAAGGGCACGATACAAAATAAATGTAGGTGCTGTGAGTTTCCCTGACTTTTACATGCAAACGTTTGTGATCTCTTCCATTGTTCAGCGTGCGGCAGGACTATAGGTAGTTGGGGAGTAAAACACCCGACCAGATCTGCGTTTTAGCTCTGACTTACGCAGAAAAATTGCTGAGCAATGGTGGCAACTCCGCATTGTGGATGCCCCTCTCGTGTTGAATTCTGTAAACCGCAATTTGAAAAATGCCTTAGCTGGCCCTATATAAACCAATTGGTTACAAAGTGAGATTTTAAAACCTCATCTGACGAGAAATAATATGTATGGTAGTTAGCGAACCTATAGGGGCAATCTCGTATTTTCGTTTAAACTTTGTCGCATTTTTTAAAAGGGTCCTGCATGACGGCTTGTTCCAGGTTCCCAATCATTTGCCCCACTTAGAAATTCTGGATACCCTCAGCCGCGGACCCAGACATTCCAACAACGGAGGGGACTGATCTAAGAGAAAACAAGGGTTTGAGGGAACATTTCATTACAACGAAAGGTCAAAATAACGACTGCTTAGATACTATTAACAAGCCCGGGAAATGTAATTTTCGGCTGTCTGAGGGGTTGCGATTCAAAATTTTCTGTCTCCGCTTAGATAGTCAGCCCGAGTCAGCCCCCCAATCGAAAATACCTTCCGACGGCACTGATTTTACAGCCGAGTCATTTAGCATTTTTATACGTTACTCTATTCTATTCAATACCTCTGATTTGTTTGTAACCGTATGACTATTTTTATACAGGTATACCTGTGATATCCTTCTCGGCCCTTTGCCTCAGATCATGTATAGTATCTGTTCTTTGCATCCAGTCTAGAATGGAGCCATACATGATAGACCAAAGATGTAACTGGTCTGAGGGCCATGAGGTTGGTCAAGTGTTGTCCTTCAGTAGACGTAATAGCTTCTTTAGGAAGCAGTTTAAAGTTTGATTTCGCCGAAAGGGTCGGAGGGTGAGGAGGACTTTAGAAAAAGTATTGATCAACGTATTGCTATTTTTATGACGGAACTTGAGGAATTGCGTAACTGATCGATCCATTTCCTTTATGAACACTAGTTATTCAAATCGTGATCCGTTACAACTCTGGGATAATAGAGACAGGGTATTTCTGTCCACTGTATTTTCTGATTAAAAAAGTCCAATTTCATGGATCATTACATGTGTTATCTGCTCTGAAACTGAACTTGTCAATGATGGTAAATGCAAAGAGGAAGTTCACTGCAACAGTTTTCAATCTTGCCTAACACTGTATGCATATGCTTTAACAGAGTCTTACCTTATGCGACGAGGAAATGGTGCCGGGCGATTCACGGAAACTACCTTGTTACTGGTTACATGGTGATGGAAGCAATAAAGTGTTATTGAACTCGAAAAAAGAAAGTTTGACGTTAAAGCGTTCAAATCGTTTTGAACTGTAACTAAGAAGTAATTCCCTATTGTTTTACTAAAAACAGAGAATGCTCAATCAAGGGGAGGTACTGTGACCTCTTCGACAGCCCATGGGTATGGCAAATGTGTATAGTAGTTATGGTTGTTGTGTCAGTCAAGCTAACTAAGTAATAACGTAAGATAAACGTTGGATGAAAAGAAACACTCCGCGGAGACAACTTGTCGGGAATAGTCCTCTCATGGCATGCTATAGTTCCCTCTTCAGGTCACGAACAGATACAGACCATAGCTATTGGTTTTGAACTTTAATATAGTTCATACACGCTTGACAAGACACACCGACACGCTTAATTTACGAAAACCATCAAACCTGACAGACAGAGAGTATGAAAACCTCAGAATTGTCTCAATAAATTATTAATGTATTGATAACATTAAGAGGTACATATCAGTCAATGTGATAGCTAAGACCAGTACTTGGCTTTTTCAATTTTCTAGCCAAGACGAAATTTATTTGCCCTGCGTGATAGCGCCATGCTAGACTCAAGTGAAGAATTTTGTTGCATTTGTAATAACTGAAATTGCTAAGGTGGTCTTTGTTCACAATTTAGGAAGCCACCCTTGCCGGACAATGGCGGTGATTGTTCTCGAAGCATAGATAATCTCGTCTTATCGTTAACGTTGTAATGTCGTGGGTAGCAAGTATTATGAACGGTCACAGAGAGTCCCCTCTAAAAACACATAGACCACATGGTCACTTGCAGTTTGTTGTTAGACTGTTAACTGTGTTTTCCGGAGGATACAGAGGGGGAGACTTGTAGCTGAGGAAGAAGCTGGTCTGAATTTTAAATAACAGTAACTTTCTTACCCCAAGGACATAGTCTTAAGCGTTAGAAATTCAAATGGTTATCACATATCCATCAAAATTATCAACTTAAACGTTGGTAACTAGAAAATTGTGGTTACGTAAAGTAACTACAATGAACATAACCATGTACCAGACTCTGGTTGCCTAGGTAGGGTGAGGATGGACTGCCTGGATAATCCGACAACAAGGACGTAGAACTGGTAGTGTAGACTTGGGGGGGGTGTAAATATTCTCCAAAATCCAACATCCTCAGGTCGTACTCTGGATCGTTTCCAGGACCGGAATCATCTATAAGCAATCCACCCTACGAAAGCGAGAGCACACGGACACACACCCACCCACACACACACAACGAAATATACATACACTCTCACATTGGAAAGCACATACACTCCACGTGACGTGTTTTGGAACCCCTCCGTATTCCAAAATGTTATTATATTTTGTTTATTCTGCTTGTTTTTTTTTTTTTTTATTTCAAATCTGCCTGAATTATTGGACAAAACAGTATATTTGCTGCCCCAGAATTTCCAATGGGGTGGCAATTGACCAACTGCCCCCTAAACCCCGGATTGCAACGCCTCTGTTCGATAAGAGAGGGGTGCAGCAAGTTCTTAATCAGACTTTGGCTCTCATATTCAGAGATCAGAATATAAAAGCCTGGAATGAAGTGAACCTGCAAATGTACGTATGTAGCCTACTCCCTTTTACGATGTGGTAAAATGCAGGATTTCCATCGAAAATTCGGACTTGAAGTTTGATTGGACTTGTCTTACGTATGACGTTATGAGAAATTCCTTTTGTTTATTACAAACATTTACCTTAAACACCTTACAAAACTTTGTGCAATTGGCTACATCGCTTGCACAGTGACTGCAATGACGGTATACACACTGGCTTTCTACTGAACTCTGCTCCGCACCCGCGGCCCAGCACCCGCACTATACCTGCCTGTATGCTACTACTCTACACATATTGTACATTCGTAAACTGTATGCAGTTCAAACGACGAATGGAGACATCGTAGCATACCACTATGCCGAAATTCCAGAAAATTGCCAGAAAGAATTATACTCATTTTTCCCGTTTATACAGTTGTCTTCATTACCATTTCATAAATCGATTATTAAATAAACCTGGTAACCAGACGGTTCTAAATAGAATTTGAAAATATACATAAAACGGTAGCAAACACCAACGATCTGGGGAGAGAGTAAAGAAACCCAGTCCACATAGGACGCCATTCCTCGTTCATGAATTCGTCATATATAAAGTACCGGACCTATTAGCGCCTACTTAATATTGTAATTAGCCTACTTAATATTGCAATTAGCCTACTAAATATTGTATTTAGCCCACTTAATATTTAAATGTAAAGCATTTGAGGAAAGATGTATACTACATTTCGTAATTAGCGACATTTTTCACACAATCTTGCCACATACCCTCCTTTGCTGTACAAATCTTTTCCTAAAAGATCGATTTATTTCCTAATGGGAGTTGTCCGATAAACTGACCAAAAGAAATGTGGTCACGTGATCGTCAGAAAATGCCACCCACCACAATAATAGACATGCTGTAATGTCCATTAATAATCAGGCACCTACAACAATAATATTGTACTCAAATATATTCCTTTCTCATGTGCGTGATTCAGTTCAGAGGATAAATGCACTGGCTCTGGTAAACGCAACAAATGAGTTTGATAATGTGGATAATTATACATGCGCTTATTTCCAAAAATATATTAATAAACGTTAAGTGGTTGGATCAAAAACACATGTTACAAATGTTTAGGGGTTTTCCTTATTCTGAATACATTTCCAAAAAGTACCCGATTAAATACGGAGCAAACATATTCATTATTTATTGTATCTTGGGTTGCTTTTAAGTTGCCCTTTTAGAGAAAAGGACTGTTTTGTAAAGGATGCTTCATTCGAATCATCAAGCTCAAGTATGTAAATGCCACGTGACATTTAGAGGTGTGACAATCAACCAATCGAGGCATTTGTAAGTGAAATTTGGAAGTGTTGCAACCAACCAATCAAGATATTTCTAAGTAGCATTGACTGTGAGTCGCAAGCGGTTTTGATAAAAATACAGATTAATGAGAGAACATTTATATTAAAAAATTCTATTTGATGGTTATTGATATCCGTTTCACACCTTATATAACGATAGATATTCTACCCCAACGCAACAGTACAAATAGTGATACATTGAAATACGTTGTGGTTGCTACTTCGAAGTGACTTCCCACCGGTAAAGCAAGAAAATTCACTGCATGATAGACTAGATGACGACTTCAGAAAAGGTCAATGTCATCTTACCAAGATACCAGGCATAAACTGAAAGACGAACAGATCAAAGAAACCTCCGTAGGATTTTACTTTTATTTGTTTTAGCTTTCGTTTGCAGGGATTTAATTGAGGTCCGCTATCACCCAGTTTGAGGTATGGGACTTGCGCAATTACTGAAATTAATTATTTTAATGGTCGGTTTAATGGGATTGTATTTCGTAGGAAGGCTTGACCAGTGTTTTAGGTTGCCAAAAGAATTTCAAGTACCGTGGAAGATTGGCGGACGGATCGAGAAAGTGGAATATGTGAGTGATTATGGTCTTAGAGCAAATCTACTACTTAACTCATTGGATGTTTGTGTAAAGAGGGATGCAGGGAAATGAGGGATGTACGATGCACCGACTAAAGGTCAATATCACTGTTGAATACAGGTTAACTTGACACAAACATTTAGACCAATCACGCGTCTTCTATTGATATGCTAATAAGGAACCAAATGAGTCTTAACTGTGAATATGTGAATATACCTTCGACTTTTTTTAATACTTTGTAACTTGAACAGTGTGACTCTGGTTTATTTTAGTTGTTTTAAAGGGCCAGAATGTATTACAAAAATATTAAGCAAACAATGTGTTTAGAGCTTTTTATTGTTAAAACCATACACTCTAAACCAAAAAGGTGCAAAATATGAATTTACTTCATCAGATTGTTATGAATGAGTCTCTAAGAATAATGAAATTTTCTCCCAAAAGAGGGAAAATTGCTCCTAAATAGCGACGTTTCCACTCTTTTTGCACCGCATGTAGTGATCACATTTTAAACAATCACTGCAGGTATCGTAGAAAAGTTACCTTTCACTACTACTGTAGTGAATGTCACCCTCTTTAGAGTGAATTTCACTCTTCTTGGAGTGAATTAACACTCTGAAGGAACGATTTCACACTTTTCAGTCTATAAGTGAAAGGTTTAGTTGACTATTTTGATTAAAAAAAAGTGTGGCAGTATGTATATAGATCGAGTCAAAATGATAACTGCAGATTCCGTTGTTTTATTAACAGCATATGCCTACATGCTAACTTATATATGAGTTAAAATTGATATGGAATAAATAACAGTCATGTTACCCTCATTATCCTCAAAGGACTTACTGCTTAAAATATATCTTAAAAGGGCAGACATAGTTTGATTAAACAAGTTTTTCATGACTCTACTTTTGCACATCAATTAAAAAAACTGTTTCAAAACTAAGAACAAAATGATATGTCGTAATGGGCTGATGTTGTGATTGGACTCTGTAAGGTAAAAGCTGTCTAGTTTTGCATTTGGAGATATATATTTTACCCGAAAAATATTAAAATTATCCTTTATCATCTAATGGGACTGAATTAATTTTCCCACTCTCTCGAAAGACCTCTTCGATGTCCGTTGGTTCTGTTAAATAATCAGTTGAATAAGGAAAACCAATCCACAATGCGGAGTTGCCACCATGGCTCATCTTTTTTCTGTGCCAGTCAGAGCTAAAATGCAGATCTAGTCGGGTGCTTTGCTCCCCCCAGCCAGCCACAGTGGTGCTGCACACCGTACAACGTAAGAGATTACAATAGTATGCATGCAAAAGTCAGTGAAACCCACAGCACCTAGATTTACAACGTATCGTGCCTTTATATACCCTGAATGCATGAAAAGTCTGTTGTCATTACACTCGTGTACATGCACAGTGTGCTGAGTGTACGAGGCTGTGATAGTGCACATCTAGTGAAAGTTATAGGCTTATATCTGTAGGGAGAAAGGAACCAATAAACAACCATTGCTGATGTGCTATATACTCGCGACAAACGACGATACGGCAAGTTCGGATGTGGAACCGTTTTTACATGCGAAAAACTGTGATTGCCCCTTTAACACTGGAGAAAAGGGTAACATGTGAAATGAGAACATAGAGGTGGTAAAAATATTAGTACATTGACATGATAAGGTGATCCTACAGAAAACACACTCCTAACGTTCAATAAAGTTCATCAGCCTAAAATCTATCTAGTCTTTATTCTAGTCCAACAGACACACTTTCTCGTATTTTCGAATTTTAATTTTTTTTTCTTATTTTCATTTATACAGTTTCAGGGACTTTAACTTGAGAACATTTATATTTAAAAAAGGTGTAAAGTTTGGATTTGACTTTTTCGAAAAAGCGTTTGTCAAATGGGTCTTTGAAAAATTCTGTGTTCGTATATTCTATTGATTCATTACGTTCAGATGACTGTGTGTTTTTCGCGAGAACCCCGGGTAATACATCGTGGTCTATCTCATTTACCTTAGGGTTGTGGTGTTTAAATGTGGTTCAAAACGCATTTTTATTTCTTTCCTATCTTTTAAAGGGGCTCATTGAATGAGTTAATATCGATAACTAATTGAGGGTGTAAAAAGGTCAATACCAGATGACAATGCTTATAGTTAGCATAATGAGTCAAGTTTCATAATCCTTTAGTTACGGGAAAAGTTCAAATTTTGAATTTTGTGGTGTTCTGACTTACCCAATAACTGTTTGGTGCATAATTTGAAAAGGTGTCTGGTCACGAATTTTTAAAAAAACCGATCTGAACTGTTGAGTACTCACTCATAAAACAGTTATGTGTATGTAGTCTGTGTGGATTTTTTGTTAAATTTGACCATTTGTCATTGGCATGTGAAGAAAATTTAGCAGGTGTGGGATAATCTGTTGAATTTTGTGAACCAACTCAACGAACCCCTTTAAATCAAGTTTGAACAACTTTAGACCTGAGCATTAGAACAGAACAATTCAGTCTTAGTGGTCACTTAAACATTAACACCGATCGTTCATTATCCTGTGCTAATGCACGGTTGTTTAACCTTCCATCTACCTACGGTAACTATGGTATTCCTATTAAGAAATGGGTTATCCGCAACGTGTTCACATTGTAAATAAACTTAGCTAATCGGTTGAATTAATGAATTTCAGTTTTGTTTAAAATGAGATAATGATAGGCAATGAAAAAGACTGTTAACTGACAGAGTGGTCAATTCCAGCTGTTGCGCATCACTCTGTTTCACACTTGTGTGGGTTCAAATCACGTGTACGTGAGTTTTTTGTCTAGTTACTCAGATTCTTTCCTGCCACTTGGCGTTAGACTTGTTACCACAATCGCTTGCCAAACAACCATGCCGATTCCGAATTTGACTGGAGGGCGAAGAAACTCCCTTATTCCAACCAGGGACTTGCCAAACAGGAAGTCTCTAACAACTCCCTGATTACACTTACATACAATTTAGGTAGATAACGGTAATTACTTCTTCGTTCGCAAATTTGTGGGGCATTAACAAGTGATAAATTCAGTGTAACCTCATTGTTTAGTTGCTGTTCAAGTTGGTTTATCCGTAGTTTTAACAAGCAAAAGTACATCCAAGTTACAACTGGGGTACATATTCTAACTCTCTGTCGGCGATCTCTCCATAGGTAGATCTACTCAACTAAAATCTTTATATTATAACCTCGGAAATACTATGCTAAAGTGCGTCTAGGGATGTGTAACGAAAGTCCCCTGGTTGATTGATCCTTGTTGGAGCATTTTAGCTTGAAAAGGTGAAGGACGTTCAAGGTTGCTGGACGCACTTTCAAACGTTGTGAATGGCAATTCTGAATATCGTTTCAAAGCTATCTGTTCTTCACGTAACTAATACCCATACGACAATAACATTGCCAAAACTTATTAACCAGGTACACTGGTTATTACGGGGCCTTGATCTTTTATCCATTAATACGATAGGGATGCTTGCGTATTAATAACTATTGCACCTTGAGCTCCTACCTCTCGACACAATTAAAAATAACAAAACCAAATTTGTTGCTATCAAAATTCCTCCGAAGCACTCCACACCTAGTTCGAATATATGAACAGTAGAACTAATCCCGTCGTTTCTCCCTCCCCCGAGTATTCCAGTGTTACTTCAGTTCTCGCCCAGTCGTCCTGCAGTGATCCCTCTGAAACAGCTTATCAAAATCAACAAGTTTGAACTACATCACTGCGAGAATAAATATTTCTCACTTACAGAAAGGATCATGTGTGCTCTCGACCTTTTGAATAGAAATTATGACGGATGTATTGCACATGAAAGGTCACAAGTTATTAAAATAAAGACATGATGAGATGGGATGATTGTACGGATTATGTACACGAATTTAAAAGAACGGGAGCAACTTTGATTGCAAGCTTAGTTATTCATTAAACCAATGCATTTTAATAACAAACCCACTCATGTAATTTACAGATTGCGAGTGCAATGACCACAATTTTCGGGTGTATATAAATGTATGTGCGGGGGATGCGGAGACATTCGACTATAGTGTACAGAGTAGAATAAACAACTCCGCCAACAAAAAAAAAAAAGTTGGTCTTAGGATCTACAGGCCTATATTTTGCAGACATAAATGAGCATAAGTTCCGTAAGGCAACTACAGATATAATCTCATGGAGTTGTTTGTCTGGTATCACACAACGACATACAGGGTACGCACCGTACAAATGCAAACATAGGCCATACATGCGCATGATATCATCGGCAAACACGTATGTTGAAGTTCAAACGTAAATATTTAATAATACGTATATGACCGTACCTAAAAGTATTGTTGTGTTATTTTATACATAACAACACTATCTAGAGAGAGTACACAGTTTTAAATAAACTCTGTACTAGCTAAATCTCACAGATATACCCAGAACAGACCTATGCAATCGACGTCTTTTTTGAAAAGTCTAGGAACTTATTGTGGTCGCCCCCATCACCCCAGAACCGTTTCTGGACTGGAAGAGTATTTTATGGAACTTGTCTGGGAAACAGTTACGACATGCTTTGCCATTGAAACGTTACCAGCTTCTAACTGTGTGAGGGAGAGAAACCATTAATGAATCTAGCATCGTGAGCCACAGGTAACCATGCATAAGCATGTGCCTTTCATTACAAACACAAAATACGAAGAAATGTCTTTTGTAAATGCTTTTGTCGTTTTTGACAAACCCTTCTTTCTTAAAACAATATGGTTACTAAACAAACACAACGGCCGTAGAAATATTATACAACCCTCAATGTCATTTGCTTTTGAAACAGGCAATTTTCATACCCAGAATTACTTTTAATTGTATCATATTCTTTTATTGAAAAAGAGATATAAATTTATTATATTGTTTACATACAAGTCCCTTGCAAAATTGCTGCAAGCTGGCTTTAGGAGCAAATGAACTCACAAATGTAGTTAAAGTGCAATACACTTAGTTATGAGAAATATAAATTGGGAACATCTGTAGTGTAATAACCCAAAGCGATTGAGAAGTATAGTCTGGTTCTTGTCAATACAGGGAGTTATCAATGTAAGGAGCCCGTTGATGTGTTTACAATGTGGTTTAGTCAGGAAGTTGTTAACAACTCCCTGCTTCAGTATTCATTAAAAGTGGGTATGCTTTCAAATTACTTGGCTCACATAATCAGCTTTGTACAGCTTCCTAATAATTATTTTAGCTCTTCCCACTGGCAAATGAACTACGTACTAGATGTTACAAGAGTTTGCATTCAACAATCTTATATAATTCCGCCGTTCTAAAAAAATATAGTTTCAGCGGGAATTTCACCATTCACAAAGGCACACGGAGTGAAAGTGATAATTATCCGATTCATTCGACTCTATTTTAATCTTAACGACTGTACATCTGTCAACACTCAACATGGAATTTATTGAATGATTGATATAACAATTCCACCCCCCCCCCCACACACACACACAAATCGCCCTTAAAATATTAAGTTATCAAAAAATTAAACTAGGTCTCTGTCTGCTAAATTTACTTTGTCTGTAAGAACTGTCCAGGGCTACACTATGCTAGTTATTTAGACGGAGTTTTACGGTCCTTTTTCCAACCAATTGATTCAAGTCGAGCCGGTCACGGTCTTTGCTCCAGATGTGGCTCATTGGCTTGTTTTTCCTTCTTCATTGCTTATGCCGAGCACCAAGCACAATGTCAGTAGGTTCCGTTTTTAAAGTCTTCGGTAAGACCAGGCCAGACCTTTTACTCCCAACCCCCAACTTTCACCAGGCTTCACCACTTGGGACACTTTTCAATCAGTTAAATAATTAAAAATGTATTATTGGCTACTTCAAACTTGGGACGCGTGGTTACAGGTCTGAACAAATAACTGATGTCCTGTATACAGTACGGTAGGAAAATTGAAATTCACAAATGAACGGCAATAACTAGGAAGGCAACAACATACCCCGGTTAAAATTGAGTGGGTGAAAAGAAAATAATTTTGGAACTGTTACACAGTGTCAAGGCTTAGAATGTAGTCAATCTTTTCATTAGAAAAAAAAAACCCCGCTATTATATGTATTACCACCATTTTCACAAATGAAAGTGTATCTAAACAGATTAGTCAAAAGAAACACAGCAATGCATTTCAGATTCAGTTTCAGTTCAGTTTCACAAAACTTTATTTCAGACTCATTCACATTTATAGACATACAAATGTAAAGAAATACAAGAACACTATTTCTATTTCGAGAAAAAGGGATACCTGAATTGAATTACCAAATCATTACATATCATTTTCTTAGTATTCAAAGATATGACATTTAATGTTCCAAATACCGCAACTTATTTCAAACAACAACTACAGCTGCTTTCAGTAGAAGTCTTCTAGCAACTTATGGCCAGGTAAGTGAGGGCGCTTATCGAAAATAAGGAGTGATTCTAGGCAGTAGGTAATTTCTCAGGTGATTTTCCAAGATTTTTTTTCTGTTTTTATTGTATTCTTTTTTATAGCCTGGCTTGACTTTATTTCACTTTCCATGACTGTTTCCACAAAATTTGTTCTAATTTCTTTCAAGAGGTATTTCCTTTTTGTCCATATCTTGACGATAGCATCAAAAGTTGTTGTTGGTACTTTAAGCAGTAGCGTAGACAGAATATTGTATCACAAATGGTTGGAACACAACATGAGGGAAAGGTGTAATTGGAGGGAGAAAAACGTCTTTTTCAGTTCTCTAGATGCAAAATGGTGCAATGATTGTGCCTCAAATGTTATGAAGTTTACAGTTATCATGAGGTTATTGCAAGTATTTTTTCAAGGTTGGGTCATGGGGGGTTCAACCCCAACCCCCCCCCCCCATGTTTGTAAGTGATCTGTTTACACCTGTACACAGATATACAAACATTGTGCTGTAAGAGGAGATTATTGCCACACTGTTTAAGATTTAGGGGGTGAAAGGGGCTCGACTTTTTTCCTTGGTGTGCCGTTACAAATTCATTTTTAATTACCGTATTTCACGTTTACTGCTGGTGAAACATTGACGCATCTATAGTTCTTCATTTTTATATGATCGTGAGCCCAACAAATCCGAAACATGTCATAAACATGATACTTCCTCCACTGATTCTCCTTGAAGCTCGTTCGTGAAGTGGTTGGAGATTTCGACACTTGACATCATAAAATATCCTACAACTTAGATCTTCATCTGCATTGGAGAAACCGCTGATAATATTTCCATTTTAAGCAGAACCTACAGGAACAGCATAGCCTGAATACATTGACCTAAAGGTCAGATCCGCTAAAATCGCGTTTTGCTCTAATTTAGGAGAAGTATATCTCTGTTAAAAAGGGGCTGTTGGATTTTGAAAGAGAATATTTACCTTTTTCCAGCAACACGTTTTCTCGACTGATCTGATTGTTTGCCAGAATATAGAAACGCTGAAGAGGTCTTCCAGGTTTAAAGAAACTTAAATTTCGTGATTAATTGTTATTGATTGAAAATTTCTGAATATTTGTCGAGTAAAAAGACTAGTGAGCGTCCACAACACGGGAACCAATCACGACGTTAGAGCATGATCACGGATAGTTTTCCTCAACTTTCAGTCAATGTTCAAATGTGATACAGAATTAAAATAAGGAAAAAAATTGTTAAGACAAACTCTGATTGCCGCTTCAACCACACAGTTATTACGTAATAGATTCATGGCTTAACACAACTTCCTTGCTTTACTCCTAGAAATCCTTCACCTACGATTCAATTTGTAAACATGAGAAAATTGAGTGTAACGAAGCAGTCTCGCGTGACGTAGCTATTACCTGGTCACCGTCAAACGTGATGTCTTCAAACCTGTCAAGCATGTGCTTTAAGATAGAAAACAGCTCGTAAAAGATTACCCTTTGTAAGGAAAAATCTCCCTGGAAATTTTCTGATATTTCAAAATAGTCATTATTATTGAGCAGAGGAAAATTTGGCTTTGGAAACTTTTACTAACAGTGGAGAGAAGGACGGATGATTGAATATTTTGACTGACATATTTTGTCAGAATTGTGTTAAGAAGGAGATACAACGTTCCCAAACTCTTTCAAGCAATGTTCATTTCCAACGTCAATTTTATTTTACTTTCAAATTTTTTGACTGATATATTTTGTAAGAATGGCGTTAAGAAGGAGATACACGTTCCGAAACTTTTGAGCAATGTTCACTTCTGACATCAATTTTATTTTATTTTCAAGATTCCTATTCCATTGCCGCGATTGACCGAAACTCTAATTGATGTATTCTCAAGATGTAAATAAGGAGAAAATATTTCCCAGTACGTTGATCTTGTCGACAATTCTTTGCCAACGAGTTCCATGCAAAAATGTAACACTTTAACCTTTTAAATTATCCTAGCGCTAAATCTTATTTTTTTTATTAAGTCAGAAAATTTCTTTGAAATTTTCTGTTCAAGAGTTCTTTCATGATAGAAACCTTTGCTACAAGCCTTCTCATAATAAAAATGTTTATATAGACTTGGGCAATGGTTGTTTCAGGTAACAGTGCCTGGAAATCAAAGTGCCGTTTAAAGGGAAGGAGCAAGCCTGATTTTCTCAAAATCAATTTTTCCTAGCCAAGAAAATTGCCTGCTTAATCGAAAATTTCTCATTTGGTAATAAATTGTTTCCAGAATTTGCTGGGTCATAAAAAGTTTCCCTGGCCCACTATAACTTGTTTGTGTTCTTTGTGTGTGTGTGCATTTAGGAAATTCTGTATTTCATATTTTTCTGTCGAAGTTTACTGAAAGAAACGTCACTTAGGTCTGTAGGTTATGAGTAGTCAAAAAGGTAATCGTGGTCGAAAACTAATTTTTCACATGAATAACCTTGACCACACGTGAACTGATCCAGATGCGTTTCGCCTTTCGTCAGCAAAATAAAAGATATCTCCCTTATCTGTTGTGGCTTTTGCTAAAGCTGTAACATGCGACTTGAAGCGCACCTTAAGTAAAAATTTCCAAAATAAATATTATACAGCATGAAATATTTATTCTAACAGTTCAAGTCCCATCTTCAAAGTACATTCTTGAGTCGAGATAAAAAGTGTTGAAATTTATTCACGTCAAACAAATTAATCCATTGAGAAATAATTTGTGACTTTCTTGTTGAACAACTCACTTTACCTGCTTTGTTTTCTTTAAAATGTGTTTTATGATTTCGAACACTTTCTGTGTTCTTGCAGAGCATGTTGGACAGAGATAGCTTAATTGATTACATCACCCTGTAAATGTAAGAGTGCTATAACACCTCGCTATAAGGTGCAATAACTAACGGATAAACAAACAACACAAAGATTGTAATTTGAGTATATACAACAATGACATCATAAATTATTGCTCAATGTACCATTTAAATTTCAGTGAACTCCAACATTTTATATCTCGGCTCAAGAAGATGGGAGTTGGAAAGTTGGAATTCATTTTGCGGCCCCAGAATTTCAAAATGAAGGTAGCAAACTAGGGTCAAAGAAAAATGTTGGGGGGTGGGGTATTTTCGGACCCAGCGCGAAACCGAGCTCAAAGTGGGGGAAGGGTCTATGGGCGAGGCGCTGGGAATTCTGAGGTTTTAGCATATCTCTGATGAAAAATTACGTCTCTGGAGAGATATTATATATTACCTTTACCCAAGTGGGGGGTGGGCAAGAATCTGGGGGAAAGCATCCTCTTCCCACTTGTAGCGCCGCCATTGTTGCGGACGTAGTAAACGGACAAACAATTATTTAAATATGCCACCCAGAAACCAATGCCACATCCTTCCTTTGTCCTCAATTGCAGGTTCCGTCATGTAGAGAATTTTAGGTGAGGGTGTTTGTCCTTCGAGATTTGTTTATTTAGATAAAAAAATAACACCGGTAAATTCTGCTTGTGCGAAGCAACAATAAAATTTTGAAATTGTTCTAGGTTTAGAACAACTGGTCGAAATTGATCAAAAAACAGACCCTGCCAAAACTTATTCAAACCTCCATCTCACCCTCCCCATCAGAAATCAATTGCTTAAACGCTTTGGGTTTTACAAATCATCAAATATGGGTTGGTGGGTGGGAACCTAGCCCTCTCTTCATTCCTCTCGTTCCGAAACCTCTCCTAGGTATTGTAGAAACATAGGAATTCCCAATTAAAGGGGACCTATTCACTGGGCTTTACGAATAAAGTAGATCAGTTCCCTATTGATATATTCCATTCTATACACGAATCCGAACAGTGAAGTGATGGTCTGATAATTTTAGCCGGACATAACTGGGGTCCATTACCTTTGGTCTTCCAATTTCCTTGCTTAATTGTGTCATGGACAGATGAAAACTGAACTGTATTTTGAACTCAATTTTACTCAATACGAGGGTTTGAAATTCACTCAGACTATAAATTAAGACGATTAAAGGCTGATGTATCCCACCAATGGCTGGCTACAGTCACTAAACAAAAGCGCTGATAGGGTTCGTCTATTGATGATGACTTTTCTCTGGTTATGTCGTAATAACTAAGAAGGATGCCCCATATAAAACCCAAGATATGTGACTTGCTTCACGGATGTACTAAATTGAAAGCTTTAAACTTAGATTTCGAAGAAACAAAAAAAGTGTTTACCAGTATTTGCTGCTTCTTGGATGCTCATATTAAGCTCCTTGTTACCATGACTGCAGTTTTTAATATACTGTAAACAGAAATTAGTCAAAACAGTGTCCGAACTTAATGATCACGTTATTCAACAATATTGACTATTATTTGACCCATTTGAATCAGTCTCTATCAAATATCAAGACTGCTTGACCAAGTTTTTACTGATATTCTTTGGTCAATCACTTAGTCTACCAAATTAATCAGATATTTCAAATATTAGTTAAATATGAGTGACAACGTGGTTAGTCGATTTAGATAATACTTTGACTAATTTGTGTTAACAGTGATATTCAGAACTTCACCACTTTTTACAAACTGAAGCTTGATATAATGTAGTCACCCAATTTGGATTTTTAGTATAGCCTATTCTGTTGTATGAGTGATTCGTGAAAAAAATGTGACAATTTTGTTTTACATTTTTTCTTCGTACTCAGTTGTGAACCTTACCGTGAGCAGTCGCCATGCAAATTTCTCTCCTGAAATATCATGAAAGGTATACTTAAGAGCGTAGTTGGTAGAAATTTGCAAGATGTAGCCGTTTATTATTCTGAAACAAGTCTCAGTCTGGGCGACTGTTTCATCGTGTAAGGAAACAAAGTGATTGACATTTAAAACGAATTTCTTTCAGGCTTGGATGTCCGGAATTGTGATCAACGAAAACTTGCATCTGTCTCCGTCTTTCAACTTCAAGTACTTACCGTACTTATCCATCGTTTCAGCTGCTTTCTAAACTAATCACAGTCTTCCCTTACACATCATATGGACTATATTAAACCCAATTCAGCATCAATAATGATTATTTCGCTATTTCAGAGTTGTTATTTGCTCCCTGTCAATGTCTTTGGGATTTATTTGACTTATAAAGAACAGTCTGCCCGGGCGTCAACGAACCGTGTCGTTGAAGGTCGCCTGTAGATCTGGGTGAAGCGAAAGTTACAATAATGTACGTAATAGATGTTCTTCGTTGAAAAAACTCATACGGGGAGCTGCGTAACTTACATTGCTTCCTCATCCTACAGTGGTTCAATTACATACATTCTTGACGAGTAATAGTATTGCGTGTATTGGCGCTCAATAACCAAGCAGTCACATTATAAGCTCAGTTTCCAACCTCCAAGTTTACGTAATCGGTTTTTCAAGCAAGGAGTTAAATTAATAAATTTACATGCATGGCAATTCCTGTTCATGGTTTGTTTAATTTTTTAGTCTCCCTGAAGTGTGCATTTTGACAGCCTTGCATGCATGTGGTATAATAATATCATGGTTGATATTTGATATGGGAATGAGGTAAATAATGTAGTGTACGGTTGTTAAAGCCTAAGCTCCATTATGATGTTGTGATGACATTAACCCACTTTAAAAATTTTTTTGCTTTGCGTACGTTACGCTTCAATCAGGAAGTGACTACCCCAAGGTAGCGAAATTAGTCCCAATAGTAGAAGCACACCGACTGCCAAGTTATAACGCCTTACATTTCTTTAACGCTAGATTTAAAGTAATAACGATTTAAGTAACTATCCCTTTACACATCGAGTCGTAAGGCTCCCTTTACAATTCCCTGCTTTAAAAGGCCCTCTCATATAACCTCATACTTCTTTTACAATTCTTCTCAGTACACTTTGCTCCCATTTAATTAACTATTGTATTGCTTCTTTGATTGAAGCAATGTACGTGTATATTATAAGCAGGGAGTTTCCTGGTTTAGCAGTTTAAAGGACAAGAGCAGTCTCCATGAACTTATTTTGACGTAACAGCTAAATCTCACAATTTTCTTCAAATTTCTCCTCAAAATTCGCAATATTTAGGAATACATGATTGGATATTCGCATGCCCCTCCTTGTAATTTTGACATTTGAGAAGAAATATTGTCACGTAACTCTCAAGAGCTAATCACGAAACAGGACAGTGTACCACACAACTTCAAGTTGGGGTAACTTCACCCCCCCCCCTTTAACTGTTTAAGCAAGACAAGTAACTGAAGGCAGGTACGGTGACTGCCTTCCTAAATTTGTGTAATAGAAAGGAACGCTTTGCATGAATGATTTTAACCCCCCCCCCCTTTCCCATCCCATACTCATCGACCCACATGGTTTGTAATGAACCTACAATGATGATTCCCTTACCCAGTGGCGTGTGCAGGACTTCGAAGTTGGGGGTTCAACCCGTGACTCCCCCGAATGGAACGGATTATAATGAACTTTTCCTTTCGCCTTTCTGCACTTCAGTTCTTGGCGACCGACTAACATCGGCATACTCGTGCTTTACGAATTTTCGAGGCCCTTTTTTCTGCCCCGTTCCCCTTTGAACACGCTACTGCTCTTACCCATAAATGCATCGTTTGACGTTTCGTTGCCTTTTTCGATTTAGTCTTTTTTCCCCGTCCTCACCCGTAGTTCAAATTGTGTTATGAAGTAGCCATTAAAATAAACCACATTTTCTTCAATATAGACCTGACCACATGCTCATCTACGGGATGGTCTAAGCAAATTCCACTACGCCAAGAAAAATGTAAGACTCATCACGCACACTTAGTGAATAATGCAGCTGAAGGAAAGCCTAAATAGGTCAAAGATCCATCGCTGAAATCTAGTTTATGAGCTTCAAATACCGTATCCGTTTTGTAGCGATACTTGGTAAGTCTACATTTCCCAACATGTGTTTTTTGCGCTCCCTAAGAGAAGTAATTCGTGATACTTTAAAACCGGATTTGGCCTAAATATCTCATGTACAAATTGTGTCATCATATAACGCGAGGAGATCATAACATGACAAGAACTAGTTTATCACAAAGTGCATTAATGGAGCTCAGAAGGCGGCCCAGTTTAGCGAAAAGTACTCGATTGCCACTACCTAGGTATATTTACGCTGAACAAATATTGAATTGACTTCAAAACCAGAATGAAACATTGTTCTTAACGTTTCATGCTTTTTTTGGTCTTTTTTGTAAAGTCCTCCCGAGTCTCTGCCAGAGAGCCTTTCGGCTGCTACAGTCTGAGGACACCGCAATACAAACGACAAATTTAAAGTTTGTAGCTCCGTCTTCTGCACGTTTAATTTAGATTTAATACCTCGACAAAACGATTGTTGAGGGTATGAAAATAGTGCTTGCCAAGTTGACTTGAAGCATGGTTGAGTTTTACTATTTCTCTGCATCTGCATTACATTGTATAAAAATTATCTAAGTCATAATTAGTCACCACTTGAAGTTAATTTGCATATCGTAATTGGGGATACTCTGTACGTTCTGCTGATGCATTTGCCAGTTATGCTTTCTGCGTGTGTCATAAAACGTATGCTGACAGAGGGCTGGTCAGTGCAATTGAATATTAATACTCACACGGTGTCATGGACAAAAGTTCCAAGGGATTCGTGCAGCTCAGATTTCAGACTGTGGCGGATTGTATCCTTTAGAGTCAATTAACAAACGGGTTTCATTATTTCTGACGGTGTCTTAAAAACCCCGATAAAATGTCATTGATCTTTTCACTCTTTCACCCATTCACGTAGTCTGGATGAATCTTAGCATAAATTCGTATTTCCAACGCGTTGCTTTGTTATATTTTTTTTAAATATTTTGTAGACATCAATTTTTTGAGTCACATGTGACAAATTCCTGGCAATGTCCCTAAACATTGATAAACCTCTAGAGTGTAAAGCCTATGAGGGTAGGAAGTTATAAAAGTATCCCAGTTGTCGTATCAAGAAGTACCTAAAAGGTGAGGAATTGAATCGTATTTGATCTTAGAGAAGACATTAACTGAAGATATTAACTGTCTGTCTGCATTTATGCCTGCCTGCTTGTCCACACACCTAACCACCTACACAGTGTCACCCTCAGCGCACCCTACCTACCCGCCCACCGTCACACCCCGCCTACCCACCCACCCATCAACCCTCTACCTACCTGTCTAGCTGTTGATGTATCGTTAAACCTCTAACCAGCATAGAATGTGGGGTCAAGAAGTGTATAATTTTTAGCACAGTCGCATACCGGTTGGTCTTTATTGAGGCACTTTATATAAATTTTCTCATTTCGTAGCAAAAAAGTACATTATACTTATCAAAAGCATGAAATTGTTAAACAAAGTACACGGTGTTTTGTTATGTCATTCATTATCAAAAAGATGGCCCGCAATTTTTCATTTGTCACTTTTATGTACAAATAGGTGGTACACTGTAAAAAAAATGCAAATTTACAAAGCAAATATGAAGAAATACAAAAAGATTACAGAAGAAGTGCAGCCAAGTAATTTTCAAAAGTTCCCAGCTTTTTTCCCACCTTTTTTTGTGAGATCTAATTTTGTATCTTTTTATATTTGCTTTGTAAATTTTTTACTTTTTTCTTTAAATTTTTTCTGTAATTTAACCGACATTTTTTACATTAGCTTGGCATAACTCCACACAATGGGGCATTAGTATTCATTTCATTTGTAAAGGTCGTTTCTCCATTTAAAATTCCTGTACGACACTGTTAATATTATAATTTTTTCGTCATAGAGAAGCTGGCTCGTACATTTTTGGTGTAAAACTCTTTAGCCTATAATAGTATTAGTTATTTTACACAAAGTATGCATGGTACAGTCTTATATAATAGGAGAATTGTAGAACCTCACTCGACATGTACTGGAAAGTAAAACAATACCTTCAGAGGACGGAAAATGTCATCTATTGAAAATTACTCCGGATACAAGCAAGATTAAGGAAATAGCTTAACCAGATGGTTTATGTCGCTTTCACTTGAAAAATAAGAAAACAAACCCAGCATCTGACATCTGACTGACAAACGAAATAAGCGGAATACCGGACGTATCTTACATAGAGACAGTAGACGATTTGTTACTCATCTTTGGTAGATGTCCATCATAACTTGAAACTTCCGCCGGAAGGTAAACCACGTCGGCTTCCTCTCCTCTATGCCAATTAGTTAAGGCGAGGCTTGTGTCTGTGTAATTGTGTATTTACTACAGATTGGTTGGTGGCAATCAACGGTCAGCCTATCTTTTGTACATCTGGCGATTTGACAAACTGATAAGCTCACAGAGTGACAGGAGTCAATGATAGTGGACATCAGAAAATGCAAACCATACGGAATCGTATAATGGTGGTACTTGACTCTTTCCCTCGGGGGCGGTGACTTTTTCCGACACCAGATTCCCAACCAGGGCATGATTCGTACCCGACCAGTTCGGGAGATAACCGTTTTGGGGGAAAACAGTTTTCACTTGATCGGTGGGGGGGGGGGGGTATATTTGCCATGTGTGGCGCCATTTTCAAATGTGTCCCACGATGCATTGCGATCCTCCCGGGTAAATTCAACCGAAATAACGTTCAAAACAGCCTTGCAATTTTGATCGATTTTAGGAAAGAGAAATTCAGATTTGGCATTTCCAAAATCTCAGTTGAAAGGGGAATAAATAAGCTACGTCATCTTTGGTTGCTTACAACCCCGATTTTGAGATATCGAGCAATTTTGCTACGTCCTTTGTCCTAAGTTTAATTTAAACACTTGACACAGCCGCAAGTTTTCTGAAATTTTCCGTATAAAGGTGTTCAAGAAGATCGTTCTAGAATTTGTTTCTAAATACGTTGTTGAAGGTCTATTGTTGTTTCTCTCTTTGTATCTTAACTATAATCCCACATTTTAATACACAAATTTATTAAACAAATTAACGACTGTGAAGCGGTAGACACTTGAAACAGGCAAATTTTCCCCCGATTTGAAGAAATTTCATTTTCCCCCCAAACTGTCGACTGAGGCACTGAATTTTGTCCAATTCAGCAAAGTTTTGAAAAATGGGGGGTGGGGGGGGTGGGTGGGCTGAGCACCCCTTGCACCCCCGACAGCCCAGCCGCACACGGCCACGAATACAGAAGGATGAAGAGAACATCGAGTTTCCGTTTTTTTAATTCGTTTCAAAATCATCTTCCAGTTACATAAAAGGCTATATTGGCTACATGGATTATGAAAATTTGCCTGTTCTTTCATAATCTATAGTTTCGGAATTTTCAAAAAGTGGCCAAAAAGATGTTACTTGGAATCAGGAATGTGGCCAATCTTCAAGAGAGATTCGTCCATAGGCATGGATCTCTCTTTGCTATTCTATTCAAAAGAACTACTAAAATAAATAAAGCAGCTGATTCTGAATAATAAAAACCCGCGTATGTTGCAAAGCTAAAGTAAAGAGAAGCAGGGATAACAACAAGCACTTTCGTTTTTCAGTTTGTAACAGTTATTATGTTTTAAAGTAATGTTAATTCTTTGTTAATTTCCCTTTCAAAGACAAAACGCCGAACCATGTTCTCTTAAAAGGGAATGTAGTATTTAGAGTGTACCTCAAGTCTAAAATTCCAAAAAATATATATTGTAGAGCATGAAAATCGGATTCAAATAGTTCAACTTCCATCTTCAAAGGACATTTCTGAGCTAAAAATAGTGAAGTTTATTCACTCAATTTAGAATGGTACTTTGTGCAATAATTTGTGATGTCATTGCTGTACTACTTAAATTGCAGTCTTTGTATTTCTTTGTTTCTCTGAAAACCTTGTACTCTTATGGGGTGATGTAATTATTTACGCCCTCTCTGTACAACATGCTGTCCAAGCAATCAGTTAGCACTGCAGGTCACGAAAGCATGTTTAATCTCAAATGGAAATAGGCAGGCAAAAAGAGTTGTACAACAACAAAAGCGATAATATTTGGCAATGGACTATTTTGTTTTACGTGAATAAGTTTCAATATTTAACATCTCAACAAAGGAACAAGCTATGGCAATATGGCAGTTGGGTGAATAAGATTAGTTAACAACATCTAAAATATATAGTTTTAAAATTCTAGAACTGCGGTAAATTTTTATTTGAAGTAAAAATAGGGACAAATGTGAGTTTTCAATTGTAAATTTTAATTATATTTTATTGTAAACCCTTATCATTAATAAACATTAGCAATGCCTATGATACCATTACGTGAGGGGGATAATAAAAGGATGAATCTAAATCTCATCAAATTACCCTATCTGGAATTTAAATCTGAGAAATAACACAACAAACGAAAATATCATGCATACGTAACCTGTGGTAATGGGCAACATTTCATTCTATTATTTATTTTTTACTTTTTATTGTTGATGTAGTTAGCTGGCTGATTTCAAAGTGTACCTTAAGTCAAAAATTTCCAATATAAATATTTAACAGTATGAAAAATGAATTCTAACAGTCCAGCTTCCATCTTCATAGGACATTCTTGAGCCGAGATATAAAATGTTGAAATTTATTCCCTTCAACTCACATTACCTGCTTCGTTTCCATTTGAAATTAAAAATGGTTGAATGACCTTGACCAATTTCTGTTTGCTTGCATAACAGGTTAAACAGAGAGGGCTTCATTGATTACGTTCTCCCATAACAATAAGAGTGCTAATCTCACCTTGGTGCAAGGTGCAGTAACTTTTAGAAAAACAAGGATTTTTTTTTTTGTAATTTGAATAGCACAACAATGACATTACAAATTAATGAAATTACTGCGAAATGTGCCATTTTAATTTGTGATAATAAGCTTCAACATTTTATATCACGGCTCAAGAATGTCCTTTGCAGACGGAAGTTGGACTGTTTGAGATTCATTTTTCATGCTGTTTATTATGTTTATAAAATTTTTTAACTTGATGTACACTTTACAGGTATTTGTTTAGTTGATATAGATAGCGAGGAAGTTGGGGAGATCTTCTGCACGACAATGCATATTACGAGCATAACTGGTCAAGTTTTACTAATAGTTAAATGAAACAAGCAAACCGAGACAAACTAAAAAGTGTTACGTTGATAAGGTTCTGTTCATACTAATAGTATGGTGAAATTCAGAAGATCATTACATCCTCCTCACAAATTTAGTTATTTTTTTATAATTTAAAGAATAACGATCTAGTTCTGCTTTTAAAATGCGTTAACTATGCCTAACGGCATAACAAGGAAAGATCGACTACGAGATTAAATATTTACTGCAAACTCTTTTTCCATCGTCTTTTCAGTTCTGCAATTGCTTCTTTGTTTAGCTGGGGCGTCGTAGATTTAGTTTGCGAATTGGGGAGCAAAAATTTTCAAAAGTCAGTCCGTAACCGGACTCTTCTGTAAGCAATCCATCCACACGAACGCGAGCGCACACCTATACTAACACAAAAAACAACACTAATATAAACAATATAGATGGCGCATTACAGATTCAGTATTACTACTTTACAATGGGCTCAAATTAACGTTTTCTTGAAGCCCTAAAGTCATCTGTAAACCACAGATGTTGTTGTATTTTGCTTATTCTACCTGTTTTTTGTTAAATCTGCCTGAATTTTGGTGCCAAAACGATATCCCTGTTGCCAAGTTCATGAAACAGGGGCATATCCACATAGCTATTTAGCGGTTTTTCTAATGTAGAGCAAGTTCTTAAAACTCATCGGACTCCCCTTTCTGGCGTACTGACGACTCGCAAAATGAAGAATTTCATGAATCTGTGGATCTTGTATTTCACACAGTGACGAATGTTGTCTTATTTTGGAGAATTTTCCCCGTATTCATCGTTTTTATGTTTGGAATTGTAGAAAATGATATATTTCACGAAGTCGTTGCAATTTTTAAGGCTGAAATGAACAGATTGAGCCAAAAAATACATTCGTCACTTCGCCAAAATTGTCAAATTTTCACATTCGTCACTATGCCAATTAGCGATTCGTCAGTACGCCAAAAAGGGGACGAACTGTTTCTCCAACCCTTAAACTATAGACACTGCAAACCAAATTCGAAGCAGAAAACCCACTCTTAACATTGTGAAGTATTCATCGGAAATGTATAAACCTTTACGTAAAGTGTTTACGATTTATCTCCAAAATTTCATTCTACGTTTTGTAATCGCACTCCTCGACAGAGTCATATTCTAAATCTGGACGTTACAAAGAAAACAAAAGTATCGTCTGTTGAGGAAGACTACACATCAGATCAATCGAGAAAATTCGCCCCTTTAATCAAGTGTTAAATTACAACACTCCCCATTCAAACGTGACTGTGTAATATTAAACAAACCTTAAATGCATCCTACATTTGCAAGAAGTATGCTAACTTCCGGTTCCACCTTCATGTCCATATTTTCAATCAATATTTTATCTAATTAGTTATGCAATTGTAACCTGAAATCGCTTTCTCGTGGTTTGTCATCAAGAGTGGTTTTGACAACAAATCTAAGACTGTTAAGATATTCTGCAATAGGCCTTGAGAAGTTACATAATATCTCACAATTGTTTCGTGATATTATCCCCAGATATTAATGGTGAGGCGCTAAGTTGACGCTAAGTTGGCTATAACGTATAAGCTGACTAAAAAGAAATCACAACAAAAATGGCAATATTAATGGTAGGATTCCATTTATGGCCCGGGTGCACACATTATGGGTAAATATAGTGGCAGTGATAGAGGGCGCTAAATTTTTATCGTTATTTAAAACGAGTTTGTTATTTTTCAAGTAACATGAACCCATATGACCTTGAATCATGAATAAGAGGTGAAAATTTAAACTTAAAAGAAAGTTTGAAGAAATGAAAATCAAAGTAATATTATTTTCCAAGTTATAATGTGAAAAGAATCATTATCGTCTTAAAAGACAAGATGACATTTACTCAAAGTATTTTCTATGTAGGTCCTGCGTTAACTTGTTTGATTTTATGAGTAAGACCTTTATAGATCATCAAAGCTCGTTGTATTTCTAAGTGGTTACATCAGCAAACTCTTTTATTTTGTAAAAAAACAAAATTGCAAAGGTTTGTGGATTGGGTATGTTCGGTTTTTTTTTCTGCCGATGGCACTTATGTATCCTGGCCAAAAGCCACGAGGACCAAAAGCCTACGACTTTTTTGCCCAAAATGTAGGTTGGAAGAATTGGAACTGTCCGGGCGATCAATGACTGCCAAAAAATTGATCAAAAATTATGAAAACAGTTTAATTAATTTTTGACACAGTATTCATACCGTACATCTATCATTTTCCCAGTGATACCACCCCCCTGAAAGCTTGTTTGGTCTGACAGTCAGAGCATCTGACCTTTACGCAGAAGGCCCGGGTTCTGTTCCCAGGTCGAGCCATATCATACTCTAAAAATGGAACCCAATGCAGTCTAAAATCAAAAGGGTGAACGTAGTCACTCTTTGATAGAGTGAAAAGTGTTAATGCACTCCATTAGAGTGATAATTTACCTTGAGAGGAGAGAAACTCACTCCAAAAAAGTGAAATTCACTAGCGGGAGAGGAAAGATTCACTCTTCCACTACTGCCTGCAATTTAATACTCTTCTTTTAAGAGCGATCACTGTGGGCACTCCATCAAGAGTGAAACTTCGTTCGTTTTGAGGTAATTTCACTCCTTTTGGGGTTAATTTCTATTTTCTAGGTGTGAATTATTACTCTAATGGAGTGAATTCACACTTTTTACTCTATCAAAGAGTGACTTAGTTCACTCTTTTGATTTAAGAGTGTGCCGTTGTGCGTGATGCCTCGCATAAGAAATGGAGTAAGGAAAACAAGCCAGTGAGCCACAACTGGAAAAAATGCAGTGGTCGGCTCTACTTGAACCAATAGCTTAGAAACTGGGCCGTGAAACTCTATCTAACTAATTCTATTTCCCTTCAAATTCACATGTAACGAGACATCAAGTATACATCTACCTTTAAAATACTTGCTTCGAATTTTTGTTTTCGTAATTCAGTTTCGGTAAAAACTCTCTATCACATTTGTTGATCAGCTTTCCGATCCACACCTCTAACATATTCACGATGTATTGCAAAAAGCAATGAGGTTCAATGCTTAAGAAATGGGTTCCTATTGGACGAAACTGAGTGTCAAATTATGTGTTTAAGACTGTCTCATTACTCCTTCAATACTTTTGACAAGAATGAATCAACTATTTAAAACTGCTGATACGATCAACAAAGAATCAATTCAGAGTTTGTGTTGTACATTTCAAGAGCAATAACAAAGTCATCAGATAAACTTCTTGTGTGAGGAGGGTAACTTTTAATTATGCGGGCTGGTTTCTATAAAACAAATATTTACGGGCATGTCAACCAGATGTACAACTACACACAAACAAGGTTTGCAAAATAGCATTGAGGCTCTCAATATAATGCTCAGCATTTAGAGAAAAATTCCAGCTCAGATAGTACAAAATACAATTGTCTCCAGTAACATATTGGCCTTAGTTTAATTAAAATCCTTGAGAAAAGCTGAAGATAATGCAAGGCAAGGCTAGTAATTAAAAAGGAACCTTTCACATGGTTTGTCATACCAGCATGTCGATACAGTTTGATACAATAAGGACTAAGTAAATACGGCAGAAGCTGTGGAAAACTAAATATTAATACAAAGCTGTACCGTTGGTTATGTGAACGTAATGATGTAAGAACATGGCTATTGGATAATGCTTTAAAGAGTTTATATACATTGACAGATTGGAATAATAAGCGTGCTAAAATTTGGAAAAAGACCCCTCGTCAGGAAGGCGTGCTTTCACACTTGATCTCAAGCAGGGGATCAGATCGGGATCTGATCCATCCCTCGAGATTATTTTTGTAGTGAGAAAGCTCTCGCACTCAGGATCAGATCCTGAGATTTTGTTCCTTCCTCGTGGGCAGATCAGATCTCGCGCGGGAATTAAAAAAAGAAAAAATGTGTGAAAGCCCGCAGGATCAAGGTGACCCGAGATCATTATGACCTATGACGCAACTTTCCGTTTGTCCCTCGAAATACAATACACACAAACGCTGGGCAGCTTCGGCATAGCCTGCACTGCACTTGCACTAAGCACCACACACAGTGTACACAGTACTACATACTATACTCCGTTTGACTTTATGGTAGTGATTGGCTCTTACTTCAAGGGACTCGTCTCTCTATCCTCAAGGACTACTGTTCACTCGAGAGTTTTTACGGAATCTGTTTTACGAAAAATCCATCCTTTCACTTCTTTTTATCGACGTAAAGATTTCCATGTTTCCAACCTGTGTCTTATATTTCGCGGGAAAGGAATGTAAGTTAGAGAAACGGAATAAAGAAGACGTCGGAAAACCGGACCTTACTTTCACTTTTCTTTCCAAGCCAAGCCGAACGTTACGTTGCGTCTGCACACTCATAAGTCATAACTATGAAATGTCATGACAACTAAGCGCGAGGTCCTGGTTAAGTCGAGTTCATTGCGTCACTTCCTGTTTGTTAATCGCTTGATCCTGGCTTGATCCAGCGCTGGGGATCAAGTGTGAAAGCAAAACCATTGATCTCGAGGGGGGATCTAATCTGGATCTGATCGTCCCCTCGAGATCCGCTCTCAAGTGTGAAAGCGGTCTTGCTATTTCCCCATCCACACTTTCTAACAATTGTTTATAAGTTTGCGCAGCACAGTACCTAATTGAGAGATGACGAGAGATGAAGCAATTCTCAGTTAAATGTTCTTTGGAAGTGGACCTTATACAGACGGAAAACAGAGAACTGCATGAAGGAGCCTTTGGAATGTTTGGAATCGAGTTTTGTTATTGGACGAATATTTAGGATCGAGTATTGGGATAAACATGTTCACCTATACATGATGCTCAAAAACAAATGTAACTTATATATAAGGTCAGTAAGCCAATCCTTTGAGTCTCTCAGCAAAATTGTAGGGAAAGTAACATCTGACTGACTTCAGATTATTATGTGCAATGCATCATTTGCACTTAAAAACATTGTTTTCTTGGAGAAGTGACACTTGTCACCGTCCGACCGCAATAGGAGTTAATAAGCTAAGGTATATTCGTTTTTATATATTTAATTTCAGTTGTGAAAAGGTAGAATTTGTGACTGAAATTGATGTAAAATTGTCATTTTTTTTAACATTTTAAGAAAAAATGTTTGGAATAATAACAATGATCACATACTTGGCTGAGCTCAATAAAATCGTCCCTCGTGTGTATTATATTTAAGCCCCAGTGTATCCAATTGTCTTATTAACTTTCTGCTTGCATTGTTGGTGGAACGTGCAATCAGACACATCTTCCTCAAACTAAAGAAGTCACGCATTGTGCTCTGTGTCATCATATGTTACATTATTACCAAAATGTTACATGCATTATATAGTGATATAATAAAGTTTTTTTCCAACGATTTAGGTAGTGGCATACCGACCCAACCGTAGTTAAAAAACTTACTCAGATATTAATAGAGTGAACACTTATAGATCACTTTCAGTATGAGACAGCTGATAGCCAGTCGCTTTGTTTACCCCTGTTTCATGATAGATTAGCCGTTTAAAATCTCATAGATCACATGAGTTTGCCGCCATCAACACTTCATTAATCAACAGTCTTACCTCTTGACAACCATGAAAACTCCCTTATCATTGTTTATAATTTCACTACCCACGTAAAAACGTTAAAACTGTTGAAGCTTAAACTTTAATTATCCCTTCACCTAACAATAAGCAACGAAAAGTACAGTAGACATTTGCAACTCCTTCGATATGGAATTAGAAGATGCAAATTTGATTTTTGCCTGGACTAATGAAGAAGTCATAAAACAATTTTATATGGTTTTAAAGCAAAACACTGCTTGGTCTAGTTTATATTTGTAAGACCTAAACAAGTCCACAAAGCAAAGCCAAGATATGCACATTTGTTAATTATCACAACGGCCGTTATTGGAAAGCATTGTCTAAGGCGTAAGGTAAAGTCTACAGTGACGTCACAGAGACAAGAGAAGCTGATTGCGGTATTTATCTACTTATACATTATTCGTTTCTTCAATAGTGTTTCGCTTTGTCACTGCTTTATTAGAATTTCTTCTCGGTTGATTTGGAATTTAAAATTGTATATTTGTTTTTCTAAGTTTCTCCAAGTGTTATCAAAGGACTAAGCTTAACTTTTTTGTGCCAGATCCTTCCAATGATAGTCTTAGCAAATGTTTCATTTTGAACTTTGATTACCTCTGATACGGATCTTAAGAGTCCTTGGAAACTTTGCTCTTTGACCTCTGGCCATATGACAATCTTGGAAATTCATGTTTCTTTTGACTTGACATGACCTCTGGTCTCCGCTAAAAGTACTCTGGTTTTGCAAAAACCTCTATCCAAAACAATCGGGTTGATTCTTCCTCTTTTAATGAAAGATTACATGACACATATGAAAGTATCAGTCATTGCTATCTTCAGATATTGTGTTTACAAGGTGAGAATGTTACACCCATGCTCCCACTCCCACCCTACTCACCCACACATGTTCGTATAGATTCGATGCCTGACTTCGGCAAGGAATTTAAAGGTAAATCTAATTGTTTTTTAATGTCATATTTGTCCTTTTTAAAGTCAATGTTTCTTTTTAAAAGCCATACTCCCATCAGTTTGGTTAAAATAGTTAAGCAAAATCCAAAGTGCTCACAATGGGCAAATACTTTCCAAACAAATAGGTGAACAATCTACTCGTATTTGTTGGGTAAATTAAGGTTGGGTGAAATCCAAGGGTTGGTAAAAGGTGTGGGGCAAGTTTTAAAGTACCCAACATTAATGTAATTGACGAATAAGATGGTAAGTTAAAGATCAGTTAAGTTTTACAGATGATTATTTTACTTAAAGTGGTCAATTAAGACCTATTTGTAATGGAATAAGGTTGGATTTTTATGGTTTTAAAGAAAAATATGGCTTAGTCTAGTTTATATTTGTAAGACCTAAACAAGTACACAAAGCAAAGCCAAGATATGCACATTTGTTAATTATCACAACGGCCGTTATTGGAAAGAATTGTCTAAGACGTAAGGTAAGTCTACAATGACGTCACGGAGACAAGAGAAGCTGATTGCGGTTTTGATCTACTTATACATTATTCGTTTGAAAAGTGTTTCGCTTTGTCACTTCTTTAATAGTATTTCTACTCGGTTGATTTGGAATTTAAAATTTGTTGGGTAAATTAGGGTTGGGTGAAATCCAAGGGTTGGAAAAAGGTGTGGGGCAAGTTTTAAAGTACCCAACATTAATGTAATTGACGAATAAGATGATAAGTAAATGATCAGTTAAGTTTTACAGATGATTATTTTACTAAAAGTGGTCAATTAAAACCTATTTGTACTTGAATAAGGTTGGATTTGGTAAATAAAAAGCCAGCGATAGAATAGCAGTAAAAATCTGGACGGAATTTCTTAAAGAGCAATGGTCGTATAGAAAAATAAAAGGTTTCACTCCTGCGTAATCAATGGGACAAGAAATACAAAGTGAACGATTAGGATTATTACTTTAAACTACACACTTCATTCTTTATTAACTAAGGGAATTGTCACTGGTGCCCCAACCACTTCTGGAGGGCAAACGGTGTGAGTTTTTGGTTCCTTTCTGAAATAATTCTTTTGTCCAAATCATAATATTATTTATGTGATTTTATGGAAATCCAAACAAGCGCCCAACAGTACATCTGTTGGGCAAATATGTTGGGTACAAATTTTCACCTTTTGTTGGGCAAAATTAGTTGGGTGAAATGGCTGAGTAATTTCCTCTGCCCAAATTATGAGTAAAACGCTTACCCAACTAAGTTGGACAGTTTATTACCCAATTCCGGTCAGGTGGTATACGGAACCAAATGTTGGGAAATTTAATGACCAGGCTGGGTAATCATTTTGCAGAGAGTAGAATAAGTGGCTATTCGCAAACGATGCACAAAAGCGCTCAGTTTAGTTGCTTAAGTGACAAAGCAGACCAATGACCATGCACATGATTGAAACCACAAACATGAATTCATGTGGAGAGGTTAATTGTATAGTAGATAAGATTGTATTAAGCTTGCAAAATTTGCCCTTTAAATATTCAATCATTTGAAGGAATGTTCAGCAACGCTTCGTTTATTTCCTTCCAAGCTCGTTATTAAATTCATCAATTGGGCGTAGTATCTCATTAAAGAAATCCTTTTTTGCCGTCTACGAGGTGCCAGCACATTAGTGGCTTTTCCACGTGTATTCGAGCAAATGCGAACCAATAACGTTGTTTAGCCCTTCAGTAAATGAAATAAAAACGATGCTTTGACCACCGACGAATTCAAGTGTTCCTTTTCGGAGCCCTTTTTGATCTCGTTAATCTCAGACTTTGATTTTGTTACATATTACTTTTCTGTTTTAGTCATTAAAACAATTCAACTCTTACAAAATTTAATCATAATTTGTACCATGCATAAACATTCAATTGTTAAGGGAATTAAAACTTTTTAAAGAACCTTTCTTTTAGGGTCAAGGAAAGCAGTTATTGGTATTGGGATAGGTGAGATGGCGTTTGGGATTTGGCTGGCAGGTGGGTACTTTGGTTCTCGGGTGCGAGAAGTTTTCCTTTCGACTAGGGTAGATGAAGTAGGTTGGTGGATTGGTAGTAGTATGCTTTTGCTCTTTTTATGTGTAATTTTGTTGTTCTTTTTCTCTTAGAGGGACTCAAATGATCTTCACAAATTCCAATATTTACTGCATCAATCGCCAAAATAAAATAATTCTTCCATGCAATGGTCCTGTAGGTAAGATTAAGGAAAATTAAGGGCCCTAAAGATATACCTTTTATTTTTGCAAAGATTTTACAATGAAAAATGTGTGGTAATGGTTAACCCGCGATCTTGTTAAAAGTTTCACAGGTCTCAGTATGCAGGGTCAAGTCTCCAAGTTTTTGGTACGACTAAGGCTGCGGCCGCACTGCTTGGGGTAGTGTGAAAGGAAGACAAATCTTCACCCTAAAATGGTAATATTTGCTCTAATTTCCGCATATGAACACACATCTACAAGTTTGAGCATAACTAAGTAAATGGGAAAAGTGGTGGCATGGGTGAATCTCATTTGGCAACATATGAATTAAAAGTCAATTTTCAGCTTGGGAAAACAGGATTCTCTACACGAAACATATAGTCCTGCTCCCGCAAGGAAGATTGTGTAAACTGAGCGCCATTTTAGGTTAGCATTGACAGATAAATGAAAAAAGACGATCTCTATGGCAGTATCATAATAATACCTCCTTCCTGCTGTAACTGGTAATTAGAACAGTTTACTTTTATCAAGCTTTATTGAGCGCATAATTTGGAGTTAATCGATCACGACGCTCTGTCCTGTAATTCTACCAGACCAACTTTAAGATCAAGTGACTGTCATCAGACTAACAGTCAAGAGGTCGGAAGTTCGGAGCCCTAGCCTGGTCATACCGAAGAATTTACAAAGGGATCCTACTGCTATTGTGATTGATACTCAGCATAAGCAATAGACTGGGGAAAACAAGCAGGTGAACCTCAACTGGAAAAAGGCCGTGGCCGGCTTGACTTGAACCAATTGATTTGAAACGGGGCAGTAAAAGTCCATTTTACCTAACATGTAATTCTATACCCCCCATATCTTCCTTCTGTACATGTTTTTAATTAACTTTTTTCTTTGATAAAGTCTTCCTTAAGTAACAATAAACATAAGAAAACGTTAAATTTTAGCTCTCTTTTATATCTCTTTGTTTGAAAAGTTCCCGGTTATCATTTTTGGGTGTCGGTGGGCAAGTAGGAGTTACCACATAAAAGACCACCCAAACGTTGTGCACTTCGTTAAGAGAAAGTTCGTTAGGAAAAAAAAATCGCAAACGGTGCCTATTTATGTTTAGTTCAACTGTACAAGAAATTATTGAAAATCTTACCTATAAAGTCGGCAAAATGATTCTCATGCTTCATGCGAGTCTTTTTTTCGTGTTTCTCTTTATGTTTATATCACAATTCCAGGGTTCCCGGTAGTTGGAAAATGTCAGCACACCAATCAAAAACGATCAAGTAAAGCACTTCAAGTATTCCACTGTCATCGAAAAGATAATTTCTTGTACTTGAAATGACCCAAATCCTTTTGTTTCCCGACAAAATTTTTATCCAATGTCAATCTCCGAGAAGAGACAGGTAGATACGAAAAGAAATATTGCTCACTCCGAAATTAAAGAAAGCTTCAAGCCGTGTGACACTTAGCTGTAATTAGCCGTATTGAGACATTGTATATTGGAACCTCATTAAGATGACTATACCAGTACACGGTATTTTGTTAATTTCAGTGGTGGAATATGATGATTCGTTTTTGCTTTTTAATCGTAAGTTAAAAGCAACGGTACACAGACTTCCATTAATCCAATAGCGTATGAAGTATGCATAGACTTGCTCATATTGAACTCACTAGAACGTATTTCTGCAGTAAAGAGTCACAAAGGCGTTGATTATTGCAACTAGAAGTGTTAATAAATGAGAACCTGTCAAGTCTACTCGACAGATGAACCGATACGTTATGACATCATGAGGTATCACTATAAATTTGTCATAAAATATCCAAATCTAGCGGCAGACATGACATACACTTTGCGCAGCTTTGCTAAGTCACTAGTATTTTTACTCGTTAGCCGGTCAATAGATAACGAAACAGGGTTGTAAGAAAGAAATTTGATATATTTGTATGATGAGTCCTTTCCCGTCCATTTTGAAATGTAATGGCTCTGTTAACTCACGTGACAATATTTCTGTCCCTGAAGGCCTTTATATTAATTTATGGGAAATAACTCTACAGTTTACCTTTGATATTCAATATTTTTAAACACATTATAGAAAGTAGTTGTACATGGGAAATGAGAGAAAACTTGTTATTTAGCTGATATTAAAAAAAAGGGTGCTTGTGTGTGCACGTGTGGGTATACTCACCTCCTTTGAGCGTTCAGTGTTACAGAATTTCGTACTTTTTTAAATAGTCAGGTTCACTATGTCAAAAAATTATGTTTCGTTGGCAATCATGGTAGATTATGAAACCTATATATTTTTGGAAAGCTTATAGCACCAGGAAACTAAAAATTAATGTTTACATTTGAACAGATGTTTGTATGGCGGCCATTTTGGGTTTTTCAAAATGGCGACTGTAAAATACATATCTTCTTCTGTTTCTGACCTTAATTACCTTAAACACTTTACTAAACCTATTGTATTTGGTTCTAAATCATAGTAGCTTTGCAAATTTATACATTTTAGAAAGGTTATAGCATAAGAACACTGAAAGTCAATGTTTAAATTTGGAGAAAAGCTTTTATGGCGGCCATTTTGGATTTTCAAAATAGCCACTGTAAAAGACATATTTTGTACTACTTTTGCCGCCGCTTATTACCCTAACCACTTTATTTAACTTACATTACTTTCAAAACCATGATAGCTTTACGCACTTTTTACGCACATTTTTGGAAAGGTAATGGTATTGGAAAACTAAAAATCAATGTTTAAATCTGGAGAGATCCCTTTATGGCAGCCATTTTGGGATTTTCAAATTGGATAAGGTAATATACTTACAACATAGAGAATATTACAGAATTTATAACCATTTATAACCTCTTTTAGGATTCTATCCAAGGGTTTAGAACAAGTGGCCTTTTGTTAATGTTTTTCTCAGGACAAATGATGCATAGTTTCTGCTCTACAGACTCCTTTGACATGCCCAAAGACCAATTGCTTTCTTCGCGATCTTCACTCATGATGGGTTATGCACTGAAAAGGCACAAGAACATCCCCCATAAACACCTCCACCACAATAGTTAATATGTAAAAACAATATATTAACCTTTATGCTCTCGCAACTACATAAACAATAGGCCGGAATTGATATAATCCGGTTCTATTTCTGGTTTAGATTGATATTTGTAACGAACAGTTTTATTTCCAACGGAGAATGAAACTTACTCTTTCAAATGTATTTAATGATTATGGGTTAAGTTTGTTTGAACATTAGTTAATTAGCTCAATTATTTTATTTAATTAGCACATCACAAGAGGTTATAAAAAGTTATAAAAAATGTAACAGCATACAGCTATAATACTATGATTTGAATAGACTCACATTTACATAAAGTCACCAATTTGGGTTTTCAAACAGAACAGAAACAGTTCAATTGTCTGGGAAGGGACGAGCATACAACTTCTTTCCTAACTGGAATTAATGAATACCCCTACCCAACCTCACAATTTGTGTAGGCCTAAATAATTGTAGACCTGTAACCCATTTTCCTCATCCCAAATAAGACCAACCCCTTGAAATGACATCTTGACTTTGAATAACCCATAAATTTTCCTAACAAAGTTCCGATTCCTACACTGTATAACCAACTGAAGCAGCTGTAAAAGTGAAGACTTCTAAAGCTAATCTTGTGCATTTAGTTCACAGTATGACTGAGATCCACCCAAAATGTTCCAAGTCATTTGCCCCCTTTAACAATATACAGCTACCAAACAGAGGTGATCAGCAACTTAAACTTAATTGCTTAAACCTTATGATATTAAGAAAGTTTTGACACTTCTTAAACCCTTAGAATGGTGTCCAAAACGTGAGCCTGCGATCCTTTCTAGTCCTTTAAAAGTTTGAATTCAAGACACTGTACTACCGGTAATATGGCGAAAACATTTGAAACATCTGAGTGAAATCAGTTCCTGTGTCCGATACCAGTAGAACGTTGCTAAACAGGCCTGTGGTGATGCTATTCTAACAAAACACCTTTTTTCGAAAACACCTTATAATTGTATAAGAAAAAAGCAAGCGGACGGGGATATGCTTTCAGTTTTGGATTGGAAATTTTAATTTTTTGGCCGTCATTTTGCTACTTTTTTAAAATTTATTGTTGCATTTTACCCCACCCTGGGCCCGTAGCCATAGGCGTACGGGAGCATTTCAGTTTGGAGGGGGGGGGAGGATTCCCAGCCCGAAAAATGTAATTCTGCTCGAAAGACTATCTAAGCGGAGGGCCACCATCTTTTGGCGCGGAGCGTACATAAAATTTTGAAAAATCAAAACCCCTCAGACAGCCGGAAATGGCCTTTCCCATGCTTATAAGCAGAATCAAAGCCATCAATATTTTGAACTTTCGTTTGCAATAAAATTTTCACCAAAAATGAGCAAATCTACAAAAGGGTCAGAAAACTCCCAGATTAAATGTACCACTACCACTGGATGACTACATTAAGCTATAATCATTGGAAGATGAGTTTGTTTGCGCGTTCTACAAACTATTTTACGTCATGTAGCATGAGATTATCACCAATATAATTTTGAAAATTGAAAAACTTCAGAAACCCTCGAAAAGCCCAAGGCTTCTCAACTTCGAGGGAGGATGGCATTGCATCGCATTCCGGCTGCCTATTAAATATAAGTTTCGTCGAACTTCACAAGGATCCCGTGTGTTTTAGCAGCCTTTTTAGCTCAGATTCAGAGGCCCGAATTACCGGAGTGGGGATGCCATGCAACGAATTGGCCCTTAAAAACTGATTAACTCAATTTTCGCGCGATTACCAAGCAAGGTAGCAGCCTGTTTATATGCATTTAAACAAACAAGGGCGCAAATCATTTCCTAGTGAGCAAACCACCTAAGTTCATATCAACGGTTTTGGCACACTTGATCCCCACAAACCGTACCCATTAAATAAAAACAAACGTGGCCAAATCATCGGCATAGTCGCATAGACTCCTTTTGCCTGAGGCAAGGGAATACAAAATTAAAAACGAAATGAAATCTTCACGATACCTTTACGTTTTATTCATAATGGGATAGTTTAGTTGCATGACATAGCTTTTGATTGATTTGTTCGGGCAAAATTTTGGGAACTGTATACATCCTCTCTCCCCTTGTAATTTGGCAATTAAAAATATCCCAGAACTTTTTGCATTTTTTGCCTGAAAATTGTGTCATTTCAGGCAAAGGTTTGCGCAAGAATATGAAGCGAGGCTGACGAAAAATTGTTTTTTTCATAAGCTGCCCGAATGTGTCGCAAATTTTGGTATCTTTTAGAGTTTTCATGAAAATTGTACCGTGACTATGATGCTTTTTTATTATTTTTTTCGGCCAAGTGTTTGAAGGAATTCGGGTGCACCTAGGAGTTTTCTGTGTAAGTAGAAACAAACCAGGTTTTAAGACTCAAACGGCTGCCCGAATTTTTCCAGATCCCTGCCCGAGTTTTAGGTCTTGAGAAAATTTGGGGAGCAGTCTGCCCCCTCCTCGTACGCCTATGCCCGTAGTCCGTTGTGATGGGGGCAAGTGTTGGGCTTGGGGGCATAGGCAATAGTACTTTCTCCTAATGCCCGGTGTAGTAGTTTCAATTTTCATTTGGTGGAGCAGAAATTTTTTTTGGTTGGTTTGCTCGAATTCCCCTCCCCCCGGGGGGGGGGGACTATACGGGCCCATCACCCTCCTCAAAAAGAAAGAATTGTAACAGTCAGAAATCTGATTATGCAGAGTATGGATTCCTTGTACCTGAAAACATAGACTTGATATATTTTACAAGGTTTTGAGGGTATGTAGAGGTAGAAATAGAGCAAAATATGTCTTTTTACGGCGGCCATTTTGAAAATCCAAAATGGCGGCCATACCGGTATCAGCGCAAATGTAAACATTGATTTTCAGATTCTCCATGTAATAAAGATTCCAAAAATGTTTAGGTTACCTAATCTACCATGATTGCCAACGAAAATACATAGTGAACCTGACTAAAAGTCCTCCCAACCCTCTGGCAAAGGGCCGTTCGGCGAAACCTAACTTGAAAATGTCTCCCGAAGAAGCTACTACGCCCATTGAAAGACAATTACGTGACCAGCCTCACGGCCCTCAGACCAATAATGTCTGTCATTTATGGCTGCATTCTGCAAAGAACAGAACACATGCTTTTCGTAATGTAACGTGTTAAAGAACCGCGCTCACCGACAGTGCTCATGTGCAGAAAATGCACCCAAAATTCATAGTGTCATATGTTAAAAGAGTTGCTAATACCATATCATCAGCCATTTGAACAGTTGTAAGTCGCTAGCTATACTGCATGACACGTACGTAATTGAATGGAGAATAAATGAAACCAGGGAGGTGTTACAACTCCCTGATGAAAGTAAGACTGAAATGCAAGTTGTATGTGTAAAATTTTAATGGTATGTATTTGGACAAACGTACAGCTACATACATAACATATAATAAATAATTGTGAAAGGTCCTTGCGCAGTACAGACCATTACGCATATGACCTCTCATCGGCAGTAAGGCGCCTGCATAAGCAGTGGAGTAGGGAAAACAAGCCAGTGAGCCACAACTAGAAAAAAGGCTGTGACCGCTTCGACTTGAACCAACAGGTTGGAAACCGAGCTTAAAAGCTCTATCTAACTAACTAACTGACTACATTGGTGAATGTTTTCGCACTAGGTAGCGGACCACTAAATGCAATACTCATACCTGGGAAAATATCTAATGAAAGATGAAGTACCTTACAAATTTTATGGAAAGTTGTTTCTGGCTGTGTTTCTTATAGAGGATGATCATTTTTTCATTCGGATTTTGTCGACAAATAGTTAAAATACAGATTGTGCAAAATTCAAGGCAATTTGGCAAATTCTAATGTCATTTTATATTGTATTTCTACGCTTTCTGAAAAATGTCAGTAATATGGCGGGGAACACACACACATCATTCAAGGCTCTCTAGCTCAAAATTTCAATGATCAGAAATAGAAATTTCAAAGCGTCATTAAAACCGACATTGTGAGCTTTGACTAGAGGGGTAGCATGTCCTGGTTGTAAACTTTTACAAGAGCTAGGGGCTTGGAAGTAGCCTAATTAAGTTTGCAAGTCAATGGGACATGTAATAAGTCGTCCGCTACCACTAGTGCGAACTTGACAATTGTTAATCGAGGATGCTTGCCTACCAACTTGTACACTCTAAAACTGTTGGGTTAAAAGCTTTGGGCAAAATTCAAAGTGCTAGACATGGGCAATTTATTGCCCAACAAATGGGTAAACAATCTACCCATATTTTTGTTGAAATTAAGGTTGGGTAAAATTCAAGTGTTTGTAAAAGGTGTTCGGCAAGTTAAAAAGTACCCAACATTTGGGCAAAATGTTTCTGATCAACAGGATGATTATTGAAAGATCATTTAAATTTTACAAATAATTATTTAATAAAAGTGGTTCATTGGGATCTAATGGTTGAATACGATTGGATTCGGTAGATAAAAAGCTAGGGGTAGAATTGCAGTAAAAATCTGATAGAAATTACTTTAAGAGCAATGGTCGTATAGAAAAAAAAGTTATGTAATCAATAAGAGATGAAATACAAAGTTCACAAATGAGTTTTTCATTTCGAACTACAGGCTTCACTGTTAATTAGTGTGTCGTCGCTGGTGCCTCAACCACTTTTGGAGGGCAAACGGTGTAAGTTTTAGGGTACTTTGTTAAATTTCCTTCTTGCCCAAATCATATAAATATATATCAGGTTAAACTGAAATCCAAACAAGCACACAACAGAACAGCTGTCAGGCAAACGTGTTGGTACAAATTTTAACCATTTGTTGGGTGAAATGGTTGGGTAATTGCTTTTGCCCAACTAATGAGTACAACACTTTATCGACTGAGTTGGGCAGTTTTTTACCCAATTCCTGCCAGGAGGCGTACGGACCCAACGATTGGGTATTTTTTGCCCACGTTTGGTAATCATTTTTTTAGAGTTTGTAGAAACATGGAGCTAAGACGAATAGTTCCGTATTATCTCCATGATATGGCGGACAAGGATAGGTTGCGATGATATTGTGGATTAAGTTTTCCTCCTGAATATTTTCCATGACGTTTTAATAGCGCAACATCAGAATGTCAAAACACGGGGCAAATAAAAATGTTTTGGGCGAACAATTGGGCAAAAACTGAAGGCAAAGCGTGCGCTGATGGGAGCGAGCACATCCGAAATGCCCTTGTGGTTGTCCAGGGAGCGGAATTCTAGTGTAAGCTCTGGGGTTTTAGTGTATCTATGAAATGAAAATTTAGTCTTATGATATTTTATTATTTTTTCGGTTTACCCAACTCCTTAAAGGCCGAACGTAAGAGGAAGGGGACCGGGACAAGGGATAAAACTGATAAGGCAAATGCCTCTATTACTATCCCGTAGGGCTGCTTTTGTTTACTAAAGCACTCACAAAATGGGGGACGTGATTCCAAGAAAGGATAAAACTGCAGCAAAAGATAGTATTTGCAGATATGAGAGCATTTCAGTAGCTACACAATTCTAAATAATTTTACCCACAATTTTGTGCAAGTCTTTACATTTTCGTAAATATTTTGGTTCGTTCAAAAATCAAAATAAATCTCATCGAGTTAAGACACAGATTTTCAAGTCATGTGATTTCAGTGATCCCAGCACATATAAAGCCACAACTCATTCGCTCATGTACAGTGGCGGCACCAGGGGTGAAATATGCACTCCCGTTAGAATACCCGGCCCCACGGTCAGCTTCCAAAGTAGAGTTGCCGGACCGGAGTTTCTAGGCAAAGTGATTCACAAAAATGCTCCAAAGAGGCCTGACACCCTTCCCAAACTAAAACTTTGTAATCTGTTGTATTAACTTCGTGTCGTTGGAAATCTTCATCCCAAATCAAGCTTGTGTATAGCGGCTTTGTCTAAACTACTTTTCCTGGCCCACCATATTTAGACCAAAGTACTACACTCCGTGCAATAAAATCACCCATAGGCTTTTGATTTAATTGCTTGCGTACGCTATTCATGCCTTTAGAACGGTACTTTTTAAAGCAAGCCAGTAACTAACGCTCACTCAGTCACTGGCTATAGATTTACTTGAGAGTACATTGTTTACCAGGACATATCCCACCTTAGGCCTATATGTAAAACTCCATTGAACATTTGCCAATTACATTATCACATGAACATATATGGCAATATAATTTATTTCGATTAATATCTGGTTCTGTAGCCTATGAAACCGCACATCTTACCGATCGATTATGAACCAGATATACCTATCGTATGGCTTACGTTTGAACCCAGAGATATTTTAAAACCTCAAAGCTTCCGACTTTTTAAAATCCTGGTGCCGCCACTGTTCACGTAGAAATGAAGCCCAATTATATTTATTTTTTTTTAATCAATCAGATGTCAACTATAGGGTCTACCTCAGATTTTCAATTAAAACATGACAAATGACGGAACAAGTCATAACTAAAATTGTAAACTCCCTTGCTAACATTGGCCTATTTTGGACATATGCGATGTCGTTCCGTACTATACGTGCACTCAGCAAACTTCTTGATTTATCTGTGCAGTAAGGGGTTTTAAAGTGCGTACAGGTAACGTAGATTTTCAACCACTTTGACTACTCCGACGCAGGCAAACGCAATCCACGGATGCAACTGTAACCTTAGCATTTCTATTATCAGACCGACGTCGGATTCTGGTCCAACAGGTCTGATTGTATTCGGATGATATTTGGAGGTCGGTCTGAAATCGGGGCAAATGGGTTTGTAAGGAATAACCCATTTGCGACATAAATACATCTGATTCTCTCCAATACTATCCAGTATATAGTACTCTCCAATTTCCAAAGAGTTAAACGAGGGATAATTCTAATGCTAATCATGATGATTTACTCTTGTGGGAAAACAGCTGTTTCGATTGAAATTTCTTATTTTCCAATTTAGACTTGTCCCTTATTTCACATTTAAAGAGAAATTTTTTGTTTGGGGCGTTAATGGGATATTGGACGGTCTGATTTAGTCGCATATATACTTGTTTTTGCGACGGCGTATCGACGTAAAACGAATGGCAAAAATGGATAAAATGTCGAGGAGACGCTGATACATACAGTCCTAAACCAAAGTAGATTGAACTACAAAATGTTAACAGAATTATCATTTATTTTATCGTAACCACCCCCTCATTTTACCGTGTTTAAACCATAAAAATTTTCGTTTGCTTCTATTCTGCTTTTATACTGTCTTATTCTTTTCTTTTGTTGCTCCTGTTTGCTTTAAGATACTACACATTCGGTTAATCACTTAGCGGTATAATTTTTGGTATTATGTTCATACATGTTTACTACATTTTATAGTATTGTTTCCGAGCTCGTTTGTCTCAATCTTTCATTTCGTCACATTTCTGTTTTACTGCTTCCTTTACTCTCTGCATCCAGGGCCCAATAAAAGTGCAGTCTCTGTAGGGACTAAACGGATTATACTCTGGTTTTAAAAAAGATCATAAATATATAAACATTGCAGAGTGTGTCGAGTTTAAAAATTTGGTCCACACTGGGGAGGAATGTTTCACGATAAATGAATGATTGAGTTTCATAACTTGATGTGTCCATTCCTACGAAATTCTGAAAAACAAATTATATTTTTAAAGCTTGTTTCGGATATTATATATTACACTCCTACCTTCCCCATGAAAATAAAAAAAAGGAAGAACTGACACCATTCGACAGGGCGTTACTAATTTTAAAGGTAAAACGCGTGGTTAGGAAACTTCATTGTAATTTTCAACCAACATACCAACTAAATTAAGGGGTAAAGGACTTTACAACCGCAGTCTGCAGTGTGTGAGGTATTTAATTTTGATGACAAATCAATGTGTTTGTATTCTTGTTCTTTTGTTCACCCGTGTCTTTTTTGTAGCATGAACCAATAGGCTAGTTCGATAGTTCGTTTTGATGGCTATGTACGTACATGCGCACAACCTTCAAACCATCGGGATAAACAAACCAACCCACACCTACAAGACGTATCCCAAAAGTTAAGTTCACATGAAAATTTCGTGAAATCTGTCTCTCTCAATCCTTCCATAACCCGTAACATGAAGAGGGATCTAAAGTGTGGTTTTAAGTAGAAAATTTTGTCTAAATTGTATTTTTGGTGTTAAAATTTGCATTTTAGCTTGTCGTATAGAAGGACTGAGACCCCTTTTTCGAGCTCGCTAGACATTAAGGAAGTGTTGTATGCACGTACTGACAAAACGAGGGAAGGCTTTGCGCTACATGCTGAGCTCGGTTTGTACATCCCACGCTGTGCCCTACAATTCCATGCGGCAATGAATTACCAAACTCGCTGATTATGTAGTATCTTCTCAGAGGTCTTGCATGATTTCTCTTGTGGGAGATGGATGAATCGTGAAGAACAATCCCCTCCCCATAAGAAAATGTGTGCATAAGTACGCTCTTAAAACAGTGGTTAAAAATTAAACGCTTTTCTAAAAAATTTTTGCACCTTTGTTTAGATGCTAGACACACGTGTAAAGTTCTTAAACATTTTGTCTAAAAAAAGACACGTTTAACTGCTAAACATTTGAAATGGGACATTCAAATTACTGGTTTAATTTGCAGCAAGCAATGTTTCAACGTTGGTGCCTATAAAGGTCAAGCAAGTGCGAGATATGATTGTGAAATACGACAGAGAAGTAGATTATATCTCCCAGTATAATGAACAGGGCTGTTAAGTGTATCGTCCCTTCCTCTTTGGAAAAGATTTGAAGTCGAAGAGTCCCAGATGTTTCATGGTACATTTTTAGACTGTTTCACAGTATATTTAAAGAAGGAGTCTGGGAAACTTGCCGACAGGGGGACCGTCCCCACCTTGTAAAAAATCTTGGCGTATAAAATTTAAAAATGAAGTTCTAGGTAGTAGGGTGGTGACTCCTCTCCTGGTAGTGAACTGAGTGTCACACCGACGAGAAATTCAATTTCTGATAAAATTTGAGATAGAGTTCTACTGCGTGTAGGATTGGAGAAAACGAAGTCTGATGTAGGGGATGAAAGAGTAGAGTGAAATTTCCCCTGTAACAGACTTCTCCTCATTGTCCTTAATGAGATAAAAGAATAACATGTACTAGTTCAACGGCATTGTTTCTACTTATTTAATTATAACGAACTATCCTCCATATATTACGTCCAAGATCCCAGTATTTGGATATACACTTTTTGATCAGATTCAATGTTCAGTATTCTCAATTTAAAATAACCTAAAACGATTTGTGCAAAACAAACATAATGAGTTTAATAGCACTTTAAAAGTTAAATGGCCAAGATATCGACATCGAGTAAAAAAAGGGAAACAACTGCCATGGATAACTTCTTTTTGTACCGTACGTAATGATTAAAGTGCCATTCGAGCGCAGTCAACACACACTGTTCACCCTTTACCGTTGTGCTCCAATCGGGGCATATTTGCGCGCCCCGGGAGTGGGCGGAAAAGCATACGTAGCACGCCCCGCATCAGCTTCCGTGGGTTATTGACCCCGGGAACGGTCAAGGGTTAAAATAAGCCTGTGGAGTGTTTTTACTGCAAAGCTAATGCCGCTTTCTCTCTCTCTCTGCGTGTGTGCACTTATGCCGCTCTCTCTCTCTTTCTGCGTGTGTGCACAGACCCGTGCTGCAGATATTTTAGATTAACCCTTTACCGTTGTGCTCCAATCGGGGCATATTTACGGGCCCCGGGAGTGGGCGGAAAAGCCTACGTAGGACGCCCGCATCAGCTTCCGTAGGTCATTGACCACGTCACCTTAAACTATAGTCCCTCTCGTTGCTGTGGCCGAATTTCCTGGTAGCTTCTCGCAGTTTCGAGCTCCGCGTGAAACAGTAAGGATGGGTGACAGTCGCGCTCTCCGTATGGGTCCAAAAGGACCCAAACAACGGTAAAGGGTTAACGCGACCAAATATGAAAACGTTATCAGGTTAAAGAAGTTCCACTCAACTTTGTTGTATAGTATGTAAGATATTCGTTACTGTCTTCGTTGTCATTACCCAACAGTTCACTGAATATTGTGCTGATTAAGTGGTGAGTTTTGAATCTGCGTTCTTTTTATACTTTACTTGAACTACGTCATGCAGTGGTGGATAGTTCATGGAAAAGGCCGTTGACCAAAACTGCCTGCCGGGGCTCTTTTTAAGTTTTCAACAGCCTGTCTTTACAGATCCCTGCAGTCCATTCTTGCTCCTTCTGATGAAAATTCCTTGCTAAGCCACTAATTTTGTGAGCTCAAGCGTTTACTCGCATAACACCGTAAATGTATGTATATATATTAGTCCGTGTTCATGCAAAAACTGTGTGAAGAAGCCATGATACCATAAGTGGTCTGTTAAACGGTTAAACAGTTACAGCGGAGCCAATTCTTAAGTGAGTCTGCTAATCATCGAAGCCGCCCGATAAGTTTAAAAGTTTAAAATCTATAATTTCTAGATTTCGGGATTGCGAAATATAACGATAACTTAAGGGGGTTATTAGGGTACACTTTCACAAGGAAAGGCAATTTGTACATGCTTTCACATTCAAAAACTACAGAAGCAAAAGGTTTTGTATCGTGGCTTGGAAACTGCTGCATCTGCATCATTCAAAAGGAACTGGTCATAAATGTTTCAGAGCGGAAATGAATTGTTAATAGCTCAATCATAAAACACTTGAATCTGTACAGGATATAAGAACTCTTCAAGTTTTACTATTTGTCATTAGTATGTGGGAAGAAACAACATCTTGGAGAAAGGTGTGGCTTTCGCTCCAAACTTATTTTGAAACAACAATCAAATATCAGTGACTGAATTTTTTTTAGTTTGTCTTCAAATTTAAGGTTCATGATATTTTAGTACTTCAATTTGTCAATATTGCACAATTATTCAAGGTATACCATACGATAAGTTCCTGTGAATTTTTCAATTTAGGAGTAAAGATATTGTCACATGATTCTCATATGCAATTAATGAAACGGGATAGAATCTACTGTACAGTACTCTTTAGTTGGGGCGAATGTATTTTCCATTTAACGTTTTAATTTTTGATCCAACAGATCAAATCACTTTAAGATAGATACTTTTCTCCTTGCGAATCATTACATCATGAGACTTTAAGGAATCTTTGCATTGATTTTAAGCCCTTCTTACCTTAGGTCTTTCCATGAAAACCCGATGCTGACAGAAACTTTGATCATGCTTGCATTCACATATGAGATCATTTTGCATGGAGCATATTCGCATTGCTTGTTCTTAAAATGTCGCGTAGTAAGAGATGGAACTGCAGGAATCAAGATGTCACGACCGTCAATTGAAAGGAGATTGAAAAATCCAAATTTATCGGTCGATTTAAATCTTGTTAAGACAGTAAAAAACCGTGTTACAAAAGAAAGAACCTCCCTTGTTTTGTGCCTCTGACCGCATTATCACGTATACTTCTGAATGCACCAAGAAAGTGTAATAAAAATTTACAGAAGAACGTTTGGAAAATCGGCCGTTAAGTATAGATCATTTTCAAAGACTTTCATTAGACTTCCATCATCAAAAGGAATCTGCATTGAATTTCAATTTTTCACGGTGAATGCTCTCTATATAAACACGAGGAAATATTGTGAACTTTATTGTTCTGAATCATAACTGGTATGGACATCTGCTTTAGTCGCTTAATGTGTTTCCCAGAAAAAAAAAAAAAAAAAAAAACATTCACACCTCCCTCCCCACACACAAAGACTCAGTGGCTTAATGGTCTTTATAAACAGGTTAATCGTCTTTCAACCGATAAGTAACTCATAGCCGGGTATTTCCTTGGATTTTAATGCAATTTACAGCACTTGCCCAATTTTTGTCACTTTAGTGACTTCAGATAGGGGAAACAAAAAATCACGTGACAGGGAAAAATCTCCACAAGCAACTAACCGTTTAAAAGAAAATGGGATCAGATTTTTACGGAAGCCTGATGCATGCCACGCATACAATTATTTAAATTTGTACTAACAGATTATTAACCTGTAAACAGAATTTCTTAATCTGCAGTAACCGCTTAGCCTATTAGTTCCTTAAATTGTTCAAAGTGTATAAATTGTTTAAATTTAAGATAGTTGCTCATCACTTGAACTACAATTTTAAGCAGGGGGACTTAAATTCCCAATCACTTGCCATGCGAGATATGTATACCGAGATATTGGAAATCACCTGCAACATGGTACGTACGACCGCTGGTGATACACCGAGTTGACGTTTGAAAACTGTGCCGGTACCTCACCAAAATTTACCTCAAAATAACTATTAAATATTGTGATTAGGAGAGGTTTTAGTCATTGCGCATTGGTGAGTATCTGCATAATATTATTTTGGCAAATCTCTCAATACAATATTTTCTAGGTTACGCAAAAATTTAGTACTGTACTGAAATTTTTTGGCGGTGACCTAACGACATTGTGTTGACTGATCTGCCAAAAAATTGTCACAGTTTTGCGTGTAGACACTTCTCAAATTCAAATATTTTCGAAACCCCCTCCCCTTATACCCCTCCCCAGGCCGGCGATCCACCAATGGACATATCAGTTGGACCCGCATCTAGCCTCTCGGAACTTGGGAGCTATGTCACAGTTTGCATTTTTTTAGTGTATGGGAGTGCTCTTGCTTTGTTGCATCATGGAATTTGGATTTATTTATTTGATTCTCATTCTCGAAATAAAAATGACATGCAATGTCCTGATGGTAAATGTTGCCTTGTTAGGTTTAAATCAAACCAAACATTAACTTTGTTTCTAAGAAGCCTCACAAAATCTTTATGCAGTCAAGATTTATCTACTGTGCAGTTTGATTTATACTGTGTAAATGTGGAGAAAATATCTACAAATATTGATCTGCAAACCCCAATTGCAGTAGAATGGGAACTTCTAAGCGGCACTTCTACTGGCCTAACTTTTCCAAACATCAATGGTGATTTCATTTTAAAGGGCAAAAACAATGTCCCCACAACCGCAGGAAGAAATACAAGCACACAAATTTCTGAAATCATCGAAACGTTTGTGGCAGAACGTCATGTAGAACATCTAGGCTTACACAACACTCCATGTACGAGTAGTCACTATATATTACGTGGCCCCACTCACCAAGGGTCAGAGTTACATGGGCTTTCTTCAAGAGGTAGTCAATGTATGTGTAATTCTCTTGCTTTTTTGATAGCATACATTCAGTCCTAATTCAACAACTAACTTCATGTTGTACAACTGAACACCTTCAATTATGTTCATCACAACCAGGACTTCCAAGTCAAACATATGATAGGCCTAAACGACCATTTCATGATGGCAATCAGGCAATACCGGCACAGAAACATGCGAAAGATTCCTCTACCAGTGTCCAAATCCCTTGTAACACTTCTCCGAAAGATACCGTATATAGACCTACAAAGTCTCAGTTACAGACTGAGGTGAATCAGTAAATGTTTCATTTTTACAGCGGAATGTTTGTATTGTGGAAAGATTCTAAAACCTTCAAGTTTATTTTTTTTACAAACAATTTCCAAGATAAAACTGAATTGTTGCTCAAACATTACCATGGCAATCTTCTGTCTTTCAGTAGTGAGTCATGTACAAAAAATCCCTTCAAAATTATTTATTCTCCAAAATATATTTCCACCAAAGTTACTGAAACCAAAAGAGAAACTTTAGATTCCTGGAATTCTATTCAGCTTGCATATGAGCAAATGGTGGCTTCTTGTTTACAAAACACACTGTATAACAGTAACTACCAACGAAAACATGTTTTATGTATTTGATCCACACTGTCACAGTATGGCAGACTGGCAGGTTTGGATTCAAGTGCATATGGTGTTCACCTCGAAGATACTTTACAGTTAAGTAAGTTTCTACATGGATTACTTTTTACCATTTTCAATGGATTTTCTTCACAGGAAGTTTGTCACTTTCATTGCCTTGCCATATCTTAACCTCATTTGAACGATGTACTAGCTGCAGTTTGGCTAAATGTTACATGCACCACCACTTACTTCAAACCATTAAACGACATATATTTGCGACCTGATAAAGAAAGCAAACTTGAAATAAATGAAGCCATTTCTGATTTTCTGCAAACAATAAAACAAGGACCTTCCCAAAACCGTTACAATGCCTTTATATGTTGTAATTCTAAGCATTTTGGTAAACATTTTATTCCTTTTCCATGTTTGGAGCTCAAAAGCATTTGCCATTAAAGTTAAGAATTTTCACAGAGAATAAACTTGAAGCAGGCAGGTGAGATGTCTTGGATTCATATTGAAGACAATGTTTCCTTCTTTTTGATTTCTCATCCTGCTGTATTCATCCGGGATTGATTACAAAAGTTATCTTGCCCCAAAGGCGTTCACAGTTTTCCAGAATCAACTGCTCACAATACGCTTCATATGGTGTCAGTATATCAGAGTTCCATTTCATAACATTAGGGATGAACTTTAAGGAAAATTAAGCACTGGCTTACAATGTGAATCCATGATTTCACGCCTGCTTGCTTCAAGTTCACTTCTTGTAAAAAATGTGTCAACTTCAAATGCTAAATATTTCGATAAATTCACATTGGAAATGGGAAAAAAAATCACCACTTGCCACGTTACGTTCCGCTTTAAAATATCGAACGTAAAATTGGCTCTGAACAATTCTTTTAAGTACTTTTGTGACAGTTCCATATGTATACAGTTTTCAAATCTTTTTTCATAACATATCTGCTACCTTTACTTTCTCACTTATTTCTGTGTAAAATACGTTCATATAAAATCATGCAGCGTCCTTGTCACTTCATTCTCATTGTACCTCTCTCCTCCGTTTACAACATTTGTGCATCTCCATTCGCGAGTGTGAATGCCTCGCATTTTAGTTCGTAAATATCATCGACAATTCACCATTTTAGTCAACCAGGTAAATCTATTCGTCCATTCTATTTTGAAATGAAACACGTTTAATTGGGGCTGAAATGTAGAAAGTAGTAATCAAATGACATTTGTTTCTATTGTGAAGGTTTCATGCTTTGTCTTTCCCTAACTTTCGCACACCATACATTTCAGTGATGGAGTACTTTGTAATGTAAAATCTGGAGACTACAACCTCGACCCCTTACTTTAAAGGTGGTTTGGGGATTCCTAAACTCTAAAGTAAGGGTTTTATCGAACAAAATGATCATCCTTATCTTCGATCATAATGATGGGAAAACTGATTGGAATATAGAAGTTATTCACTCTACTTCAACTGTTCAACGCGTTTCAATTCAGCACGTTGGATGGTACTGATCATGCGTGCGCAGTAGATATGTTACCGATACGGGAGTATAAAAGCACTTTACGGTATTCCCGTGCCATAGACGCTTGGATGGCAAAATAAAGAGAAGGGCAACACCATGGCATCGATGCATAGCTTCTATACAGCTTGTCATTTGCAACCGGTTACTTTTACCTCGTTTTCTTACAAAAGATTTTGAGCCTGCCCTCATTGCAGCCTGCCCTCATTACAGCCTGCCCTCAGCATGTTGAACTTCATGACTACTAGACGGTAACCGTAAAATTTGTGAGTCGTGGTAATACCATGTGACCAAAATATCATGGGTTTCTGGCAGCTTTTCAAAAAAATGGCGCAGAACAACTTGAGGTAGTATATTTCAAAATCATGAATAATCTGAATGGGAAATCGAACCCTAAATGAATTAACTTTGATTAACCATGGCTGGCTATTAATCCTCGGCAGAATGGCTATGCTTTCCTGTTGCAACTGCGGAATTCTTGGGGGTGCGCAATATTTGGTCTTTGTCTATACTATGTTTTAATAATCTGTATAATTAATTCTTCAATTATCGTGGCTAATATCGAAGCTCCGAGTTAAAGTATGACTCAAGTCAAAAAATTCAAAAATATATATTAAACACCATGGAAAATGAATTCCTAAGATCTAACTCCCACCTTCATAGGACATTCCAGAGCCGAGATATAAAATGTTGAAAATTATTCACTTAAAACAAATTAGTCCATTGCGCAATAATTTGTTACTTTCTTGTTGTACAACTGGCTTGAACTGGTTTGTTTCCCTTTAAGATTTTTTGTTTTTTATGACCTTGTGCATTTTCTGTTTGCCTGCATTGCATGTTGCACAGAGCGGTCTTAATGAATTACATCACCACATAACAGTATGAGTGCTATAACACCTTGGCACAAGATGCAGTAACTTTCAGAATAAAACAAAGAAGTACAAAGACTGAATTTGAGTAGTGCAACAATGACATCACAAAGCGTAATGGTGTGATCATAAGTATATATGTATTTGTATGTTTTGCAAAACGACAAAGGTTGACGAGACAATTTAAACTGATTCTTTCTATAATTTATACACTCTAAGAAAACTTGGTTGGTTTTTACCAGATCCCGGGTGAGTATGCCACCCACGCAATCCTGGTTAACGTTAACCAGGAATTCTTAAGAGTGATACTGTGGCACGCACCGAAACACTTGGTTTGGGACCCCTGAAGCCTCGTGGCCCTTCATCTTGTCCATCCATGTCTATCAATTTGCTTAAACCGCTGAGATTGTACAGTAACCAGCAAAAAATAAAAGAGTCATTAAGAAAACGGATAAAATAGTCAGTCGGGCGTACCTGTTTTTCTGCCGTTTCGTGCAACACAAAAGGGGATTACTGGGGAACAACCCAGAAAGGAAGATTATAGTTTTCTCATCACGCAATGACTTTTCCCCACGTTCAAAAAGTGCGCAGCAACGAAAAAAGAGGCAAAAACAATGCCAAAGTTTCATCTTAAATCTACTACGGTCGTTTGGTCACCAGCCAATCACGTATCAGGAGAGGAGGAGACTGACCAATGACAAGGCAGTAGCATCGTAGTTACACAGAAGAAGCAGACGACAAAATGGCAGCCCCCATGCCAAACGCTGAACCCGGTGAAAATCCGGAGTTTTGTGCACTGCACATTGTTTCCAGTGCAACAACCAACTTTAAAACATTCAAAAAAGCATCTTAGGAAACTTTTGTTAGTTATGGGGCACAATGGAAACACTTCAACTGCCTTTAAGCCGAAATTGTCGGCAGTACGGCTACGAGTCTTGGTTTAGACTTCGAAAACATCGAAGAATGCCTCCAGTTGTTTTCACACGTACCCGTTGCACGAAACATCGGGTACCACCGAGATTGTTATCGGCGGTTTTGTGATACGTATATCTATTCCTCTATAAAATTTTTTAATTTGTAAACTAATCGGCTGGCCGGATAAAAATAAACATGCTAGCCTAGCCATAGAGTGTGCAATCAATGCATTGTGTGGCGACCGTAGTAGTCCCACAATGGTGCAGCAATACTTGAAGTCAGTGCTCTACGCTGCCTCACAGGGTGGCCCACCTTGCCCCTATTCTCAGAATTTAAAATTCTTCATGTGGTTCCTGGGGTTGTCTAAATTATTAAAAGTGCACTGTGTGAATAATGGATTGGGTGACTGCTAACTTGAACTGAACCAACACACAGAGTTACATGCGGTCATTAAAGAATTGAAGTCAGGCATGTTTGCTGTGCATGGGCTTCAAAACATAGGAGTGCAGCATTTTACATGTGAACGTGTGTCCTTAAATTCAATCCCCTCCCTCTTTTCAATGAAGCTAGGGGTCTTATCTGTGTAGTATAAGCTCTCAATCAGTGCCTATACTAGTATGATAATGCTCCATTATACTACGTTCTGAATACTACACGGAGCAAGTGACAATGGAGGTTAGTGTGTAGGGACTGAGTGAGGACTAGTGTAGTATATGCTACATTGTGTATTTTACTAAATTCCAGTCGTGTGGTGGTGATGTAAGTTGATATACTGACTAACCAGGCAGTTGTCAGGGTTGAGTGACAATTCAGTGTTCTCCACAGGTTGAAATTTTGTCCGGGTGCTCCAAAGGTTGAAGGTAAACAGTGATCACTGTCTTGACAAGAAGTCTAAAGACAGGGAGCATCTCATTTTGGAAAATGTTGGTTAAAATCAGTGATGCTTGTAATAATACTTTTCTCTGATGACTAGGAACATTTGTGATTATCATTGCTCAATGTCCACATTGAGATTGCTGTTTTCTCTGTTTCGAGATTTCAAATATATAATTTTTGTCTGGGTGGCTGAACTTTTTGTCCGGGTGGCACATTTTTTGTCCGTGGGCTAAAAAACCTCTGCAGATTTTGTCCGGGTCGGTCACCCTAACAAAACAGCTAGTAGAGAACACTGTCATTATGCCTTTTTAATATCCCTTTCCTGTTGTAGCTGCTGAATTGTAACAGGGGTGGAAATATACTAACACCTATCTTGTGCATTTAGAAGGAGCCTAAACAGCAACTCTCTTGTCAGAGTGTGTGACTGTGGGCAGAAATCTTGAATATAAAAGACTTATGGGATGTATCCACATTCCTTGGTACCTGTAAGAACATTCTTTCCGTTACTTTCCACCATATAGGTGTACTAAGTCACTTTTATTTGGAGGGGGTAGAGCCCTTTTAGGCTTTTTCCCAAAATTTTAATCACCCATGCCTGAAAAATACAACTGTTTTGTCTGAAAATAGTAATTTCCCAGCAGGAACAGGACTGCAGCCCCCAGCCCCCCCCACCTCCGCCCTATACACCTATGTTTTCAACAGTGCTAGTATTCCATTCTACTTTGACCCACTAACCTGAAACTAAGACATCTCGTTTGAATATGAATTTTAGTAGTTTTGAGCTTCCCTTCAAAACTGCAGGAATTACAGTACATAAGTTTTGTGGATTTGGGTTGGGGGGGGGGGGGGTGGGTGGAAGATGTTAAAACAAAGGTTTGTCAACTGTGGTTTCTATTAAAGTAAGAGACTAACATTACCATTTTCCTAGCAACAAGCCATGGTTTGTGGGAAGGGGGGGGGGGGGGCTCGTGCTCATATATACTTATTGTACAGACCGGTAGACCCCATAATTTCCTTTATTGCCTCATGATAAAAAACACTGTTTTCTTTGATTGATAGTTGAAAGAAAGCGAGAAGTATTTGTTGAGTTCCTTTCCGTGCCTATAACCTTTAAATCTAAACCTTCCTTCTAGAAGAAAAAAGTGTTTTAACAGAATGTAGCCCAACCCTTTCATGTAAAAATCTTTGGTGAATTACAAAATGAAAAGTTCCCTGTGTAACTGTAAACCCATCAGAGCATAAAAATATTGCAATTTTCCTCTGCAAAGTTGTCATTCTGTAAAATTAGCACTGTCCTGCATGAGAACCCCTGGTTCTATGTCAGTTTGCAAATTCTGGGAGGTGTTCTGGGCCCTAACCCCCTTGAACCCTTTACAGTAACACCCCTTACCAGTAGCAAAAATAATAAGTTTACCCAAATTAGTGAACATTTTTTAATGAAATTATCATATTTGCACCCCAATCACTTGAGGTGTCTAGTTGTATGTTATACACAGATGTTGGGAGGGGGCTTCTCACAGGACCCCTCTCCAAGACACCTTAGGTTTTGTATGTCCCGAGGAAACCAACTTAAAATCTAAAAAGAAAATAAATGTGCAAATGCCAGAACAAAGACTTGACAAAATATTGCAGAGTTTTCACATAAAATTCTTTTGTTACACACAAATTTTGCAAAGGAGAGGGGGGTCTGACCCCAGGAGACCAGTGACCAACATGCACAGTTCTACTGAATTCGTTTAAACCCTTCTGTAGTGGTTTCATGGACCTGCCAGGTAAAGGTCAGAATGAAAACATAGTTTACACTGGAGCTATTGTGTACATTATTCTGTGTATTGCTTTAATTTGGATAGCGCCCTCTATTTATGTTTATGCCTTTTCCCTGACCCTGGGAGTGGTCAGTGTTTGCAGAAATAGGTCATGTGTGAGTGAGAAAAGATTGCGAGGTACTCTGGACCAAAATCTGCTTGTTTGTAGCTTGAATGTGTTCGTAACATATATTTTTCCTTCAGTACAGTAGTCTATGGGACTATGTCGGCCATTTTGTCCATAAAGTCAACAGTGTGCAACTTTTAAACGTGGGGAAAATCAAAATATGAAAATTTATGTTGTAAAGTACAACTGGGCGGATTTTGAGGTAATCCCTGTTTGTGTTGCACGGAATCCCATTTTTAAAGCCTTTTTTGAGGTATGCCCTACTGACTAAAAGTACTGTCAAAATTTGCTCCTTTTCTATATCCCCGTCGTATTTCTTTAATTTTTGTTCTGTAATCCTGCAACATGTCTGTGACATTTCTTACAGTGTACAATACGCATAAACCTCACTCGAAAGGATTGGCTAAAGAGGGATCTAAAATATTTTACTATTTTAGCTTCGCTTGCTTTAATATCGTCTAATATGAAGAGAAACTAACAATTATCGCTCCTCTTTAAACGTTTAACATATCCTTTATTATGAATAATTCATGTCTGTCCCGTTTCAATCATTTTAAAAGTTTATTTAAAATATTAAAATAATAAATCATAATTCATCTTTTACCTCTGAAATCTTCTGCCTCTCAAAATGTTTACTCTATTAAAGTTTCTGTTCGGGTTTTAGGGTAATTCTAAGATGCCCATAGATTAGATATTCTTCCTTATTATTTCATAATGCCTTTGTCGTCTGTCCTCTCATTTGCCTTCTTCGCCTCTCTTTATTTTTGTCTTAACTTTGTCATCTCTTGTTTTCTAACCATTGTTGTCCCTCACTTGTTGTGATTGTTGTTAAAAGTTCTCAACCTCGATACAGTTTAGCTTCTGCTGTTGGGTCCTCTACACGATACCTTTCTAAATGTAATGTTCTTTTATTTTAATGTTATCATGGAGTTCGTCAGATCATAGTCCGTGCTAGCTCCATGCTTTATGAAGTTAAGGCTCAATTTCTAACTAATTTTTTTAAGTGGGATCGGTCAAGCTTTTCCAGTTGTGGCTCACTGGCTTGTTTTCCCTACTTCAGTGCTTCTGTTGAACACCAAGAACAACAGCAGTAGGTTCTATTTTTAAAGGCTTTGGTCCGGACAGGAGTCGAATTTCAGACCACCCTACTGCAAGTCGGATGCTTAAACCACTTGTATAGTGGAAATAAAGCACTTAAAGTGCTACTTCTGATTTGCAATCTTATTTGCTGTGGCACCCTTATAAACTTTACGAACACCAAAAAGGAGAAGTTCGCACGATTAAGTTGCTGAGTGCATATATGAAAATGAGGTTGGTTCAGCTGAAAGCTGACGCACTTTACGCTTTAGTACACTCCGTTGAGAGAATCTTCTAAAAGTATGTAGAGAATTGACTTCCAGGACAATAATGTGTGACCAAACAAACACGATGTGGTTACACGTCGTTAGTTTACAACCGCCTTCTTTGGATTTAAAAACTTGGTATTTCATGTAACTAAATGCATTAATGAGTAATTCAGACGGCTTTATTGATTCATCACTTTTGAGACGTGAGCTAAAGTACGCCATTCGCTTTACACCGTCCGTTTGCAAGTATGGGAGACTTTTTAAAGAGGGAGTAAGACCAATTCTTCACGAGGTAAATAATGCGGGGAAAAATTTGTCAATTCATGCGACTCGAGAAATGTTGCTATCGAATACCGATTTCGACTTTTTGTGACTCTGCGTGTGTGTGCGTACGTGAGTGTGTGTGTGTATGTATTTAATTGTAATATATCATACAAAATTCAGAAGTGGGAAGGACAAAAATATCTTATGCTGAATCTATGGGTAAACAAATAATAGAGCAAGTCCAAAAACCTACCACACAAAAATATACTGGGCAGCCATACTTCTACTAAAGCGTGTGTACTATACAAGCGTTGACGACAACAAACACATTGCATCTAGTACAGTTTGCTCTGCCCATACATATATGAAATTTTTCGCGTCTATCGTATTCCATTTTGCAGCTATCCAGCTATCGTAGTAACAACGAAAAAAAACTTGACTTCAACATTAATAACAAATGCTGTTATTTTCTGGTTAAATGATATTTCGCTATCAATCTGTGTTTGTAATTGGCCGTATTATTTTATTCATGGGATAGATCCCCACGAGGTCCCCTTATCTTCATGAATATTAAAAATGTCAAAATGATTGCAATCATAGAGTGTGTATCCATATATCATGAGAATACTAAAAAAGGGGAATTTGGCAGAAAATGAGAAAGACAACCTTGTTTGCTGGAGACATGAAGACGTTTGTTTGCTTCATTTCAGTTTTCAAAAAATCAGTTTGTTAAGAATGATTGGACAAATTTTACTGTGAGATGGAAAATGCTCAAAGCAATCTGTTGTAGGAAATGATGCTCTCTAAAGTCAGAAGAGTGGACTTAGTCACTCTTTGATGGAGTGAAAAGAGGGAGGTCACTCCATTAGAGTAATAATCAGTGGATTTTTACCCAACTGTTTCAGTACCAGGAGGTATGCTTACCCCAAGTTTCAGAATTTTTGCCCATCTTTCGAAGTACATATAGATATATGCGGCAGGAACTGTTACTTGAAAAATAGCTCCCCTTTTAAGTGTCATTTGTTTGCACACGTGACCTTCAAAACTTTACCGGCTTTGCTAAAATTTAACATGCATACACTGATACGTAGGTCAGCGGGAACCAACCCCATCCTTCCCCGGACACCATGAATTAATTTTTTTTTTCGATAACGACCATTTCCCCTTCTTGGATCATTAAAGGCATTTTGCCATCTCATATCCTCAGGCTAACATGACCCAATCTAGATAAGATGAATTTGTGACGTTTCCCTAAATATTGTTCCATCATGTTTTGGTATTACTTTATACTAAATTCATAATTTAGTTTTTTTATTTTGCAAAACATTTAGTGATTTTAAGGTACTTAAGCCATTTGGTACTATATCTGGGCATTCACCCACAAAGCTTTTTAATGATTGATTTGTTTCCCTATGCGTATAATGTGACAAAAATTGCCAATTCAGTGACTTAACTATGTATCAAAGGAATCTTGAACCATGGCAAATTGTTTCAAATTTTATGAATTTATGCAAGAAAATAGAATAATTGAAAAATGCGGAAATGGATTAAAAAATTTCCTGACCAACCTGTCAATGTATTGATATTTAGGACAAATGCATATCAAATATGCACTTAATTTGTGCGCATTTTATTTCTTGATATTGTGAGCAGTGAGGTGCACTCCTAGTCTTTGTTGGGACTATGAACACCGACATTCATAAAAACCTGATAACCTATAGCAGCCAACTAGGTCTTAGCAAGCTGCTAAGTCGATAGTTACCTGCTCCATACTTGACTGCTATTATCTTATTTATAAAACCCTTCTAGGGAAAGTGCTAGCTAGTTGTCAACTAGGATTTAATTGGTTGTTAGCTTAGCAGTCCTAAATAACGAATCTCATCATTTTCAATAGAGATAGCATGTTTGTGTCTATTAGTAGGATGCTGCTTGGCATTAGCAAACTGTGTGTGGTCACAGAAATCAGTATTCGGGCAGGAAGTGGAGATACGTGCCCCTATTTAGTCTCTTGGTTGGCAGCTAAGGCCAAAGATAGTTGTCAACTAAGCTTGGCAGAGTTTAATGAATATCGGCCCTGGTAGAAAGAGCAAGGCCATTTTGTTGTTTGCCAGTTCTGGGCATACCGGCTTTCGGGATAAAATGAGTATTACACCGATTGGGGGAAAATTTGCCGGTCTCAAGGGTATGAATATTTATGAGTACTTAGTGTCTACCTTTTCACAGTCGTCGAAATGTTTAATGAATGATTGTATAATCAATTGTGAGGTAATAGTTTAGAGATGAAAAAACGAAATTACTATGGACCTTCAACTACGTATGTACAAACATATGTGCCAGCACGACCCACTTGAACACCTTTAAGTAAGAAGTGGTGTACAAAACTTGCGGCTGCGTGGAGCCTATAAATTAAGCTCAGGGCAAAGGACGTAGCAAAATTGCTCGAATTCTTAAAATCGACGAAGTGAACAACCAAACATGACGAAGCTTTTCTATTCCCCTATCAACAGTGTTTTTTAAAATGCCCGAACTACTCTTTCCTAAAATTGATAAAAATTTCAAGGCTGTTTTGAACGTTATCTTAGTTGAATTTGCGCTGTAGGATCGCAATGCATCGCGTGGGAGATATTTGAAAATGGCGCCCCCCATGGCAAAATAATCCCCTGATCGGGTGAAAATTGATTCCCCCCCCCCGAAAGAGTTTATCTCCCGAACTGTTTGCGGTTTTTTCTCGTTAAAATTGTCAAGTAATGAAGCCAAGGTTCAAGGGGCACAACATTCTAATGGTTGGTGCCCCTATTTCTACAAAGCAAAGTATGCACTTCATGTGTCGAAATAAACAAAAAGCGTGTTTATCACTACAAACTCACATTATTTCTTGACATTGTTAACAGTTGGGTGCACCACTAGTCTTGTTGGGACTGGTGGACACCTGGTGGAAAAACCAAGACTAATTTGCTTTTTGCTGTTTTTATGTTCAAAAATGGCCAAATCATGACGCTAAATTTCAAGGGGCCGGATATTTAAATGGTTGTTGTCTCTTTTTTTTACAGAGCAAAGTGTGATTGCATTGTAACGGTTATTTTCCTCTTCTATACGTGGTTTAGCTTTTCTACAGTTCAGAATTCTCACCTTTATTGTCACCGACGGAAACATATTTCCCTGAAGAAATGATAAATTAAAATCTCGCCCTCTGTTTGCTTCTTAGCAAGAACTTTTTCATGGGTGACACAAACTGTTGTATGAAAATTCATCGGAAAACAACATGTATATGTACTATTATAACACAATTGTTTTTGAAAAATATAGCCCAATTGAAGAATGTTGCCTCACAAATATGGGAAGGTAGTCTCAGGGCTGTCAAAACTCTCTCTCAATTACCGCGAGAGTTGTTCTGCGTGATCTCAAGCTCTTACGACGAAAATTCCCCATCTAGTGCACAAATTCCACTTATGAAGGGAACGATTTGTTGCGCGCATGCGGATTTCTTGCTTACGAAGAAGTGACAATTCCAGCGGCTATCTGTACCAAATATATTGCATGCACACTAAAAAGGTGTTTAGCAGTTAAACACTTATACTGCCTCCACTTTTAAACACGTTTACATTTTAAACATGTTTAGCAACAAAACAGCAAATTTTTAGCAATGAAAGGTGTTTGTAAACGAAGATCTTAGGAATTAGACACTTGTCTGTAGTATCTAAACTTATTTGAAAGTGGGGGACAAAAAGTGTTAAGAAAACCTTTAATTCTTTAAGACCTTTTTAAAGGGCATTCAATCGTTTCTCGGACAGTTCGGGAGATAACCTCTTTCGGGGATGGCGCCATTTTCAAATGTCTCCCCTGATGCTTTGCGATCCTACCGCGCAATTTAAACGGAAACAAACGTTCAAAACACCTGGAAAATTTAATCGGTCTTAGGAAAGAGAAATTTTGGAATATTTAGAAACTTTGTTGCTAGGGGAACAAAAAAGCCTGATCATGTTTGATAGTTCACCGCCCAAATTTTGAGATATCGAGCAATTTTGCCACGGTTCTGTGTCCTAAGCTTAAATTATAGACTCGATACAGCCGCAAGATCTGTTCAATTTTTTTCTGCAGAAAGTTGTGTAAGTTACTCGTGCTAGCAATTGAGCCCATTAGTAGGTTCCTGAAAGTTTCTTAAGATTTCTGTCTGTGGTGGTGAACAATTACCTTGTATTTGAACATATCCACATTTATAAAACAAAGCGACGACTGTGAAGAGGTATACACTAAGTGCTCGTGAATATTCATGCTGCAAATTTTCTCCCAATCGGGTGAATTCTCATTTTCCCCCGAAAACGGTTATCTCCCGAACTGTCGGAAGTAATACCAACACCAATCCAATAAAAGTTACATGCATTCATTTAATAATTCACGAAATACATTTCAAGCTGGCAGTACTGCTGAAGCCTTCATATGGTCCGCCATTGCTTTGTTGCAGAGTATGAGGTCACTTGCAGTGATACGTCACTTCCGATCAGGACGTATTCCACATCAAGGATCACCATCAGGATCGTACAACGAGGTGGGTGGGGAGGGTTTGATGGGTTTGTCAAATGTTACGTATGGCTTGGTCGCAGTCAAACCAAGGACAGAAAAAATTACAGAAGAGCGAGATTAAAATCAAATACGTAATTATTTACTCCTTATCTCCTCAGATTTTACAATTATAGTTAATGTTTCGCCTAGATAAACTCACTCTAAAGCTTGAACGGGTGCAGTACGTATCTAATGGAATGTTCGTAGAACTGGTTTTCTTGTGGGCAAGATGGCGAGGCTTCGTTAGGTCAGGCAGTACTGTTGACGGTGATTTTCCAACGGCAGCGGTCTCCGCACAGCGTCTCTGTCTTGGTTCTTTCGGTGTGGCTCTCTCTTCCGAACAGCGTTGGAAACTGGTTTTATATGGGCCAGCCCTTCTTCTACAGTATATTCGAGACAGTTTCTTGAAATCTGGTGGCCACAGTAATTTTTAGCACATTGTGTCACGAGAGGAATATTCCAGACCCCACACGTTGTTTCTCGCAAAGTCAATGAGAGAAAGCATTGAACAAAATATTTCCCGCTTGTCGCGTCGAATCCAACCGGGTGTTGCGGTATGCGAGCAGTCTTGTAACACAGAATATTCATAGAAAAACGAAGTCCTTCCTTTAAATGTGCATCCCTGTTAATGTTAACACCATATTTGTAGTACTGTTTTTACGAATGCTTTCCACAGATGAAAAGTCACGTTTATTTAAAATTTAATGGAATCTTTATCAGAATAACCCGGCCGTAGATTCAACTTTCAGATATTTAGATACGGGACCTAATTCTAGTTTTATCACGGAAATAATTTACTTTAATCACAACATTCTGGCTTGCCTGTCGCGGATTCGTCTCATTTGTTGTACTTTCAGGCATAAATCCGTATACCGCCATCACCAAATCACAATAAGATATCAGAAAATGTAATGTTAGATTAGATGTTACCCAGCAGTTAGAATGTAGATATGAGGTGATAAACGCCTCTGTATTCTCTCACCGTCTAACGTGTGGACTACGAATCTAAGGTATATCCCCGAACCCGAGGATATCGCACTGATTGGGAAATGGAATTACATAGTTTTCAGGCAATAAATAGTGCTTAACGTGACTGTTTCCAACCAATTGGTCCAATTTCAGCCGGTCACGGCCTTTTTTCCAATTGTGGCTCACTGCCGTGTGTTCCTTACTTTACTGCTTGTGCCGAACACCAAGCACAATGGCAGCAGGTCTTCGATATGACCCGGCCAGGAGACGAATTCCCGACCTTTCGACTACAAGGAGGGAGGTCGAGGGAAGGAGAGGCGAGGTTTCCTTCGAAAGAATAATGGATGAAAATCTATTGCATTTTGCCAGAAGTGGGGACAGTGTGATCAAAACTTTGATGCCATACTATATGCAAAACAAAAATAAAGGAGTACATCAAGCTTTGCAGGTAAAAGATGATATTGGTAGGAGTTGCTCTAATCAATCTGAAGAATCTTCGTATTTGGTTTAGCAACCGCCTCTCGCGCACGAGACCCGAGTTCGATTCCCAGGTTAAGTCATTTCAAGGACTTACAAAATGCAACCAACTTCTGTTGCTCGTGAACACGCATAAAACATGAATTTAGGTAGACCTGTATATCGATTTTGCTAGTAAACACGATAGTTATTGAACTTCTTTAGGTGGGGCGGTGTTTACAAAGTAAGCTGTACCACACATTCCTTATTCAGCTATACAGTATTATCCAACAAGTGTTACGCCAAATTAAATAGGAAATGAACAAAAGATCAAAATCTTCTTCCTGGGTAAGGGAATTGTGTTGAATTTATCTATACAAGAGTAACCAAGATAAACTTGTAGTTTGGTGTTCGGTTGTCCAATGGAAGGGTTCAGCAAACTTAGATCCATGATTTGTTGGTTGCATTCCACAGCTGAAAATATGTGTAATAGAAACCCTCAAAAACAATGAGACCATCATTTCTTCCCAGCTCCTGCACAACCTTACCCCGTGGTGCATATTAGTATTACCTTAACCGTTCAAAAATTGCTACAAAACGTCGTAGAGGAACATTATTCGATTATGCTTTAATATTGCTTGTATTTGCTTTTTATCATTAACGGTGTAGACGATGAGACATTTTAGACCATACAGAGCAAAGAAATATAAGGTGGTGGGTATAAGGCCAGTGGGGTACATGCTTCTTAGCAAAGTTCCTCTTTACCTTTCCACCAAGGAACTCCTGCCTCAATAATCCATTAACGCCCGTAAGTATAATGAAATGTCTAATCAAAAAGACGTCACTTGCAGACTTGTTCACACATGTAAAAGATGCGACTTTTTAGAGGGGGTAGTTTCAAAAGGTTCAATTAGCCACTGCTTATGATACCCACATCCCATGCAGTCATGAAAGCTCTATTTGGTGAAACATGGCGAAGTTAGTATGAATCTGTTGCAACTCCCTTATCTGAGCATAGAGATTTCTTTTGACTAATAACTTAAGGTTTTAAAAAGTGTTTTCAACTTTTTTTCTTAATTGTGAGATATATGTGTTTGAATTAAATTGAATCTTGTACAATATTTACATGTACAGTAATATGTGAATTCTTGTTTAACTATGTTGATAGTCATCAGGTTTTAAAGGAGGTGTTTTACGACGCTAAGTAGGGAAAGCCCATGGCCATTAAATTATATTGTCTGGTGTCAAACAACTACACAACTAAAAGCAAATTTGATGTCTCCTGGAAAGGGTAAGTTATACTCTGGTCAGATGAGAAAACCGTAGATTACTCTTGAATGGAAACCCGCCTTACTTTAGACCGGTCAAGAATCGAACCTTGACCTCCCGGCTACTAAGCCCCATCGCGTTAAATTTCACCGCCGTTTTGACTCAGCACTGTTTAACACCTGGATATTTGTCTAAATGAATTGTGAAAAGTGGATCCAACAATGAGAAGACCTTTCACAAAAAAGCTATTGCTTACTTTAGACCGGTCAAGAATCGAGCCTTGTCATCCCGGTTGCTAAACCTTATCGCTTAAAATGCCACCACATTTTATGACTTAGCACTGGTTAATACCTGGATATTTGTCAAAATCAATTGTGAAAAGTGGTGGCACATGTGGGGTCTGGGGATATGTGCCCTTTGTAAAGGACGGATGCCTCCGATGGGGGAATTTTCTGTTTTTCAAAGGAGCCTAAATCTGTTAAATTGCATATAAAATTAGTCGCACAACAGCATGGGTGGTTTTGCTCATTCGATGGGAAGGGTCCCTCCATAATTATAAAAACCAAATTTTTCCTTCAAATTATCCAAAAAGTCAAAAATTTCTTCAATCAAAAAGTTCTAAATTTTTCCAAAATTTTAATGTTTAATTACACTTGCAAATTTATTTTTCATATGATGCATTCCAAAAATCTACGATCTTACCATACGGAGGCAGTTTATAACATGAAACATATAACGGACACCAGGAAAACAGAAAAAAAGAATCCAAGTTAGTGACCATGCAAAATAAACTGTGAAATGAGAATGAACTGAATGAAATTAAATAAAAAGAAGAGTAAAGATAGGTTAAAGGAATAATAAGACAAGGGGGGCAGAAAGGTGAAAGAACACAAAAGAATAGAAAGGATATATCAAAAACAATGAACACTAACTAAGTAACGGTTAATTGTTTTGAGGATTATCCTTGAACTAACATTGGGAAGTCTTAAAAGATGTGTCAGATTTAGTGTTATGGAAAAGTGTTCGCTCCTGCTGGTAGAGTCTAAGGGAAAACTCCTGGTCCGGGTCCATGGGCGAAGTCCTCGGAAGCTCTTGAATTTAAGCATATATGATTGTGCAAATGAATCTCAGGAGAGTTTTATTACATATTTTTCGGTTGACCTAGCTCTTCTACATAGAACAAATATTTTCGTTTGACATAGCTCTCCTAACCTAATTTGGGGGTGGGGGAGATTGGAGTCAACATAGAAATTAAAAGGAAGGTTACTACCCTAAAACTGAGTCAATTTGTCTCCGATGAGGCGACTTACTTACATGAGTGCCCCACGGGATAAATTGCCTCAGTTGTTGGACAGTTGCTGATTTTTTTTTTTCTGTGAAGGACAACATATTCGCGCCCGGATAGCGCTTTCACTGTTTATAATCGAATTTTTGAAAATTGGTTTGGGAGACAGGGCAGTACACCACGAATATAGGAGGCCGGTTTAGCTAAGAACACATAATGGTGTTATTTGAAGCTACAAAGCCACCATTATTAATGCGGACAGAACAACGGTTTACATATTTCGCTTTGTTTACTTGACCTCATACTTGGCCACTCTAGAGTTTAACTTTCGACTTTGACCCACATATATGTCTTGTCTCTTTCTGAGGCAATGTGACGTTCAAGATAACCATTTTAACTGCAATTTTGAAAATTCTTCCTCAGAATCTAGCAAGGTAATAAAGGATTAATGGCACTATAGGCTATTCGACAAAATCGCCCATATTATCTTGTTTGCTTCTTGTGTATCACTTTATTTGTCGAATAAGATTATGATGTAATTATAGTGGAAAATCCACGAAGCAGAATAACATTATATTACAAGTATTGTTCTGAACGATAATTTACCTTGACAAGTAATATCGGTGACTTGAACGGCAACAACGGCAGATGAAATAATTCTTATCATTTTGAATTAACCTTTCAAAACACACGTTGTTTCGTACCTACATATCAGACACGCACTCCAAATACAAGGCCACGAACTCAAACGAAGAAAAAAACGTTGCTGTGATGTTACATTTCAGCAATTTTTTGTGTACTGAAAACAGTCTTCTGATGTCCTTATTTTTTATACTTCTTTGAAGGAATAACTTTATTTTCATTCTGAAAGTATGCATACAAGAAATGAAGCATAAATATATTGCAACCATTTACAGGTATTTACATTTTGATCAATTATTGCAATAGTTTTATCCTTTACGTACAGACACTCAGTGATTTCATGTTAATAAATTTTTATTTTGTTGATTTAAAGTCGGCCACAGGGTAAGGAAGCCGATGGCGTTTAACAAGTGATGTTTAACAAAGACTTATAAAGAAATTGAAAAGCTAGCAGAGTGAGTTTTATTGAAGAAATTTAGATTGGCGCACATCAGAAAAGTCCCGTATTTTCTAACAATTATTGCTATACTCTTTTGCCCTCCCTTTCTCTGTTACCTTTCTTTAGACTTTCCAATGTTAGCTAACGGATAAACTTCAAACAACAACAAACCGTTACTTAGTTTACGTAAAATGTTTTAATATTATTCTTTATTCCACTGACTGTATTCTTTTCTGTTCTCTCACCTTCCTGTCTCGTCCCCCTTTTTTCCTTTGTATTCCCTTTGCCTACATTTACTCTTCAATTTACTTATCGATCTAATTCATTTTCTTTTTACAACTCATTTTGCATTGTTAATAACTTGTATTACCCTTTCTCGCATTTTTTCTAGTGTCAATTTTATGTTACATGTTATGAACTGCATGCGTATGATGCGATTGTGAATTTTGGAAATAAATCATAGCAAAAATAAATTTCGCAAGTGAAGTTAAACATTAAAACTTTGGATTTGAATGAGAGAAAATCTAAAATATTTGGATAATTCGAAGAAAAAAATTTGGTTTCTTTGATAGGGAACTTCCCGACGTATGAGCAAAACCATGCATGCTGCTGTGCGACTAATTTTATATGCTATTTTACCAGTTTACGGATTTAGGATTCTCTAAAAAATCGAAAATTCCCCCAACCTAAGGCATCCTCCCTCTACAAGGGGCATATGTAATTTGTAGTAATTATAGTTACACAAAATATATTAAAAAGTTTCGCTGTTCTTTTATGAAGACAAATCCAGGAAGGACAGTTGACCAGTATAAAGGTCAACAAAGTGCTGAATATACACTCTTAAAAAGTTGGTTTAAAACATTCACCATTACTGGTCACGTATGACAAATACCTTAAATTGGTTAAGTTTTCCCCAATATTTGTTGTTTATTTGGTTACCACACAGGCTGGTTACCCAATACCTCTTGGATAACCCATTAATCAACAATTAATGGGTAAACTTTAACCAATTTCAGGTATTTGACATACGTTACCAGTGTTGGTGAATGTTTTTAACCAACTCTTTTAGAGTGTAGACCAGTACAAAAAACTTATAAACTGGTGAGTTACAACATGTAAACTTACTGTTACAAATTAAAGCTTAACTGACCATTCCACCGAGTAACATATGACGTTTTGGTTTTTTCCTTAGCAAACCTACGGTGACCCTATCCAATTTAATAACTAACAGTTTTAATTATAATATTGAAAGTATTCTTGATTGTTTTGTGTATTTTGAGATCATAACATGCATACATCTTAATTTCCAGGGAATAAAGATACGATAAAGAGAAGATAAACAAGATTCAGTTAAAAACCTGCTTCTTGTATTTAGCACTGGGAAAGCCGAAAATAAACAGGTGGTCATAAACATTCCTTTCCTGCTATACAATCTAGAACATTTCTAACCAAAGTTATTATGGTTTTGACTTCCAGCAATTTCCCCCCAAATGTGACTTAAATTCGCAACATCAGTAAAACCTTCAATGGACAAAAACCATCACTTAGTCCACAGTCAGTCCTTAATTCCTTTCCCGGTGTAAAGGACCTGGTAAGCCAGTCTCCTCTGAAAGCCACTTTGTGTATTATCAAAAAAGAAAGAAAAAATGAAAGATAGATTCCAAAGTTTTCATAAGGGTAGTTAGCCTATGATACTTTCATATTTTGAAAACTTAAAGACAAATACATTAATTTCGGACAAGTCGGAAAAAAACTTTTTATCACGTTAAAAGCAAATTTAAAGTAATGGCCCGAGAGGAGTTTGTCGAAGACTGTTGCAGCGATCCGGATAGGGATAACAGTTAAAATTAACTTTCAATTTACACATTCATTCTTTACTGCAGTTTACACTTTGGAACGATGCATGAGTGAGAATACCGTTGATAGGTCAGTAACTGCATGGCTATGTGGTAAAGTTGGAAGATTGGAAAATGTTATCTGAGCCAACGAAAGGGGGAAGGGAGATTAGAGAGGGTCACTACGTCATAGTGCCAAATGGAGTTTAGAACGTACTGCAACCAATATCCATGTGCAGTCATGTGGGTAGTTGAAACAACTTGAGAAAACTCAACACTCTCACGGGTAGTTCGCCTGGGGATAGTTTAATTGCAGTGTAAACGGGTGTTCAAACCTAATTCTTTTAATAAATCAGTACACATTGTCCTAACGGAAAACAGAGTTATCATTATTCCAAGAATGGGGAAAAATTTCAGAACATCCATTGAAGAGAAATTGACTTAAAGATATTTCCGAGTCCCATAGGCTGTTAGTTCTATCTCCTACTAACAGAATGTAGTAGATTTAGAGTTTGATGTGAACGATTGCACCCCAATGCAACCATGCTGAAGCAAATTTTACAACCACCCCAAAACACATTTTCAGTGTAGGTGTATAGAAATTCCCAGTTAGTAAGTCCTCTTTGATTGACACCAAAGTTTGAAAAATTAAAAGATGAAGAGCAGCTTAGATACTACAAAATCCACAGAGAGTGCTTGGGTTACAAATTGTAGCCTTGCATGCATAACCTGGTCATCAGTTTGGGAGATAAGCGCATTTGGGAGAAAATGAGTATTATCCCGATTGGGGGAAAATTTGCCTGTCTCAACGGTATGAATATCTATGATCACTTCACAGTCGTCGAATTGTTAAATAAATGTGTGTATTTTCAATTGTGAGGTAATAGTTTAGACATAGAAAACGAAATTACAATAGACCTTCAACTACGTATTTACAAACATATGTGGTAGCACGACTCACTTGCACACCTTTAAGTGAAGAATGGTGTACAATGGTGAATGATGATTTCCCAAAATCGGCGTGGTGAACAATCAGACATGACGCAGCTTTTTTATGTCCCTATCAACAGACTTTTTTAAAATGTCCGAATTTCTCTTTCGTAAAATCGATAAAAATTTTGAACGTTATCTGCATAGGAGGGATTACGGGGGGGGGGGAGGGGACGGGGGTGGGACAGTTTCCCCCCCACTTTTTTCCAGAACTTAGTTTTTTATGCCTTAGTCTGTTTGCTTTTGGTACAACAAAAAAAAAACGAACTGGAACTGACATAGCTCCGCGAGTGATATTTAATCAAGTTGTTAAATGTTTAAACAGGTCATATACTGCATTGAAAACTAAATAAAAACAATATTCTTCCAATAAATGCCTCAACGCTGATTTCTTTCGACACGCTTCGCGTGTACTCGTTTTAAATAGGTCAGGAATCAGGGTTACTACTTGTTGAACACCTCTCCCATTGTCATTGAAACTTATCACCAGTGCCCGGGCCGTACACAGGTCTGCCGTTACCAGTGAATGGGGGAGGCAGGTAGGTGGTCGTCTTTTGGTCCCCTTATCTGACCAAGTGCCCCAAGCATTTTAAAAGGACGATGATCTTATTTTGATCCTAATGTGGAGCTCCACTCCTTTTCGGCTAAAGTGAAAAGGGGCCAACCCTTTCTCTAATTTCCATTAAATTCTCTTCAAAAATCTCATGAAACGGACCCTATAGGAAACCAACGGTACGTTTTTGCTTAGTACGAATATCCTCAGGGGTCACCCTTATTCGGCTGAAGTGAAAAGGGACCACTCTTTGTCTAATTTTTTTTAATTTCACTATTGAGATGAAGTAAAAATTCATTTTTTCGGCGCGCTCGGGGCGCCAATTTAAAGGTAACGGCTCTGTAGGAGTCACCGGAAAAGGGTATACAGGAAACCAGGGTATGTTTGTGCTTCAGTAAGAATATCTTTAGGGTGCCACCGTTATTCAGCTAAGGTTAAAAGTGGCCCATCCTGTCTCTAATTTCCTTAGTTTCATTACTGAGATGTCTTAAATGTTCAATTTTTCGGCGCGCTTCGCGCCCCCCCCCCCCCGTCATAGACAAAGGCTGAATTTACTTTACATGAGAAGCCCCCTAGTTTCTGAAAAGTAGATCTGGGCAGCATGGAGGGAGCCCCTGAAGAACCTCAATTTTAAGTAATCCATTCACCCTCCCCGCACCGTCTGCATTATCGATTCCGGCCGACTTTAATTATATGGAGTAAGGATATAATTGAAGAAAGTCAAATTGTGATATTTGTGTTCTGTTAAGTGCCCATCTTATGTAATTTAAAGTTGAAGCAAAAATGCATCATTAAAGGCCTACGATTTCGTAAATACCCAGGAGCTTCCGGGAGCTTCGTCCCCTGGACCCCCACCGGGGCTTTGCCCCTGGATCCCACCAAGGGCCCTAAGGCGGGCCCCTGGACCCCACGCCGGTAGGCTCTGGACTATTCTCTCTATCTGTATCTTAATATCCTTTAGACTTCTAAGCAAGTTCGGTAATTCGACAACTTGAGGTTCCGCATTTGTACACATCCTCAAAATTTCCGGTTTACAAATGTTCCCCTATACCTAAAATGAGTGTTCTCAAAACCTGGTTTACTTGAATAATTCGTGCAATAACTCTCCCTTTTTGCATGCATACCATAAGGGGTGAAGCACAATGAACTGCATCTTAGTGTCCACGTTGGTGTAACGAATTTCATTTCAACTTGGCCTGCCAGTAAGTATGTACGAGGTCCTGGCCTATTTCCTTCGGTTGTGGTTTCAAACGTACGACATTGTCTACCATAATGTACAAGCACTGGACAAAACACGAGACGTCGGTAAACACTACTGATTTGAGTTTGTGTATCTCACAATGGTCCCACAATTCCATCAGGCAACAAATTACCGAACCCTCCCGTTTAGAAACGCTGTTTTCTCTTTTAGGTGTACCCCAAGTCAAAAATATATATTAAATAGCATTACAACTGAATTCTAACAGTTCAAATTCCACCTTCACAGGATATCCTGGCAAACGATAGCTGGGCAAACTTTATTGCCGCCAGCTGTTATATAGTTAGAGTTTTACAGCCCAGCTGCGACACAGGCGTTCTGCACTCAGCCACTTTGCAGAAATCATTAGTGACAAAATTACGTATATTTGCAATTTCAACATGATCACTGGTTAAAACATCTTTTTAAAGAAAAATTTACAGGATGTGAAACACTAACTTTCCTCTATTTTGAAGAATGTTTATGTTAATCCATGTATTTTTTCATTGCCATGTTTCACGCCGTTGAAACTACCTGAGTAGTAACTTGGTACTAATTTAAAATTCAGAATTGACGTAAATCTTTATTAAATTGTAGCCTAATCGAGACCTATGCTCCACGTTAACTTTTTCGAAAGTCCTCCCAACTCTCTCACAAAGAGCCGTTCGGCGAAACCAAACTATAAACTGCTTCAGGAGGAAGCTGTTACATCAGAGAGTTGCTAACTCTCTGCATCCACTAAAGGCCAACACCTGGCCAACCTCACTGACCATTTACGTCATTGGTCTGTCATATATGGTCCACTCTAGACTGGGTGAAAAAAACCCAGATAGTACACATGACCTAAGCAAAAATTCAGACTACACATGACCTTTGCAAAAAGTCAAAGAAGTGATCGTAATTTTGATCTAATCTCACCGTAAACTTAACCCTATAACTCTGAAAGTTGCCATTTTGAATTATTTGTTTTATGCCCTAAAAGCGGAATGGCTCTCCAAAACTCAAATTTGGTGAATATCCACCAAAGTTTAACACCAGCAATAATCATTCAATAACCTTGACTTAAAAGCACTAATTGTAAATTAGAATAAGCCTCTTTTCACTATCCCTGAAAGATGATTAAGTTTATTTAGAAGGTAATATACTTGCAGTTTGAGTTAACGAATGAGGATTATAATTACCTATGAAGTCTGAGCGTTCTTACGTTTAATTTATACAAATATAGCACTAAATGTAATCCAGTCTCTTTTTACGTTTTGCATTTTGCTAACAGTGGATAATGGAATGCTATCTGTACAGATCTGATACAATAAACTATTGAACTCTTAGAAGGCAATGTTTCTGGCATTTGCTTGATTTTTCCAAGTAATACCGTTTGACAGGGAAGGAATGAAATTTTGATTGTTGCGTTAACAATAATGCCTAAAGTACAATGAAGGATTGAATGAGCCTAAATATTTTAACTACCGCAGATTGGATGAGACCTGGAAAATTATCAGTAATATCTGTTACAAGTTTTTCTTCTGGTAACACCAGCCTTAGCAAAGGCTTTAATGTTAACAATATTTGTTAAGATATTACCAATTATACACTCTAATAACCAAGGAGAGTATTTAGTCACTTCTAATAGAGTGAATATTTTGAATTCAATCGATTAGATCGTGCATTCACTCAAGGAGTTGTAAAAATCATTCCAAAGAGCGCTTCCCGTAGGGTACTCCATCAAGAGTGAAACGAGGCTCTTTTGGAGTGAATCTCACCACATGAAGTGAATTTCCGCCTTTTCGTAGTCAAACTAGTTTCAACTTTCACTCTTCTAAAGAGTAAAAGTTGACACTTTTTATTTTTATAGAATAGAAGCGCACCCATTTGTTTTTTAACCACATTAGTACCCCATAGTAAAACGACAATCTGTATCCACAACTTAGTTTACATTAAGACATTTACATCAACAAAGATAGCCATTCTTTACTTCACTACCTACGTCACTTATTAAATTACGCAAGGTAAACATGAAGTCGTTTGTTTATGAGAAAAAAGTATTTTTTGACTTCATGTAAGCAAAAAATATCCAATTTAGCCAGCAGAAATTTCAGCGTTAATTTCACATTATTTAAGACACTTTGTTTCACTTGTTTTGTTTAAAAATTTTGTTTTCGTTTTTAATTTCACAAAAATCTTACTTGTGAAACGATTATGAGTCAATAACGCTGACCCTACCCCAACACAGCCCACCCACCCTCATCAACTTCCTATGTTTCAGTTCTCTCCCGGTTCTTTTTTCTATTTCAATTATCACCCATCTCTTCGTCAAAATGTTTTGGGACACTCTGTCGCCCACCCCCACTCTCACTACGACACTGTGGCAGGACTTGAGGTATGAGCTGCAGCAGAGTAGTGTCTGCTCCCTTTTCAGAAAATTTTTAACTGGTGCTTTCAGATGCAATTTTGTGCAACATTAAGCCTAATTTGAAGTATAGCTTTTGTTCCATTACAAAGCAATTGATGGGAAAAGAATAAGAGCGGCGGGTTGTACCGGACCTGGTTCTCTCCTTGAAACATCTTAATTAAAATTGAATTGGGCAGAAATTTTTTTCAGTGCAATGGCGCAGTTGTGTAGTGAGAAGTTTTCCAATGAATAGACGCTAGCCTATTTGGAATTGTTCCAGGATGACAGTGTAAATCAGTCAAAAGATGTCCAACAAAGTATAATGATTATTAAGCCTTTAGCGTTGTCAAGTGACCAGTAGCTTCATCTCCAGAATATTGATAAAGCTAACGGCAAAACACTGACATGCTCAGGATGTTTGCAGTAAGACAAATTATGTATTGCAAACGAAGATGCTGTTTCATAATCCTTGTTCGTTGATTGAGAGACAAGTGGTATTTGCCATAAAAACATATTTCTAGAGGGAAAAAAAAACTCATTGGTTGCACTTTTAGACCTGACAAATTCTTTTGGATTTACGTAGGAATATTCTGAAAGATTAGATGACTAGGTGGCATTGTCCATACTTTGCATAATCTTTAAGAAAATGCTACCCCTTGAAACTGAAAGTTATGACTTGGCCGATAGCATCATTACCTGCCCAAGGTTGTAACGACCGAAAACCGCAAATAATAAACCGAACTCGATATTTCTACCAAATTCAAACACACTTCGAAGAAGTGTGTTTGAATATGAAGGGTCATACCTTCTGAATATCAAAAAGTAGTGTCTGTTTGTTATTAGAAACAGGCTTGTTGTAAATGTTGCAACATGAAGTACCTATTTGATATATTTTTGATCCCCACAGTCAATAATGTCAGAGATTGGGCTTTTTATCTCTATTCCCACTTTTTCTGATTTCATTTTCGTGCACGATTCACTAAATCTGACCCTAATTTTTCATGTTTAAAAATTCGTTTGATACTGTAACTAATTTAGTGGTTGAATTTTAATTTAGTCACATTTTACATGGAAAAGGAAAAAAAAAATAAATTTTTTTTTCGGAAGGTTGATGCCCAGTACCAAACTGGTTAACTGCAAAATACGTCTCTGTAATGCTGGATTCGAAAATCGAGGTCAGTATGGAAAGTACAAATATGCAGTGTTCATGGAGCAGAATTTTCTAATGTAATTTGGAATTCGTGCTATGACGTTGCTTTTATGTTAACTTCCACGAGACTAGAATAAATGCGGAGGAAAGATTCCCTTCATGTGCTCATTTTGGGTGCATTTTGTTTTTTAGAATTGGATTAAAATGAATAAGCCCCGACCTCTCGGATTAGGCCAATGAATGAGATGTAGAGTGTTACAGTGGGAAATACAGGAGAAGCATGGTCGAAATTTTATACTAGAGCATTCCATCACGTTTTCACATCACGTTTGAGCTTTATAAATGTGACTGAGACTACATGGAAGATAAAAGTTGGTATGTTCAAAAATTTTCAGGGCGCTGCGCACTGTTTAACAAAAAATATCTTAACTGGCTAACGATAGGCAAATCCCTAATCTAACCACTTACCTTATCCGTAACCCTAACAAAGCATACAATTGATACAATACAATGGTAACAAGCAATCAAGAAACGCCTTGTTAAACAGTGCACATCTACCCTAATTTTCCTGCGAAGCCTAGGGTAATTTGAGCAATGTGATACAGGTTACGACAATTAAATTACATCTATTATCCGTTCGAGCGACACACCCCACCAAGCATGAAATTTTATGCCTTAACACTAAGCTCAAAATATTTCATTGAGGATGGGGTTTTAGGTCAAAGGGAGCAAATGCCGTCCAGACCCACCCCCCGATAATCTCCTGGATGTACTGGGTTTGAATGAACTCTTTTCTCACATTTTGGATTGTCTCTGGTAGGTTAATTAGTGTTTATTCAACAGTTGAAGGTTATTACCCTACTGACGTGAAGTAAACGGCAATTACAAATTCTATAGGAATCTTAATTCCTCTTTTGAATTTCTTGAAAATAAAGTAAAATTACTCTTACTCCTCTCTAAATACTCTCTTGCTGTTTAGAGGGGAGTTAACACATTCTGCTACTCAGGGACACAGTTGTGTGAAAACTCCTATCGGGAAATTTTGGGGCAATGTGCACTGTTTAACAATTGAATTTGACTTTCCGGGGTTCGTGTTAAAACGATACAAACAGCAATTAGGCTCATTTTGCGCTTAATCGTGTTGATTGTTGATGTTATGCACGCGAATACTTGCTGAAGCTTGCTAGAATCGTTTCAAATATAAAGGACAAACTGGCAAAAAAAAAAACTTTTTTTTTTTATAAAATTATCGTCGTCACACCGGATTAACTTGGAGGACCAGGGGCAAATTCACGTGATAGTCAAAGGAATTGGTGCACCCTAAAGGACATAGAGAGCCCATATGCCAAAATAAATTTCTGGATAACACAAAAATTTAGATAATAGTCAGAAATTCAAGTAAAGTTTGTTCTTTATTTTCGTCATGTCTCAAAGTATTTGAAGAACATGCTCAAAACCAATAACTATATGCAAAGTGCCACATATTTACAAACATTCAGAACGTCATAATACATGTATACAAACAAGTATGGCGGTGCCTGATAACAGTCTAACAGATAACCCTAAAAGTACTGAAGGGGGCATTACTCTCCTTCCCCATAAATATCCCCAATGACCCCTTCAAAAGTACAAATAATAATTCATCAAAATTGTACACTACGGCTCCTTAACCTTCCTGTATGAATTGAAGACAAAATTGACAAACATAACATTTAAATTTGTGGCTATGTTTTGCCCTATGCAAATATTAGAAGGCGATAAATTGGCCTCGTGAAGTTCAGAGAGGGGGCTCTAAATGTATGAACCTCTTGTTCACTGTACATTTTCTCAACGAGGCAAGTGATACAGGCTTGTACCAACTCGATACAACAGCCACACTAGATCTCGTGTAGGATCAGCTCGTGATAATGTTTTTACGACCTTACCAGCTTTTGAGTAATAATAACATATCCAAGGTGCATATTTTGAACCTAAATCTTACTGTCTGAAGCTCATGTACATTTTAAAGGAGCTCCAATCTGTTTGTCTTCAATCTTTAGGTCACCATAATTATCTTTTAATCCATCCCATTAGCTTCACAAACTTATGATATAGGGCTAAGATGAAAGTTGCCTAGAAAGGATTTTGGTCCTAGAGGAATTCCTGTTTACTAGTGCCTCAGACCACCTGCTGCCACTCGAACTTAAACTCATACAAATAGCTTTTTGAGTAACTAAACGGATTATGTCTTTCACACACATTTCCCATGAAACCGTTTTCTTGTTGCTTGTCTATGAACTGTAGAGTAAGATATAAATTAAAATGAACTTCTCTATAGCTAATTGTCTAAATATGATGTTCAACTGAAACTATTCCAAAGGCAAAGTCAAACAGAAATGAAAAATTTCACATGATCTCCACACAGATTTCTTAGGATTAAATTACGTCACAAGTTAGAGTTTACCTGCCGTGTTGTATGGTACTCTATTGTCCTCAGTACAGAACTAATCCAACTATATCGCTGCAGATTAAAAAAAAAGTAGTTGGGCGTGGAAGGACTGCATAGCAGAAGAACTCTTTCGGTAGAGTTATCGAAACTAAAATGCCAAGAGGCGAAAGCTTAAGGGAGTGGCATTCACAAAAGCAGCTTAGCGTGGGAGGCATTGTTGCCATAACATACATCTAAGTGAGGCACATGAGTTTGAAGACGAATATTTAAGATTTAAAAAAAATCTTCCAAATTCTAGGTGTTCTAAGTAGTATGTATATAGTGAATGACGTAGAACAGGGTTCTTTCAAGAAGGCTAGGCAAACCACGCCCCTTGCTTCGCTACTTTGCCTAGCAAAACGCTTAAATTTATCTTTTCATAACCATACATTGTATGATTAGCCTTTGTTGTATAAAAATACGTCTGACTAAGGAAAATTTTCAAAGCAATGGGTTGATAAAGGTACACTTCTAAAAATGGGTGAAGTGGGTTATTTCTTCAAATTTCAGCCAGAATTATTTGACTAGGTGTAGTTCAGATATGATTCAGGATTGTTTATATTTTAGTCAATTTTTTGACCAAATCCCGGTTCGGTTCCCTCTTGATCAGGTGTAATATCAGTTACTTATAAATGGTGAAATGAATGGTGGTGGTGGTGGTGGGGGGGGGGGGGGTCAGCACCCCATGACCCAACCTTGCAATAAAAAACACCTCACAAGGGGGTTTTTCTCTCTGTTCTTAGACTTTTGCCTCATGTCGAGCTCCAGCTCCCCAAGACACCAACCCCCCTCCCCATGACACAATCCTGGCTTCGCGACTGGTTTAACGGCTCAGTTTCTAACCACTTGGTTTAAGTCGCAATGGCCATGGTTTTTTCCAGTTGTGGTTTACTGTCTGTTTTCAGTATTATATTCCTTATGCTGAACGCCAAGGGCAATTGCAGTAGGTTACATTTTTTACAGTAAGTCTTCAGTATCCCCCGACCAGGAGTCGATCTCCAGACCTCCCGGCGTAAAGTCGGATGCTCTAACCACCTTACCATGGAGTCAAAGACCAGTATCCTCAGATTCTCTGATTTCGAGTATCTAGCCTTGTTCCAGAGATATTAGGCATCAACATAAACACTTTGAGTATATGCAGATTATTCAAACAGAAGAAGTATCAAGTCATTTGAAAATAATCCTTATACACACTTTAAGTATACACAGTTCATTCCACTAGAAGAAATATCAAGTCATTGATAGATATAGTCCGAGAAATGTTATTTGGATAAATAGAATATCCTACAAATATTCTTTATACACACTTTAATTGTAAACAGTTCATTCCACTTGAAGAAATATCATTTTAGAAATCATCTGAATATAGTCCGAAAAAAGTTATTTGGATGTATAGAATATCTTACAACTGTTCCCTATACACATTTGAAGTGTAAATAATTCATTCCATCCAAAGAATTATCATTTTGGATGACATTTGATCATAACCCGAGAACTTTACGTCGATGTATAGAATATTTTACAAATGTTCTTTAAACACATTTTAAGTATATTGAGTTCATTCCACCAGAAAAATATCATTCTAGAAGTCATTTGATTATAGTCCGAGAAAGTAAACATAGAATATCTTACATGTGTCCCTTCAATGCATTTTAAGTATATGCAGTTCATTTTCCAAAAGAAATAGCTTTTAAGAAGTCATATGAATATAGACCGGGAAAGGTAACGTGGATGTTTAGAAAATCTTACATATTTTCATTAAACATAGTTTGGTAATAAACAGTTCATTCCACCGGAAAAATATCATTTAGAAGTCATCTGAAGATAGTGCAGGAAAGTTTATTCGAATGTATATAATATCTTACACATGTTTCTTAAACACGTTTCAAGTATAAGTAATTCATTCCATCCAAAGAAAAATCATTTAAGGAGTCTTCAAATATTTTAAATATATTCCGAGAAAAGTTACGTAGATATATATAATATATCTTACATTTGCTTTTTTAAAACAACTTTTAAGTACATAAAATTCGTTTTAACACAAGAAATATCATTTGAGCAGTCATTTTTATATAGTCCCCATTTTGTTAGTATCGAATACCTTACAAATGTTTTGCAAACACATTTGAAGTATATATAGTTCTTTCACCAGCAGAAATATGATTTTAGAAATCATTTGAATATAGTCCGAGGAAGGTTACTTGGTGTATACAATATCTTTAAAATGTTCATTTTTACATTTTCACAAATGTCCACATTTTAAGTTTTTACCACAAGAAGTATCATTGTAGCCTGCATCTTCACGTAGTGCCAGTCTTGTTTGTATCGAATACCTCATGAATATTTTTCAAACACATTTTAAGCATATACAGTTTGTCACCAGAAGAAATATGATTCTAGAAGTCATTTGAAGATAGTCCGAGAAATGTTATTTGGATGTATACACTAATCCGGACAACAAGTGATGGTCTGATTTCAGTCGACCATAACTGGGGTCCGTCAAATTTAAATCTTTTGATTTCCTTGCTTACCTCTATAACGGATGATTGTCCACTATTTTGTTATCTTAAATTATCCAATTTCACTAAAAATGAGGGTTTGAAATTCATGTAAAAAGTAAATAAAGACGATTTTAGGCGGATGGACCCCACTAATTGCGGTCTACAGTCACTGAAAACAAGCGCTTATAGGATTCGTCTGTAGAATATCTTACAAATGTGCCTTACACACACTTTACCTATGTACAGTTCATTCCACCAGAAGAAATATCATTTTTAAATTGGAAGTTTTTTGAATATACTGTAGTTCGAGTAAGGTTACTTGGATGTATAGATTATATAACAAATGTTCCTTTTACACATTTCAAATATGTACAATTCATTTTACCACAAGAAATACCATTTTAGCAGTCATTTTACACAGTTCCCGTCTATCATGTAATTAATTCTTATTACGAACTATAGAGAACATGAATAAATATCAGTTATGCTTATTTGGATATATAGCATATCTTACGAATGTTCATTTAACACACTTTTGGTATTAACAATTGATTTCACCAGAAGAGATATCATTTTAGAATTTTAGCGGCTATGATTTTCCTATAGTGCTCGTCTATCATGTAATTCATTCTTAATACGAACTATAGAAAGCATAAATGAATTTCATTTACTGTTATTTGGATGTATAGAATATCTTACATATGATCCGTAAACATATTTTTAGTATATAAAATTGATTTCACCAGAGGGAATATCCTTTTAGCAATTTCTTTCATAGTCCCCGTCTTTCATGTAATTAATTCTTAATACGAACTATAGAGAACATAAATGAATTATTCCATTTTCCAGATTTAGCTTGTACCGTACCTATTTCAGCTCCAGGGAATTTTGCCCTTTTCAACTCCAGAAAACCCCATTTTTGGTCAACCCCAGTACCAGTAAAAACGGGCTTGAGTCTGAAATTGAGTCCGAATCTGTGCTCGGAAGCATTGAAGCCGTTGCAACTCGCATATGTTATTCATTTACATTAAATCCAAGTGTTGGTAAACGAATTGAAAGCATAAAAGGGAAGCGAACCTTTCGCGACGTCATTTGGATATTTATTTGCAAGTGACCACAATGCTTGTCAGTCGGTGTTGAAGACCGTCGTAGTAGAACGTTATTATATTTGTATCTTTACCTGTTCCATGATAGTGACACCTTATCTGCAACCAGTTGATATTTAAGTTTTTTAACAGCATCATATGCTACAGGTAAACAAGAAGGAAAATAAATGACGATATTCCCAATAAATTGACCAGTCTTATTCTTAATGTCATATCTCTTGTTAGATTAGTTCATGGTATCCATCCATGAGATCAAATGGCCGTAAATGTCCAGTTAGTATAGCTCAAGTTCATCCGTACGTTTGGTTCACTAAACGGCCAGGTGGTTTAAATTTATTTATTCTAGTAAAAAGTATAAAATATTTATAAAAGGGGTAATAAAATGTTACGACGTATTGTCACGCGATTATGATGAATAATGAATAAACACCATTTTAAACAACCATTTTACTCTGTGCTGGCTGTTAATTAATGTTGCAAAAGAATTTTACTCATGTTCCGTTTTTTTTAAGCAAAATACCTATGAGTGAACAAGGCTTAAAACTTCTTGACATTTCATTCGCACAGAATAATGCATTTTCCGGATCTATGCAATCACTGGAAGAATTTGGGCTGGATCCACGTGCACCGTTTGCTCAAGTTAGCTATATCATACGTTATCATGCACTACTGTACGGTTCATCTTTGTTTAATGTTACAGTGCTTATTAAGAAAAAGACGGGGTTCAATGCTCGCATACTAATTTACCAAACATTGATCACCCTTCGCCAATGTCATAATTAATATCCAAATAACTAATTTCAGCGAATATTTCCCCATTTTCGAAGCAGAACACACTTAAATATGTGCCGGAAAGATGGATGCTTAAGACCATAAGTAATCGGGTTGACCATACTGTTCAGTAAAAGTATTCTAACGGCCCTTCGTTTGAAAAAGTTCTCAGGTAGCAATAAATTCGTTACAATGTAAGGAGACAAAAACATGGCGAAAACGATAAATACGAGCAGCAAGTTTTTCGTGACGTCAATCCGACGTTTGGTAATTTGATTTTCATACCGCCCTCTTCTTCTCTGGTTTCTGAAAAGAGACGAGACCAAACTTGTCTTGTTAAAACATGACTTTCAAGTTTTATGAAAACGCATGCGGACACTAAAAAAATATTTCGTGAAAACACTTTTTGGTTGGTATACCGTTAAAAGGTTCCGTGAAATTCAATAATTTTTATAATAAGCACTTTTGTCTGGATGAACCGAGCCAAGAGTTTGATTAAAACCAAACTGTGGGCTTACAATGAAATCTTAAAAAACGAAATTTATTAGGGGTAACTTCAAAGTTGAGGTGTTATTTTTAAGAATCTTCCCAAGAAAGGGAAAAACACAGACACTATGGATGTGATTTGCAGTCAGCTGGGCACATGTTTAATCCATACAAAAATGAAAACATTTCCTTTCCTCACCTGTGTCAACTCCTGCATCCCCAACTTTGAAATTTCGTAAATCAATTTTAACTGGCATTCTTCGTACTCCGTGACACCACCCTTGTCAATTTGACTGAGACTGTGAGCAGGTGGAGGAATTTTAATATCAGTGCGGTTTATACCAAGAAGTACTTTGGCACTGGAAGGGACATGCTTGTTCTTTCAATCCATGACATCAGACTTGCCTGTGTCAATGTGTCAGTGTCAATTTCCAACAAACATGGGGAATGTAATCTCGAAATACTTCGGATATGTTTTTGAACATATCAAATATAAATTTGTTCCTGCACTATTTCTGAAGTTCCCTTTTACGGAGTAATGAACGTAGTCTCCCCTTTCGACCATCTCCTAAACTCACAACCTTATTCCATTTACTATTTTGTCCTTCCTCGTTCCCTTTCTAATCTTTCTCTCCCTTGACTCTAAGATTGCACTCGGTCAAAAGCTACAACAACTGTTACAAATCCCTTGTTCGTCCTGTCCGACCAAACCTCCTAGCACCACCTTCGCTCTCCCCCTTTCGGTCGAACCTGGCTCGTAGCCGGCTCCACTTGAACCAATTGGTTGGAAACTGGGCCGTAAAACTCTATCTAACTAACTAAAGATCCGGTTTAACATTAGTACCATTAATGCTTGGACCAGTCTTTATCAGCCAGTGAGTGCACCACATACTCCGACAATCTTCAATCTCCCCATCACTTTCCAACTACAATAATTGAACTTCTTAGTATTTATCCTACTTTTCCTCCATTCTTCTTTCCCTTTAACTTTTCCGATTAACCTTATACTCGCTCTGGTTTTGAAATTGCAAGTAGCCCTTATATAAATTCTATGCCTTATCCATGAACAGTTTAAATTTGTCCACTCTCTACGCCAATAAAAAATCGAACCCAACTTGGGGGAAACTATGCTCAGCTGATTCAGAGTGTGCGCCCAAAGGGAGCACTGGTTCTTTATTTAGCTACTACATTGTTTGTTCAATATTTTTTGTGCCAGAAGATGCCCTTTCATGAAATTACACGTGTGGAGGGACAACCGTTTTCGAGTGAATTGCACCGCTTGTTTCTTTGGTGGGGATTGTAACATTTTTTATACAAGCTGGAAAAGTGTCCTGTCTGGAATGTTTTAAAAAGAGCTTACCTTGTTGTTACCCAATTGACAGTTGATACTTAATCTATTCTTCTTCTGTGGGCCTTCACATGTTTAAAAATACTACCATAACAGAAAACGACAACTATTGGCGCAAGGGTAAAGTAAGGTAAGGTTAAAATTGACGGAGCGAAAAATTTGAACTACCTTGTTACAGTGACTTGACAGATCCGTTGGTGTGTGCTTAAAGAATAATGTGGTGTGACGAAGAACATGGGCAGCATGGGTGTTGTGAAAGAGTATAACCAAGTTAGTACTAACATAACGTAGATGTTTCTTCGACGGTACATTTTAAGGTAAGTTTCAAATCTTTTTGTTAGAAGGATCCACCTATTTAAGGCAATAAGTGCGAGTGTAATTATGCTACATCCAACAAACGTGCGTCCTAGCAATGACAGTAGACCACATAATATATGTATTGACTTGGCAATATTTTGTTCATCACCAACAGAAAGACAAATAGCAGCAAACATAGGTACAGTCGTTAATATATCCGTCACAGCTAAATTGAGAATGAAAATGTTTGTCCTCGTCCTTATTTTTCTCGACAGAATAAACGCTATCACGACCAAAGAATTACCAAGAAATGCACACACTATTGCCACAATAAATACCATTGCAGTAACGTGAGGAAACCATGACACATCCAATATTCCATTAGCTGAGGAATTTGTGTACTCCTCCGAGTCGTTCATCGCGATGCAAAAGTATTCTGTCCAACTTTCCCAAGTAAAAATGCCAAAGATGTATATATTGCCAGCATGACACATACATGAAGACTTGGTTCAACTAAGCATTCAACAGACTAGTATTACAAAAGATGGGCAACTTGTATAAAATTGAACAAACTGGATGAAAATAACTGATTCCTTCTTTGTTCTACACTTTTAAGAAAATGTTCATAATTTTTATTTGATGCGGGATGACTTTTTGATTTGAAAATTACAAAACAACTATCCAGGGAATTGATAAATTATTAAAGCCAGACTAGTAGAGGATTAGAGAATTTGTTAGGAAGCCCCCTTTATCAGCTTATCAGGATATCTTTAAAAATGTACCGCCAAAAAGCTCTTCTTAATAACAGAATTGTATTTAAACGGTATGTTTAGTAGACAGCTTCATAACGTCGGAATCGTATTTACAATTTACAATCGCCATTAATGATGTTTCCCCAAGAAAACGCAGCTTCTAATCGTTCAGGTGCAAACAGAATAAAGTCCCATGATATTTTAGAAATCTGAAGAAATACAGCAAAGAAACCTGAAAAATCTTTGTGAAGTTTCTCACTGTCATATAAATATAGTTTGCATAAATAATCACAATTAAACGTTGAACTTGGCTCTGGGGGAGAAGTAACCCATGTTTTGGGCCACATACTCTGGCGAACTGGAAATAGAAAATGTCGTTCTAAGACACACTGTAGTGTTCTTGTATTTTTATAGGTTTATCTTTATATCACGTACCGTTTAACACATCATTAATATTTATTGACTAGATACGTCTAACAAACGCACGTCACGTTAATGACTGGCGTAAACCAATCAGGGGTGTTGATGACGGTATTCCCTTGCACGTCCGAAATTAGAAATAGATAAATGACGTCGTTGCGAGGTTATGTTTGCAGTGAATCGTAAAGCATAAGTACTACAAATTGCTAGGATTTTAGGGCCTCATGATCAGTGGTGTATATAGTTTTCATTGTGTTTGTGATCCGTCGGGGTATTTTTTGGGGTGTGGGGCTTTTTAATTTCTAATTGCAACCTTCTACGTCCTTAAAAAGCTCGCTTGTTCAGTGACTATTCATACCCAGAAAACAGACAAGCATGTTGTCTTTCAACATTGTGTGCTACAGTGTACACATTGTATAACTTATTGTTTAATGTAGACAGGCCTACGTTTGTTTTGTAATATGGTATGGCTTTGTTCGGTTTGTCTCTTTTCACCGTGTCACTTCATGGGCATGTTACAAAGCATCCCAGAACTTTCATTGAAACAGCTGAATGAGAGATTCGATGTCAACGAAGGTCGGAAGGTTGGTGAGTTGAATTTTGTGATGTGTGTGCTTTCGGCTAGGGGTATAGCTGATTCAAGGTAGCAAAACCCCTTCGGGAGGGAGTACATGATTGTAACGGAGGCTACTTTGGACTTGTCGTGCAAGTCTTCAGTTCTTAAACGGTTTTTGACCACTGACACATATTTGCTGTGTGTTTGCAATTTGATGAAAAGTGAAATTGTCAGTGACGACGTTTTATATATATTTTGATGTACATTTTTTTTTATTCAAAAGCCTATCGGGATTCTCGGCCTTTCGACTGAGTTTATGTGTAGTGTGTGACATTTTAAGCCAGTAAACTTTGAGTTGAGTCACCTGTGTTACATGCGGCACAGGACGTAAATGTATGGGGAAGAGTTCGCACCATGGAATTGAATGTAAAGATAATTTTTCCTTCAGTTTACTTGGGGTGTACTCTTAAAATTAAAACTGTGACATTTCTTTCTCCAGAAGAGTGATATTTGGAAAGTCCACAGCAAAGAGCAGAAATTTGCTCCAAGAAGAGTGAAATTCACACCAAAAGATCGAATTTTCATTCTTATTGGAGTGCCATCAGTAACCACTCTTTAAAGGGTGATCCCGGATGGCACTCCTTAAAGTGTGAGTTTTTACCCTTCTTGTAGTGAATATTACCCTTTTTGAAGTAAGTTTCACTATTCGTGAAGTGAATGAACACTTTCACCTTATTAAAGAGTGAGTAAATTCACTTGTTGCTTTTTATGGTGTGATTGGAATACGAATCTAGATCGTGTGATATAAATTCGTTTAGCTGAGGGCAAGAAACATTGTTCTTTTGCTATTGCATAATGCTATCTGCATAATGTGGTGTTTGCTTCTACATGGTAAGTGCAAAAGACTAGCTGCGACTGATTTTTGATGGCAATCTTACTTTGTTCATTTTGGGACCAATCACACAGATTTTCCCAGAAGTATTTGTCACTGTGTGTGGCACGAAATGATTACACGGGAGACGTGTTCCGCATTTCACCCCTTTATTTGCACTCATGCCGTTGAGGCACCGTGAAACTAGAAGAAAACAACAAAAACAATTGATTAGAAAAGAACAATAATACGTCACTTGAATGATATATAAAGGTATTTTTAACAATGTAAATTTTAGGCACAAACAGGCAAACAGATAAAGAAACGAAACGAGATAGAGGCAACTTCGTTAACACTTCCAGCCGGCTACACACACCCAGGCACACGCACACACATACACAATAAAACATACAACTCCTCCAAAAACAAGCTAATTCTGCTACGACTTACAAAATCGTTACGGGGTTATAGCGTCACACACAATGAGGCGACTGCGGGTAACTGGGGTGACTGGGATAACGGCGGTGACTGGGGTAAACCTGTTACGGAAAATTAATGGATTCCGAGTAACCCTTGAGCAATACTCTACAAACTTCATTACATGCAAGACATTTTAAATGGGCACTCACAAACAGCTGATATAAAGTCAGGAGAAATAAAACATTTTTAACAACCCCTTGAAGCAGAAGATTAAAAAACCGGCCGGAACGGTTATCACACAACTACTTGGTTAATCAATATAGTAACAAACGAGGACAGATTTTTCTTCGCAAAACTTAGCCTAATTAACTTACTGTAATTAATAAAGATAAGCGAATAAACTTACTCAAAAATAAACGGGCGGTGCCAGAGGATGCGGGTAAACACAACGAGATGGAGAACAGAAGTGAACAGCATTGACACGCGAGTCCACGCGACTCAAAGAGAAACACCTGCGTGCATTCCTGACACTCGTACATACTTGGAACCCGGCCAAGTGAGTAACAGAGGTCGACCCAGGAACTTATCGGTGACGATAACAGTATTAAGTACAATCATTTTTCGGAAAAGAGAGGGAAAGTACCCTCTCATGGTTTTTACAGGAGAGAGGGACAGTTAGGACTTACAAAACTGAGGTTTCGAACCTAAATGACAAGCCTAAACTGATTTGAAGGTCAAAAGGTAAGACATGTCAGTGTGTCCTTTTGTTATTTCTGGGTACGTGGTAGCAATTCCATCGTTAAAAGCGTCTGGTATTGTCCTCTAGACGAGGTAGCTCTTCAATCTCAAGGGGTTTGGGAGAAATGATTAAGAAAGAGACCATGTGATCAGTTTGGTTTCAATAAGGTGTATGGGTCTATTATAAATGTTCAATTTTGCATCAAAGTGTCAGAAATACATACTATTTATTGCGCATCGTTAAAGTTCATTGGTCTTTCTAGCTACCAGTCAAAAGGAATTGAAACGCATAACCAACTTGTGTTTCAGAATCATGGACTTCCTATGTACATAGGCAGAACATATAACGCGTACGTCCTAGGAGCAGATTGTCGCCACCGACTGGGACAAAAGAAGGCGCACCAAGATGGCCGCCGTGAACCTAACAACAACTTGACAACTGTTACGAGACGACATCAACCAGATTGAATCCACGGACGAGCAAGTGGAGAGTTCTAGAAAGTGCTAGCATCGGTGTTGTCTGAGTCTCGAGCATCTTCAACGGGTAACCCCAGAGAACATTCGCACAGTTACTGGAAACTACTGTATGATGTAATGGCCTAATAATAGCCAACTTGTGGTTATGGGTTACCGAGCCCAGAACTTTCGCTGTTTGTTTTGTACGAGATCAAACGAGACGTTTCCATTAGAGTGAGTTCCAGACTTTTCTGGAAGAACTACCAGATATATAAAAGGTCATGCAAGCAGTGTGACAAGGGAGAAGAGAACAGAAGATACACAGATAATACAGAGACCAGACGCCTGCTTCGCTGTAATTGTGTCGCCATTTACCGATCACTATAGTCTTCATCCTGCCTTCGCGGAACCGAGTCTTACGCTGTGCTGCTGTACAATCGAGGCTAACAACACTACCCCTTGGATAAAGAGTGATACCTTAAGCTGTAAAAGATTGTGAGTAGATTTAAGGTTAATTGTTGTAAATTTAAGGAAGTAAGAGGTGAATAATAATTAAGTTGTTGATTTTAATCTCGCTCTTCTGTGGTCTTTCGCTGTTATTGGTTTGAATTGCGACCAAGCCGTAACAGAATTGGGGGGCTATCCGGGAAAGAATTATACTACCAGGTAGAAAATTCTGGAAATTTCGTTGTAATTTGCAACTGTATTGTCCAGACTTCTTAGTTGTTTGTGAGCGCTTGACACAACCTCAAAATGTCATTCGATTTAGATAAATTTGTGGCTAGCCCCTCAATTGAGGAGCTTAACTCACTAATAAAGTCTGAGATTGTAAAAGTCGCAAAACACTATGGCGTTGAGTTTCAGCCATTAATGCGGAAGGACGAGATTAAGAGATACATTGTGGAGTATCTGGTAGATGAAAGTATTCTGCCAATTACAGTGCTTGAGACAATCATGACCGTGCCAACTGACAATGCATTTGAATTGAAAAAACTTGAATTGGAAAGAGAAGTTAGATTGAAAGAATTAGAAATGCAAACTGAAAAAGAAGAAAGAGAAATGCAAAGGGAAAAAGAGGCTAGAGAGGATGAATTTAGGTTGAAACAACTGGAGTTAGGGGTCATAAAAGGCCTAGAACCTAAAATAGGCATGGATACTAAGCTGTTTGATGTCTCTAAGCACGTAAAATTTGTGCCCAAATTTCAGGAGGATAATGTGGAGAAATTTTTCAACCACTTTGAAAAACTGGGTGAACAATTAAAGTGGCCCAGAGATAAATGGTCAATACTCATTCAGAGTAATTTTACTGGCAAGGCCCAGGAAGTGTATTCCGCTCTGTCAATAGAGGACAGCATGGATTACGATAAAGTCAAAAAGGCCATATTACAACCCTATGAATTAGTACCCGAGGCGTATCGCCAAAATTTAGAAAATATCGTAAGGCGGATACACAAACATATGTAGAATTTGCCTATCAAAAGGAAAGGCATTTTGATAGATGGTGTGATTCTAAAAAGGTCTCCACATTTGAAGCCTTACGACAACTGATGCTGGTCGAGGAATTTAAACGGTGCGTGAGTGATGACATAAAGACTCACCTTGAAGAACAAAAGGCAGACAAATTGAAAGAAGTGGCAAATTTGGCTGATCAGTATGCACTAACCCATAAGTTTGGTAAAGTAGGTCAGACTCAAAACACGAGTCAGTTTAACAGGCCAAATAAAAAATATGGCAATGGCAGTAGTGGTGACACATCAAGTAAAATTAGTGGATCTCAGTCTGGTTCCCTCTCTCCAACAAATTCTGGTAAAAAACAACCAGATTCTAGTCGTCAAAAGAACGACCAGGTCAGCTCAAATAAAGCTGCCTTTAAAGACATAGTTTGTGGTTTCTGTCACAAAAAGGGCCACATAATGGCAAATTGCTTTCAATTGGCAAAATTAAAGGAGACTGAAACGGCTCCAAATGCCTTAGCCAATGCAGAAAATTCTCCAGAGGTAGTCGTGACTTTACGGCCTAATTCTAATGACCAAATTAAGGAAGAATACCTTCCATTCGTGTCTGAGGGTTTTATTTCCCTAGATGGGGATTCAGCTCATCCACCCGTCAAAATTAAAATTTTGCGTGACACAGGCGCAACTCAGTCGTTGCTTCTTGATGGAGTTTTGCCATTAACGGACTCTACTTCCACAGGGGCAAATGTACTAATTCAGGGGGTTGAGTGTGGATTTATTTCTGTCCCTCTTCACAAAATTAATTTGAAGTCAGATTTGGTTTCTGGGTCGGTCATAGTAGGGGTCAGACCTACTCTACCTGTAAAGGGGGTATCTCTGTTGCTAGGCAATGACCTAGCTGGTGGAAAGGTAGTCGCCAATGCAATTTTGACAGATAAACCATGTGACTATAACAACACAGAGCAATTAGAAAAGGAATTTCCAGATTTATTCCCAGCCTGTGCTGTCACGAGAGCTATGTCACAAAAGCTTGCTGTGGATGATAATCTTAAACATCCAGCCTCCAAAAGTGAGGATCCAGTTTCCAAAAGTGAAACAAGTAGGGAATCATGTAAGGATGATAATCTTGAACATCCACTCTCTAAAAGTGAGAGTATGATTTCTGAAAAGAAGGATGGTAAATTTAAGCCTCCGCCCTCGAAAATTGAGGAATTAGTTCCTAAAAATGGAACAACACTCCCGAAAGTGGAGTCAGAGTTCAGAGAGGACTCTAAAAAGAATATTGATGAAAGTGAAGATTCCTGGTTTGATCTCAGCCAAACTTTTATGGCCAATCTTCAGGATTGTGAGTCTCCTGTCCCCACACATGGTGAGGGGATAGAACAGGAAAGAAACATGTCTGACACACTCCATAAAGACCAGTTGTCAGTCCAACAACAACATGATGAAGAGCTTCAGCCACTAATTGCTGGTGCCCTCACTGAGGATGAGTCGAAAGACGTCCCAGTGTGTTTTTACCTGAAGAACGGTATTTTGATGCGTAAATGGCGACCATCAGATGCACCCTTAGATGAAGACTGGCGCATTTACCTTCAAATTGTGGTACCTAGGGTGTATCGAAAGGAAATACTGAGTATTGCTCATGAAATGCCATTTGCAGGGCACCTAGGGGTCAATAAGACTTACCACAAAATTCTAAATCACTTTTATTGGCCTAAGCTTAAGAGTGATGTGGCCAAATTTTGTAAGACTTGTCATTCATGTCAAATGGTTGGGAAGCCGAATCAGAATATTCCGGCTGCACCCTTAAAGCCAATTCCTGCTTTTGAAGAGTCGTTTAGTAGAGTCATTATTGATTGTGTAGGTCCTCTACCTAAGAGTAGGGCAGAACATCAGTATATATTAACCATAATGTGTGCTTCGACAAGGTTTCCAGAGGCAATACCTCTAAGGAATATTAAGGCTCGGACAGTCTTACAAGCTTTACTTAAATTTTTCACATTGTTTGGGTTACCTAAGGAGATCCAATCAGATCAAGGGTCTAATTTCATGTCAACTGTATTCCAACAGATGTTGTATGAATTAGGCATAGACCAAATTAAGTCTTCGGCTTATCATCCCGAAAGCCAAGGAGCTTTAGAAAGGTTTCACCAAACATTGAAGAATATGTTAAAGACATATTGTCATGACAATGAGAAAGATTGGAATGAAGGCATTCCATTTGTAATGTTTGCTGTCAGGGAGTCTGTACAGGAGTCACTTGGGTTCAGTCCATTTGAACTCGTCTTCGGACACACAGTTCGTGGACCATTGAAATTATTAAAGGAGAAGTGGTTATCAGATCCAGGTGAAAACATACATCTGCTTGATTATGTATCCCGCTTTAAAGAGTGTTTTCACAGAGCATGTGAACTGGCTCAAGAAAATCTGAGGAGTTCTCAGAAGAAAATGAAGGCGTGGTATGATAAGACCACTGTGGAAAGAGAGTTTAAGCCTGGTGAGAAGGTGTTGGTGTTTTTGCCTGTGTCTGGTCAGCCACTTCAAGCTCGCTTTCAAGGACCTTATGTCATTGAAAGAAAGGTCAATGACACAGACTATGTCATCTTGACACCTGACAAGCGTAAATCGAAGAGAGTTTGTCACATTAATATGATGAAAAAATATTATGAAAGAGAGGATTGTGACATTTCTAAGGATGAAAGTGAACATGATGTGAATGTCAAAGTTAATGATGCATGTGACCAAGTGTGTATCATCAGTGTTGATCAAGCATTCAATGACAATGATGAGATTAATGCTGATAATGTTCCTGACATGTGTATTAAGTTAAAAAAAACTCTGATGTATTGAGTAATCTTGATCAGAAGTTAAGTCATCTAGATGACAAACAAAGATCAGAAATGAAATCATTAATCAATGAATATGTATGCTTGTTCTCAGATGATCCTACTCGGACAGATCTGATTGAACATGATGTTGATGTGGGAGAGGCTGCACCAATCAAGCAGCACCCTTATCGAGTTAACCCTCGAAAACGACAACATCTCAGGGATGAGGTTCGTTACATGTTAGACCATGATATTATAGAACCTAGTAATAGTGAATGGTCTTCCCCATGTATATTGGTCCCAAAGCCAGACGGTGGGTACAGATTTTGTACTGATTACCGGAAGGTGAATGCGGTAACAAGAACGGATTCCTATCCGATATCCCGTATCGATGATTGTATTGATAGGATTGGGAATGCTACTTACGTATCAAAGTTTGACTTGTTAAAGGGGTACTGGGAGATACCACTCACTGAGAGGGCTCGAAAAATCTTAGCATTCGTGACGCCAGATGGCTTATTTCAGTATAAGGTTATGCCGTTTGGTATGAAAAATTCACCGATGACCTTTCAACGTTTAGTAAATGACCTTACGTCAGATTTAGAGAATTGTGAAGTGTATGTTGATGACCTTATTGTGTACAGTAACTCATGGAATGAACATGTGCAACATGTCAAGGCATTATTTGACAAACTTGCCAAAGCTAATTTGACTGTCAATTTAGTCAAGAGTGAGATTGCTTGTGCCCATGTAATATTCTTAGGGCATGTAGTTGGTCAGGGTAGAGTTAAACCAATTAAGGCTAAGGTTGAGGGCATCAACAAATTCCCTGCCCCAGCTGACAAAAAGCAGCTTATGCGCTTCCTAGGCATGGCTGGTTACTACAGACGTTTTTGTCCAAATTTTTCTGACATTGCTGCACCATTGACAAGATTATTAAGGAAAAACGAAAAGTTTGTTTGGACAGAAAATTGTCAGGCAGCATTTGAATCATTGAAAAGAGCACTAATGAGTTCACCAGTGTTGATTGCTCCAGATTTTGAAAAACAGTTTAAGCTAGCAGTTGATGCCAGTGACAATGGTATAGGAGCAGTTTTGCTTCAAGCTGATGAGCATGGTGTTGATCACCCTGTGTGTTATTATTCAAAGAAATTTGACAGACATCAGAAAAATTATTCTACAATTGAGAAAGAAACATTAGCTTTGATACTTGGTCTTCAGCACTTTGATGTTTATTTGGGGACTACTAGGTTCCCTGTTATTGTATATACTGATCATAATCCTCTGACATTTCTCTCTAAGATGAAGAACAAGAATCAGAGATTGATGAGATGGAGTTTATTTCTACAATCATATAATGTAGATATTAGGCACATTAAAGGGAAGGACAATGTTGTGCCTGATGCTTTGTCAAGAACTTAATCTGATTGAGTAAATTAAAAGTCGTACTGTAATTTAGACATTTTGATATTGCCTGCAGCACAGTATGTGTTAATGATGTTACTACTCATGTGTTATCATATTGTAAGACAAGTTGTATGTTATGATAGCACCTTCCACTTGAGATTGGAATACATACTGTAATACTATAGTTATTACTATAAGGTAATATTGTAGATATTGTAACCTAAGTTTTGTCCTAGACGTCCAAAACTCTTTCAAGGGGGGGGGGGGAGTGTTACGAGACGACATCAACCAGATTGAATCCACGGACGAGCAAGTGGAGAGTTCTAGAAAGTGCTAGCATCGGTGTTGTCTGAGTCTCGAGCATCTTCAACGGGTAACCCCAGAGAACATTCGCACAGTTACTGGAAACTACTGTATGATGTAATGGCCTAATAATAGCCAACTTGTGGTTATGGGTTACCGAGCCCAGAACTTTCGCTGTTTGTTTTGTACGAGATCAAACGAGACGTTTCCATTAGAGTGAGTTCCAGACTTTTCTGGAAGAACTACCAGATATATAAAAGGTCATGCAAGCAGTGTGACAAGGGAGAAGAGAACAGAAGATACACAGATAATACAGAGACCAGACGCCTGCTTCGCTGTAATTGTGTCGCCATTTACCGATCACTATAGTCTTCATCCTGCCTTCGCGGAACCGAGTCTTACGCTGTGCTGCTGTGCAATCGAGGCTAACAACACTACCCCTTGGACAAAGAGTGATACCTTAAGCTGTAAAAGATTGTGAGTAGATTTAAGGTTAATTGTTGTAAATTTAAGGAAGTAAGAGGTGAATAGTAATTAAGTTGTTGATTTTAATCTCGCTCTTCTGTGGTCTTTCGCTGTTATTGGTTTGAATTGCGACCAAGCCGTAACACAACGAATCCTTTATATTTGACACAAAAGTCTAATTTGAATGAGATACAATTTCATATTCGTTCAATCCGCGTAGAGTGGCGTAGCCAGGATGGAATTTCTAGGGGACCTGGGTAACAAGTGGGGGCCCTGTACCCCTAGGGTCAGACGCGGAAAGACTTTCTAAGCGGAGCGCCACCATCAGTTGGCACGGAGCGAACAAGAAAGTTTTGGGCATTGCACTTACCACGGGTGTTTAGCTGGATGTACCCAGCCTTGAAATACGAATCTCATGTCTGCCACTTCTCAAATAATGAGAATAAAAAATCAATCTATTGAAAATGGTAATACATACACTTTTAAGGGACCCCAAAACTGGACATTTCTGATCTGTGACCTTGGGGATGAGACTGAAGCGAACCGGTACCTCCCTTTTCCTTGGGAAAGATTGTAAACTTCAGTAGACGCAACTTTTTGTAGACGCAAATGGTGCTATGTTTGGTAGAACTTTGAACTGATTATAGGACTACGTTTTAGGATTTTCCTATTTGGGGAGCATGAAAAATTTCAAAATAATCATTTTTAGTCTTTGTTGAGATTTAACAAGTGACATACTAACTGCCAAATAAACAATGTTTTCCTGTTTTCAGTGGTGTCTAGAAGCAAAATGATGCAAATTAAATATACTACGAGTAAATCTCTCAAAAAAATTTAACCGCAAAGCAAAAGTATGGATCATGTGGGAAACACCTGAAATCCGAACCTTGTGGACATTTTACAAATCCGCCCGAATGCTAGTGTCAACTAGTAAAAAGAGGACTTGTCGAAAAAATCGTTCTGCAGTGGCACTTGTCATGGGCAGGACACGACAGAGGCCTACTTGTTAAGGACGGAAGAGAAAATACATTGTAATAGCTTGTTCTCACTTGATTGTTAGTTGACATAGCACAGCGTTTTGAATACTATTCATATATTCTGCATAAATGTAAATTTAAGAACAAACATTGTTTTAATAGTCTAGTTGGAAAGCCTCAATTTGTAAAATATGATAAGGAAAACTCCACTAACGTTGTGAAGGAGACTAACTTTGTAGTTGACAAGCCTTAATGAGTGACTAGACTTAACCACCACCTGCTCAGCGTGAGTAATAGAGAAAACAATTGTGTTAGCCACAACTGGAAAAAAGACCGTGAACATTCCTAGGTAAAGCAATTGGTTAGAACCTAGACATTATAATCTATATTATAATCCATCAAACCTAACTACCTGAACACCGTCTGTACGCCTGGGTCCCCCAGCTCTTAGTATTTATTTTTATGATATATAAAATGCATGTTAAAGTAATGGTGTCGACAGAAGGGTAGTGGGCCGTACTGCGTTCTCCTGGAACGGGACGAACCAACAACCAGAAGATTCATACTAATAAGTAGAAAGTCTTCGAATGCGCACCTTTAACGCACACTGGACTCCGAAAATCTTAAAAATTCCGCCCTGTGTCTAACCTTATTTTGTGTCTAAGATCATTGAAAAGGTTGTAGCCTCAAGCCTTAATGACCACTTATCTCGAAATATGTTATATGAGCCATTCCAGTTTGCATACAGAAAACATCATGGAACTGAAACGACCTTACTCAGAGTAAAAAATGACAATTCCGGCCGCTACCTGTACCAAATACATTGCATGCACTCTTAAAAAGTGTTTAGCAATTAAACACTAATAATACCTCCACTTTTTAAACACGTTTACATTTTAAACATATTTAGCAATAGAACGTGTTTGTAAACGAAGATCATAGGAATAAGACACTCGTGTGTAGAACCTAAACTTATTTAGAAAGTTGGGGGTAAAAAGTGTTAAGAAAACCCATAATTCTTTAAGACTTTTTTAAAAGGCATTTAATCGTTTCTCGTAAGTAATGCCAACACCAATCTAATAAAAGTTACATGCATGCGTGCATTTAATTATTCACGAAATGCATTTCAAACTGGCAGTACTGTTTAAGCCTCCAAATGATCCGCCATTGCTTTGTTACAGAGTATGAGGTCACTTTCAGTAATACGTCTCTTCCGATCAGAGAATATTGCAACATCAAGCAGCACCATCAGGATTGTACACAGAGGTGGGAGGGTTTAATGGGTTTGTCAGAATTTTCCCTGAAAAACGAAGCCCCTCCGTTAAATATGCATCCCTGTTAATGTTAACACCATATTTGTAGTACTGGTTTTATGAATCCTTTGCACAGATGAAAAGTCACGTTTTTGAAAATTTAATGGAATGTTTATCAGAATTAATTGGACGTAGATTCAATTTTCAGTTTGAAAACGTATTTCAAGAAAATTGAAGATATTTAGATACAGGATTTGATTCTAGTTTTATCACTGAAATACATGACTTTAATAATCACAACATTCTGGCTTGACGGTCGCGCATTCGTCTCATTTGTTGTAGTTTCAGGCATAAAACCGTATACCGCCGTCACTAAATCAGAACAAAATATCCGAAAATGAAATGTAAGCTTAGGTGTTATCCAGCAGTTAGAATGTAGATATGAGGTTATGAACGCCTCTGTATTCTCTCACCATCAAACATGTGGACTACGAATCTAAGGTAAATCCCCGTATCCCGAGGATATCGCACTGATGGGGAAATGGAATTAAATAGTGTTCATGCAATAAAAGTGCTTAACGTGACAGTTTCCAACTAATTGGTCCAATTTCAGCCGGTCACGGCCATTTTTCCAATTGTGGATCACTGTCGTGTGTTCCTTACTTTACTGCTTGTGCCGAACACCAAGCACGATGGCAGTAGGTCTTCTATATGACCTGGCCAGGAGACGAACGCCCGACCTTTCGACTACAAGGAGGAAGGTCGAGGGAGGGAGAAGCGAGATGTTGTTCGAAAGAATAATGCATGTAGTTCAATTGCATTTTGTCAGAAGTGGGGATAGTGTCATCAACACTTTGATGCCATACTTTATCCAAAACAAAAATGAAGGAGTACATTAAGCTTTGCAGGTAAGAGATGATATTGGTAGGAGTTGCTCTAATCAATCTGAAGAATCTTCGTATTTGGTTTAGCAACCGCCTCTCGTGCACGAGGCCCGAGTTCGATTCCCAGGTTAAATCATGTCAAGGACTTAAAAAATGCAACCACTTCTGTTGTTCGTGAACACGCGTAAAACATTATGAATTTAGGAATTAAGGTAGAACTGTATATCGATTTTGCTAGTAAACACGATAGTTATTAAACTTCTTTGGTGGGGGCGGTGTTTACAAAGTAAGCTGTTTCACATATTCCTTATTTAGCTACAGTACTATCCAACAAGTGTTTCGCCAAATTAAATAGGAAATAAAGAAGAGATCCAAGTCTTTTCCTGGTTAAGGGAATTGTGTTGAATTTATCTATGCAGAGTTACGAAGATACACTTGTAGTTTGGTGTTCGGTTGTCCAATGGAAGGGTCCAGCAAACTTAGATCCATGATTTGTTGGTTGCATTCCACAGCTGAAAATAAGTGTAAAAGAACCTCAAAAACAATGAGACCATCTTTTCTTCCCAGTTCCTGCACAACCTTACCCCGTGGTGCATATAAGTATTACCTTAACCGTTCACAAATTGCTATAAAACGTCAAAGAGGAACATTATTCGATTATGCTTCACTATTGCTTGTATTTGCTTTTTATAATTAACGGTATAGACGAAGAAACATTTTAGACCATACAGACCAAAGAAATCTAAGGTGGTGGGTATAAGGCCAGTGGGATACATGCTTCTTAGTAAAGTTCCTCTTTACCTTTCCACCAGGAAACTCCTACCTCAAAAATCCGTTAACGCCCTTAAGTATTATGAAACGTCTGATACATTCAAAAAGACGTCACTTGAAGACTTGTTCACACATGTAAAACATGCGACTTTTTAGAGGAGGTAGTTCCAAAAGATTCAATAAGCCACTGCTTATGATACCTATACTTCCCATGCAGTCATGGTATCTCTATTTGGTGAAACATGGCGAAGTTGGTATGAATCTGTTGCAGCTCCCTAATCTGAGCATAGAGATTTCTTTTGACTAAGGTTAACTTAAGGTTCCAAAAAGTGTTTTCAACTTTTTTTTCTTAATTGTGAGATATATGTGCTTGAATAAAATTGAATCTTGTACAACGTCTACATGTATTATGTGAATTCTTGTTTCACTATGTTGATAGTCATCAGGTTTTACAGGAGGTGTTTTACGACGCTAAGTAGGGAAAGTCCATTGCCTACAAATTATATTGTCTGGTGTCAAACAACTACACAAGTAAAAGCAAATTTGGTGTCTCCTGGAAAGGGTAAGTTATACTCTGGTCAGATGAGAAAACCGTAGATTACTCTTGAATGGAAACCCGCCTTACTTTAGACCGGTCAAGAATCGAACCTTGACTTCCCGGCTACTAAGCCCTATCGCGTTAAATTTCACCGCCGTTTTGACTCAGCACTGTTTAATACCTGGATATTTGTCTAAATGAATTGTGAAAAGTGGATCCAACAATGAGAAGACCTTTCACAAAAAACCTATTTCTTACTTTAGACAGGTCAAGAATCGAGTCTTGTCATCCCGGTTGCTTAACCTTATCGCTTAAGATGCCACCACATTTACCTAGATATTTATCAAAATGAATTGTGAAAAGTGGTGGCACCTGTGGGGTCTGGGAATGTGTGCCCCTTACAAGGGACGGATGCCTCCGGTTGGGGAATTTTCTGTTTTTCAAAGGAGCCTAAATCTGTTAAATAGCATATAAAGTTAGTTAGTTAGCATGCGTGGTTTTGCTCATTCGATGGGAAGGTCCCTCCATAATTATAAAAACCAAATTTTTCCTTCAAATTATCCAAATAGTTTAAAATTTCTTCAATTAAAAATTTCTAAATTTTCCAAAATTTTAATGTTTAATTACACTTGCAAATTTATTTTTCATATGATGCATTCCTAAAATCTACAATCTTACCATACGCCGGCAGTTTATAACATGTAACATATAACGGACACCGAGAAAACAGAAAAAAGGTAATCCAAGTGCAACATTGGCAACATTCTAAATTTCTTCAATAAAACTCCGTCTGCTAACTTTTTAACTTCTTTGAAAGTTCTGACCCCCCCCCCACCCCCCCCCCCCCCGTGACTACGCAACAGGAGTGTACTCCCATCATTTAAGATTAGAGTGACGGCTCCAGAATGTTAATCCTTTACCATTGTTTGGGTCCTTTTGGACCCAGACGGAGAGCGCGGGTGTCACCCATCTTTGCTGTTTCACGCGGAGTTCGAAACTGCGAGTAGCTATCAAAAATTCGGCCACAGCAACGAAGAAGACAATAGTTTTAGGTCACGGGGTCAATAGCCTACGGAAGCTGATGCGGGGCGTGCTACGTCCGCTTTTCCGCCCACACACGAGGCGCGCAAATATGCCTCGATTGGAACACATCGGTAAAGGGTTAATACTGAAGAGGGACAAGTTGGGGAAAAGGAAAAAGTTGGGGGAAATTTTCTCAAGCAGAACGAAACCAACGGAAAAGTGTTCGCTCCTGCTGGTATTGTCTAAGGGAAAACTCCTGGTCCGGGTTCAAGGGCGAAGGTCGATGAAGCTCTGGAATTTAAGCATATGGGATGGTGAAAATATATCGCAGGACAGTTGTATTACATATTTTTCGGTTGAACTAGCTCTTCTACATAGAACAAATATTTTCGTTTAACAAAGCTCCCATAACCTTATTAAGGAGTGGGAGAGATTGGGGGCAACATAGAAATAACAAAGGTCACTCCTAAAAGTGAGTCAATTTGTTCCTGATGAGGTGGCTTTCTTACATGAGTGCCCTAGGGGATAAATTGACTCAGTTTTTGGACACTTACAGATTTTCTTTTTTATTTTCTGTGAAGGACAACATATTTGTGACCGGGTAGCGCTTCCATTGTTGGTAATTGGATTTTTGAAAATGGATTTTGGGGACAGGGCAATACACCACGAAAAAAGGGGCCGGTTAAGCAGAGTAGCTTAGATACCACAAAATCCATAGAGAGTGCTTGGGTTACAGATTGTAGCCTTGCATGCTAACCTGGTCGTAGTTTCAAGATATATATTGTGTAAGTGAATGCACAAGGAGGTTCTCAGTTCATTAAAAGAATAGTCCAGAGGCAAATTGTCTTTCATATGCCAAGAGGGACATTTTGTAAGCACTTTGGTGAAATTTTTACTCATTTTCTATGTACTACTAATACTAACAATTGAATGTGGCTGAATTTCTATGAATAACCTTGAAGTAAGCAGACGTGATGTCATGGAATCACATTCTTGGCCAACGTTTTGCTCACTGTACAACTTACCACCAATTTTATGCAACTAGACTTGGCTCTGGACTATTATTTCTATTTGTATCTTAATAGCCTTTAGACTAGTAAGCAAGTTCGGTAATTCTACAATTTGAGGTTCCGCATTTGTACACATCCTCAAAATTTCCGGTTTACAAATGACCCCCTTTACCTATAATGAGTGTTCCCAAAGCCTGATTATACTTGAATAATTCGTGGAATCATTCTCCCTTAATGCATGCATACCATAAGGGGTATTGGCCTGCCAGTAAGTATGTACGAGGTCCTGGCCTATTTCCTTCGCTTGAGGTTTTAAACGTATGGATTATCTACCATAATGTACAAGCACTGGACAAAACAAGAGACTCTCGGTAAACACTGCTGATTTGAGTTTGTGTATCTCACAATGGTCCCACAATTCCATTAGGCAACAAATTATCGAATTCGCCCATTTAGAAACGATGTTTTCTCTTTTAAGTGTACCCCAGGTAAAAAAAATATATATTAAATAGCATTACAACTGAATTCTAACAGTTCAAATCCCATCTTTACAAGATATCTTGGCAATCAACAGCTGGACAAATGTTATTGCCCCCCCCCCCCCCCACCTGTCGTACAGTTAGTTAGCTAGTAAGTTAGTTAGTTAGTTAGTTAGTAAGTTGGTTAGTTAGTAAGTTAGTCAAAATTCAACTGAATGAATACTGAAATTAGTGGGGTCGTTGAACATTTCCCCTTAACACGTTTATGTTGTCATTAGAGTTGTCATATAGTCGTATAATCTGCTTCCTTTGTGGAACTCTTATTTAACTTGAAAGTCATTGCCACAATCGGGCACATATTGGAAATGTTTCGCTATTTACGAGACTTGTCGGAAACGGTCTTCATAGATGTTCCTCTTTACTGAATCAATTGCAAGTTGCCACTCCTCAGTCTCTTACTTTGTTTTGTTAAATGATTTATTTTGTGGTGTGTTAAGCATGATTTCTTACATACCGTAATTTCGTTACCTTTACCACTCTCAAAATGTTGTTACGTATTTTATATTATGGTAAGAGATGGGAATAAATGTCTTACTGAACTGAACTGAACTGGAGTGAGTAGTTCTGCGAAATTGTCTTTGCACATACTTGTACCTGGTGTGGGGCCCTCGACACAGTAGATAATGTCGGGGCAACCAGATGTTATTGTCAATGAACTGTTATGTTACATTCTGAATGAGATCGAAGTCCTACCGATTGAGACCATACTCAACATTTATGATAATTTTTACTCTGTAACATGCAAAGCAGCGGTTATTTTCTTTACGTTTTTATAAAGGCAAAGGAGCTGCGACCCTCAAATTCATTACGCAAAAAGTACAAAAAGCTTGAAGACATTATGACTACGATCAAAGAGGTGTCTGTCAGAATTACCGATTTTTGTTGCCAAAGACTTGAGGCAAAAACCTCAGTCAAATGTGTCACCAGTTATGGCCAAACTCAACTACATTCAAACAAATGTTTCCGCCATTACAACTACTATTCAGGATCATGTTAAAGACACCTTTTGGGACAGTCTTTCTAAAATTAATAAGAGATTATCGCTCCTTGAATGGAATACGTCTTTAGAGAGTAATGTCAATCCTCAGTTGACTACCTTTGCTGAGCGGATTTCCACCAGTAATCCGACCCAAGCTAGAGAGTCTACTGAATAAAATACTTGTGACAAGTACTGTGCCTAGGCAATCTACACCACTGATTCTAATAAGATTGAAGTAATCACCATGGCAACCGATGTAAATAAAGGTACGGACACTTCTATAACTACTGATGATACCTGGTTTTCGATTGTGCCCCAAGGTGGTAAGCGACACATAGTGTCACACACGACAAACAATTCTGTAAAAACAGAACAGCAAAATCAGAAACACAAAGAGAAACCAATGGTTGGCAAAGCAACCGCCACAGGATTTTCCTCAGTGAAACGGAAACGCATAGCGAATGCGTTTGCAACACGATTTAGCCCTGAAGGTGAAACTGTTACGGCTTGGTCGCAATACAAACCAATAACAGCGAAAGACCACAGAAGAGCGACAATCAACAACTTAATTATTATTCACCTCTTACTTCCTTAAATTTACAAAAATTACTCTGAAATCTACTCACAATCTTTTACGGCTTAAGGTATCACTCTTTGTCCAAGGGGTAGTGTTGTTAGCGTCGATTGTACAGCAGCACAGCGTAGGATTCGGTTCCGCGAAGGCAGGATGAAGACAATAGTGATCGGTAAATGGCGACACAATTACAGCGTTAAGCGGCGAAGCAGACGTCTGGTCTCTGTATTATCTGTGTATCTTCTGTTCTGTTCTCTTCTCGTCACACTGCTTGCATGACCTTTTATGTGCCTTGTAGTTCTTCCAGAAAAGTCTGGAACTCACTCTTATGGAAACGTCTCGTTTGATCTCGTACAAAACAAACAGCGAAAGTTCTGGGCTCAGTAACCCATAACCACAAGTTGGCTATTATTAGGCCATTACATCATACAGTAGTTTCCAGTAGGTGCTCGTACATTCTCGTAACTGTGCGAGTGTTCTCTGGGGTTACCCGTTGAATATGCTCGAGAGACAACACCGATGCTAGCACTTTCTAGAATTTTTCACTTGCTCGTCCGTGGATTCAATCTGGTTGATGTCGTCTCGTAACAAAACCCATGAGCTGAAAACTTACCTTAGGTAAAAAAAATTACCTAATCGCCCATTACACTTGTTAAGTATCCCTTTCTGTTTTGCTTTCCTAGTTGACTTTACTGTTTCCTTCTTCTCATTTGTCCTCTTATTTTCTTTTCTTGTTATTTTCTTTGTTGTATTGTCTCTTTTATGGGCACTAGCTCGTTAAACTATTGTTTTTCTAGTATCCTTTCCACTTCTGTATTTTAGTTTATATTTGTACGGACGAAATCAATAAATGAGTGAATGACATGAGTTAGTTAGAGTTACACAGCCCTGCTGCGGCATAGGCGTTCTGCACTCAGCCACTTAGTAGACACAATTAGTGACAAAATTTTTAGACGTGTATTTGCAACTTCAAAATGATCACAGGTTAAAACATCTTTCTTAGTAAAATTAACAGGACGATGAAACACTACCCTTCCTCTATTTAGAAGAATGTTTATGTTATCCCATGTATTTTTGCATTGCCATGTTTAACGCTGTTGAAACTCCCTGCGTAGTAACTTGGTACAAATTTAAAATTCAGAATTGACGTGGATCTTCATTAAAATGTTATTGTGACCTATTCTCCACGTTAACTTTCTTGAAAGTTCTCACGACTCTCTAACAAAGAGCCGTTCGGCGAAACCAAACTATAAACTGCTTCCCGACCCTTACTCCAAATCCAGATATAGGTTGATATCTGGTTAAACACAGCGTTTATATGGCCATATCAAGCCAGATATAGATTGATGAAATGCCTTCCCAGATATACAAATAAAGTTTTATATGTCCACATCAAGCCAGATCTAACTTTATGAAATGCCTTCCCAAATATGCAAATAAAGTTTGATATGGCCATATCAAGCCAGATATAACTGAGTAAAATACCATGGCAGAATTACATATAAACTTTTACATTGCCATATTAACACTTTTTGGTTTAATTTGTGTACCTGTCCTACATAAAGACCTTCTCTGGAAGCTGAACAAGTATCAGCAAATCAAAATCAGAACTTTTAAACTATAATCAGCCTTATTATACTAACATATGCAAATGACTCTCCAATGTAGGCGTGGTCAGGAATTTAGTACCATGATTTTCCTTTCATTGTGATTAAGGAAGTTATATGTAAAAAATCATAAAACCTACAACAAATTTCTGTTGGGATACTGCCACCATATGATAATTTTAACCAACAATGAAGTGTAAACATTTAAAAGTAGGAATTTCAAAGCAGTTTTTCTCTTCACTATTAAGTATCTTAACAACTTCAAATACTTTAGTCAATGCTATACAATTGGCATTTAACTTAATTAGTGATGTTCAGATAGCCCTCAACATTGGTTTTCGCCCCTTGGCTCTTCGCCAGAGAGTCGAGAGGACTTTTAGAAAAAAAGCTATGCTGGCTCAGAAGGCTTCTGATACGCTTTACACAAAGGTAGTGCACTTATAAATTTTGGTCCAGTCATATATGGTCCAGATATGGGACATATATGCACCATACGTGTCTCCTTTACATGGGATAAATACAGTAATCATTTTACATCAACCAGATATTCGAATACTTTACATGGGATTAACATACATCTAAGTGGGGCACATTACTCTGAAGACGAATATTTAAGAGTTAAAAAAAAAATCTTCCAAATTCTATGTGTTCTAAGTAGTATGTATACAGTGAATGACGTAGAACAGGGTTCTTTCAAGCAATGCGTTGATAAAGATACACTTTTTAAAATGGGTGAAGAAGGTCATTTTTTTCAAATTTTAACCTAAATTTGTTGACTAGGTATAGTCCTGATATGATTAAGGATTGCCTATATTTTAGTTAAACTTTTGACCCATTTCCGGTTCGTTTTCCTCTTGATCAGGTTTAAAATTGATGCACTTATAAAGAGTGAAATGATTGAAATTGTCAAGGATATATTAGATCGGAACTAGGTACCAATAAACAAGTATATCAGCATGAAGCGAGTCACCTGGGATGTTCAGATAAGTGAGTCTGCCGTGCACCATCCGTTGTTAGCAGGTCTGGCAGCCATTTTTTTCAAAATGGCGGCCATGTTTTAGTAGGTATCATTATGTTTGATAATAAAACTTTGACAGAACCTCCTATCAAAACGTGTAAGGTGTCATATCAAAGACAATTAAATTTCCTGTCAAATGGTATCATATGTGATGGGTATTATGCAGAATTTAAGAACATTTTGGGGCAAAATGTTAATTTTTAGCAAATTTTTCCCGAAATTTAGATTTCATTAATTTACATATTTCTCCATATTGTCTACAAATCTTAAGATAATATATTGATTTTTTTTAAAAATGTTTCCTATACGTAGGTACAATTTTTCAATAAATACAAGGTTATTGTTTTTTAGAAACGAAAGTTACAGTCTTTCAAAGTTAACAGTTTCAAATTTCAGGAAATACAATTTTGTACCCAACAGAGTATTTCGCCCTGTTCGCACTTCGCATCAGTTCAAATAGTACAACTGATTAGGCCCAAATAAAACCAATATTGTACCTTTTGGGTTTTCAGACATCTTGTATTAAATCCAAGATGGCCGCCATCGTTAATGCACTTTTGGCCCATTTTTCTTGAATTCCAGCATTTAATGCTCATTTTCGATTAGAACAACTGTGATATTTGATCAAATGGCACCAAAAGATACAACCCAGGACAAGGGCATTTTTTTTTATACACAAAGCTTGTAAACCAAGATGGCGGCTAGGGGTCAATGTACTATTTTTCCTTATATCTATCTTTGATTCAGAATCTTCGATCAAGAAAGAAATGACCACTCGTTTGTCTGTGCACTTGGATACAACCTTCAGCAGTCCTAAACTTCGTTCGGTACATTTTGGATCTATTCTCAGGTGGTCCTTAACGGTCGATTGATTAAGGCACTCCCATCACCCCATCACCCCACCCTTCACGTCGAAAGTTACCCTGTCGGGGCATTACTAACTAAACCGATCACATTGCTCACTTCGACGTACGGCTTTCAGATACATTCGTAGTGCTTGGACAAAATATGGGCAATTACAGGGTGAATCCGACATGAATAGAATCAGTGTTAATTAATTCCACTATCTCTTTATGTATATTGTTTCTGTACCAAGATGGTGGCTAGGGGTCGATGCGCTTCTTACTATTCCTCATTTCTATATTTGTGTAGAAATTCCATATCACTGAAGAAAGCAATAACCACCTGTCACATTATGCAATAAATGCAATTTATAGCATGTCTAAACTTTGTTGCAGGAACAAATTATATCCATTTTAAGATGGTGGTAATAGGTCAATTAACTTAAGTCCATGTTCTCATGGCATTTGTTCATAATAGGATCACTAGCCTAACCACGTTAAAATTCCATTGCAATGGTTTCCAGAAACTTCCATTGTATTTACATGGGATATATTTGAAAAATCAGGGTACCTTTGCCAGTACCGGGGATACATCCTAAAGTACAGCCACTTCTTCTTTGAGTACATGGCTTTTGTTCCAAGATGGCGGTTTGAGGTCAATGTACTTATTTAAGGAGTAGAACAGGCCACCAGAGTACAAATTTGACAGACTGTTTAAAACAATCCTTCTCCAAATGATTTTGTCAGTTAATTAACTTTCTTCTTTTTTGGTGTGTGATTTTGTCAGTTATTTAACGTTCTTTTTTGCATGGTGTGATGAATTAGAAATAGTCGGGTTACTTTACTCTATCACGTGAAGTCGCCATTTTGAATTTCAAAATGACAGACTTTTCCTTTTCCTATCAGTTATAAATGTTGCAATGTCAGTTTCAATCTTTTAATCACCGCATTTACCAATTTTAAGATAGATTAACTCATAGCCTATGGAACATTTTCAATTACTCATGGACGCCATTTGGGGTCCCAGACTGTTAGATGGGCTAGAGCTGCGCTACGTAACACAATTCAGAAAATCCAAGTCGTCCACCAAAAAGATGTTAGCCTGATGATTTCTTTTACAGGTAAACATTTAGGTTACCCTAATACCCCTAAATATATTATGGGTAGATGTGATATATTCCCAAACAGTTATATGAGCTTTTTTAATGCCTTTTGAAGCTAGGACTGTCTTGCTAGCCGTGTCGGTGTTCAGGTGTTACCATAACGATATGATACACCTAATTTGTCTTAATTTTGACTTTGAATGCAAATGTGATTATTAAAATTTCACTATATGACTTTGCATCCTTACCTTTTACCTAGAAAGTAGAGTTTTGGTGGTATTCCAGGCATTGGCGGTGTTTAAAATCATTACTTTGAGTCATAAAACTTAATAGAATTTACAGTATGCTGACTTATCATTTTACTTTGTGATATTAATGTCAGTTGTAGAATATGAAATTTTACTACGATTGCATTTGATCTTCTTATTTCTAGTCTTTGTATTTTTATCTAATTTTAATGTCATTATCCAGGCTTGAAACTCAAAAAGAGACTTTTAGCCTTGAAGCTTAGATTTCATTTTATAATTTCAAAGAAAACTTCTACATTAACCTTTCTTTCCTATAAATATTTTACTTACTGTGACTGTAGTGATAAACGTTTGAATTTAATTTTAACTTATTTCACTTCATTTCATGTGATTTAAGTACTTAGTCAAAATTTGACTTTCCAAATTTTGACATTAAAAGTCATTGTTTTGAAGTTTAAGTACTGAAAGTTACAAATATGACATATGCGTAAAATTTGTGACCTACTATTAAGTTCAAATTTACTTAAAAGGTTAACATTGTAATCTGGTTATTATTCCTAAGATTTCATTATTTAAATTTAAGTGAAACAAATTCCACTTTTTGATCTTTACTCTTTACATATGAAAATTAAAATAGTATTCTGAAGGTTCATTATTTTAACTTTAGGTTTCTTCTGTGGTGATTGTAACTATTACAGTCTCTTGTATCTCGATTGTAACTTTGGACCTGAAGTGGCATAATCGTAGGATTACACAATCCTCGTCAAAAAAGGTCGAGTTATCAAATTCGTTTGTAACACTTTGACTTTGAAAGTCACTAATTTGAATTTCAAGGTGGTAAATATGTAACTAACAACTTATAAGTGTGCTTCAAAAAGCCAAAACGATACGCAAAATAAGACCCTGACTTTTGTAGTAAAACTTCACTTGGGAGTAAAAAGAATCAAATAAAAATTTGTAAATATATAGCACAGTTAAAACATTGAAATTCACATTTTTAACATAAATATCATAAAAATAAAGATGAAAATGTGACATTCATGAGATTTAAAGTTAAAACTAAGGGATCACAACTGGAAATCATGAGAAATAAAGCAAAACATTACCTTTCCAAGTTATTGTACTGGCGTGGAAGTCGTACATTATACTTCACTTGTTCCCTTTTTATGAGTTTAATATCTTGCTGGTCAAACAAATGTTTCTATTACAGATAAAGGTTGTCTTTCAATTATATTCCTTTAATGATATTCCGAGAAAAGTTACTTGAATGTGTAAAATATCTATATACATAATATCTTTATATAATATCACTTGTTTTTTAAAACACATTTTAAGTACATACAATCCGTTTTACCACAACAAATATCATTTTAGCAGTCATTTTTGTATAGTCCCCGTCTTTTTTGTATCGAATACCTTACAAATGCTTTTCAAACACACTTTAAGTATAAACAGTTCGTTCCAGCAGAAGAAATATGACTTTAGAAGTCATTTTGAATATAGTCCGAGAAAGGTCATTTGTATGTATAGAAAATCTTTAAAATGATCCGTAAACACATTTCAAGTTTTTACCACAAGAAGTTTCACTGTAGCTTGTATTTTTATGTAGTCCCCGTGTTGTTTGTATCGAATCTCACAAATATTTTTCAAACTCATTTTAAGTATATACAGTTTATCACCAGAAGAAATATGATTTAAGAAGTCAATTGAAGATCGTCCGACAAATGTTATTTGAATGTATAGAATATCTTACAAAAGTGCCTTATACACACATTACGCATATGCAGTTCATTCCACCAGAGGAAATATCATTTTAGAAGTTATTTCAATAAAGGCCTACTGTAGTTCGAGTAGGGTTACTTGTATGTATCGATTATATTACAAATGTTCCTTATACACATTTTAAATATATACAATTTGTTTTTCCACAAGAAATATCATTTAATCAGCCATTTTTACACAGTTCCCGTCTATCATGTAATTAATTCTTAATACGAACCATACAGAACATAAATCTCATTTATGGTTATTTGGATGTATAGCAAATCTTACGAACGTTCATTTGACACACTTTTGGCATATACAATTGATTCCACAAAATATCATTTTAGAATTTAAGCGGTTATGATTTTCCCACAATCCCCGTCTATCATGTATTTCATTCTAAATACGAACTATAGAAAACATAAATGAATTTCATTTACTGTTATTTGGATTAATGGAATATCTTACAAATGATCCGTAAACATATTTTTGGTGTATGCAATTGATTCCACCAAAAGAAATATCATTTTAGCAATTTCTTTCATAGTCCCCGTCTTTCATGTAATTAATTTTTAATACAAACTATAGAGAACATAAATGAATTCCATTTTTCAGACTTGGTTTGAACTGTGCCTATTTCAGCTCGAGTCCGAAATTGAGTGCAAATCTCTGCTCGGAAGCATTGAAGCCGTTGTTTCTCGCATATGTCATTCATTTACATTACAGCAAGTGTTGGTAAACGAATTGAAAACTTTCAAAGTGAAGCGAACCTCTCGCGACGTCATTTGGATATTTATTTTCAAGTGACCACAATGCTTGTCAGTCGGTGTTGGAGACCGTCGTAGTAGAACGTTATTATATTTGTATCTTTACCTGTTCCATAATAGTGACACCTTATCTGCAACCAGTTGATATTTAAGTTTTTCAACAGCATCATATGCTGCTATTACTGCTATATGCTTCCCAATAAATTGACCAACCTTATTCTTAATGTCATATCTCTTGTTCGATAAGTTCATAGTATCCATCCATGAGTTCAAGTGGCCGCAAATGTCCCGCAATTTTAGCTCAAGTTCATCCATACGTTTGTTTCAACGTACGGTCAGCTGGACTGAGTTTATTTATTCCAGTATAAATATAAAAAATGTTTATAAAAGGGGTATTAAAATGTGACGGTGAATTTTCACGCAGCTCGATGTCGATAATGAATTTACACGCCAATCCTGCACTCCATTTAACTATGTGTTGGTTGTTAATGTTGCAAAAGAATTTTACTCATGTTCCGTTTTTTAAAGCAAATTGCCAACGAATGAAAAAGGTTTGAAACTACTTGACTATGCATTCCCAAAGAATAATGCACTTTCCGGGTTTATGCTATCGCTGGATTCATTTGGGCTGGATCCTCGTGCACCGCTTGCTCAAGTTAGCTATATCGTACGTGGGGTCAATGCTCGCACACTAATTTACCAAACACTGATCATTCCTTCGTCAATGTCATAATTAATTTCAAAATAAATCCTATCATCGGATATTTCCCCATTTTCGGAGAAGAACACACTTAAATATGTGCCGGAAAGATGGATGCTTAAGACCATAAATAATTGGATTGACCATACTGTTCAGTAGAAGTATTCTAACGGCCCTTCGTTTGAAAAAGTTCTCAGGTAGCAATAAATTCGTTACAATGTAAGGAGACAAAAACATGGCGAAAACGATAAATACGAGCAGCAAGTTTTTCGTGACGTCAATCCGACGTTTGGTAATTTGATTTTCATACTTCCCTCTTCTTCTTTGGTTTCTGAAAAGGGACGAGACAAACCTTGTCTTGTTAATACATGACATTCAAGTTTTACGAAGACCACATGAGGACATTGAAGAAATATTTCGTTGAAACCACTCTTTGCTGTGTATACCTCTAAAGGGTTCGGTGAAATTCAATTATTTTTTGTTAAGCCCCTTTCTCTGGATGCACCGAGCCAAGAGTTTAAATAAATGACAACTGTGGGCTTAAAATGAAGTCTTAAAAATCGGGATTCCTTGTAGGTAATTTCAAAATTGAGGTTTTATTTTCAATTATCTTTCCAAGAAGGGGAAAAACGAAGAAGCTGTGACGGTGATTTACATTCAGTTGGGCGCAGGTTTATACCAACATAATTGAGTGACTGACTGACTTACTGACTGACTGACTTACTGACTGACTGACTTACTGACTTACTGACTTACCGACTGACTGACTTACTGACTTACTTACTGACTTACCAACTAATGAACCCGGTTTAACATTAGTACCATTACTTCTTTGGTCAGTCTTTTATTAGCCAGTGGGTGTACAACATACTTCGACAATATTCCATCTCACCTTCACTTTCCAACTACAATGATCGACCTCTTAGTATTTTGTCCTCCCTTTTCAATTCTTTTTTCCCTCTTATTTTTACGATTTACCTTCTGCCTCCCTCTGTATTACAAATTGCAAGTAGTCCCTGTTTCACTTTTATGCCTTCTCCAGGAAAACTTTTAATTTGTCCCTTGGCTACGCTTATAAAAAAATTCGGACCCGACTTGAGGGAAACTATGCTCAGCTGATTCAGATTGTGTGCACCCAAAGGGAGCACTGGTTCTTTATTTAGCTACTATAAAGTGCGGATTTACATTTTTCGTTCATTACTTTTTGTGCCAAACAATGCACTTTACTGAAATAACTGAAAGAACAATTGTGTGGAGGGAAAACCTTTTTCGAGTGAATTTCAACGCTTGCTTCTGTGGTGTAACATTCTTATATTTATTGAAAAAGTGTACTGTCTGGAATGTTTTAGAAAGAGCTTACCTTGATATTACCCAATTGACAGTTGATTCTTGATCTATTCGTCTTCTGTGAGCCTTAACACGTCTAAAAATACCTCCGTAACAGAAAACGACAACTATTGGCGCGAGGGTAAAGTAAGGTAAGGTTAAAATTGACGGAGGGAAAAATTTGAACTGACTTGTAACAGTGACTAGACAGATCCGTACTTTTGTGTTAAAAGAATAATGTGCTGTGACGAAAAACATGGGGAGCATGGATGCTGTGAAAGAGTATAACCAAGTTAGTAGTAACATAACGTAGATGTTTCTTCGACGGTAAATTTTAAGGTATGTTTCAAATTTTTTTGTAAGAAGAATCCATCTATTTACGGCAATAAGTGCGAGTGTAATTATGCTACATCCCACAAACGTGCGTCCTAGCAATGACATTAGACCACAAAATATATGTATTGACTTGGCAATATTTTGTTCATCACCAACAGAAAGACAAATACTGTAGCAGCAAACATAGGTACAGTCGTTAATATATCCGTCACAGCTAAATTGAGAATAAAAATGTTTGTCCTCGTCCGTATTTTCCTCGACAGAATGAACGCTATCACGACCAAAGAATTACCAAGAAATGCACACACTATTGCCACAATGAATACCATTGCAGTAACATGAAGAAACCATGAAACATCCAATATTTCATTCACTGAGGAATTTGTGTACTCTTCTGAGTCGTTCATCGCGATGCAAAAGTATTCCGTCTAACTTTCCCAAGTTAAAATGCCAATGATGCACTGTTGGTATTCAAGGATGATTCAACTAAGTATTCATATTACAAAAGATGGGCAACCTGTATATAATTGAACCAACTGGATGAAAATGACCGATTCCTTCTTTGTTCTACACTTGAATATTTATATTTTTGGTTTGATGCGGGGATAATTTTTGATTCAAGAATTACAAGGAAAACTATCAAGGGCATCGATTAATTATTCAAGCTAGACTAGTAGAGAATTATAGAATTTATTACGAGGCCTTCTTTATCAGATTATCAGGAAATCTTAAATTTGAACCGCCAACCGTATTTAAACGGAATGTTTAGAAGACAGCGGTATTACGTAGCCTCTCAGGCTACGTGTAGGTAATCGTGTTAACAATTTACAATCCCCAGTAATGATGTTTCACCAAGATTACGCAGCTTGTTCAGGTGCAAACAAAATAAAGTTCCAAGATATTTTAGAAATCTGATGAAATATAGCAAAAAACCTGAAAATATTTGTTAAGTTTTCCACTGTCGTATATATAGTCTACATAAATAATACAATTAGACGTTGAACTTGTCTTTTTGGAGAGAAATGATTCAAGATTTGGGCCACATGCCCTGGCGAACTGGAATAAGAAAAAGTCGTTCTAAGACACAGTGGTGTTCTTGTATTTTTATAGGTCTATCTTTATATCACGTACTGTGTAACACATCGTTGACATGAACTGACCAGATCTAACAAACAACAAACGCACGTCACGTTCATGACTTGAGCAGACCAATCAGAGGTCTTGATGAAGGTGTAGCTCATTTAAGGGAGCAAACCCCTTCGGGAGTAAATGAGTGTAAGGAAGGCTACGTTGGACTTGCCGTGCAAGTCTTCAGTTCTAGTTCTTAAACGGTTTACTACCACATATTTGCAGTGTGTTTGCAATTTGATGAAAAGTGATATTGTCAGTGACGACGTTTTATTTATATTTTGATGTACATTATTTTTTTATTCAAAAGCCTATGGGGATCATGTACTAAATGTCAGTACATGATCGTAAGAAATCAGTACATGATCGTATGAAATCAGTACATGAACGTAAGCAAACAGTACATGAACGTATGAAATCTGTACATGATCGTAAGCAGTTAGTACAGGAACGTGTACTTTTACTACATCAAATTCGGCGAGCCTTTTGGCGGACTTCTGGTACGCCGAAAGGCTCACTCTGTATGGCGTGCGGAAGAGACAATAATAACATGATGATCTTACGTTTTTACATGTACAACGTGTGTTTTTAGATGTACAACGTGTGATTTTACATGTACAACGTAACATTTAACATGATGAACTTATGGTTTTAGTACATGATGGTGTAAATTTACATCATGATCATATGAAGTTAGTACATCATCGTATATTTTTGGTATATGAACGTGTAATTTTAGTACATGAACGTGTATTTTTAGAACATCATCATATTAGGTGAGCCTTTTGGCGTGCCATAAGTTAATTCACTTTTGCTTTTAATGGTGTGATTTGAATAAGAATCGAGAACGTGTGATTCCATTTCGTTTAGCTGAGGGCAAGAAGCATGGGTCTTTTGCTATTGCATAATGCTATCTGCATGTGGTGTTTGCTTCTACATGGTAAGTGCACAAGAGATGCGACTGAATTTTTGATGGCACTTTTTACTTCGTTCATTTTGGGACCAATCGCAAAGATGGTCCCAGAAGTATTTAATACCCTCATGTTTTGGAATAGAAAAGGCAAATAGCTCCTTGTGGTTTATACAGGAGAGAGAGAGAGAGAGAGTACGGTTAGGGCTACAGTACTGCGGTTTCACATCTAAATGAAAAGCCTAGACTGATTTGAAGGTTATTTCGGGGTACGTAGTAGCAGACTTCTTTCTTGGGGAGGGGTCAGAATTCCATCGATAAAAACGTCTGGTAACGTCTTCTAGACGAGACAGCTCTTCAATCTCAAGGGGTCGAGAGAAATGATTAAGAAAGAGACCATGTTATCAGTTTGGTTTCTTTGAGGTGTATGGGTCAATTATAAATGTTCAATATTGCACCAAAGTGTCAGATATACATACTATTTATTGCGCACTGTTAAAGTTCTTTGGTCTTTCTAGCTACCAGTCTAGAGGAACATAAACACATAATCACCTCTTTTGTTTCAGAATCACGGACTTCCCATGTACATAGACAGAACATATAACGCGTATGTCCTATCAGTAGATTGTCGCCATCGACTGGGAACTGGGACAAAAAAGGCGCATCAAGATGGTCTCCGTGAACGTAACACCAACTTGACAACGATTCTTTTTAATTTGGAACAAAAGTTTAATTTGAATGAGATACAGTTTAATATTCGTTCAACCCGTGAAACAGTGGCGCAGCCAGGATTGAATTTCCAGTAGGTCTGGGTAACATGTGGAAGACGGGGGGCTAGTACGTCCTAGAGTCAGGCGCTGGAAAACTATCTTAGTGGTGCGCCACGATCAGTTGGTGCAGAGCGTACCAGAAAATTTTGGACCAGAAAACGGCACTTCCCACGTATTTTCAGCTGGATGTAACCAGCTTTGAAATACGAATTTTATGTCTGCCACTTTTCAAACAATGAGAATAAAAAAGCAATCTATTTAAAATGGTAATACGTACACTTTTAGGGACTCCAAAACTGGGCATTTCTGATCCATGGCCTGGGGATGAGACTTAAGGGAACCGGTATCTCCTTTTTTGTAAATTTCAGGAGGACGTAGATCGCAAATACAGCAATATTTAAATGGATTTCACCTTAAAAGGAATCCAAAAGTGGTTGTGTCCCCTCTGAAAAACTTTCTTTGCGTAAGATTTCCTAGATGCAAAGTGGCGCTATGTTTGACAAAACTTTGAACTGATTATAGGCCTGTGTTTTGAGATTGTCCTTTTTTCTTTAAAAAGCTACTACAAAATCGGTAGTAATTAAGGGAACCAATCAGAGAGTCTCTTTTTCCGGGAGTTAATGAATATGCATAACTGTACTATGCCTACGATTTCGTGCGAACATGGCGTGTAGCAAGCGGGATGATTTGATTTTAATTGCACAAAATTCAGCAGCTTTACTTAGTGTAGACAAGATTTCGTTAAAGAATCAGCAGTTGGAAACCATCGTGACGACATACGGAGGGAATGAAACATTTGTAAACCTACCGACTGGATTTGGAAAGAGCTAAATTTATCAATGTCTGCCGCTGTGTTCTGCAACCGCCGACGTGGCATCATCTGTTGCGCTAGGAGCACATGGGATTGCTGTTGTCATAATAATAGTCACTGTCATTGGTCAAGTATAGTTTTTACTTCACGACAACGTAATTTTCGTAAGCACATCTTGCATATTTTACTACTCAAGGTTACTTATATTAAGACTTTGTTCAAAAGCTTTTGAGGCCGGGCATGTTTGAGGGTGGACAGATATGTGAGACCACGCTATTGTGTAAATAAAATATGAAAGACAATTGTTGGCCGAAAAGCCTTGACAAAGGCCATCTCATTCACAGACTTCAACAATACTGTGTGATTCTGGTCTTGCTCTTAATTGTTTTCAGTCAAATATGTTTTAAAATAGATTTATTCGTGTAACTATTGATGGTAAACTTTCCAGCTTCATTATTGTACTGCACTTGCGAGCTACAATCTTGGCGTTACACGACAGGCAGGAATACCTACGTTAAAACTGGAAGATCCACATTGCTTCCGTTCCCTTTTTACTATCGATACTATCACTGTGCAGGCAGCTAATTTTAAGCCTGTCCATGATTTTGCACCGTTTTTTTGCACACGTACTAAATTAGTCCCGACGAAGGACTCATTCATAATTAGAGACAGCTTAGAATACAGAGTGAAATGTTACTGATGGTATGCCGACAGTCTTTATTTCTGTAAAAAGTTTCAGTTGAATTTGCGCTTGCTTTCTCTTTGACACGATAAGAATACATTACTTGCAATTCGCAAACGAAGTAATCAGCGGATATATTTGTTGTAAAGTTTAGTGTGATGAGAGTATATGCGTCTTCAGCTATACACGAATTCGGACAGCAAATGATAGCAAAGTTATTAAACCTATATTTGGTTTGGAAACTTCGCAAACTGACTGCTTATGTTGAAATTCCGGTTTTCGTCAGTAACGTGAGAGCCTTGTTTCTCGACGTTCCATACGTACTGTATATATGCAGACAAGGTAAACTGATTTCTTCGAGAGTCTCTCGCCAACAATTATTAAACGGCAATGACTTCACACTCAACAATTCCGCGAAATTGCGAAGCATAGTAGCAGTCACACTGTATAAGTTAGACTAGTTGGATTACACGATTATTAATGCTGTAAAAAAATTAGCTTTGGTACTCTGAATTCGTGTTTGAATTAGCTAGTGCCAATTAAAGAGCCAAACCCATTGAGAATTGCTGTTAACCTCTACCGAAATTGCAGTCTGAGCAGTCTGGGGTGAGATGATCATTGGCCCAAGGCTTAAGGCTGCAAATAAAAGTTGCGTCCGGGTCATTTTACACACAACCTGAGTAAAAGACCGACACGTCCCGGTCAAAAGACCCACCCAGGTTATACAGGCCTATCAAGAAAACGTTTCACACTCAAATTTACAGTGGAATCCAGCCTACTAGCCTAGCGTTAGACTAACTTACGACTGTATTCCCCAGGCCATCCGTGTAGCTTATCATAGTTTTCCGTTGAATGAGCTTTCATTAAGGCTAGGACCGCCACAAGTCGGAGATCTACATCCAACATTTTAAGCCCCAGCTTCAAACCCCCCACACACGGGCACTACAATTCTGCGTATTTGCCGCAGGCAAATACAGTTCTAGTTTCACTTAAATGTTGTGGACCTCAGGGATCTATCATACGCCATCTCGTGTTTACAACGTACACTTTACTTCTTGGTGATGTCATATGGAAACAGAGTTTGTCTTTTACGTATTCGCTTATGGTACACAAATGTACGTATCCTTGACCCTCGCTTATGGTACACAAATGTACGTATTCTTCGACCCTCGAAGACCAAGCGATCTCAAAGTTGCTCTCGAAAAACTTGAAAACTGCATTTTAGGTATTGATAACTGGATGACCGGTAATAAACTGAAAACGAATATGGATTAAACATAATTTCTTTTGATTGATTCTCCCCATAATCTTACAGGCAACTTCTAAATTTTTAACTCTGACAGTTCCCAATAATTCCATACCATGGCGAAATATGAACCTTTAAGTTTATCCGTCATGCCTACTGCAGTTTTGCATTGTATCATTACACCGATAAGCCGCTTCAATGAACATCTTTGATTACAATTCTTGTTCAATAGAAGCTGAGCAGTCAGGGGTTTAATTAAGTACTGACAAAAATGGGAACAAATTACACATGGTGCTCTGAAGGATTGGGTCCCTTTAAGTTTGATCTGAGATAAACTGCTATCCAAGTGTCAACCTTTCGGGCTATTCTAAAATGCTTGAATGGGTATCTAAATGGTGTTGAAAACAGTTCTTGACAAGACTAAGTGAAGAAAAATTTGCTGAGATGCACTCCGTTTTTTCAATCTTGGTGTGATGTTAAACAGTTGTTTCACTTTGTCTGGTCAGGTAAAGGCCCTTTGCGGAACCCTAAACCACCAACTGATAAACATTGCCCGCATAAGAAAGTATCTGGATGAGGATTCCTGTAAACATATTGTTAGGGCATTGATTACTTCACTCACTACTTTTGGAATGACAAACGCCCAGTAAATTTAACTAAAACTTCTCCAAAATAGGGCTTGATAAGTGGTACTGTAAGAAGTGAGCATATTGTTCCTCACAATGGCACTAATATTGCACTGGCTACCTGACAATCAGAAAGCTACTTGTACTTGTATGTAAATGTGTCACTGGCTCATCACCATCTGATCTCATCTCTTATGCTGTACTTATAACACTTATAACCGGTCTCTTAGGTCCTTTTCTGATGGTAGTAGGCTTCGTGTTCGGAAAAGAAAAAAGAAAAAGTGGTGATTCTACCTAAAGATCAATACGAGAAGCCTTTTCACTGGAAGTGTTAAAGAAGCGTTTGAAAACATTTTGCTTGATATGGTTTTCCTATCTCCTTTTCTTCTTTTTGCTGTTTTTGTATTGGGCTTAGAGCTGTAAATAAGCGCAGTCTTTGTTTGTATGCAACCCAGATGGTGGCACTTCGCGTAATGTTACCTCCCTCTATTTGTAACTCTCCAAGTCTAAGATTCTGGGTGCGCCGTTGGTTGGGTGACTGTAGTAACTGAGACTACATTAAGGTCACCATAGCAAGTATTACTACTCCCCCCAATTGACCGCATTTTAGTCCATTGGATCCTTGTATGTTTTTGCACGTTGCTGAGATTTTTCACACTAGCTTAGCGATTTAGTTGAATACATTACCGAACATTGTGCCCAATTGTTATAAAGTTTTTATTACCCTTGTAGAAGCGAGTTTAGGTCTTACAGTAACAGTCTGCAAGGTGTAATAAAAGTCACACTGCTACTCGAATTTATTTCTTAGTAATAACAGGTGAGACTTGGAAAATATCCTCCGCCAAATAGCAGAATTATGCTCTAATTTAATTTTCTTTCAATATAACGCTTCCTGCAAATATTTATTCGCAACAATACCATTGGTCCATGGAACCGTTACATCCAGTGTCTAATGAACTAAATAACCGAGATGGAATTTTGGGCATTCAAGGTCCACTTTGATCAAAGTCCATTTTAGTATGTGTTCTTTGATTACCGTACTTCTAAAGAAATAAAATATAAAATCTTAAACCTAATAGGTTTAGCATTTTCTGTTTATCCGATGTCAGCCTTATGTCGATCATCAGCATGTTCTTTGCAATCAGGCAATTTTCATTGTTGTAACTGACAATAAAACAGTGAGCATAGCAACACAGCCAGGATTCCTGACCAGTACTCTACGTCAACTATGTCTGTTGATATCATCAAGCGTTTATGACAGTACAGCAACGTTCCGCTAAAAATTACATACTTCTGATGATACTTATCAGAGATATGGTGCAATGTTGTAAATGCGTTGAACCACCGTTAAACAGAAACCCTCTTCGTAATCGTGTCGGTCAGGACGTACACAGTCCGTTAAGGCTTTGCAATCTTGCTTAAGTCTTTTGACAACATCGAGCTAGCTCTTTTGTACTGGTGAGTTATTTGTAAACTGCGACTAAAGAAAAGGAAATAGATATTACGGAAATGTTGAATTGAGAAACTAAAATTATGGTAAACTTTGCTTAGTTGTCTTCATTTTTAGAATCTTTCCTTGCTATTTATTACACTGAAAACGGCAGGATTCCAGAAGAGGGAAGTCCAACAAACGGGAGAGTTATAGGTTTGGGGAGAAGAGAAACGCTTTATTTATCTTTAATATATTGTAGGTTGTAAAGGTATTCAGCTCCCGATTCAGATTCCAGTGAATTACACAAAGGTCAGTTTGTACAATGGGAATTTGCCTATTTGCTGGGTGGACCTCTTAAGCCTGGGTGATACCGCCGAAGACTTGCTATAACATAACGAAAACCACTTGCCGCGTAGCCGGGGGTTCTTGGCTGTGTGAATTCCGAAGGGTCGTGAGTCGTTGGCCCGGTTGAACATGCAATCCTATTCATCGGTCAGTTTTAAGCCTGAATAACATTGTTAACACTACCAAAAAGTTCCTACGGTGCCCAGGGTTTGAAGGGTGCAAAAGGCCGAAAAATGTCTAAGCTACCAGACTTAGCGATAGGTCATGCTCACTTATTAACATCGTTACCACAAATCTTACTTTATCAGGGACGACCAATAGTAGCAGTGTTCCTGATATTCTCTTGGCTAATGCTATTGGGTACTTCCAAATTGTCGTAATTTCACCCTGAGCAAATTCGACGTCAATAGGAACGAAAATATTTTCATTTGCAATTATTTTAAATAAATCAATAAATAAAATAATAGACAATTCCCAAGACGAATTATTTCAACAACATGTTTAATAATTGTAAGTATGATTCCAAGCTAACTCGACAAATGATTAATTTGCTTAACAAAAACCAGGCAAAAGTCAACCAAACCTGACTTTTTATAATGGATGAGATCAAACTTACTGATCCTGTTTTTGCCAATGTTGGTCCGTTTCTAGCTTAAAAAGTTCTTCAGAACATTCTCCGGCTGATCATGGTTCCGATATAAAGCTTTTGTTTTTTTCAATAAGCGGACATGAGTTAATCAAAATATACAAAATTTGTATTCGGTTGCAACCCGAGTTATCTGTTTTCTTTGCAAACCACTTATTTATATTTTAACTTGTCTTTGTCGACTGGGGTGATCTCTGATAATGTATAAATCTTTAAGAAACGTGATTTAAACTGTTAACTACGTACCTGCCTTTGTTTTAGAATACCTGAAAGTGTTGTTTATAAAAGACTGTCGAATAAATTGAAAACGTATCATTCTGTCTGGAGATCAATATGGTTTCCGGTCTGGTCTATTTGACCCTTATTGATGCTAACGATAACTTGACAAAACCCCCACAAAAATCATACAGGAACGGGGTAGTTTTCAGTTTATCTGAGGCCTCCGGAAGTTCAGTTACTATTAATTATACCATCATATGTCAAATATCATCCCTCTGGTGCGATATCCTACTGGGACCTGGGGGTAGGCAAGGGTCGGATTGCTGGTACTATTGGTAGCCGGTAAAAGGGACTGTGTGACGTCGAATGTCAAATGAAAAAATTAGATCAATTTATCTTGCTAGATCAGATGAAGAATCTGAACCAGTGAGGTAAAAGTTCAAAGTTTAAGGTTTTATTACGACACACGTTTATTAAAAACCATACATTATGATTTAGATGATCTTAGTGATTGCTTTGCTGCAAATATGTTTTGTTAGAGATTGATAAAAGGAATTTAAACGTGTTTAGTGCAAGTAATGAAATGAACGATTTTATAAACTGCTTCAACTGATGGATCGTGTTTAATTCCTTCAGTTGGGGCCTTCATTGGTTATAAACGTACTTGGCAAGATCACATCATATAACTTGTCGCTAAAGAAGCCCGTATCTTTTCCAAACTGAAAAATCCTCTTCCTAGCAGCATTGGCAGGTCCCTTTAGCAAACACTAATTCTGACACATCTAACTACTTGTTATTCTATTTGATCTGGATTTGGCATTCGTATATGCCTTTCATAATGACCAAGCCAATATTTATAGAACATATTTTCCATCCTACAGGGAAAGAAAATATCGTAGGACACACTTTTTTCTCAACTCCGTTTTTCTCTCAAATTTTCTCTGTACCATACAAATTGCCTTTTAAAACCTCTTCATTTACTCAATTATTTATGCAACCTAAATTTTACTAGTTTTGCCTACCATTATCTACAAGAAATTCCCCCTAAATCACTGAAAGCATACTTCACACTGAACTTACCTTTTACTCACACATCACAGGATAAGCTGATCACCTTCATACTAGGAAATAACACATTTCACACATTAAAGACATATTTTCATCATCCCAAACAGTTCAAATTCTCCCAACCTATTTACTTCTAGCCCCTCCCACATTTTTATAAAACTCATCTTTTTCCAGACACAATCCTACTTTATTGCTTCATGGCTTGTCCCAGTGGCCATACAAGTTCATAATATGTAATCAAGACACTTTCAGTGCCCATGCTGTGTAATTTAGCTATGATGAATTGTTTGAATGTGGTGCCAATCAAAGAGTTGTACCAATTAAGAGCTTTGATATATGTATACTGAAACTGTAGTTTGGGGTGACGAATGCCTGCCTTTAAACACAAATTAAACTCAGGAATCTCTAATCTCAAACATTAAAGGCCAAACTTTCGTCAATATCCTTCAGAAAACATCTTCAAACTAAAGGTAATTCATCCATTGGATTTGTATCAAATCCGCTGATTTCTTACCATCCTTTCTGTACATCAGCACCTTAGCCAGAGTCCAGGTATGGAAAAGAAGGGTTGGATGAGGTGTTAGGGGCCTGAATTGGAGGTTGCAGGGTGGTTTTGGTCTAGGTGGTGGATCTTGACTAAGGCAAGTGTTCTAGTTTGCTAGGTCTATTTTAATGTTGCGTTTATGATAGCAGTGTTGCTACCATCCTTGCGTTATGCTGTTATTTTTATCGTGCTTCATGAAATGGATATTTGAAAATTTCTCAGTATGAAAGTGCCCAAATTTGTAGCGGCATTACTCTTAATTCTTCGATGAAGAGACATCTCTATGAGGAATAAACTAGCGCTTACTCAATGCCATTTTGTTTTGTAAAATCTTGGCAACAAAAAACCGAATCCTACAGTAAAACTGGCGATTATGTCTTCATGCCGAGCAGTCGTATCAAGTAAGTGCTTGACCATATAAACCATTTTTTACTCATAGATAGGTGTATAGATCATGTAGACTCTTGGCTGACGTTCTTACGATGTGAAGCAGAATGAGCAAAAGGGTAGGAGACGAAAAGGAGACTAAGAGAGGACGCTCATAAGTGTCATAAAAGAAGGTGGAGGGCGTTCGTATCCTTAGTCTTTGTAACGCATACACTGTAAAAGAAATTGAATATATCATTGTAAATATTATATTGGAAAAAACTCTGTTTGGATCATGACCGACATATAAAGATTAAAACAAGGATACAAAAAGAAATGCAATTATTTTACAGTGTTCTTTGCTCAGTGTATGGAACTGAATCCAAATAACATAATTATGAGAATGTTCACGGACACTTGCTGCAACACATATCGACGTCACCGACAGTGCGGCAACTCAATAATTACCCAGTTGGATGATTCTGGTGAGTAACCGGGTTTGGCTGCATTGTAAAATATTTATTCTCTGTACACATTGGCAGATAGTATGCTGTACCATGGAGCTGTTATTTGTTTGCCTAGCTTGACGCTAGAGCAAGTGGTTCTTGTGACCTTTGAGCAAAACCATAATACACAGGGTGAAAGAAATCTCAGCACGTTCTTTCATTACATTTAAACAGCTACGTGGAAAATTTAACCATTAGTAAAATAGTCACAACCTCTGGGTAGGAGTTCGTATGTGACGATACTTGAATTTAGTAAAAACGTTCGGTAAATGTTGTTCGTAACGGTTAACTGCGAACCTGCGAACCTGTAACACCACATTAATAGATGAACCGTCACTTACCAATATATGTGACAAAAAATTAAAAATTTCAGTAGTGTCATATAAATATCTCGGTATTGTGACCATTTTACCAGACTGTTAGATTGGGTATTTCATATTAGTTCTGAATGACAAAGTTTCTTTTTCCGTTGATTTTTCAGAAGATAAACGTCACAGAGTCACCATGTACCAATACATAAGCATCATGGTCACTCACTTCACGTACATATTTCTTGGTGTATCTCTCCCAGTTCTTATCACATACCTGATATTTCCGGATATTTTCACCGACATTGGATATTTTCGGCGCAAGTTAAAGATAGATAAAATAACACAGAATTGGTTGCAAAATAATGTTACTATTGTTGATAGATACGAAAGGTTGGTCGAACAACAGGGTGCAAAGACATTTCTGTAATACGAGGGTCAAGAATTCACCTACTCTTACGTAAACAAAGCTGCTAACCGGTTAACAAACTATCTAGTGGGTACGAAGGAAGTGAAATTGAGGGACGTGGTGTGCATGTTTATGTTAAATGGACCTCATTTCGTGTGGACATGGCTGGCCATCGTCAAATGCGGAGCTGTTGCATCTCTGTTGAACGTCAATATCAGAGGAAAGTCGCTGCTACACTGTATGAAGATCAACAAGTCGAAAATTGTCATCTGTGATACTGATGGTATGACAGGATTGGGCATTGACGGGGGGGGGGGGGGGGGCGCTCTACAACAGTTGTGTTATCTTTAAACAATGGTTGGGTCCGTATGCAGAAACAAACCAGGGTAGGTATTTCTTATGGGCGATTTACCCAAAATAAATACCTATTGACCCACGTTGGTTAGTTCCTTACGCAACAGTTAAACCTTCCATACGGGGGGGGGGGGGGGGGCGCTCTACAACAGTTGTGTTATCTTTAAACAATGGTTGGGTCCGTATGGAAGGTTTAACTGTTGCGTAAGGAACTAACCAACGTGGGTCAATAGGTATTTATTTTGGGTAAATCGCCCATAAGAAATACCTACCCTGGTTTGTTTCTGTACCCAGCAGTTTTAGAGGTGGCGTACGGAACCGAGCATGGGTACGTTTAACAAAACTCGTTCAAGAGTGAAGGGGCGGAATATGGTCGTCGGATGAATAACTTGAGATAAAATGTCAATACATCAATACGTCAATACGTCAATGCAACCATACACCCAGCCAACATGCCCAGCTGGGCCCCAGCTAGCTGGGTTACATGCTGGGCCCGACCTGGGGCCCATCCGTGTTTGTCAGGTGTTCCCACTTGGGGCCCAACTGGGCTAGCCTTTCCAAACTGAAGCCCAGCTGAAGCCCAGCTAGGCTTCAGTTATTGAAGCGGGGTACAGCTGGGCTTCAGCTGGGAAAGGCTAGCCCAGTTGGCCCCACGTGGGAACACCTGACAAACACGGATGGGCCCCAGCTGGGGCCCAGCAAGTAGCCCAGCTGGAACCCAGTTGGGGCCCAGCTGGGCATGTTGGCTGGGCAGCCAGGCCATTTAACAGCAGAAGTGATTTGCATGTTAAGAGTAAACAAATCCAGCCGGGATAAGTAGAAATATGGAAGGGGCAGTGATTTTTATCTGACACGAAACAAATTTGTTACAAGATCTGAGTAGCGTTTGTAGGCGTATGGTAGCGGATTATATAATTAGTGGCTCTCGTCATTAACTGAGTGCACCACATCAGAGAATGCACTTAAGATGCAGCTACACTAAATATACGAAAAGTTTATGCATTTATGTCTGGAGTGAAAGCCCATTGAGAAAAAACGAATATCCCTGAATTTGTTGTAGCAAGCCGTTCAGTGATGAAGTTGAATCTGGATATTCTTATTCAGTCCAGACTCAATTTCAGATTCACCCAGACTCAGCGGAATTACGAATATCCCTAAATTTTGAGTCTGGACTAGGGCTGGAAATTTCAGAATTTGAATGACTTGGCCGGAGGGGTTGATTTTTCCACTTTGAGATTGTACAGAGAATCGAGTTGTTAAAAACTAAAAATTTGCCGGAGTCGTGACTCCGGCAATTTGTTTAGTTGAGCCTCTCGACTCAACTATATCACTGCTGCTCGGTGTGCAAGTTCTTATTAAGAATATCAGATCACTTGTTTGCATTGGATGCTCAATTCTAGTACTAACTGTATTGCCTACTTTTAATTCAGATATGTTATACATGGACATTGAAAATAAATCGGACGTGTGTAGGACATGAAATCGGGAGGTTAGGAGATTTGGATAAATACAGGACATCCAATTTTGAACGGTTCAACTGGGTTGAATGTTGACCAGTTTACAAGTGCGGTGAATTAGTTCAAGCCAGTTAGCGTAACATAGATATTGTGCAAAACAATCTAGAAGTAGTTGAACTTTATTGAATAATCAGTCCCATATGTAAAATTATACAGTGATAGTATCACAGATAAATCTGGATGTTAATATCCTCCATTTCTACAGACGAGGAAATCATAGAGGCACTGACGGAAATCAAACCGGAACTAGATGAGATGGGTGCTAAAATATTTGTCGTTGGAACTGCTCATAAACCTCTTCCTCAAGACTTTGTTGATCTGAGAAAACTTTCTGAGTACTCATCAGATAGTAATAACATAACCGCAAGGAGAGGTTTGAATGTCCAAAAAGATCATTGTTCATACCTGTTCACCTCCGGAACCACAGGTATATATACAATAACTACAACGCAACATATCATTGACCGATGCACGTTTGTTGGAACAGTTTTACTAGTAACACGAAATAAAAAAAGAGAAAACACGAGGCTGTGTTTAAACAAAAGTAATGTGCACTGACAATTGAGACAACGAGTTAGGGATACACAAACGGAGCTCAGCATATACTTGGGATAATTATAAATTGTTGCAGTTCTATTTAAATCTTCGGACAACTCATCAGATGTATTGTGTTGTATCTCCGACCGACGTTTCATTTTAGCACACTCTAAAAAATATTTAAACGATTTTATTTAAAAATTAGGATACTCACGAAAATGAGTATTTCTACTCGAAATAAGTGAGTACTTCAACTCAATTTGTGTAAAATTTTGCACAAATTCAGCAATTTGTGTAAACTTTTGCACAAATTCAGTTGAAGTACTCACTTATTTCGAGTAGAAATACTCATCTTCGTGAGTATCCTAATTTTTATACAAAATCGTTTAAATATTTTTTAGAGTGCAGGAAAAACAATTTTGTAGGAATGATCTTTAAATAACAACTTCAACTAAATATAGGATGTTAAAAATATTTGTTATACCTTGCTCGTATCATTTAAAGTGACTCTAAACTGGCGTATTTCACTAAAGGTTGCTTGATTCGTTTATCGAAAATCACAATACATCTTTAATGCTTTTTAAAGGCCTTATCCTTTCACCCCTAACAGTTTAAATTTTCCGTAATAAACTGAATTTTCTCCCACAACTGTCTAAAATCCATCCTAGTCCAGATAAAACATCGGTTCATTTCTTTAGGATGAGTAAACAAGACCTCAATGTGTAATCGGAACGTCCTCGAACTGTTCGTGCCGAGTGTGAGTGCTTCGGTACCCTTAATATTAGCTGTCAATGAAATATCTCTGCCAATTAAAACTTTATGTGTACCACTACAAATATTGCAGTTTGGGGTGATAGGATTAGCCCTTTAACGATGACGTTTTGATTTATGGAGGACGGGTCTTCAGTAACAATTACATTTCTCTTACAAGGGCTTCCAAAGGCCGGTATATTCAGTCACCGTCGGGTAGCAGCTGCATCTAAAACGATGTTATTTTATGATTTCGCTCCTGATGATACATTTTATATATGCCTACCGCTCTACCACGCTTTAGCGTTCTCTTGCCTCCTGAACGTCGTTAATGCAGGTAATATTTTATGTTATTGGCTAATTGTATTTATAGCCAGTTAAGTTACTTCAAACTTGATTTCTTCGTTTTCACTATCAACTTATTACGATAGGTATGTTCCCTCAGATATTGTGTATGTTTGGAACTACAAAATTCCAATGGCCAACAAATCACGTTGTTAATTCTGTCTAAAGTGGGCACTTTAGGCTAAACGTAAACCTCTAACCACCTAGTTTAATTATTTGGTGTCAATTTACAATTTTTCATCAATATTGCAGAATAAATTTCTATAAAAAAATTATTTCCTTTCTCTCTAAAAAGTGTTACAGTGACAACTAATGTAAAGCTGCGCTCTACGTTTAAAACTGATTTGCCCTGGTAGTGGTAGCATATTTACAATTGGCTCACTGCATTTTAATTATATCTGCTTTTCAGGTTGCACAGCGGTCATTAGGAAGAAATTCTCTGTCAGGGAGTTCTGGAATGACGTAAGGCGCTACCGTGTTACAGCCATTCATTACATTGGGGAAACAGCTCGGTACCTGGTGAAGGCACCCCGTCATGACCAAGATGGAAAATATCCTCACGGGTCCATCAAAATTGCTCTCGGCAATGGTCTGCAAGCAGATATTTGGAGGGAATTCAAGGAAAGGTTTAACATCAAAAGAATTGCTGAAGCATACGCTGCCACTGACGGGAATTACTTGATCATGAATTTCGACGGCAAAGAAGGAACTGTTGGGCGATACACAATCATACATGAAGTAAGTTTAATTAATATTGTAAATTTTACACTAGGAAACTACATTTTGTTCGAACATGCAATTTTTGCGATTGGAACAGAGTTTAGAGAGTGTGATCATTGTACACCGTCTGCAAAAGGTGTTGTAAGCGTTGGTATCAAGCGTGCCTTTTCATTATCAACCACGAAACCTTTTCCTTTCTTGACACTAGCCTTCTTGTCACATCCTGACCCCATATTTAACTATGACACGACTATTGTAGTACATTTACTTTGCAGCAATATGTGCCATAAAGACAACTCTGAAGATGGCAACAGTATCTTTCTTATTAGTGAGGTCCATCTCATTGGTCGCGAAGACCCAAAATCGAATAATGGCTATCTTTTTTGAAGCGAAGGGTTGAAATAAAACGTGTTGTCAACGACGCTTGAAAGAATGATAAGGTAATCCCTCATCGAAACTGTTGTGAGAGTTTTGGTCCCGCTTTTGTGGAAGGTATCCAAAGAAGGATATGCATTTTTATTCATTTGTTACTCGAGTCCCTTCAAAAAGTCAGTTTCTGCCCAAAGGTCCACCAATGACCTTGACCTGGAATTCCTACACAATCCGAATGCAACATTTGCCAATGGGCAATAGCAACAATGACGAAATATCATGATAATCCAATATAATCTTGAAGTAGTCTATTTCGGGCCTAGTACGTCGTTGCAGGATCTTTGTTATTAGCTTGGGTTTATTTAGTAATATATGTACACTTTGTAGTCTAAAACTCGTTTTGCCATCAACTCGCTTTGAGTATTAACTTTAAAAGTGGCCATTACTTCGTTTTACGTCGTAACTTAGTGGGAGGACGCCATCGCTTTTAGAGTTGTAAAGAAGTTTTAGTAGAGCAGCGGTTGACGCAGTTTGCGTGATTGCCTACAATGCGGTTGATTGTTTTTTGAGTACAAACCTAACGCCGCTACTTTAAAAGCTGGAACAAATTGCTGAGTGGAAGCCATTTATTGGTTTAATGTGTCCACAACCGATAAATTGCCCGCTTCCAATAGGAATACTGTCATAAATACTACAAAATGATAGTTAACATTGGTTAAACCGCATTCAACGACAAAACTTGCCTATTCGCGTGCGTTCCATAGATTTCCCCTATGAGTCGATCCATATATGACATAGGCATTTGAACATCTTTATGAACGGATGCAGCCCTCAACTCGATTTTAGATTCTTTACAATCTGTGTTTAAGGCACTTTGCTTAAATCTGGATGCACAGCGTTTGGTGCAGGAAACACGTTGCTACGTCTGAAGTTCACAGTACATTTGTAATTATCGTTTTTTGTTACATAGAAGCTGATCAATGCACTGCAAATAATTGAATGTGACACAGAGTCTGCAGAACCCAGGCGAGGGCCCGATGGTTTGTGTATTCCATGTCCAAAAGGTAACTTCGCTTTGATTTTATTTATTATTCAACTAATGTCGAAAGGGTGCAATGAAGATTTAGATACCATCATTGTATATAGATATTAAAGTTAGCTTTTAACGTGCTTCAAAACGGACACGAGTCATTGGTCATTATGGCTTCTTCAAATTGTTAAGTGTTCTGAATTGTTCCGTTGGTGCAAGAACTTGGCGTTACAGGCAGAAATTCGTGCATAGAACTTCTCGTGAACGCACTTAGCTGCGGTCCCAGTAAGGTAGTACTAGTAGTAGTGATAAGCTGACAATTGCTGCCCAACGTACTACACTGTTAGTACTAGTAAAATGAAAAGAGTTGCTTCGCAACGAGACACGAGTAGTTGGTGATCATATACTCCGAAATTTCAAGTTTGAAACTTTTAGTAGAAATAGAGCCTAGTTGGCTAGTTGTCACGGTAATAATGATTAAATTTCTAAGAAGGTAACTTGTAGGAGCGAAGCCAGGTGGCTTTTTCAGCGTCTTCCAGTTGTAGACATATCAATATTCCCCTTTCCCAACGCCTTGACCGTCTCTCAGACAGCCAGTTCAAGTTACTGACGACAAGACCACATCATGAGACTGGTGTTTTGTCAAATGGTACAGCATCCGACTGTCGCTCGGAAATTCTTTGTTCGATTTTCATGCCAACACATCCCATATTATTTGAAAATAGCTGCTGTTGTGTGTGATGTATCGCATTAGCAATGGAGTATAGGGAAATACGGCCCCAAAGTTTCCTTATTTTATGATATGCATGACTCACTACTTATGCCTCTTTCAGAAAAAGCTGGACTTCTCTTGACTAAGGTGAACAAAAGGTTCCCATTTGACGGATACGTAGGAGACAGAAAGATTAACATAGGTCGAAAGTGTAGGACGTTATATATTTATAACGCTTATTCCCACCAGGGCTCAGCCAAGTTCATCCAGCGATGGTATTGCCCCCAAAGTACATTATCTTCGTTCTAAATGCACAGTTCCAGAGTTGTTCAGCCTTTTTCAATTATACAACAATATTTAGGCGCGAAGACGGAAAAAGAATTCAAATCTCATAAGTAATTACCAAATTTAAATCTGCAAAACCTTGAGTAAAATGAAATAGCTAAAGATGAATGCGTTAAAACGGATAACCGATTTACCGTGCTTTTGTCGCTGGATAGAGCACGTCACATGCATGCAAGGGACCAATAAAAGTTGAACATATTACAAAGTAATATGTTTTTCTTGCGGTGAAGAAAATTCTGTAATTTCATCACAGGTGGAAAGGAGAGAACGTAGCTACTACTGAAGTTGAGCTGGCGCTTCTGGAGAATTCACAGATTAAATCTGCTAACGTCTATGTCGTCAAAATTGAAGGTAATATTCTTTTATTTAGACAATACAGATTATGGAGCTTTTTTCATCCCCCCAGTGGAGAAAACTCCTGAGGGAATCTTGAACGTTGTTTTGCATATCAGTTTCTTCGCTTTGAACCACAGTACATCACCACTTGTTCAAGTAAATTGTACAAATTATGTAGACCAGTAATACTTGGCAAAGAGAGTATTCTGTATATTCAGAGAGGTATGAGGTTTGTTTTGTTTTTTGTGGGGAATTTTTTGTCTTGTGGATGGCTACTTTGGGCATTTTTGCTGAAATGTACATACATGTAAAACTAAGTTTTACTTCAGGGGTCATCTGAACAACATAACACCAATTGCGCTTTGTCATCTAAGGAAGGAGAAGATAACGTACAAGCTGAACATCGAGAACCACTTCCTTGGTAACAATATGAAACAAGTCTGGAATGGAATGCGCTGAATGAGAGGGCATAATGACAACAGAACTGATAATTTATACCTACCTGATACCTCTTCTGATTACGCAAATGAACTAAATAAATTTTACAATCGTTTCGATGTTTATGATTTCTCGTCTCAGGCCAGTGAAATCAGGTAGTCTTTGAATGGGAATAACAATATTAAGCCATTTTTATGTGTAACTAGAGATGAGATTTGCCGTGAGTTTTCTAGTCTTAATGAGTCGAAAGCTGCCGGCCCAAATCTGCTCACACCTCGTGTCTTGAAAAAATTGTGCTAACCAACTTGCCGACATTTTTTTATGCACATTTTTAACCTTTCATTTCGTTTGAAATCCATCCCTGCATTATAGAAACGTTTGTACCAGTGCCAAAGAAACCAATTATAACATGTATGAATGACCTTAGACCCTTGGCACTAACCTCTGTGGTAATGGAGTCATGTGAACGCATTGTTTTAAACACATGAAACCCTTAGTGGAGGAATATTAAGACCCCCTAAAATTTGCTTATCGGGCGAAACGCAATACAGAAGATGCTATTTTATATTGTTTAGAAAAACTGTATTCACACCCTTAACGTACAAAATCAGGTCACTGTGCTAGAATAATGTATTTTGACTTTTCCTTCGCCTTTAATACCATCCAGCCACGTGTATTGGTGAAAAAGTTGAAAGCAATGAATGTTCCGCATGATCTCATCTTATGGATTTTTATCTATCTTACTACTCGTTCCCAATATGACAATATCAAGTCCTTTGGTTGTATTTCAAATATTTTAGGATCAAACACTGGTTCACCTCAAGGTACAGTTTTAGCCCCTTTTTTGTTCACAGTGTACATAAGAGATACAAGATCGTCCAATGACTCCTGTCCTTTAATAAAATTTGCAGATGACAATGCCTTGGTTGGGTTAATCGAAAATGATGAAGATACCGCTTACTTGGACCAAATACAACGTTTTGTGGATTATTGTAATAATAATTTCCTAGAACTTCATGTACAAGGACAAAAGAAATGGTTATTGATTTTAGGAATAGGCCTACTACTAGATCACCCACAAAGGTCATGATTAAAGGGAGTGTCGTTGAACGTGTTTCTAGTTATAAGTACCTTGGCATGGTAATGGATGATCAACCTGCCTGACATGACCATAAAGACTACGTAGTGAAATTGGTCAACCCGAGACTGTATTGCCTCAGTAAATTGAACAAGTTAGACATTTATGGCCGTATTTTAAATCTTTTTTATAACTCAGTGATTTGCAGTGTTTAGCTGTATTGTATTGTTTGTTTGGAAGGGAATGTGGACGTAATAGATAAAAAACGTATTAATTCAATTATTAGACAAGCGGGACGTATTTTAGGCGATCGTAATCGTCATATGGAGGTAAAGATCAATACTGTGCTTAAAGGTAAAGAGCAGCCCCAAAAAAATTATTTTGAAGAAAAAGCTAAATAACTTTATTTTCATCTTTATTTCTCTTCAAAGTATCTTTAATTACATTTTATGACTTTATTATTGCATATTCAAGGTAAACCAAGTAGTTATTTCTGGTAAATTTTACATTTGAAGAGAAAAAACATTGTCACATGACTCCCAACAGCCAATCATGAAACTAGACAGTCTGCTGCACTTCTTCGATTTGGGATGACTGCTCCTGCCCTTTAATGATAGCAGGAATCCCTCGTAGCGGTCGAACGAGACTACCTTACGCCGCTACAAACAGGCATAAATCTTCTTTTATACCCCGTTGTATTAATCTTTTCAATGATCGTTTTGATCACTAGACGTTTTTATTTTATTATATACCTTGTATTGTATTATTTATGTTATTATCTTTTCATCTATTGTTTTATATCATTTATTAGTCTTAACATCCTTTTAACAATTTTATGTGTTTAAGAGTTTTTATGTTTGAATCTGTGACTATTTATATTTGCTAACCTTTTGATGTTTTTGATACTTTTATGAATTATTGCGAGCATTGAATTTCCCTTTTGGGACTTAATAAAGTTGAACTTGAACTTGATCTATCAAGGCTTTGAATATGGTAATTTTATCTTGTATAACAGTCCTTCTCAAAAAGGCATGCTTGGTTTTATCTTGATAACCATCAAATTAAACTCATACTGTAATTTGCCCTCACCCGGTTGCTCAGCTTTCCTGGCTGCTTTGAGACGGTGTGCATTGGATATTTGAAAGTTTTTTTTAAAGTATTTGGAAGCTGTTTGTGTTTTCTTGTTTGCTTTTTCTTTTTCCAAGGAAGAGATGGGAGAGCTGGCATGGCTGCTCTCATAATTCAGGATAAAGAAGCCTTAGACTGCCCTGCGATGTATCAACACATCACTGAACGTCTACCCAGTTACGCATGTCCAAAGTTCATCCGCGTCAAGAAGTCAATGGAAGTAACGGGGACTTTCAAGCTTCGAAAGACGAATCTAATTCAGGAAGGTTTCGACCCAAGTAGCATTTCCGAGCCATTGTATTACATGAACGAAAAGGAGAAAACATATTCCATATTGAATGAGGATGCTTTTAACGGCATTCTGTCTGGTAGTAACAGATTGTAATGAAATGGGCCTTATTAATTGCCAAGGTGCTCTTCTGAAGTAACCCAAAAATTTTTGCAAGTTTCAATGTTTCAAACATTGACCCAAAGAAACGAGTCCTTTCGTTATCCAACTTAAGTGTTATCACGATTTGCTGATAACGACATCAGCAGTTATAAGACTTGAACAAATTAAATGAAAGTGACAGATGCCACTACGTTGTTAGTGTTAATTTATACATGTACGTAAGTCGATGTGCATGAAAATAATGTGGAAATTGGACTTCCATATAGTCCTACATATTTTTTAAAACGGTTTGTAAAAGCTTAAAGCAAAGCACTAGATTGACAAAATTGGAAATATTTATTGCGCCAACACAAAAATGAAAAAACAAAAAAGACGATAACATTTCTCCTATTGGTCGTTTGTCTTTGGTACGTTCAAGACAATTTAAATAAAACGCCACTGTCATTTGGTGCCTAGGTGTTTTATTAACCTTCTCATGTAGCGCCAAGTGCGGATATCAGGAAATTTGTTTGGGGGGGGGGGGGCAAACTCAACTTGAGACCAAGACGTCTTAAATAATATCAGGAGATGTCGGGCAAAAACATTTTTTTTTTTGGGGGGGGGGGGGAGGATGAGGAGTGGTGAGTGACTGCCCGAAAGACTATCTAAGGGGAGCTCCAACTTTGGTTGGTGCGGAGCCTACAGAAAATTTTGAAAAATCGAGCCCTCTCAGATAGCCGGAAATTGCATTTGACAGGCTTGTAAGAAGAATTTAATCAGTCGTTATTTTGAGCTTTCCTTTGCAATAAAACCTTCATTTCAATAAAAAGAGGTTCAAATTGCAAAATGATCAGAAAATTACTAGATAAAATGTACTGTCTCCTTTACAGGACGATGTGACATTTAATCCTTTTCTTTGTTGCGAAGTGAAATCTCCACAAAAAAGAATAGACCAGAACCAAATTTTTGTTTAGTTTGTTAATGACGAACATATTCTAAGCATTCTGGTGAAGTTTTCATTCATTTCCCATGTTCTGTTTCCGAGAAGATAGCAACTGAATTTGATACATTTTCTACCAAAGGTAAACTAGAACCAAGCAGGTGCTATGTCAATGTTTTGATTTGTGTTTTGTTTTTGATCCTGCTGTTTTAACTTGAATTGATTAGGGATGTTATCTTGCCTTTAAGACAAATTAATGTTTTCAAATTCCATTGCTCGGGATGCACTTTTATGGTTACAACATATCACAGTTAAATTGTATGAATATGGTGTTAAGTTGTTAACCTTGAGAGAAAAACAACTAAACATTTCCATCAATGTGAATACATGACATCACGTCTACTTGTTGCACCTTCACACTTTGTAGAAAATATGTCAACTTCAATTCTAATATCTCGAGAACCAAACACGGGAAATGAGTAAAAATTTCCCCAGTAAGTTATGCCTAGCATATGTTCCTCTTCAAAATATCAAACATAAATTTGTTCTGGACTTTTTTGTTTCAAGGAGCTGCTTACCGTTGGAAATAAACTGAAATCAAAACTTTTCGAATCATATTAACTTATATGACCAGTGGTCGAATGAGCCTGTAAACCTGAACCGGCCACAGAGAAGCATTGGGATCGCTACCAGCACCGATAACAGTACTGATTCAGCACTGCTGTTGGTGCTGGTAGCGCTATCAACGCTTCTGGGCGGTCGGTACTGGGCTAAAATTTTGATACAATTACGAAATATATCCTTGACAACTACGCATTAGTTTATACTCTTCCCTTCACGTCATGCATATATGCCTCAATTAAGTTTCATCTATTGTTTGTAACAATTTTCTTTTTATGTATGAAGTGATTAATGAAATAAATGAAACGAAACGAAAACAAAACGAAACTTTATAAATTATATGTGATATAGTTATGAGAGCCAAGGCTGGGATACTTTCCCCAATTTAAGAGAAATGCTCCTTTTTATTCATGTCATATCGAATAACGTTATTTTTGGAAAATTGAAGACCATGCTTGGAAATGTTTGGGGGGGGGGTGCCCCCGTACCCCTATGGCGAGCCGGTAATGTATAGCACCTTCCAAAATTCAGATCTTTCGAAAATTGATTACAGTCCATCCATGCCCCACCTTGTACCCTATTGTCGCGGGCAGGGTCGCCCCGTCCCCGTCCAACAGTTGAAAAGCACATGCAATCAAACTCCAAACTCGAAACTACTAGTTGACTGAAAAATGAACTCATTAAGCCACCTAATCAAGTCAGGCAAAGAAGCTGAGTCCTCTCAAGTTTTTAGAAATAGGTATAAATTCTTGTTCCAGTTTTCACCAACTTAAATGATAATTTTTCAAAAGGGTTACCGAGAGGTGAAAACTACTGTTACTTCCCTAACTACTGGCAATTGTTGCAACAGGAAAGAAAACCTGTCATGTCTACTGTAACCGTAGCAGACAAATGAATTTTGTGTGTTTTCCTAAGCCCGAATAACCATAATAGGAACGAAAAGAACGATGTAAGACTCATTTCAAAGCGTTGTATCTCCAGGTAAGTAGCACGTGCTAGGCCGTCTTCCATGGGAATTTTTCTTTTTTGTTTTGCTCACTTTTTGTAATGAGTGGGCTAACTATAGCTCAAAGTATGAGGAAGAATTGTTAAACTGTATATTTTGCCTTGCCAACAAACAAATTCTTGCATCGTGCTTCAAAAACTGCCTTCATTTTTAATATCTAAATTCTGTTTTGCCAGTAACCGACCAACCACAGAATTGCTTTTCGTGACCTAAGACACCAGGTTTGTTTACATCTGCAGTAGCTTGTTATTTACTTGATCGAATGCATAGCCTATCCTGTTTATGCATATTAGCCCAGACCTTACCTTAACCAATAGGCGTATATAATACTCTCTTTGCAGGCCTGTTCCGGGTTGTTAAACATGAGGCTTCGTTCAATTTGATGGTAGGAATCCCGTTGCCCAATAACCATTAAATGTTTATACTGTAACGTTATTGGTTGAAAATAAGAACATTTTGACTAACTGTACGGTACTTATAGGACCTTCTACGGACATTTCTTTCGCACAGTAATTACAAGGTCTAACGCCAGCGTTCATTAGGCTCTCAAAGTTAATAAGCCATTCTTCAACGTAACTGTCTGTTCATAGGCTAATACATTACGGTACTACTACCAGCTCAGTCTGATCTGAGGCATAGACCCCCGGTAATAATGTTGTTTAAGAAGATGTTATAAGGGAAATCTAGCCATGGTGGACGAAAAATGATGAATAATATGTCACCATGCAAAAAATTTCAAACACATTTGATAAACTCGCGAGTAGGCTTACCGATGATTTGATGAAGATGGCGGTGTACCATACATATATCAAAATAAGCCGATATCCAGTTTGCCACAGCTAAATAACTAGTTGATAGCTTCAAAATGCTGAAAGGGACTAAAGAGCTGCTGGGGGTTCTCAGATTATCAGAGTGCTTTCAAAGCATTAAAAGGTAACCAAGCAGTGGGAGAAGTTCCTAGTCTAAGAATGGTGAAAACGAAGTAAGTTAAACAGAGGTTTATGGCCTAGTTCCCTACCCACTGGTTCAAGTTGAGGGCCACGGCCTTTTTCCAATTATTGGCTCATTGGTTGTTTTCCGATTATTGGCTCATTGGCTTGTTTTCCATGCGCCATTGCTTATGCGGAACATCACGCACAACGGCAATAGGTTCCAATTTTAGAGTGTTTGGTATGACTCGACCTGGGAATTGAACCCGGGCCATTCGCGTGAGAGACGGATGCTCTTAGAGTTAGACCAAACACGCGGTGAAAACAAGGAATCATTAATGCATTTCTTCACACAAGCTTGGAAAGAGGTTACTCCTGTATTTCAAGAGGTTACTTTATTTGCAACACTGGAGAGTTTTGCTACAATTAGCAAAATAATGCAGTTACAACTGTTCCAGAGTTGAGGTCTGTTCACGAAGAGGCAGAAAAAAGAATGCTGCTGAACTGCAAATATGCTGCAAGTATGTCATTAATCGTTGTTATTAAAAGCCCAGATACAGATGGTATGGCCATGGTAATTTATTCCTCTAAAAAGATTGGAGCACACCTGTTCTTTCTATCTGGGTGTGGTAACCAAAAAAGAATCATTGATATTGAGGCAATTGACAAGGAGAAAGGCAAATGGTTTCCAAGGCATTGATTGTACTTTATGTGTTCTCAGGGTGTGGTTCAGTTCAAAAGCATTCAGAGGTTTTGGAAAAGTGACAATACTACAAGTTGTTATGGAAAGTAAGGAACATTGCACCATTCTGAACAATAAGATGAAAGCTTTGATTTTAGTGATTGCTTGGTGGTTGCTTAGGAAATCTGGTTCGTCACCTGTATGGAAAACCCGGTTTGGATAAGGTAAATGAAGCTCCGTTTGAAATTTTTTGGTTAAAGTTCCGCCCCAGAGACAAAAATGTCTTTCTCTCATGATGCTTTTATTTTTCAATATGAAAGGGCAACTACCAGACAGTCATTCATAAGAAGAGTCTAAAGAACATGTCTGAAATCCCATCTCCTTTGGGAAATGGTTGGAAAAAAGGAATGTAAACTTGTGAACAAGTGAATTGACCAGAAATCAGCACCGGATAGCGTAATTTAGCTGATACGTTGTTTCTGCAAGACACTCACCTGCACTGATGGCAGATGTAGCTTTTTCTAGCAAAATCTAGCATGGACAGACATGTGTATTTGTAGTTGCAATAATGGGTTGTGTTTACCATGCCAAGAAGAAAGAGATGACTTTGATGATAATGACTAATAAGGTCAATATCTGCTGTTGTGTTTTGTAAACTCTGCATTTTTTATTTTATCTGAATTGCAATTGAAAGGGAAAAGGCAGTCCCTCTAGTTTATTCTCAAAAGTTTGCTAAATCTACACATCTCCTCATGTTTCTCCTACGAGTATTTTCATAATGTTCATGTGAAAATCATTGAATACTGAGGTTAAACCAATGAGAAATGAATAAAAAATATTGTCACCTATTTGATAGGATTCATTACTAAACTAGCATACTTAAAATTGGGGGACTGCATTTTCCCTTTAAAATCTTCCTCGTGCAAATTTTTGTTCCTGTCTGTAGATTTCCAGGTTCTGAAGAATGTGGTCCTTATACCGATCACTAGTTGATACGGTACTCATCACATTATTTCCTAAACTTGAACCTCCGAGCAATGGCAAGGCATATACGGTTTCCATGGTGTTCAAAATTCATCACATCAGTAAAATTCAAAACCGTCAATGAAATTTCTGGAATATTTCCTAATTGAAAAAGTTGGTACTATAAAGCCACAGAACTACAGCACATTACTGATGGTGCGGTCTGTCAATGAGCATTGGTAGGTTTACCCCGGCTGGCTCAAATCGTTACAATTAAACTTTTCATCTGAAGGTAAAGTGAATCACAATAACTGTGGGGGAAAGTAGTGTACAAATGTTTTCATATAAGGGATGGTATAATTAGAGTTTTTAGGTGTATTCATTTAGATGCATACCCTGGGTGAGTTTGTTTATTTTAGTACTTGTTTATACAAAAATGATCAGCTAGCAAAGCGTCAAACAGATTCTGTGTAAAAGTTTAATACCTTCACAACAAGCTAGTCTATAACCATTTAAAATTCAAAATGTAAACCCCTCTTTTCAAATAATTTTACTACAGTTTTAACTCTGATCTTGGTGCTAAACATGCACCACTATCGCATATCTGAAAAAACCGTTTAAACTAGGATGATTTAACAGCAGAACGTCCTTATTGGTATACTGCCTGGTTGCTATGTCAACCTATTTTGTCAATAAAGGTAACTTATTGTGCATATTCCATTTGAAGTAGGGTAATGATATCATTGACTTACTCATCCCTCCTCTAGTCCTCCCGTGGTCTATCACCAAACTACAATGTCTGGTATTCATTCATAGGGCTTTTGTATATTGTATAGCAGACCAATCAATGCCTTGAGGTGAAGGATGCCCTCATTAATTGTTACCACTAGAAGGTTGCCAAACCAACTATGAAAAAAAAACTTATGTTTTGAATTAAGAATTATTGAATAAATCCTCCCAAAGTAAGGTCCAGCTTTTTTTTTAACGTAATATATATACCTTTTATTAGAAGCCATCATTCTCTAAAAAAGATTTTTGGTTGCCATATTAACACAAAATGGAACTTATGCACTTCTTTAATAACCGGTAATAAGTGGACGGCTCACTATCTCATCATGCTTTTGTTATAGCTTACAACCGCACCGCATAGCTGCAGTTATTTGTGTAGCAGAATGATGTGTTTCGCTGCAATATTGGAAGAGGCCCTCTACTAGTTAATTGATTATGTTTAAATGTTCCCCACACCCAAAATCTGGTGGACTTGAAATTTTGAGTGTATGTTTTTCCTAAGAATAGCTGTCAGGCATATATTTTATCACATCTTTGATAGTCATTTGAAAACTTTTCAATTTGTCATTGTCATGTATTGAAAACTGGTGCCCATGTTGTATGTTGGCATAGTGGTAGCATGTTTTGTCACTGACAACAAGCTGGAATAGTGGTGTACCCAGTTTTACCCTTTTTAAGTTATCACCACGTAAGTGAGCAGAATCGTATTTGGTACCTTTTCTGCCTATGGAAGACGGCCTGAGCCTGGTAAAAGTCAAACTGCCACTTGAATTTATTACTAGGTAACGGCAGGTTTCACTTGAAATATATCTTCTGCCAAATAACATGATCATCGACTAAGGTCGATTGTCCGTGTGTAAAACGTGCCCTGTAAACAGGTGTTCATAAAAGTAGCACTGCCCCTTGAAACCGTTATATCTAGTGTCTAAGGGAACTCAATAACTGAGATTGACACTCGTGCATTCAAAGTCCGCTTTGATGTGTGTAAATTGAAATGAGAACTCTTGAAAAAATAAAATATATGGCCGATTTATATATAGGGTAGTTTCTGTTTACATTTGTACGATGTCAGAGTTATGTCATGAGCACGCTACCTGCATTCAGACAGTTTTTATTGCTTCAAGGAGACAATAAAACAGTTAACATAGGAAAGTCCTAATAAGACTTATTATATTGTACTATAGTACCATATGTAACGTGCGTTTCACAGTAATCCATAGCCTTATCGTACTGGTCTGGACACAGTCTGTTAAGACCTTGCAAGGCTCCTTAAATCTCTTTGGTATCGTCGATCGAACTAGCACCTTTGTTACTGGTGAATTATTTTTAATTGGGACTGAAGCAGGGGAAATAGGTGGAAGGGAAAGGGTGAATTTAAGAAGTAATTGCGGTGTACTATGTTTAGTTGTCTGCTTTTCAGAATCTTCCCTTGGTAATACAATTTCACCGGTTACTGCAGTTCGCCCTGGAGTGGGTCTAACGTTAATATTAACGTTAGGCTTTGGTGATGCTTGTTCGCCTTAATGCCGCTACACTGGTTAGTCTCCTGTGAATATTATAAGTCTAGAGTTCTTTTCAAGTTCAGTGATGTGTTTCGTGTTTCAGTTTGTCGTTTCAATTCTTGTCTTTTGCAATAAATGTGACGTGACTGACAACCATGGGCGTCGATTTGATTTTCAAAGTGGGGAGGGGGGGGGCATCTGACCTAGATATTTCCTCCTGTCCTAGCAAGGTGTCCACAGCGGCGTAGTTACACATTTTTGCGGGGGGGGGGGGGAGGGGGTGGGTAAGCATCCAAATTTTACGATTTTTTAAGTGTGAACACCACTGTATTAAGGATGTAATTTGCGTCACGCGAAGGCCGCTGAAACGTTTATCCCTTTTCGAATATTTGAAAATATAGACCTTGTATTGTACAAAAGTGTGGAATCTGAGTTTCCGGTAAGGAAATTTGGAAAGTTGGGAGATTACTGAAGAATTTGTATATTCTGTTGGCAATATGAGATTGAGGGGCGACCAAAGATTGTTGTTGCTACATAATGTTATCCAGCGCATACGAAATAAGGCTCTCCGACGAAGGGTTTTGAGTCAAGAGCTTTGGGGAAATTTGGAATTTTATGAAAGAAGATTTAAAAAATATCACTGTAGTTACCGTTGCCACTTGATGATCTGGTGTCACATGTACCAAATTTCTGATTTTGTCACCTCCAAAGCTTCGGAGAGCTTACCAAATTGAAGGTATGAGCTAGCACCTCTGCTTAGGAATTGCAATTTGCGGCGCGCGAAGCGAGCGGAAAGTTTTACTTTTTTTGAAACAACTAATGACGAATATGGAGCTCGCAATGGAGAGAATAAGGAATTTCGGAACTTCATGAGTTGTCCAAACCACATTGTAGACTGGTTTCACAAATGGCATATTTCCGAATTCTTCAATTCTTCGGAGCCGCCTGCCTCCTGTAGCTTCCCCACTGGGTGTCTGGGCAAAGGATGCCTAAATGCAAAATGGTGCTAAATATTGCAATATTTTTAATTACTAGGTAACTCCAAATTTTTCAAAACATGGTCTCGAAAGTGTTAGTAATTACTTCAACGGACTATACGGTCAATGTGAATTTTAAAATCGGGTTTACCGGTACTCTAAAAATAAATAGAACCAAAACGATAATTGTGATAGTTTACGGATTTGTACAAAAGTTCTAATAGTAAGGAACATTTTTGTGAAAGAAGGTAAAATCTATAAACTGATCAAAAAACACTTCAATCTACTGTAGGAAAATCACAGATCAAGGGGTGGGTGGGGTGGTATCCACTGGAGTTACCGAGATACCTTTGCATGGGCACGGCGTAAGGTTGTAGATACAAAAAACATTAAAACATGTCTTTTCAAAGTTTAGAACGACACCTAATCATACAATATCAGCAGACAGAAGATGGAGGTATACCTCTAATTCCAGATTGAAATCTCTAACCGAGCAAAAATTAAGTGTGGTTTTATTTCTCTAATTATGGTCTAAATACGAAATAATCGAATCAATATACGAATGTGATCGTGTCGAAATTTTGCATTTGAAACACTTATTTTTCTGAAAAAGTTGCATGCAGACTGTGTACCGGTGTTAAGCCTGCCAGGCTGGTCATTCACTAAAGATTACAGAAGATTCGTCTTCTTCAAATTCCTTAATGTTGTGCTCCTTCATAACCACACCTGCTGCCCTATGCACACGAACAAATAACATAATCATAGAGACAGATAAGTAATGTATGTTTGAAATGCAAGTGAAAAAACATCAATGAGACTGCAAGCGCGTGGAGCGAGCCAAGATGTTGGTGATTTGCAAAGTATAAACGTGTTATTATTGATACAGAAATCGATTGTTGTCGGTAAAGTACATCTTTCATTACCTTCATATATAGTATTTTTGTAGTAAATAACTTTTAAGTTTCAGGTCAAAACAAGTAGGGGGACTTTTACGTTAGTGTCCCCTCCACTAAAAAAGTGGGGGACATGCCCCCCGCCCCCTGCCCCCCATAATCGACGCCCATGTTGGCAACAAATAAACAGCCCATATCATGCTATTTTGTATTCGTTGTTCTGTAAAAGTACAGTCAGTTTGTGAATTTACAGCAGAAAGTTCTGGGAGCCAGTTTTCAAAAAAATTTTATGTAAAATATAACCGTTCTTTGAACTCAAGAAATGTTTTATATTTTACAAGACGGCTCAGAATTACAAAAGATTTCTGTTAAACTGGTTGCCAGTACTTTTTATTAAAAATGAAATTTTTTACAGTGTACTATGCAAAATTGTCTACCGTACGACAAGGACTCTTCGATAGTCATCGTGTGACTAGGACCTAATGCATGCATAATGTGTGGGTATTTTAAGCACACGTAGCCCTCCTTTAGTCTTTTCATTTGTTGCTTTTATCTGAACGTTTCGTACCTACCAGAGTTAGGGAGGGGTTATGCCACATATCGTCAAGCCATCATTTTAACAAATGCTACCTTACCAGAAACAAACTCTAGTGACGGTGTTTCTGGTGTCCTCTCCTCTAATCTTACTTATCACTTTCGAACTTTTCTTAACACCCTGTACAAATTCGACGTAAATGCACAGGGACGACATTTTCTATTGCAATAATCAAACGAATAATTAAACCATATAATACGCATTTTAAGTCAATTTTTCTACTTTGTTGTAAAAATTTTAAGTACGACTCCAAGCTTTACATGGAATAAAGCTAACAATTTGCCAAACAAAACAAAAAAAAAAAAAACAAACAAACAAAAAAAAAAAACAAGCAAAATTCAATCAAATCTAATTTTGTTAACGGTCAGGGTCAGTTTACCTGTTTACTGAACCTGTTTCCATTGGTATTAGTCTTAGGAAGATTTTTACCCATGTTGGTCTGTCTATAGCTGAAAAATTACCTTTATTGACCCTTCTTGAACATTGCTACGGATAACTTGAAAATAACCCCACACAAAAATCTTACAACAGTGGGTACATTTCTTTTATCTGGCTTTTGACACTGTTGATCATACCAACCGTTGTCAAATACGGTACTGTAACACTGGGATAACGGATGCACTTGGCTAACAAATATCTTATCTCTCTTCAAGGGTGACATAATATATAAATGGTCAGTGTGGCTTTCTTCAAGTTTCTAGCCGTGGAACTCCTTTTTATTACCTATATGATGATGTCAGCAAATCTCCTCTGATGCGTTGCGTCATCATTTTATTTGCCAATTATACAAATAATTATTTTTTACTGGTTATGACTTTACACATATCCAACATCATTCCAAATGATTACAGTGCTTCTTGTTTGGTTTGCTTCAAACAAGCTTTCGTTCAAATTGATAACACAAATGTAATCGTCTTTTATGCACGGCCAAGCGTTCGAAATATTCTTCAGACCTATCAGTTTGCTCCCGAATAGGTTACCTACCCGCTCGCCCCATGATCTGTTCGCAGCGGTTTACTTTTCAAAACGTTATTGTTATGGACAAAACGATGTCAATGAATTAAAATATTTATCACATTTGACTCTCTTTCACGATGAAATAAGGTTGATTTCAGATAGCAGCTAAAGTTGCCAAATTGTCTATTTATAAACCTGGCTTACTTATGCCCTTTAAGACACACTTTCACAGGGGTAACACCATAATACAAAATTATCCATTTGCATAAAGATATCAATAAAAATTAATCCTAACAACTTAAAACAAAATCCATCTCCTACACAAACTCATACATTTGCGCGCCTTTCTTTGAAACACTGGTAGGTTATTTGGGTCCGAAACGACTTCCACTTTGGGGCGGAATGGCAAGGGAGAGAAGATAACTGCCGATAGATACTACGATGCACCCTTGCGACAGTTAAAAGGGTAACGCATGGCAAAAAAGCTGGCAATCTGGAACAGAATGAGAGAAAAAGAACTATTGTGGTTCATTTTACTGATATTTAAAAGTGTCTCAAAATATTTTTTGTGTTTTTAGCAAGTTTTAACTCTGAGTGTTAATTAACTGTTAAATGGTGAAACCTATCGAATAAGGATTAATACTAATACTTTATACCTTGTTTTTATGTAAACTTTGGCAATATTGAACGCATTCTACTGTTTAGCTGGCAAATATGCCTTAAGGCTAAGCAGTAAAAACATAGTACCACGCTATTACGTTAACGCTTGCCATAGACATGTAAACCATTTTTAAATCAAAGATAGGTATGTTGGTCATGTCGGACTCGTAGCTGATGCTCTCAAAAATAAGTAAAGAGAAGGAAAGTAGAGAAAAGAAAAATTTGTGAAGACGCTGTTAAGAATATTATACCTGTCTGTCGATTTGAAGGAACAATTCATTGACCTGAAGTTAATTAAAACTACAACAAGAGTAAAAACAAGGTCGAACGTTACCGCTCTTCAATGTTTTATTATAGGAAAAACTTGAGTACATTATTATTTTTTGAATGATGAATATACATACATTATAACAAAGATTGAAAAAGAAATGGAACAATTTCACACTGCATTATGGTCAATCCAAAATACAATGTTATTATTATTCTAAGAATAATTACGGACACTTTCTGCAATGCACATTGACGTCGTCGATAGTGCGGCTAATTAATTAATTAATAATTAATGTATATAATTAATAAATGTATATAATTACACACTTAGTAATTCCTGTGGGCCACAGAGTTAAATGTACTGAATCATTGCTATCACGGGCGGCGATCACGGGGGATCGAGGATGTTCTCCCAATATTTTTGAGAGAGGGCATCATATCAAATGTCCCCAATATTTGGGGCATGAAGAAAGAGGTGTGGCCGATTAACTTTTCTGTTATAATCAATAGACTAGTCAATATAATTTGCGATTGATGTGATGTGTAGCGACAATTTCTGAAGAATTTTGTTCCTGAATTACAAAAGTTTTGTAATTGAATGATTGAGTAAAAGTACAGTTTTCGTAAAGATCCCATATGTAGTAGTCCGTGCGGGCATTTTCCTAACGAACTACACACTATACAAAATACTACAAAATGTCTTTTTCTGCAGTTTGCAAGTTTCTTTATTCAGAAACAACATCATTTTGTGTAGAAAAGAAGTGTCTAATGATATATCCAGAGTAGTGGAAAGGGATTTTCCTCAAAATTCGGTGCCTTAGTTTTTAATCCCCTCGAGTCGAGTATATTTCTCATCAGAAGTCAAACTTCTTATTTGCTGAATGATCTTTGATCATCATTAAAGTCAAAAGGTGCAGGATATCTGCCATTATGTGAAATGCACAGAGAGTTTACTGATTACAGTAATGATATTGTGTACGTGATAGAGTTTATATCTGGCCAAGGAAGAGCTCAAGATAGTTTGGGGTTTTGAGAGAACCTAGGAATAGTTTTGTCTGAAAACTAATAAGTTTTTCCACTTCTTTTACATGAGCCAGATGTTTCCATTATTTCCTTAAAAAACCCAAATTATTTGACACGCTTCGTGCGCTCAAAATATTTCTTTCCGGATATTGTTCAGGAAAACCATCATTTCGGACGCTACTTCTGATTGCTGGATCTTTAGCGGCACAGAGTTGCACTTGTTGTGTAAATCCCTTCACGGTCCATTGGTCAGTCTGCCAGCTGGATTTATAACTGCATGGCAGGAAAGTTTCTTGCAAAATATTGGCATTCTTTATTCTTTGAGTGTATGACTCACATTCAAAGATGAACCAACTAATACTTCATTAGCATTAACTTCTGGCATCTAAAGTTTCCATTCAAGGTAGTGGAAATGCTCAGACAAATTTAATTTGCGTGCATCATTACTTGGGGTTTCATTCAGCAGCCTTTTTGAGACCTAGACTAGCATGTCTATAACATGGTGGCTGGAACGCTTGATTTTGAACTCGACACCCACAGATTTATTTCATAATTTACCCCTTTTTCGTTATCATGAAAATATTGTTCATAGAAAAAAGTGCCATAATAACCACCTGTTTAGAACCGATTCTGTCATTCAATATCCTGCTCAAAACGCCATCCTTTATTGCAAAAGGAGGTGGAAATACCCACCAGAGAAGAAAAATCAAAAATTTTAGCGCGCTTAGTGCATGGACACTGCTTTATCTGCATCGACATTGATATCTGTATGGCAGGCGAGATGTCATCATGATTTAAGCAAACAGTGGTCGTTACATTAATTTATAACTGACTACGAACATAAACCTTCGCAGCACCTCCATATCTGAGTTCCTTGTTACCGGCCTCTTGTTCGTGAAATGCCCCCTTCCCATATCTGAAACGGATCGCCGCCTTTACCCTATGTACACAAGTGTAAGCTGTACAAGAAATATGCCATTTGGAATGACAGCCCATCTGCTGCATTCTCGGGGGAGGGGGTGTCCATTGCGATCTTACAACGATGTCTGGCTTGTAAGCATATGGCATACATGAACAAAAAGGTATGAGTAATCGACAACAGGCGCTAGGACAAGCGGTTCCCTTGACCTTTGACCCAAACCATAATACACTATTTGAAAGCTTATCCCAACTCGCTCTTCAATTTTATTTAAAAAAATCTACCCTGAAACAGTATGGCTAAATAATCACAAACACCTGCGTAAGCCTACGTATGTGACATCAGTCTGTTCTGAAATTGGGTAGAATTTATCCATTGACTTTTGGTTTTATGGGTTAATTATGAGACTGGAATTATACCACTTTCCTGGGTGAACCGTCACTTGGTGACCGAATAGCGGGAATTTAACAATTTCAGTACTGCAACATACGTATCCAAGTGTTGGTGATGACTTTACGAGGCTGTTAGATCGTGCAATTCAAAAGATTCCTGAATGAAAATGTTTCTTATTTTGTTGGCAGGGCACGAAGACATTTCTATACTATGAGGGAAAAAAATTCACCTACGCCGACGTAAACAAAGCTGCTAACCAGCTAACGAACTATCTGGTGGGTACGAAGGAAGTAAAATTGGGGGACGTGGTGTGCATGTTCATGTTTAATGGACCTCCTTTCGTGTGGATTTGGCTGGCAATCGTCAAATGCGGCGCTGTTGCATCTCTGTTGAACGTCAATATCAGAGGAAAGTCACTGGTGCACTGCATAAAGATCAGCAAGTCAAAGATCATCATCTGTAATAGTGATGGTATGATAAAAGTGGACATTGACTGAGTGGGAACACTCTAAAATAGTTCTATAAACTTTAGGTAATGATCGGGTCCATATTCCAAGCTAAACAGTTGAGTAAGGAACTATCCTTCGTGGGTGAAAAGGTATTTATTTTGGTTAAATTGTCCTTGAAAACAACCCACCTTGCGTTTTCCCTGTCCGAGCAGTTTAAGTGGTGACATACGGACTCTAGCAATGGCTAACTTTGCCAGATTCTTTTAGAGTAAAGGGGGAGTGGTCTACGAGTGAATAATTTAAGATAACATGTCAAAAAAATGATATATCCTCTTGCTCCCAACAATCAGGTCAGACCTCCTGAACAACTAAACAAGGCCATTTTGGAGGGATAGGTAGAAACATAGTGGGGTTGTAATTTTCAACTAAAACGAGATAAGTCGAGTCAGCTACCTGGTCGAATCTGGACTCGGACTCGAGATGAAGAATTTGAAGGACTTGGCTGGAGGGATTAATTTTCCGCATTCGTGATGTACAAGAAATCGAGTCGTTAAAAGTTGCAAATCGCCGGCTTGTGGCTGGAAACCCACCGGACTCGACTACGTCACTTTGGCATGGTGTACTTGCTACTGTTGCAGAGTATACGCTCGTTATTGGCCAATCACTCAATCTTAGTACTAACCGTTCGAACTATTTTAATTCTGATATGTCGAAAATTTAACATAAAAAATAAACCGGGCGTCGATGGAGCATGAAATTGGAAGGTTCCGAGATTTGGATAAAAACGCCGGGAGTTCCCATTTTGTACGATTCAACTGGGTTAAACGTTTCTTCAGTTCAAACGGCGATGAAATAGTTCAAGACAGTTGATTTATATAGATTTTTGGCAAAACAAACCAGAACTAGTTACACTTTTAATTAAATGCTTGTTTGTTCTAACGGTAAGAGGATCCGCATCTAACGCGGAAGGCTCGGGTTCTATTTCCAGTTCGAGTCATACCAAAGACTGTAAAAATGGAACCTACTGCCGTTGTGGGTGATGCTCCGCTACGCAATGGAGTAGGGAAAACAAGCCAGTAAGCCACAGCAGAAAAAAGGCCGTGGCCGGCTCGACTTGAACCAAAAGGTTGTAAACTGGGCCTTTAAACTCCATCTAGCTAACTAAGTAACTTAAGTAAATGATTCGGTTCAACTAAAATTTGTACTGTGATAATATCACGAAAAATTCTAGATGTAGATAGTAGATACCTTTCCATATCCACAGACGGAGAACTCGTGGAGGCACTGAAGGAAATTAAATTGCAGCTAGATGAGCTGGGTATTAAGATATTTGTCGTTGGAACTGTTCAAAAACCTCTGCCTCAAGACTTTGTTGATCTGAAAAAGCATTCTGCGAATTCATCAGCCAATAACAATGTTGCCGCTAGAAGAGGGTTGAACGTCCACAAAGATTGCTGTTCATATATATTTACCTCAGGAACCACAGGTATATGTGAAATTACCCCAAAGCAGCATATCATTGACAGCTGGTTGATGGATCCAGGTTTTTATGAACATTTTTTAGGAGTCAAAATCAGTTCTTTTAAAGATGCTGCCTTTCAGGCAGCTTATGGATGAGGAAATACAAAAGAGGGAAAAAAGAGACTTTTGTCAAACAAATGTACTTTGCACTGACATTCGAGACAGGCAGTTTGATAAATCGTTGCCGCATAGAGTTGTGGGGGCATACTGAGGATACACAAATGGAGCTCAGCACAAAGTGTACTGCGTTCTTTTGACAATCGAACATGTCCGTTCCTGAGGACCAGGAAGACCCTGCATTTCGGTTAGGCACTCATTGACTTAAGATTTGAGCACAATAAACTTTTGACGGAATTTGGCCCTTTCCCCTCACATTCCAGTAAAGTTGAAGTACTAAAAATTCATAACCTAGAATAGAGATCGAAGTCCTACTTACTCAGATTTAAACTCAAACTTTTGACCAGATAGCAAATTTAGATAGCTCACGGTCAACAACACAAACTCAGACGTATGATTCCAATGTCTTCTAGCCTGGGGAGGGGCAGGGGAAATCATCCTCTGAGATTTCCAATAGCAAGTACATAACATAATAAAATGATCAAGCAAATTCACATTTTGAAAACGTGCTGTAAGTTTTGCTTATTCTGATCGTTAAGAGGATTTGACCATATGCCTATTATCCTCCATATTCGCATATTTTACTTTCCCTCAAATCTTCAGAGATCACCTAATGTATATCTGTTGTATGTCCGATCAAAGTTTCATTTAAGTAGGAAAAATATTTAGTTTTTAGAAGTGAAATTTTAAACAGGCATGTGTTTTGATCTTCAACATCATAATCATCTTTACACTCTATTGGTATCATTAACTCTGATTCAAAATTGAGAAATTTCACTGAGCAGTTGTTTGCGATAGGGTTATTGAAAATCACAATTAACCTTCATTGTTTCTTTAAATCAAAGTTAGCCAACGAGAATTCAATCAAAATGACATTTCTCTTTACAGGGTTTCCAAAGGCCGGTATATTCAGTCAACGTCGTGTAGCCTCTAACTCAAAAGGATTATTATTATTTGACTTAGCCCCCGATGATATATTTTATCTTTGTCTACCACATTACCACTCTTTAGCCTTTGGTTGCCTTCTGAACGTCATTAACACAGGTAATTATTTACGTTATTGTGTACCAATAATAGTAGCAAGTTAATCTATTTTTATTTAGTCTTTTCACAGTGGCTGAATTTGACATCCCTGTTCTTGACTGTTCCAGGACGCGGACCTGGAACACTTGCGCGCACTGAAGTTATCATGGACACACGTCACACTATGGATGTCGGTCCAACGTGCCGTCGTACTGTGTCATACTTTCACGACTTCGCTTAAGTTTCATAATAAGACACAAAAGCTGTTTTTCTAGTGATCTATTCCTCTCGGGTGCATGTTCTGCATACGTGTAGCCATTGAAGGGCTAATGTCACCTTACATTCCTGGTGAGAAGATATGCCCGCCACCTTGTTTACCGTTCGTTCTCGCTGCACCAACGGCGAAATGGTTTGAAATTTGGTTGCAAGAACAGTTCGCGAAGGTGCCGTTTGGGTTCGACCAACACCACTGCTTTCGACCAATAATACTGCTCTCCGTTCCCCAACATTCTGATAAGAGTGAATGGAATAAAACTAATCAGTTTATTGTTACACGGTCCACGTTTCTCCCCCAAAAGTTGTGCATATTTGGAACCATATAACTGCAATTGTGCACACATCCCGTTGATTATTCTGCTTAAACTGTTAAGACTGTAGACATAAATAATCCTTCACCGTGTGGTTTAATTAGTTGGAGTCCATTTGTCATCAATATTACTAAATCAATTTGAAAAATATGTTCTATTTTCTCTACAGTGTTACAGTGACATTTTAATAAAATAACGTGTATGTACTGTGCCCTAAGTTTCACAACGCTTCGCCTTGGTTATGGTGTAATAGTCTTTACATCCATGTATTTTTGGGGCAATTTCGCTCTCTTAACTCTTCATCGTGGACCTTATTTAAGTTTACATTGTGATTAATTCTACTTTGCAGGTGGCGCAGCGGTCATAAGGAAGATATTTTCTGTAAAGGAGTTCTGGGATGACGTAAGACGTTACCGGTTTACAGTCATTCATTATATTGGTGAAACAGCTCGGTACCTGGTGAAGGCACCCCGTCATGACCAAGATGGAGAATATCCTCACGGGTCTATCAAATTTGCTTTCGGAAATGGTTTACCAGTGGACATATGGAGAGAATTCAAAGAAAGGTTTAACATCAAGCGAATTGCTGAAGTGTACGGTGCCACCGACGGGAATTATGTGCTCATGAATTTTGACGGCAAAGAAGGAACTGTTGGGCGATACACATTCATACATAGAGTAAGTTAAACAAGCATCATTTAGTATTTTATGTTTAAAGGAAAGTAGATTTTGTTCTAAAATGCAAGTTTTGGGTTGGACTTAGCATGGTCAGTTAAGCATTCCACATGGTCTGCAAAAGCTACTGGAAGCGTAAAGTCCGTGGTGAAAAATAAACACGATCTATAGAAGTTCGAGTTTGACGTTAAGTCTGTTAGGAGCGAGAGTTCCCAGCCTTCTTTTTCCCAGCGTTCCCAGCGTTTTTCTTTTTTTGCAATTAATTAACGTTATTTCAATGGCCAGCCATCCGTTCGTGTTAACCGCTAGGTGTCCGTAAAATTGATAACTTTGAAGTAATTATACCTAGTGTGTCAATCTAGGAGGGCGCCCTTGTCCGTTTACGTATTGCTATAGAAAAAGTGGGTGGGAACGTTAAGGCGAAACTAAGATTTCGCCCCAAAATGTTTCCCCCCTAAGATCGACTTTTCAACAACAACTTTCCCCCTAAGTCCTGAATTAGGCATATATATATATATATATATATATATATATATATATATATATATATATATATATATATATATATATATATATATATATATATATATATATATATATATATATATATACTTCGACCTACTGAATATATACATACTGAATACATACTTCGACCAACTGAATATTCAATTACCCCGCTTGGGGACTTACCATGGTAACAGGAGAGAAAATTGAGGGCGGCAGGTATAACAACCCTAGTCTACGTCTAAAATCACAAGTGTCACGATGGCCGAGTGGTTAAGGCGGTCGCCATGTACGCGACAGACCCGGGTTCAAGTCCTGGTCGTGACTTAATTTTCTCTCTGAATTTATTTCCCTTGTTCATTAGGGCTTACGCCAATGCTTGGGAATAATTTCAATTTCAAAATCCAACTTTAACACTCCTTTCGATCTATATATATATATATATATATATATATATATATATATATATATATATATATATATATATATATATATATATATATATATATATATATATATATATATATATATATATATATATATTTATATATATATATATATATTTGCAGGTATATATTAGCAGGTATCCATATATTAGCAGGTATCCATGTTTATTCCGCTACTTTAAGTTTCATGGGCAAGACCCGATCGTCAGGCGGTTGGCATTACGAATTATGGAACATCAAGCAAAATAAACGACCAGATAGTTTTTAGAATACAGCCGGCAATTAGTTTAATTGTCAGTAAGGGAGGTTGTGCAAAACAAAGCAAAAGTTAGGCAGTATTAAATACGATGGAATGGCACAGCTAGCCACTACGGGTTAAGTAAAAATCTTTTGGAGTGCCTGCAAGTTGAAATAAATTCCGAACGTTTGTTGAGAGAGCCACAGCCCGGTACTCAAATTATAAATACTTTTCCCAAAAGGCAAAGGTCACAGCGTTTGGATGAATAAGTGTAAGACTTAGCTCTCTTCAGGAATTTCCATGTAATTGAAATAGAAATGTTTTTTTCTTTAAGGGACCAAATAAACTTACTTAACTCAGTGGCATTTCTATATTTTTCATCATTGAAGGTAGTATTGTGATTCCGCCATCGGTTTTTAAAAGGCGTTTCGGTTTAGCCAACATAAGTCTCTATGGCCTTCGGTAGGGTGACGGTTGCTTGATAAATGACCCCGTATATATATATATATATATATATATATATATATATATATATATATATGTATATATAAATTGCGTCGCGAAGTAGGCAAACATTTCATTATTGGCAATCCCTTCGTAAAGAGGTTGTACGCTTGACGTCGGCGCGTTTTGGTTTGGCTTGCTGGATGGATGGATGTTGTCATGGGTAGTGCGTGTGTTACCAGTGCATCCGCACTACAGGGACTTAGAAACGATTGTAAGGTTGACGTTGACGTAGGTGCTTGGCCTTTGTACGCGCGCCGATGGAGTTGTATCGGCACGCGTTTGTTGTTTCTTTTGAATATCGTTTTTTTGATCAGTTATTATTTTGCCGCCTGATGAAGGGTACATACCCGAAACGTTGCGGAGCTTTCTTCCGAATTTTAGCACTTTTTATCATTCCAACCTGTTTCCCTTCATACTTTACCAGTGCTACGCAGTATTCGACCTTATATATATATATATATATATTTACATATATATACACACATATGTATATATATAGGTCGAAAAGAGGTAGTAAAAAGTGCTTAAAAGTTTGCGGAAAACTCCACGACGTTTCGGGTATAAACCCTTCATCAGGTGGCAAAAACCAAACTGAACAACCAACAGTAACAATTGGACACGACAAACATCAAATTCGAAGCGATCGCTGTAAAAACAGGACCGAACGAAAGTGACTGTCAGAAAACATGAGTGCGAAGGATGAAACACAAATCCAAAAAAGAAAAAGAGCGTCCTGGATGAAAAAGTGCACGTACAAATCGAACATGGTCGGAAAAAAGGGGGAAAAGAGTAGACAAAAATTAGGTCCGGAAAAAATAATAATTAGGGCTACACAGTAAAAAATGAGCACGAACAGGTAAGTGTAAAAGGAGTAAAAACTGGCTCAAAAAGGAGTGCATATTACAAAAGGTCAATTCTAACATTAAGGCCGTGTGGAGCGAGAGTACCTAGCCTCATGATCAGTCGGTTTTCAGCACTAAGGCGGTCAAGATCGGAGCCTCGGCACATAACAGCTGCTGTAACAGTTAAATGCTGTATAGAACAAGGTGAAGGGGGGTTAAAATGTGCAGCCACCGGGTATCCATGGAGATTCTGTTTGATGGACCCAAGGTGCTCGGTGACTCGATCCGCGAGGCGGCGCTTGGTCTCTCCCACATACAACGAGTTACATCTCCCACATGCTTAAATATAAACTAAGGAAATGCAGGGGAATCTTTGTTTGACAATAAAGCTATTGCCGTTGGGGCCTGAAATGTTGACTAGGTTGTGTTTGCCAACAACTGGACATGTATTACACCTCGGACGGTTACATGGAAAGGTACCAGCCGTGTCGTCGAAAGAAGTTTGTGGGTGGGAAGCCCGAACTAAATGGTTGGCTAAATTTTTCTCAACTCTAAAGGCAGTGATGGGGGGTTCCGGAAAACATCACGGGTTGAGGGGCCTTGTTGGAGCAACTCTACATTTTTGTGGATATCGTGTAAAATAGGACGGACCGAAGGGTGATGAGAAATAACTAAAGGAATACGTAGATTGGTACCAGATTTGCTCTTTTTCTCCAAGACTTCCTCTCTGCTGGTTCCTTGAATTCTGCGTAGGGCATTAGAGAGGATTTTGGCAGGGTACTGGCGTTTTTCAAAAAAGGACAAAATTTCTTCAGAGGCAGTAGAGAAGTCAGAATCCTCCGAACAAATTCGTCTGGCTCGCAACAGCTGGGAATAAGGGATAGATTTAGTGCAAGATTTGGGGTGGTTGGAAGGGTACAAAAGGTAGTTATGCGAGTCGGTTGCAGTGGCGTAGCTAGGATTTTTTCCAGGGTGGGCAAAGGTATGAAATTTCCCCAAAACTTTTCCCGGTCAATGTGTATGTATTTCATATAAAATATGCAAATTTACAAGTATAACAACATTGCCATGTCATTTTGTAATATTACCTGCATTTTAATCTTAAAGTATAACATAGAGCAATCGGAAATAACACAGTATATTATTTTGGTAAACAATATCTGGTTAATTTGTATGTAGTAACGCAGTGCACTCTTAAAAAGTTGGTTAAAAACATTCACCAACACTGGTCACGTATGTCAAATACCTGAAATTGGTTAAGTTTTCCCCAATATTTGTTGTTTATTTGGTTACCACACAGGCTGGTTACCCAATAAAGTGGTAAAAAATCTCTTGGATAACCCATTAATCAACAATTATTGGGTAAACTTTAACCAATTTCAGGTATTTGACATACGTGACCAGTGTTGGTGAATGTTTTTAACCAACTTTTTAAGAGTGTGGCGTACGCAGAATTTCTCTGAAGGGGGGGGGGGGCATGCAGTAAGGTCTAAGGGGAGGGGATGTCCGGAAATTTTTTGACGTTTTCAAAAAGGCTAGATGCAAAATGGTGCAAGATTTTCGACTTTTACAGGAACAGTGTTAAAAGATAATCGTGGTGGTTCATGAGGATAAAACTAAAACTTTTGTGTCTTTACATGCATTCTTAAACCATTTATGCTACCTTACGAAGTAAAACTTGTCATTAAATTTGCACACTTTTAGGAGTCAAAATAAAAGAGCATTGATCGGTAGAGGATTGTGGGTGTTTTTGGCCACAAAACGTTATTCTATCATAAAGATTATCTAAGCGGAGCGCCACCATTGGTTGGCGCGGAGCGTAGAGAAAATTTCGAAAATCAGACCCCTCAGATGGCTGGAAATAGCATTTTCCTGACTTATATGAAGAATCTGACGAGTCGCTTTCTTCTTTTGTTTTTGCAATAAAACCCTCACTTCAAAATATGTTCGCGAACTGCAAAGTGATCAGAGGGTTAAGAGCTAATTTGACCCTACAAATGTAATTTTGCCCAAAAGACTGAACGAAGCGCCACCGTTGGTTGGCGTGGAGCGTAAAGAAAATTTCGAAAAATAAGACCCCTCAGATGGCCAAAAATAGCTTATTCGTGTTTTTAAAGAGAATCTAAACATGCTGTTTTTTTTTATCGATGCCACCAGTGGGAAACAGAGTCTACCATTTTAGGTTGAAATTGGAATTTGACAGAATTTGCCTAGGTCTGTTTATAGGAATTAAAAAAAATTAGCATCACTGAAGGACCTTGCAGAGACAATCCTTCCCCTTTGAAAATTCTTGAAAAATTGGGTCTCCTTATAAGCAATCTGGTGCCACATGTGCTATCTTTTGAATAAAATCTGTGTTAATAAAGTTAGACTACGTATTTTTAAGAACAAAGAAAAAATGGCGTCTTTGAGGGGGCATGGCCCAATGGTCTCCCCTTCGCCCGCCACTAAGGACGCCTAAGAGTGGCTCGATCACAGAGGATATCCTGTTAGAACAGCAGTCTGTTAAGTGTAGAAGGCTACAAGGTACTCATTGACCTGTTTATTGTTACACCCCAAGTGAGCAGAAAGCTATTTTCCCGAACTAGACTGTAAGCCTCCAAGGATTAGGCTAAGTAACAAAATCAAAGTATGCCAATGGATCCCTTTCATTCTAATTTCTAGACTAACTTTAAGTTTATCGTTGGCCATGGATTGTTTCAGCCCCATCCATCTTACGAACACAGAGTAAAATCGGCATAGCTACTAATATATTTGTAGAACAACATAATAACCCCGGGGGTCTATGGTAGTCACTTGTCAGTTTTCACATCCTTTTACTGAATTCCCAAAGTGCACAACACAGAGACTGTGTACAAGGGGATAAGTTCGGGATTACAGCCTTTCAGTGTTAGTTGCACTGTATCAGCTGTTGTTAAATACCTGAATGTGTGCACTGAAATGCACTGATCATAACCCTAGTGCGTATACAAGAGAACATTCAATCTGCTACGCCGCGAGGACATTTCTGTGGAACACGAGTAGGGCCGGTTCATGCGACACTGTGGAAATCTGAGTTAATTTAGTGCATAAAAATACGAATTATGTATGAAAAATATCTCACAATTTCTTATTCTACCAAAGATTTTGAAAAATTTTTGTAAGAATAAGAAAATTCATCAAATTTCCCCAAAAATTTTTCCGGGGGGGGGGGCAATTTGCCCCCCCCTGCCCCCCCAGTCGCTACGCCACTGTAGATAACGTACCCCCAAATGTATTTTACTATACACTAACGTATTCCCATTAAAACAGTGTGTGAAAACGTAAAGGGGAACGTAGATTTTCCCCCTAACGGTACTTTCCCCCTAACGTTGGTATTTTGCCCAAAAATTCCCCCTTATTCCACAATTAGGTATATATATATAAATATATATATATATATAAATATATACACGAAAATGTCCACTTAATGTCAAAGTCCACGATTTGACTTAATTTTACATTTAGATAAATATATATATATATATATATATATATATATATATATATATATATATATATATATATATATATATATATATATATATATATATATATATATATATATATATATATATATATATATATATATATATATATATATATATATATATATATATATATATATATATATATATATATAGGTCGAAAGAGTTGTAGTATTACATTCGATCATGAATTTTATACCGATCCAAGATAGAGTATAAACTCTTATCAAAGAAGGAACGGTTGAAGAAAAACACCAGAGAGAAAAATTGAGCCACACGGTGGACCGAACCCACCATCCTCCGCTTTCCGGGCAGAGTCTATGACCACTATGCTAGAACAGCTCGTGATTCACAGAAGCGACAACAGGCTATAAATATCTCGCGTGAATCAATTTTCTCTCTTTGTTACCATGGTACTCCCAAGCGGGATGAATAATCAGTAGGTCGAAGTTGGTAGATCGAAGTTAGAATGTGTAGGTCGAAAGGGTTGTAGTAATACATTCGATCATAGTTTTATTTTTTATGTATTACTACAACCCTTTCGACCTACACATTCTAACTTCGATCTACCAGCTGATTATTCATCCCGCTTGGGAGTACCATGGTAACAAAGAGAGAAAATTGATTCACGCGGGGTATTTCTTATGTAGTTCATTGTTATTTTTTCGCCCTATGTACGCACAGATGTAACGATTTCCCCCTGAGGTGGGAATTAGCGTTATATATATGTATATATAAATATAGATATATATATATATATATAGATAGATAGATATATATATGTGTATATATATATATATATATATATATATATATGACATAAGTTTTGCCAGAGTTTCACGCACTTTGGTTAATACTGGACCCACAGGTTTTGGTGCAGGAAGCACGTTCGCATTTCTGAAATACATAATGCGTATCAATCAATTTTTGATACACAGAAGTTGATCGACAGACTGCAACGGTTTGTGTATTCCATGCCCCAAAGGTATTCCTTATTAATGTATTCATTTTCATTTCATTCATCATATATCGGTACCATAGCATAAGTAATGGATACTGGCGAGTTGGGGTTGACGTCTAGCAGGAACGTCCTAACAGATGAAATCTGACAGACAAGTTGAACAAATTTCTCTACGGGTGGATTAATCACATCATTCAACGGAACCACAACACGCATGAACTGATTGCTGAATGTTCCAACATGTTCTAGAAAATTGGGCCTAAAAATAAAACTTATTACAGCTTTTAATGTAAATGAAAGAAAACAGGACCAACGTTTCGTACAGTGCAATTTGAGTCCCAACTGTGTTTGTATTGTTTATTTTACGGCTCAACCCAAACGTCCTCCTACTTCGTCCATCATGATTTCTGATCTTGTACGTTCGGCAGTAAAATCGTAGACCCCACTAAGATCGTGTATTTGCCTTATTCGGGTGTATTCACATGCCAACAGCACGATGACTTTTGTAATAAAGCATGGGGTTTATTTGACTTTTGACCCATCTCATGGCGCATTGCTTGGAGCGCATTTTTCTTTCTTCTGGGAGCATATCCCAATTAGCAGGTGTATTAATGCGTCCGTTTGTTCGCCCTCAGATAGAGTCCCTAAAAGGAGCACTTTTTTGATATGTTATGGAATGAGCTGGGATTTTTTGTAAGTTTCCTCTGAAAGTATATTAAATGAAGTACCATTGGTGAAAAGATGGGCTTAATTGAAGCACTTTTGTGGAAATTATGGGCCTTAGAAGCTGGCGGAGGCATACCGAGGTTTTAGTGAAAAACAAGGCTTGGAAAAGGTGGTTTGAACTTTGAGGTGAAATAGCAAAAAATCTTCACGGACATGATATGGTAAATTGAAAGTGCCATGAATGGCCAACTTGTCAGCTTTCATATGAGGGGTAGCTTGACCCTGGCGAAAACTTCGACAAGCTTTTAGAGGCCCGTTTACTTTTTGGGTTTAGTGTGTAAGTCAATGGAGGAATTAATGGCTGTATGCTCCCTTAAGGGCAGGAATGCTGAAATTTTCAAATCGGTAGGAAGTTGACCAAACTTGGCTTTCTGTACTTCATAGGCTATGTAAAAGCCAATTATGGGCAGACGTCGTGCAATTTCTCGCTTGAGTGATTTTTAGGGCCAAATTTGCAATTTTGGGGCCAAAACGGAAAAAAAAAAACAAAAAACGGAGCAATATAGGTATTTTAACACAAAACCGTGCATTGTATTATTCCAAAGTCAAACCCTCTGGATGAACACAGTACAAGGGTGTTATATTAGGGCTACCGTACAGCTCTGTGAAGTAGTCCCGGCCCGGGAGATTGTAAATTGGCTCCGACACATACACATCAATCTTTTTACGTTGTTGTGAAGCATAATGTAATCCGTGTGAGATCCCCTCATTACTTTGATGTGTGAAAGCCTAGTGATTCGGTGAGTGAATGTCAAGTATAAAATAGAATTTAAGCGTATGGCTAGGTTACTTATTTAGCTATTAGAGCTGATTTAGTCTCCTAAGAGCCTCACATGACAACAAAGTTAGGCCTGGTCGCATACTCTCCTAGTTTACGTTGCCAATACTTACTATCTGTGTTTGTAAGGGTTTTGCGAAATGACCTATTTAAATGAACTTGGCCTACTAGGCTTTAAAAGGTTTCCTGGTGAGGTTTTAGATGCTTAATTCATAACAAGTTTAACCCCTTACAAGCCTCTTCAGCAGCATTTGTTACCAATTACCTAACCTTCAGGCTACTGTATAAAAACCTGTCAGCATACTCTGACAGGTTTTTATCTGCAATGTTACCAGTTTCTCGTGAGTCAGCTGAGAAGCTGTCATGCCCAGGATACTCAACTTTTGCCATATTGGTTCTTGTCAGTTTAGGCTATGCCATGCTAAGTATTTATTTCCTTAAATTTTTCTTCCAGTTGCATTTTCAACAATTACATCTGTACTCAGTTGGACTGCGACAAACAGTGTTTTACTTCTTACATTTTTAGGGGATTGTTGTACATACTGACAGTCACATTCGATACGAGAAGGAGGCTCGTCTGGAAGGCTATGCAGTGAAAGAGCATCAATTAGCAGTAGCCCTTTTTCTGCGTAACAATTGTATTATTTTTTTTTACTTGCAATTTCAGGAACAACCTTCTGTGCTGACTGCTACAGAGTTCTCACAGGACGTAGCAAGGAGGGAAATCAAAGTAATTTGTGTGCTTAGCTGGTACTTATGAAAGTTGGATGCAAGCCTAGCCTAACTGCAGACAGACATTACATGGATCCCTTTCAGGTTTGTAAATCTCTCTTTATAATTCTATGTAGTGTTCCAAAGATTCACTTTGAAACTGCACAGAGGATGTATAAGTACCATTTGTGTGAAGAGAAATCTGGAGACAAAGTGGACCATTTTGAAGTTGGTTTAAGGTCTGGTTCGATCTTTTGAAGTTTTCTCATGCACATTTTTGAGACTCAAAATAGATCCTGTCAGCCAGAAGGCATGCCTGCAGGGCCAAGGACCACCCATTCTGCAATTCAAGAAGGTGCCATGGTGATAGAGAGAAGAAATCTGCAAATAGATTAACCTTGCAGAGTATTGTGACTCAGTCCCTGCACTAAGCACTTTTTCAGTGTACAAAGTCAATGCACAGGCATAAAATGGGGAACAGTAGAGAAATATGTCACAAAGATGCCATAAATCCTTCAAAATGTGAATCAAATCCTACTTTGAGTTGCACAAGTCCTTTATAGGCTTTAAATTGCATTTTGTGAAAATTTTTAAAAAATTGAAAAAATCCACCTCTCTCTTAAGGGAGCATATCCCAATTAGCTGGTGTATTAATGCGTCCGTTTGTTCGCCCTCAGATAGAGTCCCTAAAAGGAGCACTTTTTTGATATGTTATGGAATGAACTGGGGTTTTTTGTAAGTTTCCTCTGAAAGTATATTAAATGAAGTACCATCGGTGAAAAGATGGGCTTAATTGAAGCACTTTTGTGGAAATTATGGGCCTTAGAAGCTGGCGGAGGCATACCGAGATTTTAGTTAAAAACAAGGCTTGGAAAAGGTGGTTTGAACTTTGAGGTGAAATAGCAAAAAATCTTCACGGTCATGATATGGTAAATTGAAAGTGCCATGAATGGCCAACTTGTCAGCTTTCATATGAGGGGTAGCTTGACCCTGGCGAAAACTTCGACAAGCTTTTAGAGGCCCGTTTACTTTTTGGGTTTAGTGTGTAAGTCAATGGAGGAATTAATGGCTGTATGCTCCCTTAAGGGCAGGAATGCTGAAATTTTCAAATCGGTAGGAAGTTGACCAAACTTGGCTTTCTGTACTTCATAGGCTATGTAAAAGCCAATTATGGGCAGACGTCGTGCAATTTCTCGCTTGAGTGATTTTTAGGGCCAAATTTGCAATTTTGGGGCCAAAACGGTAAAAAAAAACAAAAAACGGAGCAATATAGGTATTTTAACACAAAACCGTGCATTGTATTATTCCAAAGTCAAACCCTCTGGATGAACACAGTACAAGGGTGTTATATTAGGGCTACCGTACAGCTCTGTGAAGTAGTCCCGGCCCGGGAGATTGTAAATTGGCTCCGACACATACACATCAATCTTTTTACGTTGTTGTGAAGCATAATGTAATCCGTGTGAGATCCCCTCATTACTTTGATGTGTGAAAGCCTAGTGATTCGGTGAGTGCATGTCAAGTATAAAATAGAATTTAAGCGTATGGCTAGGTTACTTATTTAGCTATTAGAGCTGATTTAGTCTCCTAAGAGCCTCACATGACAACAAAGTTAGGCCTGGTCGCATACTCTCCTAGTTTACGTTGCCAATACTTACTATCTGTGTTTGTAAGGGTTTTGCGAAATGACCTATTTAAATGAACTTGGCCTACTAGGCTTTAAAAGGTTTCCTGGTGAGGTTTTAGATGCTTAATTCATAACAAGTTTAACCCCTTACAAGCCTCTTCAGCAGCATTTGTTACCAATTACCTAACCTTCAGGCTACTGTATAAAAACCTGTCAGCATACTCTGACAGGTTTTTATCTGCAATGTTACCAGTTTCTCGTGAGTCAGCTGAGAAGCTGTCATGCCCAGGATACTCAACTTTTGCCATATTGGTTCTTGTCAGTTTAGGCTATGCCATGCTAAGTATTTATTTCCTTAAATTTTTCTTCCAGTTGCATTTTCAACAATTACATCTGTACTCAGTTGGACTGCGACAAACAGTGTTTTACTTCTTACATTTTTAGGGGATTGTTGTACATACTGACAGTCACATTCGATACGAGAAGGAGGCTCGTCTGGAAGGCTATGCAGTGAAAGAGCATCAATTAGCAGTAGCCCTTTTTCTGCGTAACAATTGTATTACTTTTTTTTACTTGCAATTTCAGGAACAACCTTCTGTGCTGACTGCTACAGAGTTCTCACAGGACGTAGCAAGGAGGGAAATCTAAGTAATTTGTGTGCTTAGCTGGTACTTATGAAAGTTGGATGCAAGCCTAGCCTAACTGCAGACAGACATTACATGGATCCCTTTCAGGTTTGTAAATCTCTCTTTATAATTCTATGTAGTGTTCCAAAGATTCACTTTGAAACTGCACAGAGGATGTATAAGTACCATTTGTGTGAAGAGAAATCTGGAGACAAAGTGGACCATTTTGAAGTTGGTTTGAGGTCTGGTTCGATCTTTTGAAGTTTTCTCATGCACATTTTTGAGACTCAAAATAGATCCTGTCAGCCAGAAGGCATGCCTGCAGGGCCAAGGACCACCCATTCTGCAATTCAAGAAGGTGCCATGGTGATAGAGAGAAGAAATCTGCAAATAGATTAACCTTGCAGAGTATTGTGACTCAGTCCCTGCACTAAGCACTTTTTCAGTGTACAAAGTCCATGCACAGGCATAAAATGGGGAACAGTAGAGAAATATGTCACAAAGATGCCATAAATCCTTCAAAATGTGAATCAAATCCTACTTTGAGTTGCACAAGTCCTTTATAGGCTTTAAATTGCATTTTGTGAAAATTTTTAAAAAATTGAAAAAATCCACCTCTCTCTTAAGGGAGCATATCCCAATTAGCTGGTGTATTAATGCGTCCGTTTGTTCGCCCTCAGATAGAGTCCCTAAAAGGAGCACTTTTTTGATATGTTATGGAATGAACTGGGGTTTTCTGTAAGTTTCCTCTGAAAGTATATTAAATGAAGTACCATCGGTGAAAAAATGGGCTTAATTGAAGCACTTTTGTGGAAATTATGGGCCTTAGAAGCTGGCGGAGGCATACCGAGATTTTAGTGAAAAACAAGGCTTGGAAAAGGTGGTTTGAACTTTGAGGTGAAATAGCAAAAAATCTTCACGGTCATGATATGGTAAATTGAAGGTGTCATGAATGGCCAACTTGTCAGCTTTCATATGAGGGGTAGCTTGACCCTGGCGAAAACTACGACAAGGTTTTAGAGGCCCGTTTACTTTTTGGATTTAGTGTGTAAGTCAATGGAGGAATTACTGGGGGTATGCTCCCTTCTAATATTCTGTAAATGAAGATTCGATACACGACTAGCATCAATGGTCGCACATTACAGATGTATTATTTCAAATAAGTGGAGACGCAGGTGCAAATTATCAAAGCCTAAACCTTGCTTTGTTAGATTTACTCAGTTCGTCCCGTGATTTGTGACTTCTGTTTTTCTTTGGGCGTGTGATGTTTTCTGTGGGATAGCTCTCCACTACACACATTATGAAAGAACATACCGATATCAATATAATCATAGTTTTTGAGACTAACAGAAAGTCTTGTTTTCGGAGGAAGATAACTCGAAGGTAACTCTTAAACACTGAGTTTGAACACTCATAAAGTAGTACACTCATAAAGTAGTCTTGACCTTAAAAGCCGCTACGCAGGTTTACACTAGCATTTACTCCGATTCACGTCAAGACCATGAAAAATCTCCGCTTGTTTAACACGATGAAGAGCCGCTGTAATCCATTTTTACGATGAACAGCCGCTAAAATCCATTTTAATGGTTCAGTTTAAACTGAGCATGTGCAATGCTCAAATCTACTGCAGATACGTTATGTTGCCCTCGTGCCAAATGTCTTTTGACACAATGCACGAAGTTGAGTTGGGGCAGAACATTTTAACTACGTGAGGAGAGTATGGCAATTCGTTTTGCAAATTTTGTGCAAAACTGGATAATTACCTGATCGAGACTTGAATAAAAGCGCTTTTGGGATGATCCGCTTTTCTTCATACCATCTTCAGTGACTTCGATTTGTACTGCTGGCAAACATAAACTCGCTATAAACTGGTTTTACAATGATATATCAGGGCAGTAGATTTATTGATGAATCGGTTCGACCAGTACTGGGTTCGAATCCAGAGGACAGTGCAAAAACTGACAAGCGAGAGAAATGTGTGCTAACCCGTAAGAACTCTTGTATCTTATAATATTTTCGTATTTGTAATATATCCCACAGTAATCCAATATTTTTCTGGGTTTCCGTTGTTACGATCTGACTTTTCTGAGAAGGCATCAAGTTCTACGTTAAAGTAATAAACTAACAAAAATTAGTAGAAGATCCATGTTTCGATTCCCTGGCCAAGGCATATAATACATTTCAAATATAGTTTAAAGTACTGTCGTTGTCAGTGATGAACCGAAAAATCAGTGGAGTATATGGCGCACAATTTAGTGCCCATAAGCTATATTGCATGGCATGCATCATTCACTTTTAATGTTTCTTTCAGGAAAATCTGGACTTCTCGTGACTAAGGTGATCAAAAAGTTCTCATTTGACGGCTACGTAGGTGACAAGAAGATTACGGAAGTGAAATTGATTCGAGACGTTATGAGGAAAGGGGATTGTTACTTCAATACTGGAGACCTGATGCTGATTGACCTTGATGACTATGTGTACTTTAAAGACAGACTCGGGAATACATTCAGGTAAAAATATCCCGATATACGCTCTAAAATAAAGTTTGGATGGCAAAATAATATTTTGGTAAACGGGAGATAGACACACCGTTGGCCAAAGGCCGACGAGCGAGCGCCTAGCACACGAAGCCACATCGGGAGGTCTCTTGTCAGCTCTCTTGTTAGTGAAAGGTTTTAACTCAAAAATTAAGTGAGTAATTGTGCCCCTTTCGGCCAGATGCAGATACTAGATGATTTTTTAGGGGTGCTGATATGTGAACTATGCTAAAGACGATTGTAGATTACAAATTGCATATTTGGGCATAATTATAACGAACGTTAAGCAGTAATTTCTGGTGCCTAGTGAAACACAAGAATATATTAAAACCCCACATTTATGACATTACCTGAAAAGTTTCATCATTATCCACTTAGCCATATACAAAGGACCAGTTTGGTCTTCTAAGGTGTGGAATCAGTCATCATGAGATAGAAGTAAACAACAAAGTTAAAATGTCGATTGATCGCGTAGTGCCTACCAAACTGTTATAAAATACACTGACAAAACCAGAATCTTTGGTATTGGAGGTAGTCAAATGTGAGGCCATAACACCGGCTCTATGAGGAGCATAAGATAAGATGTTCTGAAAATTTAAGTTCCCCTAGATGTAGTTTAGTGCAACAGTTAGTATTTTTGAGGCGTTTCCAGTTTAAGACTGGAGTGCTAAATATGTAAACTGCCGCCTCTCGCTCGGGCTACGTCAATAATATATGAAATACATATCACAATTAGTCTCCGGGCAAGGGACACATTTGGTACATTTTTAAATACCATGTAATAAGGGCAATGATGTAACATTGTTCATCTTGCTTCGAGTCTGTGAATTTCCTCGGTGGGATAACAGGTCAAATATTGATGAACCGTGTATTTGCACAGGGTAATTCATCAATCGGAGAGTTAATGCAAGTGATACTAGAACTCGGTACCAAGCCCAAGTGCGTCGAGCAATAGAATTAATCCCGGTGTAAATTATCTTATTCCAAAGTTCGCAACATGTTTAACCTTGTGAATATTGCACAAAACGGAGTAAAATGGAGTAGATTAAGATGAGCCCATTTATATGGATAGCCGCATTACCGTGAGTTTATGGCAAGATAGCGCACGGTGACTTGCGTGCACAGAACCAGTAAAAGGTGAGCACAAAGCAAAGCTTTTTTTTTTTTTTCTGTGATGAAGAACTTCTTATTCCGTCACAGGTGGAAAGGAGGGAATGTAGCTACCACTGAAGTTAAGCTGGCGCTTTTAGAGAATGTACAAGTCGAATCTGCAAATGTCTATGGCGTCAAAATTGAAGGTAATAATGCAATAACATATTTGTATTTCAGTAATGTCTTTTTCTGATTTAGAGTTCTCTATATTCAGAGAGTTGTGTGGTTTGTTTTTGCTGCTTTCCTTGCTTTTGTGGTTGTCTTTGGAATTTAACCGAAATGTACCTGCATGTCCCACGAAGTGTTATTTCATGATACACCTAAATAACGCACTACCAGTTGCTCTTTATCATCTCACCTGGTGATTTTATTTAGTAAAACAGTCCTACTTAGTAAGGCATGAATAATTTTGCCTGAATCAACGACCATAAAGAAGTTTAACATAAAACTATAACTTTCAAATTACAGTTCAAACTCTTCACTAGGTCTCATCTTTCCTCAAGGCCTTTCCTGAGTTTCTATACTCAGTGTGTGTTTCCTTCTCTCCATATATGCAGACCTTGGAACATAGATCTAGTTTTTTTCAAATTCTATACATTTAATTTCCCTTTCATCTATGAAAACCGAGATTTTGCTGAGACATTATTCTTTAACAACTAAATTCTTGGATAGAATTTTTTTCACGTTGTTTCAAGTTCCAGTAAGCTCATTAAAGAATTCTGCCCCTTGAACGGTGGACATTTATACTTCATTTCCAAATTTGACTGGTGCAATTACACATTTTTGCGGTACAGGTGTAAGATGCTGGGAATCCACCTTCACAAAATTCTTATTAAGGTTTGATTTATGTTACCATGTAAGAAGTGACTAGAATCATATTCAGTGACTGAATTATTTACCAAATGAATCTCGAACCATAAAATTCGGTTCATATTCAGTGAGGCTATACACGAAAATGAATTAGAAAATGCAAGAATATAAGTAAAATTTTCCAGACCAATTTGGGACAAAATCAAATCAAACATGTACTTCATGCTCCAAAATTTGCAAAACCCGCGTTAATAGTTACAAACAAACATTATTGCTTGATATTTTTAGCAGAATGGTACACCCCTTGTGGATGTTTGGGCTGTGAACCTGATGGAAATCGTAAGGTCAGCTGGTTATTTGCGGTTTCCCATCGTTTAAAACATTGGCAATATCTTAACGTTATCGGGCAAGTCATGACGCTCAGTTTGAAGAGAAAGGATTTTCTAATGTTAGATATGAAAAAATAAGAATGTTTAACAATGCACAACCCTGAACTTTTGCACAACTAGAATATAGGCTACTGAGACATTTTGGCATTTTTTGTAGGGTAAAGATCAGCTATCCACATTTCAAAGTGCCCTCCACAAAGGACAAAGGCTCGAAGGTGATAATTTAATTTTCTACGAAGTAAAGCGCACTATATTTGTGCGTTTTTTCCTGGAAACACCCTACACTGGTTATTTGCGTGTTTGTTAGAAGCATGTTTTCCAACCATGTTTTTGCGTTTTTTCCTGCCCTTTTTATTTTCCAAAGATAAAGACGGGAGAGCGGGTATGGCTGCTCTGATACTTCAGAATAAAGAAACCTTATACTGTCCTGGTATGTACCGACACATCATTGAACGTCTACCGAGTTACGCATGTCCAAAGTTTATACGCATCAAGGAATCAATGGAAGTGACGGGGACTTTCAAGCTCCAAAAAGCCAATCTGGTTAAGGAAGGATTCGACCCAAGACTTATCTCCGAGCCATTGTACTACATGAACGACAAGGAGAAAACATATTCCATGTTAAATGAGGATTCTTTTAATCGCATTCTGTCTGGCAGTATCAGATTGTAATGAAAATAAGCCTTTGTAATTGCCACCGGTTCTTTCTTTAAAATGGCCCAAGTATACTTGCAATGGTGTTTTAAACATCGCCCCAATAAAACAAATTTCTTCCCCTTGAAGCTAGGCGTGATCACGACTTGACCGATAGCGCCATAACTTGGCTGATTTTTTATGATAAAATACCACAAATAATCTTTCCTTTAGTTTCTATCTCCAACAATTTACATCTCAGCTCAGGAACGTTCCATAAAGACGGGATTGGAATAATTGAATTTATTTTTCATGCTCTGCGATTGATATTTGTGAAATTTTAGACTTAATTTTTTGAAATTTTTCGACACTTTAGATGGAATTTCACAGCTAAGTTTCAAACCAAGTGGTTTAATTCGGGACGCCACGACTTTTTACCAGTTAGGGCTCACTACCTTGTTTTTCTTACTCCATTGTGTATTATGGTGAGCATCATACACAACAGTAGGTTCCATTTATAAGTCTTTGGTATATAAACTGGTCTGGAGTCGAACCTGAGACCCACAAAGAGCAAGCGGGATGTTCTAATTACTTTACCATGACGTCGGTGAAACTCGGAAAAACAAAGTGGCCCAGGCCTAAAGAGCGAGTGCACTACAAAAAGGTCCCCTTACGTTTTTGGAAAAATACTTTGAATCATTGGTAAACATCAATCGGGAACAGTTTGAAGTGAATGCAGCATTGACAGTGACAAATATAATAATTAAAATATGAATGGTCCAAGTATTGAACTCTGTTGAACAAAACATTTAGTTCTTTGTAGAAATCAGTATGGTTTTTTTTTAAACCAGAATGGTAAAGAATTTATACTCGCTTATAGGCGTTACTAACACAATCGGGATAAAAAGGAAGTTGGTAAATTGCTTTCGAGCAACACATTGAGACGATTAGCAGAAAGTTTATCAGGTGGTTAATTTTCTTAAGATGAGGTTTTTCGTGCATCATTCAGAAAAACGAAATCATTGTTCAAAATGTATTCTGGTAAAGCGTCAGTGATGAGAAGTGACCGGATTGGAAATATTAAGCTATACAAGCTCGGGTTGTAGAGCTAGGGGGATACCGGTGTTACCAGTTCGGGATATAACCGCTTTCTAATGAAAATGAGGTTTGCCCAGATCGGGAGAAAATTTGCCTATCTCAAGGGTATGATTATTTATGAGCATTTAGTGTTTACCTCTCCCCATCTGTGGCGTAGTTAAACAAATGTGTCAGTTTTCAAATGTGATACCGTAATAAAGACGCAGTGGGCGAAACCACTAGGGACCTTCAACACAAATGAGAGTAATTCTAGTAATTTTTGCAGCACATAGGTGATTGATACTATCAAATATCTTCGATAAATCAAGAAAGAATCCCATTGCAGTCTCTTTCTTCACAATAGCTTCTTTTGAAATGTGGTAAGTATCGATCATGTTTAGTGACCTGGTAGAAAACCATATCGGCTGTTTGAATGAAACTATCATGATGCTTACTGAGGAAAAGGATGGATAATCGCAAGATCTTTAAAGAGCATGAAAGCAACGATATTGGAAGCCGGGTAATTTACAAACTGAGAATGGTTGCTCTTCTTTAGATGGGGATTATACATTCGCAACTTTAAGAATGTCTGAAAAGTAGTCATGTGCTAAGGAAAGGTTATAAAGGAATATCAAAATCTTTGGTAAGATGTATGACTGGGCGAAAAATAGCTTGGGGAATTTTGTTGTGCCTTTTAATAAGCTACACATTATACCTTATACTGATGACACAAATCTCTTCTTTTGAAGTCCTGACCAATTAAAATTGTTAGAAAATGCTCAAAAAGAATTTGAAAAAGTTCGTGATTAGTTTTGTGTAAACAAATTATTGTTAAATGCCGAGAAGACCAACTCTGTAATTTTTAGATTTTCCTCTAAGCCGCTTCATACTGGTATCAAACATATTGAAATCTGTGGCGTAAGAAGTATGGTTTCAGGTAACTCCGAGTTCCTTGGAGTAGTTACTGACCAACACCTTACATTTTTATAAGTAATAAATTATCTAAGGGGGTTGGTATTCCAAGCCGTTTGCGTCATCTTCTACCTAGACATATTCTCCTCACGTTGTATAATACACTGATCCTTCCTTACTTATCTTATTGTAACGTTGTCTGGGGCGGTGCTTTACCGACTAGGATCCAGGGGTCGTATGCACAAAACATCTTAAGTGTATTTTTTAAGTATTTCTTTAAGAATTTCCTTAAGTGATCATCCTTAACCTAAGTGGTATGCACAAAGCATCTTAAGATGAGAATTTCTGTAATAGGTCATAGGTCCATATCACCAAACACTTGCAAACTGCCACTCTCATGTGAAAACAACTGACTGTACCTTCCTGAGGTATGTGGTTACACTATCACTCTTCCTAGAATCCTGCTTTGGAAAAACGCTTAACCGGCTGCAATCCGGTCATACTTCCCAATATTCTTTCTCTCCAGACAGACGTGCCCGCCTTAGAATGTATATACTCGATCCTCCCTTTCCTTGCTTTCCCTTTACATATCTCACCTCGAAACACCAATTTTCTCACTCTCCTCCTTCTGCCTCTCCCTGATTCCCGCTTTCCTCACTTTTCTCACCTTTCTATACTTCCTTATCTCCCACATACCCCGCAGTTCTCCTGTTTCCTGACAACAATAACCAATTTCCCGCTTCAATTACGTATAAAGCCCTGGGAAACATTTCCAAAAAATAGGAAATAGTGTAAGTGAAAACGTACAGTCCAAAATGAGGATTTCCTTGATATTTTCCTTCCTTTTTCCTTTTGTCCTTGAGAGGATTGCAGTTAAAATTTCATTTAAAATAACTTCCACAAAATTCACTAACAATTAATGACTTGATGGTAACTTCTGATAACAAGGTCAATATTTCAAACTAAATCTCAAGACAGACGGAAGAAACACAAAATTAGACCATTTAATGAGATCTATATTTCTTGTATTATGCTTTTTTCAATTAACAACAACTTCATTTGTAGAACGGTAAAAACTTCTTTTTCATTGAAATAGTGTCTTTTTCAATATTACGTTATCAAAAATACTCCTATTCCATTTTTCTACTTAAAACTTAAACCTAGCTTACATTTTAACTTGATAAAAGTTAGAAAGAACGCAACGTTGAAAAATTAGTCATTTTTATCATGCCAATACCTCAATTGACCCCTTTTCAGTAAAAAATATGTAACAATGACAAAATACTAACAAAAATGAACTTTGAAAGACATCTTTTCCTTGTTTTGATTTCTTACAAAAAATTAGAAACTCTTCCTCCTCTTAACCTACGTACCTGTACAGAGCCTGAAAGTTGAAAAAGTGGTATTACTAATTTTTCAACCTCTGCCAATGTACGTAGCTCATAAATGCTTTTACCATTGCGGGAAACACGATCTCATAAAAACCAACGGCAAAGTATCGACCTCTGTACGTATACGTAGGTCGTAGTTATTTCAGATTTTAATTTAGCCATGAAAATATTTAAAAGGCAGCAAAACAACCATGAGCGATGTACATGTACGTAGCTCATAAATGTTTTTCCCATTGCTGCAAACATTATATCACAAAAAATGAACAGTAAAGCCTCGACCTCTGTACCAGTACGTAGGTCGTAGTTAATTCAAATTTTAATTTAGCCATAAAACCATCAAGAAAACAGCAAAACAACCATGAGCGATGTACATGTACGTAGCTCATAAATGTTTTTCCCATTGCTGCAAACATGATTACACACAAATGAACAGTAAAGCCTCGACCTCGGTACATATGCGTAGGTCGTAGTTATTTCAATAGTCACTGCGGTTAAGACTGGTGTATCAGCATTGCTTGCTCATGTTGCAGCATTAGCCGGTTTCTGATATAATTTTTTCAACCTCTGCCAATGTACGTAGCTCATAAATTCTTTTCCCATTGCGGGAAACACGATCTCACAAAAACCAACAGCAAAGTCTCGACCTCTGTACGTATACGTAGGTCGTAGTTATTTCAAAGTTTAATTCAGACATGAAAGCATGAAATAGTGAGCAAAACAACCATGAGCGATGTACATGTACGTAGCTCATAAATCTTTTTCCCATTGCTGCGAACATGATAACAAAATAATGAACAGTGAAGCCACGACCTCTGTACCAATACGTAGGCCGTAGTTATTTCAAATTTTAATTTTGCCATGAAAACATTAAAAAAGACAGCAAAACAATCATGACCGATGTACATGTACGTAGCTCATAAATCTTTTTCTCATTGCTGCGAACATGATAACACAATAATGAACAGTAAAGCCACGACCTCTGTACCAATACGTAGGCCGTAGTTATTTCAAATTTTAATTTTGTCATGAAAACATTAAAAAAGACAGCAAAACAACCATGACCGATGTACATGTACGTAGCTCATAAATGATTTCGAATTGCTGCAAACATGATAACACAAAAAATGAACAGTGAAGCCTCGACCTCTGTACCTATACGTAGGCCGTAGTCATTTCAGATTTCAATTTAGCCATGAAAATATTTAAAAGACAGCAAAACAACCATGACCGATGTACATGTACGTAGCTCATAAATAATTTTTCCATTGCTGCAAACACGATAACACAAAAATGAACAGTAAAGCCTCGACCTCTGTACCAGTACGTAGGTCGTAGTTATTTCAAATTTTAATTTAGCCATAAAAACTTCAAGAAAACAGCAAAACAACCATGAGCGATGTACATGTACGTAGCTCATAAATGTTTTCTCATTGCTGCAAACATGATAGCAGAAAATTGTGCAGTAAAGCCTCGACCTCTGTACCTATACGTAGGCCTTAATCATTTCAGATTTTAATTTAGCCATAAAAAAACATCAAAAAGAGAGCAAAACAACCATGAGCGATGTACATGTACGTAGCTCATAAATGATTTCCCATTGCTGCAAACACGATAACACACAAATGAACAGTAAAGCCTCGACCTCGGTACGTATGCGTAGGTCGTAGTTATTTCAATAGTCACTGCGGTTAAGACTGGTGTATCAGCAGTGCTTGCTCATGTTGCAGCATTAGCTGGTTTCTGATATAATTTTTTCAACCTCTGCCAATGTACGTAGCTCATAACGAAGGGTTTAATGTTCTATTCATTATGAACTGCGTACAGAAACAGAGGTTGAGAAAACTGGGCGAATAAAACATGTTACACCATTATCCGATTTCTGACATAATTTTTTCAACCTCTGCCAATGTACGTAGCTCATAACGAAGTTTTGAAAGCTTGGTATGCCCAGAACCCAAACATTACCCATAAACGTTAGAATTTGCTTTTAATATCATATCCATTATGGCCTACGTTCAGATAGAGAGATTGAAAACCTGAGTGAGTAGTATATACATGCTGCAGCATTATCCGATTTCTGATATAATTTTTTCAAACTCTGCCAACGTACAGAGCTCATAACGAAGGTTTTAAAGTTTCGTATGCCCAGAATCCAAATATTACCCCCCAAACCTGAGAATTTGCTTTAAATGTCATATCCATCATGAACTACGTACAGAAACAGAGATTGAAAAAACTGAGCGAAAAAAGATGTTGCAGCTTTAGCCGTTTTCTGATATAATTTTTCAACCTCTGCCAATGTACGTAGCTCATAACGAACTTTTTTCAGCGTCGTATGCCAAAATCCAAATATTACCGAGAACAATGAGAATTTGGTTTTTATGTCAAATTCATCATGAACTACGTACAGTAACAGAGGTAAAAAAAAATGAGAGAATAAAACATGTTGCAGCATCAGCCGATTTCTGATATAAGTTTTTCAACCTCTGCCAATTTACGTAGCTCATAACGGAGGGCTGTGAGCTTTGTATGTCCAGAACCAAATATTACCTTGAAAGATGACAAATTGTTTTTAAAGTCATATCCATTATGAAATAAGAACAGAGACGGAGGTTGAAAAACTGAACGAATAGTACATATTGCAGCATTAGCATTAGTTGTGGGCTGAGTAACTACTTTATCCTTTTTCTCATGTGTGCGACGTTTACTGCATGATTGCATACCGTAGATCATAACAATCCAGTGCCATACTGTAACATACTGTATTGTGACAGAGGGTAAAAGAACTTTTTATAAGAATGACGTAGGTAACTTTATACAACTTCTGTTGAATGTCTCCAATAGTTACCAAGAGAAACAGGACCAATAACTGCCTACAGGCTCTTCACACATGTGCAAGCGTCATAGATGAAAGTTATGTTCGTAACAACACTGTACAGTATGTCAAGACCGGGTTCCCCGCTTCAAGGATGATCATCGTTCGATGGTACCAGTAATAATATTGGCCCAGTCATCTTCCTCATACAGCGAAAACGGCCAGGCTGTAAAATGATAGGAAAGCACTTTTGAAAGTTCGTTAAAATGACGCCAATCCTCTTTTCATTTAAAGGGGCTTATTGAGTTGATTTCGATAATGTACTTAAACAGAGTTTAAAAGGGTCACGCACTGCCACATGACAATGCTTTAAATTAGCATAATGAGTCAAGTTTCACATCCAGGAATTACGGTAAAAGTTATAATATTATATTTTTTTTTCTGACTTGTAACGATTTAGTGCATAATTAGTAAGAGTGCCTCCTCACGATTTTTTTTAAAAACCGAATTAAACCGTTAGGTTCTACCTCATACAACAGTTATTTGTATGTAGGATATCGGGATTGTCTCAGTTTGGCACTTAGTCATTGGTATGTGAAGACAACTTAACAAGTTTGGAAAATTTTGTTGATTTTCGATCAACTCAATGAACAGCTTTCAGTAACTTTGCCCTTTTACAGAAGTCGTATTTGCTATAGTGCGCTCTGTGCACACTTGGCATTCGACCTACGAACATTAGGAATATAGGATATATTCACTCAAATTAGATGGTACATTGGGCAGTAATTTGTGATACCATTGTTATTCTACTCACATTACAAGCGTTGTATTTCTTTGCTTTACTCTAAGTAACTGTGAATTGCATAAAGATGTGATAGCACCCTTACTCTCACGGGGTGATTTAAAAAAATGGTCCAGAAACAAATTTATGTTTCACATGTTAAAGAGGAACATATTCTGAGCATTCTGGTAAAAGTTTCATTCATTTCCCATGTTCGGTTATCAAGATATTAGCAATTGAAGTTAACACATTTCCTAAGTGGACTTGAAGCAAGCAGGTGTAATGTCATGGATTCACACTGTTGGCGAATGTTTTGTTTTTCTTTTAATTTTCTTCTTGTTAGTTTGACCTTAAGTTACCCCTAAGGCACATGAAACTCCCATTGCTCAGGAAGCACCAATGGTATTTATACCTACTTGTAGCATAAAATTGGTGGTAAATTATAAATGCAAACCATTGACCGACAATGTGAAGCCATGACATCACGCCTGCTTGCTCCAAGTTCATTTTATGTAGAAAATTTGCCCCATTCAATCGCTGATATCTCGAGAACCGAACAGGGAAAATGAATAAAACTTTTACCAGAATGCTTAGAATACTGTATTTTACCCTTTAACATATCAAAAAATAAATTTGGCTTTAGACTATTCTTTTAATTGATTAAGCTCTCTCTGCGCAAAATGCTGTGCAAGCAAACTGAAAGTGTTCAGAGTCATAAAAACAATTTCAATCTTAAAGGGAAACAAAGTGGGTAATGTGAGGTGTACATTGAAGGAGAAAGAAGAAAGTCACAAATTACAGTATTGGCCTAATTTGTTTTAAGTAAATAAGTTTTTATATCTCGGCTCAAGAATGTTCTATGAAGCTGGAATTGGATTGTTAGAATTCATTTCCATGCTGTTTTATACATGTATTGCGTTGACTTGAGGTAAACTTTTAATTTTCCACTGACAGAACTGTGACGATTGAACGCGCCAGCTTTCGATGCATAGTATGGGGTAGTTTATAGCATTTATCCTAATTTTTGTTGGAATTTATAATTTGTGGATCCGAATCACATCCCAGCGATTCGAAATGAAAAATGACATACATTTTCATAAATAGTGGCACGTTCATAAATAGTGGCAAGATTTAAAGCAAATTAGATGATCAAAGAACTCAATTAAAAAAGTAACGCAAATAGGTGGAGCAAATAAATAAATAAATAATTATTCTTTAATCAATATTTAATGTTTTCTCATCACTCCATCCGTTATTTAGATTTTTCTTCTGATTTTTCAAATTGTTACTAAGGTTTAGAGGCTGCTGTTAACCTGTTACAGTGTGCCACAAATGCAGTTGAAGCACGCTTTTGTCAGATTGCAATTTATTTGAAGGAATGGGAACTTTCGCCAGACATACCTACAGCTGTATGGGTAACCAATTCAATACAGGTACACGTGCCCAGAGTATCTGTTTATCGACCCTAAATATACGCATTAACCTGTCAGTGAGCTGCAAAGCTAAGTACATACAGTAGCCTACAGTAGCTCTATACAGACAGTCAATCGACGTGTACCACTCTCTTTGACCAAAACTTCGTTAGCCCCAATTGACTTTCCTAACCCGGTTGTCGTGCGGTGTAAAGCATACATTTTATCTCCGACATAGTTGGGTATTTGGTAGGGGTAGTTGATTTTAGGTCGCATTCTAGTCGGCATTACACTGTAACTTCAGTATTATAAACGAGCCTTGGCCTTCACAAACCCGATCTATTCAGGAAGGTGAAGAAAGCAGACACAACAAAGTATAAATTTATCACTGGCATGCAATATGAACTTGATAATGCAGATTAAGCTTCCAGTGGCCCATTCCACAAAGACTTACGCACAATCTTAAATTTGATTCCCCATACTTAAGTCAACAGTAAATCATACTTAAGATTGTGCGTAACTCTTTGTGGAACGGGCCCCTGTGCACCAAAATTGACGGAAAACCAACTTAAACAACTGTCAACGTAGGGAATGGTGTAATGAACTTGGTAATAAAAAGGGGAGATGCCCCCCATGGAGATGCCTGAAACACCTGTATCGATGTATCTAGGGCAAATTCTTTCAAGAGCCAGCTTTTGTCCCTAAATATTCAGCATTGTTAGTACTGTATGTACTATTTGCGTCATCCGACTCCCAAAGCCCTCTAGTAATTATCAGTACGGTATAGCCTATCAGGCGTTTGTAATGCCAATCGAAAGAAGAAAAAGGGCAATTTAGAAAACATCAGTCTTACTTTGTCATACTTAAGCATATGTTCCTTTAAACCTTCCTTCTAATAATCCACCCAAGTAAGAGTGTATTTTGTGAACCGACGTTTATTTTGAAAGAACGAAGGCATTTGAGTGTTAACCAACGTTTCAGATAACTTATGCATTTGGTTCAAGAAGTGTACTGTGAATCGGTCACTTCCAGTAAATGTTTCCTAGAACCACAAGAGCGGTTTTATAATACATCCGGAATAAAATGAAATGTTCAAAATAAAGAAAGGTCATCGAACTGTGGAAGACCATTATTATTAATGGCCCAGAAGAATATTTTACAACTTTTGTACGGTCATGTCTGAAGCCTAACCTAGAAACCTAAGGATGGATCCCAGGGCTGGTCATACTACTTCTAATAATGTGACTAATGTTTGCATGTTGATAGGTTTTGAGCTATTGCCATTTTCTCGAGTTTCCCGAGTAGACTAGTGGTTATTAAAAAAACCAAGGGCCCTATATAATGACCTACACATATACTGACTCAAGGTATGCTACACTAGTATAGCGTACAGAAAGATTAGTGGGTATTTAATTTGGTAAAATTGTACTTACTTTCGATAAACACAAATCCCGACGGAGGAAACAGTTCGTCCTCTCCCTTCTCCATTCTTCGTCTGACGCCTGTACTGTAATCGAGACAGACTGCACATAGGCAACGGGAGTAAGTCCCCGTTTAATTTTGTTAGCCGTTCGCCATATATCACACAGCAGTTGATATGTGTACTATATACCCAGTTCAGCTTCTTATACACATTATGTTCCTTAACGGAAACAGATAAACAATGTACTGTGTATCAAGTGTCCATACCACAGGCAAAGGTTACGTAACATCCTTTGGCCTTATACAAATGACCGTTGCAATTTAGCGGAAAACGGTTATCGTTTACTACAGATGCTCATAGGCGCCATACACATAACGGCCATGCAAACTACAATCTCATGGGTGACAAAACTAGTTGGTACGCCCTTACATCTCCGCAAGTTCAGTTCTGCACACACCATTTTGTTAGGAAAAAACATGGTTCAGGTGGTATGGGGACTGTACTTGTGAAAGGAGAATGGAAAAGGGGTCATTGAACATGGCATAAAGGCGGAAAAGGGTGCATTTCAACAGTGTGTCACGGGACTGCGGGGGGGGCCAAGTTGGAAATACTGGCTTCACAAAGCATCTATGGGGAAACGGAACTTTGTATGTGTTCTAAACTGGATGTGCATTGCGGACCGACAAAGAATATGTTCAACACTTCGAAATTCACCCCAACTTAAGTGGAGCAATTCGCAAATATCGAGAAGGGGAGCTAAGCTCCACTACTTTTTCTACATGGGTTAAGGGCCAACCCCTCGGGTTCCACAGTCCCTGGATCCTTATTATTATTAGAACTTTTGTACAACTCCTTGGCAAAATATCACAATTTTCGTTGTGATTTTATTTACTTGTAGAGTAAACCCCGCATTTAAATTCACATGGACCGTATAGTCCGTTGAAGTAATTAGCCACACTTTCCACGACCATGTTTTGTTAGTTACACAAAATATTGAAACATTTAGCACCATTTTGCATCTGGGTCTCCTTTTCTCTGACACCCTGTAACGTAGCTACAGGGGGCAGGCAGCTCTGAAGAAATGTAGGCTTACTAGAATTCGGAAATTTGCCATTTGTGAAACCAGTCTACAATGTTGTTTTGACAATCCATAAAATTCCGAAATTTCAAATTCTCCCCAATTAGAGCCCTATATTTGTCATTAGTTGCTCAAAAAAAAAAAAAAAAAAAGGAATTAAAATTTTCGGTGCGCTTCGCGCGCCGCAAATTGCACTTCCTAAGCATAGGTGCTCGCTTATACCTTCAATTTGGTTAATTTTTCCGAGCTCTGGAAGTGACCAAGTCGGAGATTTGCGGTTCTCTGTGACACCAGCTCATCAAGTAACAACGGTAACTACAGAGATATTTTTCATAATTTTTTTTTTTAATAAAATTCCAAATTTTCTCCAATATAGGCTCTTGATCCAAAAATTTTCTTTGGAGAGCCTCATTTCGTAGGCGTTGGATAAAATTATGCAGCAACAACAATCTTTAGTAGCCACTCAATCTCAGATTTGCCAACAGGATATAAAATTTTTTCAGTAATCCCCCAACATTTCAAATTTCCTTACAGGAAACTCAGAATCCAACTTTTCTGCAATACAAGCTCCATATTTTCAAATATTCGCAAAAGGAAAAAGTTTCAGCCCGCCACAAAATACTTCCCTACAGTAAAGTGGTGTTCACACTTAAAAAAATTGTAAAATTTGGATGCTTACCCACGCCCCCTCCCTCCCTGCAAAAATGTGTAGCTGTGGACACCTTTTCCATTACAGGGAAAAAAATTCGGCCAGATGCCCCCCCCACCGACTTTGAAAATCAAATCGACGCCCCTGGCCAGCATTGGCTAGTATGGCGAATATATATGGAACTTTTAACGACCATGCTCTTGACGGACATCACGCACGGATAGAGTTAGTCGCAGACGACCGTACCCGTTGGAAAAATGAGAAAAAAATTTGGTTCCAATAAGAACTTGGAATTTTAAGACATATTTTATGAGAACTAAAACTCGTCAACAAATTGCTACGCAGCAGTCTCCCTGGAGTTAAATCTGTATACACGGTTTGAGCGATTTAAAAGTGTCTGGCAACAGAAAATAACTATAAACGCAAATTAAGACCATTACTTTTCCCTTAAATGACCTGAACAGGTATTTTCATTTGGAATCATCTCTACTACTCCCATTTTTCCCTATAGCCCTCCCTTATCCACGGACACTTTTGACGCCTAAATATCTTATTGTGGTAGGCCTAAATGCACAGTTCTTCATGATCCCAGATGTTGCTTCTTTAGATTTCAAGGGTTAGTTGTGTTTATCTTTGTGTAAAACCCCAAGGATGAAAACTAAGTCGCAACAGCTGCACCGTTGTAATTTTGTGAGTGCGTAAACTGTCCGGGAAATGAGAATCCAGTAATGCATTACATTAAATCTGCAAGTGTTATTCAAGCTGCTCGATTTTGTACGGTGGTGCTTAATAAACCTTTTTAAATATTAATTTTATTGTTTAACACAGTGGCGTAGGAAGCAAAATGAAAAAGGGAGCGGAACGATGTTAGAGCATACACCTCACTCTAGCCCATTGATTAAAATGTGAATTTTTGATGCTAATTTTTCATACATTTTTTTAAATAAAAAATATATTAGCACTACTGTATTAGGAACGTAATGTACAATTTGGGTCCTTTTACACATTTGAAATTTTGGAGCTTGTTTGCAGAAAATAGTTTAGATTCAGGGTTTTTTGTAAATTCGAATATCTGAATATTCGAAGAATCTGCGTTTCCTATTAGCATGTATCTGAGAGAGCAAGTCGACTGAAGATCGTTGTTGTTACATAATGTTATCTAAGGAGTGAGGACTGAGACTTCTCGGTCACTGAAAAAACTCCTGAAACTTTGATGCCTTTTAAAACAAAATATTTGCGACAACTTTCTGCCACCACTTACTGCATTAAGGGTTGCACTAATTAGGGCGCGCGAAAATTTTGCCTTTTTGAAACTAATTATTACAAATATGGAGCTTTTGTAAGGGAGAAATCGGAACTTTATGAAGGAAAAGTTCGGAAAACCTTTTTGTATCTGACTGGTGTCTCAAATGGCAAATTTCCGAACTTTTCACTTTTTCGAGCACGGAGACAATCGCCCGCCCCCTTTTGCTATGTCACTATTCTGCCACATTGAACATTGATAACACTTTGACACTTCAATAACTAAAGAATCCATCTACACAGTGTAACTTACAGGGTTGAAAGATATCTGATGATAGGTTGTATGAGAGCATTTTAGTACGGTAGGCCAATGGTTCCCTGGCTGGAATATCAAGTTTGCTCGAAAGACTATCTTCAGCTGGGGGGGGGGGGGCGTACAGAAAATTTTGAAAAATTGCGACCGCTCAGACAGCCGCAAAAGGTACGTTTCGGCTTGTAAGTAGTAGTTAATGTTTCCGATTTTTCTTCAAGTGTGATCACCACTGCACCAGGGGCGTATTGCGCCGCGCAAAGCGCGCCGAAACTTTTGTCCCTTTTAAACAAATGTAAGAAGATAGCCGGAGCTTGTACTGCAGAAAGTTTTGGATTCTGGGTTTCCTCTAGGGAAATTTAAAGATTTGGGGGATTATTAAAGAACCTGCGCTTCCTTCCATATGTGGGTGGCAAATCTGAGAATGATTGTTTTGCTTTTTTTCTTTCAAAGTCGTCCCGACTCTCTGGCAAAGAGCCGTTCGGCGAAACCAAACTAGAGACTGCTTCCCGAAGAAGCTAGATTGTAAGACGACTGAATCGTTGTTGCTACACATATTATCTAAGGCCTACAAACTGGCTCTCTCCAATGACATTTCAAAGGTTTCTCAAACTTTTTGTCCTTTGTAGACAAAATGTTTCAAAATCAAGAGCTTTCATTGAAGAAAATTTGGAATTCTATGAAAGCCAGTTTACAGAAATACCAATATATAGCTGCCGATGTCTCGGGATGATAAGGTTTCGCATACGGTAAATATTCGTTTTTGTTATTTCCAGAGGTCAAAAAAGTTCACCAAACTGGTTATGAAGAGAACTAATGCATGTTTTATTGCATTTTGCGGCGCGTAAAACGCTCTGGAAATTTTCCTTTCTTGAGAATTGTAAAAATGTAAAAAAAAGAAAAGAGTTTTCTGACCCGTGAAGTTGGGGGGGGGGGGGGAGGGGGAGGCATGATTCCGCCCCTCAATTTTCACTGGGCGCTATCGCCCTCAGTCCCCGCTACCTACGCCCATGGTTAACATGTAAATCGATCAACTCAGGGGGATCGTTACGGGGTAACATCATGTAGGTGTGTCCGGATACAGTACCATAAGAAGTAGTAGTCAGGCGGAGATAGAACTAGTGACCCAGATTAACTTTCTAAAAGAAGTCCTTGTTTTCTTGTTACACTTCCAGTTTGTTAAATATGATATCAACATAAATAGCCAATATATTCTGAATTTCATACCCCGGGACCAGATAGATAGGACAGCTACTCCTATTTGTATTTGCCGAACGTGAATCATGGCAGTTTATACGATGGTTATAATCTCCTGATATTGCCCGAGTCACAGTCGCTTGACCACGAGCAGTTCAAGCTTCTAACCAACTGCGCATTCCGGCATAGTGCATTCTAACAATTATCTTCAGCATGAGCCACGATTAGCCGGAATCCGAAACGAAAATCAATTTAGCCGTGGCAGGATTCTCCCATGTTTAAAAGCTATTACCGACATTTTTCAAAAGTTCAATATTTCTTTTTAAACATTTTTCTTTTAGTCTTGATTTACAATCTAAGACGGAGTTTACCTAGCATTTTCCTGACTTCGAAACTGACTGTGCCTGGCCAAGTTATCTCAAACCATGGCATACCAGTCTAGGCTAGAAAAGTATAGTGCTGGGTGAAACTGTTGAAACCTTAACGAGCTGAATTTTTGTTCTTATATGCACGACTATACTGAACCTTATAATTTGTCTTTAGTACAAGAGAAGATCATGTTATCTCAGCGAAGTTTTAAACTTAAAGGGAAGCAGCAGTCCCCCCAAAATGAACGTCTCTAGTAGTCTGATCGATTTTTTGATTGTACGAACCATTTTTTGACGTCATTCATGATTGACAGTTAGTCTCCGTCTCAATTCAAAACGAAGGCTATGCTGATTGGTGGATATTGGTCACATGGTTTTGTTTACAAATGTTCAAACGCACGGTGGTATACACAACACACACAATCTCAACGGTACGTTGTTGTATTACAGTGGGCAATGCACTACTGTACAGTATATATGTATTCATTGAACCCATTCGAAGAAGGAAAGCTAAGTACCCCACAAACAAACGTGAAATAACATACTGAAATAGGCTATCGAAAAGAGAAACTTTCATATTCTGTCCTTACTAGTATTACTAAAATTGTTAGTGACAGAAGGACATTTACACTCTCTGCTCGGAAAAGGCATAGAAAGACAACCGAAAAGAAGTGCAGGTTGACCAAGTTGCAAGATCTCCGAATCGTTCGAAGCGTGCGTGGAAGGAAGACTGCGCGGTAGCGGCGAATTCCCTCAATTTGCTGCCCATCTACAGTATTGGGTGTACATCGACCAAATTGTGGCCACAGAACCGAGCTGTAAAGGGTGAGTAAGGTCTATATTATAGGCCTTTACTAGTCTAAACAAGTTTTCATATTTTAGGGGGTTCCAAGTACTGTATGAGCATACGCTTAGGTCAGAGGTTACCTGTTACCAAAATATCATACTTGTACAGTAGGCCAACAGTATCAACTATCAAGTATGCCTAGTAGCCAGTATTAGTAGTGTTGTTACAATAGCATTTTGGTCATGATAAAGCCTAAGCCTAGCCAAAGCTAGACAGAGTAACTCTACTTACTTTTGTGTGCTTACAGACCTACAGTATAGGGCACATGAGACACAAAATTACACGTAACAACTAATTTTTTGTTCACTTATGTTTGTAGCCAAACACATACGGTACGAGTAGTAACGTACTAAATTCAGTTATCCAGTGTTCAGCTAGACCTGCCAACCTCCAAATAACAAACATTGAGATTTACCGCAGTACATGAACTTGGAAAGATGGAGATTGGTTTCTCAAACCTGGAGGTTTTTTTAAATCTTTTTACTGTAAGTACCGGCTTGGAACTACCCAACTTGCATTTGCATACCAGAGTTGCCAAATCGAGGGGTGGGCCCAAGGTTTGCCCGGCAGGTTGGTTAAGCTCCACGACAGCATCTTGAAGTTCTGCCAGAGAATAGACAATGGGATGAGATCTGGTGTGGTAGGCAAAAAATCACCTCCCCTCCTCCAGAGAAAAATTCCCATATGACCATGCATTCGACAGATGCCCCCACCCTGTTCACTCCGCTGATGGTGCAACACTGGCCAAATTATTCTCCTTATTGAATACTGTATGATTGAATTAACATGCAAAAATGTGACTACATTGTCCAGAGAAATATGCCCTGGTCAAATACACAATTTTTTTTACCTAACAATGGTATCATAACCTTGTTTTACCAGTATGCTTCAATTTTAGTGGAAACTACAGTAAATACTGTAGGGCATATTATTTGTATTAGGGTTCGGCTGAATTTTAGGCGGAGGTGGCAGAAGAACAGTAATCTGTACTGAACTACAGTATTATTCTTCTGTAGACTGTAGAAAGTCAGTGGCTCTATATAATTCTGAGTTCTCCCGACTCTCTGTTGAAGAGCCGTTTGGGGATGACAAACAAAAGTCCCGAAGATGAATTAAGTAGACCTATTGCAACGATTTGTTTATGCTCCATAGGGTACTGTATACACTGTACCTGTATGCATAAGAAATTCACTGTGAGATCTGACAAATTATGTGACTGTGAGTGGACGTCTGAAACTGTGAAGTCTCACAGTGAAACGGTGAGAGTCCCAACTGTTATTAGAGAACTTCCTGTTCAGGTATTTTGAGATCAATATCAGTTGAAGCTGTTCTCCCTCTACAAAGACTATTTGCTCAATAGAACAAGGTTGGTTTAAATGGGTTTAACAGAGAAGACGTGCAGAGCTGCCAACTGTTCCGATTTAGGAGGAACAGTTCCGCTTTTCTGCATAAAAATTTGTTCTGTTCTGATTTTCCAATGTCATGTTCTGATTTTCAATATCACTTGAATCATGATCATGTACAATATTAATGTTACAGTAAGTTGGGTTTTGAAATCTGACAGGCTGAATGTAGGCATTGTAGACTTTGGCATGGAAATAATCTGTTATTGAGGGCTCAAAAAGTCTTCCATACAAACACTTAACTACTCAAAATCCAGTGCTTTGCCCACTTCATCCCTCCAGGGGTCCTAAGACAGGTCCTTCACTCCACCTCTTGAGGTTTACCTTAGCATACTCACGGGTGGCGTTCCTCTTTTTCAATCTGGCATGTTGGCAGCTCCGTTCTGGACGTGAAACATTGGCTAAAACATCCCATTCAATTCTAGCAGCATGGGCTATGCCACTGCTACTGTTTGCATGCACACCCCTCCAGACCACGGATGCTATTTTTTCAGATCCTAAAAATAATGTATGTAATTTACTTTTAGTAACACAAATTTTGCTTCATAATGTACAAAGCATTCTCTTTGTGGCACCAGATTGCATGTGGGATACCTAATTTCTGAAAAAATCAAAGGAAAGGATTTGTCTCCCAAAAGCCCTTTCACCAATGCCAATTTTTTTTAGATCCAAAAAGTACAGAAATTTTGAAACACTTCAAAATTTACTTCAAAAGGTAGCATACTGAGATTGCATTTGCTGTAAGGACATGACCCAATTTCAAAATTTGCAAAGGGGTAGGGGATCTGGATTAACCCTCCCTTAGATCCCTGATCCCCCAGGCCAACTTTGATTCAGGAAAACTTATTGCATGAAATTGTAAAAACCCATGACAACTTCACAGCTGTGATGCATCCATGGAATTTACCATCACGGCTCTCATTGCTTGTTTGCTCGTTAAATATTTCCATCACAGGGCTCCGGTTTGGCCACCACAACAATAATTTGCTGTCATGTCATGGAAAGTCGAACTTTGCACCTACAGTATGTGTAAGGAATTGTCCATTCCAAACCCTATCCCCACTCTGTTAGAGGCACTGAGCCAGCATGCATGGGAACACAACACAAACTCTGTGCATATATAGTCTGGGGTAACTGAGCATACTGTACTTCTGCATGCTTGGAAAAGGAAAGTCTGTAACTAAGTGATTTTTCCTTGTAAAAGTGTAAATGCGTGCAAGATTTGCAATGTTTTGAAATCAGATAAGGGAAAGTTGAGCTTATTTAAAGGGCCAAACCTCTCACCCAAAACTACAATTTTGGTACAGGGATACCAAAATTTACAATTGGCAGTGGCTCAGCTCTTTGATTGACAACTAATTCAAGCAGTGCAGAGAACCAAAGCTTATATTACACAGCATGAACGGTACTGAGGGTGTTTTGATTATATAAATTGAGTTTTTCTTTACTCACCTTGAAGCAATAAACTGAGATTGTATCTGGATGAGCATGAATTTCTGACAATTGTAGGAAGTAAGAAGGTTAGGAGAATTGGTACTGTTTGGGGTGAGAGAACAGGGCCTTTAAAAAGGATTGCTGCAAGCTCATCTTACTAGTATGGTGGTAGGTCTTCGTCATCAAACTTCAAAGTTACTGTACTGCCACAGATTTTGGTCCTCCTCACCAATACAAAATTCCTCATGTATGTCATGGCGCTAAGGTGTCTCAAATTTTAGACGATTCCCACATTGCATGCCCCCCTTTCAGAGAAATATGTACAACACTGTTAAGGATAATAGGATATATTTAATTGGAAAATTTGGGGTTGTTACTGAAAGATTGTGTTCTCAGTTAAATCAAGTCCATTGTCAGTTGTTATATTGGTTCATATTTTATGTGAAAAACTCCGATAAGAGCTATATTTTTCAGACAAAGATTTTGAACCAAAAGGCTTCATTGTAGAAATGTTGAGGCCCCTGAAGTTTGTGTGGCATTTTATCCTACTCAATTGAAAAAATACCCCTAACTGTTTTGCCTTTTTTTATAAACAAAATAGTTGTACAGGTACACCTGGTGCTATTATGATTTTTTTTTTTTTTTTTTTTTTTGGGGGGGGGGGGGGGAAGGGTTGTTGCTGTAGCATTGTTCTGCAGTACTGTAGACTGAAAACCTATAAATCACATACAAAGGCACACTGGGTACATAGGTTTCTTCCAAAGTGGGAAATGAAACTTTTTTTTTTTTTTCTGCAAGAAACAGGTTTCTTCCTGATTCATGTTCCACTATAAGTGTAAGAAATTGGGAGAACTTAACTCATCAGTCATTCAATGAAAACAGCATTTAATTTGCATGTAATCTACAGTCATGTCTTCAACAACATAGTACATGCACTGAGGCTTCTTGGGTCTTCCTACTGTAGGATACATGTTTAGTATATGAGTGTACACATAAGTACAGTATATGAGTTCAATACTGTGGGCATAGATACTGTACACGGGCTTGTTAAAAGATACAGGTTGTCTGCACATGCACAGTATGCCAGTAAGTTGTAATTTACTGACCACAGGTTGCTTAGAGTTTGTAAATTGTACTGTACAAACAGATGTAACATACTGAACTGTATACTGCTTTTGTATGGACTACAGAGTCACTATGTACAGACCCCTGGCTCTAATGAAAAGAGAGTCGGCAGGGTGGTGGGAGGGGGACATAGCCAAAGAGCACATTACTGTGTGTACTACATGCACATGCTAAGAACTTTCTTGAAATGTACTGAAATGTCAGCAGTTCACATTGAATGGACCTTTACTGTACTGTACTGTACTGTATTGTACTTTACTGTACTGTACTGTACTGTACTGTACTGTACTGTACTGTACTGTACTGTATGTTGATTAAATATATTGTAGTGTGTACTCTACAGGGCAATTATAGACCGTTTTAGTGTATCCCTCAATACTTTACAGCCATTCCCCTACAAGTTTTACTGTGGTTTGGTCTGGTTTATTACAGTTTCTTCCATGTATTTTCTGAAGAAACCATGAAACCTTGCATGCACATGCACACTGTTCTTAACTTTTTTGTTCCAGGTTTGCAGAAAGGCCAGAGGGGGATGCAGCATTGACAGAGACTCCACTTAAATAAACCTGGGTTAAACCATCATCCTTCAGGTACTGTAATCATACCCCAAATTTGATGCATGTCTATGGTATACTGTAGCACAAACAGAAAACGAACGTGACAATGGTTTCCACCAGAAAAACCCAATACTACAAAAAGGACTATTTTGATAATCAGTTTAAGGGTATACTTGCAACATCCTCAAAAATTGACTGAACTGATCTTAGATCTCCACTTTGTGTATGTTTGTAACGTGAAGCTGATGAAACACAATGCAACAACAAAAATGAAAAAAAAAAAAACCCCAAACAAAGGCCAGACCTGTCCTATCTGTCGCTTCATAAAACTGGGAGATAGCCTACAGTATCTGCCAGTTTTATGAAGCGACTCACAGTTTTTACTCAGATCTTCTGATTTCCAGGTGTCATGTGCCACAGTATACTCCCGGATTTTTAGTGTTCCATTTTATTTGTGACTTTCTGAACATGATGGCGATTGCAGTCAGTACTATTTTACTAAGCATACAGTTTGGCTTATTTGAGCAATCAAATTGACCATAAAGGAACATATTTTGAGGACCGTTTATCTAATGCACGGTAACAACACTTTGCCATCTTTACCACAATTTACTGCAGTATACAGTACGGAGCTTCATCACTATGATGCATGCCTCACAGGGGGATGTTCTCTCTACTGAGCATGCATGTACCTGATACACCTTCAAACACTCCACCAAGAATAAAACCTTACTCTTTCACTCTTTTGGGGTAAACGTTGTAGCCTCCAGCTTCCAAATAGTTAAATTTAACTCTTTTTCTTTTTTAGTGTGCATTTAGTCTACTGGACACTGGACAGTGAGCAGAGAAAAATCAATTCAATAGAGCAGGGAGATGGTATCATTTTTGGTTTTGATGAAAAGAGAAACCTACTGTATGCATTCATGATGGCGTGCATGTGTGTGTGTGTGTTTGTGACACTTTGTTTGTTTACACGATACAGGTATCTTAAGAAGAGAAGATCTGACAGTTCTCAGACTTGGTTAACAGATACCCTATACTGAGAGAAAGAACCCTATTTGTTTTGGTGGAGGTTAAAGGTCATCTGGGATCGCAAGGGGTCAAACCTCTAAGACCTTGTTTACAACTTTACACGATGTCTCAAGGTACTGTAGGAAGCTTGGATTGATTTCAAACTTGATATGTTGAGACATTATGATAGGGAGAAAAACCCTGTTAATTTTGGTTGGGGTCAATGGTCATTTGGGGTCACAAGGGGTAAAACCTCAAAAACCTGAAAGATACTGTATTTCAAGGTGCAGTAGGAAGTTGGATTGATTTCACGCTTGATACATGTATGTTGATGCATTATGATGTAAGGAAGAACCCTATCGATTTTGGTAGGGTCAAAGGTCATTTGGGGTCAGAATCCAAAAACCTTGTTTGCATGATATCTCAAGGTAGGAAGCTTGGATCAATTTCAAACTTGGTACAGTAATGTTGATGCATTACATGTATAATGTGAAGGAGAATCTATTAATTTGGATACAGAACAAAGGTTGTCTGGGACCAAAGGGGGTCAATCCGAAATCCTTTCTTGAATGATATCTCAAGGAAGGAGGAAGCTTGGATTGTTTTCAAACTTGTTTTGTTGATGAATTATGATGAGAGGGTGGCCTCAATTAATTTTGAGCAAGGTCAAAGTTAACCTGGAGTTATTCAAGGTCAAACCTTGAAAACCTTTTCTACTTTGTATTTTACTAAGTTACAGTAGGAAAGTGAGATAGAGCTCAACTCTCAGATGGCATCTGTAGTCCTTGGTGGAAGTTGAAGGTTATTTGGGGTCATCAGTTCTAAGTCAAACTATGGAAACATTGTTAATAGGATAGCTCAAACGTACAAAAACTGGATGGATTGCATAATTAGTGTGGATGCGTTATGGTGAGTTGAAAGTCCCAGTTGTTTTCAGTGGACTGAGGTCAATGGTTTTCTACAGTAGTATCACCTGGCACCAAACTCTGAAAACCTTGTTTGCAGAATATCCAGGTATCTTAAGGCACAGCTTGAAATTTGGCTTTTTTGAATGTAGAAGTGTAAATGGTTAAAAGAAAAACCAGTTACTCACTGGTGGAGTCAAAGGTCACTTTGGGTCACCTTGTTTTACAATAAATGTAGCATTTTTTGAAAAGAACATGGACTGTATGTATCATCAAAACTCAGTGCATTTTTGCATTCTTGTTATTGTGTTGGGAGAGTAATTTCCTTCAGCAATGTTTCTTTCTTCTCTTCTGGATAGGTTTTTTGCAAAAATTTAGAAAGCAGCCAAAGGATTATAATCATGTACAAGAATGCATCAGAATGACACCTGTAATAGAATCAGATACCAAGTGAAACTGTACCAAGAACAAGTGGACTGCTGGTCGCTAAAACAGATGGAACAAATCCAGTGTAATGGCCATTTGGAGTAGGATTCCGGTTTTTGCATTGCCCAAACAGCACAAGGAGGAATTTTGTCATACAGTAATTCTTCCTACAGTACCTGGAGTGGATTTCATCATTTCCAAAACATGTTGTGCCTGTACAGTAGCTCGCATGTGTGTTAATGTTTAGTCTGTCATTGCAGAGTAACAGCTACACTTCTAGGTGATGGCCGAGGTCTAGAGACTCAGGATCCAGTATAAGGTTCCCAAATTGGTTGGTGACACATTGCTTTACTTTTATGTGAAGGCAGCAGCAAACATTCTCAACTTTAGTGCGCATCTCTACTCAGTTGCCACAGTGACACCATTCTGGTTGGTTTCCTTCAGGTTCATCAGAACTATCACATTCATTTTCTTGCAACCTTGTCAATTCCTTGGGATGTCTCTGTAACAACTTTCACACTTTCTACAGTAGGTATTCCTTCATAAATCAAGAAGGATGAAGACTGATATGTGACAGCCAGAGCAATGGTACGCCAGCCATAGGAATGAATTAACATAGGCCTTCTTTCTATTGGAATCGTAATTATTTTATGGTCTTTTGTTGATACAAATGACTGACACTTGTTCTATTTAGTGGATACTGTAGATTTTTCATATTGAAAGGATAACACAACTGTATTCAACAGAGGTAAAACTGAAAATCTTGTACCTGTAAATGACAGCAATGAAAGACACTTTTCACATTTGGTATGTAAAGAGGAAGCTGACTTGCTATGTAAAGAGGAAGCTGATATATTGTTTTTGGTGGAATCAAAAGGTCTTTATTTTTGAGGTCAAAAAAGGCTGTTTACTGTAAAAATTGTGCATTTTTTTATCGTAATGGAAGGAAAAGCTTTTATAGCTTGCAGTGAAGATCAGAGGTTATGTCAAGTCATTAAAGAAGAAAGGTTACAGTCCTGTAGGTCACCAGTGGTCAAAAAATCTTGTAAACAAGATACCTTTAGACTGGAAAGTTGGATACACTTTAAATTCAACATGTAGATGCAGTAAAGTATGGTCAAGAAGGGGTTTCTCCAGGGGTATACAGTAGTTGCATGAATTTCCCAAATTTTCCTCACATCAAGAAATCACTGAGCCTTCGGGCTTTCGGTTTGTTCTTACAATCTCAATATGCATAACATAGTAATGTAAGTGTGTTGTGAATTTTCTGTGTTATGTGAAGGTAGAGGGCTGAACTGTACATGGTGGGGACAAATTAATTTCTCAACTTGATGATCATCAAGATTCTGCCAGTCTGTTATTGAGCAATTTAATACAAATCAGTCAATTATTGGAATGAAAGGCATATTTTCATCATCCCAAACAGTTCCAATTCTCCCAACCTACTTATTTCTAGCCCCTCCCACATTTATCTAAAACTCATCTTTATCCAGACACAATCCTAGTTTATTGCTTGATGGCTTGTCCCAGTGGCCATACAAGTCCATAATGTGTAAATCAAGACACTCTCAGTGCCCACGTTGTGTAATTTAGCTATGATGCATTGTTTGAGTGTGATGCCAATCAAAGAGCTGTACCAATTGAGAGTTTTGATACTGTATATGTATACTGAAACTGTAGTGTTGGGTGACGAGTGACTGCCTTTAATTCTTACAGTGTGGATTTTAAATCCTACCCATACTGTATGATATATTAATAGTAGCAGTGTGGTTTAGTTCAATCATATCTTCTATACAAGCAGTTGAAGGCTTAGTTAAAGTACAAACCTCCTTTGTGCATACTACCCCACTTACTGAACATGAACAGCATTCTGGGCATACAGAAGCTGTTGTCCATCAGCACCTCCTCTGCAATGAAATCTGGGTGTGTTTGAACCTGTCTAAGTGGGCTTTTCTCCTATGATGCAGTGTGCATCTTGTGTTTTTGGTTCCTTGTGTAACAAAGGAACCTATGCAGTCACCTTGGCGTATGTATGTATGTGTGTGTGTGTGTGTGTGTGTGTATGTGACGGATTGGAATGCGAGGTATGTGGTGCGATAACTCAATAACCGAGTGATCAATTTTTTTCAAACTTGGTATGTATGTAGATGTTGTGGAGTAGATGTGCCCTATCGTTTTTGGTGGAGGTCAAAGGTCACTGGTGATCACCAGAGGCCAAAAACTGAATTTCTGTTAGTAGCTGTAACTCAGTATCCGTTGTTCAAGCAGTGGCATCATTTTAGGATAAGTTACTGTAGGTTGGCAGGAGGTGAAAATGTTGGTACATTAACCAAAATAATTGGAAAGGGTCAAAAGGTCAAAAAGTAATGTTTTATTGATATCTTGCCACTGAAACATTTTAGAGGGGTGGTGTAATGGAGATTTGTGTTCGTCTAAGTGAAATGCACGTGATGACCCCCCTTGACCTCACTTGACCTCATTTGACCTTTTGACCTTTGTGACTTTTTTGTGACTTTTTTGTGACGTCAAGATTTGTCTTGATCAGACGAACCAAAAAGGCTATTACACTACCCTCCTACAATGTTCGTTACTTGAGTTACTGACATTTAAATGACAGGCTAGTGTGTACATGTAGGTCATATGTAGGCCTATTGCAATGCCAGGTATGCGGTGCAATTACTCAATAACCAAGTAACATAGTGGAAATAATGGAAAGTCGTGTTCGTCTAAGTAAAGTGCACGTGAAGACTCTTTGGGTCTTTGTTCAATTGGTTTAAAAGTCCAGCTGAAGTTTAATGCCTTAAGACAAATGCAATGTATAAAAGAAAAGAAGAATTATAACCCCCTCTCAGTCTAAAAGCAGTTTAGTTAACAATCAGGACAGTAGTGCAATTATTATTAAAAACAACCCTTTCCTCACATACAGTATTGAATAAAGTTATTCACAGTGCAAGCTAAGATTCCAATTTCAATAGTAAAATATGAAAGCAGTTTCTCTTCTTTACCTCTGCTTTTACCCTAGGGACTACAATGCTGTTTCTAACACCCTCTTTAGGTTAAAAGGTCAAGTTGAAAGTCATTTATTAGATTCTACAGAGCTATGTTTGTTTCTTGGTCTTCTAGCCAAATTGTGAAGAAGAAATTGGTGGTAATAAATCACTATCGGGCTGCCTTTAGTAGCAGAATTGTGGGCTTTTCCTTATTTTTGCTTTTCAGGCGAACACATTGGGTAGTCTAAAGGACAACCATGACATAATTTCTAGTCATCCATCATAAATTTTGGTGGTCAGGAATGACCAGATGACTGTTAAATTTCTTTGGTGCAGAAGAGACTGTGTTTATTTAAAATCAGTTTTGATCTACTTTGACTGTATTTGACCTTTGTGACTTCATTTTAAGGTCTGGATTTGAATTGTTGAGATTGACCAAAAAGGCAATTAACTAACCTCCTATACTACCCCAAACTCAAGTAAATGACATTTTAGTGAAAGGTGATGAATGTATTTGTCGCATGGAAGTGGGCAGTGTGCAGTGTGATAATTTGAAAAGTTTAGTGTTCCATTTCTCTCAAACGGCAAGTGCTTGTAAATTTTGAAATTTAATGTGCCCCTATGTTTTTGGGTGATGGCCAAAAGTCATTGGGGTTAAAGGTGCAAATTATGCCTTACCTTGGGACTACCTTAATACAATATCATCTTTAATGCAAGGAACCATAGTGCCCTTGGGCTCTTGTTTGTTCTTTTTGTGAGAAAGGATGAACAAGTGAGATGAACATCAACAATCCCCTTTCTGAACTTTGCAGGCATTGAGGAGTGGGCAGAGTGTAAAATCTCCATTCTTAAATGGGGAGACGCCCTCTCCCCATTCAAAAATGTTTGCCTTTCGGGGACACTAAGATGTAAAAGGTGCCTTCCAATGCCCAATTCAATGGAAGACACCTTTAAAAATAGAGATGGTGCAGGGTGTGATTGTCCTATTGTTAGGGAGGGGTCTAAGGGATGTACTGTATGTTCCATTCAGTTTAGAAAATCATTGCTTTTTGGTTTCAGTGATAAGAGAAACCAATGCACCCATGGCAGCATGTATATTTTGGTGTGTTTGTGATGCTTCATTCCTTTAAAAAGGATAGTCCAGATTCAAATTTATTTTTGATATGTTAAAGAGGAACACATTCTAAGCATTCTAGTGAAAGTTGTATTCATTTCCCATGTTTTGTTCTTGAGATATTACTGTAGCAATTGAAGTTAGCACATTTGCTGTATGTAAATGTAAACTTGAAGCAAGCAGGTGTGATGTCATGGATACATGTAGTTGTTGGCCAATGTTTTTTTTTTCTTTGTTTTTCATCCTATTTGTTTGACCTTGAGTTGACTAGGGATGCTATCTTGTCCCGCAGCCATATAAAGTTTTTAAAATTCCATTGCTTCGGATGCACATATGGTGCTGTGTCAAAATTTAGTTGCATATTATTGTTATGGTAAATTATAACTAAAAACAAAGCATTGACCAACAATGTGAATCCATGACGTCCCCTTGATTTGAGTTCATTCTGTGTAGGAAAGTTTGTCTCATTCAACAGCTAATATCTTGAAAACTGAACATGAGAAATAAATAAAAATTTGACCAGGATGCTCAAGATATTGAAACGCAAAATGGTGCAAAATTTGAAACATTCGTTTGCACATTTGTACTTACAGTATACTGTACAACCAAAAGGTCATGGTTACATTGCTTCCGATTGATTTCCCAAAATGGCCGATAGCTGTGAATACTTTAGGGGTGGGATGGTGTATCCTCCTCCCCCTTGGAAAAGTTACTGCATCACCACACATCAAGGCTTAGCTCATTTATTGCAAGTCATAGATTTTGTGTAAAACAAGTGTGCATTTTCTGGGGAATAAAGGTAGGCTATGTGTACAGTATGTTAATGTGATGCATAAGGTGTGCGGGGAACGACTGCATGTGCAGCAATTAATCATTGGAAACGGATTGTTTCCAGAAATTTTCAAAAGGGTTGACCCAATTTGTTGGTGTCTAGAAGAGATACTTCTGTTAACAATGCCGAGTGGTTGTTTGCAGTTGGCTTATATTACCCGTATAGAACTTTTTGTCAAGTCCACGGCATGCGTTATTTTTGCTCATTTAGCATTTGTAGTCGTAGTTATAAAGTGACATCTGGTGGTCATGTAGATTCTACCTGCTTCGACTAAAAATTTCCCAAATTTCACGATTTCTTCTAAACAAACTTGGCGTTTGAGAATTTCCTTTTTACTTTGCCGCATACTAGGCTATTTTGCCGGAGGGAACGATATGTTTCCCCCAATATTTTCGCGGATAAACATATTCCCAAATAATTTTATCAAGGCCACGGTCTATCCGAAGTGTATTTGTAAAGCACAATGCTGACCACATTTTGGGCCATCTAGGATCGCTCGTTTCATTGCCAGTTGGTGTCGCATTGCTCATTTATACTTCTTTTTATTAATCTGTTTCTTGCTGACAAAGAGAGTGCTGACGATTGGGCAAATTCGACGTATTGTAACAACTCTTTACTGCCCTTCGAGTATGTATTTATAAGAAGGGATGTTTTCCTGCCCTGTTTGAAATTTCTAGCTGTCTCTAAGGGCTTAGGTGCAAAATGGTGCTACATTTTGTTTGTTTTTTATGCACAATCCTGATGCTGGAAATGTCCTGATCAGTCGCCCTTCAGTGAGAAGTTGTACCCCATGTTAAAGAAAAAAAATGTGAAAACCTACATTGTTCTATAACTGCCATTCATTTCAGTTCTTGATTTCACAAAAAGAAAATACCGTGGACCAAGTGTTCCACAATTGACGAGTTTGGTAATTCATTCGTTGCCGCATGGAATTGTGGGGAACCGTGCGGGATATACAAACCGAGCTCAGCACGTAGCGTACATTGTTGCCTTATTTCGTCAGTATGTGCATGCAACACTAAGTATCGAGTGAACTCAAACGAAAATAGGGGTCTCAGTCCTACTTTAAGGCAGGTTTAAATGCAAATGTTTACACCCAAAAAGACAATTTAGACACAATACACTGCACAAAGCCACACTACTGTAGATTCTCCTCTTTATGTTATGGATTGATTGAGAAAGAATGATTTCACGAAGTTTCATGTAAACTCAAATTTCGGAAATACATGCTGTAGGTGCGGGATTGGTTTATCCCGACAATTTGGAGGATGTGCGCACGTGTTTAGCCACCAAAATGAATTACCGAACTGGCTTATTATCCTCTATTCCTCTAAACTCTGCTGACAATGCTTGGGCTAAAATTATATTTACCATTCGGTGAAATGGTCATGTATCGTCTCAGTAGAAAACAATACACAACGGAATTGAAACAGTTTGTGTATGCGACGCTGCAACCCAAATTCAAGGTCCAATTTTTTTGCCAAGGAGAAGGGGTCAGTTTAAACCGATAAAAGGGTCCGTTGCGCGAATTTTGAGTCCACAGCACTGTAAGGTATCTTAGCAGTTTTCATCCATTCTTCAAATTGAAACTGCAACAACCTAACCAACTGACCACAGGCGGCCAAAACATTCCGTCACTCTCAGCCTTCTTGTGACTATTGGTACCGTCATTCACACGATGACATGCGATTGATCTTTAGGGGATAACTTCGGGCACCTTCACGTCTAGCAATGGAAAACATTCGCCTGAGATTCTGCCATTTCGGGCGAAGTTGCCGCGCAGAAATGTAAAGCCTGGCTAAAGAAATAATCTGCTCACATGTGTCGAGAATTTTTGAAATATTTTTTATTCTTCGTAAAGATCACCATGCTTGCATTACCTAATTACGGTGCTTCTTGTTTTCCTGCCAAATGTATGAAAGGATTTGTTTATTCGGTTCCCAAACTCTGGAAAATCGTGGAAAACACTTAGAGTCTATGGAATAACTGTCTTTTAAAAGCTTCCCCAAAATGTTGCGAATTTTTGCAACCTTTTCAAATTCGGAGGCTATTCGGCCACTTCCGAAAAATGCTGGGAACGACTTGGAGAAGAGAATGATGACTGTTTTATGAGCTCTTCAAATATGTAACACTTTTTTTTATTCTTTAGTTGTCATAAAAAAATCTCTATGACAACTCTTTCGTCTGGCAAATTTTTAAGAGAATTCGGGCGAAGTTACGAGTTTACTGTGTCGTTAAAACACACTCTTAAAAATGTCTGAATGTGTTCAGAAATTAATCGTTCACACACTTTTTTTCCTCGCTTTGTTAACACGTTTAGATGGTACACACACCGTCGTGTTTATTCCAAGACGTTTCCCGGATTTCCGAGTCAGTTTTAAACGCATTCAATTGTTGAACGTTTAGTGTTTAATTTCTAAACATGTTTAGAGTTAAAAGGTCTTAGGTGTTTTAAGAATGCATGACAGATTTTTGAGATTGAAATAGCTAGCCGATTTTTCCATATCCATGTCCGGATTTCAGATCCTTTGCAAAATTTCTGGGGCTAGCCTGTCCCCTCAGTGCTCGGCTTCCCCGCCTCGTACATCTTTGCCAACCACTATTGCCGCTGTCGGCCGGTTGGCCCCAGCCAATTGCTCCAAAAGTAGTCTGGATAAGGGCCGGCACTTCCTGCTTATCAATTCCGTGATTGAGTTTGCGTAAGGAACTTTCGCATGTCATCATGACAAGTGCATGTCTTGCGATACCAATGTCCATATATTAAAACCATTCAAAACCCATTTTTCACTGTACGCGCCCAACGTACCTCGGAGAGCTATTGCAAATAACTTTTTTTTTACGAACAATCCAAACCTGTAGACAAATACAATGCCTCATCTTAAGGGGGGGGGGGGTGCATAAATAACATGAGCCCCACGGCAGTGGTGTAGCTAAACTTCTTTCAAGAGGGGCAAGCACCAAAATTTTCCGATTTTTCCTAAAGTGTGAACACAACGGAATTAGAAAGTAATTTCCGTGGAGCAGAGTGCGCCTAAAATTTGTGTTCTTTCAAACAAATATTTGTAAATATATGGAGCTTGTATTGCAGAACATAATTTAGATTCTGGGTTTCCTGTGAGGACTGAGAAATTTGAAAATTTTTGGGACTAGTGAAGAATCTGCGTTTCCTGCTAGCATATATCTGAGATAGCATGTGGCCTGAAGATTGTCGTTGTTACATTGTAATTTTATCTAATTAGTGCGGATTGAGCCTTCCTGGGGGCATTCAAACTTTGTTGCCTTTTGTAGACAAAGTATTTCATCATTAAGAGCCTATATTGAAGGAAATTTAGGGAAACGGTACTATAGCGACCCGGAAAAGTTTATCATTGAACTGATTTATGAACGACCACTTACTGCAATAGAGGTTGCTATTTGGTGCGCTCAAAGCGATACGCGCGGAAATTTTGCCCTTTTAAACCAAATAATAACAAATATGGAGCTTTTATTAGACGAATTCGAAACTTAATGAAGAAAAGTTGGGAAAATCGCACTGTTCCCTTGTTGAATGGTGTCTCAAATGGCAAATTCCCGAATTTTTCATTTTTTCCAGTGGGAGGGGGCAATTCCGCCCCCCCCCCCCCCATGTAGCCATGCTACTGCCCCGCGGTAAAGTCTGGATCTAAGGTGTCCTCATTTGAGAGTTTTGGAATGTACAGTTTCGTACCGTGGATCAGTGTAAATAGATTTCAAACTTTATGCCTCCTTAGAAAAGGTTTGATGTACCTCCCATAGGTCCCTGCTAAAATCCTAGATGCACCAGCGAAGATATAAAGTGAACGAAGAGAGGAAAAATTCCCAGAAACAGCATAAATTTGAAGGGGCGGGTAGGTTTGGACTGGAGGTATTTCCCTGTTAGCCTTTTAGCTTCCCTATTGCCTATACACGGTCCCAGAACCCAAATAATGTTATCTGGCGATTTATTTTCTCACCTCGATATCAACGTCTTAGCCTCCATGAATTCATGCTCTGAGCTCTCACTGATTTCTTCCACGGACCCACCCATGGCCTAACGGGACATCTTTTTCTGGGGGTGACTTCTTGCTCGACGCCAGATCCCCACCAGGGCATAATCTCTGCCGGGGGGCGACTTGACCCACTATAGTGTCCCTTAGATGGTTTTGTTATCTCCACCATTTCTTGTCGTCATTTTACGGTCCCGCACAACACACACACCACCCAAACAATAATTTTCAAACCCTGTAGCTTCAACCGATGAAAACATTTTTGGTATTTTGTCAGTGGGGTTTTCGGGGAGATAATTTTTCCTTCAGAAGCCTTATGTATGAGCTTGCAGCAATTGTTGTCGTACAGGCTAGCCAAAAAATTATCAAGTTTACCTGTATAATTATAGTTCTTTCGAATTACAGTCCTTTACAGTGCATTGACCGACTATCGCTGGTAAAGTTATGCTTTGGATAATACAGAATAATGCTGACTGCCTTACCAGTGAAAGGAGTGAAAACGTGGGAGAAGTGAGGAGAAACAACTGTATTGCCTCTGTGCATGCAGCTAGGCTGTTGTATTACCAGACACTCATCTAAATTTAAACAGAGTTACCATTCCTCCTCAGTGCGTTATATAGTGACAACGTATAAAAACATAATAGCTTTGCTGAGTGTACATACAGCTCTTTGGTGTAAACAAGCATACAATACTTTTACACTGGTTTCTCATAATATAGCACTGCTTTACAACACTCAAACCTGACCACTGCTGAAGAGAAGGTTATTAGGCAGACGAAGATGTTTTGATTTGGGTTTCAAATGACATGAATGAAAACTTCATGACCAGACGCGTGTGGCACAGTTGTAAACTGGGCAACCAAGGACAAGCAAAGCAGATGTAATTAGCTGGTCCGCCTCAGGGCGATCCAAGGACACATGATCCTAGGCTTTTTATAGCTTTTATGATCTGTGTAGTGAGCTTAGTTTACCAAGTGGGTTTCCCCGATCAAAGTGGGGAGGAGATTCAAAAACTTTTCAGTGGTGGCAGCATAATCCTTTGGGGGGACTGCGGCTGACCTTTAAAATGGAGGGGGGGGGGGGTAACGTTATAAATAAAAGCGACGCGATGGTAATTAAAATATAGTGGCAGCCTATAATTGGTATAATGTTGAATGCGGCAAGTATTACGGAACACTGCATGACGTCGAAATTCTTGAGTTACTGAGACTACGTAGTCAATCCAATATGTATTGCTCATGTGGTAGGCCTATTCACACACCCCAGTCTTAAGTTTTAAGTCCGATATGGGCCTGCTAGACCTCACGGGAAATGATGACCCTGGTAAATATGGAGTGATTCTATAGATGAGTTGTATTGTCACGTAGTTTCCGTCGAAAGCGCAACTTGCTTTTCCCTCACACACGTTATTGTTCGTCAGTTACCTGCAATAGACTCCCTGTTTCAGTTAGACGGAATTTAACGTCTCTGTAACAAATGTGTTTAAACCTGCTAGCTAAAACTTTTTCGATGTCAAATATCAAATGCGGCCCAAATTTAAGCTTCAAGTTTAAGTTCTCCCCTGAGTGGTCTCTTGCGAATACCGTCCTTTGGCACGCTCTTCATGCCACGGCCACGGTAGTATAGGAGACCCTGCGTTCTCAATGCCGTGGCTAGGGCTTGATCCCAACTGTAACTACTAGTGTCACTCAGAACTAGAAAGCTGATCAAGCAGCATAGTGCGCCCACCGGTCTGCAATGAGTTTACATGTGACGTGTTTACTGAATCTGTTTGAAAAATTCCCAAAACAGAGCTTGACTTGGCTAGTCAACCCTCTTCAAAACTTTAGAGCAAAGCCTATTTCAAGGGGGCCGGATCCGGCCGGGTGTTGGCGCAGGTATTGGTTTTCACTCTCATTTACTCACAGGTCGACGACTATAGAACTTGGCAACCCACCGGCCCCTTTTCCAAAATCCTGTATCCGGCCCTGCTGTGGAGACGGGTTCAACCTTCCCTCATTTTATTCATCCCACAAGTCAGTCCTAGCCCAAGTCAAACATCCCGCCTTGGAAAGAAGCTTCCTCGGCACTTTGCCTATACATTTAAACTACATGCCCATCCATCTTCATCATATTGTCAGGATGATTTAGGAGTCAATCATTTCGTTCTAGCAGGCTTATTTCGAAGAGTGAAAACTGTTCAGTTCCCCCCTCACTGAATTTGACCTTTAAACCCGACATCATACGTATACGTGCATATGTCAGCCTAGTTGAATGTATTGTTCATACACCTGACTCTCAGGCTATAGGTCCCGGTCTAGAGGAACGCGGCTTACTAGATTGTTCCGCCCGCTCAACCGGCTACCCTAAGGTTTTTACAGGGTAGTACCTACTCGATAACTCCGGTGGAGTGCAATAAAATAGTTACTTGAAATCAAGATACTGATGAACGAGTGATCCGGGAAATGTTGAAGTTTATAACTTAGCTTATGTTATGGTACGGTATTGTCAAATGATTAATGCAAAAATCAATACAGACACGGGCATATACATGCGGCAACGCATTTGCGATCATCACCTTCCAAGGAGCTAATTGTTTTCCAGGCATCAAGCTGAGCCCCGCCCGGGCTCCACACTTACTGATCGATAAACCCCACCGTGGCCGTGCACTCAGTACAGGGGGCTGGTGTCAAGAGAACTCCCTTTGATAAGTCTGATAACAAGAACAGATGATCCATCGTTTCTTTTGTAACTTTCGTTTTTTCCATTCCACATCGGGGTCATTGACCACAAGCCCCATACATACCCCGGGAGATCGTTACCAGCACCCCCTGTGAACTGGGGTTGTAGATTATGCCCAATGTATTCCCCGCCTGTTGTAAGCCTGAAAGGCGACTAAACGGGAGGATCGACTTGAACAGTATTTGAACAGCATGATACTATACAACACATTCGTGTTGGTGTGTCCGGATCTATTTCCAAATAGCAATTACAAAGAATTGTGTGATAGAGTTTTGGTGTTTTTCTTTTCTGTCAATGGAATTTTACTGTTGTGAAAATTGACGTACACCCAAAACGTATCCCACAATTCATAGTAATTTCTATTTGCATGGAAGCACTACCTCCGAGGTAGTACTTCCATGCTATTTGGAAATAGGTCTATGGAAGTGCTACCTCCGAGACGAGGTAGTACGTGACTTCCATAGTATCTCGATACTATGTAACTAACTGACATCAAGCTTGAACAATAATATTACGATTTCGTCCCACGGTCAGTGATTGTGTTTATTAATTGGCATATGGCAATTAAGTACCTCCGTAGTAGTTTGTGTGTGGTCTTCTACTGCATATATTACTGCGCATGTGCAGATATAGAGAGGCCGAAACTTGAATTCACATCGCAGCATGCAATTGAGTTAACGGTAGAGTAATTGCGATGAAAATAGCGTTAACGTTCGTCACAAGGCATAATCAATCCTGAAAACTGTAAACACTGTTCAAGATGAGAAATGGAGACATCGAACCGCCTACACCGAAAAGAAGATCGTGGCTTAATACCACCTTTTCCCCAAAGTGGTGGAAGAATGGTTCGTTAGATTGAGCTGTGTAAGTATTTACATTAACTGTACAGTGAGGTATTAACGTTAATTAGGCTAGGCTAGGCCTACTGTAGGCTGTATTTTACGTAATGTTGTGTGTAGCCTAACGTGGTGAGTACCGTGGCCTTATAATACAGTAATGACTAATGATGTTGTTACTAGTATAGTGGTTGGTTCAAACTTAGTTCGAACAGGTTCTGCATTTGAACACTTCATTTGAATGCTTATTTATTAACTGATCGATGCAAAATAACCGTCAGTTTCACCGTTCCTGTGGAATGATTCATCAAACCAAATGCATTGTTTTTGTTTACACTGAAACCAAAACCAGTGGATACATTTTAAATTTTGCAGGTAATAATTTAGCATTCAAATTTTGCGTAGCAAGTTCTAACACTTTTGAGGTCTTTCACACATTTTTCGTGAAAATGTAAGGGTTATGCACACATAAAACACAATTTTTTCATTTGTGTAGCAATTTTGCATGTTTGTGCAGCAATTTGTGATGCAATACTGGATAAATTATTCCCTGCTTTGCCAGGGTTCAATTTATAATTTTTTTTCTACATGCACTTGTGGATGTAGTTCAAAAAATCTACATGCACAGCAAAATTTCTGCATGCACCAGATAATGTGAAAGTTGAAAGAAAAGCCTGCGAGAAAAACACCTTTGCTATAGGCAGAGGAAGTGTCTAAAAGCACAATTTGCATTTTTCCTATATTGAGTAAAAACAAATGTGCAGATTTTTATTGAACCCTAATCTTACGTGGCATGTTCCACCAGCCTGTTCTATCAGCAAAACTGACGCTCGCACTCCGTGAGCAATGTCAATGGGCCTTAAGTGTGTGTTTTTGTCCGCTTCAAGGGCAAAATTTCCCCATTACCTCACTGTGTGAAAGGGAATCGTTGGAGACAGGATTAGGGCCAGCTCAAAAATTTGAGTATTGGCTCAATCCATAAACTAGGGGTCCAATAGTGTGACATGAGGTCAAAATTTAAAAATCATTTTATCTGATTGAAATTTACACTCATGATAGAGTATTAACAACAGTTACAAAAAATACAAATATTTTTGCATTGAGCATTATTTATGCATGAGGAGACTCATTCAAACATAAACTTGGCCAGTAAATTGACCAACATAACGGGGACACCAAAGCAGTCTTTCACCTCCTCCCACAAGAATGATGAAAATCTGAAATGGTTGAAAATTCCTATTTGAATGTGTTTTAGTACCCACTGTGACAAGAACATGGTAAAAGTTTGAAAAAACACTCCAAAAATTACAAAAGTCAGTTTCATTTTTCTCAAAAATTTGCCAAAATGTCTACACATTTACATATTTTTGTACAATATTGACTGATTTTTACCAATTAATGATGTTTACAAATTTTCCTCTTTGACACCCTAAGATTGTTAAACTTAACATTTGAAATCTTATTTATTGTCCCTTCATGGACATACGTAATATTAGCAAGATATTACACTCCATTATATCTGCCGCGTGTCCCCATAACACCTAACATTCAAAGTGCCAGTTTGATTTTTATATGTTAAGTTGAGCTGGAAACTTTCAAATACAACAAAAACCACTGTTTGCAGTTACAGTATAGTGTAAGATAGAATAATAAGATCCATTTTCATAAATTTTTCGTTTGCTTATGGCGGACATAACTCTGACAGGAAGGGGGACACCAAAAAATCAAATGCTCATTAGGAATGAATACAAGATTCTCAAACCATGGGATTAACTTTTCTGGTAATATTCTGGGACCTTCTATTCATGTACCTTTGTTCACCCAAAAATTAATTAGTTTGTGCGATTGGTGAAACATCAAAATTTACCAACATACTGTAACTCACTAAGAGGGACACCAAAATTCTGCCCATATTGAATTTTACCTAGAAAATCTTTTGTTTTGATTTTTTCTTTCCAAATGAGCTACTACAGTATCTAAAAGAGTTTGACCTATTTTTTGTATCAAGAAAACTATGGCCACCTGAGAATGATCATATTTGTAGAAATGATGGAATATACATTAAAAAACCAACATAACTACTGTAGGGGGACACCAAAAAGTTATGTCCGGCAGGTTGTTTCCAATAGTATCACTTGGAAAATTGGGTGGAGCGCTAATGCTCATATTTTTAGAAATGATGACTTTTGGTGATACCCTTACCATGACACATGAGCAAAGTAATTCAGTCTGTGATAAGTATGTTCTTCTGATTATTCAAATTTGTATACTTGTAATGTCACTGTCACAGCCATTACTCCAAAATGAGGGGGACACCAAAGCAAAGAAGTCTATTTCCTGAAAATTACTTAACTTTGGATATTCAGTTTATATATCATAAGATAGCCAAGTTGGTAAAGGATAATAAAATACCTGATACACTGGTTTGATGTATTCCCTGTTTTTGAAATATAGCATTATATTGGCAAAGTCAGTAAAAACCCCATTGGACCCCTAGTTTATGGATTGAGCCTATTCCCCCATTGGTTTGAAATTTTAAATCTTGGTGGGAGGGCAGGAGACCCCAGCAAAGTCAGATCTTGGAAAAAAATGACACACACATTCCTGGGCATAAACCAAAAGTGTTGTTACACATGCGTACCCCCCCCCACCCCCCACCCCATCTCTTCCTACTGCATGTACAGAATTCCACATTAGCCAGTTTGACCTTTTCACCATTTACTAGTAGTCGTCACAAGTTCACAACCAGACCTTGTCTATCAGCACTGATTCTGAAGGAAAGCTCATGTTTTCTGCATAGATTAAATATTTAGCAGAGCTAAGCTTGAAGATACATTGGGCCAGCACAAGGGAGCAAGTGACCTTACTCAAATACAAGCCCAGGCTATACTGTGCTTGAAGTCCCAAGCCTAGAGTTTGCACCAACTATCCCCAAATAATCCATTATAAGCTACAGCTAAAATTGTACACAATCTTCAATTATTTAACTCTTTTTAAAGGGAAGGTTTAAGCAAAAATTTAATTTTCATATGTGAAAGAGGAACGAAAACTACATAGTGTGGTGAAAGTTTCATTCAAATCTGACATGTAGTTCTCCAGATATCAGTAAATGAAGTCAGTAGATTTGTGTTCCAAAGTGAGTTTGAGGGCAGCAGAGCTTATATCACTTCCTCACATTGACTAGGAATGCTTTGTTTCCCTTTGTTTTATTAGACTCTTGTGTTCACCTTGGAGTTAAATGGAGTAGGACCTTCCTGTGGGTGATGCAAAGTTTGTAAAGTTCTCATGCCCCTTAGGCAATCACATTTTGATAATATGGGGTGTTTGAGGAGAAAATCAACTCTAAAATTTAAAGAAAACAAAAAAGACTGTGCACTTATGTGGGGATATGATGTCATATGTGCATGCTTCAAGTTCACTACTTGTTGAAAATTATGTGAAAACTTTACGTGCTCATATCTTGAGAAATATACAATGGATTTCAATGTAAATTTCACCAAAATGCTTAGAATAAATACCCCTCTGACATACCAAATCTGGTAATGACCTTAAACACTTCCCTTAAGGGTGATTACAAGGTTTCACCAGTTTCACATGCAACTAAAGTTCTGACATTGTGGTTTAAAAAGTCTCTGATCATCCAAGTCATTTCAAATTTCAATGCCACTGTGGTACACACTAAATGTGAAAGGCTGTAGTCTTACTCTTATAGAAGCAAACCACATCGTGAAAATTACAGGATGCCAAAATTATGTTGTTGGCATTTATTTCTCAAAACATGTGTGAGGCATGTGTAAAATACTTTAAATTTGCCCTTATCAACATTTTCAAAACTTTTACTACGCTACTTTTGATGTACCATACTTTTTTCTTTAGAGCTGCTGGCACCAGCTCACTCGCCATCCTAATGTATTGTCTATATGAATACTTTGAAAGCCTACTGTAGCCTGTAACTTTAAAAGTCACCTTCAAGTTGAAAGCAGCCATGTGCAAACTGTACACAGAGTTTCAGTTTACATTGTACCACCAGTGTCAAGCTCTCTCAGGACAACAATAACTACTCTTTACGAACTAGACAGTGCATGCAAGAAGCGTTCTTGGGATTTACGTACGGAACGTACAGTACATGTCCATTCATAAGTGCATTACTGCACTGACTTAGTGTGTGCATTTGTTGAGCTTGACTATTTTGAATATTCTTTGTGCGGTATTCCCGCATTCCCGCTGCTAATGCAAACCCCGGTACTCGGTAGGAGACTAGGAGCAACATTACTTGGAGAAGTACTGTACATGTGTGGTGTGATGATGGTTGACACTGATGTTGCGGTACGAAAGGAGACACGCTCAAATTTTTTGGTGAAATGTCCGCCTTGTCTATCTGACAGTATGCAAGAAACAACGTTGCAAGGGACCATTGGGACAGCTACTGTATATTAGGATTACATTGTGCTGCAACTTGACTTGTAACATGTATTTGACCATGAAGTTTGTAGGCTACTGTAGGTCTGAAGTCTACTGTACATGCACGAAGTGCATGTAAGCCTCCACAGTTACATGCACGTAGGAAATTCTACATGCACCTGTGCGCGTGTGCACCCGGGTAAATCGAACCCAGTGCTTTGCCCAAATTATTTTCATTTTATCCTCACTGTAGCCATAGGTTGATTCTTGAATTAAGCTCAGGAAAAATCACACTTTTTTGCTCCATTTTTCTTTGCTGTTAGCAGGAGCGTGCAGTAAACCCAGTGGTTGCTTACAGGAAACATTACTATGAGGTCATAATATATTTTGCACTCTCCCTTTGGTTGCTTGCAATCTCTACCTACAGACAGTAACTAACGACAACAACAGTTGTTCCAGTCATCATAGCCCTTGAACAGGGCTGTGTGTTCATTACTGTACATGTCTTGGGCTCATTCCTCTCACTACAAAGCCTTGGCGCAGCTAACGTTGACAAACATACCCACTAGCCAGGATGCCCTCAGACAATCATCTCTTGTGTCCCCAAATAACATATGACAGATAATTAAATATTCTCAAAACACTTCACACAGATGATCTCTGGCACTCACTGCATTTACCTTTCTGCAAAAGATGTTTACAAAGTTTCATCAAACAATGGCTGAATTTTCACTGCCAATTTTGACCCTAACACTAACAGTAAGACAATGCGTCATGTTTTGGAGTTCTCGACAACTGTTCTCAGTAGAGCTCAAAGCTTCAAAGGACATAATGTGAAAACTTGTCAAACATGATACTTCACCTGCGTAGCTGTCTTCATATAAAAACCATCTTTGATTCTGCAGCAATAAGAAGTGTATACAGTATTTATATTACACTATGGATTGCGGCATAGACTTGAGTGCTTCTGTCCCTTAGCAACTGAGATCCCTTCCTTCATACACCAAAAGAAAATGGCAGCTACTCGTGCAGAGGACGACACATTGCAGTGCTAAATTTTGCTTTTATCTCATTCCAAATGATCCTTTTTGCAGTTATTGTGGTGAGACCTCAACAATAATGCATTTTTCATTCAATCAAAGGTACTTCCATGTACAATTTTCATATATCAAACTAGGCCAGTTGTTTCATATTTTGTTGTTCTGGCTAGTGGATACGTTTGTGAATGTTACAGGTAGCTGTGCATGGGCTGTGTTGTGAGAGGAATGGCCATGTAAGGAACACAGCCCTGTTCAAGGGCTACAGTCAACATATCACCAATTAAAAGTGAAATTTTGAAGATATCTGGCTGATTGAGATTTCAACAGATTCAAGTAAGGAAATTTAACAGATTCAGCATGCATAGCTTCAGGGGCATTTCATCTTCAGTTCTAGTTAGAACATTTCTTAAATACTGTAGTTGCATACATGTGCGAAATTCCACCCATCCATGCTATTACGAGCCAAGCGTTGGCCTACACTTTTGATGCAGCGAGTGCAGGGCTGGAATTAATCGAAGGCCACGAAGGCAATGGCCTTCGTATCTTCTGCAATGGCCTTGATGCCCTATAAAATTTAATGACCATCAAGGCCTTTTGGCCTCTATGCCCTTCCTGTGAGATTACATAGTGGTCAATACAAAATCACTTGTTTGGCCTTGGTGCCCTCTCAGTTTGCATGAGATGCCCTTAAAACTGATAGGAAAATGGCCTTGCCCTGCTGGAACCTTAATTTCAGCCCTGCGAGTGACTAAGTTCATGTTTCCTTGAGAGGGTGAGTTTTGTTTTGCCAGCCAAGGCCACTCCCGACCAGCCAATGCCCTCAAACTTCACACACGTGTAGAATAACACTACAGTTTGAATTCTTTTTCAACTCCACTGCGTAGACTATTTCCCTATTTGTTTGAGAAGGGGAACCTCCCAAAGAAGGCTTTAGTAATTTTTTGAAAAGTGATTCACGTACAGTATTAAGTCAATGGAAAATGAATTGCAGGAGTAAGCCAACTTTGGGAGGACCTCTTCCCCTAACGAACAGGGATATACCTTTCAAAGGGGGTTCAGGAAAAATCCCTAGTGTCACTGTGTGTGAAGTTCGACGACTTGGCTCATCGGGAGTGACCTTGGTGGGCAAAACAAAACTCACCCTCACATGGACATCTGAACTTACAGTAGTCTATTTTTTGAAAAGTGATTCACGTGTTAAGTCAATGGGAGATGAATAGCAGGAGTAAGCCAACTTTCGGAGGTCCCCCTTCCCAAGCAAATACTGATATACAGGTCATTCCATGTCAAATCACCGGAGGCGAAAATTGTCAAAAATGCAAATTTTGGCCACTTTAGGGAGCCACAACTTTACAAAACAACTTTTGAAAAGCTTCATATTACTGAAACCTGTTCTATGGGACAGTTTCATTATGTTAATAATATAGGCTGGTGCTATTTGCTGAGAAATTGGCCCTCAAAATTGACAAAAATGCCAAAATGTCATTTTGCCACAGATTTGCAAAATTTCAACGAATTTTAATTTGGTCAAAGTTTTAGGAATTTCGCCAAAATCTTCAGGATATGCTTGTTTCATCACTGTCTACACATACAAATATTTTGGGAATTTTTTGAGTTGGTCAAGCAACAACTTTCTCAAAAATTGGGTGATTTGACAGGGAATGACCCATACTCTTAAAGGGGAGTTGAAAAAGATTCTTAGTGTCATTCTACAAGTGTGTGAAGTTTGAGGGCATTGGCTCGTTGGGAGTGGCCTTGGCGGGCAAAACAAAACCCTCTCATGGACATCTAGACTTAGTCATTTTTTCAAGAATTTAGCCGTAGTAAGTGCTATAGCCCAGTCTGCAACTACTGCAGTCTAACTACTGTACCTGTACAGAAGCATGTTACAAGTACAGTATTGGCTGAAAGTTTATTGCAGTATATACATGTAGATACTGTACTGGTGGTACCAAAATACCCTTGTTTAGGTTTAGGTACACTACTGTATTTTGGACAAACTACTGTATTAAACAAAATTGGAATCCAAAATTACAATGGGATAACCTAATCTCTTGAGAGGAATTACAGTTTGCCTATAGTGTTACATGTAGGTGTGCAGTACTGTTGGGAATTAGGAAGTTACAGTACTGTACTGTAGTACAGTATATGTTCAGTAGTTTATTTTTTTTTACCAGACTTTTCCTCTTTTTTTCTCTCCTTTTTTTTGTCAGGTGATAATGAACTTGCGTGGTTGGAATTTATATGGTTTCCAAGAGGTACTGTGCAGTTGTTCAATTTGCCAAGCCATGACCTCCTACAGTACCCTACTGTACTTGGTAAGTTGTGGGTCATTCTACTGTAGTACAGTCCAAAGTCCAAATCAAAAAAGGAACCAACTTACTTAAATTGCCCTACTTTCAGATCCAACTTTGGAAAAATCAAGTTACAAGGAAGGAACAAGCCTCTGAAGAAGATTTTTCAAGTTTCTGTGTCAGAAATCTATGCCTTCAAAAGATTAGTGCCTCTGCAGGGATAACATTCAAGGTACAGTACTGTAGCCATATGCAATTTGACATGATTTAGCAGGGAATAATTTATCCAGTATCGTATTGCAATTTGCTACACAAACAGACCAAGTTGGTAGTACACAAATGAAAATTTGTGTAGCAATTTTGTGTGCATAACCCTTGTATTTTCACAAACAATAATAATATTAATAATAATTGGATTTATACAGCGCCTTATATGTATGTTCAACATCTCAAAATGCTTCACAATCATTACCCCTGGTAGGGCTGTGAACGTGTAGCGATTAATCGCTAAACGATCGCATGTGAAATAAATGTTTATTACAAAGCTACAAGCGATTAATTGCAAAACCTGTTTTTGAGAGTTTTTTATCCATTTGTATACTCTGATGATCCCTGGTTTTAGTTAAATGGAACATCCTGGGCATATTTGGACCTTGTAGGCTTCAAAGTTTCAGAATAATTTGATTTTACAATGCAAGATACTATTTATTATTTCTGCATTACATTCAGTATCAGTCACTACATACTGAAATAATTTTTTTTGTGATAAGGTAATCGCGATTAATCGCTTAACAATCGCAAATTTTTGAGGTTAAACGTTTAGTTATTTTGCTATATGTTCACAGCCCTAACCCGTGGTCACTGGTAACTCGTCAAACCCACACTATAAAAGTGCACATCCCTTGCTGTTCGTGCCTGGCCTAATGCAACTTCATTGTGTCCCCTGGGGGACTTCCCATAGGAGCAGCCACATACAGCGCATCACTATACAAACTACCTCACAGGTACCCATTTAACACCTGGGTGGAGAGAAGCAATCGAGATAAAGCATCTTGCTCAAGAACACAACATAATGACTCGAGTGGAAATCCAACCAGCAATCCTTAGATCACAAGTCCAATGCCTTAACCAATAGGCCACCACGCTCTCCAGTTACCAGTTACCTTCCTGTTTAGCAGCACAGGGCCTTCAATGTGTGAAAGACCCCAAAATCTTCAAAACTGCTATGCAAAATTTGAATGCTAAATTAATCCCTGTTTCGATAATGATGTGCAGAAAATGGCCTTGTTTGTAGGTCTTTGTTCCTAAAATGATTGTGAAGAATTATCGAGGGTTCCTAATCTTTACTGTTGCAGTACTCATGAAGAACTTTCTTGTTACACTCATTTACCAAAAGAAACCATAATATGTTTTAGTGGACCAGTTACAGTACCTTCCTGTTTAGCAGCACAGGCAGGCTTCGACAAATCCCCCGCTGGACAGCCGGGACAAGTAAAAAATCACTCGGGCAACTATATACCTAGCTCAATGTTGCAGCCCGCTGGGAAAGTAGTCCCAGCCTTAAATTTTTGAGTGGCACAAAACAGCATTTGTACTTTTAGACTTCAAAAATTATATGTTCTCAACAGATTTGAATTGGACAAGTACAGTAGATATTTATGTGGGCAAGTAGATTGAGAAAACAGCTAGCCCGTCGGACAAGTACAAAAGAAAAAATTTCGAAGCCTGAGCACAGGGCCTTCAATTCATCGGCCAGATACAAGCTTCATGTAGCTTTAACAGAATTTACTGAACTGTAAAGATTTTGATCCTTATACACAGGGAATTCAAGCAAGAAATGGAAAAATATGGACAAGAATACAGTGCCAAAGTAATTAGTCCAGTAATCAGTAGCCCCATAGAGTTGTTGGACACACTGAAAGATACACAAAATGAGAAAAGCACATGGACTGCCCCCCTGTGTCTTTGTGCAGTATACACATGTACTATACCACTAAGCATAAGTCTAATCCGAATGTCTAGCCCTACAGGATGATTTCAGTTTGGGTCATGGCAATGCTTTATGGCATATTCAAATGTAACAATGAAGAGTCCACCACTTCCTCAAGTGGCACCTGCTCGTACTGTACTTTACTTGGGAACAAGACTCCTAACTCCTTCATCACTTTCAGGTTTATACATGTTACTCAACCAGGCACTGTTGCTGTACTGTATGAGAAATGCTTTTATTCTATGTTATAATAACATCAGGTCCTGGTTTTTGGAATTTCCAGATGTGCTACAAAAAACCCACAAATCACAATCCTCAGGAAATTAAGGAGTGTGGTACTACAGGTGTGTTGCTTTTTTAAGTTCTACAGTATATAGTAGTTATATATGAGCTACTGTACAGTATCAGTCTTGTTAAGATGGTGGAAAATCACACCCCTAACAGTGATTAGAGGTGAGTGATGGTGTACAATTGCACTCAAAATCCCCACCTGAAATATTTGATGTGCACTTTCAATCACGTGGAGTACAGTAAGCTGTATGTAATAATTTTTCCATTTGAACAGTACAGTGTATTGTAGAGGGACGCATTTGGAAAAGAAGTTGCACAGTACTACAAGAGTTGAACAGCATTGTATCCTTCTGTATCTCCTATGACTACTGTAGATGGGATGGATCCAGCAAAATGACAGCTACCGTAACCTCCCCTTTTGTATGTTTCTAAAGACGGAGAGGCTTTTTGTGTATAGGTAAGAGATCTTTTGGTCATTATGGGACCTAATATAGTACTGTATTTATATTTAATATAGTATATGTAATATACTGTATAGTATATTGGATTGTAATAACACTGTAATACCAGGAATGAAGAACTTTGACTCTCTCTGTTGCAAATGCTGCAACAGCAAAAAATTGTGTTGCATTCCCCATTTGATATCATTTGATGCATGAAGTGCCATTCTGTGATGCATGTTGGTTCATTTGGGTAACAGCTCTGTCCATCACTTGAGGCTGTGGTAAGTAAAATGTAGTAGTGAGATACAGTACAGTTAGTAAATCAATGTAGTTGATACAGAACATGCAGTGTGGGACATGGGGAGACTGCATGACCATGAATATTTGTCATTGTGTACTGGGTAATAGTATTGCCCCAAACTTTAGATGGAATCCAAGGTTAGCTACAGTATCTACAAAAATCACCTGGTTGCTCTTACAGAATTTAAGATTGGCCAACCACTCTAAATGTAACAGGCTGTGGACAATGTTTTGTTTTTTTTTTTGAAGAAAGAAAGTACAAGGCAGGCTTTGGGTCTCCTTGCCAACGGCAGGCAAGGAATCTATGCGATGGTGATGTCGTGTGGATGTATGTGTGTGTGATGCCCGCTTGTAAACACAATATCTCAAGAAAGGAAACTCCGAGGGACCTCACACTTGGCATGTACAGTAGATTGCTCACATTCAGTAGATGATCCCTATTGTTTTTGGTGCAGGTCAAATTTCATCTGGGGTCACCAGAGATGAAAAGGTGAAATTGTTGTGAACATTATTTCTCATGAAGGGTAACTGTCAGGAATCTTATACTTACCATGTGGATTGCCCATTTTGAGGAGATGATCGCCATTGTTTTATTGGAGGTCAAAGGTCCTTTGGGTTCATCACAGGTTAAAAAATCAAAACCTTGCAAATGGTACACCTTGAAAAGGGTGACTGTTAGAGTTAATTTTCATGAGTTGATAGGGCTAAAGAGTATTGAATGGCATGGGTAATGTAAGAGGCATAGGTAAGTTTTTGGAAGTTTATCCACTTCATTACTGTATGTTAATAAACAAGTGAGATAATTTGACAATTTATATTGAAGGAAACTCAAACTCAATGATATTAAGATGGTCTACAGTGAACATCATTGGTATTCATGTTGATTCTGGTTTTGCCCTATATTATGTACATTAAGTGCCGGTGTTAATACATATAGGAGTAAGTGGCCAAGTGCGGTAGAGCAAAATATAAAAATGTTAAAACGAAAGATCTGTTCATCAGGCTGACATGTTAATTACTTCATTTTTGGCATGGGTATGCCAATTTCACCACAAGTATATAGATTTTCATGAAATTTATTTCCTACTGTTAAATGGAAGTTCCTAGCAGTGTCTAGAACATGTTAGTTTAAACAAAGGCTGTCTGGGATCATTTTGAGGCAAAGTTGGGATATATTGGAAAAGGCTTCAATGCCCACAAAGCACTGAATTGTTCAGTGGGGAACTCCTGTTGCAACTCCCTGATAAGTGTAAACTTTGAACAGATTAAGTGCTCTGTGTGATGCACAAGATTTTCTTTTCGGGCATATGAGCATTGTCTCTTGGATAATCCTAAAGAAAAAATGAAGATAACATTAAATTTAGTATCAAAGATTCTTAAAAGTTTCAGACAAACCTTGTGCCACTGTCCTCGTAAGGACATGTAAGTGGGAACTATATAATTAAATTTACCACAGGTTATTAGTTTTATAGAAAGAACTTTACTGATCATTTGGATCCACACCCTTGAGCAGGCATGGACTGTCATTGTATGATTGAATGAGTCAAATTGTAACTGATACACCTCTGTGCAAATTGCAGGTCACTGTTCTGATCTATCACAGTTGACCACCACAGTGTCCAGAAGGATTACTGTATCTCATTAAATCATACAGCTCAATGAACTCAATGGACTGTTTCCTACCTGTATGTAAATATTAAACTGTGTATGACTCTATTTAGCCCTCTTGGCAACTTGAAGGTTAAAGTATTGTACATAGTTCAGGTAATCAAAGCAAGCATAATAGTATCTACTGTGTATCAAACAAGGGACACTGACTTGTACTCTGTTATGCTGTTCCTGTAAGCAGACAATTTAAGAGCAAACTACTGTATAAATCTTGTTGATTTCTTGATTTACAGGGTTCCCATGTTGTGTTAATTTTCAAGGACATCATAGCCATCAGGAAAGGCATTTCACCAAAAAACAAATGCAAAAGGGCTGTCACGAGTAGCCAAGGTTACACCTCTCAGTTCAGATGTTTCTATGTTCCAATGCATGGAGGACAGTGTTAGACTGAGAGCTTGTTCACTAACCTAACCTAACCTTAAAGCAGTTGATTTTTCAGAACTTAGAGTCATCAGTATGTAAAGCTCTCCTCAATACCCGAAATTTTGATCAAATGAGCATATTTTAAAAATACCTCTTTAACAAGTTATTAGACATCATATAGTTTACCAGCATCTTAACTGTGTGGGAGATTTCTCTTTTTGTGGAGGTCAAAGCTTATTTGTGGTCACAAAAGGTCAAAACCTTGTAGACATGACATTTTTAGGGGGATAACTGTGGAGGGATCTCATATTCAGCTTGTAAATTGCTCATATTTAGCATGTTGATGGTCATGTTACTGTAGGTGGGTGGTTCCCTGTTGTTTTAAGTGGGGGTGAAAGCTCATTTGGGTTCACATGATTTCAAAAGGTTTTGACCTTACTAGTATATCTCAATGATTGTGAGGTATCTCATGCTTGTCATGTCGGCAGCCATGTTTGTTAAAATAAACCACATATGGCAAGGAATCACTACGCCTTTTGGCTTTCTGGTTCTACACTGTTGAGCTCCTTTTCTTCATCTTGGTTTGCTAAAAATCGCACTCCTTGCAGTGATTTACTGTAGGGCAAGTGATGGTCTGTGATTGCACTCACATGCCCCAACATTAAAAGCTTGCTAAAGAACAAGGGGGAACTGAAGCCACATAAACTGAGTCTGTCTTCAGAAAAGCCTTTTTCTTTTGAACAATATTTTCTGAAAAATATAAGATACATTACTGAAATTTTCACAGAATTGAACTCGGGGGAAATGCTAGTGCCTTGTAATCTCTGCCATTTATAAAATGAAATTATTGGAAAATTTTAAACAAATACAGCACCTCCACAGTATTGATCTGAGTGGGCGAGGCATTTTGCGCAATTAAAATATTGGGACTAAGTCATTGGGGCCATTGGCACCACTGGGACCATAGGGAGGGTTTTTTTCTCTTACTATACAAAAGAAAAAAGAAAAAAATACTTCATAATAAAAAATGTTTTACACTGAAGGATGAAAAAGGATTTTATAGCATCAACAGGTAGGGTTCTTTGAAGCCCCTCCCTCAAGGTGGCAGCACTCCTGCATTAGCATTATTTAAATATTTCCTCTTTCCCAGTTTTCTAATTTACTCTACAGTACTGTAGTTGTGTGCCTGCACTGAATTTGGGTAGTATTGTTCCCTGTGGTAATATTCAGCCTGTTCTACAGTACACATTAGAATTCTGATGGTTTATCGAATGATTAACAACATTAGACTAAGACAAGACACAGTTAATATTGGCCATGACTCCCCTGCTCCTATTTATTTTGATATAATTCTCTTTGACTTGTACTATACTGCAGGTCCAGGTGCTATTATACAGTAAACCAAATACTGTAAGATTTGCAGTGTGTACTCCAAGAGGTCTGCAGAGTAAACTGTCAAATATTACAGTACATTGATTGGCAAATGATTTAATCTCAAGTAGGGAGTTAGTTGGTGGAGGTTGTGCAATTATATTGGAAAATGTAGCATCCTTTACAAAATGTTAAGCCCACAACATTTTGCTTTAATTGATTACTCAGATTCAATGTACAGTATGCATTGGAGAAACGGGAGACTCGAGGGCCTGTATTTTTTATGATGAGAATTGCCTCTAATGGAACATTGGTATCCTTTTGTTTCAGGTCAGTTGCCTTACTTGTCTGTCTTAAGGGCATTTCTTGAAGATGTATTGGAGCCAAAGCCAGCAATACCATACAGGGTAAGTGCGTGGGGCGAAATTTGAAAGGTGTTTTTTATTGTTATGGCTACATTGTTGTTTATTAGTACAGTATAATATCAATGGTTAATTTTATAAAAAGGGTCTAACAAACAGTAAAATCATGCAATCAAAATATATATAAGATTTAACATGTTTCCACAGCAACAAATCTTAAATGGCACCAGGTAAGGAATGAAAAAAACGGTTTCTATACCTGTCAAACATTTTTTATTCCTTGCTGTAGGTAGGCAAGGAATCTATGCGATGGTGATGTTGTGTGTGTGTATGTGTGTGCGTGTGTGTGTATGTGACGCTTTGGCTTGTTAACACGATATTCAAGAAAGGTAAGTGTGACATACCTCATATTTGGTGAGTAGGTTGGCAATATTGAGTAGATGATCCCTATTGTTTTTGGTGGAGGTCAAAGGTCATTTGGGGTCACAGGAGGTCAAAAGTATAAGCTTGATATCTCAAGAACGTTACATGCACATGGCTATGCTCATATTTGGTGTGTGGGTTGGTCGTATGGAGTAGATGATCCCTATTGATTTTCGTGGAGGTCAACGGTCATTTGGAGTCAGGAGAGATGAAATGGTAAATTCCTTAGAAATTGCTTGTAAACACTGTATCTCAAGAGGGTTAAGTGTGACTAATCTTTTATCCGGTGTGAAGGTTGACCATATTAAGTAGATGATCCCTATTGTTTTTTGTGGAGGTCAAAGGTCATTTGGGGTCACGGAAGGTTAAAAAGTCAAAACCTTGTAAAACAATATTTCGAGAACGTTACATGTGGCTATGCTCATATTTGGTTTGTGGGTTGGTCGTATTAAGAAGATGATCCCTGATCAGTTTTCGTGGAGGTCAAAGGTCATTTGGGGTCACCAGAGGTCAAATGGTAAATTCCTTAGAAATTGCTTGTAAACATGGTATCTCAAGAAGGGTAAGTGTGACTTAGCTCTTCTTTAGTGTTTGTGTTGGCCGTATAGACCTATTTCCAAAAAAAATAGCAATTACAAAGAATTGTGGGACAGAGTTTTGGGTGTGCGTCAATTTTCACTACAGTAAAATGTCATTGACAAAAATGGCAAACACCAAAACTCTATCCAACAATCCTTTGTACAGTAATTGCTATTTGGAAATAGGTCTATTGAAATGATCGTCCCAATTGATTTCCGTGAAGGTCAAAGGTCATTTGGTGTCAGCAGTGTTAAGGTCTGACAAGCTTGTTTGCCCAGTATTACAAGAAAGGTAACTTTTGTAGGTTCCTCATACTTGACATGTAGATGATGCATAGTGAATAAATGATCCCTTTAGTTTTTGGTAGAGGTCAAATGCAGGGCAGGAAAAAGGTTTGTTTCCCAGGAGGAGTGAAATTATTTCCCTGGAAGGAAGTTAAATTTCCCACAACTCCCCTCATGTTTTCATGTACAGAAATGGGAAATTTCCCTCCAATATCCTAAATTTCCCTCCAGATGGCAAAATTTCCCGGAAAGGAGCCTCCCAGCTTCCCAACTTTTTCCACCCATGGACAAATGTCACTTTGGTTCAAATGGGGTCAGTCTCAGTGTCATATTTACACAATTTCCCATGGTTGGAGTCTTGCACACTGCAAAATTTCACACATATTATGTGGATGTGATATCGTGAGCAGAACCGTAGTTCTAGGTGGTCAAAGGTCATCCAATATCTCAATGTAGGAAGCTTGAACGTCTTGCATGTATACTTTGTGTGTACATTATGGGGCACTGTCAATTTGCAAAACATTATGGAGCACTGTCAATTTGAAAAAATGATAGGCTTAAATTTCAGTAGCAAGAAATCACTAAGCCTTTAGGCTTTCTGGTTTTATTTTTATCAAAGTTTGAAAGAGAAGAAATAAATTTAAAATATTGATACCAAGTGCAATTGCTATTAAGGGAACGATGCATATTAAAAAAAAAAAAAAATAAAAGTGCATGGGAAGGAATAGGAGGGAAGGAATTTTTGTCCATGCAAATGAAATGAGTATTTGCCCTAGGCAGTCTTCATTTTTATTTCAAAGCTACCACTTCTCTGTTAGAAAAAAGGTGATCAGAGACATGTTTACAAACCCCTCCTGGAAGGAAAGGTGGTTGGAACAAATTGAGAGACATAAGAGAGTGTACACACACACTACTGTAGTTATAAGAGACATCCCACAGTTTTACTGTACCCGAGAGTGGGGGAGTAGACTAATTGTGAGCTTGTTAAGTCCCTCATTTTAGGTAATGAAAATTTTCTATTATCTCAGAATACACCTTAAAATGAAGAGTCATTGGATCCACATGCTGATTACTTTTTACAGGTGAAAGGTTCAAAGGAAAGAAGTATGTTTTAACTGCTCCAACAAACAGTAGCATTTTAATTAAAAAGCTCTAGTCATTTTCAAATCATTCAGTCTCAACAATAAACCTTGAGCAAAAGCTTCCATCTCCTCAAAATATTAACTACAAGGAGAGTTATGGAAGTTTCATCTTTTTAGATGATGAGAGTTTGGGTGAAAAAATTATTCTTGAGCAACAAACATCTGAATTTCTATTTGATTAAAACTTATTTGTTATTGCCATATTTGTAATTATTTATTACTTTTTGTCTAAAAAGAAGAAGAACAAATTTCCTTGTAAAAAAAATGACATGTTTCCATTTAACACCCACGTTTGATGTCTGAAGACATGCTACCATATCATAATTTGGTACTGTATCAACTATCAGTTGGGGGGGGGGGTCTTATTTGGAAGTACTTGCTCTTTTTGCCAGTATATTGTGTGAAATTCTATTTTTGTGTCTGTAATGTTCTATCATCAGGTGTTTCATCTTCTTGGCTTGGAAGGTACAGTAGGCAAGATATTTCAACTGTGACTGAAATTGTAGAAGGTGACCCAACTTCAAACAAGTCAGTGGCGATTAACATAGCTGAGGAGACACAGAATATATCCCTTCTTTATTGTTCAAGTCATCGTCATTGGTGTTGATGGGTAAACTACTTAATGCCCTTTGGATTCAAGGTACATTACAGTACTTTTGTAACTGTCCTAAGAACACTTGAATGTAAGACCAGGGAGGTGTTACTACATGGCGGTCCATCGAATCTTTAATTTATGCCAATCCAATAACACTAATTTTAAAGTGAACACTAAATCCTTCATTTGGGGATTATTGAACTGAATGGAATTCTCTTGTTTAATACCTAGGCAACCTCATTTAAACCTCTGGTGACTCCAACAAAAGGGATTATTTGGAACTATACGTTTGTTTGTGTGTAAGAGGTTGCCAACAAAGAAGTGCCAGACACTGTCTCAGCATTTTAAACTCCTGGCTATTGCTAATGATCACAGTGATCCTCCCTATAGATCAATTCTGATGATTATACAAATGAACAAAAGAGAAAAAAGACTAAACATTGCTATCGGATTTTCATTAATACTTGCATTCGCTCCTATGGTCTAAAAGGCACACCTAAATAGAGTAAAATACAGAGAACAAGACAGGTAGGTTGTAATCTGTGTCCAAATGGACAGATATACTGTTCATTTTTGTGTGATCATGTTTGCAGCGATGAGGAAAACATACATGTACATCGGTCATGGTTGTTTTGCTGTTTTCTTGATGTTTTTATGGCTAAATTAAAATTTGTAATAACTATGACCTACGTACTGGTACAGAGGTCGTGGCTTTACTGTTAATTTTTTGTGTTATAAGTTGGCAGTAATGGGAAAAACATTTATGAGCTACGTACATGTACATCGGTCATGGTTGTTTTGCTGTTTTCTTGATGTTTTTATGGCTAAATTAAAATTTGAAATAACTATGACCTACGTACTGGTACAGAGGTCGTGGCTTTACTGTTAATTTTTTGTGTTATAAGTTGGCAGTAATGGGAAAAACATTTATGAGCTACGTACATGTACATCGGTCATGGTTGTTTTGCTGTTTTCTTGATGTTTTTATGGCTAAATTAAAATTTGAAATAACTATGACCTACGTACTGGTACAGAGGTCGTGGCTTTACTGTTAATTTTTTGTGTTATCATGTTGGCAGTAATGGGAAAAACATTTATGAGCTACGTACATGTACATCGGTCATGGTTGTTTTGCTGTTTTCTTGATGTTTTTATGGCTAAATTAAAATTTGTAATAACTATGACCTACGTACTGGTACAGAGGTCGTGGCTTTACTGTTAATTTTTTGTGTCATCATGTTGGCAGTAATGGGAAAAACATTTATGAGCTATATACATGTACATCGGTCATGGTTGTTTTGCTGTTTTCTTGATGTTTTTATGGCTAAATTAAAATTTGAAATAACTATGACCTACGTACTGGTACAGAGGTCGTGGCTTTACTGTTAATTTTTTGTGTTATAAGTTGGCAGTAATGGGAAAAACATTTATGAGCTACGTACATGTACATCGGTCATGGTTGTTTTGCTGTTTTCTTGATGTTTTTATGGCTAAATTAAAATTTGAAATAACTATGACCTACGTACTGGTACAGAGGTCGTGGCTTTACTGTTAATTTTTTGTGTTATCATGTTGGCTGGAATGGGAAAAACATTTATGAGCTACGTACATGTACATCGGTCATGGTTGTTTTGCTGTTTTCTTGATGTTTTTATGGCTAAATTAAAATTTGAAATAACTATGACCTACGTACTGGTACAGAGGTCGTGGCTTTACTGTTAATTTTTGTGTTATCATGTTGGCAGTAACGGGAAAAACATTTATGAGCTACATACATGTACATCGGTCATGGTTGTTTTGCTGTTTTTTTGATGTTTTTATGGCTAAATTAAAATTTGTAATAACTACGACCTACGTACTGGTACAGAGGTCGAGGCTCTACTGTACACTTTTTGTGTTATCATGTTGGCAGCAATGGGAAAAACATTTATGAGCTACGTACATGTACATCGGTCATGGTTGTTTTGCTGTTTTCTTGATGTTTTTATGGCTAAATTAAAATTTGTAATAACTATGACCTACGTACTGGTACAAAGGTCGTGGCTTTACTGTTAATTTTTTTTGTTATAAGTTGGCAGTAATGGGAAAAACATTTATGAGCTACGTACATGTACATCGGTCATGGTTGTTTTGCTGTTTTCTTGATGTTTTTATGGCTAAATTAAAATTTAAACAACTACGACCTACGTACTGGTACAGAGGTCGTGGCTTTACTGTTAATTTTTTGTGTTATAAGTTGGCAGTAATGGGAAAAACATTTATGAGCTACGTACATGTACATCGGTCATGGTTGTTTTGCTGTTTTCTTCATGTTTTTATGGCTAAATTAAAATTTGAAATAACTATGACCTACGTACTGGTACAGAGGTCGTGGCTTTACTGTTAATTTTTTGTGTTATCATGTTGGCAGTAAAGGGAAAAACATTTATGAGCTACGTACATGTACATCGGTCATGGTTGTTTTGCTGTTTTCTTGATGTTTTTATGGCTAAATTAAAATTTGTAATAACTACGACCTACGTACTGGTACAGAGGTCGAGGCTCTACTGTACACTTTTTGTGTTATCATGTTGGCAGCAATGGGAAAAACATTTATGAGCTACGTACATGTACATCGGTCATGGTTGTTTTGCTGTTTTCTTGATGTTTTTATGGCTAAATTAAAATTTAAACAACTACGACCTACGTACTGGTACAGAGGTCGTGGCTTTACTGTTAATTTTTTGTGTTATAAGTTGGCAGTAATGGGAAAAACATTTATGAGCTACGTACATGTACATCGGTCATGGTTGTTTTGCTGTTTTCTTGATGTTTTTATGGCTAAATTAAAATTTGAAATAACTATGACCTACGTACTGGTACAGAGGTCGTGGCTTTACTGTTAATTTTTTGTGTTATCATGTTGGCAGTAACGGGAAAAACATTTATGAGCTATGTACATGTACATCGGTTATGGTTGTTTTGCTGTTTTCTTGATGTTTTTATGTCTAAATTAAAATTTGTAATAACTATGACCTACGTACTGGTACAGAGGTCGTGGCTTTACTGTTAATTTTTTGTGTTATAAGTTGGCAGTAATGGGAAAAACATTTATGAGCTACGTACATGTACATCGGTCATGGTTGTTTTGCTGTTTTCTTGATGTTTTTATGGCTAAATTAAAATTTGAAATAACTATGACCTACGTACTGGTACAGAGGTCGTGGCTTTACTGTTAATTTTTTGTGTTATCATGTTGGCTGGAATGGGAAAAACATTTATGAGCTACGTACATGTACATCGGTCATGGTTATTTTGCTGTTTTCTTGATGTTTTTTTGGCTAAATTAAAATTTGAAATAACTACGACCTACGTACTGGTACAGAGGTCGAGGCTTTACTGTTAATTTTTTGTGTTATCATGTTTGCAGCAATGGGAAAAACATTTATGAGCTACGTACATGTACATCGGTCATGGTTGTTTTGCTGTTTTCTTGATGTTTTTATGGCGAAATTTAAGTTTGAAAAGACTACGATCTACGTATACATACAGAGGTCGCGCCTTTGCCTTTGGGTTTTTGTGTTATCATGTTTGTAGCAATGGGAATACATTTACGAGGTATGTATATGTATGTTGTCAAAACATCACTGTTTGGTATTTTTGAATTTTTCCTTTGATTTGTTTCAAAGAGGTGTATCTTGTGAGTTGACAGAAAATACATAGTAGAAACCAACTTACATGTCATATTTTGTCCTTTTTTGAATTTAGCGGTTCATAATTGTGATTCTTTTGCTTCTGGTAGAACCAAGAGGAATTTTCCTTCAGAATATTAGTTTTGGCAATCTATTCTCAATTAAGATGTGCTTTCCGATTCTGTACAAGGAAAAACTGACACGGCAGAAGCACAAGCCAATTTTTTAAACGTATTTTTCAACTTTGTCCATTTCCTATAATTTGGAAATATTTCCCAGGGCTTTGTATTTTAAATAACACAAGATCATAAAATACGAGGCTCCTCTTTTATGGTACGGAAGCCTATACAGGCCCGTGACAACCGTGAAGTGGAAGAAGTGGAAAGGGCCCGCAGACCAAAAATATTTCGGGACCGTGAAAACCCTTTGGACTTTTACCAAGATCAAGAGATTTACCAGCGGTTTCGTTTTGATAGAGCTGGGATACTATTCATAACGGATCTTCCGGCTGAAGATATTGAACCACCCACTACCACAAGCCACGCAGTTCCTGCCGTACTACAGGTTTTCATTACTCTAAGGGACTATGCAAGTGGAAGCTTTCAACAGGTTGCTGCCGATACGATTAGAATACATCAGTGTACTGCTTGTCGAATCATTCACAGGGTTACAAATGCTCTTCTAAGACATATTAACGAATTTGTAAGATTTCCAGCGAACAATGAACTCCCAACTGTTAAGGCTACCTGCTATGAAATAGCCAATTTCCCAAACGTTATAGGAGCAGTTGACGGAACACATGTGAAAATCATTGCACCACATCAGTATGAGGTAGATTATGTCAACAGAAAGAATTTCCATTCTATTAATGTGCAAGTGATAACTGATGCCAGGAAAAGAACTACAAATATAGTAGCAAGATGGCCTGGGAGTGCTCATGATTCTCGTATACTTCGTGAGAGCGCAGTTGGAGATGCATTTGAAAGAAGGGCCCATAATGGAACACTACTGGGGGATTGTGGATATCCTTGCAAGTCATGGATTTTGACTCCCTATCTGAATCCACAAAATCCATCTCAACAGAGATACAACAATGCTCAAACTAGGACTCGTTCAACTGTTGAATGCACCAATCGGCACTTGGAAAAGAAGATTTCTTTGCCTTTATGATGAGTTTCGTTTACAACCAGTTAAAGCATGCCGCTTCATTGCAGCTACAGCCATCTTACATAACCTGGCCATGGACATGAACCTTCCCGATTTCGATAAGAAGGGATCGATATCCAGCCTGAGGTCGATCCAGTAACTAATAACGGACCTGATAATGCTACCAGAGAACGCTACGTTCAGCAATACTTCCAATAAGGGTAAGCATATATCCATGTTTGGAAGACATTCCATTTTATTTTTAAACAAACTTAAACATAACTGGCAAAATATGACCCAAATGTAACTGTTTGCGTAAATGTATTTTCCACCATTTCCAATGGCACTGTGTACATTAATGTTTAACTGAAACAAGTGAAATACATAAAAACACATTAATAGCAGTGGTCCAACATGATAAAAGGAAATTTTTTATGTAAAAGGTTACCATAATAACAGTCTGCTTAATCATGTTAAAGATGGTATGTCGTCTCACAACAGTGCAATAAAAAAAAAAAACTTATACCGGATTTTGGATGACGTCACAGCAAACGTTTCTCTTGAATTTGATTGCGAACCGATCCTATACCTTAGGCCTATTGATGACATGCAACCCTGGCAATAGCGTATGGAAAACGTTCGCATTATCGACGGTATATGCATTCAGTTCGCAATCGAAGTTAAGACAAGGGTGTGCCGTGACGTCATCCAGAATCTGGCATAGCTTTTACAGCAATTTCATGAGACGACATATCATCGTTGACCTGACACAATGTTACCGCAGGATTCGCAAAAGGATTAATCCCAATTACCAACTTTCAATCGGGAACACCTCGAAAACTAAGAACACAAAATATATGCCACACTTTCTTGAAATAACCTTAATATGTTGTCAATATAAGTACAACTGCAGTAAAATAATTATACAGGCTTCCTTGGCCGATCAAACGCAAATGTCATGATTTTGAAGTCAGTATTTTTTATGCTAATATCTTTAGGCCCACCACGTTCGAGTTACAGCTGTGTATAGGTGTTGGAAGTTGTACTGCACATAGTATTGCGGCTGTTGCTTGCACCTACTTTGTAATCCCCCAACTGGGTCATCTCTTGTCGCTGTTGCTTCCACGGCTTTTGTTTCTTCTGCTTTACTACTTCTATTTCTAAGGATAACTTTTCGATTTCCAACTTCAGCTTCTTTTGCTCAAGCTCAAGCCTTTCTTTTTCAGCCTGGAGAACCTCTTTGTGGAGGATGTGAATTTCCACCGCTGTAACAAAGGTATCCGCTCGTTTATGCTTCCGGGTAGCTGGAAAAAGTGCATTAGTTGGAGTAGGACATCGACTTGATGTTGGAGTGGAAGTTGGGGAGCCAGTGCCAGATGGGCTAGGGCTTATTCTGGGGGCCTTCAAAAGAAATGAAATATTTTTGTTACGTTCGAATTTACTAATTAGTGGTGCCTAACTGATTTTACGTGATCTGCTAGAATCAATGAGCAACAGTGTACACTTCCGAAAATTAACTGTGGAACAGTTTTCTGTTACAAAAATATAGTGAAGATTTCCCAGAGTGAAAACGATAAATGATGACAGATTTCTTTCTTTTCACATGTCGCAAGTAGGACAAGTTTGTACATAGTAAAAGGTGGTATGCAATGGAACAGCTTTCAAATAGCCAGGTTTATGTTGACGAAAGAAAAGTTTTATGTTGTATATATATGGTACAAGACAAGCTGTATGCATGCAAAGGCTTTAAAAAAGCTACCAAAGAATAAAGTTCAACATATGTCTTTGATAGCACATAAACATTGGCGTTGGCAGAACTTGTAAGTGATATTGATGTCCGGCGACCCAATACAAACAAAATTTACATGGTTAACAATCATACTATTTAATTATGATGCTGTTTTAAGCAGAATCGATTCATACCATGACAGTTTTTCATCAGAATCAGCTGGAATTACGAAGCTGCTTTCGACTTCCTCATCATCATTTGCTGGTTCTGTTGCAGGAACCGCTTCTAATCCAGACTCGATACCAATTTCTAGTCCTCCCAATGATAGAGTCTTCACCGAAAACCTCCCATATTTTTTAGTGAGAGCAGGCAGTTCACGTGGTGGCGGACCACCTCCTGAAATGAAAGCCAATATTTTCATGTCTCCAACCAAATGTATTTTACATTTGTTGTTCTGGTGAAGGAAGGGTTCAGGCCAAAATCTGATTTTGATATGTGGAAGAGGGACTAAATATACTCTGAGAAAATTGCCATCCACATGGGACATGTATTTCTCGAGATAGCAGCAATTTAAGTTACAAGATTTATGTTCCAAAGTGAATTTGAGGGCAGTAGAGGTTATGCCACTTCCTCACATTGACAGGAAATGCTTCGCTTGATCATGTTTATCAGTCTGTTGTGTGGACCTTGAAGTTGATAGAGTTGGGACCTCCCGGTGGGGCACTATAAGTTTGTGAATTCCTCATGTCACTAATGCAATCGCATTCTGATAAAACAGGATGGTTGAGGAGAAAATTGGTTGTTAAGTTTAAAAAAACAAAAGACTGTTCGTTAATGTCAGGCTTTGGTGTCATCTGTGCTTTCTTCAAGTTCCCTTTCCGTTGAAAATGTGACAATTTTACCTGCTCATATCTTGAGAACCACTCATCGGATTTCTATGCAAATTTTAGCAGAATGCTTAGAATCAGTACCCCTCTAACATTTCAAAACTTGATTCGACCCTGAACCCTTCTTTTAAGGGTTATCTAAAGTGATAACTGTTGAGTATACCCAACATTTATGACAAAAGGCTTACGATATCCCCGAAAACCTTCTGATACCACAAAATCTCATGCATGACGTTTTCACAGTTAACAGCGGTACTGAATATGTGTAGGCCTATACGTAGTGTTATTAATAGGTAACATTATACGTAACGGTAACTAGGCGAACTGCGAATGACCTGCTAAAATTTTTCACCACAACACTTAAAAGATCTAAGTTGATGGCATGTAAGTCGCCTTAGACATGAAACAAATATATGCTGGGCTGATTTTCTAAGTGCAGAATTATAGCCGATAGGGGAGATGGATGCACATGTACACTCTAAAATCAAAAGAGTGAACTTAGTCACTCTTTGATAGAATGAAAAGTGAATTCACACCATTACAGTAATAATTCACACCAAGAAGATTGAAATTCACTCCAAAAAGAGCGAAATTTCCTTAAAACGAGCGAAGTTTCACTCTTGATGGACTGCCTACAGTGATCACCCTTTAAAAAAGAGCGATCATTGCAGGCACTCGTGGAAGAGTGAATTTCCCCCTCTTCCTGTACTGAATTTCACTCTTTTTGGAGTGAGTTTCACTCCTCTTGGAGTGAATTATCCCCCTAATAGAGTGAGTTTACACTTTTCACTCTATCAAAGGGTGACTAAGTTCACTCTTTTACTTTTAGAGTGTATCCGTCGGTAGAGATCAAACCTTTCAATTGAAATGTAATTGTGTCAACGAAATATTATTGTCATTGACGGGTCTGGGGAATTGTTGACATGCCTCTTTTCCTGTCAGTGTATAAACAATGCTAGGCTTAAATGATTGATATTAGCAATGGTAGTTTACAAATGTGGAAAAATAAAGCATCGACATTTCACTCACCGGTTTTCCTCAGTTCCTTTTTGTAATCGATGATGTCCTTTTTGGCACCTGAGAGGAGATTGTCTCACTTCTTTTTAATGTTTTCAATGTCTCTCTTAATATCAGGATTGTGCTGGTTTACAGCATTCATCACTTTGGCCCATGCATCTGCTTTAGTTTGTGCTGTTATCTTGGAAGATAATCGTATGCTTCTGCTTCAGAAATTCCTCAACAAGCCCCTCATTCTCCTTACAAATCCAATTAGGCCCTCTTTTTTAGCTGCCATATTTAGAGCCAATACAACACTCTACAGTGTACACATTACACATCGATGTGCTTCAGTCAATTCAAAGGATTCCTTAAAAGAGTGACTTGCCCGGGGAATTCCCCAGTAATAAGCTATTGTAACCTTAAATTCTATTGGTCAATGCACAGGCTAGATAAAGCTTAAGGCGTAAGATAAATCCTACAGAGTTGAGGATTGTCCTATTGTTTGAGAAAATTCTTAGCTAAGGAAACTCTTAAAGTGCTTTGTGCATGCAACTTAAGGAGTTTCCTAAGCTAAGATTTCTTTTAGGAAGTTAAGGAGGATTTTTCACTTAAGATAAGGTTTTTTGTGCATACGGGCCCAGCCACTCTTCATACTTCATAAAAGAAGTGTGCGCATTATTTCCAGTAAGCACCGCCTACATCATAGCAGCCCTTTATTTGCTAATCTTATAACTCGTTCTATTTATAATCTTAATCGTTACTGCAGTGGTATGTTCATGTTCAGTTGGATTCATTGTACTTCCCAAGTACTATTTAATAAGTATTTTCGCTTCTGTGCCGAGGCTCATCCCTACCATACACGCTTTGCAAGTTTTATATCTGTCCCAATATTTAGACTTAAATTTTCCCAGCTCAGTATTCGATGCATAGCTGTTAAATTACTCTTTTCCCAACCATAATAGAAATTGTATTCATGTTATCACTTTCAAAAGGACATCTCCTTCATATACAGTAATAACTTTTGAGATACATTTTCTGTTCTCCTGCTTGTTGTAATATTTCGTATTCTGTGTATGCTTTGTGCCGGGATTATTACCACTATAAGCTTTCCAAGCTTCTTGTTATTATAATCGAGCTCTTCCTAATCTTTCATTTCGCATATATATCTTTGCATTTGCCTGTCTCTGAATTAATGAGTATGAAAGAAAGTTTTGTGAAACTGGTCTGAACTGTATTAGACTATAAAAGAACTCAATGCAGCCACTTTATCTTTTAAAGTCAAATTGCAGGTGAAATAACCATGGTCTCATAAGGGTATGTTTTGGGCTAAATAAGGACGAAAATTACCAAAGATAGGGTTCCCAGTTTCAAGAGCATTATTGTTTGAAACATGTTTTAGTGGAATTGACAGGATAATTGAACACTGTCTTATTTCTATACAGAAGAATGTTTTGTTACCTCATTGGTCTCCTTTTTGCTGTAATGCGTTGCGCCGTAGAAACAACATGTTTAACAATTTGGTACTAATTCAGAACTCAAAAGAGACTTAGTCTTAGTAATCATAATTTTAGTCGAATCTTACCATATACCTCACCCAATGTCTGTTATATTTAAAATGATTTTGAGTTGATCACTTTAACCCCGAAATGACTTCTCAAAACCCAAATTCTTCTTATCTTTTCCATAGATTAACCCTTACCATCATCATCACTAACCTTGACTTATGGGTAATTATTCTAAAATAGAGCTTGTAATTTTCCTTAAAATATGATTAAGTTTATTTAGATGCCTGGTAGAGCTGGCGTCTTGGGACAATTTCCATATCCAGCCCATTTTACGTTAAATTTATGCTAGAAGAGCACTTATAATCCATTGATGCTTATCTTTATGAAAATGGAAGCTGTCTCTATAGATCAGACTGAATAAACTATTCAATTCGTTGAAGGCAGCTTTTGTGTCATTTGTTTAATACACATCATTCCAATCAATGATTTATAAGCAACAAATGAATTTTTAAATATTAACTTTTTATCGGAATACTTCAGATTAAAGATGATGAAGATCGATATAGAGTGAATGCATATGGTAAAATGACCATACTAGTAATATCTGTAACTAAATATTCCAGTAAAACCAACTTTTAAGCACATGCATATATTTTACTGAAGGATATTTTATTAATTGAAGCGATGTTACCTGTTGTTCCAATATGTTTGTTAATTGCTGGGTAAAAATCCCACATACAGTTTTACAGAGGAGAGCTTAAAATTTGTTTTGAGATACCAACATTATAATCACCCATTACAAAACAATAACTTTTTTCCGCTGATATGCCGCCTGCAAACCAAATATTTGATCATAAAACTTTGATTCCCCATGGGGCTGTACTCAACACGCACAAACAACTCTTGTTTTACAGTATTACATCAACAAAGACAATCTCTACCTCAGCACTGAAGGTGAATAACCATTACGTCATTATATATCAAGTTAAAAACAAAGCCGGGTTTATTGATCAAAAGGATTGCTACGGGTACACGAAAGTAATGAATAAGACATGGCTACAATTGATTCAATTGTGTTATGAAATAGATCTGCTTCATCTACGTTTTTATTATCACAAGAATTGCACTGGTTAAAGCAGTTTTTTTTTCCAATTACGCTGACACTAGCTCAAACACCGACCACCCCAGTGCTCATCCTCTTTTTTTATTTTTTGTCATCGCCTATCGCTTCCTCTTAATTTTTGTGTGGCACTCCCCCCTCCCTACACGTCGATATCAGTGGCCTAAAACATTAGTTTTTAAGGAGGTGTGTCCCTCATCTTCGAAAATTTTTTGAATATTTAAGTATCTGAAGATACAATCTGTTACAACATTAAGCCTCATTTGAAGTCAAGATTTCCTTCCATGACAAAAAGAAGAAATAAATTGATAGAGAATTCGAGGAGTGGTTTTTAAGGGACATGAACCCGTCCCTAAAATGTCTCAATATTTTATTGAAGCTTTGCTGGTTCAACGATGAATTTATGTAGTCAGGTGCGTTCCAATAGATGGATATAGAACCCTTTATAGGTATCTTGATACTTTTTATCAAGTTCATATGGTCATATCAAGCCAGATATAACGTGAAGGAACACCCTTCCTAATATGCAAATAAAGCTTTATATGGCCATGTCAAGCCAGATATAACTTGGTGAGGTGACAGTCCAGAAATTTATATAAAGTTTTATGAGGCCATATCAAGCCAGATAAAAATTGATGAAATGAGGGCCCATATATGTAAATGAAGTTTTATAGGGCCATATCAAGCCACATATAACTTGATGAAATGCTTTCCAGATATGTGAAAAAATTTTATATGGTCATTCCAAGCCAGACATGACTTGATGGAATGCCAGTGAAGATGTGTAAGTGAAGTTTTTTATGGCCTTATCAAACCAAATATAGCTTGATGACATGTCTGTTCAGATATGGAAATAAAGGTTTATATGTCCATAACGAGGCAGATGATAAAAACTGAATAACATACCGTGACAGAATTACATATTAACTTTTACATGGTCATGTTAATACTTTTTGGTTTAGTTTTTGTAACTGTCCTACATAAAACTCTTCTTTGGAAGCTGAATAAGTATCGACATACCAAAATCATAACATTCAAAAGATATTCAGCCGTATAATACTAACATATGCAAATTACTTCCCAATGTGGGCGTGTTCAGAAATTTAGAGCCCTGATTTTCTTTTCGTAATGTTAATATAAAGGAAGTAAAAAAGTAAAAATCATAAAACCAACAAAACTAATGTTGCAATATATGGTAGTTTAAACCATCAATGCAGAGTAAACATTTAAAAGCATGCATTTCTAAGCAGTTTTTTCTTCACTATTAATTAATTTAACAACTTCAAATACTTAATTCAGTGTACTGCAATGGACATAAACGTTGAAAGAGATGTTCAGATATCCTATTCCTAACCTAGCTGATCTATTGAGGTCCCGGGGCATGTTCTAAAAGTAAAACGAATTGGTACACTTTAAATCAGTGCTTCTCAAACTTTTTCAAAATACCGCCCTCATAAGGCATCCATGACTGATCCAACGCCCCTCCCACTCAACATGCCGTCAAATTTATATAAGTCTTTGATTTTGAGTTTTCGACTTTCAATTTCCAGCACCAAAATGACCCAGATAAGTTTTATATTTAAATTTATTTTTTTAATTATTTATTTAAATTTTTGTCAGTAGTTTCTAACCCTTTCGGAATAGACAGTCTATTCCAACCACTCTGCAACCTCCTAAGTTGTTATTGCACGAATGTTTGAGAACCTTCAGGGACCCCCTAGTCAATGTCAACACCCCCCTATTGCTTGCAAACTCCTTAAAGCCCCTTGAAACTTTTCAACGCCCCAGGGGCGGTAGGGACCACTTTGAGAACCACTGCTCTAAATGACATAAAGAGTATATTTCCCAAAGGTATGTCCGACAAAACACAAAAATACAGATAAAATACACAACATGAAGTATATTTTCTCTTTATTTTCTTCATGCCTCAAAATACCGTATATGAGGATCGTGCTAAAGAGGCGCATCCACGTGAAGGGTGCCACATTACATATAAGTCACCATACATATGCAAACCAATGTGTCAGTGTCAGATAACATATTCCCTAACTATTTACATTTGTAACTTGTCGCCAATAATTACCTCAACCTTAAATTATAATGCATTGAAAATCTACACGGAGATAACTCTTTAACCTCCTAAAAATAAAATGAAGAAAATATGCGACACTTGACCTCAATGAAGATAAGAAAGGAGGTTAATGGGTCTCGTCATCTAGAGAGGGCGTCTCAGAAGGGAGGTGCTGTCCTAATAGCTCCCTTGTCTCAGTATAAGAAAGTGCGCTTACTGTGCACCTTCCCGACGAGGCTAGTGAGACAGGTTGGTTTTCGCTATCAACGCACCTATTACAACAGCTATTCTTTTGCAGAATCAACTGGCCAAAAAGTGTGCCCATAGCTTAACCCGTATGTGAAAAATAATTGTATTGTTTGAGCGCATCACTAAGACCCACATTTTCCTTTTTGAGGCGCCTTGCATGATCAAAGGGGATTCAATCTATTGGTCACCATAATTACATTTAATCAACCTCAAATTCTCATCGCGGACTTACAGAACAGGAAGGAAACCCCCCAAGGATTAAGACCCAGTGGAAATTATCCGCCTTTCCGGGTATGTCAGTCCACGGGTGTGCAACTACAACTTACTGAGATGCATACCGGTAGCCTTATCATGTCAGGGAGGTGATATTCTATACAAAGGAACGGTGACCAGACATTCCCTTTCCAAAATACCTCTTACATGAACTGTTCTCTTGAAGTAAACTGTTCTTATCCAGTGCCTCATTATGACGTTTAAACGAAACTATTTCAAAAACAAAGTCAAACTTTAAAAATATAAAAGTACACATGACTTCCTCACCGATTCCTAAGGATCAAACGATGTCACGTGTTTTAGTTTACCTGCCGTGTTTTAATTTATTCACGTGTCTCGTAGTTCCCTATTGCCTTAGTACAAAACTAATTCAATTTATATTAATTAACATGAAAGAAAATAAGGTAGGCTGGTTCCTAGATTGCGATGGACATATACTGCAGAAATCAGCTTGAAGTTAGTCGGTCGGTCGGTCGGTCGGTGGGTCAATCAGTCAGTTAGTTAGTTTTTTATTTGCACTGCTACTTTCTGGTATGTTTCATTGTTGATCTGGCGAAAAAAGGGAGGGCTGAGGCCCTAACACCCCTTTTCCTGGATGTGCGCCTCCATAGTTCTTCCTTTTTTATTAATTTAAAACTGAAAATCACACTCAATCGTAACAAAGTTGTTGTTTGTAAGTTTCATCTCGCCGTGGATATAGGGTATTTTATTCTAGTTCGTCCTGGTTGCAAAGTATTCATTCAGGAAAAGTCTGACTTTTTTTATCAGAGACAAAAAATCGCCATGGGCACCTTGCCATCTCTTTTTTGTTCTTAGCCGATTCTCAGCAGTCTTTTCCTGTATTCCTCTGCTGTTGACGCTTTCTTGCCTCTTGTTGTGTATTGTTAACGCTATTCTATAACTCGTCGATCCTGAGGGCAGGAGGAGTGAAAATATTTGGGGGAGGGGGGGAAGACACATCATTTTGCCACCTCAGTAACTCAGGTAGATTAAAACAGGCAGAATAGACAAAAAATTGTGGATTGTAGGTGGCTTTAAGTGCTTCGAGAAAGCGTCACTTAGACCATATTTTAAAGAAGTAATACTGCATTTCCAATAAATACACTGTTTACACAAATTAGTCAAACTGTGTGGGGGGCTGCGGTTCTGTTCCTATGGGTGGATTACTTATAGATTAGTCAGGTTTTAGACACGATCTGAGGTCCTGGCTCTCGAACTGAACGAGGTGGACGAGCGCCTGAATAATTTTGCCAATTCTGCATATAGCCCAGCCTAATTTGGCCAATATTACTCTGGGCATCATTTATCGTTTACAGTTTCCACTGGTGATTGGAAGGTTATAGTTTCCTTTAGGTCAAGTTCATTTATACTTTGTAGCAGCTCTAAACGCCTTTTCGTTCATTACTAAATATAGACGCCTGATCTTAGGCTAATCTGTTTTACTCGAACTTTTGCTTTTCGATGAAAACAATTTTAACTATAAATTTTCCGTGATTTTTGAAAGTTGAAATACCAGATTGTGTACAGAAATACTTAAATACCCATAAAATTCGAGTTCTCTCCCTCTAAGCAAGACCTTTAGTCGTGAGCCTGAATCCAAGAAAGTCTGATTGTTTGTTGTTATTCACATAGGCGTACGGGAGCATTTCAGTTTGGGGGGGGGGGGGCAGATGATTTTCTGCCCGAAAAATGTAATTCTGCCCGAAAGACTACCTAAACGGAGCGCTACCATCGGTTGGAGCGGAGAGTACAGAAAATTTTGAAAAATCGAAACCCTCAAACAGCCGGAAATGGCCTTTCCCTGGCTTAACAGAATTAAAGCCGTCGATATTTTGAACTTTCGTTTGCAATAAAATTTTTACCAACTAAGAGCAAATCTACAAAAAGGTCAGAAAAATACCAGATGAAATGTACCACTTGGCACTACCATTGGATGACTACATTTAGCTATAATCATTGGAAAATGAGTTTGTTTGCGCGTTCTACAAACTATTTCACGTCATGCAGTATGAGATTATCATCAATAAAATTTTGAAAATTGAAAAACTTCAGAAACCCTCTAAAATCGAACTTTATAAGGATCCCGTATGTTTTAGCAGCCTGTTTAGCTCAGATTCAGAGGCCCGAATCACCTGAGTGGGGATGCCATGCAACGCGGAATTGGTCCTTAACAACCGATTAACTCAATTGTCGCGCGATTCCCAAGCATGGTAGCAGCCTGTTTATGTGCATTTAAACAAACAAGGGCGCAAATTATTTCCTAGTGAGCAAACGACCTAAGTCCATATCAACGGTTTTGGCACACTTGATCCCCACAAGCCGTACCCATTGAAAAAAGGGCGTTTACAAGGCACTATTCATATTTTCTTCCCCGATCCAGCAATCGGTAACTGAGGTTCGTCCTTAAGAACATTTGAGATGTGAAAAAACATAATATAATGATATACACCACCTGGAAATGTACAAAACATTACCTGGTCTTGTATCCGTGGTCCGGAGAAAACCGTAGAACGGAATTATAACATGAGTACCCTTTGTCTGTAGCGACCATGGGCGTCCGCAGAAATTTTAACAAAGGGAGGGAAAGGTTATTCATGGATGATTCAATTGTGTACACTATCTTAGCGGAGCGCCACCATCAGTTGGCGCGGAGCGTACAAGAAAATTTTGGGCCTTACAAACCCTCCAGATGGCCGGAAACGACACTTGGCGAGTGTTTTAAGCTGCATGTACCCAGCCCTGAAACAGGAATTTCATGTCTGTAATTTTTAGATTTTTAGAATTTTCAATGTAAAATACTGTTGAAGTGAAATCTGCCTCTCGGTCATGTCCTCGCACGCCTATGCACTAGAAAACTTACAACTGTCAAACAGCCTATATAAGCCTATATCCGTTACCCAATTATGAATCATAACCCCCCCCCCCCCCGCCCCTCCAAATTTACCTTGTATATCCCAGTTACATCCGCGCGTCGCCACTTGAGATCAGCACGGGATCAAACCAAGACCAACACATTCATCGATAGTCGGATGCCATATGCACACTACACGCCTGACAACTAGTACAATTGTGATATAGTTTTTACAATTACAAATTTCCAATAGATATCACGAATGATGGTCCCCAAATGACGATTTCACTATTGAGCATACCATCTTCTCTTTTGCTATTCCTGGTCAAATTTCACGAGTAGAAACTGACGCTGTGAGTGAAGATATTTGAAGATTTATTTTCAAATTTTTTATTTAAATTTTTAATTAATTTTTTCACAAGTTTGATATTCAAGGGGGTGGGGGCTTGCCCTCCCTTCCGGACCCCCATGGTTGTGACTCTTGCCCGAATTCCAGTTCCACTGAATTGATACAACTGTCCATATGACTCGGGCCGGAAACCCGACTATATGTAAATGATTTTTCTACTAACGCCGTTTGAGAAAAACCCGGCTTGTCACGTTGCTATTTTTTTTTTCACGAATTTGGAGGCAGACTTACTTGCAGATTTGTTCACACTAAATTCGTATGAGTTAGCAAACAAGCAACTCTGATTTGTTTACAATTACCCGGATTTTGGTTCCACAGCACTGCAGGTTAAAAAGTTTCGCACAATTTTAAGAGGATCATTTTGAAAAGTGCAAAATCGTCATCTCATTCATATGCTGCCCAAATACCTCCCGACCAAGTACGTTTCAGCCCTCTGGTGACTATTGGTGATTGTGATTTAGTTATATGGTGAGGCACAAGATAGCTTTTGATTGATTTGTTCAGGAAAAATTTTGGGGACTGTATACACCCTCTCTTCCCTTGTAATCTGGCAATTTAAAATATCCCAGAACTTGTTTGCAACTTTCGCCCGAATATTATGTCATTTCGGGCAAAGGTTTGCGCAAGAATGTGAAGCAGGGCTGACGAAAAATTGTCTTTTCATAAGCTGCCGAATGTGTCGCGAATTTTGGTATATTTTAGAGTTTTCATGAAAATAGTACCGTGACTATGATGTTTTTTTATTTTTGTTTTCCGGCCAAGTGTTTGAAGGAATTCGGGCGCGCCTATGAGTTTTCTGTGTAAGTTGAAACAAATCAGGTTTTAAGACTCCAACGGCTGCCCGAATTTTTCCAGATCCCTGCCCGAATTTTAGGTCTTGAGAAATGGGGGAGGGGGTAGCCTGCCCCCTACCCCCCCCCCCGCCTCGTTCGCCCATGATTGTTCATGAATACACAGTGCCATGTGTATATGCTCAACTGAAAGTGAAATGAATACACGTAAACAGTGCAGGGCATTTTTATATTCGACTGATGGCCTGTTCACCAAAAAGCTAGGACTATACTCAGGTTAGTATAACATTAGACTTAGAACTGAATTGTAGTTATAAACATATCCCTCGCCAACGAAGTTGTTGCCCAATAACATGGAAAAGGGGGAAAATCTCACCTTCAATCCTTTGTGGATTGGGGGAGAACGTTGTCCGACACATCGATGCAGCCTTGGCTTATACTTCATGTATATCACGCACAGTAAGGTCCTTTTACTATTCTACTTTCTTACGACGAGCACATCCAAGCCTAAAAGCATTCGTCGTTGATTGAAGGTAAAGAGCAATCCTCCCAACTTGAAGTAGTGAAGTAGACTGGTCAGTTTCATGATTGGCTCTTGAGAGTCATGTGACAATATTTTTCTCCTCAAATGTGAAATTTACTAAGAGTTACTACTTGGTTTACGTTGAATATGCCATATTGAGGTCCAGAATATTATAAAAGATACTTTGGAGAGAAAAAAAGAAGAAAATTATGAGATAAAGCCGTTGCTTCAAAGTAACTTTGGGGCGATTGCTCTTGCCCTTTAAATTGAGAAAATGGCACGCGTTCGAGTGTGTACGAATTAGTTTACACTTGCTGCTTCTTTACAGTGTGGTCAATGCGATCTCAAAAGCAGCTGATAAGACAATTGAATATTTAAAGTGCAACTAACTGCATATTCTACAGGCGCTTGAGTAACCTGGAAAATGTAACTGTGTTTAATTTTTTTGGTTTTATACTTTATTTATAGTTACCAAAGCGTTTTATTGGTTATATTTAAATGTGAAAAACATGAATCTAAGCCTGTTCTTGGCTCTTTGGAGTTGTCAGAGTACCTTTGTACTTCTACTTTTACAAAATTTTTATATGACCGAACGAGTTAAAATATTTGTACATGGATGTTTCCGTTTATTTGGGTACCAATGGTGGATTAGGGCATTATATGGGTGTCAAGTTTTTTAGTCTGAATACTCTCGTAATCTTATTAATATTTTCCATCAATATTATCAGTCTGGATGAATAATTTACAAAATGCATTCAGCGTTCCCCTACGCAATGATAATATGAGGGGAAAATGACCCGATATTAGCACAAAAGTGTGACATTTACTAAACCTGCCATCCCTTAAACTGGTGTTCTCTTATTTGTAGGTTTAATTCAGTAACATCTTTGAGCTAAATTACTGAAATGATATCCATTTTCACTATCAAACTATTTTTTTTCTCGAAAAGTTTTATATAACCTGTTCCTTAGGGAACCGAATGACACACAACTTTTTCCCCGTGTAAATTTTCATGTCCACATTTACACGTGAAATATCGGCACTATACACTTAAGAAAATATTGTCCATTAAGATTGTTAGATTCTTTCAGCTCTTCTGGGTTACTTATATAAATCAAGAAGTTTGAAGGGAGGAATTCACGCAAGCATGGGAAATATTACTTTTGCAATTGTTGAGAGACAGAATCTATGTCGCCTGGAAAATTTACGTTGTTCAATTTTGCATGGAAGAAAATCTACACGGGGAAAAGGTAACGGGACCAGTGAAGGGACTCACAGATTTTAAAATGATGGCTGTAACTGTGAAATAATTTAAGTTTTCTAGCTTCACATGGTCCAAAACTCTAAAGGAGGTGTATAAGTAGTGTTTGGAATATCCATATCTGACTTTGATGCAATCAATGCCTTATTTACGTCACTTCACTTTAAATACGGCTAATTCGTCAATCCAGGTGACCAACGTGGCGAAACTAAAAATTCATGAAACTTACTCATACAACATAATTTGGGTATTAAAAAATGAAAATGCACCCAACACCTCAAATTCATGTATTCAGAACCAGGTTCAACAACTCTGGACCATGCATTAGAACAGAGTAATGCAATCTCGGAGTTAATGCTCTCACTGGATGCACTGAACATGCTCTTCATCCTCTTGCATGACTTGTTTTAACCACCTATCATGCATTATCCTGTGCTAATACATGGCTCATCGTATGATACACCACCGGACATTAATTATTCTCTGGGTTATTGACTGTGTATTGATCGATTGATCGATTTTCGAATAGCTTCCATCAGCGGATTTGTCCCCATTTTCGAAGAAGTACACACTTAAAAATGCGCCGGAAAGATGGGTGCTTAAGACCATAAATAATTGGATTGACAATACTGTTTAGTAGTAGTATTTGAATCGCCTTCTGTTTGATAAAGTTCCCATCTCGCAAAAAGCTCGCTACAACGTAAGGAGACAAAAACATGCTAAATATTATAACTACGAAAAACAAGTTCTTCGTGATGTTAATCCGACGTTTGATGATTTGATTTTCATGCTGCCCTCTCCTCCTCTGGTTTCTGAAAAGAGACGAAACAAAAACTTGTTAAATCGAAGGCATGCAAATATTACGGAGACAGCAAGGAGAAATGCAAAAGACGTAATTCCGTTTATCCCATTTCGGGCATGTCGCCTCAAGGGATCCATAAAATTAACGTATTTTAAATAAGCTTGTTTTCTATGTACCAAGTCAAATATTCATTGAAGTCCGGACTCGGACTCCTGATTTCAGAATTTAAAGGACCCGGCCAGAAAGGTTGAATTTTTCCCCATTGAGAAAATGCAGGGCTCGAGTGCTCGAAAGCTGAAAATTGCCGGACTCGTGACTCTAGGCTCCCTGATTCGACTACATCACTGCAAATATCTTACGTTTTTTCAAAGGAGCGGAAACTGGGCTTATGGTGACATCTATACAAAGGAGTTATTGAAGATTTGATTTGGAAATTTGGGTGTTATTTTACTATATGAAGGAAAGACAAAGAAACTGTAGCGGCGACGGGTGGTTGCCGGGGAGCATGGGATAAGTACTTTATTATATTCAACCCTTTCTTACAAAAATGAGAAAAATCTCCATTTCTCACCTGTCTCAACCCCCGAATTCCCCACTTTCAAATTTCGTTAGTTCAATTTAATTGGTCTTCACCCCCTAACTATCTCGACTTACTCAGCCTTTTTCGAAACTCACTCGGGAATTTAATTATTCCGCTAGCATGAATTTTCCTAGATGGCATCTCCATTACATTGAACAAGAAACTAATCAACGCTTGAAGCAAATTGGTTCAAATTGCAATGAGTTCTGAAGGTTTGAGTAAACACTTAACAATTAATCTTCGAGAAATTTCGTTCATACGTACCCTTAAACGTTTTCCTTCAACATACACGATTGAAAATCTGAACTGACTTTTTGCCTTAGTTTTTTTTAGTTGGGAGATTCTTTCCCCCCCCCCCCCCTTCGTCTGTTCACAAACGTCAAGTGCACTGTAAAATATACTTCTCTGAACACTTTTTGCTTCCAATATGAAAACACATGGGTTTTGGAATTAAAATGCATGTTTAAGACTTAAACATACACATTAGGTTTGAGGTTAGTTAGATGGAGTTCACGGCCTAGTTTCAAACCCATTAGTTCAAGTCGAGCCGGTCACGGCTTTTTCCAGTTGTGGCGCTAGGTTTGGGGTGTATTACCACACCCAACACGGTATCAAAACGGCTAAGGGAATTAGGGATCTTAACTAGATGACGCTCTTATATATACGGAGCTTACCAAAATCTGGTACGGGTTCCAGGCAATCTACCAAAACGAAGTTGATACGACTGTAATTTTTCACTTTTCAATTAAAAGAAGGAATGAACAGAATAACAAACTCAAGATTTTACTGAAAAGTTTTTAAAACTAGCAAGACAGAAGTTTTCAATACTTGCATCTTGTACTATTGAATTAACGAGCTTGTTTCGCTTTCTGATCTACACCTTGTGCACACTTTGACCTCTATCAAAAGCAGTATTGCTCTCCTGCATTACCCCAAAACATCCAAAAGGAGCAAAAGGGGCAAGATATGGCATCCTTAAATTAATCTTTCTCTTTCTCAGATAAGACAGCTCTCCACCTTTGTCCGTCCTTACCAACCGAACCCCCCAACGCTTTTATCCCCTTTCGTCATTCAGTCACTCCTCTCCGATGCACCGTCTGCCCAGAAGATAATTAACCGTCATGCCAGCTCCTTCCTTTCGGTCGAGCCCTACCATCGAATATATCCAGCTCAGTATTCCGTCTTCCCATGTATGTTTGGTCCTGTTTACTAAATCAGACAGATTAATACGTCTTCGAGACTTTATCTTTCTCTCTGTCCTCACCTTCCATCAGCAATAATCCCCTTTCTTGGTTTTTTTTCCTTTCATTGTTTTCTTCCTGTCCATTCCATTTTTCTTAAGTTCTTCTCTTTATCCATTGTTTCTTCCCCCTCCCTCTCTTTTTCTATTGTCTATTGCCCCTTTAGGGCTTCAATGCTTTTTTTGGGGGGGGGGGCGGCACTTTTGCCCCCCTGGCTACACTTCTCAAAAGGTGGTACTTTGGAACAAAAGACCAAACTTGGTTGAACCTTTACCTAAGGGATACAACACATTCGCTTGTTGTTTTGCTCTTACAGCAAAATGCAGTTTTATAATTTAGACCAACGGCCCAGGGCCTTATTGAGAGTACATGAACTAGGTACCAGTATCGTCGTATCAGCATGAAGCGAGTCCCTTTAGGTGCCCAGATATGATAGTCTGCCCTGCACCATCCGTTTCTAGCGGGTCTCACTGCTAGTTTTTTTTTTCAAAATGGATACCATGTCTTACAGTCTTAGATAGCATCATTACTTTTGATGATAAAACTGATAGAACCTCCTATCTTAACGTATTAGTATCACATGCAAGACAATGTCAGTTTCTTTCGAATGGCATCATATAGGATGGGCATTACATGTTCATTCTCGATGACAAAAACAACGATATTTGTTCAAATTGCAATACAACCAAGGACATCGCTCGTATTTATACACATATTATGAAACTAAGATGGCGACTTAAGTCAATGTACTATTGTCTCTTTATTTCTATCTTTGATTTAGAATTTTCAATCAAGAAAGAAGCGACCACTCGAAGGTGCAATGGGATGCAATCTTCAGCGTTTCGAGACTTGGTTGACTTTATTTTGAATCTTCTCCAAGTGTTTTGCAGTCTATTTAAAGGTCATTTGATTAAGCACACCACCCCCAACCACCTTTCCCTCTTACCTAGGCAGTTCGTCCTTATCGATAGTACATCACTAAAGATAAACAAGGTACATTTTTAGTATAAGGAGAAAGCAAGAGGAAAAAAAATCTACTATGGATAGGGTACAATATGTATTAATCCCATTATTCATATATTGGTTCATTGCTCAGATGGTGGCTAGGGGTTAATACACTTCTTACTATTCCTCCTCCTCTCTAAATTTGCGCGGAATCAAGAAGACAATTACCACACTTCATGTAGTACAATGGATGCAATCTATAGAATAGCTAAGGTCAAATCTATTTTAAGATGATGGTCATTATTCAATTTACTTTAACATCTGTTTTCTAAGCATAAGGTAACATAACAGTGAAGTTCCTTTTTTAATTAAATATGTTGATTCTGTTCCAAGATGGCTCCCTGAGGTCAATATGCTCATTTAAGAATTAGAACATGCCAAAGGAGTATAAAGTTGCCAATTTTTTAAAATTAAGTCCTCTCCGAACTATTTTGTTTCATTTTACTTTGTCTAGTCAAGTTTTTTGCTTTGAAATAAGAGTTTATTAACTGTACTGTATCATATCAAGTCTTTATTTTTATTTAAAAAATGACAGACTTTTTCACATTTGATAACAGTACGAAATGTTGCAATGTTGGTTTTAATCTTTTTATCAACGCATTAAACCAAATTTCAGATATATATATTTACATATATATATATAAGCTTATGTTGAAGATTGACCAGTTTCAATTAATCTCGGACTCCCACTATTAGAGATGAATAACAAGAAGTATTAAACTTCCGATGAATGAATGTCATGCTGATGGTAGAGTTGTTTTTAATACCACTACAAATATTATGAATAGAAAGGGAAAAACATGTTTTAAAACAACCCCATGTGCTAATGATATAGCTTTAGTTTCTAGAAATGTCTTGTTAGCCATTTCGGTGTATATTAGCGGCTTTTTCCGTCGCCTTTGGTGCCGTATTGAGAAGGAAGCATGTTCTCAAAAATCAAGTGGGCTTGATACATGTCGTGTGGACATAGGAATATATTTTCAACCATGAGGTTTCATCAAAACTATATTAGACCCTTATTTTTGTAATTTTGCTTTGGTAGCAAGTTTGGTTACTATCATTTTTTTCTTGACTTTGTATTCTAACCCTTTTTATAGAGAGAATAGATCAGAGGGCGGCTTTCCTATCATCACTGGTGTTTAAACACTTAACGTTTTAACACAAAAAGTACTTTTAGGGTGGTTTTAATACCGACTTTTAATTAAAAGGTATAATATGATGATTTAAACTTTAAATCTTGTTTGCGTGGTTTCAAACGTCATCTGTTGAAACCTCCTGATAGGATATTTACTTTTCATATCATTTCTCCAACTGAATAGGTTGTTAATTAGATTTGAATGTCAATATTTACACGTGTGCGTTAAAAAATTGACATGCATATGCCACTATTTCAGCTTTTTGAGTTTCATTTTTTTATTTAATATTTCTTTCAAAGTCAATATTGTATTTCTGAGTAAATTACAGAATACATTTCTTAACTGATTGAGGGAAACTAGGAATTGGAATAACATTTGATTTACTTTTATTCCCTATAATTTGCACATAAAAAGGGACGATTTTAAGTATTTAACTTGCTCATTAAAACTGAAGTTATTTGGTTGACTTAATAAATATTTAACTCATAAACGGGCCGAATGATGAATAAAATACGATTTCTGCACACCATTACAATAACTTGAAAATTTATGATAATTACCCCTTAAAATACTTTTATTTTATCTTTCAGTCTAATCAATGGCAAGTTTTAATCTTTTTCCTTTGGATAATTCAAAATGTAAATTCCAATGTTATAACTGTTATTTTTCCAACTCTCACTAATTTTCAGTTATAATAAGAAAGTTAGGGGTATATTTTGCATATCATTTTTGTGTGAAGCAAAATAATAAGTTATGAGTTACTAAGTTGAAGCAGTTTGCGTCCAAATTACCCTTTCATTGCCAAAGTGTGACAAACAAATTTAATATTTTGACCTTTCTGTTGGTATATTGTGAAGTGTAATTGTAATCGCCTTATACTGTTCCAGTTCTCCAACCCTAAACAAATTTAAGGCCTTTCCTTAGCTGTCTTTAACTCATACTCATAAACTGATCCGCAGAAATATTTTGTAACTTTCAAGTCTTAAGAATGATTTGAACTTTTAATGTCAAGTGTTGAAAATTTGAAATTTGACTAACGATACTTAAATCACATAATATACACGAATCCGGACAGCAAGTGATGGTCTGATTTCAGTCGGCCATAACTGGGGTCCGTCACCAAATCTTCCGATTTTCATGCTTACCTCTATCATGGATCATGGTTGTACACGAATTTATATCTTGAATTCTCCAATTCACTAAATATGAGGGTTTGAAATTCATGTAAACAATAAATAAAGACGATTTTAGATTTGGACCCCACTAATGGCGGCCTACAGTCCCTAAAAACAAGCGCTAATCGGATTCGTCTATAAAGTGAAATAAGTTGTAGTCAAGCCATATAACTACAGACGCAACAACTAAAATAATTTGAAAGTAATTGGATATAATGTAGAAATTGATCTCTGACATTTTAAAATGGAACGGGCAAGAACTTCAAGGCACGAAGAAATCTTGTTTTTTAAGATGATCTCAAGCCTGGGCATGAATTTGTTCAAGTTACCATCAGGCTAACATTGTTTTGGCGCACGATTTTGGATTTTTTGAATTTTTTCAAGTAAAGAATTTTCATATGTTGACCTCTGTCTATTTAGAAATACTATTTTGCCGAATTATAAGAGAAGTAATCATGAGACCCTTCTTATAAGTAATCTCCATACCTCTCCGGACGCTTTTTTTTTTCTGTATATTCATCTCTAGCACATATAACAGTATTTAACTCCTGTAATGGCGTCCTATTGTAATATTGAACATGTTGGATCTTCTATATCTTAAATCTGGTCACACATGGGGGCAAGAAGATTATAAATGGCTTTGCAACATTTATACCTGTTACCAAATAGTAAAAGTCGATCATTTTGGAATTTAAAATGGAGAATCGCAGTTACTCAAACCGGAAGTTCTAAATAAACCTACCAAAATATACACACAATTAACAATTTTACAATTTGTCGAATTTTCACCCAGACTAACGGCCTGTTCTACTTCTAAATTAAGTACAGTAACCTTCGACAGCCATTTTGGAACAAAATCCATGTTTACAATGAAAACGATGTAAATGATTAATACAAAGGCTTTGATCCAACCCAGAAGTGGGCGGCATGTTTTCAACATTAACATTTGCGATCGCGCTTTCGCGCGAGTGGGTGGGGAACCTCCCACGGAGAGAACTCTTTTCGGTGTTTTTTAACGTGAAATATATGATGTGGTGCATTCCTTACACGGTATGTTTAATGCATAAGCAGACATTTTATTATGTGTTTTATGGAATATTTCGTTGGAATAACTATGCATATACAAATCAACTACACACTAATTGTTGGCAAAAAAAAAATAATCCTTCTATTAGTATACAGAATCACATCACTATTTCAAATAGTGTATTAGGTGTTGGTTGCTTTTGTAAGTGGGACTTCTACTAGAAACTTGTTCCCTTTAGTAGAGTTGGCAAGTATGCCACTAGTGCTTTACGCCAACCCACTTTTATTTGGGACTGTCGCGAGGAAATTGTGGGTCAAAGTGTCTTGGTCCCTGATTGCTAAAATGGGCTTTGAGTAGGCCAAGAAAATTTTGATCAAGGGGTGGGGCCTGCCTCCCTCTCCTCCCCTTGGCTTGAAAAGGTGTCTATATAACACGCGCTGTCATAGCCTTTGTCAAGGCCAACAATTATCTTTCTTATTTTATTTACACCGTAACGTTCCTCACATATCTGTCCGCCCTCAGAACAACCCGGCCGCAAAGCCTTTAGAAAAAGCCTAGAAAAACGGGGGGTGGGGGGGGGGGGCGGGGGATAAGGTACAAAATTTTCCGGAAAGACTCGATCGAAGCTAATGCTGCCCAGGGAGTTGCTAGAGACTCTCTAGCAACTCCCTGTGATGCCCTAGTCTGGCGACATTTAACTCGAAGATTTAAAATGTAGTGATAATTTATAATGTATGATTTTATAATTTACACCTTTTCGTGCATAAAGGGAACCTACCGCCAATGTGCTTGGTGTTCAGCACACGCAACGGATTAGGGAAATCAAGCCTGTGAGTCGCGAATGGAAAAAAGTCTGTGGCCGACCCAACCTTAATAAGTTGGTTAGAAATTAAGCAGTATAGTCTCATCTAACTTGCTAACTACACCTTTTAATTTGACGGTTGGGTTCCTGTCAACATTATGTTTCAATTTAATTAAAATTTAATTCGTATCGTCAAAACATAAGACCCTGAAAAATCCCATAAAAATATCGTTTTGGCTGTGTTCAATCTAACAAATACCATGTTACGTTTTCATACGCACTTATAGATAAGGGAAAAACAGTTTAAAATTAAATCAAAATGGACTTGGAGATATTGATTGGTGAGATCATTTAGATAGAAGCCTCCGTGGCTCAGGCTGGATGCGTGGTCGGACGGAAATGTTACAATCCGTTTCCTCATCGCTATTCATACTACGATAAAATCACCCTGCTTTAGTGCCTTGAACAGTTGGTGGGTTTGTTTGGGGATACCTGTCCAAAATAGTGAGGGGGCGTCCTCCGTCCACCTTTGATCCATGCCCATACTTAAACGTATCCCTTTTTATATAATAAAATTTTGTGGAAGCCATCGAAATGAAATATGAAATTGTTCCGGCTAGTATTGCTACTATTATGACCTAATGTGAGAAAAGAGGGGTAAAAGTTAATTGACATATGACCACATTCTTAAATTGGATATAATTTGTACTGCAGCAAAGTTTAGACTTGTTGTAGATTGCATCCATAGTACTAAATGACAAGTGGTTATTGCCTTCTTGACAAGAAAATTCCACAAAAATATAGAAATGAGGAGGAAGTAAGAAGTCCGTTGACCCCTAGTCGCCATCTTGGCACAAAAACAGTATATATGTAAATATATAGAGGAATTAATTAAAGCTGTATCATTTTCATGTCGAATATGTTATGTTATTGCTCATGGTATTTTGTCCCCACACTACGTATGTATCTGAGAGTCTTCTAAGTAAGTAATGTGTACTGTGTTTGATTTAGATATTAATGTCACTAAGGGTTTACTGTCCAGTAAAAGGGGATGGGGTGGAATTAAAGGGGCACCTGAATATGTTGAACGCTGAATATTAATATAAAACAGATTCAAAATGTACCTAGCCAAGTTTGCTGAAGATGTCATCCCAAAGCACCTAATACGCGAGTGAAAATTCAAATTCTGAATGACAGATAGATATGAGAGGACAATAGTGCATTGAACCCTGTCCGCTATCTTGGTTTCAAGCTATGTGTATGAAAAGGAGTGGCCCTATACTAGACCAGTTGTCATTTCTCATCCAAATTAAGCATAAAATACTGGCATTAAAAGAAATGGGTCAATGTTCCGAGTGGCCCCGGATTGTACTTCTAGTGCCATTTGACCAAGACTCGTAATATTTTGTAATCCAGAGTGAACTTTGATTGCTGGAATGGGAGGAAAATAGGCCAAATATGCATTAACCGATAGCGGCAATTTTTCATTTGATACAAGGTGTCTGAAAATCAACCGAAACATTCGAAATTGTGATTACAGCAAACGCTGTCATCACAATCCTCAATGTTAAGTGTAAAAACCATAGTTAACAATACTATACTGCTGAAGATTGCATTGCAGTGCAGTACGAAAGGTTCTTTCTTTTTGGTCAAAAATTCTGAATCAAAGATAGAAAGAAAGAGACATTAGTGCATTGACCCCTTGCCTAAATCTTGGATTTCACCCCATGTTTATAACAAAGAGTGACCTTCTCATGGATTGTATTTTCTAGTGCCATCTGACCAAATATCGCAGCTTCGTCATCGAAAAGGAGTTTGAGGTTTAAATATTGGCATTGAAGAAAAACGGGCCAAACGTGACAGTAATTTTGAATTTGATACAAGATATATCTGAAAATCAACAAAAGCATATATGATATAATCGTATCCCTTAATATTATGCTATGTGTACAATATTGCAGTATTTATTGATGCAAAACGAGAATATGGCGAAATGTTTTTTTTTTTCAGCTACATAGTTCATTTTCCTTTCATTTCAAAATTTTATCTTTGAAATACTATAACTGTGGTTTTTGCAAAGCAATCACTTCGCTGGTTTTACACAACAGTACCTGTGTAAAGAGAAATATTTGAGCAAAGTTACATTGCATTATCTTGAGAGTCGTAAAAAAGGGAAAATTTGTAAATTGATATAATTCTAATTTTGGAACACTTGGTTACATATCACACCTATGGTGCTCAAAAGTAATTTAATTCACCCCCAAACCCATTTTCTTTGCTACCATTAGATAGAAAATCTTTATTTTCTTCTTTTATGACAACTGTCACGTATTGATAGGAGGTTCTGCCAAAGTTTTTTTTTTTTATATAAAAAATACCTACTAAAGCATGTTTGTCATTTTGAAAAATGGTCACCAAACCCACTAGCAAAGGGTGATGAAAGGCAGACTGTCACATGTGGACATCCCAAGTGACTAGTGACGTCAATGCTGGTATGCCAAGGTCATCTATCCCAGTGAGCCACAACTGGAAAAAAGGGCCGTGACCACCTCGACTTAAACCAATTGGTAGGAAACTGGGCCGTAAAACTCCATCTTACTAACTAATCTACCCCGAGGTCCTGGGCTGCCAGTATATTTGTGTCGAGTACCATTTACTCCAGAATCGGTGTGTGCTGATGGACACTCGTTTTGGGAGTAAATTTTGCGGCCTATTTTTTATGTAAAGTGTAGACAGCACCAATTGTAATTTAATTTAAGAAAGTGTGTGAAAATGATGTGGGCCCAGCTTACCTTGATATTGCCCAATTGACAGTTGATACTTGATCTACTCTTCTTCTATGGGCCTTCAAATGTCTGAAAATACTCCCATAACAGAAAACGATAATCATTGGAGCTACTGTATAGTAGGGAAATGTTAAGTTTTGCGGAGTAAAACATTGGTACTGGTTTGTAAGAGTGACTCCAAAGATCCGTACGTCTGAGTTACAAGAATACTGGAGTGTGTCGAAAAATACGGGCAAAACTGACACTGTAACAGAACATAACCATGCAAGTAGTAACATAATATAGATATTCCTTCGACAGTAAATTTTAAGGTAAGTCTCAAATCTTTTTGTTGTGAGAATCCAACGATTTACGGCAACAAGTACGAGTGTTATTATACTACATCCCACAAACGTGCGTCCTAGCACAATCAATAGACCACATAAAAAATGTATTGACTTGTCCATACTTTCTTTATTAGCAACAGATAGGCAAATGACAACAAACATAGGTGCAATTGTTAACAAATCCGTCACAGCTAAATTGAGAATAAAAATGTTTGTCCTCGTTCGGATAGTCCTCGACAGAATAAATGCTATTACGACCAAGGAATTACCAAGAAATGCACACACTATTGCCGTAATGAATACCAGCAGGGTAACATAATGAAACCACGATACTTGCAATATTCCATTCGTTGAGAAATTTGTGTACTCCTCAGAGTTATTCATCTCGACACAAAAGTGTTCCATGCAACTCTTTCAAGTAAAAATGCCAACAAGGTATATATTGCGTTGCCGTTATGAAACATGTTGCATAGGTCACAAATAGCAAAACTTGATTCAATTAAGCGTTCTACAGTATTACAAGGGGTGCATAGCCTGTGCGAAATTGAACAAACTAGATGAAAATGACCAATTTCGTTTTGTATTTTTACCTTTAAAAAATATACGAAGTTTCATTTGATAGATTAATCATTGATGTAGAAAATGACACAAGCAACGATCCAGGGAATTGATTAATTATTTAAACTAGACTAGTAATTGAGCTTTTTACGAAGTCTTCTTTATCAGTTTATCAAGATAATTTTAATATTATACTTTCAAAATGCTATACATAGTAATAAAATTGTATTTACATAGGATACTGAGAAGAAAGCTTGAACGATTTATTAGGGCCACATACTTCTGAGGTGTTTGCAATATGATTAAAAGTTGAATCGAGGGAATTTGGGGCGACGTTTAAAGCATATTTTTTCCAAAATTCTATTGGACTTCTCGGTCTTTCGACCAACATTATATTTAGTGCATGATATTTTCAGCCAGTCAAGAACTGAATCACTTGTGTCAGCTGACCATGCAGACACATAACGTTTGAAATCGTCATCTCACCAAATCATTACATGTAAGGATAATACCTCCTCATTCAGTCATATTTGGTAGAATTTGAGGTACGTTCTTTAATCTCTACCTTGTTTAATCAAAGTTTCTACGCAAAGTTGAGCAAAGTTGAGTTAAGCAGTCCTCAAAGTTGAGCAAACATTTCTTAAATTCCTTTTTCATTCACAGGAATTACTTGTGGCATTGGTATAAGGAAAAGAAGGCGTGGCCAACATTTCGACATAAAAATTTTAAATTTACTCCTTGTAGCAAGAGATAGTTTTACCCAAAGAGGAAGTTGTTCATCAGAAAAGTAAAAAATAATGATGTTTGTTGCTTTTCTTAAAAAAAAAAGAGCTATAAAATTTGTCACTATAACCAACGTATCAGAGATGTAGTACATATAGCTGGTATTATATGTTGCTAAGAGGTATTTTACAAGTTCGCTTTTTAAATCCCTTGTGGTTTCGCCGAAGGGCCCTTTGACATTTGTTGGGTGCTTTGTGGTTGTTGGGCTGGACTGCAGTGGCAGCAACTAGATTTCAGTAGTATTGTAACAAACACTCTTTTGTTCCCTGTTGCACGGTATGTATAGGTTGTTCATCATTGCTTGTGTGATCAGTCACAGTTTTGTTTGGGTTGGGGATTCTTCTTTAGTTTGACAGTGCTCGTTCCTACGTACTTAAAAAGCACTGGCCTTTGTCAGAGTTAGTTAGGTAGTTAGTTGGTTGGTTGGTTGGCTGGTCGGCTGGTCGGCTGGTCGGTTGGTTGGTTAGTTAGATTTTTACGGCCCATTTTCCAGTCTATTAGTTCACGTCAAGCCGGCCACGGCCCTTTTTGTGGCTCACTGGCTTGTTTTCCCTACCCCATTGCTTATGAGGAGCATTACGCACGGCGGCAGAAGGTTCCAATTCCGTTTGGTATGACTAGACCTGGGAATCGAACTTCCGCGTGAGAGGCGGATGCCCTATCTTTAGACCAAACACGCGGTACCCTTTGCCAGAGTGTCGGGAGCACTTAAAGGCCCAGTTCTCTCACCCCAAACATGCCAATTCTCCTTACCTTCTCACTGAAGCCCCTCCAACAGTTGTCTGAAATTCATCCTCATCCAGATACAATCTCAGTTTATTGACTCAAGGTGAGTATAGAAAAACTCAATTTATATAATCAAAACACTTTTAGTGCCGTTCATGCTGTGTAATATAAGCTTTTGTACTCTGCATTGTTTGAATTAGCTGTCACTCAAAGAGCTTCGCCAATTATGAATTCCGGTATCGCCTTACCAAAATTGTAGTTTGGGGTGAGAGGTTTGGCCCTTTAAGAAAAAGAGAGACGGCTTCTCGGCTTTTTGACTTAGATTATGTGATAAGATTTTGTTTGCTGTTTGTTTTGTAGACGTTGTAAATATCTGTTATCTTTTTTCTTGGTTGCAGGGAGTCATCCACTTTGTAAAGCCAATTTTGGTTTTCTGGATGACTTCCTTTCACATCATATTGTAACATGTAATGTGATTAAAACAAATAAATGAAATGAAATGTGCAGTATCTGTTCTTTTCATCCAGTCTAGAATGGAGCCATACATGACAGACTAATTATGTAAATGGTCTGGGGCCGTTAGATTGGTCACATTTTGTCCTTCAGTGGACGTAATAGCTTCTTCGGGAAGCAGTGAAAGTTTTGGTTTCGTCGAACGGCCTTTTCATAGAAGATAGGGAGGATTTTTGAAAAAGACACGGAAGGGGCTATTGAAAGAGTACCAGCCAAAGTTTACTTGTTTGCAATGAATCTCATACACACTTAGTATATATCGTTTGATTAACATTTCTTTAAACTTTTGCACATGTTTCAAATTATGAATCTTCGAGAGAATCCCTTCTCAATATTTATAGAAATCTGTCCGTTTTCTATGGAACTGCTTGAGAGTTCCTAAAAAAGCCTCCACTCATCTCCACAGAAATTTTCACTTTTCCTATACATAGAACCGCTATAGAATTTCTATAAAACCCCCACTAATCTCTACAGAAATTTTCCTTTTTTCTTTAATCCTACAGACTGAGTTTCTTTATAAAAGTGGCACATTTTGCTGTAAACCCCCTACGAATTTCTTTAGAAATTCTTTGCAGTTACTTTAGAGCTGTTTTGAAGAAACTCAGTCTACTAGGATTGTATAGGGAAAGTGTAAAGGAAAACTGTATAGCAAACTTTGTTCACGTCAGACGTAATTATATTCTGACAACCTGTCAAAAGTGTTAAGGAGAGAGGTTCCCACTAAGTTTCCAGAAAAAGACAGAAAATATCATTTCCGAGAGGAAACTGGTCGATCCGGCGAGGGTGATTTCCGTTAAACTATTGAGGTATGAATATACCTCATTCAAATTTTAGGCCACTTTCCGTGCAAATATTGGTTGCGCTCCGCATAGTCTTCCCACAAGTTGCAGCTCCCAGAGTCCAAAATACTGAATGGATGAGCAATTTGTCAGATGGATTAACTACCGAAAGTACATAAAAGAACACAATAGAAAGGATTATTACCCCCATCGCCAATTAAAAAGGCATTTTACCTATTGGATCATTCTATGTTTCTGCATGCTACTCAGGATGCTTACATTAGCTTGGACATTAATTTAAAAACATTGAGGGATATTTTGCCCAACAGTTACTATGCTTTCTTAAAAATTATACAAACAACTCTTTACGAATCTTCAAGTTGTCGTTAAAGTCAAACTGCTACTCGAATACACCTCCAAGTAATGACAGTAGCCTCTTGAAAGATATCTCATGCAGAATAACGAGATTGTCGTCTAAGTTATACTGCCTCTCAGTAAATAGGTATTTGCAATAATAGCAATGATCCTTGGAACCGTTACATTCAGTGCCTGCGGGAACTAAAGAACTGAGATTGAAACCTGTGCATTCAAAGTCCGCTTTAATTTGTGTACTTTAATATGCTTACTTCTGACTAATAGACTAATATGTAGCCTGGTTATTACATAAACGTACTTTGAGCAGATTTTGTTTTCATGCGTCCTCTGTCAGAGTTATGTTATAAGGCTCCCTGTTATCTGTAATCATACAATTTCCATCGCTGTAACTGACAATAAAACAGTGAAGATTATTGGCAATCAGGTCTTGACAGGGAATATTAATCTTTTATTACACCACCTCGTCTTTCCCTTCCGAAATGATTTTTTGAAGATAAGATAGGATAAGATTAGGTCAATTTTATGTAACCCCACAAGGGTAACCGAGTGCTCGCATTTAAATATAACATACATAAAACAGCAAATTATACGAATCATATAAAATAGATAGCAATGCACAAGTAGAGTTTACGAAGTAAAAACTTAGAAACATAAGACACCAAAGCAAAAGGTTGAAAAAGATAAAGAGGTTGAGAAGACTCCAGAGTAACAAATAATGTTAAGAACGATTTAGATTCGAATTGCCTTATTTAATCAATTGCGGAATAAATAATGACTCTTGACTAATTTTACAAGTCAATGTAGCCTCATCTTGCCACTTCGTGGTATCAGTGCTCTATCAAGAAGTCCACGTAGCAGGTGTTCATCACTGGGCAGAATACTGTCGAATAAGACCTCAAAAAGCTGTCAGTAGGATATGACTTTGGGTGACAGTCTTTTCACACGACCTGCTTACTTTATCATTATTCAAACCCCACAGATGACAGATGTATGAAACATGCAGAGGATTTTGCTTTGGACAATGAACCTGTTCATGACATGCAGAAAATACATAATGCCAGGAAATGCAACTATCTGAAACATCCCGAGACATTTATAATTACCCACCCTTTCCACTGCACTAACCTTAAAAATGACGTTGGTTGATATCGGAGTTACGAAAGCCAGTTACCATTTGTTTTGTCTTGTTAATATTAAGAATATAAAGAAATTTAACCCAACAAAGAGGTGTCATTTGCAAGTTGTTCTTTGACCATCCTTCAAATGTATTCAACGTGAGCAGTGAAGACACGAAAGAGGTCTTTCAGGGTAAAAAAAAATTTGTGAGAATTACTGTTAAATGGAAATTTTGAGTATTTTTCGGATTATATGACATTTTCAACGTCTCTAAGGAATGTTGTGGACAGCAGTTTCAGCAATAATAAATCCGAATGCCGCTGAAATACAGCCAGCATTCCACATGTTATTGACATCAACTGTCTGTTTATATTACCAAGTGTTTTTTACTGTCATAGTTCAACACCTATTTGATGAGTTGATAATCCTGATAAGATATCGGATTCCAGTGCAAAAGCTGTTCATGTGTTGCACAGAAACCCCTTACTATATCTTGTTGTTCTGGAAATGAAATTGTTTTTGTAGCATTGAGCTACCTCTTTTGGAACTGGTGAGTTATTTCTAAGTTTAGTTTTCTTCCTTTCTTTGTAACGGGAGTATATAGGTTTAAGGGCGGGTGGAAGGAATTGAAGAACTCACTCTAGTGTACTTCTTTGTGTACTTTTTCCAAAGTCCTTCCGAAATTCTGGCAAAGGGCCGTTCGGCGAAACCAAACTTGAAACTGCTTCCCGAAGAAGCTATAAGTCCACTTAAGGACAACACTTGACCAACCTCAAGACCTTCAGACCATTTACATTATTGGTCTACAATGCATGGCACGTTAAGTTGTCTTCATAAATTCCATATTAGCCCCACCGATTACCACAGACAGTTACCCATGGGCAATAAGCACTAAGGAAGGGAATTCAATGATGAGGGTACATGAGAGTTACATATCGGGGAGAGAAGGGATGTTTTGTTGTTCTTTGTTATATTAGATTCTCCAATAATTTAGCACAATAGGCTTTTCATTTACACTTCAAGTTCAAGTTTAACTTTTTTGAGTCCCAAGAGGAGAATTCCAAGCTCGCAATGGAAACATATAAGTACAAAAACATAAAAATAAACATACAAAGATTTCAAGCATAAAATTTCAAATACAAAAAAGTTAAACCAGAAGGTTAAGAGGAGAAGTAGAAAATAAAAGACAAAGAGTGAAGTGATAAGAATTAGGTCTAGCGTTAAAGACTATCAATAAAAAGTTGGATACACCGGGGGATAAAAGATGATTTATGTCTATTTGCAGCTGCATTAGGAATTCTCATTCGACCAAATATGAGGGATTATAGCACATTGTCTTATGTAGGGTGACGAGAGTCATTCAGAACACTACTGAGCTTATGTACAATGCAATGTTCATACGACGAGTAAAAAACGAACTAATCATTACCTTAAATACGTCCGTCTCGTTTAATATTTATCAGTATTTATATAGTAACGTTCATTTATTGGATATTTGCCTTCTTTCCAAGGCGTGTTTGAAAGACCTTCTGACCATGCAAAAGCACAGCGAGAGGGGGACAGGGACTGGTGAGAACCCAGGTAATCACTTTTGCATGGCCCAAATGCCCCTTCTTTCGTAAAAACAGCCTCATTGTCCTTTTGAGTTCACAAGTAGAGTTCAGTGAAGGTCACCCCGATTGATTTCGATTAGCGTAAATGTTATTTGTTTCCTGTGATGAATTCGAATATTTATGTTAATTAGTTGTGTTAGGCGCAACCGAAGTGCAGTAGTGATATATAGTTGCAACCATCCTTGCGACATTTGAAAAAAATGACCGAAGACCACGCTTAAATGTAATCTGGCAGTCCTCAATAGAATCAAAGAGAAAAAGACATGCTCCTCTCCATTTTTCAGCGGCATAACCCTGCATATCAACCCATCAATGGTAGAATGGTGGAACACATCGAATAAAAAATGTACCCCTTACCTGACACCTTGGTTTCTGATTTTTTTTACAACAAAACAAGGAAACAAAAGAAAAACCGCCATAAAAGCGTACCTGACTATTATATCCTTACGCTGGGCAGTTAAATATGTTGACTAGTTTGCGCTTGGCTATATAATTTATTCAATAAAAACTACCCACAAGTGTCATAAAACACGAGCCCTAATTCCGTTTTTTACAAGCTCTCTTCAAAATTTCATGTTCAGAAAGAATTGAATATATTATTACTTCTATTATTATTGCTGGAAAGAGCTTTGCATCCATCATGATAAGCATGAATCCATGTATTATTATTATTATTATTATTATTATTTCTTGTTCTTTCTCAACTTCTATGTTGGTAGGTGTCTTCTTTTTACTCGGATCTCGGAGTCCTACCCGGACTCTGGGAGATCGAGTATCCTTCTGAGGATGTGGGCAGTGCCTAGTAGTGCTGTCTTTGTAAGTTGTTGCACTTTGTGTTTGCCAGGTATGTGTTGTAAGTGTCTCTCTAGGTTGTTGGTGTTTGCTCCGAGTGCGCCGATTACTACGGGGATGACTTTTGCTTTTATGTTCCACAGTTTCTGTATTTCGAGTTTCAGGTCTTGGTACTTGTCTACTTTTTCATTTTCCTTCTCGACTATATGTGAGTCGTTGGGTATTGCCACATCTATTATTAGCCCTTCCTGTGTTCCTTTGTCTATGATTACCAAGTCCGGTCGGCGAGCCGTTATTACTCTATCAGTCCTGATTTCGAAGTCCCAGAGGATCTTAGCCTTGTCGTTCTCTTCTGTTGGGTTGGGTTTGTGTAGCCATGTGTTCGTTGTTGTTGGGATGCCGTAGTGCTGACATACTTCGTAGTGTATTGCGGCTGCTACATTGTTGTGCCTGGTCTTATAGAGGCTTCCGGCTATCTTAGGGCAGGCTGTGATTATATGGGCAACTGTCTCATCTTTGTCCTTGCACATTCTACACTTGGGATCATTCATTGTGTGAAGTACTTTTGTCTTGTGGCATTTTGTATTCAGGGCCTGGTCTTGCGCGGCTGTAATTAACGCCTCTGTTTCAATCTTCAGACCTGTGCTCCCTTTCAGCCATTTGTATGTGTTTTCAGTGGATGCCACCTCAGGTACTTGCCGTTTGTATTGTCCATGTAGCTGTTTGTTGGACCACTTGTTGATGTACTCCGTCCTCCATTCTGCCATTTCCTCTTTCTTTGACTTGTACCCGGTTATCGCTCTATGTTTCCAGACTGCCTCTATGAGTGGGTCCGTGTCTATGGCTAATGTGATGTACTCCTGAAGTCCCGCACACTGGAATTTTACTGTGGCCGAGACTTCCTTCAGACCCCTTCCGCCGTCTTTTCTTGGGAGGTATAGTCGTTGTATGTCAGCCCTGGGGTGGAGTCCTCCATACATGTTCATTGTCTTGCGTGTCATTCTGTCCAGTTGTTCGAGTTCTGTCTGTTTCCAGTCAATTATGCCTGCGGTGTATGTGATTACTGGTATTGCGTATGTGTTAATTGCTTGTATCTTGTTTCTGCCATTGAGTCTATTATTATTATTATTGTTGTTGTTATTGTTGTTGTTATTGTTGTTGTTATTGTTATTGTTATTGTTATTGTTGTTGTTGTTGTTGTTGTTGTTGTTGTTGTTGTTGTTGTTGTTGTTGTTGTTGTTGTTGTTGTTGTTGTTGTTGTTGTTGTTGTTGTTGTTGTTGTTGTTGTTGTTGTTGTTGTTGTTGTTGTTGTTGTTGTTGTTGTTGTTGTTGTTGTTGTTGTTGTTGTTGTTGTTGTTGTTGTTGTTGTTGTTGTTGTTGTTGTTGTTGTTGTTGTTGTTGTTGTTGTTGTTGTTGTTGTTGTTGTTGTTGTTGTTGTTGTTGTTGTTGTTGTTGTTGTTGTTGTTGTTGTTGTTGTTGTTGTTGTTGTTGTTGTTGTTGTTGTTGTTGTTGTTGTTGTTGTTGTTGTTGTTGTTGTTGTTGTTGTTGTTGTTGTTGTTGTTGTTGTTGTTGTTGTTGTTGTTGTTGTTGTTGTTGTTGTTGTTGTTGTTGTTGTTGTTGTTACATCATCATCATCATCATCATCATCATCATCATCATCATCATCATCATCATCATCATCATTATTATTATTATTATTATTACGAGCCTGACATGGCGGGAGAGTAGTTGAAATCACTTTGGGCTCTCGAAGAATTTACCTTTTACGAAGGCATCGTCGCAAATATATTATTTTGCTCCTTACCATATGGTTTTTGGACATGTCAAAGTCAACTCAGGCTAAACGTGGGCGACCAGTTGGTTCATATGGTAAGAGAAAACGGGACGAACTTGCACGCCTTAGTCAGCAAGCCAGCTTAGGCTTTACACAGTCTGATCCTAACGTTAGTACATTAGGAGAAAGCATGTCCAACGTGGAATTGTTTGAGAGTGAGGGCGAAGACCTACCCTCAAAGTTCAGCAGAGTGCTCGATGAGGCTATGCAAAATATCTCTCAACAGCTGCAGGACTTAAACACCGAACTGAGAGGCATTGTGGATAAACATACCAAGCAAATTAAAGAACTTCAAAATCAAAATAAGAAGCTGAATGATAAAGTCAAAGACTTGGAACTTAAAGTACAGCAGCTACAGGGAGAAAGGCAGACTCAGGCTGACCAACTCAACAAGCAGGAACGTTTCTCGAGAAGGAACAATTTAAGAATTGTTGGAGTTAAAACAGAGGAAGGAGAGCGACCAATTAACATAGCCAAGGAGATCTTCGCTAAAGCTGGTGTGGAAAATTGCCACATTGAGAGAGCGCATCGGGACGGGCGAGTCGTTGAAGGGAGGGATCGTCATATCCTGGTCAAAGTTTCGTTTTATATGGACAAAGTTACCCTTTTGCGGAATTCTCGCTCTCGTCTCTCAGAGGAAGATTATTTTTTGACTGATGACCTAACTGTGGTAGATCTAAAAGAAAAGAGGAAGCATTCCAGAGAGGTAGCCATGCTCTATCAACAGGGTACCAAACTACGATTCTATGGAGGGCGATGGAGGAAGTCAGGTGGTGAGCCTTACAACTTCGATGACACCAATGAATAAATAAAAACCAAAACTGATTCTGGACTGCAACTAGACGATTTTTATAATCTTTGGCTAAGTTCTGTTCTTTTAGGAAGCCATTAATTTATATATGGATGATTTTCAAGCCCAAACCATATTTCTTCCTAGTCGGGCTTTTCGTTCTTTATGTCCAGCACGATTTCGTTTGTGTAGGACTTTTTCTTAATGGAGAAGGAACCGTTTTTCCCGTCGGGACTAACTATCTTTTCTTCCATTTGGATGGGATTCTTTTTACCTTTAACTATATCTCCTTTAATCGTGAATCTATGCTCTGTGTTCTTCCTATGTAAGTTCTGTCGTGTATTTACGATTTATTTTTTGTTTATCTTTTCTATTCGTGATACCCCTTTAAAGTCTAGTAATCAGCTTTATGGTATTTGCCATGGCAACCCTTAAATTCATTTCATTCAATGCTAGAGGACTCAGACAATCACAAAAACGCAGGCGATTGTTCTCTTACCTGCACAGACGCAAGCCAGATATCACCTTAATCCAAGAAGCACATAGCTGTCTCACTGATGAAAAATATTGGTCCAACGAATGGGGAGGCAAGATTCTGTTCTCTCATGGTTCTACAAGTAGCCGAGGTGTTTGTTTACTCTTTAATCCACACTTACAGTTTGAAATTTTGAAACGAACTACCCATATGCACGGAAGGTACTTGATAGTAGATTTGAAGATTGTGGATAAAATAATTACTGTGATTGGAATATATGGTCCGAATGTGGACAACCCATCGTTTTTTAAGGATTTATCAAATGAATTAAGCAACTTCCATTGTGATTCTATAGTTATGGCTGGTGACTTCAACTTTGTGTTTAATCTGGATCTAGATAAGGTAGGAGGCTTACGTAAGACCAATTTTAAGTCTAGAGATGAATGTTTAACAATAATGACCATTTTCAATTTAGTCGATATTTGGAGAGAAAAAAACCCATTGCTCAGATTATACACATGGAGTTCCAATATCACTCCTGGTATTCATTGCAGATTAGATTTTTACTTGATATCCCGTAATATGGAACACAATGTAGATGACGTCTCTTTATCACCTGGTATCCAATCAGACCATTCTTTTATATCATTGTCCTTTAAGCTTACTTCAACAAGTAGAGGTCCAGGATATTGGAAATTTAACAACTCCCTTTTAAACGATGCCCACTTCACCAACATCATAAATGATATTATTCGTAATGATACCGAAAATCCAAATTCACTTAACCCTTCTGTACGATGGGAAAATCTTAAGTTTAAGATTCGCTTGGTTGCTATAAGATATTCTAAGCAAAAGGCTACTGAGAGACGTCTTCAAGAACAATTACTTACAAGTAAAATTTCAGAACTAGAGCAAAAACTCTATTCGACTGAATCCCCTGAGATTCGATCCCAACTTGCAACAGCACAAAATGATTTACTGTATTACTACGATTATAAACTGAAGGGGACAATTATAAGGTCAAGAGTTAGATGGGTTGAAGATGGTGAAAAAAACAGTAAGTACTTCTTGAATTTGGAGAAACGAAATAAACAAAGTAATTACATTCGAAAACTCTCAGACCAGGAGGGTCGTCTCATAAAAGACGACGGGGATATACTTAAAGAAATTCGTCTTTTTTATAGTTCTTTATATAAATCAAATGACACGTCAATTGATACTTTTCTTGATAATTTAGATCATCCTTATCTCGGCGTAGACGATTCTAAGCTCTGTGATGGTGAACTTACTTTACATGAATGTTCTACTGCACTTAATCTTCTAAGTAATGATAAAGCTCCGGGAAGTGATGGTTTCACGACCAACTTTTATAAACATTTTTGGCATTTAATAGGTCATCTTGTTGTTGATTCTATTAATCATGGTTACAATACAGGTTGTCTCTCTCCGGAACAGTCTCGTGGAGTAATCACCCTCATCCCCAAACCTGGAAAGGACTCATCATTACTTAAAAATTATCGACCTATATCTCTGTTAAATACAGACTACAAAATTGGGGCTAAGGCTATTGCTGCAAGAATGAAATTGGTAATTGATAATCTTATTGGTCCAAATCAAACTGGTTTTCTAAAAGGTAGGTTTATAGGTGAAAACATAAGGTTTGTTTTAGATGTAATTAATCATACTAGCGAATTTAATATACCGGGATTTCTGTTTTTAATCGATTTTGAAAAGGCTTTTGACAAGTTAGAATGGGAATTTATATACGCTACTCTCTCCTTTTTCAATTTTGGAAATAGCTTTAAACATTGGGTTAAAACATTTTACAATAATGCCCAAGCATGCGTTTGTAATAATGGCTATTCTTCCGGTTTTTTTCCAATCCAAAGAGGGGTGCGGCAGGGATGTCCCCTAAGCCCGTACCTTTTTATTTTGTGTGTAGAGACCCTTGCACTTACTGTGCTTCAGTCATCTAATATTAAAGGTATTTCAATAAGTGGTTCTGAAACTCGTATTCTGCAATATGCTGATGACACCACATTTATACTTGATGGTAGTAAAGAAAGTTTAAATGAATTGTTACGTATTCTCAATAATTTCTATAGATCGTCTGGTTTGAAGATTAATATTTCTAAATCCCATTTGTTCCCTTTAGGCCCTTTTGTTGGTAAAAAACCAGTTTTCCTCTCCGACTTAAACATAGACATTACCTTGGGTCCAGTTACAATGTTAGGTGTCACTTTTACTCACAACGGGGATGACCTTTTTCCTCTCAATTATCAGCCCAAGCTTTCAAGGCTCAAAAGCATTCTTCGGGTTTGGGCCAGTCGCGATCTAACTCCCATAGGTCGTAATATTATTGTTAAAACGTTTGGCTTATCCCAGTTGGTTTATCTCTTCCTAGTATTACCTAATCCCCCGAAGTCTTTCATTAGAGAGCTCGAGCAAGTTATTTTTGACTTTATTTGGGGTGGAAACCCTGATAAGGTTAAACGCTCTGTGATTATTAACCCTGTCAACGCCGGCGGTTTAAAGGTTATTCATGTCAATAGTTTTATTAATAGCCTCAAGTGTACCTGGATAAAACGCTATTGCAACAATTTACAAGGCCCGTGGAAAATTTTCTTTCATATAAGTTTAAAGAAATATGGCTGCAACCTCTTATTTAAATGCAATTGTCTGCAAAGTGAAGTTACACATATCCGAAATATTTTTGTCAGAGAAGTTGTACAATCATGGTGCAATATTTCATATACATCCCCTACAGAGGACTATGGCAGTCAAATATTGTGGAATAATTCTGATATTCGGATGAACGGTAAAACTGTGTTTTATAATTCGTTGTTTGAAAAGCATGTACTCTATGTAAGAGATCTTTTTGATAGACACGGTACCCCCTTATCTTTTGAAAATTTTAAGCGTAAATTTGATGTAACAGGTCTACCTTTTACATTGTATTACGGTTTGATACATAGTATTCCGAACAGTTGGAGGGGCTCAATTACTAGTAATGATGGTAGTAATCAAAACATAAACGAAGGTTTTTTGAAAATTTTTTGAAATCACCTAGGTGTTCACAGTTTATTTACAACAAGTGCTTAGAAACGATTGCCGAGAAACCAACGGCCATAAAGAAATGGGTAGTCAGCTTTAAAAACTTGACTGACCAGGATTGGTCCAATATTTATTGTACCCCTTGGCTCTCTACCACAGAAGCCAAGCTGCAGTATTTTCAGTTTAGATTAATCCATAGAGTCCTCCCAACGAATAGATTGCTTTGCTTAATGGGTAAGGCTGAATCCCCTTCTTGTACTTTTTGCAATATTGATGAAGAAACAATAGATCACATTTTTTGGAATTGTAGCTATACCACACAATTTATTAAAGCGGTGGAACTTTTGTTATTTAATAAACATTTTGTTTTCTCAAGACAAAGTTTCTTTTTTTATTTTGAAAAGACCAGTCATCCCTACAATTTTTTAGCTCTTCATATGAAAAACTATATTTTTAATTGTAAAAGAATGAAAAGTATACCTGAGGCAAATGAATTTTTCTATAAGTTTAAATTTGTGGTCAAAGTAGAAGAGTATAAAAAAGTAAGGAAAAAGAAAAATGTAAATATTGATAATATCAGAGAGGCGTTTGCCTCCTGTCCTAGTTTGTTTGATTAATATATTGAAGGGAGTGTTTTCTAGCATTGCTGTTTATTGCTGTTTATGTAAATATATTTCGATTATATTAGGGTTATCACAAGATTATTAAGTTTGCAAATTTTATTTGAACATCATTTTGTAACACAACGTTTGTTTTTGGAGAACTTGAAATTGAAAATGAATAAATGGAGATAAAAAAAAATATTATTATTATTATTATTATTATTATTATTATTATTATTATTATTATTATTATTATTATCATTATCATTATCATTATCATTATCATTATCATTATCATTATCATTATTATTATTATTATTATTATTATTATTATTATTATTATTATTATTATTATTATTATTATTTTTATTATTATTATTATTATTATATATATATATATATATATATATATATATATATATATATATATATATATATATATATATATATATATATATATATATATATATATATATATATATATATATATTATTATTATTATTATATATTATTATTATTATTATTATTATTATTATTATTATTATTATTATTATTATTATTATTATTATTATTATATATTATTATTATTATTATTATTATTATTATTATTATTATTATTATTATTATTATTATTATTATTATTATTATTATTATTATTATTATTATTATTATTATTATTATTATTATTATTATTATTATTATTATTATTATTATTATTATTATTATTATTATTATTATTATTATTATTATTATTATTATTATTATTATTATTATTATTATTATTATTATTATTATTATTATTATTATTATTATTATTATTATTATTATTATTATTATTATTATTATTATTATTATTATTATTATTATTATTATTATTATTATTATTATTATTATTATTATTATTATTATTATTATTATTATTATTATTATTATTATTATTATTATTATTATTATTATTATTATTATTATTATTATTATTATTATTATTATTATTATTATTATTATTATTATTATTATTATTATTATTATTATTATTATTATTATTATTATTATTATTATTATTATTATTATTATTATTATTGTGTTCGATAAACATATATACATTTAACATGCTTATTGAACATTATATACAATATACATATATACATTATATACTTTCATATTCCCTGGATACGTTATGTAAATTTCAAAATATTTCACGATTTGGACAAGGCCAACTATAATAATAGCATACAATTAGGATGCATTTATAGATGTATGACGTTGACCTATATAATAAACATATTAAACGAGGAATTTACATACACGGGGTTTACCTAATAAACGTATTCTAGTTTAAAAAAAGAGGTTCAATGAATATAACTTTTAATATTAATTGAATAGATGTGGGTACTCATTATAAAACTTTAATACAGCAGCAGTCCGGTTTGCGAGTGAGTGAGTGAGGATGGGGGGGGGTTCAGTCCAAAGGTTAGTTTACAGCGACCACCCATTGAACCAAGACTATTTTTTTGCACATCAAAACAAATGTGGTGCCTTAAGAACTTTCCAGTTCATCGATACAATATGATAGACAGCGTTGAATGGCTTTAAATTTGTTCCTCCTTAACTTTGCAGCATTCTTCTTAAGAGATATATATTTTTCAACTTTAATTATGAATTTCATTTTATGGAAAAAGGTGCCGCAGTCAGGCAGGGTATTGTTAAGCCTACAGTTATAAATGTAATATTTGCAATGCAAAATAAAGTAGTTAATAGGATCATATTCATCATAAATTCGACCAAAGAACATGTCCTTTCTAGAAAATAAAAATTGCCGTCCAAAAAATTTTAACTCGCAATCTAAAAGGAAACTAGAGGTTACATGACATGACCAAAAGAGATGCTCTAGGGACTCGGTTTCAATATGACAAAAAGTACAATGATCGGTATCCGTCTTGCCCATTAAATACAACAGCTTATTAGTTCCTAAGATACGATGAATGAATCTGAATTGAAAGTATTTTACCTTCGCTTCAGATACAGTACAAAAGGGCATCTTAAAGATAGTAACCCAATCATCGGGTGAGAGGTTAAATTGATTATTCCATTTTACACAAGCTTTAGGCGGACTGGTAATCTTATCTATCAACAAAGGGTACACTATTTGAGAAGTTTTAGAATTACTATTGAGAGAGGTGATTATATGATCATTGACGTTGTGATCAGCCTGGTGAATAAGGTGAATCCAGTTACTTGGAATGGCTGATAGCAATCCAAAGTACTTAGTAAATGGATAACTCAAAATATTATATTTATTCCTAAATACATCATAAGGCATTTTGCTACCATCAGTACAGAACAAATCCTTAACAAAAGTGACACCGGCCAAATGAAGTTTTTTATCATAGACAATAGAATTATCAATTTTTATGTACGAGTTGTTCCAAAGTATTTCTGTGCCATAATTATCACTAGGGGTGGTAAAAGAAGCGTCACTCCAACCTTTACAGATATCAAAAATAAAGTCATTAGCAATACAATCTACATCTTTTGCGAGAAAATTACATTTAAATAAGAATTCTTTACCAAAAGGATAAAGAAAATGATCAAAAAATAATTTCCAGTAACCAGTATTACTAGGGTCTTTGTACCTCTTAACCCAAGAGGCTTTCAATGCAAAGGCAAAACTCTGAATATGAATGACCTTTATACCCCCATTACTAATGCTATTATACATTGTGCTTCTTTTAATTTTGTCGGGGTTACCGCTCCAAATAAAGTCAAAGACAATGCTTTGTAAATCCTTGAAAAACTCTGTCGAGGGGTTAGGAAGCACTTGGAAAAGAAATACGAGTTGACTTAAACCATAAGCTTTAACAATCGTGTTCCTACCAAGTGGAGTGAGATCCCTGCCACTCCAAATTTTAAGTTGATTCTTTAGCCTAGAAAGCTTTCTCAGATAATTTAAACGAAATAAATCATCTCCATTGTGGGTAAAAAGAATTCCTAAAAATTTTATTGGGCCCTCAGTTAAAGTAATGCCAAAATCCTGACTGTAAGCTGGACGATTATTAATAAAGGAGCCAAGCGGAAAAAGATGGGATTTACCGTAATTAATTTTAAGACCCGAGTCGGAAGCAAAATTATCAAGAACGGTAATTATACTAACAAGGGAATCACGAGTACCATTTAAAAAAAGTGTAGTATCATCGGCATATTGTAAAATTTTAACTTCTTTTCCTAACACGTTAAGACCACTAAGAGTATTATCATAAATTATTTTCCTAGCTAATATTTCGGCAACCAGAATAAAAAGGTAAGGACTAAGTGGACACCCTTGTCTAACTCCTCTCTCAAAAGGGAAAAAACCAGTTGAATGGCCATTGTTCACAACACAAGCAGTACTACCATAATAAAGGGTCCTAACCCACGAACGAAAGCTATCTCTAAATTTAAAATATCTTAACGTACGGTCAATAAATCCCCAATCAAAAATTTATGTAATTGTGTAAGTTGAGAGTTTGTATAAACTTGTATGTATCCTGTTGCAATGTTGTGTATAACACCTGCTCTATATCAAATGTTTTCAATAAATGAGATGGTCAAAAAAAAAAAAAAAAAAAAAATTATTATTATTATTATTATTATTATTATTATTATTATTATTATTATTATTATTATTATTATTATTATTATTTTTATTATTATTATTATTATTATTATTATTATTATTATTATTATTATTATTATTATTATTATTATTATTATTATTATTATTATTATTATTATTATTATTATTATTATTATTATTATTATTATTAAGAAATTATAGCAACCAAATACAACATCTCTCGTAGGTTATGAAAAAGTAACAACTGCTTGCATAAATAACTTATTTACAAAATTTACATCAATTTTTTTTTTAAACATAAGTAATCAGTCAGACTCACCTCGGTGGGTCTATAATTAAAACAGTACCTTAAATGAATAGTCTTGGAATAGCACCAAAGGCCTCTATAAAGCGATCATAAGGAATTGGGCAGCTGACATTTGAATTTTGCAGCTGGTTTTCAACTTGCAGGACAAACTTAAACTTATAAATAAATTCATACAGCAGTGGCAGTTCGCAATTTATCTTTTTACTAAAAAGGTAATATTTTAAATGAAAAAGTAAGAGATTGTATGGATGGTTGGGAATAAGCTTATAACCAAAGAAAAGATCTTGTTTAGAAAAAACGAACTGTTGACCAACGAAGTACTGCTCTACATCCAAAATAAATTGCGATGTAATTCCACATTCCCAAAATAAGTGATCAATAGTCTCATCATGTTCCCCGCACAGTGAGCACAGAGAATCTCTCCTTATATTCATTCGACGTAAGCGTGTATTTACTCCTAAAATTCGATGAATGAAACGGTATTGAAAGTAACGTATCTTGACTTCTCTAGAAGCCACAAAAGGGATCTTAAAAATAACTCGCCATTGAGATTCGTTAAATTGAAAGCTTTCATTCCATTTAACTTTGCATATGGGGGGAGTGTAAATTCCATTGATTAATTCATTATAAATAAGGCGTGATACGGACTGAACACTTTGCAATTTCCTAAGTCTGTTTTCACTTAAACTAATATCATCAGTAAATCCTAAATTGTCTTTCCATTTCCTGGGGATAGCTGCAAGTACTCCATAGTAGACAGTAAATGGGCAATGGTGTAAGAGAAACCTTTGTTTGAACTGCTCAAAATCCAATGGTGTATTATCATTACCAAATAGATGTTTCACTCTTAAAATACCATTTTCATACATAAATTTATAGAAAATAACTTTTCTATCAATCTTAATCAAGGAGTTATTCCAAATAATTTCGTTTCCGTAGTCATCCTCTGGTTCCCTGAAACTGTAAACAGACCATGCTCTACACACATCTCTAATAAACCCGTTATCAATATCAAGGTCATTTACCTGATAATTACAATTAAACAGAAGTTGCTTACCATACTTTTTCAGATGGAAATCAAAGAATATCTTCCAGTCTGCAATTTTATCATCGGTATATCTCTTTACCCAAGTACATTTTAGTCCATAAATGAAAGATGTCAGATGGGTGGCTCTCAGCCCGCCTTGTTCATACGTGCTTATCAGAGTCTTACGACTTATTTTATCTGGCTTGCCATTCCAGATGAAACGAAATAGAAGTCTCTCTAATTCTTGCATATAGTAATGAGGAGGGTCCGGCAGAATTTGAAACAAAAATACTAATTGTGAAAGGCCAAATGTTTTTATAATCGTAATTTTACCAAATGGAGTTAAATCCCTGCACTTCCATAAATTTAGCAACGATTTGAGCCTTGACAATTTAGGGGTATAGTTTAGTCGAAAGAGACTATCCCTCGAATTGTCAAACGTTATGCCTAAAAGTGTGACTGGACCCAATGTCCAGTTAAAGGAAAACTCTTCTATAAAATGGGGCTTATTGAAGGCTGATGGACCTAGAGGAAATACATTTGTCTTATCGAAATTGACCCTTAAACCGGATGACCTCTCAAGACTCATTAAAATTTGCACAGTCGTACTTAAACTACCATATGAATCGTCAATAAATATTGCGGTATCATCGGCATATTGAATAATCTTTGTTTCCTTCCCAAGCAGAGATATCCCTTTTATCAAAGAACAACTATTGATTCTAACTGCTAGGATCTCAGCACAAATTAAAAATATGTAGGGGCTTAAGGGACAACCTTGTCTGACACCTCTTGTTATAGGAAAGAAAGGTGAAGAGTATCCATTATTACATACACATGAACTTATATTAGAGTATAAAGTAAAAAACCATCTGATAAAACCATCTTTAAACTTGAAAAATTCCAAACAGGTTCTAATAAAATTCCATTCCAATCTATCAAAAGCTTTCTCAAAATCTATCAGCAATAATAATCCAGGAATGTTAAAGCTCTTACAGTAATCAATACAATCGAGCGTGAAACGGATGTTCTCACCAATAAACCTCCCTTTTAGAAAACCTGTTTGATTAACATTAATTAACGATGGGATAACTTTTTTCAGTCTAATAGCCAGTGCTTTAGAAGCAATCTTATAATCAACATTTAATAGAGAGATGGGACGGTAGTTTTTAGCTAAAGTTGGATCTTTTCCTGGTTTTGGTAGTAGAGTAATTACTCCACGTCCCTGTTCGCTTGTCAGCCTTAAATTTTCATACGCAAAATTAAGAGACTTGACAACCACCTCCCCAATAACTGTCCAAAATTTTTTATGAAACTCCACTGATAATCCATCACTGCCAGGGCTACGACCATTACTCATTGTATTAAGGGCTCCCCAGCACTCCCGAATTGTTAACAAACCTTCACAGCTGTCGGAATCATCTTGTGAAAGAGGGTTATTACAATGAGCGTCCTTCAATATATCCATTGGATTAATACTTTGCGTCGTATACAAAGTCTTGTAAAACTGCGATAAAATAAGCAGTATTTCAGAGTTGTCCGATACCAGCACCCCATCCTCAGTTTTAAGTTTACGAATCACATTTTCTGCTTTATTTCGTGATTCCAAATTAAGGAAGTACTTTGTAGACCTTTCCCCTTGTTCTACCCAACGTGCTCTGGAACGAATAACCATTCCACGGAATTTATAATCATAAATAAGTTGTAACTTGGCTCTGGCATCTTTCAATTTGAAATAGATTTCTGATTCATTGTATTGAAAAAACTTATGCTCTAACCGACATATGTCATTAATTAGTTTTGACTCATCCTTCCTTCTATCCCTAACCTTTGATTTACTATACTCAATTGAAGCTTTTCTAATACGGTATTTCAGATAATCCCAAAGAAAGGCCGGGTCAGTAGCCTTAAAGGAATCAGTTATTTTTACAATAAGATCTGTTATTAAGTCAACATAATCGGAATCTGATAGTAAAGCGTTGTTAAGTTTCCAGAACCCAGGGCCACGTTTTTCACTGTAAACCCTAAAGTTCAAATTCACTATTGCATGATCAGAGTTTAAACCAGTAGTAAAATTATTCGTAACCACTAGGTGACATAAATTACTTGAAATCAAGAAGAAGTCAAGTCTACAGTGTATCCCTTGGGTAATACTAGAAGACCAAGTAAAATTTTTCTGGTATAAATTTCTCTCTCTCCAAACATCTACTAAATTCAGTGCTAACATCCATTCCATGCATTTATCCCTTGCCCTAAAATTTGTTCTTTGGTTACCTCCTACCTTATCCAAATCCAAATTGAAGACAAAATTAAAGTCACCTCCTATCACTAGAGAATCCAACTCAAAATCTGAAACCTTTCGAAAGAGTAATTCATAAAATTCCGGATCATCCAAATTAGGACCATATAAGCAAACAAAAGTAAATCGTTTTTCCATGACCGTTACATCCAATATTATTAAACGACCGTTATCACCTGATACTGAGTTATGTATGTTAAAGTTTAGACGAGGGTTAAAAAGAATGCAGACCCCGCGACTAGTTGACGAACCATGACAAAACACAATAAAACCTCCCCATTCAGATTTCCAATACCTTTCATCACTTAATACGCTATGTGTTTCTTGAACAAAATAAATATCTTTGTTTTGCTTGTGAAGAAAGGTGAACACTTGTCTTCGTTTTCGGCTTTGCCTCAGCCCTCTAGCGTTATATGTACAAAGTTTAATGTCAGCCATTTTGAAAAAACAATAATTCAATCTGTACACTATTTACATGATAAACAAAATAAACCTGTTGTAGGAGAGGCAAGACATGTAAATTAGTCAGAGGATCCTCGGTATCAATTGCATTAATTGTAAAAAACAGAATTGAGATGGTTACCTTAGTAAAAAAAAGAAAACAAAAAACGAAAACAGTAGAGTGAGCACTTGCGCTCGAGAAGGTCCACACTATGGACACAGCCCAAAACATGGATCACAAGCCTGAAAATGGATGGCTCATAATATGAAATGATAAATACGGCAAGGCTTTCACAGATTAAGACGATGATGACGAAGTGACTCAAGCCAGTTCTCCCCTAGGAAATCATGGCACTTTAGTCCCTGCTAAATATCAGTGTTAATTATTAGCTGTAAAATTGTATGGCTTACCGCCAGGGGATCTCCAGACTCCTCCTGAAAAGTGCAGTCTAATTCCATCACGGAATAATTCATTAACCTTCTGTCGCCATTTTCTCTTTTCTTGTAAGTCCAGTTTTGTCAGGTCGTCTACGACATAGTAAGTTTCTGCGGCTAAAGCTTGGCGCCCGTTCTTCAAAATAGCGACCTTGTCCTGGTAGTATGTCAGCTTTGCCAGAATATGGCGGTCCCGTCCTTGAACAGTCCGCCCATCCCTGTGGGCCCGCTCTAACTTGCAATCCGCGACTCCCGCTTTCATAAAAATCTCTCTGGCAATTTCTATACAATTTTCATTTTCAGATGATTTCACACCCACAATTCTTACATTATTTCTTCTTGAGAACCTCTCCTGCTTATTCAGAAGGCCAAATTCATCCTCTTGTGACTTTTCAAGTAAAGTTACCTTGTCTTCGAGGCGATTACACCTTTCCTTCAGTGTGTTGTTTTCCGACTGCAACTGCTTTATTTGCCTACGGTTCTGCTCAATGGCGCGGCTAAAATCTTCACGGATCTTTTGGAGCTCCGAAAAAATCAGTTCAATGGACTGATCCAAACTGTCCGTCAAAGCCTGTGATATAGGTGCCACGTCATCATACTCCTCCTCACTTGCAACCGGCGACTCCTGCGTTAGGCTAGAGGCTAGGTCTGAGATTCTCTTTAGAGTGTTGACTTCTGCGGGAGACTTAGGCTTGTTTTTACTGCCCTTGGGCCGACCTGGACCTCTTTGACTACCTTTTCCCCTGTAAGAAGCCATAATTATGTCAAGCAGCATGCAATAGTGAAACAAAATAGATAGGAAAGCTTGCAAATTCAGTGAAAATTCCTGAGCCTTGAGAAAAGAGATGTTAGGCTTCCATTTCAGGCTCGTCCCTTGCTCGTTCTTGCTTGTGGAACCTTCATGCCTGCTGGTTTGCTTAACACAGACCCTTTGCTCTTCGTCTCCCACTGGCAGATGGGATGGAGCCATTGGTAGTGTTTGCTCTATAGCTCCATCCCTATTCTGGGAGACTTGTCCACAGGGTCTGGCCCTGCCCCTATACTAGCGGTTTGGCATCCAAAATCTCGTTTATGTTCTCGGGTCCTTTTATTTATTTTATTTTGAAATGTCTGTTTATTAGGTTTATGAGTGAAGTACCCTTATAATATGTTGATTATAGTTTTAAATTATTATTATAAAAGGAACATTAAAAGAATGGAAGGTGAAATGAATTGCTTGATAGATGACCGATTAGTACATACTAATATATAGTACAGACCCGGCGAGATGTGACAGATTTATTACATATGTTTTGAAAAATTTATGTAAAGATTGTAGATAAGGTAAACCGGTAAGCACTTATTTCGTTTTCTTAATCTAAGAGCGTTAATGAATTTTGTTGTTATAATTTCTTGTAAATCTTTGCAGCTTTGAGCATGTGTCTTGGTTTTTTTTTTCCTTTGTAAAAGGCACATCGCTATTTCTTATTGTATGAACAAAGGATCCAAAATAAAATACAAGAGATGGCAAAAAAAAAAAAAAATTATTATTATTATTATTATTATTATTATTATTATTATTATTATTATTATTATTATTATTATTATTATTATTATTATTATTATTATTATTATTATTATTATTATTATTATTATTATTATTATTATTATTATTCATCTGGCAACATCATGGCGACCTGAGTAGACCTGTATCCTTAGGGCTCTCGTAAAATTCACGTTAAAAACCACGTTTATATGTAATATTTTGCCCTTGTGAAGCATACATCGGCTTCGTCTTGCTATATTGTTAGATTTCGTGTGATGAAACGGGGAAGAGGACGTCCGAAAGGAAGTTTAGGTAAAAAGAAACGTGACGCTATGGCCAAAGCCCAGGCAAAGGCACTAGAAAAGGCACAGGCCTCTCATCCTACCGTTAGTAAGCCTCGTGCAGTATTGGAGGAATGTGAAGAAGCCATTCCGGTTGAAGAATCGTCATTCTCCATTGATGAGTATGAAGAAGAGGAGAATTTATCTGAGAAGCTGGAAAAGGCCATTGATAAAGCTATTAAGTCTTTATCTGCTGACTTGAAGGCTCTAAAAAAGGATTTGAAAGACGAACTTAAATCTCACGTTCAAAGGATCAACAAGCTAGAAAAGCAAAATGGCGAACTTAAAAAGAAAGGGGAAGCATTGGAGGAAAAAGTGTTAAAGCTTGAGAAGGAAAACCAGGAACAATTTGAGTTACTCAACAAACAAGAACGTTTCTCGAGACGAAATAATGTTCGTTTGGTAGGCTACAAATCAACCGAGAAAGAAGACTGTCTGGAAATTGCTAGGTCGATTTTTGCAGACATCGGAGTACAAGACTGCAAGATTGAACGTGCCCACCGGGATGGGAAAGTAGTTCAGGGAAAAGATAGGCACATATTGATCAAAGTTTCATTCTACCAAGACAAGCTTTTTCTGTTACGGAACGCAAGGGAAAAATTGAGAAGTAAGCCCTTCTTTCTAACCGATGACTTAACCCTGCATGACCTCCGAGAGAAGAAACGATGGACCCCCCAAGTTACATCTCTGTACCAGGCAGGCACAAAGCTCCGTTTTTCGGGGGGAGTATGGCGAATGGCGGACGGCCGACCCTATAAGTTCAAGGAATAGTTTCTATGGTTTTCCTGTCTTGACCTTTATCTGGTAATCAGTGATTTAACGATAAGGCTAGCTACCTTTTTCTCCCTGGAGGGATTCTGTTCATGTCTGGTTATGGAGTCAGTCCTGTTTTCACTCGGAAGATCTCGAAAATACTGTTTCGGAAAGTTCCTCTCCACTGCATATGGACACTTCGCATCACTTAAACGATGGACTCCCCCCCAAGTTACATCTCTATACCAGTCAGGCACAAAGCTCCGTCGGTTCTCCGGGGGGAGTATGGCGAATGGCGGACGGCCGACCCTAAAGTTTAAGGAATAATTTCTATGGTTTTCCTGTCTGGATCTTTATTTGGTAATCAGAGATTAGACGATAAGGCTAGCTACCATTTTTCTCTCTCGAGGGATTCTATTAATGTCTGGTTGCGAAGTATGTTCTGTATTTATTTGGAAGATCTCGGAAATACTGTTTCGGAAAGCCCCCCTTTACTCACTTTACTGAAGATGACTGATTTTGCAGATTCAAGGGATTTCTAGACGAGACGGTATCGTATCTTCACACACTCTTAATGCTTGAGTCACCTTTTATTGTGAGGTAGGATACCCCCCAGACTTCACATTTACCACTTTCTATTCATGTTATTTGCCCTGAGGAAGTTTTTGCTGGTGTTGGCAGTCTATGACCCTCTTTAATTTGGGTGGTTACGACTGGAGACTGTTCCAGTATGGGGGACTTTTGTCTCCTAAATTTACTTTGAATCCTTCAGTTGATTTGACTTTCTTTTATCTTTTTTGTGTCTTTTTTTCTCCATCATAAGTTATTGCATTGCTGTATACCTTCACTACCACATTTATGTTATTACACCATTCCTCAAATATTCAATTCCTAAACTATTGTTCTGCTGCCTCAGATATGATATTTGCGTGGGATCACTTTTCATAAAATCTCTACAATACTCTTTAATATAGATGTCCACTCTAAGAATTAGTTCTTATAATGTAAGAGGGTTGAGGCAGCAGAAAAAAAGACGTCAGGTTTTTGCTTTCCTTCATAAGCAAAAAAGGGATATTTTTTGTATACAAGAAACGCATAGCATTCATGATGATGAAAAGGTTTGGCGTAATGAGTGGGGCGGGAAGATTTTTTTCAATCATGGCACCACAGTTAGCCGAGGTGTCTGTATCTTATTCAACCCCCTTCTATCTTTTTCTGTCCTCAATTCTTGGATGTGTAATAATGGGAGAATAATTATACTAGATCTTTTCATTAGCCATAAAAACTTCACTTTAGTTTGTTTATATGGCCCGAATCAAGATGACCCGTCCTTCTTTACGATTTTAAACACCAAATTGACTCTTTTCTCCTCTGACACGGTATTGATTGCTGGCGATTTCAACTTTGTTTTTAACCTAGACTTGGATAAGTTGGGAGGGAATCCCCGAACTAATTTTTCTGCCAGGGATATCTGTTATGAAATAATGAGCTCTTATGATCTTGTTGATATATGGAGGGAAAGACACCCCCGTGATAAAGTTTATACTTGGACTTCGAACGTTTCAAACGATATTCATTGTAGGTTGGATTTTTCCTTATTTCTCGTGCGCTTATGCACAATGTCAGTAAAACCACTATTTCTACCAGCCTCAATTCGGACCATTCTATTGTAAATTTAGATATTAACATATGTAATGAAAAAAGAGGGCCTGGTTTTTGGAAGTTCAACAATTCCCTTCTTAAAGATACTCAGTATTTAAAGCTTATTTCAGATCTCATTAACAGTATTACACGTACGGATATTAATCACGATGCTTCTTTCACTTGGGAATACTTGAAATATTCAATTCGTAAGTCGACAATTTCTTATAGTAAGGCTAAAGCTAAGGAAACTCGCAACATTGAAAAGGACCTATTAAAGGAAATTGCTCATTTGGAACAAATGTTATGTCACTCTAATTCCGATGTTCTTCTTGATAGGCTAAGAGATGCTCGTAATAGATTACAGTCAATTTATGATGTTAAAATTCAGGGTATTATTATTCGATCGAGGGCTCGATGGGTTGAGGAAGGGGAGCGAAACACTAAGTATTTTTTGAATCTTGAGAAAAGAAATAAAAGTTGTAATGTTATTCGTAAACTTATAGCAAGGGATGGGAGGCATATTGAGTCTGGTGCTGATATTCTTAGGGAACTCAAAGAATTTTACACGTCTCTTTACAATAGCGAGGATTGCTTTCCTCTTCCTTTTGTAACAACATTCTTAATCCTAAGAAGCTTAGTGATGAAAACGCCGCTGCCTGTGACGGCAGGTTAACTTTGGATGAGTGTAAATGTGCTTTGTTCTCTCTTAGTAACAGTAAGAGTCCTGGCAGCGACGGGCTTTCCACAGAATTTTACAAACATTTCTGGCCCTTAATAGGCGATATAGTAACCAACTCTCTCAACGCTGCCTATGATAAAGTTAGCTTATCCGAAGAGCAAGGTAGGGGAGTCATTGTTTTAATACCAAAGCCAAATAAAGATCACACATTTATTAAAAACTATCGACCTATTTCATTGTTAAACGTGGATTACAAAATTTGTTCAAAGGCGTTGGCTACTAGAATTAAAAATGTTATTCCAAATATTATTAATGATAATCAAACAGGTTTTATAAAGGACAGGTTCATAGGTGAAAACATAAGATATATCTTGGATTCTATCAATTATTGTAATGACAGAGGTATACCAGGCCTCCTCCTCTTAGTTGATTTTGAAAAAGCATTTGATAGACTGGAATGGGGTTTATTCACAAGTGTTTACAATTTTTCAACTTTAATAAGGATTTACACCAATGGATTTCTACTCTGTACTCTAATGTTTCTTCATGTGTTTGCAACAATGGTTTCTCTACGGGCTTTTTTAAAGTTTCCAGAGGAGTAAGACAGGGTTGCCCAATCAGTCCCTACCTTTTCATAATTTGTGCCGAACTCCTTGCCCTCCGTATTAACTCTTCACCCTTACTGAGAGGGCTTACAATTTTTAATCACGAGACCAAAATTATTCAGTACGCCGATGACACCTGTATTTTTCTTGATGGTTCTTATTCTTCTCTGAAGTCAGTCGTGGATATTTTTCAGGCTCTCCAGGTGTCATCTGGCCTCAAAGTCAATTTCGAAAAATCTAATATTTTCCCATTAGGTCCGTTGAGGTATAATAAACCCCGTTTTCTTAGCAATTTTAATTTTAAATGGACGACAGGCCCTGTCACTGCTCTGGGGATCACTTTTGATCATTGCAAGGATAATCTGTTTCGCCTTAATTACCCTCCAAAACTTTCTAGACTCAAAGGTACTCTTAACTTATGGGCGCAACGGGACCTTACCCCTATTGGGAGAGTAACTCTTGTAAAATCATTTGGTTTGTCGCAGTTAGTATATCTCTTTCAAGTTCTCCCAAATCCTCCCCATAATTTTATTAAGGAATTAGAAACTTATATATTTAAATTTATCTGGTCAGGTAAGAGGGACAAGGTCAAAAGGAGTACGATAGTTGCCCCCGTTTCGGAAGGGGGGCTTAATGCTATTCACATTTCAACCTTTCTTAGTAGCTTAAAGTGTTCTTGGGTTAAGCGATATTGTAACGAATCTAAGGGTTCATGGAAAACTTTTTTTGATTTGCATTTACATGGTAAAGGAAAATCCTTTCTATTCCAATGTAATTTTGATACAAAAGAAATTAGAACGGCTAATTCATTTATTAATGAAGTGTGCACTGCCTGGGCACTATATTCTTTTAGGAAACCTTCTGAAAACTACGGGTACCAAATCATTTGGAACAACAGTCACATTAAGGTAAATAACAAGACAATATTTTACAATCACTTATATGATCAGAATGTGATCTATGTAAAAGATTTCTTTGATGATAACAATCAAGTACTTTCTTATAACTGTTTTGTTAGAAAATTTAATATTGTTGTGCTCCCTTTTACTAAGTATTATGGAATTATTCATGCTATCCCGGTTCACTGGAAGCAAGGGTTTGCAAACGAAACAATTGACCTAGATTATGGTCATGGCTATGAGACTACTTTAAATTCCCCCAATATGTCTCGGGTTATTTACAAGCAGATTATCTCTACAGTATGTACTGCTCCTACGTCCTGTTCTAAGTGGAACCAGAGCTTCACAGATATTTCCAATCACTGGAACACTATTTTTAGGATCCCCTTTACCTCTGTTCGGGAAACCAAAATCCAATATTTTCAGTATAGATTTTTACATAGAATCATAGGTACTAATACCCTTCTGCACCGCATGAATCTTACTGAAAGCCCCTCTTGTACATTTTGCGGGAACCAGGATGAAAGTATAGAGCATTTATTTTGGGAATGTGAGGTTACATCGGAATTTATTCTGGATGTTGAACAGAAGGTTTTAGGCAGACAATTTTGTTTCACAAAACGGGATATTTTCTTTGGGTACTCACTTTTACTTAAGCATCCCTATAACTTTTTGATATTTTACATGAAGTACTATATTTTCGAGAAAAAGATCAATAGGGGTTCTCCTGTCCTTAATGAATTTATGCACAAATTGAAGTTTCATTTTAGAGTGGAAAAGTATATTTCAAGTAAAAGTTTTCGAAAAGGTTTAACTATAAACGAGTTTAGAGATGCATTTAGTGAATGTCCCTTTCTCTTTAGCTAAGCATATTTGTTGGGAGCAAACTGACATGCTTGTGATATTTTTTCATGTATTGGGATGATTAATAGAGGGAGTATTATAATTATCATCATGAATTTATGCACAAATTGAAATACAGGGAGTAAGATAATTATCATCATGCATTTATGTGAAAAGGTACGAGTGCATGAATCAAGGCATGGTTTTTGTCAAAAACTGCGTTATGTGTATATATGAATGCTTATATATGTAGTTGTGTATAAGTATGTGTGTATATGTATATGTATATACATATGAATATGACAAGTATTAATTAAGTGCGCATTTTCAAAAGAAATATTAACATGGTACCGTATATGTAAAAAATTTATTATGTAATTATGGTGTACAATATTTATACATAGATTAGTATATGTTATGTAAATAAAATGTATATAATTCAATGCTTTCAAAACAAACGAACATGAGTGAACAATAAAGATGGAGCAAAAAAAAAAAAAAAATATTATTATTATTATTATTATTATTATTATTATTATTATTATTATTATTATTATTATTATTATTATTATTATTATTATTATTATTATTATTATTATTATTATTATTATTATTATTATTATTATTATTATTATTATTATTATTATTATTATTATTATTATTATTATTATTATTATTATTATTATTATTATTATTATTATTATTATTATTATTATTATTATTATTATTATTATTATTATTATTATTATTATTATTATTATTATTATTATTATTATTATTATTATTATTATTATTATTATTATTATTATTATTATTATTATTATTATTATTATTATTATTATTATTATTATTATTATTATTATTATATATATATATATATATATATATATATATTATATATTATTATTATTATTATTATATATTATTATTATTATTATTATTATTATTATTATTATTATATATATATTATTATATATATATATATATATATATTATTATATATATATATATATATATATATATATATATATATATATATATATATATATATATATATATATATATATATATATATATATATATATATATATATATATATATATATATATATATATATATATATATATATATATATATATATATATATTATTATATATTATTATTATTATTATTATTATTATTATATATTATTATTATTATTATTATTATTATTATTATTATTATTATTATTATTATTATTATTATTATTATTATTATTATTATTATTATTATTATTATTATTATTATTATTATTATTATTATTATTATTATTATTATTATTATTATTATTATTATTATTATTATTATTATTATTATTATTATTATTATTATTAGTGTTATTATTATTATTATTATTATTATTATTAGGAATATGAAGGTTGGGACCATACAGATGGTAGAGTGCTCAACAAAGTAGGAACAGATATACTATAAAATGCTAAAAGTAAATCTAAAAGTTAAAATGTCATATCTACAAGCTTGATTCTTATGAACCTCACGAAACAAGCTTGTAGATATGACATTTTAACTTTTAGATTGACTTTTAGCATTTTATAGTATTATTATTATTATTATTATTATTATTATTACTACTACTATTATTATTATTATTATTATTATTATTTTTTATTATTTTAAACTGTGGACACTTGCTGCAACACACGTCGAAGACACATGTAGTGTGGCTGTTCAGTAATTAATGTAATTACAGAGTTAAATAATTCCGGGGGGTCACAGGGTACACTGAACTGCAACAGTTTTATCCTATTTACACATGGTTATGTTGTAATTTGGAACAACAGCTCCTTGATTGTATTCCCAAGGGAACTACCAGCTCCTTGGATGTGCTCTCCACGGGAGGTGCATTGCAATCATACATCGTGTGGACTTGTTTACCGCAGACGAGTGTGGACATCTTGAAACGGTGTGCGTACAAATCGACAAATGACGAAGGGGTTAATGGCTCCCTTGACCATTGAACCATACGGTAGTGAAACGTTTAAAAGCCCAACTTGCCGTTTTATTGTATTCAGCTTCCTTAAAACGGTTGGGTAAAATGATCACAAACACCTGGGTAGTCTTACGAATGTGACAACCTTTAAATTGGGTAAAATTTGTCAAGTATTGATTTAACGGGTAAAACGTGAGACCACATTTCTTAGTAAAACGTCACCTCGTAACCGAATAGGGGTAAAAATGCCAGTTTCAGTACTGTCACCAACGTATCCAGGTGTTGATGATCACTTTGACACCGTGACACTGTGAACTTCATAACGGTAATTCATAGGAATTCGGAATAGAAAAGTTTCTTATTTCGTTGGCTGTTTTTCAGAACATAAACGTCAGAGAGTCACCATGTACCAATACATGAGCACATTGGTCACCTACTTCACATGCCTATTTCTTGGTGTAACAATCCCAGTTCTCATCACCTACCTGCTCTATCCGGCCTTTTTCAACGACATTGGATATTTCCGTCGCAAGCTGAAGATAGATAAAATGGCTCAGAAGTGGTTGCAAAATAATGTAACCATTGTTGATAGATACGAAGAGCTGGTCGAACAACAGGGCACAAAGACATTTCTATACTACGAGGGTCAAAACTTCACCTACTCTTATGTCAACAAAGCTGCTAACCGGTTAGCGAACTATTTAGTGGGTACGAAGGAAGTTAAATTGAAAGACGTGGTGTGCATATTTATGTTTAATGGACCTCATTTTGTGTGGACATGGCTGGCTGTCCTCAAATGCGGAGCTGTTGCATCTCTTTTGAATGTAAATATCAGAGGAAAGTCATTGGTGCACTGTATAAAGATCAGCAAGTCAAAGATCATCATCTGCAATACTCATGGTATGATGGAATTAGACATTATAATAACTGTGGGGAAACACTCTAAACAATGAAGTACCCTTAAACCAATGGTCGGGTTCCGTATGCCACACGAGGCAACTATACTCAATGAGGGAGTTGTTTTCAGGGAAAGAGATTCATCATTTATTACTCCTTTGAACTAGGCAACCGGTAATAGCCGACATCAAACGGCCCATTAATTGCATTGAAACATCTTTCACACTGGAAAAGAAGTTGTTAACGATGAAGGAAAACACGATAAAACTTTCCTTCTTACATTTTGTTACATCGTCCTTCTCTGCCTGATTACATCTTACTGCCCCAGAAAGAAAATGAAACACACTGCATATACTTTTGATATAGTCAGGTATTGGTTGACAGTAACAAATGTATTAAAATACATAAAAAGTTACATAAAATTTGGGGTTAGCTAACAGTGCAGTCAAGCATGTGTTCATTGCTTTTCACGCAGTGTGAACACAATGAAAGCAAAGATCATTTGAGGGCACAGATCATGTAACAAACTCAGATATCAGTTACACCCCACACCGTCTTTGATCTACTGGAGTGTCTATGTTGCATTCTCAAGAAGAAATGTGAGAGCATGATAAAGATCTCTACCGTATTGGTACATCTCAGAGACAAATCACTATGAATCGATTCGATCACATAACATTGATAGTCGCCGAGAAAGATAAAATAATCTTTTGCCTTTCGCATGGGCATCTAATTTTCGTTCGAAGAGCCTTAATAACGAATTTTTCAAATTATTCTTTCCCAAAAATTATTGTCTCTAATGCGGGAAATTATTACCATTGTGATATTTTTGTTAGGCTTGGACAACTTATAATTATTACAACTCAATACGACATGAAACACAAAAAACACTCATGCCTACTAAACGTTTATAGCCAGTAGTCTACCTGAAAAATTTCTATGGAAGTTCAGCTCTGTCTATATATATTTCCAATCCACAGCTAAGAATGACATTTTGTTTCTGGATTAATTCGGTTTGAAAAAAATATAACAGATTTTAACGTGTAAGTCAGAAGGGTCGGCCAACGGGATATACAGAACCTGTCCATCAGATTTTGTTACCTGAAAAGGAATGAAAGGATTTATGTATGTGTTATCTAACACCTGTACGTTGGATCCCCTTCCCTGACAACTCTCTGACTCAACGTGGGTCAAGAGGTAATCATGTTGAGGAAATTATCCCAAAGAAATACCTATGTTGGACAGTTGTCCGGCAGTTTATAGCACGTGGTGGTATACCGACCTGAACATTGGTAAGTTCATATGTTTTTAGAGTGAAGGGGAGGAACATAATTATGAACTTAATAAGTTAAGATTTTTGCAATATGGAAGTTATCTTCTTTCGCACCCGTATGAACAGGTACGATGTTAATTCTATTTGACACTTAAATAGGAAGATTCAATTCTTCAACGGGAGGGTAAGTATAGAAGGGACCAGGTTTTAAATTTGAAGTGAAAGGAATAAATTCCATTACAAGAGTAGCTTTGTAGGCATGTGGTGAACGGGTTATCCAATAAGTGTTTTTTATGAACTAAGTGAAACAAATACAGAAACATTTGTGGTGGATTAGTTTCTTCTCCCTACCATTCACTTGTTCTGCCACCACTTGTACAGTGTTGTGATAGTGGCGCATGCGTAGACACTTTTTAGCTCTCTTGTTTCCCGGAACTAAGCACGCTTGAGCAAAAAACTATCGGCAAGTGTGCACACGAAGTCCGTTTTAGCCTAGTTTCACTAGTTAGCAAGATATTATAGCTTTACTGATTGATTACGAGTAAATATTCGTGTACAGCTCTTCGTCGACTTGGTCGGCTGTTTGTACAGCTCCTCGGCCACCGAGAGGCTGTATACACGTACCGATTATCAGAATAAGCACCTACTTACAGGTCTGAAAATAGATTTGTTACTCGAACAGCGTGTTTTGTGCCTAGTGTATTTTCAAGAAATTGTTATCTCTATCATACAAGAAGCTGCATACCAGGCGGATCAGGGAGAACGCGAAGTAATGGACGGTAAATACCTGAAGTTTTCTAACTTGGGACTTGCGTCTTTTCACATGTATGAATAGACTTTGTGCCTGGATGCCAGGCTTCAGTTTGATTGAGGAATAACGAATCAATCCCTATAAAGTGCTGCACAGTGTGTCAGCTGTAATTGAAGAATATGAAATGCTTTTTTTTGTTTGTTTGTGGTCCTTTACTCAAATAGCCCAAACATTAATTAAATGCCTGTTGGATATTTTAATTCTGATATGTCATAAGTGGAAAATCGGAAGCAAGGAACCTACTGCCGTTGTGCAAGATGCTCCTCATAAGCAATGAAGTAGGGAAAACAAGCCAGTGAGCCACAACTGAAAAAAGGCCTTGGCCGGCTCGAATTGAACCAATAGGTTGGAAACTGGGCCGTAAAACTCCATCTAACTCTAACTCTAACTCGGAAGCAAGGGCGGCTATAGAACATGAAACTCGCGGGCATCTGGAAAGTTGCACTGGCATTTTGAACGATTCAGCTGGGTTAAATGTGTACCTCAGTACACAACTGCGGTAGCCAAGGCCAAGCCAGTTAGTTATTTATAAATTTAAGAAATATATTGAACTAGAACAAATTGAATTTGGTAGTTCAACTGATTTATTGGTTCACATGAAATTGTACCGTCGATGATAATATTACAAGTTAACCTACATATAATACCCTTACATATCCACAGAAGAAGAACTGCTGGAGGCACTGAAGGAAATAAAACAGGAGCTGGATGAGCTGGATATAAAAATATTTGTCGTTGGCACCGTTGGTAAACCCCTTCCTCCAGACTTTCGTGATCTGACGAAGCTATCTGCGTCCTCACTAGACAGTAACAATGTTGACGCTAGGAGAGGGTTGAATGTCCACAAAGATCATTGTTCATATCTTTTCACCTCAGGAACAACAGGTATAACTACAGCGCAGCATCCCATTGACCACTGGTTGATTGATTCCACGGACTTATACATGGATAGAGCAAACAACACTGTACATTTTCGCTACCGTAGACCTATCTGTGAGAAAAAACGTACCAAGATGGCCGTCTGCTAAGGTATTGTGTGATAGTTTGGACTTGCGCAAGTAAATAAACAGATTTTGCAAGAAAATTGAAATATTTTCGAAATTATGCAAAATCACAACAGGAATGTTGCAGGAATAAAATATTGTTTCCCATTCAAGTTAAACTTTTGTTTAAAAACATTACACAGTCGTCGTCAAATCATAAAAATTATAGCTTTACGGCGGCCATCTTGGTGCTCTTTTTTTCGTCACAGTCGGTGGCGAAAATGTACGGATAGGACCTATGCGTTACATGCTCTGTCCATTGGAAGTCCGTGGTTGATTCCCCATGTTAAGAGGCAGTTATGGGAGTTGGAAGTCAAAACAGTGTTTTTAAAACGGATCCTTCAACGAGCGTATAGAAAAAGGAATACAAAAAGGAAATACGAAACTGTATTCAAACGAGAGTATCCGTGCACCCGTTAGTTAAATCACTCCGGCATACACAAACCAATCTCAACACACATTATTGTACTCCGTATCCGTTGTTTTGGTGCAGTCAGTAGGCCTACACACATTACTAGGCATATATCAAAGTGTATCATGCGCCACCGATTTGCTGGTCATGGGAGTCAATCCTGAGTCGAATGGGGGACACGTGACCCCGTAATCTGGAAATAGCCCCATTGACTTTACATTTTAACACAATAAATTTTTGACCATAGAACCCGTCCAGGTCCTTTCACATATATATTAAATAACAACGATGCATTTTTTTTTTCATCAAAATGGCAATTAAGATATGGTGGGCCCCATTTGTAGGTGGTGTTTGATCTGCCCCTCAAGACCCTTTGGAATTCTGTCCAGGTTAGGGCCCGGTGCCCTTTTTTATTGTGGATAGATTAAAAAGAAGGATTTCAGGATTTTATTAAGTACACTCAGGTTTTAGAACACTTGTTGCAATTCACTTAAGTTCTGTATGTTTGCCTTACCCTGATGATTTTGAGGTTTGACGCAAGTGCATAGTCCTATATTGCCCCCAAATCGGATTACCGAACTTGTTACAGTTTAACTCAAATCTTCAAAACTTATTAAATGTATTGTTGTTGTATCTCCCAAGGAGTTTCACGTTAGCAGGGAAAACATCTTCCTAGGAACGACATTTGAAGGCAAACGTTTTACTGTGCATATCCCTATCTGCACCTCTTTTGATATTCAAGATCGTAATCATTATTACATTATTTTATCACCATTAATCCTGATATAAGCTGTTTATTTCACCAGTAAGTTGCTAGAGATGGAGAAAAAACGTTCTAAGTACTGAAAATGACTTATTCCTTTTTAGATGCCACTTTTTGATAGACATGACCCTTTGTTTGTATTTTAAAATCCCTTGTGACTTACTTGTCCTTTTAATGACGATTGCCTTAACAGCGGGAGTGTTTGTATATCCCTTGATTTGGTGGTTTCTTTCCGTTAATGACTCAGCTCGTGCTAAGAATTTTGTAAACCGACTGGAAAGAAACGTTAAAACTATGCTTCAGCTAACGCCCCTTTGGTCTTTGGATGAAAGTATCGTTAGAGTTAATACATTTCTCTCAGTTTTAAACATTTATCAGTTTATCACGAGACCATGAAGAGCAACACTCTTTTGAAGTACTTTGTAGAGAAATTGTTTCTGTCTTCAAATGGAATTATACATTTTGTCTCGGATGGCGTCCAATAACATGAATTTTACAATTTTGCATCATGGCTGGCAACGAAATGTTAACGAATAAAGCGTAAGGAGTGCGTCTTATCATTGGAATAATGAGTCACTAATCCTAGTTGATAGAAGCATTGGGATAAGAATTTGCCGATAAAAGCGATATCTCCTTCGGAAACGAGTATTGCCTCAACGAGGCGTTAAAATAGGCCCTATTGTTTCTCCTTCTCTAACTCACTTTCAACTGGGTGCATAATTGTTTAAAAGAAATGTGAAAGTTCCTGATAAGTTTTAATATGTTAGAGGTGTACTTATTCAAAACATTTTGGTGAAATTTGCACTGAAAGCCAAAGTGTGGTTCTCAAGATATGAGCAAGTAAAGTTGTCACATTTTCAAAAAACAGTGAACTTAAAGCAAGCATATATGACACAATATCCCCACATAATGGACAGTCTTTTTGTTTTTCTTGAAACTTTACAGCCTATTTTTTCCTCAACAGTTCTAGCCTGCGGACCAGACTCTATAGTAGCCGAAAGATGGCGCTCTCTCAAAATCATAATACACCTCTCAAAACAGTATTATACAGAGTATGCAAACCTTCGACCAGTTTCCATTTACAGGAATCCCGCATTTTGAGGGACGAATTCGTAAGCATGAATGGTCACGTGGTGCACGAAACAAGTTTAAATAGTGCATTTGGTACATACAACTGATACAAGGAACGGCGAACAACCTAATTAGCTTTTGTAGGTGAAAAATGTGTACCAAGCCATACGTGCCGCGATGCATATATATTACCTATTACGCGAGATATAATTTGGTATTTTAATTTTTGTCGTGACGTCATATCTGGTGGTCGTAAATGGGATTTGCTAGAAAGTTGGCAGGCTATTGTATACCGTGGCATGTAACTTAGTTGGAAACGTGGGCTGCTCAACAGTGAAGCCGTTGAAAGACTCATAGTATTATTTATAGTAGCGAAAGTAATTAAGATTTTTGATATTTGAATGTGTATTTTAATTAAAAAACTGCGAAACACATTGGGAATTGAACGTTACATTATCCGTCGGATAATATCACATTATGGGACTCAAGCAAACAAAGTTAACAAAGTAGTTTTGCAGGGATTGGGCTGTTTGTTTGAAACCTCCTCCCTTTGTGTTTGTGTCATTGTGTGTTAGTGCACGGCCGCACTCAACTTGGACAACAGGTTAACAAAGAACAGTGTGTTAAAGGTCCTTCTCTTCGTAATCTTTTTTTTTTTTGGGGGGGGGGGGGGGAGGTATAGGGTGCGAAAGGGAATAGCCTGCTCCTTTTCTTATGTCTCGACCCGCGCGGAGAATCGTCACTTCCGACCGCAATAGTGAGTAAAATGAAAGTTCAACTCAGGCTCTTGCGTTTCTACTTTTCTCGTTCAATCTAAATTTCATCTCTCTCACAAGGACTTCCAAAGGCCGGTATATTCAGTCACCGTCGTGCAGCCGTTGCATCTAAAGCAATGTTATATTTTGACTTAGCTCCTGATGATATATTTTATCTATGTCTACCGCTCTTCCACTCGGCAGCATTCAGTCTTGGTCTACTGAACGTCATTAATACAGGTAATTCCTTACGCCATTGGTTACCAATATTATGACACTGCCAGTAATTTAACTTAGTTTTGAATTTATGTTATCACTACAGGTATATCACCAAGATGCACTTTCTAAGAAGTATCCTTTAAACAAATATCAGACCCTCTAAACTAAATGTACTCTCCTCAGCACTCAGTTTAATTAATGTGATGCACCATTGTATGGTTTACAAATACCAGTTTTAGTCGAAATATACCAGTTTAAATCGACATATACCAGTTTAAATCGGCATTAATCAATTTATCTCTTCAACATATTTGACATCCTGATTTCTTCTCTACAATTCACATGCTCTCCCCATTCGGATACGGTAATGAATCATTAACCTATCCTGGGCCGGTTATGCAGTGCGTTACCGAATGGAATACACCAAGTGAAAACAGGTATAACCAACACAAATATTGTTTTTTACCGTAAAGCTTACACCGCTGTTCACAGCTGACAACGCCCCTCTTCATGTGCTTTCCTATAGCACGTAACAAAACTCAACAGAATCGCAGTAGTCGGCATTCAACAATGTCCAAATAAGTACAAAGTGGTGAAGAGACCGCAGCTGATTGGAAAGAGCATTCGCCTTACTGCGGTTGCGAAATCAGAGTATCAAATATGTTAATGAGTGTGTTCCAACTTGAGCACGACCAGGTAATCAGATCCGGTTCAGACCCCGCGCAGGAGATCAATCCGCAAGGGGGGAAGATCCCGTTCTCAGAACCAGATCCCGAGAGCTTGATCGCCCCTTCGGGTAGAATCAGATCGCAGGCAACCCCCAAAAAGGTGGGAATACAACGGCGGATCAAAATGACCCGAGTTCAATGACGTACTTCCGGAGCGCAGCTTGTTTGTTACCTCGAAAAAAATATTGTGTGTGCGAAAACTTCACAGTAAACAGCAGCATAGCAGTGTTTATACCAAATTCCGTATAGTGTTACGTAGACTAAAACGCAAGTGCAAGGCAGAATTGTTTCAACAACCAGTTCCCATACTTTCACCTTTTTGAAGATTGTTTCAGATCTATTCTGTTTTTTGGCGGCTCTTTCGATATTTACGGTCACACGTCCGTTTTAGTGGAGGAAAATTTTAAAAAGGATACTGTAGCTTATTTCAGTGTGTTCAAGTAATTTCCAGAGTTCGTTTTGCACCCCGTTGGTGTCTCTCTATTTGTAGTGCAGTGGTCGGTGGTAACTTAAAAATAGGGAAACACATGGCCAAAAAGAACCAGAAGTAGGATCACGTTTCCACCTAAGTCCATAGCGAATGAAGAAGCTTTATTGGTTCCGTAAGGCTAGGCGTTTTCTACTAAATATTAATACAATAGGTTGGCTAGGCCTAAGGCCTACCCATGTAGGCTCTGGATGCCTGTACTATACTAGTACTGCAGTTGTACAAACATGACATGCAAGCGCAATTTTAATGACGCAACTTCCTATCGCTTAAACTGGAGGAGGCGATCAGAAATGGGCACACTGTTGCGGTTGATCACAAAAAATCCCTTGTTTAAGCTAGAGGCAAACAGCGTGATGAAAGGATAGAGTGGGCACACGGACAGTGAGGTAAATAGGTAGGTGTGGCTTTAAACTGGAAGTATGTCAGTTTAAATTGGGTTATGCCAATCTGAATGGTGAAATTGGGTTATGCCAGTTTGAATGGGTACATATCAATCAAAATAGGTATATGTCGAACTTGATTGGAGGATGGTTTTTTAAATCGATAGGCTATATCATGTCGAATTAAACTGTTATGTGTCGATTTAATTTGGTACATGTCAGTTTTATTAAAGCGGTATTTGTCGGTTCGGCGTAATACGATGTCAATTGCTTGGGTACACATGGATCGTGCATTTTGGATTTTGGCCAATTCTGCTTTGCAGGTGGCGCAGCTGCCATTAGAAAGAAATTTTCCGTCAGAGAGTTCTGGAATGACGTAAGGCGTTACCGGATTACAGTCATTCAATACATTGGCGAAACAGCTCGATACCTGGTACAGGCACCACGTCATGATCAAGATGGAGTATATCCACAAGGGTCCATCAAATTTGCTGTCGGCAATGGTCTACCGGCAGATATATGGAGGGAGTTCAAAGAAAGGTTTAACATCAAGCGAATTGCGGAATTTTATGGAGCCACTGACGGGAATTACTTGCTTATCAATTTCGACGGAAAAGAAGGAACTGTTGGGCGATACACACCCTTACAAGAAGTCAGTTAAACAAATATATCATTTCTTATTTTAAATTTCACATAAACCATTTCGGAAGATCGCCACTTTCAGAGGAAATTGGGTGTTCTCCAGGTCTGGAGGAAATTTGCCTGTCCCAACGGTATGAGTATTAATGAGCAATTGTTGTCTACCTCTTTAAAGTCGTCGAATTGTTTAAGGAATGTGTGTATTAGGGTAATAGTTTGTACATAAAATCTTAACCACAAGGGACCTTCATCTACGTTTTTTACAAATATAACTGCTGGCACGACCCTCTTGCACCCCTTCATGTGGAAGATGGTGCGCAAAACTTGTTGATGCGTGGAGTATAAATTAAGCTGAGGAAAAAGAACGTAGCAAAATTGTTTGATTCCTCAAAATCGTCGTGGTGAATACAAAACATGTCATTTTTTTTTGTTCTCTTAGGAACAAAGATTTAAATATGCCTTATTTTCTACCCAAAATCTATAATAATTGCAATGTTGTTTTAAACGTTTATCTCCGTTGAATTTGCGCGGTAGGATCGCAATGCATCATGGGAGATATTTGAAAATAACGCCACCAATGCCGAAACGATTCCCACCGAAACCGGCTGTCTTCCTAGGTCTAAACGGAAACTAGATTTTGCTCTAAATTGCAACTTCGTGATGGGAATCCACAGTCAGTATAACTTTAATTCCACATGGTGTGCAAAAGGGGTGGATAACAGTAGGTGCCAATCACAGGCGTCGTACCCCCGCAACAACCCCTCCCCACTTGTTGAAAAAGTGTCACAACTTTTTGTTGGAAAATGCATCTTAACACTCTAAACTGTCGAGATAATATGCGAGGTTAGTTGTCTTTGAAAAATAGTTTTGTAACCCAACTATAGCACGGTAAGTTCAATTTGCTGGGAAAGGCTGTTCTCTCCCGGGGCTGCCAATTCTCACACACTCAGCTTAAAAGTCAAGTATTTCGGCTTTATTTCAAGCTTTTTTGTTTGGTTCATTGGAACGAAAATTTTGTTGTAAGCGAAAGCTCGAAATAACTTGCAAGCCCAGTGGCGTAGCTAGGATTTTTTCCAGGGGGGGGCAAAGGTATGAAATTTCCCCAAAACTTTTCCCGGTCAATGTGTATGTATTTCATATGAAATATGCAAATTTACAAGTACAACAACATTACCATGTCATTTTGTAATATAACCAGCATTTTAATCTTAAAGTATAACATAAAGCAATCGGAAATAACAAAGTTTATTATTTTGGTAAACAATATCTGGTTTATTTGTATGTACTAACGCAGTGGCGTACGCAAGATTTCTCTGAAGGGGTTTTGTTGGCCACAAAATGTTATTTTGTCATAAAGATTATCTAAGCGGAGCGCCACCATTGGTTGGCGAGGAGCGTAGAGAAAATTTGGAAAAATCAGACCCCTTAGTTGGCAGGAAATAGCATTTTCCAGGCTAATACGAAGAATCTAGCCAGTCGCTTTCTTCTTTTGTCGTTTGCAATAAAATGCTCTCTTCAAAATATGTTCGCAAACTGCAAAGTGATCAGAGAGTTAAGAGCTAATTTTACCCCAAGTATGTAATTTTGCCCCAAAGACCGAGCGAAGCGCCACCATTAGTTGGCGCGGAGCGTAAAGAAAATTTTGAAAAATCAGACCCCTCAGATGGTCAAAATAGCGTATTTATGCTTCTTAAGAGAATTTAAACATGCAGTCTTTTTTATCGACGCCACCAGCGGGAAACAGGGTCTACCTTTTTAAGTAAAAATTGGAATTTGACAGAATTTGTCTAGGTCTATTTGTAGGAATTAAAAAAAAAAAATGGCATCACTGAAAGACCTTGCAGGGGCAATCCTTCCCCTTTGAAAATTTTTGAAAGATTGGTTGTCCTTATAAGCAATCTGGTGCCACATATGCTATCTTTTGAAGTAAAATCTGTGTTAATAAAGTTAGACTACGTATTTTTTAGAACAAAGAAAAAAATGGCATCTGTGAGGGGGGCATGGCCCAATGGTCTCCCCTTCGCACGCCACTAAGGAGGCCTAATAGTGGCTCGATCGCACAGGATGTCCTGTGAGAAAAGCAGTATGTTAAGTGTAGAAGGCTACAAGGTACTCATTGTCCATTTATTGTTGCACTCAAAGTGAGCAGAAAGCTATTTTCCCGAACTAGCTTGTAAGCCTCCAAGGATTATGGTAAGTAACAAAATCTAAGTGTGCCAACGGATCCCGTTAATTCTAATTTCTAGATTACCTTTGATCGTTGGCCTTGGATTGTTTCAGCCCAATCCATCGTTATGTACACAGAGTAAAATCGTACAGCTACTGCTAGCTTGAAGAACAGGGTTGTCCGACCTTTCGCAGCGGTGGGCCACATGTAATGGTTATAATGGACGAAGGGCCGCATTCTATAGGCCTACTCGTTTTTTTTTTGTTTTTTTTTTCAATTTTTTCCGACGCCCAAGGCAACAAAATGCAATCATTGTGCGTAGAGAAAACTGATTCATTTTCGTTTTTGATTGAACAAATAAATAAATTTTAGCAAAAATTGATGGTATTGGGCAGAATGTTCGGACAAAGTTTTTTTTCATATTCCTCCTGAATCATTCTCAACCCGCCCTTGTGGATAACACTCCAATGTGGCTAGACATGTAGCAGACATTTGAAATGAATTATTTCATTCAAAAGTAAGCATGCTATAGCGGACGGCGAAGCCTAAAGTTGTCATCAATTAATCTGCTTACTGAATAATTTTGCAATATAGATTATTTTTGACGGGCCGGACGCAACCTTTTCGCGGGCCGGGCCGTGGCCCGCGGGCCGTAGGTTGGACAACCCTGTTGTAGAAGAACATAACAACCTCGGAGGTCTACGGTAGTGACTTGTCAGTTTTCACATCATTTTACTGAATTACCAAAGTATCACCTGAACAACAGCTTTCTGTGCACTGAAATGCACTGATCATAACCCCCGTGCGTATACAAGCACAAGAGAACATTCAATCTGCTACGCGGCGAGGACATTTCTGTGGAACGCGAATTGGGCCGGTTCATGCGACACTGACGAAATCTGAGTTCATTTGTTGCATGAAAATACGAATTATGTATTAGAAATGTCTCACAATTTCTTATTCTAACAAACATTTTGAGAATTTTTTGTGAAATTTTGAAATAATAAGAAGATTCATCAAATTTTCCCATTTTCATAAAATTTCCCCAAAAATTTTTCCAGGGGGGGCAACTTGCCCCCCCCCCCCCCAGTAGCTACGCCACTGTGCAAGCCCATATTTTTTCTTTATTGGTACACAGAAACTGATCGATAGACTGCAAATAATCGAATGTGACACAGAATCTGCAGAACCCAAGCGAGGGCCCGACGGTCTGTGTATCCCATGCTCTAAAGGTAATTTTGGATTATTTTATTCATTTTCACTTCTTTCATTATTCAACATGTGTTAAAAGAATACAATGGAGATTTGGATAGCCTATAAACCATCCTGGGATGTTGGTGGAAGGGGGTGTGGTTGCGTTCAGCAAAGATTATTCGCATATGTACAATTCCGTATGACTTTCAGTTTGTTTGTAATTACCGTTTACCGTTAACGGATCAAATCTGCTCAGACAAGTCCAACAACTTTTCCTGCTGTAAACAAGACATAAATGTATACGGACACACTCTCGAATAAATCATTTACTGAAGGTGCCAATCTTATCCAAAGAACCAACCTAAAACTATGAAGTAGCTTTGACATTGGTGCTTGCAGCGTTAAAAACAAGACCTCGGCCAAGCGTTTCGAAAAGTGCAATTTGAGTCCAAAATATGTCGGTGTTGTCTAATTTATGGTGCAGCCAAAAACCTTCGATCAATAACACGCACGGCCTCTTATATTTTAACGCATCTATGGATATGACGTAAACCCATTACCATACGCGTAGCGTACACAAAATGCACAGTCATACTCAGTACGCATCTAAGCGTGCATAGCTTACACTTCGCTCTTTTGTGCTCATGTGCTCCATACATCTAAATAAGCTTTCAATGAACGTGTAACGTGATCGTGTCAGTGTTCCCTAGTTCGCAGCCCATTTTCCCCTGACTCAGACAGCCAGTTCAAATTACGGACACAAGAAGCCAGCAGTGGCTAACCCCTGCTATTCCAGTCTGTTCCCAAGACATCAAGGCCAAGTGTTTGGTCATGCAGTGTCCAGGAGGTAGAGCATCCGACTGCCTCATAGGGCCCGTTCCACAAATAGTTACGCACAATCTTAAGTATGATTTACTGTTGACTGAAGTATGGGTAATCAAACTTGCGATTGTGCGTAAGTCTTTGTGGAATGGGCCCCTGGACATTCATGGTTTGATTGTTAGGGCGAGGCATACCATTGTATTTAAAAGTAAAACATACTGCCGTTGTGTGTGATGAGACTGCATTAGCAATGGAGTATAGGTCGACCAATCTAGTCCCTCCAAAGTTACTTTGTGATACGACATGCATCACTTTAATTTTTTCAGGGAAAGCTGGGCTTCTCTTGACCAAAATGGGCAAAAGATTCCCATTTGATGGCTACGTAGGTGACAAGAAGATCACGGAAAAGAAATTGATTCGAGACGTTCTGAGGAAAGGGGACTCTTACGTGAATACTGGAGACTTGATGCTGATTGACATCGATGGCTATGTGTACTTTAAAGATAGACTCGGGAATACATTTAGGTAATGAGATCCTGATATACACTCTAAAAACAAAAGTGGGGTGGCAAAATAATATTTTGGTAAAGGGAAGATCGACACAGCGTCGGCCGAAGGCCGACGAGCGATGGCCAAGCACGAGAAGCCACATCGGGAGGTTGCGGGTCCTCCTTAAAGAAAAATTTGAACTCTACATACGTGTAAATCCAATTTCCCAACATCTGGGAAACATACGTTTCCATATTTATAGAAGAATTGTTGATCAAAATATCGTAAATCATCGAAAAAGGGGGAGGGTGTGGGTCAGATGCGCTCCAACATAAACCCTCGCCTGTCTGATATGACATAAAAACCATATTTAGGTTTCACTACGAAAAAAACATCACCAAGGAACCAATAGAAGTTGAGCATTTTACAAACTATGATTTTTCCTCTAATGATAAACTTCTTCTAATTTCATCACAGGTGGAAAGGGGAGAACGTAGCTACTACTGAAGTTGAGCTGGCGCTTCTTGAGAATGTACAGGTCGAATCTGCTAATGTCTATGGCGTCAAAATTGAAGGTAATAGTTTAATAACATATTTTCATTTCGTCAATATCCATTATTTCGAATATTATTTGGAGTTCTCCATATCAAAGAGGTATGTGTTTTCTTTATTTTTCTTCTTCTAGGCTATTTTCAAATTTGACTTAAATGTACCTAAGGACATGTAATACAAACTGTCATTTCCTTAATCATATCATAAACTCAATATCATCTTTTGTCATCTAACAGGCTTACTTTATAAAGTAACTTTATTTTGTTTAACAGTCGCACTTGGTACAGAAAGAACCCATGACTTCAATTGAAAATTACCATTAAATTTAACTTTTAAAACATAATTTGTAAATTACAGTTCAAAACCTCACCTGGTCTGTCAGCTTTCCTGAATGCATTTGAGTTGTTGAATAAGTATTTTTCCAAGTTCCTATTTGCAAAACTTGGAACAGAGTTCTTCATACTTGGTTAGCTTATATTTTCAGAAATGCATGCCCGAACTGAAGGGCAGTTTCACTAAATTTTGTAGATTAAGCTTCTCTTATACTTATCATAAGACGTTCTTCTCCTATAACAAAATCCATGAGCCCTATCTTGGAGCATACATTTTTATTTGAAATTCATCATTCGAAGCTCAAGATAGGTTGTGTCTCAATAGAAATAAATAAAATTGTTTAACCATGAAACTGTGCATATTTCAAAACGTCTTTTCCTTTTGCCCGAGGATAATAAATCAATTTCCCACAGATTGACACTATGTCTTTTCGTTGAAACGCCCTGCCGACTCATTTCTTGTAATTTTGTAGAAAGTATTTCAGCGCTTTCCTCTTTATTTTATTTGTCTAAGGTAAAGACGGGAGAGCAGGAATGGCTGCTCTGATACTTCAGAATAAAGAAAACTTAGACTGCCCTGGTATGTTTCGCCACATCACAGCACGTTTGCCGAGTTACGCATGTCCAAAGTTCATCCGCGTCAAGGTGTCACTGGAAGTGACGGGGACTTTCAAGCTCCGAAAAGCAAATCTGATTAAGGAAGGTTTCGACCCAAGACGCATCTCTGAGCCATTGTATTACATGAACGAAAAAGAAAAAACATATTCAATATTAAATGAGGCTTCTTTTAACGACATTCTGTCTGGTAGTATCAGATTATAATGGAAATAGTCCTACGTTATTGCCACCGTTGCTTTTATGAAGTGACCCACGTATTTTTGCCAAGGTTGAATTTTTGAACATCACTCTAAATAATAATTGATAATCTTAGTCCAGTGCTATCTAAATTTGGTGAAAAAGAATTCAGATTATTACCTTTTTGCACACATTGAGTAAAAGTGCCAGGTGTCCGTATGTCGTCATGTGTTAAAGGACACATGTTCGTAAGTTGGTGTGCAGTGAAGTAATTGCATAAATATTACTGTATTATGTGGTAGTCTGATTATTTTGCAGATAGACTTACGCATTACCATATAAAACTGTAAAATGTCAAGGCGAAACGCAAGATCGACGGTGACGGTGCAGCGAACGGTTGAATCCGCCGGTCAATAAAAACAAAAAAAGATTATACTTCCCCTTTGGTTTTGAGTTATAAACGCACTTTGCTTATCTAAATGGCCCCTTAGTCGTTATACTAAGTTGGTGTGAAGTAAAATTATTGCATAAAGATTATGTGCGAAATCCGAGTTGTGTTATACGCATTCTCACATTTGTATAAGGTAAAACGTTGATGCGGAACGGGTTTTCAACCAGTCTCGACACATACTAGTTGAAATCCACACTTTCATAACTTTGTTAGCATATTGCATGTTCCGTTTTAAATAAATAAATTTTTACATGTCAACTAAAAGGGAAATATTGCGTTTGTTCAACAAGGAAATTTAAACCTTTTAAAACCAACATTTATTGGCAAAGAGTGATAAATAATTACAGTTAAGGCAGACTATGGTAGCCTTTTTTTTCAAGGAATTAGTTTCCCTCAGATAGAAATTCAGTTGTCTGTTGCCCAAGAATAATTTGTTCACCCAAACTTTCAACATTTCAAAAGATTCAACTCCATAACTCTTCTTTATTGTGCATAATATTTTGAGCAAATGAAGCTATTGTTGGGGTTTGATGTTGAGATCAAATGACTTGAGCTGTTTAATTTAAATGCTATGTTGGAGCATTTAACACGCAATAACTCCCTTTTTACATCGGTATGTGTTCAATTAAACGGCAAGATGGCTATTTAAATTGCAAATTCTTTATTAAAATTGGTATATGTCGAATTAAATTGGTATGTGTCAAATTAAATTGGTATGTGTCGCTCTAACTTGATATGAATCGATTAACACTGGTATGTGTCTATTTAACTCGATTTATGTAGAATAAAATTGGTATATGTCGAATAAATTGGTATGTGTCGATTTAAATTGGTATATGTCGAATCAGTGGCGTAGCCACGGGGGGGGGGGGCCTGGGGGGCCTAGGCCCCCAAGATTTTCTTCATCCCCCCCCCCCCCCCCCCCAGATTTTTTGCGTCTTGATAAAGTAATTGAAAAAAAATAAAATGTTTGAACGGAAATAAACGTTGAAGTATATCCTTTAAAACAGTAAATAAATAAAATGTGTAAAAATTAAAAAAAAAAAAAAACATGGATGAATGTGTGTAATGTGTAATGTGTATGAAACCAAGTAATAACTTCAAAATGCCTACTTTCACTAAATTGGATACCGTTTGTGATCTGCACTGTCGTTTATTGCATTTCACTTCGAAGATGAAACGAAAGTCTCGACGATAAACTTTAATGTAACTTTGTTAGGTAAAGACCCTTTCTGCCTTTCGGATTGCTGATTGATTTACTGAAAATAAGGCAATCGTACACTGGAGACCACTCTTACACGACCATTCCTATACTTTATCATACACAAAATATGCCGTAAGCAGGTAAGGGTACGGTACTGCCTTCGGATAATTCTTCCCTTCCATCCTTAACATTTAGGCCTACGTCGTGCCTCACTCCTGCCCATGACAAGTGCCACTGTAGGACGATTTTTTCGACAAGTCCTCTTTTTACTAGTTGGCACTGGGGGGGATTTGTAAAATGTCCACAAGGTCCGGATTTCATGTGTTTCCTTCTGCTTTGCGGTTCAATTATTCTGAGAGATTTATTCGTAGTATTTTAATTTTGACTATGTAATGTACCGATGAACAAATACTGCACCATTTTGCAAATTGTTTCTTTGGCAGTATGTATGTCTCTTGTAAAATCTCTACAAAAACTAAAAATATTTTGATATTTTTCATGCTTCCCAAAAAGGGAAAATCCTAAAACTGTAAAACTTAGGCCTGTAATCAGTTCAAAGTTTTGCCAAACATAGCACCATTTTGCATCTATAAAGAAAGTTTCTCAGAGGGGGACACAACTACTTTTGGTTTTCCTGTTAAAGGGTAAGGTACTGCCTGAGGTAAGCTGAAATCCATTCAAATATTGGCGCATTTGCGGCTGGGTACATCCAGTTTAAAACACGTGGGGAGTGCCGTTTCCGGCCATCTGGAGGGGTTTTGAAGCCCAAAATTTTCTTGTACGCTCCGCGCCAACTGATGGTGGCGCTCCGCTTAGATTCAAATATTGCCGCATCTGCGATCTACGTCCTGAAATTTACAATTTTCCCAAGGGAAAGGGAGATACCGGTTCCTTTCAGTCTCATCCCCCAGGCCACAGATTAGAAGTGACCAGTTTCGGGGGCCCTAAAAAGTGTATGCATATTACCATTTTTCATAGATTGATTTTTTATTCTCATTATTTGAGAAGTCGCAGACATGAGATTCGTATTTCAAGGCTGGATACATCCAGCTTAAAACACATGGGAAGTGCCGTTTCCGGCCATCTGGGGGGTTTTAAAGTCCAAAATTTTCTTGTACGCTCCCCGCCAACCGATGGTGGCGCTCCGCTTAGATAGTCTTGCCGTGTCTGACCCTCGGAGATACCAGGCCCCCCCCCCACTTGTTACCTAGGCCCCCCAAAAATCGCATCCTGACTACGCCACTGTGTCGAATGAAATTAGTATGCCGATTCCCTTGATATGACACCAATTATTCGCCAAAACTTGATGCTCACAAACCGTGCGCATCAAATAAAAACACTTACGTGAACAAATAAGTAATTAACATCAACATACGTGAAGAAATAAGTAATTAACATCAACTTATGACTATAGCCTAATTTCCGTTAACAGCATCAACGACTAGAATGTATTCAATTCAGTGGCGTAGCTACTGGGGGGGGGGGCAGGGGGAAAGTTGCCCCCCGGAAAACATTTTGGGGAAATTTGATGAAATTGGGAAATTTGATAAATTTTCTTATTGTAACAAAAATTTCTCAAAATTTTTGTTTGAATAAGAAATTGTGAGACATTTCTCATAAATAATTCGTATTTTCATGCAAAAAAACCCCCCAGATTTCGTCAGTGTCGCATGAACTGTCCCTACTCGCGTTCCACAGAAATGTCCTCGCCGCGTTGCAGATTGAATGTTCTCTTGTATACGGTACGCGCGGGTGTTATGATCAGTGTATTTGAGTGCACAGGAGGCTGTTATTCAGGAATTTAACAACAGCTGATACAGTACAACTAACACTGAAAGGCTGGAAACCCGAACTTATCCCCTTCTTCACAGTTTCTGCGTTGTACACTTTGGGAATTCAGTAAAAGGATGTGAAAACTGACAAGTCACTAACATAGACCCCCCCCCCCCCCGAGGTTATTATATTGTCCTGCAAGCTAGTAGTAGCTATACCGATTTTACTCTGTGTACATAACGATGGATGGGGATGAAACAATCTATGGCCAACGAAAAAACTTAAAGTTAGTCTAGAAATTAGAATGAACGGGACCCATTGGCATACTTAGATTTTGTTACTCAGCCTAATCCATGGAAGCTTAAAGGCTAGTTCGGGAAAATAGCTTTCTGCTCACTTGGATGTAACAACAGACGGGTCCAGGGATACCTTGTAGCCTTCTACACCTAACATACTTCTGCTCTAACAGGATATCCTGTGTGATCGAGCCACTCTTAGGCCTCCTTTTAGTGGCGTACGAAGGGGGGGGGGGACCACTGGGCCATACCCCCCTCACATATGCCATTTTCTCTTTGTTCTTAAAAGTGCTTAGTCAAACTTTAATAACACAGATTTTAATTCAAAAGATAGCATATGTGGCACCAGACTGCATATCAGGACATCCAATTTTTTCCAAAATTTCCAAAGGTCCTTCAATGATGCCAATTTTTTTTAATTCCTACAAACAGGCAAATTCTGTCAAATTCCAATTTTTGCTCAAAAAGGCAGACTCTGTATACCACTGGTGGCATCGATAAAAATAAAGACTACATGTTCAGATTCTCAGATTTTGACCATCTGAGGGGTATGATTCTTCGAAATTTTCTCTACGCTCGGCGCCAACCAATGGTGGCGCTCCGCTTAGATAATCTTTATGACAAAATAAGGTTTTGTGGCCAAGAAAACCACAAATCCTATACCGATTAAAGCTGTTTTATTTTGACTCCTAACAGTGTGCAAATTTAATGACAAATTTTACTATGTAAGGTAGCATAAATGGCATAAGGATGCATGTAAAGACACAAATGTTTTAGTTTTATCCTCATGAACCACGATGATTCAATCTTTAATACCGTTCCTGTCAAAGTCGAAAATCTTGCACCATTTTGCATCTAGGCTCCTTGAAAACGTCAAAAAATTTTCGGACACCCCTCCCCTTAGACCATACTACATGCCCCCCCCCCCCCTCAGAGAAATCCTGCCTACGCCACTGCGTTAGTATATACAAATAAACCAGATATTGTTAACCAAAATAATATACAAAGAGTTGTTATTTCCAATTGTTCTATGTTATAGTTGAAGATTAAAATGCAGGTAATATTACATAATGTTAATTATGGTAATGTGGTAAATGTTGTAAATTTGCATACTTTATATGAAATACATACACATTGACCGGGAATAGTTTTGGGGAAATTTTATACCTTTGCTCCTCCTGGAAAAAATCCTAGCTACGCCACTGATTCAATTCCTACGTGTCGCACTATAAATTAACACAACATCATAATTTCTCCTCGAAAATTGCCGAAGATTGTAAGATGAGTTTTACATCTCTGGCCATGATTGTTTTGATCGCTGCTCTTAGCGACGTGACGTAAAATTGGGTCGTAGACCTCCTTCTGATCAATTTAACTTCCTTTGTGTTGTGCATACTAAAGTTACAAGTATAGGCCACACCCTTAACTCAAAGGTAACAGGTTTTCGATCCCTGTTTGTATTTCTGACAAAGGAGTGTAAAAAGAACAGGCCAAATATTGGTAGTCCACGTGTCATAGCCCTAATTCTAAGCCTAAAAATGATGATTTTGAAACAAATTTTAAAAACTTTTGAAAACCGATTTTTGCCATTATCTCTTTTCAAAGAAACTTGCTTTTACGGATTTCATATATTTACATTGACAGAGCATGTAATCTGCTAGTCTTGCTCAAGACGGTATTATTAGTACTACAGCAGTTGTACACTCGATACGTCTGTACAACAAGAGTTGTGAACACGCCTTCTACCTGTCCTCAAAAGATATTTCTATGATATTGAAAGAGATACTCGAGTACGTACAGTCTAGTTGACAAGCGCCCTCATTTTGGATCCAGAGTCGAAATAGTGTGGAAAACAAGTACTATACTAACGTCTTGACCAAGACTAGTAATCTGCAGGCCTACGTCCTATGCCTAAATTGTCGCTATACCGCGAAGCTGTAATTTGTATCATTTGACGACGACTGTAATATTTCAAACAAACTTTAGACTTGAATGGAAAAACATCATATTCTTGCAGAGTGTATTTATTTTGACCTTTCCTTGCATAATTTCGAAAATATTTCAACTTTCTTGCAAAATCTGTTGATTTGAACTACTTGAGCTTATACACACAAAACTATAGCAGCTTGCTACGCCTATACCACTGATCTACATACCTGGATGTAAGGTGGTGCCGAAAAATTGAAGCAACAAACTCGCCAAATTGTGTGCGGCAAAAGCGTCGGGTACAGGCGCCACTCTCCACACAGTTAGATAGGCAATTCGATATGATGGCTTGATAATTTGACGTTTTTGGCTTGAAATAAGGCCAGATATGTTGTGGAACGTGTTCATTTTCAACAGAAATATCAATTACTTTGAAAAACTGAACATGATCATGTTAAAATGAGCGTCAAACTTTCACTTAGTGCCGTTTGACTAGGGAGTGACAGCTCGATCCCTGGCAGCCTGGTTTGACTGGGTGACTAGGCCGTCTCATCCCTCTGTCTTCCACAGTCACAACTAAATGCAAGTTCAATAAACGGTGGGGGAGAGGGGGTTATCGAGTCTTACCCTGTAAATTCGAGCCCAAAAATGTTTTTCCGGGGGTGGGGGGGGGGGTGAGTCTTTGGGAGGCATAGGACACTCTTGTAGTCGGAGGCCACGGATTAAGTTAGCGCCGGAGAAACCTGGCTTGTCCGACAGAAGACTTTTTTCAAGGTCAGACTCTGCCAGGGGGTGAATTTATCAGGAGTGACTTAGGAACTGGGTCTTCATTTGTTACTGTGTAGAGGAGACTAACAGTTGTGAGAGACTTAAATGCTAGGGTGCCTTGTAAAAGCATGAACTTAGTTCAAGTACTCCTATTTAGTAGGCCTACCATGGAACCAGCACAGACTTCATTGTTTCTAACTTCATATATTTGCAATCTGTCGCTGAATAATTGAAACTAAAAGCAGCACGTGATTTTGGCATTTTTGTTGTCTTCAATTTAGGTCGCATACAATATATACGTTTTAGTAAAAATATCAAGAAATTTAGCTGTGTTAAAAGTTTGTCAGTTGTCCCTCAGTGCCCTCAGGCTGTACGAATCAGTGAAGTTTGTGCCGCGGCTGAATGTTTTTGCCACGACCTGTAAAATGGCCACCGCAAGAATTCCGGTTGCTTCAATTTGTCAATAGGCAGTTACAAGCACGCCTAAAATCCAGGTATATAGATCAGTGGCCTATACTCGCACGTACAGTGGCGACAATCTAAGATTGCATTATGCTTTGTCCATGTATATAGTAATTCCGTGCTTGCTTTCCAGCCGATATCGAATAGATTGTTATTGCCATTCTCCCTTGAAGATTTTCTTCAGTTACTGAAGTACCGAAATTTCTAAATTGTACTCATTACTATACAGTCATTACACTCTAAAAAATATTTAAACGATTTTGCTTAAAAATTAGGATACTCACGAAAATGAGTATTTCTATTCGAAATAAGTGAGTACTTCAAATGAATTTGTGCAAAATTTTACACAAATTGCTGAATTTGTGCAAAATTTTACACAAATTGAGTTGAAGTACTCACTTATTTCGAGTAGAAATACTCATTTTCGTGAGTATCCTAATTTTTAAACAAAATCGTTTAAATATTTTTAGAGTGTATCTTCTCAGTTTCCAATGAAAACCAATTTTAACAATTCCTTTAATGACAGTGGTACATTTATTAGTTAAGTTATGATCATGGTACTCTTTCCGGGTTTTCAATGAATTTTCCTCTTATATTCCACTTACACTTTTCGACTGCAGCCAAGTGGTTGGGGCATCAGACTTATATTCGGGAGATCGGGAGTTCGAGTCCCGGCCGGTTGATCAGTTCATACAGAAGACTTTAAAAACGGAACATACTGCCATTGTGCTTGGTGCTCAGCAAAAGCAATGGAGTATAGGAAAATTAATCCAGTACTTCAGTTTGTCTTTACTATAACATTCAGAGGCTTACCTGATAATTGTACATGAATTTGTCAGGTGTTATTATGATCAACTGTACAAAGAAAACGAGGGAAAAAGTTTCGATCACATTTTAATCTTAACAAACTACGAGTAGACTTTTCATCAAAACACTGTAATTTACTCACTTCACTCACGCAGGGAAATTTGTAAACGTTCGGAACTTGAAGGGAAGATGGTGGTAGCAAGGAGGGGGTAAGACCGTTACAACTCTCTGGCTATAGTGAAGTACCCAAGTAGTGGCTATCTAGAAAATTAAAATACAGCTGCACATTTAATACGGTTGCAACCACCTCACCCCCCCCCCCCTTCAAAAAGAAAAGAAAAGAAAATAGGGAATAAATTTGCTTAGGCTATTGTCTTTGGCCAACTGAACAACTTTATTACTGAAGGATGAAATATCTTTCGACTATAACCGTTCATCTGGGGAAACTTCTACCTCTCTTCCCAACATTCACCCTGGTTTTGGGGAGTGTGACAACATCTAGTATGCCAATGACTTTTATGCACTGTCTAGCCCAACAATCTGGCCTAGTCAGTGGTGACACCAAAGAAGGGGCATGAAGGCTTCTCTATGTCAGAACTTCAGATTCCCCAAGTTGCCCTCCAAGTGTTCAGAACCAAATATATCTATACCGAGATTTTATTTTCCACCTTAAGTCAATGCTTCACTTGGTAACTGGACCCTACCGGGGTTTTATTCATTAGGGAGCCCTGGTTTTTACTTGGACCCATCAGCTAAAGCAAATCATACATGTCTTTAAAGTGAAACTAAATTTTTCTCCTTTACGCTTCACATATACTTAAATCTCGGGGCTCCCGCGAGTGTGTAAGGGTCTGGTCACTTTATTCCCATCCACTAGTAAACAAATACGGTAATGATTGTTTATGATGAGTGCGATAGCTTTTAATTATAGCATGAGTTGAAAGATTGCACTTGTATTCAACGAATGAAATTTGTTTTACAAAACACCTACCGTACCTTGTTTTGTAGAAGCCCTAAAGTCCCACACTTGTTGAGCAAGTAAATCCTCGTTTAAGAGCACAAAATTTGCAAATCCAACCGCCATTTTGTAACACTAGGTAGATTAGAGGGCGCTCTCATGGCGCGTTAACTAGATTCGTTGACGTACGTCTTCTGTCTGAAACGTACTTGTATGTATAGCTTATATGCTGTGCATGGTTCTCACCGTGATTATTCATTCGCTGCGACGTAGATCAATGTGAACGTACGAACTACGTATGTAGGCCCACGTACCGCTTAGCCTACTATTGCACCCTTAGCTCTCTTCCTATTGCACGATGGGGACGACTATTGCTCTGTACATGAACTGATCGTGTGATGGTTAGGGGGGGGGGGGGGGCAATGACCAGCATGTGACTACCAGTCCTACAATCATATGTAGAACAATTAAGAAGGTGTTACATAAAGTAAAATATATATCATGACAGGACGATCCACAATGAAGGGGTTACAACCATGAGTCATCAATTTTCCTGCCCCAACCAGTACTAAAACGCATCCTTTATGTACGCATAATTTATAAAAAGTCTATTGTCGTTGCACTTGCGAACGTGCACAGTGCAGTGGGTGTACCCATGATGCTCTGCTAGTATATAGTTGGTGTAAGGTATATTTCTGTTGGGGGTAGAAACTAATAAACATCCGATGTGCTATACTCGCGTCAGAGCACGATAAAAGTCAGGCGACGGTACGGCAAGTTCGAATTTGGAGCCTTCTTCACATGACATAATACGGAAACTTAAGTTTGCACTCACAGATATGATGAACTTCGTGGTTTAACCCCTCCCGCTTGGAACTCCGACAGGGACTTTGACTTTGGACCCAACACCCACTGGCAAACTTGGTTGTGTTTCGTTGAGGGTTTCTGACACATCAATCCTAGTTTCCCCACTTTTTAAATAATGGTACAACAAAGTTCTTTTGAAGTTATCGTTTGGAGGAATCTGTCAATGAATAATTTCGATATCTTTAACGTTCCAGAGATAAGCCTTTTCGAAGTTTGAATGGTTCTGAAGCAGCTTGATTCCCATGCCAAAGTAAGGATGTGGAGTTTGCAAATAGTTGACATTTCTTTTGTTACACATTGAATTTTTTAATTACTTACCGTATCAACTAGTTTTATAAGACTTGGTACGTGATATTGATGGTTTTCAAGCCGGATATAATTTAAGTTTGCAAAATTAATCAAGGGAGTTGCTCAAGCAACTGGCTGATTAAACCCTGATTGCATACTAATGAAACAGCTCTCCTTGATATCAGGGAGTTGCTAGCAACTCCCTGTTGACATGAAGGTTGTAAAAAGCAACAGATAGAATTATAGCCATACTTGACAAGTCTTAGGCTCTCCTCGACATCACAAGGTTTAATATTTAGCTCATGTTTATGCACAGTGGAGTATGAAGGGGGGAGGGGCATTTGGACCATGCCCCCACTCACAGATGCAATTTTTTAAGATCCTAAAAAGTACGTATAGCCATACTTTAGAGACACAGATTTTAATTCAAAAGACAGAATATGTCACGGTAGCACCAGATTGCATGTAAGGACACCCGATTTTTCAAAAACTGTCAAAGGGGAAGGACTCTCTCTGCAATGCCCCTCAGTGATGCCAATTTTGTCAAATTCCAAATTTTACTTAAAAAGGTAGCCTCTGTATCTCTCTGATAGCACCGATTACCTCTGAGGACTCCTACCTTTTTAAGAGTATCCAAAAGGGAGGGCCCATCCCTTCGATTCCTTTCCGTGCCGATATGGACGTACGAGACGGGGACAGGGTAGGGAAGGGTGCTCAGGTGCTGTGAGAAATCGTTGGCCATTTATCACGCAAGAGGTTAGGGGTAAAATCATTCGAGCAGTCACAGACAATTTCATCAGTTCAGCGGATTTTTAATTTAATCAAAAGCCACAGTAGAGAAGCATTAGCATACTTTCAATTCCGTTGTACCGTTTCTCCGAAAAGAAAAAAGACCATTTAATATAGTGGTGGTAGTACACTTTACGTGGTAGGCTAATATGATCTGATCACTCAGCATGTTCCTGATTTTGTTCTTATTGGAAACAACAGTCAATCATAAAGACTGCATCTTTGGATTCTCTTTACAAGCATGAAAACGCAATTTTCGACTATCTGAGGCGTCGCGATCATTTTCAAAATTTTCTCCACGCTCCGCACCAAAAAATGGTGGCGCTCCACTTAGATAGTCTTTCTGGCAAAATTACATTTTGGTGGTCAAGTTAGCTCTTAATAACTCTCTGATCACTTTCCAGTTTGCGAACATATTTTTAAATAACCATTTTATTGCAAACGACAGAAGATAGCGACTCGTTAGGTTATTCATGTAAGTGCGGAATATGCTATTTCCGGCCATCTGAGGGTCTGATATTTTTTGAAATTTTCTCTACTCTTCCGCGCCAACTAATATTGGCGCCAGGCTAAGATAATAATTATGGCAAAATGACGTTTTATGGCCAAGAAAAACCGCAAACTAAAATGCTCCCGTTCGCCTAAACCGATCGATGCTCGTTTATTTAAACTTAATGACAAGAGTTTTACATCGAAAGATAGCCTAAGTGGCATAAGATTGCATGTAAAGACACAAAAGTTTCAGCTTTATCCTCATGAATCACCACAATTCAACTTTTCACACTGATCCTGTCAAAGTCGAATATTTTGCACCACTTTGCATCTAGGCTCCTTGAAAACGCGAAAAATTTTCGAAAGGGATGGGGACACCCTCTCCCCCAGGCCGTCGATCACTCAACATACTGCGTGCCCCCCCCCCTTCAGTGTAAGGCACTGTTTATGTTTGATTGAGGCCAAATCAGAACACATCTTGCAAATGGACAATTTTTGATGGATTTTGATGGGAATTGTGGCTAATTTTTTATGCTTTCTACATCAAATACAGAACAATTTTCATGTCACCAGACATTTAAGTAGGACTCACAGTGATATAAACAAGCTGCTTTAGCCAGCGGCATGTGCAGGGGGGCCCAGTGGGCAATCCCCCCCCCCCCCCACATGAGAAGGGAGAAAATGAGTGAGGGAGAAAAAAGGAGGGAAAAAGGGTAAGAAGAAGGAGAGAAAGTGAAAAGAAGAACAACTAATAAAAAGAAGAAGGAAAGAAAAGAAATGAAGATGGAAACGAGAGGAATGTTGCGGAAATGGTAGCAGTGACGTAAATTATAGAAGAATACTACAAACTGCTTCTTCATAGACATGGAAAGGGGACTCGAGTGAGTTTGGCGGGGAAATATTTCCGCCTTCGACCACCCTTGCCCTAACATATGGATGGATGAACCAATATTATTCAGGGGTGACGTGTGTAATGTAGCCAGCTTTCAGCGTGAATGAATGACATCATGGTGCCAATAGAAGCAATCCTTTATTGTACACCTTCCAAAACCTCTGAGTACATATTTTCTTTAGGGGCGTCGAGAATGTTTATATATTATACTGTTTATATATCTTCCCAAAGCGATGGCTGTGCTGCCACAGCATTTGCCCGAAAAATAGAAAGACATTATAGCCAGGGTAACTTAATCAAAGAGCTAAAAAATTGTGACCCTTTTCGGAAGCCTGTCGCTTAAAAGAAACAATTATTCTTCAGCCTGTATTTGTATTTGAGTCTTGTGCAACATAATTCCCGAAAAGGCCGATTATTTTAATATCTTCAAATCTTTGCCCGAAAAACAGAAAAGGTAAATTAAAAATGGTAACTAAGATTCACTACACATTCGGGTAACTTGTAAAGAAAAGTTTTTCCTCGCCCCACTTCATACTGTAGTCTGGCAAAATGTTTGTCCGAAATAAAAAATACTAAGGTCAAAGGTTACGCTTAGATAGTCTTTCTGGCTGAAATTTAGTTTAAAGTGAACGCTTTTCAAAAAGCGAAAACTCAAAAATAGCGACTGTTTTGATCATCCTTTTAAAACCTGGGAAATGCCATTTTCGACTGTCCAAGGCGTATGATCTTTCAAAATTTTCTCTACGCTCCGCGCCAACTGATGGTGGCACTCCGCTTAGATAGTGGGCCTGCTGCCATGAACTGTCCTGTACTGGTATTCATCATTCCAAACTTCATCACTGAGCACACACCACGGGAATTCTTGGGCACTGGTTTTGGGATGTTTCTTATAAATTGTATCTAATAAATATTTTTTAAGTACAGTGAAAACTGAGGGAAAATAAAAAAAAAAAAATAATAATGATGCATTTTTTATATTTTTATGTTTATTTTTACAATGTTGCTAGTGTTTTTCCACTTACATAGAGGTAATCAGGCCTGGGAGGTGCCGTGCCTTTTCCAGCGATCGGGAGGCATTTTTTCTTGAGTTCCGAGCAAACCCAATTTTTTGCCAGCAATAGGCGCGTATTTGATTTCAGTGAGATCATTCTTAGAAAGTAGCTCATAAAATACATAACAATGGGCAGTGGCGTAGCCAGGATTTTTTCATCAGTGGGAACTTGGGGGCACAGACTTTTTATAGGGGGCACAACATATAACTCAGGAATAACTAGAGACTATCAGAACTACATTTTGTTGAGTCTGACTGACAGCGAGTGACGGCTCGTGGTCTAAATACATGGAGGGGCAAATTGGTATTGGTTGGAATAAACCAACGGCGCCCAAGGCGCCGTGGGAGCGCCAAGTGCTCCCACCTTCGGCGTGGGGTCCAGGGGCGAAACCCCCGGAAGCTCCGCGATACTTACAAAATTGAGGTTAAAGAACGAAGCATTTCTCTGCCTTCACATGGCATTTGATGAGCATTTAACTGACTTCAAACTTCTCTATTATTTCATTGAATTTAGTCTTACAACTGGCTCGAGGTTCCCGTGGCTATGACAATGCATTCATCTTTCTTTGAGATGAGCAGACATTTCAATTATACGTTGATTAAAATTTGAATTTTCTCTTATGAACTTCTTTTCAATTGATAGCATAGCCTAAACGTTTAACCTATCATCATTCGCACTTAGTGTACCAGCTGGGTGAAACCTACGTGAAGACGATACAGACAGTATGTGTCGCCTATGTGGTCCAGATCGTTTGGTTTCCAATTTTTCTTCAAGACTCCTTTTTGAAAATGGACAAGTTTGTAAACATTTGACAGTATTCATGTTGCGTCCATGCCTCACATTGAGAGGGTTTGGGGAGCTAGATGAGACTTAACACACGAAGACCCCCGAGCACGATTGAGTGCACATGTATACCCAAGCTGCAATAAGCATTTTGACCTGACTCACCGTGATTTTGTGAGACCTCAGCATAGTTTTCTACAAAGGAAACGCACGTAGCTGATTAACGCGTTTTTAGTTACCGGTGCATGCATACAGAGGTGAGACCAGGGAGGGCAAGTGAAAGGCTGCCCGTAGTTCGAAGAAATTGGCCACTCACCTTTCATCATTTCAGCAGATAAAATGTAAGTGTACATGCTCAAAACCTGTTGAGCGGGGCAGATTGCAATGGGATGGGGGGCACCTGAGGGCACAACTTTGCTGTGGGGGCACGTTCCCCTCCCCCCCCCCCCCCACCGTGGCTACACCACTGACAATGGTTCTCCTTAAGCACTCAAAATGTCGTATAAATTATGCACCAAACCACGTATTTTCACATTAAACAATGAAAAAGCGTTCCATCGTGGGAGGAGGGAACCCTCCCGCTCCCCCCCCCGACACCCGCGTGAGGGCGCTAGGGCTCGGTCGTTTTGCCCCCTCGCATTAGTTTTAGCCCCCCCCCCCTATAAAGAAAGGCCTAGACACGCCCTTGGCTTCAGCTAAGCTATTTTCATTGTAGCTCTGGTCCCGAAAGGGCTTTTATTCATATCAGCGGCTTCTTCCTGTTAATACGCGAGTTTACTGTCACGTAAAAGCTCCACACTAATACAGACCCAGCAACATCTTAGGTGATGCCATGGAGCTTATACTCAAAGTATTAGCTCCGTGGTGATACAGAGCATGGAACAAATAATAGGCTCATCGAGCACATCACTGAATACGATAAATGGCATGAATAAGCTGGGACCTTTCTATAAATTCTATTACGTGATTGTAAGCCGTAATTGGTAATCCCTTATCATAGAATTTCTGACGAGTCAAGTATAACCACCCATCAGTTTCAACATCCATTAGTGGTGGACTGTGGAGCAAAGTATTGGCCCTACAATTAGTTTTATAGTTGCTTGAAGAGTGTTTGGATAATCAAAAGGATATTTCAGGAGTTAAAGCTGTCCTCAGACACAACATATCTTTTAACATGGCAAAACTTAGGGATTTTAGTAAGGTAAGGAATAAAAATTTAGTATTTAGTGTAGTAATGTAATCTCATCTAACTCTGCTAGTACGTACCACTAACCCTATTTTCTATGCGTACGAAAATCTAACCCCATAACTGGTTACGTAACTGGGTACGTAAACCCAGTTAGAGCCAAGATTTTAAATTGACAAATGCAGCTCTTTGTCGACTTTACATCTGGAAGGTTCATGTACCTGTTCGATTGTATGTATTTTAAACTTACACTAAAGAAATGGATGCAAAGAAATCATTTTTCAAATTGAGGGAAATTCTTTACTCCCCGAAAAGAATTGAGCATGAATGGGACATGGCTGGAGTTTATGAAAAACAAAATTGAAAATATGAGAACTGTCCAAAACATTAGGGAAAAGATCCTGGTATTTTTCTGCAAAGGAACGTTACCGTAAGGTGGGTTCGAAATTGGAAAATTACCTTGATGTAGATTGGGACAGCCTTCCCTAATGGTGTATCCAGAGAGGGGGCGGATGATTAAGAGTGAAATTAAAAGATTTTAAAAAAAGGGCAGTGGCGGTGCAGAATCTAAAAATTGTGGGGAGGGGGGTACTAAGGGCAAAACATTATGATGGTGGTAAACATTTTCGGATTCTCGGAGGTTTAAGCATTCTCTGGGTGAAAAATAAAGTCTCTGGAGAGGTATATTATTTGCTGTTTACGGTCAACCTAGCTCGTAACTAAACAACGTTAGGGAGGGGAAGTGAGGACGAGGCCAAAATTTGTGGAGAAATTGCCCGTTTTCCCTACGTAGTTCCCCCGCTGAAAAATGTGAAGAGAAAAAAGAGATTGGCAGTCTCGTGACGCCCTTAGCATCAAATAGGCCAATAAAATCATCGTAGCAAACGAGTGAACTTATTCCATCTGTAATGAAGTGGAAAATGTGAGTTGGCTTCATTAAATTTTTACTAAATTCACTCAAAGAAGAGTGAACGGTTTACCTCAAAAGAGCGAACGTGGAATTAACTCTCTAATGGAGTGAACTCACACTTTTCAAACTTTTACAAAGTGAGTGAGTTTACTCATTCGCTTTTAAAGTATAGCATCATTTTGTATCTAGTCCACACATCATTAAATATATGGAAAAAAGTTAGGTGAGGTTTTACGTCTCGGTACTGTATATAAACAACTGTTCGGCTTTTCTCCGGTAGTGACTCACTATCTTGATTCACTTACTTATTGCTTATGCTGACCGCCATGCACCATGACAGTAATTTGATCCCATTTTGAAACCCTTTCTTGTGACCCGGCCAGGAATCAAACTACAGACCTCCCGACTGCAAGTCGGATGCCTTTACACTCACGTTTTGTCAAGTTTCACCAGGTTCGTGTTGATATAGCACCTACACAATCTTGTTAATTTTTACTAGGAAATCATGGTCACATTAATCGTTACACTGGTGAATTTACCATAGCCTGTATATATGTTTTACACCAGTTTCTTTGTTAATTTGAATTAAAATTCCTGGTCAAATTAACCAGGATTGTGTGGGTGCTATAATGACATGGAATTTGGTGAAATTCCATCGGATATTTTTCAGCATGTACAATTGACCATGCAGTTGAAAGTTATGACTTCTTTGAATAAATCTAAGAAGTTGAACCGCTGTGGAATTTCACAGCCAGCAGTACAACTTCTTAGATTTAGTCAAAGATGTCATATCTTTCCACTACATCTGTACATGTCGACCCTGCATGTACTTTCTTTTGAAATTGAAAACAGGGAGCTTTCGATTTACTTATATATACCTACTGTAGTCAAATGCTACGAGAGTACGTCAATTTTAGGCTCTGCGCATGCGTCAGGTCGTCTCCCTCGTCCACTGCTGCAGCTAAAATGAGAACGTGTCCACCACAGTTTCTGAAACGAACGATCACACGTGTGACGTCACAGAATTTCTGAAAATTGGTAAAATTCGCTAGTTTTCCTCCTCGTGATTTGTTTTGTAAATGTGGTCACTTTTTACCTAAAATGTATATGATATTGATGTTCCATTGAGGAATAAGCTTTATTTTGGACCTTTTCTTACAACTTTAATAGGCCGAGAAGTTTAAATATGCTGTTGTTATTGTTTATTCTCCATGAAAGCATGCCAACATTTTTAACTGGTATTCATGTTGGAGACATGCACTTACGTTGCATCGTTCAAGAAATTCAGAAAAATTACATAAGGCTGTAAATTCGCCATTTTCATACGACTCATACGTCGACCAGTGCATTGGGAGATCGAAATGGGCTTTAACATTCGACGTACCATAGCACTCGACGCGTTCACGCAGGCACGCTGGTTTACTAGAACGAAGTCCAGGTTCACTCAATCGAAAACTCCGTAACAAATCATATATTCCCCATACACATAACACCAGGTCATCAAGTGATACCGTTCAACTTCAGTACAGGTTTCCTAAACCCTTTTTCATAACATTGCAATTGTCTCCAATATAGGTGTTTTACTTTTAATTATTTTTCCCAAAACGGTAACTCAAAAGAAGTTTCGGGACCTTTTCCGGGTTCTGAAAAATGAAAAAATCTGACTATTGCCATTGGTAATACCAGATCATCAAGTGACACCAATACTGTCCATTTCAAGTTCCCCAAATTTCTTTTAATTCCAATTTTTCTCCAATATAAACTACTCATTTTCAAATGTTTGTAAGTTAGGCAGTTGGATGGAGTTTTACGGTCCAGTTTCCAACCTAACGGTCCAAGTCGAGCCGGCAACGGCTTAAAGGGATTAAAAAGTTTTCCAGATTTCTTCGGAGTCCCAGACCATCTTACTGTCCAAGCAATGGAGTAGGGAAAACAAACTAGTGAGCTGCGAAAGGGAAAAGGCAGTCGTTGGCTCGACTTTAACCATCTTGTTAGGAACTTCATCTAGTTAAACCTAACAGAGACCAGAAGACCATATGACGTAACATAATACAGACCATTGTATCATACGTCTATCATGAGTAGCTCGGGTACTTCGCTTCTCATTCGATTAAGTGATTTGTTTCCCGAATTTGTTTCCACTCTCAAACGTCACATCTCGCTCCTGACTGACATCTAAGAGAATTATTGAATAAGTCCGACACTAGTGACAACAAACTTTTGATGAGTTCTGTTAAGCAGACATCCTGTTAAGAACTGAACTCAATGAAAAAATAACGTTTAAGGTGCTGGACAAGCTTGATTTTCATCCACTGTTTTCATGGTTCTCAATACCTGAAGAAATTCAAATTGATGTAGAGGGACTATATTTTCATGCGCTTTTAATGCGTAGAGGCTTGTCGCCACACCTTCATTGGGAGCAATCGTATTCACGGTCGAAATCTTGATAAGCACCGTGCATTTTATTCTTACTACCTTTAGCCATGGATTAAATCTAACTTAGCTAGAAAACATATATGCCCGTTGAGCCCCCCTTTTTCCTTTAGGAATGTAGGGTGATGGTTGTTGCTCCCTAAAGTGGTTAAGTGAAAGACCGAATGTAAACAAATGCAGCGGGTGGCGTTGAAGAATGTTTACGGACCTGCGATTGAACCTCATCCATTTAAGTCTTTTTCCATGTATGTTATTTAAGTTTTGTTTCCTGTTATATATTTTTATGGAAATGGATTTCCCATATTGATAGAAAAAGGTTGTTTCTATGCATTGGGTCATTTACGGTGACCAAGAATCTTCATATCAACCACATATTTTAAGACAAAGCGAACAAGGGACGTAAAGCTTCGGTGTCCTGGACCCCCAGGCTACGATCATGTTCTGTCTTAATGTTCTCATTCTTTTCCGGATATATGCACGACATACCCAGGGTCCGATTGAAGGTTGGTCGGACCATGGACGCACTGCCATGGTAAAACTTAAGTGCGGATCACACTACAGCAATATCATATGGGATTTAGGACTCCGTTTAGGAAGTTTCAGTTAAAATTTTCGTCGCATTGACAGACAGCTTTTATCGAGCTTCTGCACGCGTGTATAACAAAAGCATTCCACTGTTGCAACTTCACGAAGCAATTTATAAACATCGACTTTTATAGTCCTGTGGTACAAATCTTATTACTTGGGGCGATGCGCACTGTTTAACAAGAAATTTCCTAACTGGCTAACGATAGCCCTAATCCCTAACCTAATCCATATCCGATATAATCGATAAAATACAATGGCAGCAGCCAATCAATAGACACCTTGTTAAACAGTGCGCATCAACCCGCTATTTGCACCGGTTGGCAAATTTTGGGTTCTTCGGGCGAGGTGTGAATTACATTTAAACTCAACCTCACAACAACTCATGGACCGTGCATCGCATGTGCATACAAATTTTACTACAGAGAAGATGAGGATTCGAATTGCAGTTTTGACCATTACAGGTCGATCACTCACTACAGCTGGTGTTTTAACTCAGACCACAAGCTGTTTTGATGTTAACCACAAGATCACATGATCATAACCACACTCAAAACGACCCCACGACGTTAAGAGGAAGGGTGTGTGGTTCTTTTACCTTTGAACCAGACGGAAAATGGTGCCAAATAATTGAAAAGAAATTTCTTGTAAAAAATCGTGATTTTTTTAATTAATTAATTTTTTACGGTAAACGAATCCAATACAACTCGGTAAAAGGGGAGGAAGGGGCAAATACTCTTGGAAAATCTTCTAAATCTAGAAACCTTAAAGGTTTATGTTGGTATTAACTTAACACAGTTACACTACCCGGTTTCTCGTCTTGATGGTTTTTCACACTTGCCCCTTTCTTCGGCCAACTCATCTCCCTTCCAATCTTCCAATCAATCATCTCAATTCCTCTTAAAATGTACCGGTACTTGAAAATGTGCTGATTAAACTTTATGGCAAAAAAATTGAATAAAATGTCTTTATTGTGGCGAAGAATTGAAAAATTGCATTCTATATTGAAGATCAATCTACCCACTTTCAAATACAAGACTGAAGTTGGTTGAGGTTTTATATTCTTTACTTTTTCGGAATGTTCTGGAGCTTCTTTTTTTTTTTTTTTTAACTTTTGGCAAGAAAAATTGTGAGTTTGAAGTTTCTTTGAAAATATGGTCTTCCCGTTAGCAAAACAGTAAGATTGTCAGAGGGGGTGGAGAGACTGACGTCTGTAGGGCCTATGTTATATGGAGAAATTTCCCCAACGAAACTGAATCTTCTCCCAGGCTGGGGGGGGGGGGGGGGCAGCCACCCCCGATTTTCTTCATTTAACGGTTTAAACGTTACAGTTCAAATTTTAGTAGCATGCAGATGCAAGTGTTAACAATTTTGTATAACATTTGTCCAGGTGAGAGAAACTCTGCAAACACAATGCTAGCATCTTCCGGCTTAAACATACTACTAAAAATATTAAAAGCATAGTTTCGGGCAGAGTCACCCTTATTGTCAAAACTCTTGAAACATATTACTGTTGGCTGCCTGCAATAGACTTATTCATTCCTCAAATTCTGCTTTAAAAGTCCTTAATAAACGTGTCTTCAGCACTTGCCCAATGGAACACACCTAATTTGACTCTCAGACACTTCAGGCTGCGGTTTGTGGCCCCATCCAATGGAAGCAATAATCATTAATTAACCCTATTACGCTAGTAGTAAATTTTTTAATGAGAGTGAATATTTTCAATATTTTATTGCTAGACTTAGACAAATAATCTCTGTGAGAACCCTACATCAAAAACGAAGAGCAAAGGTGGGAGATTTTCAACTTATCACTTACTGATTACCAGATTATTTACCGCAGAAGCGAGCACTACTGGTAAAACACCCAAAACTTGGGGGAAATAAACCGACAGATTCAGTGGGTTGCAGTTTTTTCATGAGTTTCATACACGGACTTCCTGTACATGGACAGAGCATTCTGCACGGTACATTTTCGCTACCGTACATGGGAGAAAAGTGCACCACGACGGCCGTCTGCTATGGTTTTGTGTGAATGTTTGGACTTGCTCAAGTATATAACCATATTTTGCAAGAAAGTTGAAATATTTTTGAAATATGGAAAGGTAAGGTCAAAATCACTTCATGCATTGCAGGAATATGACATTGTTTCCCATTCAAAATCAAGTTTAAATTTTGCTTTAAATATTACACAGTGGTCGTCAAATCAGACAATTCACGTGTTTCGACGGTTCGCGACGGTCATCTTGGTGCGCCTTTTTTGTCCCAGCCTGCAGTGGCGACAACCTACGGATAGGAAGTATACGTTACATGCTGTGTCCATGTATATAAGTCCGTGGTTTCATAAGCCTTCAGTAGCTGAACACATTCAGTATACAATGACGTAGCTGGACATTTTAAATGAGCAAACAAAATTCGTGGCCAAAATTGTCCCTTTTATTGAAGGACGTATTTAAAAAAAACGGAGTTTATTTTTTTACAGGAAATTTTAGAACCGTTCGAAAATTTAGGTTTTATTGGGCAGTTTAAGGAGTTTCGGGATTATTATTGAATAACTTATTATGCCGTCAATATTAGTAAAATTCGACACTGTAGGCAACTGAAAAGCTGTGAGATCATGTCACAGTCTAGAAGTCGAATCTAAATTACGGAGAAGTTCTCTAATCATTGAATTCAAGTCTATGTTGGAGCAATAAGATTACAAATTTAGTTTTTAAAGTGACATTTTAAATTTTTATTTTTATATTTTGTTTTTACTTTTATTTTTCAAATTTGTCCAATTTTTATTTTTTGTATCTCTGATTACCAATGTTATTGACGGAATATATTTCATGCGGCCCAAGCCCCAAGCCCCCGCGGTAATTATCCTACTGGGCGATTACCACCCCCAGCACCTTAAAATGAAAAATTAGAAACTTGTCAGGAGTGCCACCAGATCATAATGTAACACCGGTCAACTACAGTGCGGTTTACCAAACTTTTCTTTCATAAAATTTCGAGTACTTTACAATACAAGCTCCAATTATTTTTAAATATTTGTTGAAACAACACTCTTAAAAAAAGTTGGCAAATTTTGCCCAACTTTTTGACCAACACTGGGCATCTATTCAACAACCCAAACAGTTGGGCAAAACTTTAACCAACCAAATTTGGTAAAGTTTGAACCCAACTGTTGGGCAGGAGATTACCCAACTGTTTGGTAAATTAGCATTTAAAAACATACCCACTTGTTGGGCACTTCTTTTATTAAGCTGTTAGGCAAATGCATTAACCAAATGTTGGTTATATGTCATTAATCTTTTCCTTAACCGTTGGTGCTTTCTTTACATGTTAGGTTGTAGGTTATGGCAGGGAGCTGCCACTGCAGCTCCCTGTTTATGGCACTCAATCGGCCCCAGTTTAAAAACCCTGCCTTAATAACCTATTTGGTTTCTTACTGAATTCCGTATAAGTACGGTGTGTAAATGATGTGATGAAGTCTTGTAGTTTCATCAATGCATTAGTATGAACACAAGGGCAGCATGAGCGAGAATTAGCTGGTCTGTAGCTCTCATACACTGTTATCTTGGTTATAAGACAGGTTTCTTGTTATGCCGAAATCTTTCGAATAATAATATATAAATGCTCATTCGGACGTGAAAGAGAATATCCCAGATCATAACCTCTCATTGGATAGCAGTTTTGCGCCAAATACGAATCATGGAATCTCATACAAATGTGTTCTAGTTCGTAGTACTATTTAAAGAATTTTATGGAAATAGAGATCGATTTCATGGTCTAAAATAATGTACGAGTTTAGCTGTTTGGCCAATATAAAAGATGCCAAAGAGAATTTTCAGGTTATGGTACCGTACCATGTCTGATTATCAGAAGAATTGTGAAACAAATCGGGTCAAGTGCACTGTTGTTTGGTGAAAACACTGCAACCAATAATATACCCAACAAATTGGCAAAAAATTACCCAACAAGTGGGTAAAGGGGAAATATGCTCAACTGTAGAATAAAATCGTTTCGTCATTTTGACCAGTCAGTTGGGTATTACAGTATACGCGTGCATGGAAGGGGAAATTTAACCATTTTGTGAGCAAAGATTGACCAACACTTAGGCAATTACTTTTACTCAACAAAAACTTTGCCCAGCGTTTAAACAGTGCACCAATTAGCCCCAAAGTTGGGCAAAGTTTTACCAACACATTTCATAAACTTCTTTAACCAACGGATATTTTACCCAACGTTTTAAGAGTGAAAGCAAAACTTTCGGCGAGTTTTTCGCACCATTAATGCAATCCATCATACAGTAATGCTCACAATTTAAGAAATAAATTGGGGGAAATTTCCCTCCCTTTGGAATTGAAAAAAAATGGGACATTGATCTAAATGATACAGATCATATAGGCATCTCAGTCAAGTTCATTCATGTTTTCCTAAACTTTTAAATACTTAAAATAATCAGAAGCATCGAAATTTTGTGAATACGCATCTAATTTAAAACTATTATGTTTCCCTTGTCCCAAATACATTTGCAAATTATAGTTATTTTAACATATAGCCAGTAAAATTTGTCATATTTTCAAAACTTTTTTTTTTCACTGACAGAAAAGAACCCATGAGGTAAAATCGTCTATACTGTATGGTATTTTGTTTGCCTTTTTGTGGTCAATCGGAGTTTATTTGCGGTATTCTTTCCCAAGTACTCGTCCAAAGTCTTCGTTAAGAATCAAATCTAACTTTGTGGAAGTCGTAAATAATACGAATACCAACGACGAAAATCATTTGCATACGAAGACTACCCCTTATGTTGGAAGCAGTGAAAGCTCTTCCACAAATTTGAAGTTCACCAAGGAATATCTGAAGACACTGGCACCAGATGTAAGTTCCCCTTGCTATCATATGTCATAACTTTACGATTATCGAAATAAATACCGTATAAGATGGAAATCATTACTACTGACTTTGTGTTCGTGCATTGGGGATTGTGTTTTGTGCAAATGCAGGTTTGATCTTCGGCCATAGGAAGCAACGGGATTGTTCCTCCCTCCCATTTAATCAATTAAAAATTGTCCTCAGATACAATTTCGTGTAGCCTAACAATTAGCATTATCTGATCATTTCAAGTCATTTTTTGGCCTGCGATGGTCGGTATCCTGGGGATTGTGGGAGTAAAAGTATATCTCTTATCACATAAACATATTTTCCTGCAAGGGAGCCCATGTCTCTTACGGCCCGTTTGACTTTTGCCATTCTCTCTTTTCGATAACTTCTTATTCGTAACATCCATTTCAACATGAGTACTTAAATGCTGTCTATATTTATATATTCCTTCCTATTTATATTTTAATTTTCAGTTGGAACTTTTTCCCAATCCTCTGAAATAACATTTCTGTAAACAATATCCATTGACGCCTTACTAAAGCCTGAACTAGAAGAAAAACAATAGTTGGGCTGTCAGGATTAATCGCCAGCCAAGTAATCGTTTAGTAAAATGTAACATGCGATTAATTCCATCTCATGCCCCGGGGTCGCTGACTTGCGTTAAGTAAATAATGTAACATCGTTCTTCTATTGCTACAATAGGCACATAGCCCCTCCAGTAGGCGAGCTTACTGCTCAGTGACATCATAATTATGCATAAGGTCAATAGGATAGGAAGGCATCAGATCTGTAAAACCACCAGGCTATCTTAGCGGGACCATCTATTGGCACGGAACACAAAACAATCGTTTTTCTTTTGGTCAAAGTAACTCTCAGATCTACGGAAGCGTAGAAGGGCCACTCAAAAGAAAAAAGAACTGCCTCGGCAAAGTGACAATTTTCGTAAAATTGACATTTTGACGACTTAGTGGACTCCTTAAAAAGGCAAAATTCGGAAAATTGTCATTTTGACAAGATAAAACATCTCGTCAAAATGGCAAAATTCGGAAAATTTATATTTTGCCGACCAAACAACATCTCGTCAAAATGACAAAGTTCCCCAAATTTTTATTTTGCCGAGTAAGAACATGTTGTCAAAATGGCGAAATTCCGAAATTGTCCTTTTGCCGAAATAGAACATCTCGTCAGAATGGCAAAATTCAGAAAACTGTCATTTTGCCGAGTCACAACATATTGTCAAAATGGCAAAATTCCGAAAATTGTCATTTTGCCGAGTTACTACATCTCGTCAGCATGGCAAAATTTGGAATTTTGTCAATTTGCCGAGTTAGAACATCTCGTCGAAATGGCAAAATTCGGAAAATCTGACATTTTGCCCAGAAAAAACATCTAGTCAAAACGGCAAAATTTGGAAGATTGCCATTTCGCCTAGTTAGAACCTTCAGGGCTCAATTGTATGGAAACGTTAAGGTGCCATCAAATTACGAACTTAGTCATCGCATTATCTTAACATTTTGCAACAAAATAATGAAATGAGTCTTATTATCTTAACATTTTGCATATAAATGATAAAATGCAAACGTACAATATTTCAACAGTTCAACATTTTTGCACTGAATTACTCACATATTGCAAGTAATAAATTTAGCATATTGTCAATTGGCAGAAAAATGACGAATTACGAATCTTCTTTTAATTCCTATTTCCACATTTTAAAGGCATATTCTGGAGACAAAATTAGTTAAATTCAAAATAAGGAGAAAAATTTTCTCTTTCAGAAGGTAAAAATGGCATCTCCATAGCTTATACCGTTTGGAAGATACAAATTTTTTAAAGTATTGCCAATTTTTTTGGGGGGGGGGATTTGATGCATCATGGGAAATCTGTGATGTCATCGTGGCACATTAATTTTACATTGCACTCAATTTATTTATAATTATGATGCCGCTGCAGGCAATATTATGCAACACTGTTGGTTGTACTCAATTTATGGTGAAGGGTAATGCTAGATCTACGGGAAAAGATATTCAAATATTCCAGCAGTATCAAAGTTCAAGGACAAACAGGATGTTCAATTATAAAGAAAAACAGAAGGAATTTGAAGCAATGTGCCCACACATAACTTTTTGTGGCTTTATTGAAAAGCAGAGGTTTTTCAGCAAAAATAACCAATCTTTAAAGTGAGATATCTTGAGTTAGGGAAATAGTATTATGGTAGGGTTTGAGGGCATGGTGTGGAATATTTTTGTTTTCCTTACAAAACAGAGGAAAAAATCCACAAGAGCATGCCTTTAAAGGGGTAGAATAAAGCGCGTCGTCATTACAACTAATACACATGTTTTCATAACGAAACATTTCTGTTTATCTGTTTGGGGCAATCTGACCTCTTGAGGCAGGAAGCGGGGATAAAACTTTCAGACTTCAGAGAGCCCCTGAAATTCGAATTTCGGGTGGGGGCAATCTCTTTCTTTCATTTTACTGTCTGAACAATTTTACCTTTTACTTTTTCCGGGGGCACTTTGCCCCTTCCCCTCTTGCTATGCTTCTAGTGTGATATGTGTACAAGGTGTAGCAACATATAAGACCCTACAATTAAATCACTTCCTTTCTATTCACTGCTACGTTCTCAAAAGGACCCATATAATAGCTTTTTTTCGTTGTTATTGGGACGTTAATATCAGCAAAGTCTAAACGCCCTTAAAAATGGACACAACAGCTAAGTTTGTCATAATTTCTACCTGAATGCTATACAAGTCCGGGCTTGGTTTAAGACAAAAGCAACAACTGGGATTTAATTACCCTTATAGAAGCAGGGTATCTGAACCAGTGTTTAAGTTGAGACCAGCATATCCAAGACCGAGCCCAAAACGTGTCGAGACAGAGACCAGGGCAGAATTCGAGACCGAGACCGACAAAGTCCAAGACCGAGACTGAGACCGAATGTACATATTGCATTGAAAAATGAACTGTCCAAAATTTTGAATACTTTTTAGCATAATTTTATTACCTAATGATTCCACGGATTACATATTTATTCTTCTTGTTCGTAAAGCGCCTTCACTCATGATTGTACTATAAACTCACCAAATTGGGGAAAGAACATAACTATGATACAAAAAAATTGGTATACATGAGTAATTCATTGTCTGCAAAATGAGGAATAGGTGACATTCGTTGAATGCGTAATTCATCAATTTTCTGTGAAATTTTGAATAGTTGATATATTGTAAGTTTGCTTTTCATCATTTTCTGCAAAATGCTAGGAAAATAAGTAAACACTTCATCATTTTGTGACTAAGTTCTTAACTTGATGGCACCTTAATGCTTCCATAGAATTTCGCCGTTTAAACATGATGATCTAACTCGGCAAGATGGCAATTTTCTGAATTTTGCCATATTGACGAAAAGTTCTAACCCGGCAAAATGACATTTCCCTGAATATTGCCGTTTTGACGAGATGATCTAACTCGGCAAGATGACAATTTTTCGAATTTTGCCATTTTGACGAGAAGTTGTAATTCGCCAATATGACATTTTTCTGAATTTTACGATTTTGACGAAATGTTTAAACTCGTTAAAATGTCATTTTTCTGAATTTTGCCATTTTGACGAGATGTTCAAACTCGCCAAAGTGACATTCATCTTAATTTTGGCGTTTAGACGAGATGATCTATTTCGGCAAAATGACAATTTCCTGAATTTTGCCATTTTGACGAGATGTTGTTACTCAACAAAGTGACAACTTTCTGAATTTTGTCATTTTGTAGAGATTTTTAAGTCGGCAAAATGACAACTTTCGGAATTTTAACGTTTTGAAAAGTTAATCAAAACCCCAAATTACGGATTTTTGTCATTTTGAAGACATAATTTTAGTCCTCAAAATGTTAATTTTACGAAAATTGTCACTTTGCCGAGACAGTTCTTTTTTCTTTTGAGTGGCCCTTCTACGCTTCCGTACAGATCGGAGGAAATTGATTCAACAAAAGACAAAACTGTGACACGGCCACGAACTTCCTATACATGGTCAGAGCATACTATACGTAGATTGCCGCGACCGTGCGTGCGAGTATATAAGGCGTAGCAAGCTGGCTGTCTGTGGTCTTGTGTGTGACAGTTTGGACTTGCCCAAGTAGTTCAAATAACAGATTTGGCAAGAAACTTGAAATATTTTCGAAATAGTGGAAGGAAAGGTCAAAATTATTACACGTACTGCAGGAATATGATATTTTTCACCTCCCAAGTTTAATTTTTGTTTAAAATGTAACAGAGTAGTCTTCAAAGCATCAGTTCAGCTTCACGGCGACCATCTTGGTGCACCTTTTTGGTCCCAGTCGGTGGCGACAACCTACTGATAGGACGTACGCATTACAAGCTCTGTCCTTTATTCTAGGGTACGTGGGATGCGGCACTTTGTCTCGCTAGGGAAAATAGTTTTTTGAGTAGTTTCATCTTATTTTCGCAGAAATACTCTTCATTCCATCCCGACAAGTAATTGGCACTCAAACGTCTTTTCGGTGTACTACACTATCAGAAAAAAACTTCAAGTATATACAATAAGCTGGTTCGGTAATTTGTTGCCATGGCTCATGGAATTGTGGGACACAGCGTGGGATACACTATCCGCGAGCTCAGCACATAGCGTTCACTTGATTTCGTACAGTGCGTGCATACGTACAACACTAAGTATAAACCTGACGGACTAGACAAACCGAACGTAAAGTAGGGACTCAGCCATACTTTAAAGCATGTTTTTACACCAATAAGGTAATTAGACAAGGTCCATTGCAAAGAACTTACCGTATGATTCCTCCTTAACCTATGTTTGGATTAAGAAAGAATGGTTTCACCAAATTTTTATGTAAATTCAAATTTTGGTTTGCTTGCCCCGATGATTTGGGGATGTGCGCATCTGTATAGCCACCAAAACGAATAACAGAACTCGCTTATTCATATTTTGCGTCCGCACAAAGGTTGAATCATATGAAGAATGGTATTTTTATCAGTGGTGGATAACTAGCAAAACTGAAATTTGCCAAACTCCACTTCGCGACCCGCTCCCTAAAGCTTAGGGTTTTTCACAAACACTGGAACCCACCAAAATCTACACCCAGGCACACGAATGGGCGGCAAACCACCGGTTCCCGATCCCTACCAGCCATTCCTTGCCATGTGATCCATCCCCTGACTAAAAACAGCGTCACACAGCGACAAACCATGAAGAACGTTGAACACACGCGGGGTCGCATATAGAAGAATCCGGATAGTCAAGACACTGTTGGTCTGATTTAATAGTAGGACATAACTGGGGTCCATTACCATTAGTCTTTCAATTTTCTTGCTTGATTGTATCATGGATTTTTGTACATTGAATTGAACATTGATTTCCTCAATTTCACTGATTATGTGAGCTTTTGGATTTCATGTAGACAAATTTAAGACTGATGGACCGGACTAATGGTTGTCTAAAGTGACTATAGACACGTGCTGGTCGGATTCGTCTATAGTTTTGGCAGCAAGTTGTCCCTGACAACTCCCTGGTTTTAGTAGACTCTATACGGTACACAAATCAGTTGACTGTCTTCATTCGCAATGGCAGATACAGGGACAGACTAGGATGACTGTCACCTCCACCAACTGTGAAACCCTTCACAAGGACAACTTTGGGAATGTATCAATATAAACTTTATTTAAACTTTTTTTTTTATATTTAGAGGAAGAAACTTGAGAGAAGTGACTGTATCAGGAAGAATTTACCGAGTTATTTGTATTCTTTCTAGATGGTTAAAACGCTAAAGTGTTCTATAAAATGGCAATTATTTTGCCAAAAGTCCAATATTTGCTGCTATATAGGTCCTGAAATATGACAGAACATCAATTTTTGCACTATTTTGCATATAAACACACATAAACAAAATTTATTAAGGTCTATACCCGATACTCAGGCTCCCTTTACACCCTGAACCTCCTCAGGATCACAGCTTGTGTTTACTCATCTTCACACATTTTAAGACCCTCCGCTGATTTGGTGGTAGGTTGGAACAGGTATAGAGGCTCAATATATGTTAGGACTAGGACGGGGAATTCACTCTCTGCTAACAGACTTTCTACTTATACGCATAAGGTTTATGATCACGAGTGAAAGAGGTGACGCTTCCTTACCCACCCGACCCACTCACCCACACAAGTTATTACGGCCCATACATGACGTTTTCCAACAAAAGTCCCAGGGTTTTCGTTTTGACATGTTTAAGTCATATTTTTCCTCGTTACAGGTTTTTGGTAGGGTTCCTACGAACTTTTTGGATAACTTTCGGAATCCATGCTGGATGGAAGGAGAACAGTTGTTGTGTCTTCCTTATTTCTACGTCATCGGGTTCCATAAATGCGGCTCCAGTGATGTGTTTGGAAAAGTTGCCTGTCATCCGAATGTCGTGAGAGTACCAAAGGAGCCACACTGGTGGTCACTTAAGAGGATTCGAATCAGTGAGTCATTTTTCTTTTTTCGGTTTTGGAAATGACTTTTTTTCGTGTAGTAAAGCACATTATACATATAAGCGAGTGAATTCGGTTATTCGATTTGGTAGATGTGGATATCCGCACGTCCCCAAAATCGCCAGTGGATAAATAAAACAATCCCACACGTACTTTAAAAACGTGCTCAAAAGTTTTCAGTTTACTAAAAAATTTTCGTGCAGTCATGCTTTTTAATCCATCCATAACATGAGGGGAGAGATCTTAAGCGTGGATAATTGCAGTATTTAAATTGCCTTTTGAAGCAAAAATTTGCATTTTAATATCGCTCGGTGTCGTATGTACGTCATAGATGCAAGAAAAGAAGGGAAGGCTTACATTATGTGATTAGCACAATTTCATGTGGCAACGAATTAGCGAACTTGCTACTTGGCTTCGTCAAAGGCAACTGCCCGGTTTTTTCCAATATGCCAAACGGCCATACTGCTAAAGGTGATTCCGAATTCTAAAAATTACATACAGTAAGCTGGGTTTTTAGTCCATTAAGTGGAGAGCCGTAGGGTTACCCGCATCCCACAAGAAAGGTACAGAGGGGGCAATGATGGATGGGGGCCCGAGACAAATTTCAGGGGAAATGTACAGTACTAGGATGTGGTAATTGAATGTCAACTTGAAATTTTCCAAGGGACCATACTGTTTTCAGTGGCTTGATCCTTGTGTCACCTCCTCCTTGACTATGGGTCTAGTTGGAGAGCATAAAATTGATCCTTTATGTGCATACATATGTGGTCGTAAATTAACACGCAAAATGGGAGTGATGTTTTTTTCAACCAGCGACAATTTGGGTGTTTCTTCTAAATCTCCAGTCTATTTTGGTAGATTTCATGAGTCCCGGACACGAGCACAAGACACCCAGGGGCTGAGAAACGGGGCATAATAGGGTATAACCCCTCAACTTTTGTCAATCTGTCAATGGGGCTTATCAACGCAATTAACGCCTGGATTCCAGGTCCAATTCCGTAAAATAGTTTATAAACAAAAATGTAGGCCTGTATTGGACACAGTGGACATCACAGAGTTTCGTTTGGAGGACACAAACTGAAGAACGTACTTTCTTCTGAGTCCCATGGACCTCTGTCATGATCCATTAGCTGAAATACTCAACAATGGACTTCAAGATGCACAAGTATGTGTCAGCATACAGAAGTCATTTTTGACCTATGAATCAGCTAGATGTAGATATGTACCTACATATAAACCTACCGCAGCTGGTTGAGATAACTCCTACCTCTGAGAAGAAATCCCCCTTCTGGCGCTTAAGATACCCCTTTTACGGAAGCTAAATGGTAGGCGTAGATGCGTTTCCCAACCATTTCAAATTTGTGTTCAATAAACTTAAAAGGGAAAATACAGTCTTCCAAAATTATATTAGTGTAGTTGCTTTCCGTATTTCATGACTGACTTTTGAGAGTCGTGGAACAATATTTTCTTCCTAAATTATGAAATTTAAACGTGCAGTTCATTGTTATACCATGAATATGTAATTTACATGCCCTATAATACCAGAAAGATACTCTGAAGCGAAATGAGGAGACTCGAATCCCATGGCAGTTGCAGTTTTGGCGATTGTTGTTGTCCTTAATGAGAGATCGATCTTGCAGAACAGAAAAACCTCTAGGATAGCTTTCAGTTACGAAGCACACCTCACATTTGTGACCGTTATTGCGCAATCTTCACACCCTCAGCACTCGCGGTGAAATGCCATCTGGGAGATCATGGAAGTGGTAGTACTTCCATGGGGAGACCGTCCTCTCGCTTGCCTACGTAGAGGGAAAACGGACACCTGTTAAAAATGTCAAAAATTCTTATTCAAGGTCTTACACAATTTAGTAATTTTTGCAATATAAGAAAAATAAAAAGTTAAATATTCGAAAGAAACTCGTTTTAGTAGATAGCGATTGCCAAGGGGTGAACTTTGTCTAGAGTCTTCGTCATGAGCTTTCTTAGAAAACCGAAGAAGCGAGAGCTCACTAGCGAAGTTTAAAATCTGCACATTTTCCGTCTTCAAGGTGAGAATATGTTGAAATATCATTTGAAAGAGAGAGAAGAAATAATATTTCCAAATTAACTGAATTAAAGGGGTAGATATGCACTGTTTAACAAGGTGTTTCTTGATTGGCTGTTGCCATTGTATTGTATTGTATTGTATTGTTTGTATTCTTTGTTAGGGTTGGGGATTTGGTTAGGGCTTAGGGCTATCGTTAGCCAGTTAGGAAATTTCTTGTAAAACAGTGCGCGTCGTCCCAAATGAAGGGGTGCCTTTCTTATTATCCTTTTAACGTCACTGAAATTGCTATGAAAACTCTGGTCTTTTTGCTGCTTTATCTATTCATTTTATGTACATACTTCCGCATCCCTTACGTATGATCACGCCCGAAGCATGGCATTGTTTTGGATCTTATATCGCATATTGCAATAAGTTGGTACCATCATGGATTGCGTTTCAATATGGCTGAATCACTAACATGTGTACTGCAATATATTCGAAGCATAAACAAAGCGAGATTGACCATCTTCAGGAACATTGGAATAATTTATCAACGAAACTATGTGGGATAGTATATTTCGTGATCAAATTTGGACATATGGTAATTATTTGGCAGCTCCGGGATGATTTCGGGACAAATTTGTGACCATTCGCCAACGTTCAGAGAGGGTGACCTAAAATCTCCCAGTAATTCTTGCACCTTTTTAGCCGACAATTTGGCCTGAAATTGATATGATAACTTGCGAAGTTGATCTGGTACTTGCTTCATAGGCTTTTTTTGTACGTCACTAGAAGTATACAGAATAAAACAGCCATTTCTTTTCCCAAGTGTAGCCTACATTTCCATATGAGGCTAAAATTCAAAAGTGTGTGACGTCATCTGACAGTGCTGAAAATATTTTGGTGACCCTGAGGTCAGCTTCCCAACGGTTTGGTGGTGATTTACTAACTTGATGACTTGCATCGCGGGAGGACATTATGCAAAATCGTGTTTGAAACCATGCAGGGGCTTAACGAGAGAGACTTTGGTGCAGTACCTAACCCCCACACTTGATATTCCTCAGCCCCAAAGTTCTGGAGGCACATTGTCTGATTATTCTAGCCTTAAATTGAATATTTATTCAGTTGGAGCAAAAGCTGCAAAAAATTTTGTAATGCTTTCAGTTGCGAGATACACCAGTTCGAGAGATAACCGCTTTCAGGAGAAAATGAGTATTACCACGATTGGGGGAAAATTTGCCTGTCTCAACGGTATGAATATTTATGAGCACTTATTGTCTACCTCTTCACAGTCGTCGAAGTGTTTAATTAATGTGTCTATATTCAATTGTGAGGTAATAGTTTAGACATAAAAAACGAAATTACCATGGACCTTTAACTACGTATTTACAAACATATGTGTTGGCACGACCCACGTGCACACCTTTTAGTGAAAAATGGTGTACAAAACTTGCGGCTGCGTGGAGTCTATACATTAAGCTTAGGACAAAGAACATAGCAAAATTGCCCGATTTCTCAAAATCGGCGTGGTGAACAACCAAACATGACGAAGCTTTTTTATTACCCTATCAACAGTTTTTTTAAAATGCCCGAATTTCTCTTTCCTAAAATCGATAAAAATTGCAAGGCTGTTTTGAACGTTATCTCTGTTGAATTTGCGCGGTAGGATCGCAATGCATCGTGGGAGATATTTGAAAATGGCGTCACCCATGGCAAATTACCCCCCGATTGGGTGAAAATTGATTTCCCCCAAAAGAGGTTATCTCTCTAACTGTACACAAGCAGATGTGAGGCTGTACAGGCTTATCGAGTGCCCAAGATTTTCCTCCGAAAATGGCGCAGCCGCAGTGGTACATTTTATTGGCAATTATTTAATAGGTCGCAATTTGCCGATTTTTGTATTTTTTTTTTTGGGGGGGGGGGGGGGGGAGAGGTGGAAATTTTAATGCGAACGAAAACTCAAATTAATTACTGCTCAGACTTTTCTTACAGGCCAGGGAAATGACATTTGCGGCTATCTGAGGGTTTGCAATTTTTCAAAATTCTTTATGCGTTACGCGCCAACCAAAAGTGACGCTTTGCTTAGATAAAGGACAGGTTATGTCAAAAATCCAAGCACCCACAAAATATACACCTCCTCTTATTTCCTATCTAAAACTTCTTGTTAAAGTGTACCTCAGGTCACAAAATTCAAACATATATGTTAAAGAGCATGTAAAATAAATTATAACATTCTAACTCCCGTCTTCATAGAACATTCCTGAGCTGAGATATAAAATGTTTAAATTTGTTCACTCAACTGAAAATGGTATTTTGCGCAATAATTTGTGATGTCATTGTTGTAGTAGGCCTACTCAATTACAATCTTTGTATTTCTTTGGTTAGCTTTTGATCAAGCTATATAAGACATCCTCTACTATTACCTGCGCGGCACTTTGACCAGTTACTTCACCTTGTACCAAGGTTTGATAGCACTCTTACTCATGGGGTGAAGTAATTGATTAGGCCCTCTCTGTGCAACATGCTATGCAAGCAAACAGGAAGTGTTCAAGGTGAAAAAATACATTAAGGTTTAAAGGGAAACAAGCAGGTTATGTGAGTTGCACAACAAGAAAGTCACAAATTATTGCGCAATGGACCAATTTGTTTTAAGTGAATAAACTTCAACATTTTGTATCTCAGCTCAGAAATGTACTATATGAAGATGGGAGTTGGGCTGTTAGCCTTCATTTTTTAAATTGGGCATGACACGGCCAAAGTAAGTTTCTCTGTAAATGTTCTTTGAACAAGTTCCATTTTCAAAATTGTTTTTCTAACTCTATCTGGACAGCTCCTTTGGCATAACTTTTCCTCTTTTTTGACAATATTTTAGCCCAATACGAGATTCTCATACGTTATTCCATGGGAAAAGGACCGACTTCTTGTCACTGGCACGTGCGACTAGGAGTCGACGACTGTTTCCAAAAATGACATTCCCAGGGACAACGACGGACTCCTTGTCTCACGTGTGACAAGTAGTTAGCCTGGATAAACGGACTAACTACTTGTCGCACGTGCGACAAATAGTGACGGATTATAGCCACAAGTGGCACTTTTTCTGGGTATAGTCAATATGAATCCCGAAGAAAACAGACATATTTGATAAAAATTGTGAGAAGACATGGATTTTGGCCATCCATTTTGAAATTGGAACCTGTTTTGGGGTACACCTTGACATACAGTGAATGTTTTTCCCACTAAATTATGTCCATAATTATAAATACCGAAATACGACGTTGTGAATTCCCAATTAAAGGCCATACGCAGCGCATTTGAAATCCGAAAGGAAAAAACGTATGCGAGCGCGTCTCAAGATGGTGACGTCATTGAGGGCACGGTTAGCAACACTGTACCGGGGAGCTCACAGTCATCGAATCATGTGCATGGTAACGCGCCCGTGTTAGCGGGTACATCATTGCAAACACCGGTGCTACGCCTACGATAGCAGTGAGCGTGGCCACTGACTACATTGTGAATTGTGCATTGCGCGGTGACTGCTTAGTATTCGCAATAGCACCTTTAACAAACAGCTGATACAGTAAAGACGCGCTCGTAGTGAGGACGCGCTTGTTGTGGACTGTCCATCCATGTTCCTAGCTGTTCTGAAAAGCGCCCGAACCGCGTCTCTCTTGCACAAAAACAGAACTGTTTTTACACGCCCGCATATGCATGATTTCATGAAGTTGCTAAAATAAGATAACTTTACGGAGCGTAACATTAGTTCCACATCTAGATGCGCGTTCTTAAATAGGGCGGGGTTTGTGCCGCCAATTGCGTCATAAAAGTCAGGTGACCTGTTGCGGCATTTTTCGAAATTTGGTTTTGAACGTTTTCCTTCAAATATCATTTATGCCGAATTGTACAGGTTTTAAATGGGGTGTGAGATGATATTTGTAAAATAATGTATCGAATCTTGCAATACACAAAAGTTTTTTTGGCCGTGTCATGCCCACTTTAAGCTCTTTAATAAATAGTTCGTTTTTTTTTACTTGAGGTAGGCCTACACTTAAAGTCTCGTTAGCCACTGAAAACACGACACGTAAGTCAGTGCTGTATGGGGCCGAAGTAGTGACTGTAGGACTGGGCGAGCTGAAACCGCCAAATAAGTTTGTTTTCATTTCTTTGCAAGGCCGTTCAGCAGGTTAGGGTGTGTGTTTGTTGATACAGTAAATATATGTATATATATATATATATATATATATATATATATATATATATATATATATATATATATATATATATATATATATATATATATATATATATATATATATCTGTTGAATTTTCTTTTACCACTATGCCAGTTAACTCGACCAAGCAGTAAACTCGTAAGTCTGTACCTGAGTCTGATTAATGTCTGAATATTTTTTTAAATGTGCTGTACATTCTGCTAGCTTCTGAAATCAAGTTTTCAAATGCGGTAACTTCCAACTAAAATAAAGCACAATTATCGTATCGTGATATTAGAAAAAGACATTGTCTATACTCGGAAAAGTTTTGTGATTTTGATGGAAAATACTTGTGCCATTTTTAGAGTATATCCAATCCATGGAATGAGACCTCCAATTTTTATGTTTTCTAGTACTGTTGCCCAGCAGCTCGTTAATATTCCGGAATTCCAACAGACAAATTGCGGAATACAATTTGGTTTAATGTGCCGTACTTTTGAGCTTTTCGATAAAATTTGGAAAGTATAAATCCTGAATATGTGTTCCCTTTAACATAGCAATTTTTAATCCCGCTTTGATGAAAGTCTGTGGTGGTATATTTTGCTTTCCTTCCCAGCATTCATTGCGCACCGATGTCCCCCATACGCTAGCTGTTACCTTTTTAACGAAAACCAATTACCTTATTTAATGCACAAATATTATTACTGAATCGGTTTGCAGGCCCAGCCTAACGTAAAATTACCAAACGTTAGCCTAACCTAAAATTACCAAACGTGTGCAACCTAACCTCGTAAAATTAGCAAAGGCTATATCGACGAATCCGATCAGTGCTTGTGTTTAGAGACTCTAGGCAGCCATTTGTGGGGTTGTTTAGCCTTAGATCGTCTTCATTTAATCTTTCAATTTACTTTCCTAACTGTATCATGGATGGATGTACGCTAAACTGTTTATTGATTCCTTCAATTTCACTGAATATGAGGCTTTGAAATTCATTTAGACAATAAATGGAGACGATGTAAGGTTGATGGACCCGGACCCCAAAAATGGCTGCCTACAGTCCCTAAACATAAGCGTTATAGTCGGATTCGTCTATAGGGACTGCTAGTGCACGATATAGCTAATGTGTACAAATACGTTTACAAACAACATGCCAACAGTTATATTATCCGTCTGGTTACCGCTAAATAAGTAGATGGTATCTTAAAGCAAATACAGTTTCTAACCAATCGGTTGAAGTCGAGCCGGCCCATTGCCCCTTTTCCAAGTTGTAGGTCATGTTCCCTTGTTTTCCCCGCTCAATTGCTTATGCTGAACACCAAGTACAAGTTTCATTTTTAAAGTCTTCGCTATGACTCGAATCCCTGACTTTCCACTGCAAGTGGGATGCCCTAACCACTCGACCATGCAGTCCGTCGAATCCGTTGGGGGATACACGGCGTATATCTGTATATTGTGATGATGATATTGATGATAACCAGGGCAATGGTTGTGGCAGTGGAAGTAGTGATGACAATGAAGATGAAGATGGCGACGGCGATGTTCGGAACACTTACCCCTTGTCAGTGTGTTTCCCACACCCTTCACGTCGAAAAGTGATAACGTTTTTATGAAGGTAGCTGATAGACCGTAGAGCAACAGACTCTTTCTAGTGTAACCATCAAATGTTTCTATGTCGAAAACCAACAGCTAATTATGGGAGGGTCAGCACCATTTCCAGTGTTATTCACTTAATTCTATACTATTAGTTCAATCGATGGGACATTGTTTCTTTTGATTTGATTTTCACTCTTACTCCCCCTCCTTTTTTCTCCTCTCACGCTTGTTAAGGAAAGCAATTGCAAAGGCACAAAGGCATAAAAAATACGTCATCATCACTTGACTGGTATTTGAAGGTCTATGGTAACAAAACCTTTTTGGAAATCAAAACCTCAACTTTGAAAATGAACAACTCCAACGGAACATGGACAACATTTCATCCAAAAGTATTTGGTAAGTTTACAATATAAAAACGGATGAGTGAACTTGGTCGCTCTTTAATAGAGTGAAAGGTGTCAACTCACCCCGTTGGAGCGGCAGTTTACTCACAGAAGCGTTAAATTCACTCACAGAAGAGTGAAACTCACTCCAAGAAGAATAAAATTCACTCTTCAAGGAGTGTCTCCAAGGATCACCTTTTTTTAAGAGTGTTTGAAGGCACTCAATCAAGGGTGAAACTTTGCTCTTTCGGAGTGTATAAAACTTTCCCATGGGAGTGAATTTCAGTCTTCTTGGAGTGAAATTTATAACTTTCACTCTTGTAACGAGCGAAATTTCATTTTTTTTTTAATTTTCGGAAAGTTGTGGGGGAATATGTTGCTGATTAAAATAGTTGTGAGAAATCGGCTAGTAGAGTAAAGGCTGGAAACCCCTCAACAAATTTGTTGTTTGACTGCACGCGTGGAAAGGCCGAAAGGCGCTCTATAATCAAACGGATCGCGCGCAACTTGTTCGCGAGCAATAGTGGTGTGCTGCATCCAGGCGCGCCGCGAGCAACAGCTGAGCAGATTGGAGCAAACCGTTTGCCTCAGATGCGCCCTCTTTCGGAACGAGTGCAGAATGCGTGCCGTGCACCAAAACGCGCTGGAGGCAAACGGATCGCGAGCATTTTGATACATTATTCCCAAGCACCGCGCGACGAAGACCTCCTTGCGCGTCAGGCTGCGCGCTGCAAGTCCTCCTTGCATGTCAAGCGTGCTCGCTGGAAGAAATTCCCCGAATGTAGAACCCATTCCACTAGCACTTTATGCGACTTGATGCAACGCAACTTATTGCAACGAGATCGTTCTGACGCATTGCAAGGTGTGGAATGCTTTGCAACTAGATGTAAGCAGACACGCTTCCCAGTTTCATTCCACCGAACATGTTCGGTTGTAACAGAATCTTTACTGAATGAAGGCTTTTAAAAAACAGCTAGTGCAGTACTGCAAAAGCATTAGCTAGCCTATGCACTGACTTGTCTGTTACTAGTACCGTGAACACTGAAAATGATTTTGAGCCAGCTAATAGCTAAGAGACAAGTTCCAGGATTCACTATACTTCAGCAGAACTTCGTCCTATTGGTACTAATGCAGCTTGCTGTGCTCCACAGTACTCTTGAATCTGTTTTTACCAAAAGAGACGAGTCGACATAAGAGAAGCAAGCCTGGTGGTGTAAGACGCAGAAACAGACACCATAAAGCACACCATATTTTCCTCACATTTTCATGGGCAATGTGCAATCTCTTGTTAACAAAATTGATGAACTTAATGACAAAACAAGATTTCTATCTGACTTTAGGAATACAAGTTTCATGTCATTTACAGAAAAATGGTTAACGAACAGCCATCCTGATATCCTATTTGAATTAGATGGATTTAAACTTTTAAGGGGTGATCGAAGCGTGGAAGACATTGGAAAAAAGGGTGGAGGAGGAGTTTGTGTGTTTGTCAACCACAGGTGGTGTCATCCCGATAATGTTTTCATTAAAAAGTTTTTTTGCAAACCAAACTTAGAAATGCTGATTTTTTAAATTCGGCCTTACTACTACCCCGTGAGTTTTCTCACAAATTCACCGTACTATCTATATACCCAATCAACACGTTGCAACTGAAGGCCGGTAGCGAGGAATGAAGAGTGGCTATTCACGAGCTCCAAGTTGAATCCCCAGACGCTTTCATTATTGTCTATGGTGATTCCAATCATGGATCACTCAAGAAGACGACGGGATCTCAATTCCTACAATGTGTGAAAGCTACACTCGCGGTGATGCTATTCTCGACCTTTGCTACACAAACGTTAAAGAAGCTTATACTGATATCCCCTGTTAGACCAGGCGGAGAAGGGGGGGGGGGGGGGGGTATCGTCACCCGAAAGCAAAATTTATGGGACCAGGTGGATTTGGTCAATTTTGGGTGGCTGATTCCGAAAATCGAGGGTATACGGGCCATATCCGGGCTTTTGTGCGCCATTTTGACGTTTAATTTTCAAAGGGCGCCCTCTATTTATCAAAAATCGCGTAATCTCCACATATTTATGGTCCATTCATTAACTGATGATTTGGTTCTAATATTCTGAAAATAAAATGTAAACTGATAACTACGGGGAAATATTAGTATTCATATTAATATGCTAATTAGATAAGGTTAAAGGTCAAGTTAAAGTGTTACCGGAGAAATAGGCGTTGGGTTTGAGTCATGGGAAATTACATCAAAATAGACCTGCCTTACACCCTACAAACACAATAGATACTCATTTTAGAGCAATCGGCGGGCTGGCGCTATCTGACGACCCCCTGCCTCTCCACCTGGGAACACTGGACCCCTTTTGAAGAATTAAATTGTATAAGTGTAATGCCGACAACTAGGGTTGTGTTGGTCATCCCACGATCGTGGTTTGTAAGTTGATTTCTTTCTCCAGTTATCAATTATATACAATATATACCATTGTAGTTATGGGGAACAAATATAGAACCAGTGTTGTCCAATCAAGGCTTGACATAAATTGCATTTGGACAGAACATTTAAAGTAATTTCATTTGCCGAGTCATAATCGGCACGTTTCGAAGAATCGATCCCCACTCTATGGCATAGGGAGGAATATGTGCATTCACATGCATGTGTTCGAAGGCGTGATCGAGGGAATAGCTCAACTGCCTGTGGGCTCAGAATAGGCTTAGGAGCTAATATTTAAGTGCGCGACTAATCTTAAGTGGATCATTTGCAGGGATGGTGTTACCTGGAGCCGGAAGTTCGGATTTACTTGGGAAATCTCGATCCCTTGTGGGACAATGATATTACAACTTCGGATAGCATTGTAACGGGAAATATACGAAAAAATAAATATAAAAATTCGCAAGATATATGCTTTCAAGTTATAACATGTGCAATTTATGTCATTACCTTCAATTTGCTACCCACCTCTCACTAAAGACCCCATGGAAAAAAATCCCCCTGCCATCTGTTCCGCCTTTTTAGTCAAATTAAAGCCACACGAATGACATTTTGAAGCAGACTAAAATGCTCTTGGCAGTGTGCATACGTGTGTGGAGGGGATAGGGCTTTAGACACGTCTCGAACATCTTCCCACCTACGTTGCAGGCTCAGTCGGCAGATTTGGCGAAGACTTGAACGAAAGGGGGGGAAGTGGAGTGAAGATCACCCATGAATTTTGGTGCAATTCTACCCCAATAGCCTACGTAAGTAATACGTCAGTAAATATTGGTTTTAAAGGTGCTATTGTGATAGAATAGCTCATTGATTTATTACAAAGGTCAGTCTTACGTGTATTGCATATGAGGGCATAGGAGTTTGAGACGAGTTCAAGAAAAAATGTAATTTAGGGAATAAATTCCAAATTTTGGGTAGCGAAAAGTAAGTTGTGGTCAGAAGTCCATCAGAGTAAACTTGAAGCCAAAGTTGAAGAAGTAGCCTATGAAACATGTTTACATCAATCTTTAAATGCTTGACATATTAATTTCCTACCCAAACATGAGATGATGGAGTAAAAGTTCACTTGACCTTTCTTTCAGTGACCAAACAGAATACTTGGCTTTCATGGAACAATGGCAGAAAGTACCACAAGGGCCAAGCAAACTGCAAAAGTGCTTGATACTTTATGATTCCTTAGCTAAACGTGACAATTTGTATACACACATATATATTTAACGGAACAAGGCTATCCGAAGTAGTAATCACTGTCCCACAAGGGATCGAGATTTCCCAAGTAAATCCGAAGTTCCGGCCCCAGGTAACACCACCCCTGAAAATGAACCACTTAGATGCACTTAAAAATTCTCTCCTGAGCCTATTCTGAGCCCACTTACCCTGCTTACCGGGCAGTTGAGCAATTCCTCGACCACGCCTTCGTACACATCCACTGTGAATGGCACTTTTATGCACATATTCCTCCCTATGCCATACAGCGGGAACTGATTCTGAGAACCGTGCCGACTAAGGCTCAGTAAATGAAATCACTTTAATGTTCTCTCCGAAAGATGTTATAGAATATATGTCAAGCCTTGATTGGACAACCATATCGAAAGTTTTTTTTACAAAAACGGTCATTTGCTCATTTTACACCAAAATTTCTAATTATGCTTCGAAATAATATGTCTCAGTAGGTGAAAGCAACCCATGAAACACCAATTTTCATTCGAAATATATGATTTTTGACGATTTCAAAAGTTTGTGACGTCATAATTTTGGGGAATTTCCCCCAAATAAAGCGTCATTTTATGTCACACAAACGCAGTTTACGACAAAATTATAGACCCAATTTCACCAAATAACACCAACTCTTTCCCCCCTGCATGACATCCAGAAACGCGTTTAGCCATTTCGATAAATTTGTGGTTAGAAGTATTAATCCTCTAAATTTTAAATTTGGGGTGAAAAGCAAATTTTTGCTTAAGGATATCAATTCCCGTAAATAAATGTTTAACGACAAAATTAAAAGGTGTGCCCAATCGAAAAAGTATTAACTGTGTGTGTCTAACAGCATGGACACCACAAATCCAAATTTGCCAGACCTTAAATCACAACCCCAAGCACAACATTAAGCGAAAAAACGAACAATAACATACGCCCACGCATTTGTGAGATTAATAATCGAAACTTTTCGATATGACTAGTACTACATCTGTCCCCATAACTACAATGGCATATATTGTATATAATTAATAACTGGAGAAAGAAATCAACTTACAAACCACGATCGTGCGATGACCAACACAACCCTAGTTGTCGGCATTACACTTATACAATTTAATTCTTCAAAAGGGGTCCATTGTTCCCAGGTGGGGAGGCAGGGGGTCGTCAGATAGCGCCAACCCTGCCACTTGCTCTAAAATGAGTATCTATTGTGTTTGTAGGGTGTAAGGCAGGTCTATTTTGATGTAATTTCCCATGACTCAAACCCTCGGCCTATTTCTCTGCTAACATTATAACTTGACCTTTAACCTTATCTAATTAGCATATTAATATGAATACTAATATTTCCCCGTATTTATCAGTTGACATTATATTTACAGAATTTTAGAACCAAATCTCACATCAGTTAATGATTGGACCGTAATATATGGAGAAAACGTAATTTTTGATAAATAGAGGGCGCCCTTTGAACTTTAAACGTCAAAATGGCGCACAAAAGCCCGGATATGGCCCGTATACTCTCGATTTTCGGAATCAGCGACCCAAAATTGACCAAATCCACCTGGTCCCATAAATTTCGCTTTCTGGTGACGATACCCCCCCCCCCCCCTTCTCCGCCTGGTCTATGTGAATGGTTTAGGCGAATCTGATCACAAGTTAATTCTCTTGTTGCCGAAGTAAAAACCCATTGTCCAGCGCATTAAATCCCGGGAGATTAGAATTAAGCATTGGACCGATGATAGCCTGCTGAAAGCAGACTATTGTGTTTGCGTTTCAACTTCTACATTCAAATATCAAAAATCTTACTTTCGCTGCTATAAATAATACTATGAGTCTTTCAATGGCTTCACTGTTGAACAGTCGACGTTTCCAACTAAGTTACATGGCATACCTACGGTATACAATAGCCTGCCAACTTTCTAGCTAATCTCATTTACGACCGCCAAATATGACGTCACCACAAAAATTAAAATACTAAATTATATCTCGCGTAATAGGTAATATTTATGCATCGAACGTATGGCCTGGTACACATTTTCCACCTACAAAAGCTAATAAGGTTGTTCGCCGTTCGTTGTATCAGTTGTATGCACCAAAATACACTATTCGTACTCGTTTCGTGCACCACGTGACCACCTCATGTTTACTAATTCGTCCCTAAAAATGCGGGATTTCTGTAAATGGAAACTGGACGAAGATTTGCAGACTCTGTTTATTAAACTGTTTAGAGAGGTGTATTATGATTTTGACGGAGCGCCATCTTTTGGCTACTACAGAGTCTGCTCCGCAGGCTAGACTGATGAGGGATTGGAACATCTTCAAGATTGCTTCCAGAGAACTATCTGGAATGTCTTTATCGAATCCAGTTCTGACATCTGACATAAATGAACTCACCGAATCCGTAAGCGCTTACATCCAGTTTTGCGAAGACACTATTATTCCTTCCAAACAGATTAAATGTTACTCCAATAACAAACCCTGGATAACTAAAGAGCTTAAACAGGTCATCAACATAAGGAAAGGGGTGTTTGAAAGCGGAAACAAGGAAGAGCTAAAATTAATACAGAAGGAAGTTAAAAGAACTATTAATAGGGAGAAGTTGGCCTATAGACGGAAAGTTCAAGTTGAAGTTTTACGCAAAATGATATGAAAGGTGTCCAGGTGTCTGGAAAGGACTTTAGTTGATGGGCGGCTACTCTAACAGCTTTAAAGTAAGCCCAGTGTTTTTTCAGGAAAATCATTCGACTATGCAAATGAGTTAAACCAATTTTACAATCGTTTTGTCTGCTATGGTTTTATTGACAAGGTAGATGAACTTTAATAATTACCTTCTGTTAATTCTGGTCCATTTTTAACTATTAGTAAGAAATATGTTCGGCACCATTTTAATCGATTGAACGCGTCAAAAGCAACCGGTCCAGAATACGTTTCCCTACGCATTTAAAAAATGCTCTAGTCAGTTAGCTTTTGTTTTTACTTCTATTTTAAACTTTTGTTTTACTAACCAAGAAGTACCATACATTTTGAAACAATCTCGTATTATTCCCATACCGAAAAAGCCAAAAATGTCTTGCCTAATTGACTTACGACCAGTAGCTTTAACTTCTGTTGCGATGAAGATTTGTGAAAGAATCGTTTTAGATTCACTTAAGCGATTAGTTTCTAGAAACTTAGATCCCCTGCAATTTGCCTATTCGAAACGCTGGAACACTGAAGACTCCATCTCATTTTCCCTTGATAAATTGTACTCTCATTTAGAAGGTTCGAAATTTGGTAAAGTATCTTCACGTGTTATGTTTTTTTATTTTTCATCTGCCTTCAACACTATTCAGCCACATCTTTTGTCTAATAAGTTACTGAAATTTGAAGCTGTCCCGCTTTCCCCAGTCAAATGGATTTTAAATTATCTCACGAATAGGTCACAATATGTTAAACTGTGTAGCAATGTTATATCTGATGTTATTATTTCTAACACCGGTGTTCTTCAGGGTATGGATTTAGCCCCTTTCCTTCCTGTCTATACTTCTGATATTCGATCTGCCCATGCATGTCAACTGCCCCCTTATTAAATTTGCTGTTCGATCGCACTGCCCTCATTAGCCTTATTCCAAGTTAAACCATAGGTTTAACTTGATCAGATTAGTAAGTTTGTGCATTGCTATAAAGAGAATCTTCTGGAGTTGAATGTTACGAAAACGGAGATGATCATTGATTTTAGAACCAAGTACAAAGTCATACCGGGAACTGTGTTAATTAAAGATTGTATCGTAGAAAGAATTTATTAGAGCCTCGGTGCTACTTTACATCAGATTTAAATGCAAATTTTTACACCAAAAAAGACAACTTAGACACAACCTACTGTACAAAATCGCACTTGAGATCCCTCCTTTTGTTACGGATGAAGTAAGAAAGAATGATTTCACTAAATTTTCATGAAAACTCAAATTTTGGAGTGCATGTTGTAGGTGCCGCACTGATTTGTTTATTCCGACGATTTGGACGATTTGCGCTTGTGCATAACCACCAAAACGAATAAACGAGCTGGCTTATTGACAAACAACCCCATCCACTGAAATTGCGTGCTGGCGAAGCTGCGCGCAACAGAATTTAAATTTAATGAAGTCCAAGTTGTTCACTTTAGAATGTGTGAAAAATATCTAAGTACATTTTACGCGTAACTGGCACGCTTTCTGCTTCTCATCATGCAAATAAAGTGACGTCATCAGCAAGCTGGCGGGATACTTGAAGGATTTGTGGCTGCCATTTGGCGCGCAGAAATCATGCGGAGTGTGAAGGTTGTGTGTCGGTTGCATACAAACTTATGCGCTAGTTGCATGCAGATTAACATGTTTGCTCTGGACACTTAAGCTGAGCACAACTGACGCACTGAGGCTTTTAAAGGGAAACATTGGGACGCCGAGCGTCGGATTTATAATCAGAATTTGCAATTTTTTTTGTGGATATGATTTAAAAAAAAGTTAGATAAAATTGGCAAATCTGGGCCTGTGTAGCGTTGAGGCATGAGAAGTGCCGTTAAATTTCCTGTAATCCCTCCCTCCCTACTAAGTCTCTAAATGTTGGCAGCCATCGCAGTCGCTATCTGTTAAACAGCATCATATTCATATGGAATACGAACAAACTGAAATCGTTACTTCGAAATTACGGATGTGGCCGTTTTCCAAAAATCTGATTGGTCCATATGTTTGAAATTCCCCTCGATATCGATAAAACATCAATTGTCGTACTGCATAACGTCTAAACACATAAAAAGAGTTGTTCTCATTGCGAACTTAAAGCAACCCGTCGCTCATGTTATCTCCACCACCTACTAACACTGATTACGTATGCCATAATTATTATGACGTTATGTCTGTCTTCAAAAATGAGATTCATTGGTTGGAAGGGATGTTGTATAACCGATCGCCTGGTGAAGCATTTTACGAGAGGGGTTATTCCTACCTTCTTTAAAAATGTAAAAATTGCGTACTGCCCACTTGCAATCTGCTGCCACATATGCTATTCTTTTAGAAGTAAAATTTGGGTTAAAAATTCTCACGTATTAATAGGAACTAAGAAAAAAAAAAGTCTTCGCTTCGATTTGTGGACGTACCTTTTAAATCATCCTCTATTGCTATTTTATAGGAGACGGATCGGTCAGTAACATTGCTCGTGTAATCTATACACGCTGGGGCTTTTCTGAGGACCCAGAGTCTTTACCGTATTTACTGCATGCTTTGCAGCCACAAGCTAAAATTATTATCACCGTCAGAGATCCTGTATCGAGGTAAGTTAGTTTCTTTACATGCACACAAAATATTTTTGCATCGGCCAGATGACGGTTACAGGAGAAGATACCTCCATAGGGTGATTTTTTAACTAGAATTTGATTTCGGTAGTGTTACTGATTACAAACTTACGATCTACTTCACAGCTTGGCGAGCGAGGGATTATATTATACCAAATGCAAACATCATGCCTCCAGCCACTGTATTTCGGTGTAATTGTGTAACCTTCTTTCATGTGACTCACTCCTCTTCATTTTTACCAAGTCGTTTTAATTTTATTGTCAGTCTTTAAAGATGTCCCTTGTAAATTTGACTGGCATCAACGTTACGTTTACATTGTCTATAAGGTTATCCAGTTGCCGCACCTTCCTTCAGCCCCTCTTGCATCTTCACCATGTTCAATATTAGTCGTTACTTCACCAACACTCTGTTTCCAGGTTGGGACGGTGATCTCAAAAATAGCTTTGGAGATTTGTTTGATGGACTTTTAACGGAATCTCCAAGTTGGCGAGAAGTCACGGAAATTACTATCTGGTTTTGCAATTTATTCTCGGTCACCGAATCTTCCTGTTATCTGTCACACAGGTTCAAATCGATGTACTACAGGAAGGTTGGAAAGAACCCTGAACATTTGCATCAATTCGCTGAAAGTGATGTGCAGTGCGCTACAGATTGCCTTGCTAAAAGAGATGTCAGGCATTGTGCGTATCATTCTTCTTGCCACAAAAGCCCAGTAAGTATTTTTCCTTGCCGAAGGTGATATCGTCTTGTGTGTGTGTAGGTGTGTGCGTGCGTGTGTGTATGTGTGTGTTTGTAACACTTTGCTTGTATAAACACGATATCTGAATTTAAAAAATTAAAAATGACCGATATTTTCATATTTTCTATATAGCTCAAAATTTTTGAGTGAAAGGACACTAGTGGTTTTGGTGGAGATAAAAAGGTCATTTGGGGTCACCGAGGGTCAAAATCCACAAACCTTGTAAACAAGATATCTCAAGATAGAAGTGATCGATCGACACTCTTTACAGATCAAATCGACACTCTTTATTAACATATGGATTTTCCATACTAAGAAAAGACCTCTACTGTCCAAACAAGTTTGTTTAGACCACGGACTTCCTATTTACATGGACAGGGCATGTAACGCGTACGTCCTATCCGTAGATTGTCGCCACTGACTAGGACAAAAAAGGCGCACCAAGATGACCACCGAGAAGCTATAAATAGTCTGATTTGAAGACGAAACTGTTATATTTTCAACAAACATTAGACTTGAATGGGAAAGAATATCATATTCATGCAATGCGCCGCTTTAATGATTTTGACCTTACTTTGCCATATTTCAAAAATATTTCAACTTTCTTGCAAAATCTAGTAATTTATTTGAGCAAGTCCAAACTTTTACACAAAATTAATGAGCAGACAGCCATCTTTGTGCGCTTTTTCTTTCATGTACGGTAGCGACAATATACCGTGCAGTATGCTCTGTCCATGTATAGGAAGTCCGTGGTTTCGACTCCCCGTTTTCTCTCGTCCGTGTGCGTTCGGTATTCACTACAATATGGTGATTATTACAATATGGTTATTATATTATAATAAAATCTCATATTCTAAACCATAACGTGGACAAACTCCTCAGTTCAACTTCCTCCTCACCTTTTAATTGTTTAATGAATAGAAAAATATATTGAAGATGTCACACATGTGTCATTTTTGTTTATTTTACAGCAAATATATATGGGTATTTATGTAGCTTTTATCAAACACTGGACATCAGTTTACGGCTTTGAGAATATTTTAATAGTGAGAATGGAAGATAGATTTACAGACCCTGTGGGAGAGTACAAAAAGATGTTACAATACTTGGATCTTGGTAAGTCGTTCTCATTATTATAATTGAGCCCGTAACCAGGGAAGACGCCCCAAAATGTTTTCATCCCCTAGAGAGTTGGAAGTTTGCAATTGATTCAGTGCATTTGTATATAATTGACCCCAGAGAAAATTTTCGCCCATCTTGAAAAATGTTCGCCGACTTTCGGTACCTTGTCTGACTACGAGCGTGACTACAAATTTTATATTTTTAAACGCATTTGTTCAGTGGCGTAGTAGTGTACTGGATGGGTAATTTTCTGGGGCTTTGAAGGTTCAGGGTTCCTAAAGTACCCAAAGTTCGAAAGTTCGTGCGTGCAAGGTCTCCCACTCAACCGGCTTATCCTATGTACCCCGCCCCTCCCATGAGGATTAAAAGATTTAAAGGTAATCTAAAGATATTTAGTATGCTTCCATTGTTATGATGCCCCCCTCGTTATTTCTAATCCATGAGGACCCTGACAATCTTGCTACACCACTGCATTCGGTCCTAACTTATTGTCCCCTAAAGCTAAATCCTTACACGCGGTAGACTATATCATGCATACATAGTTAAAGTTGGCCATTGGTTGTGGTGCAAAATTCACAGTAGTTTAAACTCGTTGCGGTTTACTCAAGTTTGTAAGGGAATGAAAGAGGCTATCGAGGGTTGGAAATGTGAGAACATCGCTCTTTACAAGACATAAATTATCATCGTCTTTATTTACTTTATCTTGCCCAGAAATCCAATCGCGTCCTGCAGTCTTCGATCCCCCCTAACTTGTTTGGCTAAGATCCTGCTAATCACATGCAGGCGCGGATCCAGATATTTAAAAAAAAAAAGGGGGGGGGGCTGTACTTAAAGAAAGCGGGCAACAGGAACGTACCAGAGGCATACGCAGGATATTTCTGAAGGGGGCCATGCAGCAGTGTGATCAGTGATCGCCGGTCTGGGGGGGGGGGGTGTTTAAGGGTGCCCCCTCCCCCTTTGAATTTTTTTGGCGTTTTCAATATAGATGCAAAAAGGTGCAATATTTTCGACTGTGACGAGAATAGTGTTAATAGTTGAATTGTGGTGGTTCATTGGGATAAAACTGAAAATTTTCTGTCTTTACATGCAGTTTTCTTCCATTTACGCCACCTTTCGAAGTAAAACTTGTCATTAAATTTGCATACTTTTAGGAGTCAAAATAAAAGAGCATCGATCGGTTAAGGCGGACGGGAACATTTTAGCTTGCGCTTTTTTCTTGTCCGCAAATTGTTATTATGCCGTAAAGACTATCTTAGCGGAGCGCCATCATTGGTTGGCGGGGAGCGTAAAGAAAATTTAAAAAAAAAAATCAGACCCTCAGATGGCCGGAAAAAGCATTTTCCAGACTCATTCGAAGAATCTAAGCAGTCGCTATCTTCGCTTAATAAAATGCTCACTTCAAAACAAGTTCTCGAACTGCAAAATGATAAGGAAGTTTTAAAAAAAAAAATACTTCCGAAAAATGTAATATTGCCCGAAAGACTAAGCGGAGCGCCACTATTATTTGATGAGGAACGTAGAGAAAATTTTGAGAATAATCGCGACCCCTCAGATGGCCGAAAATTGCGTTTGTCATGCTTGTAAAGAGAATCTAAACATGCAGTCTATAAGTTTAGCTTTTGTTTGCAACAAGAAAAAAAAAATCCGGAACATGCTAAGTGATCAGAAAATTACTAGCACTGTTATATTAAATGGTCTTGATTCTTTTCGAGTTAACTAAGCAACGGAATTGAAAATGCTAATGCTTCTCAATTGTAACCCTTGACTAAATTAAAGATCAGCTGAATTGATGAAATTGTATGTGACTGCTCAAATTTATGTCTGTTTCTCTTGCGTGGTGAATGGCAAACTATTTCTCACGCAACTGAAGACCCTCCGCTCCCTGTCCCTGTCTCGTACGTCTATGCCGGTCGGTGAAGGAGCCTAAAGGATGGCCCCTCCCATTTGATTATTCACTCAAACTTAATATCGTACGAAGTTCGCGTATTTGGATTTGTGTTGTGAGGAGAAGAATGAGCCTGAAAAATCCCCGTTGAATATTCTCGTAGATAAGCATTAGGCTCACTGGCGTTTTAGTGTATTTGTTATTGTTGATGTGACGCCCCCCCCCCCCCCTTTATCTGCGCCTGACATGTGTGCACATAGATTCAGCTCGCAAGCTTTTAAAAAACATTCATGTGTCTGTGTCTATCGACACTTAGCAGTAAAAAGAATGCATAATCGCTGTCCTAATAAATTCACGTTCATTTTGTTGCATTCTTCACTTCAAATGACATCGGGGGGGGGGGGGGGGGCACTTTGTGTCTAATATTTTACTTCGCAATGAAGGGCCGAGTGAGCTGCTTGACGTGTCTGTCGTGATCGACAGCACTAGAACATAATTAGGTAGTAATCCAAACTATCCTGTAACGATCAGTTGTACACTGTAAGTCAAGAATGCACTTGACGTGCTCATTTATGGCAGCCAAATTTCCCAAAAAATGTGAGCTCTTGAGATGCATGGGCCTCATGAATTTTTCATCCCCTTTTGTTAACCTTCATTGATATTGTCACGTAAGGTAATTAACTTACTTCATCTTCTACATTTGGTATCCGACGGTTTAGCATCCGCCTCTCACGCGGAAGGCCCGGGTTTCATTCCCAGGTCGAGTCAAACCAATGACTCTAAAAAGGGAACCTCCACTGTCGTTGTGCGTAATGCTCCACATAAGCAATGCAAAAGGGAAAAAGCCAGTGAGCCACACTGGAAAAAGGCCCTGGCCGGCTCGACTTGAGCCAAAAGGTTGGAAACTGGGCCGTAAAACTATATCTAACTATCTATATTTGTTATCTATTTGTGTAAAACTATGCACATTTTTTCCTGGCAGCTTTTCGCTTGCACCTTTTTGTCCCTAAAACGTGCTTCCCTGAGCCTAGAATCGAAGTTCACCTGAGTAGCTTAATTAAAGGACAAGAGCAGTCTTCCCAATTTGGAGTAGTGTAGTAGAATGTCTTTCTTTTTGATTGGCTGTTTAGAGTCATGTGACAACACTTTTTCTCCTCGAATGTGAAATTTACTAGAAGTTACTGCTTCATTAACCTTGTCAATGTAATATTGTAGTCATAAAATAATGTGAGATTCCCTTTGAAGAGAAATAAGAAGAAAATTACCACATTTAGCTGTTGCTCCAAAATAAGTTTTTTTTTTTTGGGGGGGGGGGGGGGGGCTGCTCCAGACATTTAATTTATACGTGCTTGGAAAGGGACACTTAGGTCACATAGGTAGAACATAACCCAAGGGGTTTCTTGAGTGCTTGGTAATTAACACGAACGGACAACTGAATGGTAGAACCTCAACTCAAATGATCATGGGCTTCTTATCTGGCTGATCACCAGAAGAGAGGGGTTTTCACGTGAAAGTATAAAAAATGTAGATTAAAAAATGCACTAATAAAAACAAAAGAGTAAAATTGGCCCCTCTCCAATAGAGTGAAAAGTGTGAAGTCACTCCATTAGAGTGTTAATTCACTTCAGGAATAGTGATATTCACTCCAATTAAAAAGCGGAGTGAAAATTCACTCTTTAAGGAGTCTGTGTAGACAGGATGTGTTAGTTAATAAGATGATATTCAACGACACACCAACACGTACGTTTAAATTTATTTTCAAGTATGGTTCATGTTCAAGTTTGATTTCTCTTTTTCAGTCCCCTCTTACGACAGGCGGGAAATACCGAGGGCATATTCTACAACTCTCAGCCTGTATGCAGAAAACATAAAGCTCTCCTTAGTGAGCCATCAAAAGAAAACTCTTCTTGGGGTGAATTTCAACACTTTTGGAGTGATCTTATCAACTGTCACCATTTTAACGAGTGAAATTTACACTTTTCATTTTAAAATGTAGAGTAATATTCTTAGTTTGCCACAGTAATAATGAAAACCTTTCCCTTTGTGTTCCAGAAAACTTACCAGATGACCAATGTAATAGGATCGTTAGTGGGCCAGCTGTTAACCGAAACAGGGGAGAACACATCATGCTCAACGAAACGATAAAATTACTCCGTAAATTTTACAAACCATATAACAAAGAGTTGTCAGAATTTATGAATGATGAGAAATACTTATTCGGTTACTGAATACGGATGCATTTGTGAGATTATCTACTCTGATGACTTTGGTGGAAGTTAAGAATGAACAAAATGATATCAAGAAAAGGATCACTAGTGGTGTCGTCAGGGTCACCCAGGATTTCCATTTGTTTAGTGATACCTACACTGGCAAGAGTTTTGTTTGGGAGCTACCTCCACGACATGATCGCAGGCCTAGGGGTCTTATCCATTGAGATCATGAAGTGGAGAAGTTGTGCAAATTGCACCAGTTCACAACTTTTGAGAAGCGCTTCTTTGGTTAAAACATATGGCAATACACTATGTTGAACATTGTCAATTAATTACACATAGCCTGTACGTTCGTCATATTCGTAAGATGAGACTGTTCGAAGAATAGGCCAATCGATCATCCAAATTACGGCAAAACACTCAGTCTCGGTGAGTAAAAGTCAACGGTATCAGTCACGAAAATATGATTAACTTGTTTGCATTCACAACTTACACCAACTCGGTACCATTTTTGTAGGCTGAAGGGTCGAAAGACATCTTGATTGTTTATCATGTTTCTCTACGTCGGCCACTTTGAACTCGAGCTGCTCAAAAAATCGCCAGCCCACCGCACCAGTTCACCCGTTCACGAGTTGCAATTGGAACGCCCTATAAGGGGAGGGTTTGTCATCTTCTTGTCCTCCTCACTTCTCAGAATTTTATGAACATTTAAATACTCTCATATGCAGATGCAATCTGATGCAGCATTCAACATCATTTGAAGTCCTTTTTTGGTCTTTTCATGTGTTTATGGGCAATGCCTATAGACGTGGGTGTATTTTTTCAGAATTTGTGGTGAAGAACTTGGGTGGGGCATGGCTAGGATTTTCATATCTATTCTCTGAAAAGAAAGACGCACATGGATAGATAAATACCATTTGCAGCCCCGGTCACAATTAATGTGGGACGTAGACTGTAATATTATCCAAGACTACAGGAAACCGACTGCATGGTCAAGTGGTTAGAGGGTCCGAAGTTTAGCATTGGCCCTCCTGGCCAGGTTATAAAACTTTGAAAATTGTACCTTCTGACATTGGGCGTGGTGCTCAACATAAGCACAGAAAACAAGCAGGTCAGCGAGCCACAACAAAAAAAAAAAAAAAAAAAAAAAAAAAAAAAAAAAAAAACCGTAGTCGGCCCGATTAAAACCAATAATTGGATAAATACTGAGCCATTAAAACCTTACCTAGACTAGCTTACTAACTTGCTATCTCTAGACTATAGGGCACGCATCACACGACAGGAGGGAAAAGTTTGTAGTCACTCCAGACCGCAAAACTTCTTGAAATGAACTTTACAGAGAGTGGCAGACTCAAGATTTGGACAGAGGTAGGGGACTAAGATTTGTGGGAAAGCTATTTAAGCGGACGCCACCAAAGGTTGGCGTGAAGCGTATCGAAAATATTGGAGTCAAACATACCTCCCAAATCACTGGAAATGATGTCTCCTTCCTTTCCCCTTAACCCATCCTTGCTGGTCTCACTGTCAATTAGCATAATTAATTCACCGACCTAAGAAGGTCATGTTTACGTGAAGATTTTTGAATTTGACTTAACAAAGGTACAGGAATTGATTTTGTGCCAAATATATTGTCAATTGACGGTAAGTTAAATTTGACAAATGAGCCTTCATTAAAAGTAGGGGGGGGGGGGGTCGTAATAAAACCTTGACTTGTTTAATTTCAAAAGAAGTGATTGCTATGAACATTTCTCAGAAATGGCTCTGTTACTATTTTTTCACTATTTGTGATCATTTAGGTCATTGCAACCTGCCTGAAATGCTGTTCTCAAAGTGCCGTCGACCCATGCATTTCGCTTTGGGACGATTAAGACGTTTTATACGTGTGATATCTTTAAATTTGCATTCAAATTTGAGTGGCCACGATGTTGAGGTGGTAGCTCTGACCTTTTTATAGCTTTGTATAAACTTTTGATAAAAATGATTCCTAATAATGACAACTATTTTATCTAATAGTGTCCAAGGCGTACGGGAAGACATTTCACACTCAGGGGAGGAGGGTGTCCGGAAAATCTTGAAAGCATTTTGCACTGTTGGCAAACGCCGCTGTATGTGACTTCACCCGCCCCTTACGGACATGTCCCAGTCCCACCGCATTGTACGCATATGAGTAATGTTTACTACATAATGATCACTGTTACTAATTAAGTTACGGTAACCGTAACTAAAATTTGTATTCCTACATGGTGTGCGGGGGTCTTAGGTCAGCTGATGCCCATGCTGTTAAGTTGACAATCGCCGCTGCATGTTACTGCACTTCCCCCCCCCCCCCCCTTACGGAAATGCCCAGACCCACCGCCTTGTACGCCTATATGATTATGAGTGACACTTACTAGCTAATGTTCACTGCTACTTATTCTGTTACGATAACTGTAATGTTTGTATTTTTACCGGGAGTGTGAGGGTCTTAGTTCAGCTGATGTATATGCATGCTGATGCGCACGGTTTAAAAAGGAGCGTCTTAATTGGGTGTAACCATTTTGTTATATTGATTGCATTCTTCATTAGGGGTGAGGGAATTTTGTTATACTCTCACGAGTTGGGAGAATCTTCGGGACTGCTCGCTGGGCCACTGGCCCACATGGTGTTCACTCGTCCAATGAAATTTATTAGCCTTAAGCCCGATTACGTCATAAGTACATAGAGAAATATGAAATTGTCATTGGAGATTGACCATTGACAGTGTAGTTGTCCATCAATATTTAAACAAAGGGCCATTCCGGAGGGGCGCTTGCTTACTTACAAGATGGTTCCATAGAAATGACGGTTGTCAAAGTTGGCAATGGATTGGAGGACTCTGGCAACTTGAATTGGAAGATTTTTGCGTAAGTGTCATTTTCTAAAGGCTTATGATGGACTTGTCGAGGTTGCATACAATACTACTTTTCTTCAAATATAGCAATAACATTATCGTTAAATTCAAATTATTTGGAAAATTTTCACCTCTCTTGATGCACCCACCTCGAGGTTTAAGTTTCCTGACATTCAAAATGCTCGTGGAGGGGAAAGGTATTTGACGACAAAAAACATCTAATTCGTCGGGCCGGATTATATATTCTTTCCAGCTTATTGCCGCCATATATGATGAATTCCTAAAAGGTGCTACACTTCATCGGTGCATGTCACGATTAAGAAATGTATTTTTTCTACCTAGAGGTGAGGAAATCTGACACCCGTGCGCATAAAGTGATAATAGATTCAAACTTGCTGAATTAGATTATGATCATGAGAGAATACTAGGGCTGTAAAACAACGTTTTATGTGGGTTCAACTTCTCGTGACTGTATTTTCTTCAAGATCTCTCTAGGACGGTGTTAACTGTAGGTAACGTCTCTTTTCACAATCTTGTACATGAGCCCCCATTTCTATGGGACTTCAAAAGAGCCAAAGGTGCCAATCCTGGCTCCATCGGTCATTGATCCTTAATTCATAGAAGCCCTATAGGAACGGACAGAGCATAAAACTTTGAGGAAGATTTGTTTAATTAATACATTATTAGGTTCATTTCGGTTCTATAAAATAATTTTGTCAGATGTATGAAGATGGGTCAGCTTCAGCCAAACTTGAAATTTTACAATTCAAGGATAAGTCGAAAAAAAAATGAAGATAGTGAAAAAATTGTTATTAAACCACGAAACTTATTTTTTCTTCTGATACATCCCAAAACTCGAAAAAATAATTGTCATCATTTTTATTTATTCACAAAGGGAAAATACGTCGATGTGAGACTGCTTTTATTAAGAGGTGATATTAAATGTAAGTGCTTTATTGTTACATTGTCAGAGTTTTTTTATTAGACTGTTAATATTTACTTTTCTTTCTTGACTTAACCAAACGCAATAAAGTATTCTTAACATTATATGAGCCTCACATCATCGTGAGGCCTCTTTTGTCTGCTTATGAAGAACTTGGACTTTGAAACGAGTGGTCGTGGCGAGGTCTTGGCGGTAACTAAAACCATGTAAGCTCTCAAGGATGAACACTGAGGTCTAAATCAGTTAATTCGGTTTGAAGGATTTCTTATGTTTGTGTCTCAATGAAATGTGAAAGATTAAGAAAAAAATGATGCCGTGTACTTATTTGTTACCCAGGTCTTCTTTAAACATTTCACCCTACCTACTGCCCACTGCTTGAAAAATATGTTGATCAGAGGTTAAAATTTATTGAGTTTTCCTTTTTCACTTATCTCTCATAATGCAGTTCAAATTTTAAGTAATGTAAAAAGTAACCAAGAGCTAGAGTCTATATTTAAGGTAATATATAAAGTCGCTTCGAAATTACTTAGGAAAATTCTTCACTATGGAAAATAGTCGCTTAAGTAAGTAGAAATATTTTCCATGAGAAATGAAAGTAAATGAAAATATTGTCACATGGTATGTTGGGTTTTACCACTCAACTGATAACAGAATGCAAATTGCGTTAATCACCTTTGCAACTGCGAATTTGACACCATATTTACGCCGATGTGTAGTTCCAATTCGGTTCTTAACCTAGTTTTGGAGTTTAAAATACTTCCAAAAGTACGTTTCAGCACGGAACTACGTACTTCACTTTAAAAGAAAGCTATATACCCCCTACAGTGTGCCATAATTACGTCAATTTGTTAAACGGAAGTCGCCTGTAAATGTTCCTGAAAAGGCAACCCCTTTTTACTGTTGTAACAGTTGTATTCTTTGATAACGATTGATGCAAGGAATTGCACTTTGTGTCTTTTTACTAGCAATATGCATCTTGTCAATCCAAAATGGTCCCTAACAAATAGACAAGAATCAAGCCTCGAGGATCCCAGCATTGAATCTTGAGGGGTGGGGGATGGACGAAATGTGATATATGACAAAAGATAGCCTCTAAAGAGATCGTCATGCCAACACACTTTTTAGGGAAAAACTGGGGTTGCCAGTTAAAGTACCCACCCCTGGTTCATTACTGCAATTAATTCATTCAACGAGCAGCAGTTTTGATTACCATTTTGGTACAAAAGAAGCCTAACAACTTTGGGGTTGAAATAATATCTAACAACAAATTCTGAAATAAGTACTTGCAAAAAGGGGAATATAATTCCTAATACTGCATTGAAGCTGCACGCCCTTTCAGTTTATTCTGAGATAAACAGCTATTAAATGTCAACCTTCGTGGACATTTTCAAAATTAGCTTAAATGGACATATAATAGGTACTGAGAACAGTTCTTGGCGAGATCGAGCATAGGGGTTTTTTCGAAATGAACTAATCTCCAGTACCATAAGTAGGGTGTCAAAAGGGAGGGGCTGGGATAAAAAGGTAAATGTGTTGGCAGAAGGTACTCAATGTACCGACACTTGTCAAAATGTAATCACTTCACAAGTCACCCGCATCCGTGCGTTCATAACCAGTTGCGAGAACTACTTTTACTTTGAAAGTATAATTTTCCTTGACGAGAAAAGCTTAATTTAATATCTCTTTAAAGAAAGTCGTGGTATCAGTGAAGTTATATAGTCATCATGAAAAGCATGATACACAAGAATTTATGATACTGCGAGTAACCCCTTGATGTTGCAGGCGAACTAACTTTGAGCCTTTTCTTAATTTCAGCAATAGGTCACTAGGACGTTTCAAGTTGTCTTCAAACTGTTTGTAGATGTTCAACTTCGATCATGTCGGTTATGTGTAGTGAACAAAGAGTATGCCGACGTTTTGTAAATTAAGTCTCCCCAAGGGGTAGTTAAAGGATAAGCAGCCAGAAGACCGTCGGAAACGGTTTGTCTGTAGAACGCTAAAAGATTTTTTGACCCAGTATGCGGGACAAAAAGTTTAAAGCTCTTGAAAAAAATGAAAAATACTTAGTTCGTGTAACTAAGAAATTTCTTCCTTTAGCTCCTGTATTGACCCCAAGTCCTTGTGCAGACGGAAACCGTCCTATAGTGCATTGCCCATGTCCTGAGCTGGCATTGACCACAAATTTAAGCCATAATTTGTTGCAAGTTGGAGTTGATTTCAAAGGCGAAAGGCACAAAGGTGAACAAAACCTCTTCCACTACCCTGGACTCAGTATCGAGACACTTAACGTCAGTGGCGTAGGAAGCAAAATGAAAGTGAGGGGGGGGGGGCGATTTTGCACCATGCACTTCACCCTACCCCCATTGACCAAAAGGTACATTTTTATGCTTAATTTTTCGTCTTTTCCATGAGCAGGAACAATTTTTTTGAAATAATACAAAAATATGATTTCTTCTTAAGTGTGAATTACACTATTAGGAACGTACTTTGCAGCTCGCGGAGGGCGCCAAAAATTTTGGGTCCTTTTACACATTTGTAAATATGGTGAATGTATTGCAGGAAATAGTTTAGATTCAGGGTTTCCTGTAAGGAAATTTGAATAGTTGGGGGACTATCGAAAAAAATGCCTTTCCTATTAGCATTTATCTAAGATAGCATATGGACTGAATAATGTTATCTAGGGAGTGCGGATTGAGGCTTCTTAGCGGCATAAAAAAAAGTTCCGGAACATTGCCTTTTTTAAGACAAAATGTTTAAAAATTGAAAGCCTATTTTGAAGGAAATTTAGTAAGAAAACGGCACTATATCGGCTAGGAATACTTTACCACTGACTGCTTTCTGAGCGACCACTTACTTCATTAAGGGTTGCAAATAAAGGGCGCGCGAAGGGCGCCGAAAATTTTGAATTTTTAAAACTAATAATACAAATATAGAGCTTTTATTTGGAAGAATTCGAAATTTAAGGATGGAAAAGTTTGGACAACCGCACTTTATTTGACTGGTGTCTCAAATGGCAAAGTTTCAAATTTTTTACTTTTTCGAGCCAGGGGAAAATCGCCCACAGGGCCTGCCTCCAGTAGCTACGTCGCTGCTCTGCAACATTAAACATTCATAACATTCTGACCATTTCAGTAACTAAAGAGTCCATTTACACGGACTACTTAAATTACAGGGTTGAAAGGTATCTGATGATAGCTAATAATGAGAACATTTGGGTACGGTTGGCCAGTGGTTCCCTGCCTGGAATATGAAGTCTAGCTCGAAAGACTATTTTCAGTTGGCGCCGAGCGTAGAGAAAATTTTGAAAAATCGCAACCCATCAGACAGCCGGAAATGACATGTCTCGGGCTTGTAAGTAGTAGCTAAGTTTTCCGAATATTCTTTCAAGTGTGATCACCACTGTATCAGGGACGTACTGCGACGCGCAACGCGCGCATAAATTTTTGCCCCTTTTAAACAGATATACGTAGATATGGAGCTTGCATTGCAGAAAGCTCTAGATTCTGAGTTTTTCTGTAAGGAAATTTTAAGAGTTGGGGAATTACTGAAGAATCTGCACTTCCTTCATATATTGGTGGCAAATCTGAAAATGATTGCTTCTCCTAAAGTCGTCCCGACGCTCTGGCAAAGAGCCTTCGGCGAAACCAAACTATGAACTGTTTCTTGAAGAAGCTAAATTGCTCAACGACTAAATCGTTGTTGCTTCATAATGTTATCTAAGGACTACGCACTGACACTGTTCGATGGCATTTCAATAGTTTCCCACATTTCGTTGTCCTTTTAGACAAAATATTTTAAAATCAAGAACTTCCTTGAAGGAAATTTGGAATTATGTGAAAGACAGATTACAAAAATACAATACGGCTGCCGGTATCTCTTGATGATGTGGTGTCACATATGGTAAATATCCTATTTTGTCATTTCCAGGGCTTGGAAAAGTTTACCAAACTGATTTATGAGCGAGAACTAATGCATTTCATATTTCATTTTTAGAGGGAAAATTTCCGGCGCGCCAAGCCCGCTGGAAATTTTCCCTCTTTGAGATTTGGAAAAATGAAAAAAGGGGTTTTCTGATCCGGAAAGTGTGTGTGTGGGGGGGGGGGGGCGGAAGCATGCTTCCACCTCCTAATTTTTCACTTGGGGGATGTCTCCCCCAGCCCCCCCCCCCCTCCCGCTTCCAACGCCTATGCTTAAGGTTTCATATAAAATATGATGCTGCATTTGCGTGATGAATTCTCCACATAGCATGGAGAGGACAGAACTTCCTATCAATTTTGAATCGTGTTTATTTAGATTCACACTCTTACGAACGAACAATAACCTCATTGTGGTACTATACCTTTATACAACCAATAGACTGAAACTGCTGTTAACCTCTATCAGTGAAAACGTACGCGCGCGGAGATCGCGAAATTTTTGTAGTTCCTTTTTGTAAATTTCCGTAGGCAACCATTAAATATGTGTTGTCCATATCGGAGTAGCCTTTACAGTTCACCCTGGACGGATTCACGGACAAAATCAGCCAATTTGCCAACAAAACATCCCAAACGCTCATTTGGGGTGACCGTCCTTCCCTCTAGCTTTTCGCTAGTCGGTGCTGATCGCCCTCATGAGGAAGGGTCTAAGGGAGGGGTTTCCCTCCCCTATGGAAAATTATGGCTTTCGCAGCTGGGTGGAATAGGTGTAAAATGATGCTACATTTGATGCAAGATTGAATTCACTGCCCCTATATTTTATCTTTTCTTCTTTTGAGACTGTCTTTCACATTTTTTACGTGTCACTTTTTCCTTCATGAAGTGCGACCGTCTCATCGTCCGCTGGCTAATGGCTACACCGGTGAAGAAAATTTATGAATACGTTTGAGTACAATCGCTGGCACAATTTATTGAGCAAAAGATGTACGTTTCCGGAGGCACATTACATAACTGGCCACCATACGAGCCCGAGAGTTACTAAGCGACTACTGTACCTTGAAAGGTTGTCACAGAGATTTGTTCGCATCGCATCTGCCTTTAATTAGTTTTCTATAGCGCCTCAAATCTCTCTTATTCTGGTAGTAATAAAGTTTGAAAACTGAATCTTATTCTTATCTTCGACTATTTCCATATGACTCTTTTCTAAGGAATATATTAAGCTCTAAGTTATTATCAAACCATAATTTCATAGCATCGGGGAACAATATGTTTTTTAAACCCACATCTTTTATCAATATTTGAATTCATATGACAAGTACATAACAGTGCACTACTGTTATAACTGTCATATTGTCCGGTTTCCTGCCTGCTATTTTACAGCTTCTGAAAATTAAATTCACAGTTGTTTTCAACAAAAGCCGACCGTTATTAAAATACCTTGTTGACAAACAAGTGACAACGGCTATCTGTAAAGACTAAGTTAAAGTTCAAAAGTTCTGTCCGCTTTATTTACAAGCTGAATAAAGTCTATTAAATAAGGGTGACAAAATCAAAAAGTTTATTTCTTGATCGTGCATTAACAGATAGCTTACATAGACGAGATTCGTTATCCCTTCACATCGATGTACGCTCCTCCCTTCAGGTGTATCATGGTTACTTGTATATTATAATTCTCGTCATTGCCTCTCAATCGTGCGTTTCGTTGGCCTACGGTAAGTTTGTCCATTTCAGTGCTTTTTGAATATAGTGTAAATGTTGGAAAACTTTACAGGTCCGTTTCATACATCAATTTGTAGTTTATGTCCCTAAATTCGAAATGCTCACCAGCGCACAATGTGCTTTTGCACGTGTTATAAGACAAACAAGATAAACGTATTCCAGGAATGATATCTAACTTTTGCACCTTGTATAGTTTTACTTGTCAGTTCACTTGTTCCAACCCAACAGTGCGGCATGATAAGTGATCTGTTTGTGCTGCCAAAAATTGTTTGCGATTATTATTCAAAGACTGAGCACTGGCAGAGTCAACTGACTACATGGTCAAATGATTAGAGCATCCAACTTTCAGCCTGGAGGTCTGGAGTTCGAATTTTGGACCTGTCTTTGTGCGTGGTGAACTGCATAAGCGATGGATTTTAAGAAAACAAGCCAGTGAGCCACACACGTTGAATATGTTCATTCTTTTACGAGTATCCGTTGAAAATTGTGCAACCTCCACGCCCCTATAATAACCCTACCCAAAGGAAGGATTTTGTTAACAACTTGCATACACTCCATTTGCAATGGAGTGTTTAGTTTAATTAAAGGGGAAGGCAACCCTAGCTTTTTCTGCCTACAGACTACCATTTTAATGTATGCTCTTTCCAAAAGAAGCACAAAGAAGTTTTTGAAGTATTCATTTCAACCTTAAAAATTGATTTTTAGGAAGCTACTGGTCCGCGCCATTGTTTTTTGAAATTCACCAGTTCCCGGATGTACAATGACGAAAGCGAGCCACATATCATATTTCAACAGAAAAGTTACCAACCCGCATGAACTATCTATAATTGCACATATACTGCATAACACATCTTCTGAATCCCCTTAAAAAGGGAGATAAAATTCCTAATATCTGAATAAAATTATTTTCATCATACAATAATAAAGTAAAATGAAAAACAGGTTTTTAACAAGAGCATGAAAAAATAGTTTGCGTAATTGGCAACACCATCGCACCGCTGTCTGTCACCATGCATTTTGCCTGTACCCGTACACTTCGGGTAACCCTGATGAAAGGAAATAACTGTATGTAGAGAACTGCAAACACGTTCTCATGGCAGAGTGACCTTGACTAATATACAGTAAACTGTTGTGCAGTGTTCAGTGTGAAAACACTGTGCAAAACACTGGGCACGGAGTTTAACGTTACGAGCAGGATGTACTCGAACTCTTTGTCGTACACCCTCCCGGGGTGTCTACAAAGCGAAGACCGAAGACCGAAGACCGAAGACCGAAGACCGAAGACCGAAGACCGAAGACCGAAGACCGAAGACCGAAGACGGAAGACCGAAGACGGAAGACCGAAGACCGAAGACCGAAGACCGAAGACCTGAAAACAAAGTTATGACAACGGCAGATTTAGAAGCCTTGGCGTCTAGATTGGGGTGAAACTTACATATGAATAATGTCACAAAGGTAGAAGTGATGACAACAACACAATGGATTTTAGGTGGCCAAAATGTGTTTTATTTCTCTAAATGGCAAGGCAGATGACTTACAAAGATAAACATTAGATGGAGAATAATTTACTCTCAGACTGTACAGAAAATAAGAGCTCTCAATGCTTTGCATCATCTCCTATCAAAATACGGTGCCACAGAGCCGCCGACACAATTTGTTGCTGTAGTCTTCGTTTTGTGAATTTTAACCTCATTAATTGCTGTTTTCTTTTATATTTTCATTCGATATTGCAGAAGCTCGTGTCGACATCAATTCGAATACCTTAGTCAGCATAGCTTAAACCAATATTAATCACAAGGAAATTTTTTATCTGTGTCTCTTAATTAGGAAAGGGCTGAAAATCCAAGTCTTCCTTTTGTATATCAGCAATTATGTTTTCACCTTTGAAACATTTCGTACCACGTGTGTCATTCTATTAGTTCAACACATCCAATATCTGTTAATTTGGTTTAAAATTAATTGGAAGGTCTCTAAAATAAAATAATGTTTGATATTTCAAAGTCGGCCGTATGCGGTTTCCGTCGCGCGGGGCGGGGGTAACGGAAGGGGTTCGGCAAGGCAGGGAAAGTCCCCAACACCGCAAGGAAATAGGAAAACAGAAGAAATTAACCCGGAGAAAACAGAAAATAAGAGATCTAAATGCTTTGCATCATCGCCTATCGAAATGCGGTGCCACAGCGCCGCCGACACAAGTTGTTGCTGTAGTCTTCGTTTTGTGAATTTTAATCTCTATAATTGCTGTTTTCTTTTATGTTTTCCTTCAATACTGCAGAGTATCATGTTGAAATCAATTCGAATACCTTAGTATGCATAACTAAAAGCAATATTCATCACACGAAAAAAAAATAACTTTGTTTCTTCATTAGGAAAGGGCTGAAAATCCAAGTCTTCGTTTTGTATATCAGCAATAATGTTTTCACCTTTGAAACATTTCGTACCATGTGTGTCATTCTATTAGTTCTAACACATCCAATATGTGTTAATTTGGTTTGAAATTAATGAGAAGGTCCCTAAAATGAATGTTTGATATTTCAAAGTCGGCTGTATGCGGTTATTGTTGAGCGCGGGGTGGGGCTGGGGTGTGAGGGTACAGGGTTCGGCAAGGTAGAAAAAATCCCCAATGTCTCAAGGAAAAAAGACAACAGGAGAAATTAACCCGGAGAAAACAGAAAAAGAAAGAGTTCTCAATGCTTTGCATCATCGCCTTTCAAAATACGGTGCCACAGCGCCGCCGACACAAGTTGTTGCTGTAGTCTTCGTTTTGTGAATTTTAATCTCTATAATTGCTGTTTTCTTTTATGTTTTCCTTCAATACTGCAGAGTATCATGTTGAAATCAATTCGAATACCTTAGTATGCATAACTAAAACCAATATTAATCACACGAAAAAAATTATCTTTGTTTCTTTATTAGGAAAGGGCTGAAAATCCAAGTCTTCGTTTTGTATATCAGCAATAATGTTTTCACCTTTGAAACATTTCGTACCATGTGTGTCATTCTATTAGTTCCAACACATCCAATATGTGTTAATTTGATTTGAAATTAATGAGAAGGTCTCTAAAATGAATGTTTGATATTTCAAAGGGTGCCGTATGCGGTAATTGTTGAGTGGGAGGGTGTGGGAGCGTACGGGGTTCTGCAAGGTAGGAAAAGTTTCAAATATAGCAGGAAAATGTGAAAACAGAAGAAAAAGAACCCGGAGAAAATAGAAAATAAGAGATCTCAATGCTTTGCATCATCGCCTATCAAAATACGGTGTCACAGCACCACCGACACAAGTTGTTGCTGTAGTCTTCGTTTTGTAAATCTTAATCTCATAAATTATTGTTTTCTTTTATATTTTCATTCGATATTGCAGAGTCTCATGTTGATATCAATTCGAATACCTTAGTCAGCATAGCTTAAACCAATATTAATCACAAGAAAAATTTAATCTGTGTTTCTTAATTAGGAAAGAGCTGAAAATCCAAGTCTTCGTTTTGTATATCAGCAATTATGTTTTCACCTTTTGAAAGATTTCGTACCATGAGTATAATTCAATTAGTTCTAACACATAAAATATCTGTTAATTTGGTTCGAAATTAATGGGTATGTCTCTAAAATGAATGTGTGATAATTCAATGGGTGCCGTATGTGGTTACTGTCGCGTGGGGGAAGTGGGTTCGGGAAGGGGTTTGGGAAGGTAGGGGAAGTCCCCAACACCGCAAGGAAATAGGAAAACAGAAGAAATTAACCCGGAGAAAACAGAAAATAAGAGATCTAAATGCTTTGCATCATCGCCTATCGAAATGCGGTGCCACAGCGCCGCCGACACAAGTTGTTGCTGTAGTCTTCGTTTTGTGAATTTTAATCTCTATAATTGCTGTGTTCTTTAATGTTTTCCTTCAATACTGCAGAGTATCATGTCGAAATCAATTCGAATACCTTAGTATGCATAAATAAAACCAATATTAATCACGCGAAAAAAATTATCTTTGTTTCTTAATTAGGAAAGGGCTGAAAATCCAAGTCTTCGTTTTGTATATCAGCAATCATGTTCTCACCTTGGAAACATTTCTTACCATGTGTGTCATTCTATTAGTTCTAACACATTCAGTATCTGTTAATTTGGTTTGAAAATAATGGGGAGGTCTCTAAAATGAATGTTTGATATTTCAAAGGGTGCCGTATGCGGTTATTGTTGAGCGGGGGTGGGACTGGGGTGGGAGGGTACGGGGTTCGGCAAGGTAGGAAAAGTCCCCAGTGTCTCAGGGAAATAGGACAACAGGAGATATTAACCCGGAGAAAACAGAAAATAAGAGATCTCAATGCTTTGCATCATCGTCTATCAAAATACGGTGCCACACCGCCACCGACACAAAGTTGTTGCTGTAGTCTCCGTTTTGTGAATTTTTGCCGGTGTTCCAGTAGAATAATCAGCCTATTTGAGGCATGTAGGAAGCCTTCTTTTCGAAGGACGAGAAGTCGATACCCAATTCTATTGACTTTCCTTTTATACTTGAATTGATCCTTCATAAAATAGTTACAGACTTTAACGCCGCTACGCAGACTAACGGTAGTACTTGCTCCAAAACCACACCATCGAAAATCCTCGCTTGTTTAACACGCTCGTCAACCGCTACAAGTCCGTCGGCACGTCTCGGCTTAATCTGCGCATGTGCAAATGCCGAATCTGCGGTAGAAACATCCTACAGCCCATCTGTTGCCTGCGTGAAAGGTACGTTCCTCACACAATGGTTAAAGTTGTGTTGGCGTCGGAACATTTTTCTCTGAGAATGTGAGCATGGTAGGCCGTTCGCTCATTTTTGTACAGCACTTAATATTTACTCGATTGAGGCTTGGAATCGAGTGGTGTAATACTGGGCCTTTTCGTATCGTTTCAGACCATTTTCAGTGGCTTCGATCAGTACTTGATGCAAGTATAAACCGTCTAGTTAATTATTTATTGTTGCACAAATTGAACATGCAGAGGGTAACATTACCTTTTACAAAATGACATGCCACATTGTTTCCCCCGAAGTACCACCTTTAATACCTTGTATTTATTTTTATGGCAGCTCATTGGTCAACTTCCAACGTACAAATTACTGCTTAAAGATGAAATAGTTAGCGGTCTAGTTCAGTTTTCAAATATTGGTGACCCAACACTTTTCTTCAAATTGCACACAAAACCGTTACAATTCATAAAAACACAAAATTCAGCGTTGTAACTTTTATAATATATTATAAGACTAACCTGTATAATGCCTGTTATTCACGAGATTGTTCGACGGTTTCAGGTCGCGATGTGCAATGTACTTTGAATGAAGATACTTCGTGGCCGATAGAATATCTTTAGAGATCTTAGTAAGAAAAGTAGCAAGTTCCTTGACAAGGTTCAATTTTTCTAGATGGCTGAGGAATTCTCGAACGATGCTAACTCGTTCGTCTTTTTCACTGAACGGTGGGAAAGAGAAATATTCGTACTCCATCAGAATGGAAAATGGCGACTCACAAAACGCAATTACCTTAGCCACATTTTCATGAGCTGCGGCCATCAGAATGTCAAGCCTCATAGTCCTCAAAGGACCATTTCAAGTAAATCAATGAGGATACGATATACTCTGTATAAAAACCAAAGAGCTAAGCCAAAACCTGCAGTGCTAAGACACTGGCACTTAATATCGAAAAAATCCGAATCTGTGTCAAATTTTCCGACACCACCGGTCATAGCCCTTGAGAGGGCACCCAAACTAAACAATACCTAGTTATTTCTAGGTTCAAATTAAATGACGGTGAATTGGAAACAAATCACGAGGAGAATGAAGATTGCTCACTCGATTCTCTCATCGAGGCGCTCTGAAAGAGCAAATATTCTATCGAATTAAGACCAGGACAAACTAAAAAGTCCAACTACTGATGAAGCTCAACATCTAAAAAACAAGAGCAGAAACATGTCTAGTTAAAGGTTTTAGAAACCTAACAGAGCAGTACTTCAAAGTATCTGCCCTCTTCAATCCCACCCACAGCACAAAGATGCTACCTGTCTAATTACAAGACAGAATAGTCGTTAAGAACGCATAAAAATTCAAAAATTGAAACAAGGGACTGCATACGTAGTATCAGATAATGCCACCGCCTACCTATTTTAACTGAGTTTTTTCTTATTGTTTTTTTCCTAATGTTTAGTTTTGTTTTGTTAATTATTTATTTGTTTTTGTTTTTTCACTTAGGCCTATGTTCTTAAACTTTTTTGTATTTCGTTTTATCACCTTTCCCTTTATTTTAGTTTACTTTGGGTTTTTATTTATTTATTTATTTGTTTGTTTGTTTATTTATTATTTATTTATTTATTTTTATCGTGAATTAGGCTTTTTTCCATTCTGGTTATCTTTTTCCTCTCTCTGTAATTCTGCAAACTTTTATTACAGTGTATCTCGAAAAGTCTTAGTGCCTCCACGCTATAATGTTCATTGGCTACACTAAAAGTGTATGGTAGCTCTGCTAACCCGTCTTTGGAATCCCTTGTGCACTTATTTCCGACCAGGCTCCAAAACGTAACTGCCGTCCTGTGTAACCCTGCTCCTTCCTGATTGGTCGCCTTCTTGCAACCTTGGAAATTCAAAATCAGAGCAAAACACAAACAGGATGCACACGCTGCCCTTCTGTTGTTGGTACGTGATGCGGGAAGTTGTTTTTACTTTGGCCACAAAGGCCTAATATAAGCCTATAGCCATGCTGTCTGCCCTCAGTTCTGAGCTAGCCTTTCAAAGAATAGGTCTCTCAAGAACTCTCAAAGGGTTAAACCCACAGCACTCTTAAAAAGAGGTAAAATTAGCCAGTACATAACTTGTGTACAAGTTTCTTCGGTAATCCTGTTCATTTTGCTAAAAGCATTATCTGTCCTAAAAAAGTTAAATTCGAGAAACAGGATACTGAATCAAGAATTCCTTCCACAAAAAGTAGGAAGACTTCCCGAGCTCTCCAAAAGGGGAGAAACTTTGTGCAAAGTCTCAAAAGTGTCGAATTAAGTGTACAGCCGTAAAAGGCGAAGTTAAAACTGCCAACTATTGTCTGAAGGCGGAACAAACCGAGCACTTCATCAACAACCTCTCCGATGGATCTCTATCGGATAAAAATATATATTATAAAAAAGCTCTAGGAACCTAGTTATTTCTAGGTTCAAATTAAATGACGGTGAATTGGAAACAAATCACGAGGAGAATGAAGGTTGCTCACTCGATTCTCTCATCGAGGCGCTCTGAAAGAGCAAATATTCTATCGAATTAAGACCAGGACAAACTAAAAAGTCCAACTACTGATGAAGCTCAACATCTAAAAAACAAGAGCAGAAACATGTCTAGTTAAAGGTTTTAGAAACCTAACAGAGCAGTACTTCAAAGTATCTGCCCTCTTCAATCCCACCCACAGCACAAAGATGCTACCTGTCTAATTACAAGACAGAATAGTCGTTAAAAACGCATAAAATTCAAAAATTGTAACAAGGGACTGCATATGTAGTATCAGATAATGCCACCGCCTACCTATTTTCATTCATTCATTCATTCATCGTATTTTAAAAGGCGATGATGCAAAGCATTGAGAGCTCATATTTTCCGTTTTCTCTAGGTTCTTGTTCTTCTGTTTTCACATTTCCTTGCTATATAAGGTACTTTCCCTGGCTTCCCAACCCCTTCCGTCTAGCCCACCCCACCCCCAATCGGGCGACAATAACCGCATACGGCACCAAATGAAATATCAAATACTCATTTTAGAGACATTCCCATTAATTTCAAACCAAATTAACAGATATTAGATGTGTTGGAACTTATAGAATGAAGCACATGGTACGAAATGTTTCAAAGGTGAAAACATAATTGCTGATATACAAAACGAAGACTTGGATTTTAAGCCCTTTCCTAATTAAGAAACACAGATAATTTTTTCGTGTGATGAATATTGCTTTTAGTTATGCATGCTAAGGTATTCGAATTGATTTCGACATGATACTCTGCAGTATTGAAGGAAAACATAAAAGAAAACAGCAATTATAGAGATTAAAATTCACAAAACGAAGACTACAGCAACAACTTGTGTCGGCGGCGCTGTGGCACCGTATTTTGATAGGCGATGATGCAAAGCATTGAGATCTCTTATTTTCTGTTTTCTCCGGGTTAATATCTCCTGTTGTCCTATTTCCTTGAGACATTGGGGACTTTTCCTACCTTGCCGAACCCCGTACCCTCCCACCCCAGTCCCACCCTCGCTCAACAATAACCACATACGGCACCCTTTGAAATATCAAACATTCATTTTAGAGACCTTCCCATTAATTTCAAACCAAATTAATACATATTGGATGTGTTAGAACTAATAGAATGACACACATGGTACGAAATGTTTCAAAGGTATCATAATTGCTGATATACAAAACGAAGACTTGGATTTTCAGCCCCTTCCTAATTAAGAAGCACAGATAAAGTTTTTCGTGTGATTAATATTGCTTTTAGTAATGCATACTAAGGTATTCGAATTGATTTCAACATGATACTCTGCAGTATTGAAGGAAAACATTAAAGAATACAGCAATTATAGAGATTAAAATTCACAAAACGAAGACAACAGCAACAACTTGTGTCGGCGGCGCTGTGGCACCGCATTTTGATAGGCGATGATGCAAAGCATTGAGATCTCTTATTTTCTGTTTTCTCCGGGTTAATATCTTCTGTTTTCCTACATCCTTGCGATGTTGGGGACTTCCCCTACCTTCCCAAACCCCTTCCCTAACCCACTTCCGACCGCGCGACAGTAACCACATACGGCACCCATTGAATTATCAAACATTCATTTTAGAGACATACCCATTAATTTCGAACCAAATTAACAGATATTGTATGTGTTAGAACTAATTGAATTATACCCATGGTACGAAATCTTTCAAAGGTGAAAACATAATTGCTGATATACAAAACGAAGACTTGGATTTTCAGCTCTTTCCTAATTGAGAAATACAGATAAAATTTTTCTTGTGATTAATATTGGTTTAAGCTATGCTGACTAAGGTATTCGAATTGATATCAACATGGGACTCTGCAATATCGAATGAAAATATAAAAGAAAACAATAATTTATGAGATTACGATTTACAAAACGAAGACTTCGGCAACAACTTGTGTCGGTGGCGCTGTGGCACCGTATTTTGATAGGCGATGATGCAAAGCATTGAGATCTCTTATTTTCTATTTTCTCCGGGTTCTTTTTCTTCTGTTTTCACATTTTCCTGCTATATTTGAAACTTTTCCTACCTTGCAGAACCCCGTACGCTCCCACCCCCCTCGCCCACTCAACAATTACCGCATACGGCACCCTTTGAAATATCAAACATTCATTTTAGGGACCTTCTCATTAATTTCAAACCAAATTAACACATATTGGATGTGTTAGAACTAATAGAATGACACACATGGTACGAAATGTTTCAAAGGTGAAAACATTATTGCTGATATACAAAACGAAGACTTGGATTTTCAGCCCTTTCCTAATGAAGAAACAAAGTTATTTTTTTTCGTGTGATGAATATTGCTTTTAGTTATGCATACTAAGGTATTCGAATTGATTTCAACATGATACTCTGCAGTATTGAAGGAAAACATAAAAGAAAACAGCAATTATAGAGATTAAAATTCACAAAACGAAGACTACAGCAACAACTTGTGTCGGCGACGCTGTGGCACCGCATTTCGATAGGCGATGATGCAAAGCATTTAGATCTCTTATTTTCTGTTTTCTCCGGGTTAATTTCTTCTGTTTTCCTATTTCCTTGCGGTGTTGGGGACTTTCCCTGCCTTGCCGAACCCCTTCCGTTACCCCCGCCCCGCGCGACGGAAACCGCATACGGCCGACTTTGAAATATCAAACATTATTTTATTTTAGAGACCTTCCAATTAATTTTAAACCAAATTAACAGATATTGGATGTGTTGAACTAATAGAATGACACACGTGGTACGAAATGTTTCAAAGGTGAAAACATAATTGCTGATATACAAAAGGAAGACTTGGATTTTCAGCCCTTTCCTAATTAAGAGACACAGATAAAAAATTTCCTTGTGATTAATATTGGTTTAAGCTATGCTGACTAAGGTATTCGAATTGATGTCGACACGAGCTTCTGCAATATCGAATGAAAATATAAAAGAAAACAGCAATTAATGAGGTTAAAATTCACAAAACGAAGACTACAGCAACAAATTGTGTCGGCGGCTCTGTGGCACCGTATTTTGATAGGAGATGATGCAAAGCATTGAGAGCTCTTATTTTCTGTACAGTCTGACAGTAAATTATTCTCCATCTAATGTTTATCTTTGTAAGTCATCTGCCTTGCCATTTAGAGAAATAAAACACATTTTGGCCACCTAAAATCCACTGTGTTGTTGTCATCACTTCTACCTTTGTGACATTATTCATATGTAAGTTCCACCCCAATCTAGACGCCAAGGCTTCTAAATCTGCCGTTGTCATAACTTTGTTTTCAGGTCTTCGGTCTTCGGTCTTCCGTCTTCGGTCTTCCGTCTTCGGTCTTCCGTCTTCGGTCTTCGGTCTTCAGTCTTCGCTTTGTAGACACCCCACCGCGAACAGTATCAATCTCAGTTTATTGCTTAAGGGTGAGCACAGAAAAGTCGAAACACTCTCAGTGCATTTCATGCTGTGTTATAATAAGCTTTTGTACTCTGTATTATTTGAATTAGCTGGCTGTCAATCAAAGAGGTGAGCTGTATACACTATACAGCAGTCATACGTACGTACACAGACTCGACTATGGATAGATTGTATCTGAACACTGCTGCCATATGACCTATCTAGTGCGTACTGTACCACTCCACTAGCCGTATGCAGCTAAGTTATCAGGAATACAGGCTAAGTACGCTTACCTTACAATTTAAACTTGAGTAACTTACAAGTAAATCCAAAATGGCACGAAACCACAAAACGTTCATAAGAAATGGTCGCCTAAAGATGCATGGAAAAGGTAGAAAGTTGCTCAGCTTAAAAGGAAAGAAGTGAGACACATTTATGTTAAATATGTTTAAGACTCACAATCTTACCAGTGACTGAATCACATGAGGGATCGTGGTATAACTTCGAATAGAACATATTCACTTCACTGCATTCTGGTTATGAGTAGAAATTCACAATGAAGTCTTTGTGGATGAAGCAACTCGTGATTCAAAAATTGATATTCTTTCGTCAAAATATCACGTGACTAAACCTTTGCGCTTTCTCAGTTGTGAACTACAACTAGATTTTTCAAAGCGCATACTTATTATAGGCCTACCTGCTCTGTTCGGTCTTCATGCGATTTGAGAAAGTACCTGTCCGACAGATTGCATTTCTTTCCTAGCCAAGAATTTCGCGAGGAACTCATTAAAACCTGTACATTGGTTTGCAAATAGCTTAATATACATGTGGTATATTATTTATTGCGGTTTTCCGTCAGAATTCAGATAACTCAAATCATCCCATACCACATCAAAATTCTCATTTTGGAAGTTATATGTCATTGCATTTAGAAGCATCGTTTACCACACAAATTTGTTTCTATGTTAACGGATATATATGAATGTTGAAGTCAATACACAAATCAAAAACAAGTTTAAAGGAGACACGCAGTCACCCCAACTTGAATTAGTATAGTAGACTGGCCCTTGAGCCTGTGACTAAATTTTGTCTCCTCAATTTTAAAACTTACTCGGAATAACTGATTGGTTTACCTTGAATATGTAATGCTGAAATATTTACATATTACCATAGGTGTAAGCAGGCATGCAGGAGACGGGGAGAGGGCAGTTCCCCAAAATGCTTTAAGCCTTTCTTCATACAGTCATACTGTAGTCTTGGAAAAACTTTGTCCGAAATCGTAAAATATATGGGCGGGTGGTTGAAAAAGTTCCGAAATGCTTTCAATTTCTAAATTACACACACGGACGGGCGGACGGGATGTTTTGTGTTCACGTGCAGGCAGTGCATGCCCGATAGCTTAGTTCAATCTAGACTATACTCTGCCCGACAGCCAAAGTCGGGTTAAGTAATGGCTCTTTTTCATAACACACAGTACATAAACAGTATATAGTGTGCAAATGTATTCCCATAAATCTGCATGAACATTCATTTAAACCCACCTTGTAACGTGACATATTTCTACAGGTGATATCGAAGTAAACTCTTTTATGGTCGGAGTATCGAGAAGACACAAAGTTCATCGATTCAGTCCAAAAACAAGTCAAAAACAGCAAGTTTCCAATTCCGTCGTATGTATGTTTTCCCAGAGAACGTACAAGATAGGTAGATGATTCCGTCTGTCAAGTTCATAGTAGTACCTTTTAATTGGTAATTTAGCAAGTTGCTATTTTTTCCCTTGAAGAAATGATGATGCTCCGCATCAGCAATGGAGAAGGGAAATTAAGGCAGTGAGCCAGAACCCCCAAAAGGGCCGTGGCAGGCTCGACTTGAACCCAATAGGTTGGAAACTGGGCCGTGAACTCCATCTAACTAACCAGCTATCTATTGAAGAAAAAATTTGATTGCAAACGAAAACTCAAAACGTCGACTGTTTGGATTCTTTGTTCAAGCCTGGGAAATTTCATTTTCGGCTATCGGAGGGGTCTCATTTTTTTCTATATTCTATGTACTCCCTATAAACGGATGGTGACTCTCCCCTTAGTCTTATAAGGGCAGCATTACATTTACCCTGCAAAATATCATGTCCCCAAAAAACTGAAATGCTCCCGTTCGCCTGAGAAAATTATATGACAGACGCTTTCAATATAAAATTTTGAGATTTAGCTGCTACTTTAAAATAAGTTTGGAGCGACTTCTGTTGCTCTCAAATGCCGGCGTTAACTATATTCTACATCGTCTTAAATTTTACAGATTTATGGTTTAACGAATTCTACTAAACTTTGCGGTGTCTTAAGTCCGATTGAATTAATCTCCGATGGTAATATAATGGAGATTCTCTTCACATTTAACTTGGCCACAACCGTGTCTGGGTTTGAAGCTTCAGTTGTGCTTCTGGATCCTGACCCAGACTACAGAGCTCCCGATGCCGTCATTTGTCAAAGTGTTTACCTAAAACGTCAAACCAATGCAACCTTGTCCAACCCAGGCAATCCTCGAGCGCTTTACAGAAACATCAAATGTGGTTACGTCATCCATGCTGAAATTGGAGAAATTATTTCGATGAGTGTTGAGTATTTATGTGTGGAGGAATGTGAATCTAGGAATCACAGTGCAGATTTTCTTTCGTTCGGAATTTCCTCATACGACATTCCAGATGTTATTTTAGCTGAGCCCGACCCCATTGGTATAGGCAATGTTACATGTCCATGTGAAAGTATACAGTAAGTATAGTATGAAGGGCCAATCCTCTCACCCCAAACTACAATTTTGATAGGGGCTTAAAGAAATTCTCAATCGGCTCATCTCTTTGATTGACAGCTGATTCAAAAAAAGGAGAGTACCAAAGCTGATATTACACAGCATGAACTGTACTGAGAATGTTTTGATGATACACATTGAGCTTTTCTGTACTCACCCTGAAGCAATAAACTGAGATTGTTCCTGGATGAGGATGAATTTCAGACAATTGTGGAAGGGGCTTAAGTAAGAAGGTTATGAGAATTGGTACTGTTTGGGGTGAGAGAATTGGGCCTTTAAAATGATTCAGAATATCCTATTTTTGACCAACTGGTGAATGAGGTCCGTTTTGTATTTCTCTTAATAGACAGAATGCCTAACGATAAGCTAGTTTGCTAATTCCCATGATATTATGTGTTCACCATGCGATGGTTCAATCACAACCCCAGCGCAGCACAAAGCGTACTGGGTCCCTTGTTTGCGTTCAGTACGTGTACATAACACGGTGCCAATTAATTATGCAACTGGCATCCCTGGTTGCCAAATTTGACCAGATTTGGCATCCAAGGGACTGACTTGGCAACTAAAATAAATGTTTGGCAAGAAATTCAAATTTTGGCATCCAAGCATGAAAAATTTGGCATGTTGAAGGCATGACCAAGATTTTAGCAGTATTTTGAACAGTTAATCCCTTATAACAGTCTTGTAGTTCATTAAACCGGGCGGAATCACGTCTGATCATCGGAGGTACCAGGCCCCCAACTTGTTACCTAGGCCCCCTAAAAATCCATCCTGGCTGCGCCACTGTCATCAACTTTGTTTAAAGTTCGGAGTCAAGGGTTATGGTATTATTTTTGAACGCAGCATGCCCTTTTCTTCTTAAGCTGTTTTCAGTTCTTTTCACTCTAAAATCGATTTATATTTCATCAACGCTTTTTTGAAGAATAAATAATTTTTTAATTAATGAAAGTTCATTTTCTCTAAACCATGTTAACTTTTCAAAATAAACACCGTTGGGTAAAACAATTTAATGTCGATCAAAAACTGACATGATTTTCTAAATTTTGCTCCCCTTTCTGTTTTATCTCAATTTTTGAACCATTTTGGTAAATTTGGCATCCGACTGGGGCAATTTGGTAAGCATGCGGCTACAATTTGGCAACCCTGGTCCAACTTTCAAGCCCAACATAATTAAAATAGGTATAAAATGTCTAATTTACGGCAGTTTAAAATGCGATTAACTACACTAAAATCCCCTCCTTATATTTTGGATGTGTGACGAAAGAAAATAAGATTCTACCGAATTTTCTGCCAGTAGAAAAGCCAAAAGCACATGAACGCCTTATCTTTAAACATAATTATATTACTAATTCTTGTAAATATGAGAACTGGCGCCCGACGGTGCGCTTGATGTTCGGCATGCAGTAGACTGGGTAACAATGCAGCACCTCACAACTAGAAAAAAGACAGTGTGCATTTAAACTAGACTTAAGAACGTTATAAGTAAAGCTAACCAAATTGACTACGAAAAATTGAAATGTTACATGCTTTGCAGTACGGGACGTCCTGGAACTGCAGCCGGCCCCCAATGGCCAAAACCTTGCTGAATCGAACAGACTTCTGTTCCTTACTCGGGCAGAGATCATAGGTGTAAAAACCTGGAAGGGGGGGGGGGGCATGGGGCATACTGCCCCCAAATTTCCGCAAAATCTTAACTTCGGGCAGGAATTTTGGGGAAAATAGGGGAGTCACTTGAGTTTTAAAAAATGGTATATAGTTTAAAGAAAGTCCTCGGCGTGCCTGAATCTTAACTTAGATATCATGCCCGAAAAAAGGAAAGAAACTTCGGAGTCTCCTTGATATTTTATGGAAAATCAACAAGATTCGGAAAATTCTCTACACATTCGGGCAGGGCAAAAAGCTATTACTTACTAGTTTTACAACGTGGCTTCGCTTTGATAGCCGTTCCAGCATGCAGCATTACATTTTTCGGGCAGAAACTCTTCTACCCTCCAAACTGAATTGTTCCTTGACGTCTATGGCAGAGGTTATGCCCTGGTTAGGGATCTGGGGTTGGGCCAAGTCGAAATGTGGTCCCCAATTTCGACCGTCGTCCTGAGAAAGGGGAAGGAGGAAAAGGTGCCCTTAGCCTGTTTTGATTTCTTTTTGCTTTTTTAGAATTGGCTTCAATGCAAACGGTGCTGTTGATTGCTTTTTATTCAAGGTTCAGTGCAGAAAGAGTAACCAGAGTCTATTTCGCTCCTCCCTACCTCCTACTGACCGGATTTTGGCTCTATCAACGAATAATAATTTCTAATGTTGACCAAAGATTGCAAAATGATCTGTAGACCTGCTATACGCCTTGCGCCAACTATGGTGTAGATCAGGTTAGGTAAGATGGGGTTTTAGGCCAACTGATTTAACCATGGGCGGGGGGGGGGGGGGTAAACTGAGATAATCCTTCCAGCGTGCAGCATTACATTTTTCGGGCAGAAACTCTTCTACCCCAAAAACTGAATTGCTCCCTGTTGACGCCTATGGCAGAGGTTATGCCCTGGTTAGGAATCTGTAGTCGGGCAAAAAGTCACTGTCACCCTGAGAGGAGGAATCCCGTACGGCCATGGTTACGTGTTTTAAAAACGACAACCACAGTTTGTGCTCCTCTTTTTAAACAGTTTGTAGAAGACAGGGCGTAGCCATGTTTTGGGGATGATTTACTTAAGTTGAAACATCGTCCACAATATCGACCGTCGTCCTGAGAGATGGGTATAGAGGAAAAGGTGCTCTTAGCCTGTTTTGGTTTCTTTTTGCTTTTTAAGAATTGACTTAAATGCAAACTGTGCTTGTGATTACTATTTATACGAGATTCAGTGCAGAAAGAGTGACCAGATTTTGGTTCTATCAATGATAGCTAACTAAAGATTGCAAAATGATTTGGAGACCTGTGTGTCTTATTACAGTATACTAACTCCCTGATAATACATGTGCCCAGGCCACCAAGAAAATCAATTTGGAGGGTACGCCTTGAGAGAGTTTCGCCTGCATCGAAAGCGGTCTATATACATGGAGGGGTTTCCACGTTCTTTTTTATTTTGCATTTACGCTAGTCAAAGTTTAAACGGTGCAAGATATTTCACAAGTTGACTCGGTTAGTCACTTAGGTTTCAACTGTCAGATGAAGGTTTTTGTGGATAAGGCATTTTCATCCTTCCGTTCTAGCCTTGGATACCTGCATTTGCGTTCCAATAATATAATAATGGAACTTATACTCTGGTTTTAGTCTATTTGTAAGAGACTTTGTCAAGGGTGGGGGAGGGTGGGCAGCTCCCTAAATGTGGTTACCAACTCAAACTCTGAAAAAGGCAATGAGTAGCTGAAATGATGTGTTAGGTTGGGTTAGACAGAGATTTACGGTCCAGTTTCCAACCAAATGGTTCAAGTCGAACCGGCCACCATCGACCTTTTTTCAGTTATGGTTCAGTGACTTTTTCCCTACTCGAAATGTTACTTATGCTGGGCACAATGCACCAAGCACATTGGCAGAGGTTCCGTTTTTTAAGTCTTCGGTAAGACCCAGAAAGCACTCGAACTGTCGACCTCCCGACTTCGAGTCTGATGCTCTAACCATGCACTTTTCTAAAGTCCTCCCGAGCCTCTGGCAAAGAGCCGTTCGGCGAAACGAAAACTTTCACTGCTTTCCGAAGAAGCTATTACGTCCACAAAAGGACAATATGTGACTAACCTCACGGTCTCGAACCATTTTACATTATAGGTCCGTCATGTATGGCTCCATTCTAGACTTGGCCAAGTCTCTCGTGAGTGTTCCCCGGGGAGCTGACAACTTTCTCTTCAAAATCCCCCTACTGCAGCATAGTACAGAATATTGTATTTTCCTTTTTTCTTATACACCCTCTATAGGTCTGTTAATTGTATTGTTTCCATTCTAGACTGGATGAAAAAAAAAAAAAAAAAACCAGATACTATAAATGATCTTAGCCAAAAGGCCGAGAAGCGATGTGGAGGACTATCTGAACATGTAAACATGCGGTTGGTCATACTTATGAAAAGTATGGAAAGGTGTATACTATTGTGTATTTATTAAAGCAAAATCAAACGGATCGTCGGGCCGAAGATCGTTGGGGTTACAAATTTTATCGCACTTCCAGGTCTTTTAAATAAGCGTGGCTTTTTCCCAAAATAGAGTATGAAGCTACTAGCCCACTAACGAAACTAATTTGAAAATGTCTGGATTAATGTACACTCTTAATCGAGCCGGATCAAATTTTTGATCCGGATCCCTGATAAAAATATTCTGATCCCTTTTGGGATGAATTTCGCACGTTTCCGTTTAAACGCAACCATCGTTTCATCCTTGGAGGATAAAATTGATACATTTCCGGATAACGCTGTTATCCTCTACAATGTGATTGGCTGGTCTGCGGCAGGTATTATTGTGACGTCAGAACTTGCGACGAGAATTGAAAATTGAGAATCACCCGCCACTTGAATTGTTGGATGCAGAGTCTTTTGTCAACGTTTTTCATACCGCATTTCCCAGACAAATCAACTCGAGAATGGGAAGAGCTTTTCAAATAAGTGTAAGTAAAGCGTTTAGAACATGAGGAGTGTTATTGTTTTTATTCGTCGTGTCAGTTAGTGGACTAAATGAAACGCATTTAGGGGGCCTATAACTTAGCCTTAAAACGTTAGTGCGTTCGCCCATATATATGCTAATACACTAAGTTAGGCCTATACGTTAACATTAATACTGTTAGTGCAACTAGCCTATTCAAAAGGCCTACAAACAAGAAGTAGTGCCTAACGTTATGCAAGTCACACAGTTATCCTAGCCAAGGCCCAGACTGTGAATGTGCAGAGAGCCTACTGTAGGCTGTGTATGTGTTGGTAGACTACACCAATTTGGAATCGTTCATTTATTACAAAATAGGCTATGCCATTGTATTGACTGATTGATTGATTGATTATTTCAATATTTGGTAGGCTATGTAAAAACACAAAACATAGGCTAATAAACAAATAGCCTAGGGCCTAGGCTACAGTAGGCCTAGGCCTTTAACATTAACAGACATGATGTAGGCTCCCCTAGGCCTGTACAAAAAAAAAGAAGTTACAGGCAAAAACAGAAATGTAAGGTGTAAAACAGAGTTACAGAGTACGTACCAGGTGTACAACAGTGTCTCTCTAGTTTGAAGGTAAGTACCAATTGATGGCGTAGGCTTTCAATTAACAATTCAATTAATTCACATATTTATGCAAGATAAATTTCATAATAACTTCCAGGTGAAGATTCAGACATTCCAAAAAGGGTGGCTCACATAAGAGAAAATGGGTGCGAGGGAGTTTCACTGCTTATTTCGGGTATGTTTTATTGTTGATGTGATGAAAAAGGTGGGGCTGGGACTGTAAAAACTCCCCTTGAATCTGCGCCTGATTACAGTGCAGTATAAAATTATACATACTGCGTAAGTCTGCAACTTGCATTTATGGCAAAATTTTACACAACATGCAGCAGTGATGTTTCTATTGTTTTGCAATGTGACATTTTGCTTAAATGGTACACCTAAAATATTATTTAATTAATTGAAAAATCATAATTTGAATAAAAAAAAATCTGAATTAAATCTTGATTCTTTAAAAACATAAAAAAATAAACAACTCTTCCTAGGACTCCTGATATTTCTTCAAAGTTGGAAAAAGTAAAGAGGAAAAGTTGAAGGGTCTCATTGTTTTTCTCAAGGGTCTGTAAGATTTGGCATGCAGTGTACTCTGTACTGTACTATTATTCTCTGTAAATTCAGTATGCAGTAGCCCAGGGATACACATACTGTAGAGTACTGCAACCATTAATCTAACAGGTGCTGTTGGAGAGGAAGTGAGAGCCAAACAGGCCCTGGTGCCTGGTAGATTTCACCCTTGGCCAGTGGTGCAGTTTTGAATATTGTTCCAAGAGGTTTGAAGATTTTGAGCAACATAAGTTGACAGCAAAATAGCCAGAGCTTGTGTGTCTTGCTGCGGCACAGATTTGTTCAAGCATCCTTGGGACTTAAACATGCTTCCGAGACCTATGACCCTGTGTTAGCAAAATACCTGATGAATTTTAAAATAAATGATCAATTTTGTACATGGCACCCGTATTATTGATTGCCATGCAGCATGCATTGTAGGCTGTGTGTGCATGTTGTACCTATACATTGCATATTCAGTACAAGCTTTTGATTGAGGTCTGAAAGTACTAGTGTGTTAGCATTTCCATGTATTATGTTCTGATATACTATGCTGTAGTTTTAACTTGCATTCACCATAACTCCAAGGAGAGGACTGTAGGTCAATGTTGTAATGCTCGTCACTGACAACTTGAACATGTTAGTAAATTAAAACTGGAAATTCAGAACAGTATGCTCTCCAGTGATCGGTGTCCCTTCATCAAGCTACTATGTTGAATGAGGTATGTAGCCCTGGGGGTAAAAAAGTGACCCAGTGACTATAATTTTCTCCCTTGTACCCTTATTCATATCTGTAGCCTACTGCAGTCCAGTACAGTGCTTTGGGGCCATCTAAGACATTTGTAAGTTTTTTCCAATAATATGCTGTAAGGTTATGGTTTAGTACCGGTACAGTTAACAGTTCACTACATATACTGTACCTTAACTAACAGAGTTACTCAGTTGAATGTAATACACTAAGTTAAGTTACAACTATTTCAGTGATTGAAAGAACTGTAAATGTCAATTGCTAAATTGTATGAAATATTGTAACTTATCTGATTTGCCTTATATTTTCAGAGCATTGGGGAAGTATGAGTAGAGAAGCTGGCAAAAACGAAATGGAAGATAAGTTCATTATATGTCACAACAGAATCTGTGAACTTGTGAGGACTGGCTTAGTTGGATTCTCATCTGCCACTGTACTGTGACATTATTATCTTTAACAGTTCAGTAAGTGCCTTATCCATATTTACAGTAGCATTAGCCTAAGTGAAAATACTTTTTAAAAAGATGCATAGCCACAAAGGAAGGTAGAGTTCATCCTTGTCCTGGCCTACTCTCCCAAGCTACTGAAAAGAGTGCACGGTAAAAGTTGAATTTTATTGCAGTACACCTTATTTTCAATTTCTTTAGGGGGGGGTGGTGGTAATTAGGATTGTGCACATGTGTGATTTAATTTACCACAGTGAGTTTTGTTAAAATAATAATGTTCCTACATTTATAATGAGTATTGGTATTTTTTGGGAGTACCAGTAATTTTTCAAAGAACCAGTATTAGTAACACACCAAATGTCTTCGATATTTTTATAACCTAAACCAGTAGTGTCTGTATACAACTTAGGATTGGGCTGTTTACCGGTACTGATGTCAATACCGGTATAATAGTAACAGGAAATGAAAATACCGAAGATATGTGGTGTGTTACTTGTACTGGTACTTGAGAAAATACTGGTACTCATTTATATTCATTGACAAGAATAACTGTTAGGATGTGTGGATGAATTAAAATATTTACACAAACATATAGAGCAGAGGTTCCTGCATTTTTATAAGTCAATCAAACAACCAGATGCATTAATGTGCAAGATAACATGGGGGCCATGCTTGGCTTAGGTTCCTTCCCACCAGACTTCCCTACCCTAGAGTTGGGAAGGAGCACTGCCTTAATACCGGTTCTGTATGTCTTACAATACTGGTATCATTATTTTCAAGGTTCCCAAGATGCAATACTGAAGTCTTAAAATACCATGAAAGATACTTTAAAGAGAAACAAAAAGAAAATAGTGAAATTTAGCCATTGCTTCAAAATAAATTTGGGACAACTGCTCCTGACCTTAAAGGCCACTACTGTAAGATGGAATGTGGAGGGCTTTAAGAACCATTTATTTATACGTAAGTTAAAAATTTGCTGCAAAAGTGTCTTCCTTTTTGAGTAGGCAACAACAAATCAACAATTTTCATTTTTTTTAAATGGGGGGGGGGGGGGGGGGGAAGGATTTCATCCGCTTTGGCTTTCTTCCCTTGATAGGGAACAAATTCCCCCCTTACCCCCGTTTTGCAGAAACATTGAAGTACCAGTATTGTAAGTGCAACGGTAATGTAACTAATACCTTGTAGATCACTTAAAAATGTTTCAGACAATTTTTTATGTACTGTAATATTCCTAAATTTACTCTGTCTTAGGTCATCATGAAGCTCCAACCTACTGCAACTTGAAAACTCAGGATGGCTCTGTAGTGAAAGGGAGATCAGGTGAAGCACCCACACTAACAGCTTGTGACAGGTATAGTGTGAATTCCTCGATTTTAATATTGCCTTTAAAATAGTGTTTGCACCGGGTAGCGTTTTTCTATGATTTCTTTTTGATTTTCAAAATAAGATGGTTATTGAAAGTAACAAATGTATTAACCCACATTTCCTTCACAATTATTTGCAATGAAGTTGCTTAACTTGTTTGTTTTCATAACATGCTTTTGTTAAATTGCACTTTTCCAGAAACAATTCCCACAATGTGTGTTTCTAACATCCGCTCCTATACCATTTAACAAAACAAAATAGGCCTACGTACTATACTGTGCATAGCCTGGCCTAGCCCACTCGGCAGAGGAAAGATATTGCAAGGTTTACGATTGGGTACCCGGGTATTCGACAGGTAATACGGTTTGGTTACCCGGGTACGAATTTCCTACCCGGTGCAAACACTGCTTTAAAATGCTCCAACATACTGTTACATTTAAAAGTAAATAGCTGTAGTCATTTTCAAGTCATTCAGTCTCAATAATAAACACCAACAATGGCTCCATCTCCTCAAAACATTATGCACAATAAGAGTTTTGGAAGTTGCATCTTTTGAAATGTTGAAACTTTGGATGAACAAATTATTCTTGAGCAACAAAAAACCAAATTTCCATCTGAGTTGAACTTATTTCTACAAAAGAAGGCTACCACAACGTCTTATTTGCTTATTATTTGTCACTCTTTGCCAATAAATACTGGTTTTAAAAAGGATGAAATTTCCTTGTTAAACAAATGCAAAGTTTCCCTTTACAACAACAACAAAAACAAAATATTATACCATTACAGTACCGCTCACGTACAACTGGACATGTCAACGCGCAGAGAAATGCACAAAAATGTTGAAACACTTGCAATCATAGTGAAACACAAACACACAAAAAAGCCGCGTTGACACTGCATCGACACCGCGTGCAATCCGTCCGCTTGTTTATACTCAGTATTTGCGGTTTTGTTCGATAAGTATTGATAAAAAACCAAGACTAGGTTTAACATATTTTTCCCAGCCGTTTTAACATCAGTATCGTAAAAGAGTATGTGAAGAGGTTTATTACGTCTTTTCTGCATTCGTTTGAACAGTAAATTGCGCGTACAGTGTTAACGTTACTGTTCCGATGGTCGTTTTTAATCGAAATATTATTTGCAGTCTTCCAGTATCGTTACTTGTGTGTGGTAACACGCATATTTTTTTTATTTATGTTCGCGAAAGGCCAGACGATCGTCTGACGAGAATTTTTTCAATGCGAATATAACTTATAAGAGAGTCAAAGCACAGACGAGTGATACCGACTGGAACAAAGTAACGATTCTGATGTCGAGAAAGAAAACTTAATTTCAATATAAGATAAAAATGGAAGAACGAAATAAATGTTTTTGACGGAAGCCCATGTCATAATGCAATTCTTCTCCACATTTCTTTCGTTCGTAACTTTATAATTTTGCATTTTGGTAATGCAATAGCACACAGTTTCAGTACTTGGGAAATTTGAATAAAGTAAGTACAGTAAGTCTATGCTAGACTTTTTTCGAATGGCAAACGGGGAGGCATGGTCCTAAGCTGAAATAATCTTTTTTAACCTTTCGTTTCGATGACCTACAATGTTTCTAAATATGCTGCCGAAAAATTGTTGACTTGGCCAAAGGAACTGAGATCAGTGTGTTACGCGGTGATTCCGCACTGGACATAGTTATGCCACTCATTCTAGACGATTTTCATTGGCTGCAAAAAATTGCACTGACATAACTCCCGGTTTTACCAATTGTGTAAACTTCTATCAGTACTGTATATAGCAAGCTTTACAAACAAAATGCCTTACGAAATGGGTTTGAGGATGAATTACGGCACCGTACTATCCACTTGATATAAAGATTGTCAATGTTTTAAAAGGGGTCATGTCTATAACAAAAAGTCTTTACAATATTTGCGGTTTTCAAACAGGCCTTGGCACTATCGCCGAACGTAACAGGCCGCGTGAGATATAGAACTTAAAAGCTTCACCAGGCACAGACACACGTGCAGTACTCAATACTGTATGTGGTTTAGTCGGGTCAAGACAAGTGTCACAGCCTGTTTAAACAAATGCTTATGATATTCTGCGAAATTTAACGAAACAATTGTAGTTTAGGCAACCCATGGGATAGGAAACTATAACGGAAAAAGAGGACAAAAATCAATCTGTCAAAGTAGACCTAGGCCTATGTACATATTTTTTCTCTGTTTCGCAACGAAACGAAACGGAACAAAACAGCGTAACGGCATATCCTGAAAACACGATCTATTTGATACATAGCCATACGAAACGAAACAAATAGCCTTAGGCCTTCCCTGAAAGCATAAAGCATACTAAGCTACTAAGGAATGTCACATGGACAAAATTCAATCGGTCAGTTTTGTTGTTTCGCAAAATATCATTGAGATATATCAATATATATAGATATATATATCATCATCATCATCAAATTGTCATCAATATAATGGGGTTATGATAATCTGCGAAACAATGTGAAACAAATTAGCATTACCTTGAAAATCACGATCTGTTTCATAAGCAATTGGCATAGCGGGTAAGGGGGGGGGGGGGGACTAAATTCAATCGTTCATCAAACAGTAAAAGCCTGTTTACAGAATTTTTCGTACAGTACTAAAGCTGTTGTAGGAAACTGGCATACAGTCAGAATACGGGTGCAGCCAGGGAATAATTTATACAGTATCGCATCGCAATTTGCTACACAAACAGGCCAACTTGCTACACAAATGAAAAATTGTGTAGCAATTTTTGTGTGCATAAGCCTTGCATTTTCACAAACAATGTGTGAAAGACCTCAAAAATCTTCAAAACTGCTCCGCAAAAATTTGAATGCTAAATTATTCCCTGGCAGCAATCCACCTGTATACAGTATTGTGAGCGTTTAACTCCCGTACAATTATTCGCGCGTCCGTACAACTCCGCACACTCCTAAAGAACACCGCACAAAAATACAACAAAGTGTGAGACAAAAACCAAGTTAGTAGAATTCCGTACAATTCCGCGCGTGTTAAAATCGCACACATGACCGTAAAAATTTGTGTTTGAAGAAGCTGTTAATGTAATGTTAACTTTTGCGGTCAAAGAGTAAAATTTTTGAAGCCGTTTTGATAGAAAGGTCGTTCACAAGCAGTAAAAATTGTGTAGGTCATATTTGTGAACCGTTTGCAAGCAAACTTTGCCGCGGTCAGCGAAATTGTCGCAAGAAATAGTTTACTACTGTGAGAATGGTCTAAAATCTTATCGTATTTGGCAGATCGGAAAGTTAGACAAATGTAGCTCTCATCCAGTGTGCAACGTAAATGAATTAAAAAAAATAACGAAGAAACTTATGGTAATCGAACATCGTCGCCCGGCGAGTTTCAACTCGCTGTTTAACAAACAAGAATTTGTTTGTTATAAACTTTAAAATTAACACTTGGGATGAAAAGTAAATCTGCTACAGCTAAACGATAAATAGCCCGTACTTTGTTAGAGATGGTGACCGAAGCATACTTCGCTGTTGAATTGACTATCATAAGGTTCTATGGCTTGTATCATGTATATAGCCTATTATAAGATGGACGCACTTTTATTCGTGTACGATCGAGTGCAATTCGGAGGCTATAAATTGTACACTCAACTTTACCATATGATTAGGCCTACCGTGTGCTCGTCACTGATTTCGAAAAGGTAGGCCTACATTGCTCATTTAAAAAAACGTTTCTCAAATCTGCAGTCCTACTCCATAATTTTTCACTTTGTAAAAAATGCCGTTTAGGGCCGGATGGGTAAATCTAATTGGCTTCCCGTTTCCCCCTAAAAGTACTGTGCGGAAGTGCGGTACAAGAACACTGGCTAGGCCCTTCGTGATGTTTTATTACTAGCCTATTATTAATGTGACATTGCATAAAATGCGACTGTTCCAGAAATTTTTAGTGAGAGCGCTACACATTGACAAATCAAAATGTAACTCAGTTCTTTTTGCGACAAGAAGAAGGCAACCACGATACATGATAACCGTTTAACTTCAGATGGGACTATTTTGATGATTTATTTTACATGTTAACCGGCCTAAGTGTATATTAAAAAACGCGATCGTCAATGTTTTCAAATCGGTAAGAACTATAGAGTCGTTAAATGTTTTGCAATTTTCAATACCCGGAGGTTGCAGTACTTGACCTTGGTGTTGTGCACAATGTCATTCAGGAACACGAAAGAATTCAGTTCCAGGCCTGAATTAGATTATGGTGCATGTGCTTCGCTTTGTTGGATCTTTTGCACTGGTGCAGTCAGAGCCTCACTATTAGTTTCAAGCATTTTCGCAACGAAGATTTTTTCTGTTAGATGATGTCATACGGCTGTATCTTATAGGCCTACTACCAATACACAGACCAGTCACATTTTTTTTTAATTGTGGTTCATTACAACGTACAAAAAATCCGACAGAACAAAAACCTGTGACTTTTTGGTCAGTTCTACCGAGAGGAATGTTTCTACCCACCCCACTCACGAATTGTGCAATTCACTACACTCCGTAGTTAGGGTTGGTAAAAAGTTATTATGACTCTATAGCCTGACCTAGTATCTCAGCTTATTAATGTAGATCTTACCATTTTTAAGAAATGCTGGTACAGTCGTGTCCACACAAGAAAAACATGTAATCCAAGTATAATCCAATGAATCGTGTCAATCGATGAAAAATATGGTAAACTTCTTTTAGTCCGATCATCGAGTGACCTTATCCCCACCTCAAAAATACGACCCTTGCATTTACCAATTAGTGAAATTGCCCCCTGTATTGGCAGGAGAGTTATTTTGTTGGTTAGTTCACATTCTCAAGTCACGACACCCACCCTAGGCTACCATACATCTGTATAATCTGACAAGCCCAGGCGGCTAGCAGGTTGTCACTGTTTTGGCAGGGAGTTGCGACTATCTGGTTTTAGGCGAGTCACTTGTTTACCGATACTGAGCCAACACTTCCCAACAGTTTTGCAGCACATGAGAACAGACGGAAGGCCAAAAAAGACACTCTCACTTTCTTAGAAATGAATTTGATAAAACGCGTAACTTTTCAGTTCTTTTGTGCAGTTTCCGGTCCCCGGAACATCGGCTCTGTCAAAGTAAAGGTGATCAAAAGCACCGCTACGGGGCTCCGACAGACGTTTGGAGCCGCGTAACGATGATTGACAGTTTCCAGGTCTCTAATGACCCTGGGAGCTCGGCCTCGTCAATAAGTCACGCAAGACAATGTGGATTGTGGAAAAGAAAGTTAACATGTCATAGCATTGTCGTGTGACCAATCAAATTCTAGTTTGCCCTGTCAAAGAATCCAAGTTCATTACCTAAGACACATTGGATAGTTTCTCTTTGTTTAATTGTTCTGTGGTAAACCTAAATTGCTTAACGAAACCTCGAGTGCTACGATTAACCAACTCCCTGGATTAACCAATCAGCAGACCCATACAAACAATAACTACCGTAAGTCCGGAATAATTTATCTCACCCTTGAGGACAGAAAGGATGGTGTTGGATCGGGCCTTTGTGGAAAGTTCGAAGAACGTGAAACTGAACGATAATGTGGACTCACTGCTTCATAGAAATGCGCATTAAAAATGTAGGGCATAGCAGTTACACAGGAACACAATTTTGCGACCGACTTTTACCTTTTAATGTTTGCTTCAAATCCATTAACGGTAGTGATTTATTTTGAGTGCGTGAATGAGGAAAGATACTATATGCACGATACCATATTGTAACAGACATGATCATCTTTGTGACTGTGGCGGGAGCTACGTGTTTGGGTGAGGGGGAGAGGGGACCCCGCTGGATTTTGGCCTCGCCGACACTCCCCCCCCCCAACTTAGGTCAGTTCACAAATGGGATAACTGAAAAAAAAGATAACATACACCTCCAGAGGTTTAATTTTTCATCCAGAGATATACTAAAACCTCAATTTCCGGAATTTTCCCCTGGATCCCCACCCCCAGAAACGGGCGCTTTATTGGGCCCGGTTTCGCACCGAGCCGAAAAATTTTACCCCAATATTATCCTTTGCCATTAGTCCTCCCCTCCCCCACCACTTTTGCAACATTGACATTCTGGCACCGTCATTGGCCGTGGACATGTAATCGTAGCTCCCGGACTATATCTGAAATGCTACAATGAAAGGAAACTTCCGAAAAGACAGTAACACAATCTCGGGGAAGCGCGGAATTGTGCAATGGTTTTGTGCTAAAGAATTTAGAAAACAACAGACATACTGAATGATGGCCCGTTATTTCATCCCTTTCTTCCAACAGTTCCGGCCTCCAATGGTAAGTTCCGACACCTTTTACATCAATTTAGTGCTGAGTTGTCCGATCATTGGTTGCCTGCGTAGCAGACTGTGGGGCATATTCCTTGTTCAGTCATATCCCCAAACCCTTCAAGGAGGACTGAACAAACCGAGTCCGCTCCGTGGGGTAGATCATTCATTGGACGACCGTCGAACATAGGAGTGTCAGACTGGGGCAAGTAATGCATTTCGTTCTTCTCTCAATGTAAACCAAAGAAAAATGAGCTTGAAAAATAAATCCACCAGCAGTCATCAATTTATATCACGCTAGCCGCGACGAACCCGGGGAAGAGTCTTAGGGGGATCAGCACCACCAATGAAAAAATGGATGCATATCAACCCCCACCTCAATTTCATCGTGCAAGAGACTTCTCAAAGGCCCAACAGAAACGTGGTCAGAAAAGCTATGGTATTCCATTGCTTTTCCCTGTTTCCATCAAAATCTACAATTCTCTGCAATAAAGGCTCTTCCTTTTGAAAATATTTTGTCTCAAAATGCAACAAAGTTTCAGAAGCATTCTGAATGTCATCGGGAAGCCTCAATCCGCACTCCTGAAACATTATGTATAACAACAAAGATCTCCAGTCGACGTGCTATCTTAGATTGGAAACGCAGATTCTTCAGTAGTCCCCCAACTTTTTAAATTTTTTTTAAAATGAATTCAAGAATCTAAGTTATTTTTTGCATTACAAGCTCCGTATTTACAAATATTTGTTAAGAGCAACCTAAGAGCACCTCATGTAACGTTCCGTATAGTGTCGTGTTAACACTTTAGGTCAAATTGGAAAATTTGGGTGCTTGACCCCCCCCCCCCCCTGCAGTGGCGTCACCAGACTTTTCATTCTAGGGGGCATTGAGGGCACAACAATTTTGCAGGGCACTGCTTGACTCCACACATGGCGCCACTGAGTGCGTTTTTATATTTCTTTTCAAAATTTTCCGCACGCTACCGACTACACCGACTGAGGTTGACGTGCACCTCAGGTAGTAGTTCAGGCAGGATTAAGCCTACATCTTAGAGAATTGCACATTAAACTGTACATCAACTGCTTTGTCTTTCTCTTTCTAGTTCAGATCCCCTTCTTCAAAATGTCAGCCGGGTCCGCTCGTGGGAGTATGTTTGACTGGATTTGTTACCAGCCGAATTATCTATTCTAGTCATGGCTTCTACTCTAATTTCCGCAATTATGATTGTGATCGTCACAATTATTGTTTCGGAAGCAAACTGACCAGACTTCTCACTATCATACTGCTCAAATTATAAAGAGAGTTGCTACAAATGACAAAGTACATCTCCATTTCTTCATCGCTAAACAAATATATTAAACGGATAAGAGACAAGCAGTTACCCGTTCCCAAATAAAGCTCTAGTGCCTTCGACTCTCGATTAATCATTCTAAAACAACGTCTAAATTCGGTGATAAAGTCTTCGCAACCCTCCTGGGAGCTGTCCATTCAAATGGTAACTCCTTGATTTGTCGACATATTCCGTGAACATATGGTACCTATTAAGTCGCATAGAGCGAAAGAGATGCTTATGTGGCAGCCTCGAGTGAACATATCCAGTAGCACGCATCGGATATCAGGTAGCTCAGTTGAAATATCCGGTAGCACAAGCGGACAATGCGGTAGCACGTCTTGTTCATGCTAAAGCTTGTGCTAGAGGTGCCATCGATCTTTGTTGGAAAGGTGTTATAAGCAGATAAGTGCGCTTCTGATGAGTTAAGATCATGGCTTCTCTTTGGATGGGAATTCCGATTGAGATGTACCTAGTTTAAACAAATCATGGGAAGTTGAGGCAGCGGTCAAGATGGGTCATTGCTTCCAGTCAGTCTTTGCTACCAGGTGTCCCCAATTAGTAAGGAACCATATACCTATCCTGAAACATATTTTCACAAAGGTTTGCTAAAACTCCAGAACTTCTGGGGAAATGCCTCTGGATCCCACCTAGGGCCTTTCCCCCTTGGAATCAAACAGAATATCTTAGCAAACCCTGAACCCCATTTGCTAAGGGCACTAAATGTAGCTTGCTCGAGAGTCAAAGTTGTCATCAACAGATATGTTAAAACGTCAGAGCTTTGCCCCATGGAAATCTACCAGGTTTTTGTCCATGTACCCCACCAGTGTACACTTGAAGTGGCACCCACTGTACCTACATGATACTCTAACAACGCAGCACGCAGGGACACTGGGCACCCCTTCTCCACCTCACGGCAACCATTATTTATCCTAAAAATACGTACGCACTTAACCAACACAAATCTTACTTCTTAAGGTAGCGTATGTGGCACCAGATTGCATGTAAGGCTACCCAGTTTCTCAAAAATTTTCAAAAAATTTTCTGCCTCATTAACCCCCCCCCCCCACCCCATGGGGCCATTTTCTCAACTCCTAAACTACGCAAATTTGTCATATTCCAAATTTTTTTTCAAAAGGCTGCATCTAAGCCTTGCGCCGGGTTGTATGTAAGGGCACCTTTTTAAAAAAAATTTCAAAGGGGAGGCCCCGTCTCATAGACTCGTTTCCTGACAGGCATAGACGTACCATACGAGACGGGGCAGAAGCGAAGGCCTATGCCGTGAACAATAATTTGCCATTTGTCATGCAAAAGATCGTTAGTTCGAGCAGTCATATAGAAAAATTCATTGGTTTAGCGGAGCTTGAATTTAGCCAAGAGTCGACAGTAGAGAAACAAGTTCCGGAAACAACATATTTTCAATTCCGCTGTAGATTTTCCGGGAAGATTCAAGACTTTTTCATCTAATGGTAGTGATACATTTGATGTGGTTATTCAGATACATTGGGATACATTTCCGATTCCATAACTTATTAAAAGAAAAAAAAAACACATAGACTTACACCACTGAGTAAAGAAAGGACATCAGCATGGTTCAACTCTAACCATAACAATATTATACTTCAATATTGTTTAAGAATAATACATTGCCCTACTATTAACTGGAATGCTTGGAATTTGTGATAACGTTTAACCGCCTAATAACTACAGATGAACAAGTGAGGGTATTCCCAGTCCATGAAGCTTACGACCAATATTTTGGGTTGAGGTCATGAACTGACAGATTTACACCGAACAAGAGGTTGTGTATTTATAGCCATGGGAATTAGTAAAGGTAAATATAATCGCTAAATTGGGGAAAATGGATGACAGAAGCAGCCTTGTCTTCACAGGTTTTTATGTACGTTTTGCCCTAAATATGTGTCAGTGGTTTTGGAAATCAGACCACTGATTGACATAAGCATGCATGGTAGCTATGCCAGACGAGGTGTTCCCTAGCTATACGAGAAGGGTAGTTCCGACCTGACTTTAGGTGAGTTCAGGTGAAGGTCAACTTGTGCCGCGGGAGTTGTGGTTCTGCTTCATTTACCATGAGAGCACTAAACAGCAATATATACATATATATGACATAGACTGTCTGCACTATTGGTAAACGAAGCTGTACTGCCAATGTATACGACAGAAATTCATGAGGGCTGTTATAAGACAGGTTTTGCATTTCAGAATGCCTGCGTATTCAAACGTTTCCCGGTGTTTTGAAAATTCTTACAAATACAGATTTCCCATGTACTGCATACATGCAACTTCTGACCCAAAATACTGAAGTAGAACCGTTTTAGGGGTCATTACTATTTTTGGAAATCAGTGTTGTAATCGAGTCACTAGATTAGTGACTCGAGTCACCAGTTTTCAAACTTTTAATTGACTCGAGTCGGGTCATTGACTCTAGACACTGTACTATTTCAATGGGGAAATTACTCCTGAATTCTATCGAGTCACTATCATTTTGAGAGGAAGTGACTCCAGTCGTGACTTGTTACAACACTGTTGGAAATTATGTCAACCTAAATTTGAATATCCGCATATAAATGCGGTCAATAAGATCAAGACACTGTTTGCAGTAAAACCTCTTCGTCTCTGTTTAGCGGTCACAATGTGTAATGCTTATAACGACGGTGAGTTGCACACATTATGATACTCTTGTCAGAATTTTGTAGATAACCTGCAGTGAAACGTAGCATACATGTGCATTACCCCAGTCAACTTATTTGCATACTTCGTTGACACCTAGTGATAATTCACTGTACTGCACACACCCAACGGCCCACTAACGTTAGCTGCAGACATCTACACACGGTATTTTACTTAGCTCTCTGCAAGACTGGAAGAAAATAAAACTTGTTCAAGCATGCATTGAACAGTAAGATTGCACAATAAATGCCTCAGACGTAGGCAAAGTTCTGCTAAGCAACATAAACAAGAGTCAAATCGCGTGACCGTCTCAATGGTCAGATCTCTGGACTCTCGCTTGAAGTTGAACTCGTTGACGGGTTATTATCCAGGATAGTTCATTCTTTACATTGCCATAAATTTTCGGCAAAAACTGAACATATGTCCTTTTTTTGGGTGGACCATCGTCTGGTTAAAAGTTCGAAATTGAGATGTAGAGGATATATTACAAATGAGTTTTAGGCCTATTATAGACTAGAAGAAGAGCGAAATTAGGTCATGGATCGGAACAAAGTACGCCGCTGTGGAATTTAATTGGATTATTAACATTATTTTCCCCTTTGAACACAGAAAGTTTGTCTTGCTTTCTAAAGAAATGGTACGACTATATGTTGTTTTTTAAAAATAAATATTTGTAAAATGTCTGACATTAGGACTGCATATTTGATAGGAGTTTTCTCAAAAAATATTATAATAGCATGCAGTTATTCAGCACTCCAAACAGTTCCAGTTCTCCCAACCCTCTCACCTTTAGCCCCGCCCACAACTGTATTGGCTATTGCATTCAACCTTTTAAATCCCAACTGTTGCGACAGTTTGTCGCCCCACCCAATTGTGAGTGTAATCTGTAGTTTTTGAATTTGATCATGTCGATCAAAGAGTTGTACAGTTAATCTAGGTTTGGGATAGGCCCTAGTTCGGAAAATTCAATATTCGATGGACGGGGACAATTAGATAGGTTTAAAGCTTGAGTTCGTGTAAGAGTAGCGAAGGGACCCAGGAATATATGCTTTGTACATGAAAGAAAAAAAAACAAGAAGATATCCTCTTAAAAAAACGTAGGTCGGAAAGTTTGCCCATACCAAAGCCCACGGTGTTCCAACTTCCCCGGAGCATCGTGGATCAATTGCTTTCGTTTCAAAGCAAAGGTGTCTGGGATAGATTGTCCGATCGCCATGCAGTTTACATTTTCCTCGACATTACACCGTTCAACCAGTTTAACCACCTGTGCTCCTAAACATTCCAAGTTGTGACTATATGCTTTGGAATTTGTTTGTGAATTTGGGTGGGGGTTGTCATTCGTCAACCCCACCCAAATTTACAAACAAATAATTCAAAGTAATTGCAGTAATTCAAAGCTAATGGAACAAACTGTACTGTACGGCAACTTTTGCCTCCAAAGGTCTCATTTTAACATCCTGCATAAATAGTTATTTTACTTTTCTTAGATTGTTCATAACGTGGTTGAAACGGTGAAACTCATCATAGCCGAACGAGACAGGGGCCGGGGACTGCAATCCCCACCCAATGGGCCAAAACCTTGCTTACTCAGGCAAACATCGGTGCCTCGATCGAGCAGAGAATATTTCCCGATTACGGATCTTGAGTTGTTCAACAAATCACCGCCGGTTCCTTCACACATTACATGTGCGACCATCGTAACAGATAATGAGTAAATTTGTTTATACCTGTAAAAATGAGGCGTTTTAAGACAGATCGAGGCTAAATTTAATGACATTTCCCATGTTTCTTTTTTTTTTGCTTTTTTTTTTTATAGTATTCCATGGCTATTCTATTCGAGGCCCGGAAATAAACATACAGTTTCATGACTTTTCCAAGCCGCGGAACCCTATTTGTAGCCTGGGCTTGGCCAAAAGACTTAAAATTGGTGTGAAGCGCAGAAAAACCTACAGAATGCCATTGATTTGTAACGCTTTTCACAAGTGAAATCCACACAACTCCCGAATCCAGCAATTCTTTTAACTACAAGCACTGCAAGCTTTAAAAAGAAATGCCGTTAGAAACAGTTGTGATTAATGACGGTATATGAATTGCTCGATAATACGATTGGGACATGCCCAGTATACACGAAAGTCTCTGAATTATTTGCGGTTTTGCAGTGATTACTTTCGTTTGATTTAGAGACTGTAAATTTAAGATCCTCAATTGCTCGCCATTAATTTAGAATTGGAATGAGACATAGTCCGTAGGAGCTTCGTCGCAAGTTTGCTTTATGCGGGTTTATAGGCTACCGGTGTTTCCCAACCAGGGCATACAACTAAAGTGTCCTGCATAGTAACTCTGTATCTAGTGTGTGGTTTTCAGCGAACGGCGTCGGAGCCGGTACCTTCTCACCTGTCCCCCCCTCCCCACATCAGACAACTACGCCCCTTCCAGGCCAATCCTCACAGCCAAACTCCGCATAATTTGGCTAGGGCTTCCTCTCTTGTGGGCGGTATTTTTCCTCGAATGTTGAGCTTTCTTGACATTGCACACAGACAATAAATAACGAAAACTATAGAAGTGTTCGGGATTGGTGGAGTTTAGACAGTCGTGACCTGTCCTACTTACAGAAAAGCTATCAAAGACACCGCCAAAGTGCTACCGCGAACATTTGTATCCATGATATTACGGCGCTCGACATTTTCCAGGTCTAAAAATGTCCCTGGAAGTCTACACCTGTTAATTTCCACGAAGTATGAGTTGCACCGCTAAACAACTAAACAGCCAATACACACACACTCCAGTGCGAATGGCTACACGGGATTTCCAGGATTTCAATACCGTGCACTCTCGTAAATCGAGAGAAAAAGGCGTGCACACGGATCGGGCCCTGTGAAAAATTCTCTAAACCAAACATGAAACAAAAGAGTTGTACAGTATATGGTTCCTTGCATTTAAGATGACATTGTATAATATTCACCTTTAACCCCAAAGACTTTCGGCCATCACCCAAAAACATAGGGCACACTAAATTTCAAAATCATACAAAAACTTGCAGTTTGAAAGAAATGGGGCACTTAACTTTTCTACACACACTCATCACCTTGCACTAAAATGTCATTTACTTGAGTTTGGGGTGATAGGAGGGTAGTTAATTGCCTTTTTGGTCAATCTCAACAATTCAAATCCAGACCTTACAAAGAAGTCACAAGGTCAAATACAGTCAAAGTAGGTCAAAACTGATTTTAAAGAAACATAAATGTCCCTTCTGCAAGGAAGAAATTTAACATACATGTGGTCATTCCTGACCAACAAAATTTATGATGGATGACTAGAAATTATGTCATGGTTGACTACCAAATGTGTTTGCCTCAAAAGCAAAAAATAAGGAAAAGCCCACAAGTCCGCTACTAAAGGCAGCCTGAGAGTGATTTATTACCACCAATTTCTACTTCACAATTTGGCTAGACGACCAAGAAACAAACATAGCTCTGTAAAATATAATAAATGACGTTCAACTTGACCTTTTAACTTAAAGAGGGTGTTAGAAAGGCCACTGTAGTCCCTAGGGTGAAAGCAGAGGTGGAGAGGGTTGAAGGAAAAGAAAACCTTCTGTTTCAAAATTTTCGAACGCAGCGCGAAACCGAGCCAAAAGCGTCCGTTCCTGCTGGTGGAGGGGGGGGGGGGAAGGGATTTTCCAATGGGAAGAATTCCCAGGTAGCTCTTAGATAACATCATATCTCTGCATGAAATAAAGTCTCATGAGAGATTTTTTTCCGCACTTATTTCGGTTAACCCAACCCCTAGCTGACCTAACTTGGGGGTGTGGCAGGGATGGCAGGGTCACACTGTAGGGCCCCCCTCTTTCTTCAATCCCGGTAGCGTCACCACTGGGTACAATACCCATAAACATTCTCTATATGTAATCATCTAATTGCCCTTACCAAAATTAAGAATCGTCAGTTTTATTTCCTTTTCTTCTAAAGAACCGATGTCTTTTTGTTGAAAATTTTGCCAATAAAAGTATAGCGAAGTATGAAAGGTAAAGGAAGTTGCACCAAACAGTCAACTAAAGGCCTGTATACACGAGCAACATTTGCAAAACATTCCGAAAACATTTCCAAAACATCCACTGTGCAACAAATCTAAAACAAGCTGTTTTCGGTTTGTTGCAGTGTATAGACAGGGTATACCGCATGTTTTGAAAATGTTGCAAAAGAAATATACTGTCAATTCTTTTCGAAACATTCTGAAAACGTTTTCAAAATGTTTTCAAATTGTTTTTACTCTGTCTACACTGTGCAACAAACCGAAAACAGCATGTTTTGAGTCTGTTGCAGGTGGAGTGTTTTGAGAATGTTTTACAGATGTTGCTCGTGTATACAGGCCTTTAGAGTCAGTGTTGCTAAGGATAATGGTAGGATGGTGTATACGTGTATCGAATCGTAAAGACATCGAACACAGAAGTGCTGTCTAACCCAAGAATCTACAGATTCCATCGGGTCCTGTTCGAGGTCCATTCAGCATTTCTGCTCCCCGTTAAATCATAATTGCTATGATTCAAGATAGGCCTACATTATATCCTGGACGTTTGAGTTGAAATAATTTTCAGGAGATTTAGAATGTTTACCGTAACTTTTGCAAGTACAATTAAGTTTAACACGGGTACTAGTCGGGTGAACGACTTTGGGGAGGGACTGTATTAAGTGTGAAACATTGATTAGGGGCAAATTTCATCCCAGCCCTTAAACTCCTATGGCCAAATGCCCGTCTATTGCTCCGTTACCGTCGCTTTTGGGATGGACGTGTCTGTAGTATACCGTCATCCCCGACACGCATGACGGGGCAATTTTATAAAAGTTCCACAGACTCACTATACTGGCGGAAGCAATCATTTACCCCCTAGGAGTCCAGCTCTGGAAACGTTAAACATAAAAGAAATAGGCTACACAAAAATTGAACGAATTTCAGTTTTTGCAAACTGTATTTTATTTTAAGGGCTTGAAAATTACTGCAAGGTACAATATGCAATGTGATTTTTGCTATATATTTACTTCAAATGTTTTTCTCCTCTATTCATGTTGCGAAATTTCATAGGCCCTGGTAAATGCCAAAACAACTTTTGAAATTAACTAATCTAAACGGTAAAACATCATTTAAATATGAATATGTACGGAACGCTACGACCAAGTACAAGCAAGAAACTTTCCCTGGTACAGCTGCTGTATGGCACCAATAGGCTACGAAAAACTAAAAAATCACTTACCGTGTACTAATTGAAAAATAGTAAGACTGTATAAAACCGAGCATACTATGCAGAGTCTGCTCGGAAAATATTTACCAAATTGAACGGTGGTATGCTACGGCACCCGTTTAAGTGACATGAGAGAATAAAATATTATTTTGTATAGTCGAAATAATATTTTTTTCTGTCATTGAGGTATAGGCTATAACCAGAATATTATTCGTCCTTGCGAAGCCATATACGCGAATGACGGATTCCGTAAAGCAACGTACAAAAAAAGTTATTTATTTCGTATATTCGAAATATTTTGTTTGTACAAGACATCTAACAGAACCCTGTTAGTTACTGAAGTGGAATATGTTGAAAACAACTTAATCGGTGGTATGAGATAGCTAGGCTAGGTACATGTAACAGGCTTAACTCACTTCTCTGACTGTTTTTGCATATGCTTTACGTGCTTCGTAATATGCCAATGCATGGCTAACATTTATTATTAAAGTTGTTATACAAGAAAAAGTGCACACTTTCTAGAATAGGCAGTTGCTAAATCTGAGCATTTAATGAACTGTATGACTTGTAGTGAACATTGGTCAGGGAATGACATCGCCGAGAAATGCTTTGCAAAGTCTAGTAAACTAGTGATCCAATATCCGACTGTACACTGGGTATATATATATATATATATATATATATATATATATATATATATATATATATATATATATATATATATATATATATATATATATATATATATATATATATATATATATATATATATATATATACATATATACAATCTAATTAATGTGAATGGCTATAGACTTTACTTCCTTTCACCCCTTCAGGAGTGCAGTTTCAACAGTTAAAAGAATAGTCCAGAGTCAAACTTATTTTTGATATTGTAAAGAGAACATATTCTAAGCATTCTGATGAAAGTTGCATCCATTTCCTATGTTCGGTTCTCAAGATATTAGCAATTGAAGTGAGCACATTTTCTAGAGAAAGTGAAATTGAAGCAAACAGGTGTGATGTCATGGATTCACATTCTTGGCCAGTGTTTTGTTTTCCCCTATTTTTCACCCTGTTTGTTTGACCTTCAATTGATTTGGCATGCTACGTTGCCCCTAAGGCATACAAAGGTTTTAAAATGCCATTGCTCAGGATGCACCTATGGTATCAATATATTAAGGTATAGTTGCCTAAAATTAGTGGTAAATTATGAAGAAAAACAAAACATTGGCTAAAAAAGTGAATCCATGATATCATGCCTGTTTGCTCCAAGTTCATTCTATGTAGAAAATTTGCCATGTTCAATTGCTAATATCTCGAGAAAGAAATAAAAATTTCACCTGAATGCTTAGAATATGTCCCTGTCTAACATATCAAAGATAAATTTGGCTTTGGACTATTCTTTTAAAGCAGCTCATTGAGTTGATTCATGTAATTCAACAAATTTTCCAAATATGGTAAATTTCCTTCACATGTCAATGACAAATGGTCAAACTAAGACAACCCCTTATTCTTCATAAAAAGAAACGTTTTATGAGTGAGTACTGAACGGTTGAATTTGGTTTTGAAAAATTTGTGACCAGACACTTTTTCAAATTATTAACAAAACGGTTACAAGTCAGGACACCACAAAATTCAGAAATTTTGACTTTTTTCGTAGCTATTGAATGTAAAACTTGGCTAATCATGTTAATTATTAGCATTTTCAAAAAGTGGTACCCTTAAACACTTTCATCAAGTTATTGATGTCAACTCAATGAGCCCTTTTACACTATTACTGCATACTGTCTGACTGTACAAAAAACATGTTATACGAAACAAAAAGAAAGTTCTCTCACTATAGTTAAGCAGCCATGGGTTGTTACAACACTAGAGCATACATTAAGCAAAGGTAATCATACTTTCGTTTGCCCCTAGGAGGGACAACCCATTTAAAAAAATTGAACAAAACACAGCAGAATTCAAGAAGACCTTTAGAGGAATCATGCAAAAGGGAAACAGTAGAAATTCGGGCAAGATTTAAGATACAGTACTAATTTAGGCAAAATTTGCATGCAAAGGCAATCGGAGTTTCAAACAATTTGTTAGCTGTAGGCACATAAATTAATTAACTTCCTTCAAAATGGTTCTCTTCTTTTGATAAGCCGCCTTGCTACGCGACTCTGCATCAAGAGCTTTTGTAACAGTGCGCCAAACAGTCGCCTGGTTTCCAACTGGAGTTTGCACGATGCTGAAAAGCTCAGCTCTAAATGCGGCCATCATTTTGAGAGGAAGTGGAGGTTTACCGATACCATTGCAATTGCAGTTCTTTCGTTCTTCCTCCGTAAAGAAAAATTTTGCAAGTCGACGACCCACCTCTTTAGGGTTATCGGCATAGCAAGATAGATTTGCACGGATCTTATCCGTGAGGGTATTTTCGGCGGGCGCATTCGCTGGTGTACTAGGGGGTGTCTGGGCGGTCACGGTAGGTGTAGCCGGCAGTGTCTGGACAGTGGGTGATCCAATGGGTGTAGGTGGAACTTGAAAGTTCTCCGTTTCAGACTCGGATGCGTTGTAAAGTACATCTCTACTTTGGCTTAAAATGTCAGAGAGTGACGTATCGCCAGATTCGTCACTGCGTGCATTTATTTGGTTTTGTTGGGTCTTAATTTGTGACTCCAACTGTGCATATTTTTGATGGAGCGAGTCCATTTTTTTGTTTAACTCATTGACTGCGCCGTCAAAGGTTTTCTTAATTTCGTTAATCTGCTCTTTTAAGGAAGAAACCGTTCCTTCCAATCCAGCCATGCCTCGCTGGGTATCATGTGGCGTACAGGTACGTACTACCGACTCAGTGCAATTTTGGGCTCGGGATGTTTGAGGAGCAGAGCAGGATGAAATCTGAAGGTGCATGTTTCCACTTTGGTCTGCGTCAGAGGCCGAAATGGCAAAATATGTGCAAGACCGTAGGCGCACGGGGGTAATTTTCTATGAGGGGGCAATAACATTTCTCACTCTAATAATGACACCGTTAATCATGTTTTGCCCATGTTTTGCCCGAATAGACCAACCTTTTTGCTCAAATTGGAAGGGCGCGTGCCCCCCTGCACCCCGTCTCGTATGCCTATGTACAAGACCGACATTACAAACTCGTTGCCCTGTATTCATTTTCAACCACGCCGACCTTTTCTTATTTTCCTGTTATTTTCTGTCTCGCGAACCTCTTCTTTTTTTATTTCGGTCTTGTGCCAAAATTCTTTCACATTTTCGGTCTCGCAGACCTCTTCTTACTTTCGGCCTCGCGGGCCATTTTTGATTTACTGTAAATTTTCGGTCTTGCGGGCTTTCGGTCTCGTATGATGCCCGCAACTAGATTCCCTTTTGACAATCTCTTGTATGACCGCTTAGTCTGGGAAATTGCACTACCAGAGGAAGTGAGTGCCATTTGTCTTACCAGATTACGAAGAAATTACAACGTTCTTACAACATACGGGAAACCCTTTTTTCACTGTAGAAAGTCTATTATTTGTATACCTTCAGTACTGCAAGTACGGTAGTACTTTAAATAAGTACCAAGAAATGTGCTGTAAAGTGTTTCGTTGATATCGTTCTCCCAACTGCTTTTCAGATTTTGACATACTTGTACACTTCGATTTGGAAACGTGCTCTTTAGCCTCATTTGCCATGAACATTGATGAGTATGACACCATATCAATTATAACAGTGACCTTTCTTCTGTTCTATGCCCACTTGATGTTCTTTCTCCGAACGTGATGATTCTTATATAAGCCTTAGTCTATTTTCTTGCGTTATCGAAAAGGGCCAATCCTCTAACCACAAACTACTGTACAGCTCTTTAGAGGTTTAACAAATTCTCAATTTGCTCAGCTCATTGATTGACAGCTAATTCAAACGATGCAGAGTACTAAAGGTTATTTTACACAGCGTGAACTGAACTGAGAGTGTTTTGATTATACACATTGAACTTTTCTATACTAACCGTGAAGTAATGAACTGAAATTGTGTCTGGGTGAGAATGAGTTTCAGACAATTGTGGGAGGGGCTTTAGTAAGAAGGTTCAGAGAAATGGGTATTTTTGGGGGGGAGAGGACTGGGCCTTTTAAAACCTAGCAATGGACTGGGAAGTCATTCACCATCGACCAGCTTCCATTTGGATGGAATTCCACCATTAACTAGACAGGTTGTGCCTGCCAACAAGTACAAATCGAAACCACAGAAGATGACATGAAGAGAATGCAGAAGGGCAAATATTAGCCCGCATGAATTCAAGTATCTATCTAATAATTTTTGAGTGTTGCACAAACCAGAGCACAAACAAACGGCCCGCTGTGCTCTATTATCAATGTAACAATGTTCCACAACCAAATGAACTGTAAGTTGTGTGAGAAAGGTATAAAATTTGTTAGCAGTCGAGAGATGTTTTCTGCGGCAGATTTTACCATTTGCACTTGACAGCTTAATGTGTTAAATAAACGGAGATTTTTATGGTGTGCTCGATGGCCAATGAATACTAGCAGGATGGATTGTCTGAGCATCCCAGACGTACAGTAATGCCCCTATTTCTGTTCCTTTTAGTCCCGATCGAAAAATCCCTAAGACTCGCCTAGATGTGAACTGAGCTAGCAGTGGCCGCAGATCAGAGAACTGCCGACCTTTCGTTCGCGCTGGCTGGCTGGCTGGCTCGTGGCTAACATAATTATGCACAATGTATTGAAAATTGGAAGACACGTTCGAACATGTTTTGGACTACCATATTCCCCCGCACAGCTTAACCTTTCACCTCCACCTTTGTCCCTCCAATGAGCGTGACGTAAAAATTTTTATGCTGGGTCGTAACATCGCAATGAAATGTCTAGATTTGAGGGACTTCCCAATGACGACATCAGACTGCTTCTTTCCGAGTGCCCCAGCTCTCAAGATTTCTGCCGCGTGTACGACTTGCACATAGAAAGTTACTTCTCTGTTCTATGCAAATTCTTTGTGAATGAATTCTTTTTTTTGAATGCAACCTAGGCACAGTAATTAACGTTTTACTTTTGTGACATTTCAGTGAACAAAATTAAGGCCCTATTTTACACTACACTAAGTGAAATTTTATTCACGCCAAAAATTCGACGAGCAGACTTTTGCCGGGAGTAGAGCTGTTTCTACCTATCTACTGGCATGCTACTCAGTGCATTCAGTTGGCGCCAAATAATAATTAACATCCTTGGAGCAGGGGCAGTTTTCATAACCATTACGTTTTTAAATATATGGGGCCGCCTTTGCCCGGTGGCCCATGTGAAGTTGGCATGAGTTTCCAATACAGTGTGAAAATACATACCGTTACCCTTCTTATGACAGTATGAGGTGATATGTCCTTTTTATATGTACTCTCTATTGAAGTGTGCTCTTACGACTGCAGACAGTAGCCTACTGGAGTATTACACACGTCGAGCTGGCAAAAAGGGGCGGGCATAACACAAGACCACCTGACGGTTTGTACTAACGGATATTAAAATGAGAAAGGTCCCGAGACCGAAAATGAGAAAAGGTTGGTGAAATGTAAAATGTGAAAATATTCGCAGCCATGTGTAGTAGATGCTCTTTTCAACCAGTAGGCTAGAATGGATTCATACATGACAGACCGATGATGTAAATGGTGTGAGGGCCGTGACTTTGATCAAGTGTTGTCAGCGGACGTGGCTTACTTGGGAAGGCAGTTAAAAGTTTGATTTCACTGTATGCCTCCTTGCCAGAGCGACGGTATAACTTAAGGAAAGTGTTCGGGCGGCCCAAAATGTGAGAAAAGGGTCACAGCAACTTCGAACAAGAAAATGCAGGTCACGCTCTAGCCAGGTCACAGCGCGGCGCCTCAATGGCTGGAATTCTAGACAGTTTCTAGACAGCCAGCGCGTCACCCAGTCTACGGCGGTGAATATCAAAGGATACAGCGAAGTCCGCGCAATGAGGAAAACAAGGTCATTTGCCCAGGTGCGCGAACTGTTTACATAATCCTACATTGAGAGATTATGTTCTTGAACTGTGGGAATCAAGGCTTGTTTTCCTTTTGTAACCCACGAAAGCAAGCTATACTTAAACTTATGGTTGTGCTATTTAATCGGCAGCAAGTTGTGAGTGTCGCTTTTTGTCAAACAATGTTTTTGACGTATGCTGTAAAAGTTTGTTATAATAACATACACCCATACTGATGGGGCTTAATCGATTAAATGGATTTAAGTTGGATATATACAAACTGCGTGCGTGGGATATTATCATCTTTACTTAAGGTAAGACCACTTTTCGTAACTTTATAGCTAAATAATACCATATCCCTTGTTTGTTCTGGTCAGACTTTACTGGGAGAAAGAACTACACTGAGAAAGGATCCACGAGCCAGATCGTAATTCTAGTAATTTTCAGCCGCGACTTAAGCCGGGCAGTGTACAGTGTACACCCGACGTAGCGCCTCTGTTTGAGTACCTGCCGCAGAAATAGTGAAATATTTTGTGGGTTAAGTGTTCAGATACTTCAACACAACATCTCATAATTTGTCACATGAACTGAAGTTTGATTCATAATCATAACCATGGCTAAACAATGATGTTATTCAGCTGTTCAGAGTCAAGTAATTTGTCACTGGTATTGGGTGTTAGCCATGTTTTCATTTTGGCGGGATTCCTCTAGCTTTTGACTTTTACTCCATATATTGGTGCATTGCACGAGAACTCTCACCTGCAGTGTATTGATAGGAATAACAAGTTTTGAAACTCCCAAGTGGGTGTGATTCCTCCTGTTTACATTTTGTAATAAACTGCTCGAGATTTTTATTTCGAATCAAACGAACTTCAGTGGGGCCCGCCATTGTGAATTTGAGTGCATATGCCGGGATTCATACGATTTCCCCATTAACCCATTAATACATCATAGGCTTAATCGAACCGCCTTTTGTACAATTTACACATACTTTAGAAAGTAGCCTGGGCTACTGAACTGTATGATGGTAACAGCTCGCTTCATCCTCGTCATCTGATGTTTTCTTTTTTATTTACTGGCACTCAATATTATCGCGAAAGGCTCGCACAGAACCTCTTTGTCTTCCCGCCCCACTCAACTCACTCAGTTCACTTTCATTCCTCCTCCCCCTCCATCCATAGTCGTACGGGACCTTTTCCTCAGGGGGCGAAAACTTCTTGCCAGACTTCAGATCCACTGCTAGGCCATCACCAATGCTCGACTGAGTTACCAATTCAGCACCGATTCAACAGGGTTTTGTCAATGGAGGAGGGAGGGTCATCCCCGCCAATCGCGTACTGAAACGCATCAAAGTTTGTGCATTACGCATTTTTACGTAACAAATACAAACAACTGGGCTTGCGAGGCCCGTAAAATTATTAACTCTATACGGTTTGCCGCAAAGCAAAATTTTACACAGTAAATTAAAACACCCTGGATAGGTTGCTGCTCCCTGGACAAAAAACAGCTATATTTATCGCGACCACGTTGACTCATGGATTATGTCTACACCAGCTATTTGTCACAGACACCAGAGTTGATAAGTTTGTTAAGCTTTCTACATTCTTCTTGGAAAGGGATAATGAAAGAACACTTCTGTTTGACCTTGTAAGCTGTTTTCCTTCCTTTGCTACTTGAAAAGTGACTGAAAGGTCACAACGTTCACTGCAACGAAACGGTCATACGTAGGGGAATGGTTACCATCATTTTCTGCTCACATCCTCTGACAGAACAAACAGACATATTTCGTAGTCTTAAGAAAAGAAAGAACTTGATTGACCGCAGTGAATTTGCGGGTGGAAAAATCTGTTGTGTCACTAAGCGGCTGTAATTACTGTATCCTCATTTGGCGCTAAGTTGTATGGGCCAGAGATATCTTCTCTTGTCAGTTTTTCCGCGGAAAGCGCAGGCAGACATAATTATAAATTTAACATCAACTGGGATAACGGAAATGAAAGACGTGAACATTTGCATCAACTAGTATTGTATTAAGCTCCAAACAGGTCTGTTGCAACTCCCTGCTCCAGCCAATTAAGTTTCGTCAAAGTAAACTTGAAGTACTGTAAACTACTGAGGTCTCAAACTAAGTCACACCAAATTATCTTGTATACACCACTTTGCCGCATGTAAATTGGGAAAAATGAAATGACTGGGGAATTTTTTTTTTGTACTACTTGTCGGCGAAAGATTAAAGTGAGAGAAATCATGAAAGTAGTAGTGGATTAATTTGGGGTTTATTTGTGAAAGTCATGAAAGAATAAAAGGGCAACATAAAACAGACACACCCCCCTACCAAAAAAAAAAAAAAAAACCAAACAGACAGACGACCCCCCCCCCCCCAAAAAAAAAACAAAAGACAATAAAAGACAAAAAGAGAGAGAGAGAGAAAATAGCAGTAAAAAGCAATCGTAGGTTAAACCATTCGAAACTAAATATTTGCACCGTCATTCAAGACTCCACCAAAGGTGAGGTTTTACATACAACTTCAACATTTAAAGTTCATCTATAAAAGTAATTAATTTTATTAATAATCTTTTGGCTAGTCGTAACCCTAATCACTTTTTGTGAAATCGGCAACATTCATTTTGCACATAATGTTTGAAGTCCTGCCTTCCCACCAGGGTCCTGCCTTTCACTCAACGTAGTATTGACTCTTGGAACTCATTGCCTGAGCATGTTATTAGTGCACCTTCTATTAACAGTTTTAAAGCAAGACTGGGCAATTATTGGAGGAACAAACCGGGAGTATTTGATTATATGGACATTTAAGCTCCTGCGACACTTACTTCGTGTATGCAGGATTTTGACTACCTTTGTGAGCGATGAAATGGCCAATGGCCAGCAACATCGAAACTGATGATGATGAGAGCTAAATAGGGCTTAAGCTACGTCTTGTAAACACGTGGTCAGTTTCTCCACACATCACGGCGATCCGATTTAACGGCCAAGCCAACTTCACACATACACTCGGGTCATCTTTTCACTACAACAAACGACTGAAAATTTTGCACGATGACGGGGTGTAACGTGTTTCAACGATCCTGTACGCGCATAATCGGCGATCGGTATCGGCAAATCGACAAGAAGTTTTCGACGCCCGCGCACACGGTGCGTCGGCACTGAGTTGATCTGAGTACACACAAACACGGAAAAAAGGACAAACGACAGTAAGGTCAGACAATCGCGCACAGAAATGCAGCCGTGGGAGTTGTACGTGAGCGGTACTGTAGCAAACCAGAATAACATTATCATAGAATTGTTATCAAAGTTTGTTTAATTCACGAAATCAGGAACCCCCCCCCCCACTGTCCTGCACTGTTGCATGGTGGATTTGTGAAAGATTGCCAATGTTTATTTTATCTTCACTTACAGTACAAGCATGTATTGAAGAAGTGGTGAAAATGTTGAAACATGAGTATTGTTTGTCCAGCTGCCATGTTCAAAGATGATTTCCTATCCCATTGTGTATTGAATTGTAAATGAGAAGAGTATTGCAGTTCTACATAATTTGTTCAAGATCGCGGGTTACAGTAAATTATACACTGTCACTGTTTTGGAAATCTTGTCACTGTTGGAAAGAATGCCTCTCATTACAAATTTATTCTTGTATTAAAATACCTTGATGAAAAACTTTTATATTTTGCCTTTTTATAGGTTTGGACCAATAACATCTGTACTTTCCGAATGAAGTTTATCATCAATACCTTACTTCCAGTGGAGAGGTTCAGCAGGTAGTCTTTTGTTTTGGAGTTAAGACCAGGAAAGCAAAGTAGTAGGTGTCTGTTACAGTGCAGTTAGTTAGGTTAGGTTTTGTAACTCAGCTGCTAATCAAATGGTTTAAGTCTGGTTTCCCTTCACCCTTTCTGATGCTGAACACAAAAGCAGTAGATTCTAATTTTCAAGTCTTCGGTATGACCTGGCCACTTGTGAAACTTCAGGCTTCTTAATTGGCTTATTATTGTGTAGAAAGGTGCTTACCATGGAAGGGATGTTTGCAGGGTGTTGAAATTTGCTTTCAGTTATGGATGTCTTGAACATTGATTATGCATTTCCAGTTTCCATTGATGTGAGACTTCTGCAAGAAGCAGAATCCATCCTTAGGAAAGGTAAAGCTAAGGAGAATAAACCTATTTCAACAGGCAAGCTAGGTACAGTAGCAATTTTAGAACCAGCAAGATTGAATGAAGAGTACAGTTTATGTTGCATTTTTTGTGCTTGTCTTATTAACTGTGTGGTCTAGCCAGTGATATGCTACATTGATTTAAGTACTGCAAGATATTTTCATAGGGAGGTAGCAATTTTTCATGGTTTCATTCCCATGTTTATTTAATTCTCTAATACAAGAGTCGGTTATCACGATATTGTAGTGCTTAAATTTTGCTTAATTGTATGGGGAAACATATCAGACATTAACTGAAACTGAGACTGCCACTGGAATATTGACACTGAGTGGATACAAAATATGTTAAACATTATCGAACTTTCAAAACTTGCCTCTACAAGTAACATCAGTTTTCCCTTAAATCTCCCCACCCCCTCTCAAAGAAGTATGAAAAAGCAGAGGCATCAGCTGGACAGAACAGCACAATCATATTCTTCCCATCCCAAAGACAGCCCACCTCAGCAAAAGCATAGAACAAATATGGGATCAGTAGCCTGGGCCCCACATGCTAACCCGGTGTATACCTATCATGAGAATTTATTTTTTACCAGAGACATTTTAAAAACCTCAAACCCCCCTAGATGTCCTCTGGCCATTGGACCTCCACTAGAGGCCCTAAGTTGGACTCCTAAACCCCTCTTGCAAGATATTGTAGTTTACACAGATTTTTAGGTCTCAGCATTTCCTTTGCCTTCAGTATGCCCTTTGATATACTGGCGCTACCACTATATAATATGGCATAGTGCAGCTCCTACTCCCTTCCCAACCACCATGATAATTCCGTGCCAGTGGGTGGAAAGTGCCAGTGGGTGGAAGTTGGAACTCAAAGTTCATTTTCCTTTACTTCTTTATGTATGGTATGCACTTAATATCTCACCTGATGCCTCTCAGCTCTTAATTTCTAATATCTTTCAATTGTGTAGCAGGATTTCATGTTTTTAAAGGGCTTACCCCCCCCCCTTCCCTTTTGATGAGTTGTTGCCTTAGTTACTGGATCAGAAATGAGTAGTCAAAGATTTTTATTGGAAGTGTTCGAATTTTGAAGTAAAAGACTAGAAGTTTAGTATGAAAATCAACATTGTAGTGAACATCTGTGGAAAGCATTCTGATTAAGCAAATTAGGGTACGACATCAGTATGTCAGACTGACCATAAATTTTTTTTATCTTACATGTACAAACATTGCTACCTCAATTAAGGCTGTTTTTATTGTAATGCTGCCCTTTTGAGATTTAAATTTATCAACATCAACATTGCTGGAATTTTCTGCCTCTTTAAATGGCCTTTCTTTTCATAACATCTTTCAGAGATCATAGTCAAATTATGCCAACATGAGTGTATAAACCTTTTTATGCTTACTGCTTTTCATGAAGCAGATTTTTTGTTGTTGGGATTTGGTAATTTGTTTTGCAGTGCGTTCCAAAATACATTGTCAACTAGACCAATATTTGTAGCTATTATTGTTTCTTATTTCTATTGTTAAACTAAATACTATAATCGGATGCTAGCTAACTAGCCACTTTGTTTCCTTCAGAGAAAATAGATTGAAAATGTGAATTAGAACTGGTCCTCCTCATTGAAGAAAGCAAGGTGATTTGTGACCCCAAATTTTGATTTAAGCTTTTATAAACATCGTCACTTATTCTAACCAATAATTCCAAGTTGTTTTCATCTGGATCAAATAGCAGCCACTGGGATATCATCTGAAATCCATTCAGATTTGAACCTGAATGGAGTCACTGGTTTCCAGAAATTCCAGTCATATCCGGTTGGAATAGGTACCCAAGGATGCAGAGCCCGGATCAGATTTGATCCAGGACAAGGTTATAATGGTGATCAAATAGATGCCCCTTGGGAACGGAATCCGGATTTATTTGATCCGGAACGGGATTGTTTATTTTTTATCCGGAATTCCGAGTCATTTTCATCCCGGACGGATAGGTGCCCCTGGGACTCGGAATCCGGATCATATTTGATCCGGAACAGGATCATTTGTTTTTTATCCGGAATTCCATGTCATTTTCATCCGGAGCGGATAGGTGCCCCTGGGACTCGGAATCCGGATCAAATTTGATCCGGAATGGGATCATTTGTTTTTTATCCGGAATTCCGTGTCATTTTCATCCGGAGCGGATAGGTGCCCCTGGGACTCGGAATCCGGATCAAATTTGATCCGGAACGGGATCATTTGTCTTTATCCGGAATTCCGTATCATTTTCATCCGGAACGGATAGGTGCCCTTGGGACTCGGAGTCCGGATCAAATTTGATCCGGCTCAATTAAGAGTGTAAGGAATATGGCGAGGACATTTTCATTTTTAGAAAAACGCCAAAACGCCCATGTGGGCAAACCAGAAGATTCTAAAAGGAGGGGGGGGGGGGGCTTACCCGAAATAAATCTTTTATTGTAGGGATTCTGTGCATGAACCGTGGGCAATCAGGCACTTTATTTTGGTTATAAATTCCTAATGTACTGTATGTTTAACTTAATACATTCACGAGAGGTGTGTTGTTATGAATATTTAAGATATCAAAGGTCAAACGTTTTTCATGTCACATCCGCTCATGCTAATAGTCCAGTTCAAAGTTTCTTCATTTGACAGTGTTGCCCAGTAGGTCAAAGATCAAAGGGTATACAAAGGGTAACAATGTTCGCAGCTGATGACGGGATGTAAACACACGTAAAACGTTCAACAGGCCTAGTACGCTATGCGCATGCGCCGTGCAGTAGCTCAACCAGTTGATCTGAACAGAAAGGTAAAACACGCATGCGCAAATATGACCTTCGAACCCTCAGAACACCCAGGAGGGTTTGATTGGTAGGGCAATATGTTTCTTTCATAGGTGTGAAGCAGGAAGATTTTACCTTTCCTAAATTTAACTTCCCTTCATTTTCTTTAAAGGCCTTCGACGGTGCTGACCGACACGCTTTACCTCTAACTGACAGGATGTGTGGAAGACGTGAACCAGCTGAAGTCTTCGTATCAAGTGGTAACATCATGTACTTGTACTACGAAACAGATGAAGACCGACTACATGGTGGTTTTACGGTCTTGGTTTATACCTAAATTGGCCGGGACCGGGCTTAAAGCCCAATACATACCGCCACGACTACCGAAGACCCTCCGTCGTAGAAAATTTGAATAAATCGTAGACCCTTCTTTGGTAGCCGTGGCTTTCTGACCCGGAATTTAAACACACCGACTGCATCTAACTGCGATTGAACATATTCAATCAAACCGACGGCTTACGACATAACGGAACTCTAGTGGTGAAACTGGCTATGCTAAAGGTATCGCACTAATTATCTGGTGTGCCTTTAGCGTACATATGAAAAACAAAAATACGAACAAAAGTAAGATCGACATGAACACATAATTATCACTCATACCACTCATAGGAATAAACATAAACAATAAGTATATACATTTTGTACTAAACAAAATAAAACGCACTTTTCCACACAAAGAGCCAACTCCAAGAAAACTGTCACTTCGTATTTTGTCATCAGTAAACTTTGGCACAACAGGCAAGTCGAAGATAGTCTTTCTCAGTAATAAATATAATCTTCAAATTGCATATGAATTTGAAACGTTTCTTTTTTATAGGACTTTGTAATGGAAGTCCTACAAACTTGATTACCCCTTTGCAGCACACTCACTGCACACTCCACACCAAGTCTATGGGAATTTTTTTCAGTACTGTATGTGCCTAACGTTACTAAACGTTACCACCATACGTTACCAAATTGTTGAAATTATCAAAAATTTCGACAAAACAATCTGAAAAAACTTACCCATAACATCCCAGAAGTACTACCTAGCCACGTTTCGCTGCAAACAGGCCTACAAACCCCGCTTGGAATGTATTTTTTACCCCACTTCTAGCCAGTGGCGTACCTAGGATTTTTCCAGAGGGGGCAAAGGTATGAAATTTCCCCAAAACTTTTCCCGGACAATGTGAATGTATTTCATAAAATATATGCAAATTTACAAGTATAACAACATTACCATGTCACTATGTAATATTACCTGCATTTTCATCTTAAAGTATAACAAAGAGCAATCGGTATTAACAAAGTATATTATTTCGGTCAACAACATCTGGTTTATTTTTATGTGCTAACCAAGTGGCGTATGCAGGTCTTCCCTGAAGAGGAATTGGGGCATGCAGCATGGTCTAAGGGGAAGGGTGTGAGGAAATTTTTGACGTTTTCAAGGAGCGGATGCAAAATGGTGCAAGATTTTCGACTTTGACAGGAACAGTGTTAAAAGTTAAATCCTGGTGGTTCATGAGGATAAAACTGAACCTTTTGTGTCTTTACATGCATTTTTATGCCATTAATGCTACCCTACGAAGAAAAACTTGTCATAACATTTGCACACTTTTAGGATTCAAAATAAAAGAGCACTGATTAGTACAGGATTTGTGGTTTTTCTTGGCCACAAAACGTTATTTTGTCTTAAAGATTATCTAAGCGAGCGCCACCATTGCTTGGCGCGGAACGTAGAGAAAATTTCGAAAAATCAGACCCTTAGATGGCCGGAAATAGCATTTTCAAGACTTATACGAGAAACGAACGATTCGCTATCTTCTTTTGTCGCTTACAATAAAATGCTCACTTCAAAATATGTTCGCAAACTGCAAAGTGATCAGAGAGTTTAGAGCTAATTTGACCCCCAAAACGTAATTTTGCCCAAAAGACTTAGCGAATCGCCACCATTGGTTGGCGCGGAGCGTACAGAAAATTTCGAAAAATCAGACCCCTCAGCTCGCCAGAAATAGCGTATTTATGCTTCTAAAGAGAATCTAAACAGGCATTCTTTATTTTAATCGATTCCACAAGTGTGATACAGAGTCTACGTTTTTAAATGTAAAAATTGGAATTTGACTAAATTTGCCTGTTTGTGGGAATTAAAAAAATTGGTATCACCGAGGGACCTTGCGGAGGCAATCCTTCCCCTTTGAAAATTTTTGAAAATTGGGTGTCCTTATATGCAATCTGGTGCCATATATGCTATCTTTTGAAGTAAAATCTGTGTTACTAAAGTTTGACCACGTATTTTTAAGAACAAAGAAAAATGGCGTCGGTGAGGGCCCAATGGTCCCCCCTTCGTACGCCACTGAAAGGAGGCCTAATAGTGGCTCCATCACACATATCCTGTTAGAACAGCAGTCTGTTAAGTGTAGAGGGCTGTAAGGTACCCACGGACCCGTTTATTGTTATACCTCAAGTGAGCAGAAAGCTATTTTCCCGAACTAGCCTGTAAGCCTCCAAGGATAAGGCTAAGTAACAAAAACTATAAAGTATGCTCTTCGATCCCGTTCCTTCTTATTTCTAGACTAACGTTAAGTTTATGGTTGGCCATGGATTGTTTCAGCCCCATCCATCGTTATGTACACAGAGTAAAATCGGTATAGTTTAAGCCCCTCCCGCTACTATCTAAGCTTGTAGGACAGTATAACCTCGGGGGTCTACGTTAGTGACTCGTCAGTTTTCACATCCTTTTTACTGAATTCCCAAGTGAACAACGCCGAGACTGCGTATAAGGGGATCAGTTCGGGTTAACGGTCTTTCAGTGTTAGTTTCACCACCTCCCTGGTTTTACTGCTTCAGCTGTTGTTAAATTTCTGAATAACAGCTTCCTGTGCACTGAAATGCACTGATCATTACACCCGCGCGTATACAAAAGAACATTCAATCTGCTACGCGGCAAGGAAGTTTCTGTGGAACGCGAACAGGGCCAGTTCATGCGACACTGACGAAATCTGGGTTAATATGTTGCATGAAAATACGAATTATGTATGAGAAATGTCTCAAAATTTCTTATTCTAACAAAAATCTTGAGAAATTTTTTGTAAGGATAAGAAAATTCATCAATTTCCCCAACTTATTTTTCATGGGGTAGTTGCCCCCCCCCCCAGTAGCTACGACACTGCTTGTAGCTTATCTGATGAAGATGATCTTGTCACCACACTGTTGCATATGATTGCCATAAATATGTGTGAAACCAGTTTCTCGATTTTTTTTTTTCAGAATTTGCGGGGATACTTTACTTTTTGCTCTCTCCTACAAATAGATGGAACTAATCGCATTTTGCGAATTTTACATATTTTCCCATTTTTCGCACTTTTTTTTAGGAGACTCATACAATCGGCAGGATTTTCCCAAAAATTCTTCGGGGACACCACCCAAGAAAATTAGTATTATTAGATAGATCTTTTTGTTTCCAATCATTTGATACCAAGGGAAAGGCTGTAGAATGTAAGGAGGTTGTTTTATGAATTTTACAAAATGGTAATATTTTGGGGGTATGGATCTACCCCTTGTGTTGCTAAAGCGTTACTAAGCAAGCCGTGTTTACTTTCCCAAGAAAAAGTACCCTCTTACCGCGTGTTTGGTCACTCTACTAATTGCAGACACTGCCTTTGTTCGTGAACATCAGTAACACACCGTGCGACGTGGTATCGCAACACTACCATGCACGATGATTAAAAGGTTAATAGAATTTATTGGAGTAGAAATTGTTGGTAAAGTGGGAACGGAATAGGCAATAGATGTGCGTTTTTGTAAAAACAATTGGTTGAAAAATTAATACAAGGAAACCACCATTTCGAGACTAGTTGTAAAATAAATTGATATACACAAATTGATGTACATATTTGTATATATAAGGCATCAGGAATGTGTTTAAGATGCTTTTAAAAAAATGAAATCCATATTGACAAGAGAACCTATTTTAGGAGGTCGTACTCTGACTTCATAATTGTGACATTCGAGTGAGTCGTAGTAGGTGAACTTAGATAAGGCTTTTGTTTAATGGCCAATCACTAATTTATACACAATATCCGCGAAAAATCCTTCATTAGTAGGAAAATGTTTTGACGTGACTTATATCATAGCACACTCAGTTTCATCCATTACTGAGATATTAAAAACCATGTATATTCATGGGACAAGGAGAAACTTATACCGTCCATTGATGATGTCACTACAGGACGGTATAACAAAGAATGACGTCACGTGCATGACCTCCATTCTGTGTAATTTTGTACACCGTGGCGTACGACTGAAGGGAGGTGGGGTATGTCACACAGTATGTTAAGTGATGACCGGCTTGGGGAGGGGTCTCAGGGGGAAGAGTGTCCCCCTCCCTTCCCTATGAAAATTTTTGGCCTTTTCAAGAAGCCCAGACTTAAAATGGTGCAAGATTTCCGACTTTGACAGGAATAGTGTAGAAGGTTGAACTGTGGGGGAAAATTTTAAAAATTCGCGACCCCTCAGATGGCCGAAAATTGAGTTTTCATGCTTTTGAAGAGAATCTAAACAGCCATTATGTTTAACTTTTGTTTGCAACAATAAAAAATTATCAGATTGCATAGTGATCAGATAATTACCATATGAAATGTATCCCTACTATAAAATTAAACTGTCTTGGATGTTTACGGGGGAAACCTATACAACGGAATTGAAAATATGCTAATGATTATATTTTGACTCTTAGCTTAGTTCAAAATCCGCTGGATAAGTGAAATTATTTGTGTGACAGCCCGAACTCGGAATAACTATGGTAAGACTATCCGAACTACATTTTGTTGAGTGGGGGCTCGTGGTCTAAATACATGGAGGGGCAAATTGGTATTGGTGGGAATAAACCCCTTCGCGCTCCCACCTACGGCGTGGGGTCCAAGGGCCCGCCTTACGGTCCCTGGTGGGGTCCAGGGGGAAACGCCCCGGAAGCTCCGCGATATTTACAAAATTGGGGTTATAGAACAAAGCATTTCTCTGCCTTCACATGGCATTTGATGAGCATTAAACTGACTGCAAACTTCACCATTATTTTATTGAATTTAGTCTTACAACTGGCTCGAGGTTCCCGTGGCTTTGACAATGCATTCCTCTTTGTTTGAGATGAGAAAACATTTCAATTACACCGTCGTTGATTAAAATTTGATTTTTCTCTTATGAACTTCTTTTCAATTGACAGCATAGCTAAAGCGTTTAACTTAGGTATCATCATTCGTACTTAGTGTACCAGCTGGGTGAAAGCCTACGTGAAGACGATACAGACAGTATGTGCGGTCCATGTGGTCCTGATCGTTTTATTTTCAATTTTTCTTTAAGAATCCTCTTTGAAAATGGACAAGTTTGTAAACTTTTGACAGTATTCGTGTTGCATTCATGTCTCATATTGAGAGGGTTTTGGGAGCTAGATGAGACTTAACACACAAAGAGCCCCCGAGCACGATTGGGTGCACATGTATACCCAAGCTGCAATAAGCATTTTGACAAGAATCACCGTGATTTTGTAAGACCGCAGCGTAGTTTTCTACAAAGGATACACACGTGGCTGATTAACGCGTTCTAAGTTACCGGTGTATGCATGCAGTGCCACGAGGCGAGACCAGAGAGGGCAAGTGAAAGGCTGCCCGTAGTTCGAAGAAATTGGCCACTCACCTTTGATCATTTCAGCAGATAAAATGGAAGTGCGCATGCTCACAGCATGTTGAGCGGGACAGATTGCAATGGGACGGGGGGCACCTAACTCGGGGGACACAACTTTGCTGTGTGTGTGGGGGGGGGGGGGGGGGCACGTGCCCACGTGACCCCCCTCCCCCTACGTCACTGGTGCCCTACAAGAATAGACAAAATGCGCTCCATATTTTGTATTAAAGATAATGGTCATATATAGGCCTTTAAGCACATCCGTGATGTACCATGTACAATAAACTTGCAGGAAGGTGTAGAGACCTCTCTAAATAACAATATAAATCCGAAAAACTGTTATCATTTCTCAGTAGGTTAAGGTTTTTTCTTAGCAGGTAGCACCACATCAGAGCGTTCGCAACTCAATCTGTACTGTACCTCGTCATTACCAGACCCAGAGCCAAGCCCATTCTTATATGAGGTGTGTGTGTGTGGAGGGGGGGGGGGGGGGACTCCACACATGGGAACCTGAAAAGTTATTCTCCACGGTCAGCAAAGACAACATACAATGTAGACAACATACAATGTAGAACAGGATTAACAATCATGTCTTTAAACCGTATGCCAACTTGTGAACTCGAATGTGAACCATACGTACTGATCCCTGCTTGAACTTTACATCCTATAAGTACACGAAGGTTGATATATGTTTGTTATGACACAAAACTAACTATAGTAAGAAAAACAAAACAAAACAAACAAACAAACAAACAAACAAAAAAAAAAAAAAAAAAAAAAAAAAGACATGACAATATAAGAACGACACATAACGATAACAATACTATTTTTGTATTTCAATCTGTATTACATAATGATAATAATGCTATTTCTGTGTTCTTAATCAACGCCAATGAAGAGTGAAGGTTAACGTACGCGTATCGCAGACCAGGGATGGAGGCCAGTGTTGTAGTACTCGATCAAGAGCTGTCTCGAGACCGGTACGTTTTTCCTCAGGCTGGTTTCGGTCTCGACACCATGTGGTCTCGCCCGTCTCTGTCTTGTCTAGTTCTCGGACCCTCAGTGGTCTCGGATATTGTTCTTGTCCGGCTCCGAGGCCGGCCAAAACTTCGTGGTTTTGATTTTTTAAATAAAATGAATAATTAAGTTTTAACTACTAAAAAAGCGAAGTGTTACATTGTAAGATGCATAGATAACTTAATATATGTTCTTCATTTTTTAAGTGACGTGTTTGTTGTCCATTGTTATTTTATGGTGCCAGGATATACATCAATAAAATTTGTCATCTCACCTAATCTTATTATAAACTCCATTTTTCAAAACGTCAAATGCTCTGAAAGAACACGCTAAGCTGATCAGTAAATATTCATCTAGACCACGCACTGGCACTGCATGTCTAGGCCTACGTGAGTATAAGGGTTAAAATACTGAAAGTTGGTGAGTGGGTTTTTGAGGATAGTGTAATACAGTAATGCATTGGGCTATCACACAGGCTAGGTTACTCTGTCTAACAAGGAACTGCTAATCCGGTACTGCAACATTGGGGGGGGGGGGGGGGGGGGTGCATGGGTAGATAGCCTCGACTTAAACGAACTGAAGTTGGAAACTTGCCCGTACGTACAACATTATCTAACCTAACCCAACCCTCTAAATAATTCATGATCCCAAAGAATTGACGAATTAAGACACGAATGGCTGTGTTCAGTCAAAAAAGTAATGCTGAATAATATAATAGTATGGACATCAGAAATTCAGTTTATTCCGCAGACCTCAAAACAGCTCCGAATACACACATAAAACGAAAACCCTAACTTGAAGATGGTCCGTTCTGTACAGTCGGGGGGGGGGGGGGACAAATTAGCCGCTCCTTAATTTGTATCATTCAAATTTGGCCCGTGTCAAGTTAGTCTTATTATTTTAAATTTCCGTCATGTAAGTCCCCCTTCCTATTACCCCTTTTTCGGGCCCAGTTTACGCAGGCCTATTGCGAGAGTTGAACTCACCATGAAATGCGCATTCGTACTCAGGCTATGCGTGTCAGTGTCAAAATTAACTTAGGATTACCAACTATTGACTCAAAATAAGCCTAAAATTCCGGCAAATCGATTTCACTGACCAATCCCATAGGGCCAGATATTTATTGCCGGCATGGATCGTCCGCGGGTACAACATGTTGTCTACCTCGGAGACAGACTTGTGTACTGCATCGTACTTTTGTCAAATGCCTTTTCCCCTACAATATTTACTCTACCGTGACCGCATGATTTATCCGAGTCGGAAGTGGTTTTCATTTTGAATGTAGTCGTTCCTTGTAGAGGAGTATCTGGCGTTCCAAGGGGAAACTTGTTCTATGTATAGACATGACATCATACTTTCAGCTCATAAACAAAATTTTACTTCTTGAAGTGCATTACATACCGTACCATTGCTGGAACACTTGATCAATCATTGAATGTAACGTTACTGTTACTGTAACGAATAATGTTACTGTGCTGGACATTGTACTTCAGACTTGTGCATAAACACGATCTACTGTAACTTCTAGGCCTAGGCCTACTACAGCCTTTGAGCCTTATACTTTCTGGCTTTATCTTTTGGGCAGAAGGACGTGGCAAATGGAGGTCTTCAGAGGAAGTCCATTGGGCCTGCAGTAAGTTCATAGTCCTATTCCTAAATCAGGCTGAGCTTAGGCCTAGGCTAGCTAACGTTATTTTACTCTAGTAGTTCGTTACCTAGTCTAACGTTAGGCCTACTGCAGCCTAGGTTAGGCCAAGTTCTCAACTTTTTATACTGGACGGTCGCAGTCAAACGGTTACACTACAGGTCTCTAGGCTGGACCACTGCCTAACTTAGCCTAGGCCTAGGCATATAAAGTAGTTTTACAGAAGGCCTATGGCCACAACGTTTGTTAAATATGATCACCTTTTGGTTAGCCCGTTAGGCCTAAGTTAGCTACAGTGTATATTAAGTGGATATAGGCCAAGGCTAAAATTGATTACTGTATACAATTTGGGGGGGGGGGGGGGGAAGGGGGATTCGATCCCCAAAGCCAACTGTAGACAATTCCACTTGACTGTTGTCCTTGGAATAAATGAATATGCTCTATAGTCTGGCTGTCCTTTTTTTTACAGAAGAATGATGAAAGGAGATTGGTGATGACTTGGAAGTAGAGATTCCATTATTTTCAGGCTTAGAAGTTATCCGTAGATCTAGATTGAAGGGAACTATATAAGTGGTGGAGAGACAGTACTTATGAATCTAATCCTAGCACAGCCAGGTCCTTCATTCCTTTAAGAAGGCCAGTTTAAGTGTGTGAGCATAGATGAGACACTACGTTTAACATCTTTTTTATAACGGGATATTAGCCTTTAAGGAGATCTGTCATGGCTACCATGTTTTTAGGGAAAAACTCCGGTTCCCAAAATAGTACCCGACCACTGGTTCATTACTCCAATTAGCTGCTCCAATGAGCAGCAGATTTGATTACCATTCTGCATTCTGGTACAACAGAAGCCCAACAACTTTGGGGCTCAGATAACAACTTTCAACAAATCTGCCCCATGTCTCATAGTTCCCTGTCTCATTCTGTCATCCACCCCACCCTACCATGATGAAATGTTCCTTCTTAATTTTCTTACTTTAGGGAGGAAATTATGCTCTGTTCACACACACTTGATATAGTCACATTTCATATGACTGATTGACAGTAACAGATATATTAAAATACACAAAAACTTACATAACATTTGGGTTTAGCTAACAGACCAGTCAAGCATGTGTTAATTGCTTTTCAGGCTTGGGGTAATGGTAATCAGTTATCATAATCGATTGCAATCGATTACACATTTTGAAGTAGTTGTAATCACAATCGATTGCTTTTGTGAAAATCGCAAAGTAATTGCAATCGTAATCAATTACAATGGTAAAGTAATAGCAATCGTGGTTTCATTTCTGATTACATTGAGGTTGAATGGAACCAATTGCAAGAAGTACATGTAAAGTTACTAAACAATTTTTTCAGTGCTTTGTTCTTCTGTTAGAATGACAACATTTAATTGTACCTCTTTCTTGGATGTTCCAGCTTAACTTTATGAGTGAGAAGTGCATGGGTTCAATAATCTCTACTTTGGGAGGTTTTGGTTTTGTCTGGGCTTATCTAGAGCAAATTATGTCCATGGCCTTTTTTCCAGTTGTGGGCACTGGATTGTTTTGCCTACTACAAAATGTGGAAAGGAAATGTAATCATGATTGCAATCATGATAACATTGCAATGTAATCGCAATCGTAATCAATTACTTTCAATTTTAGCTGTAATCGTAATCATAATAGCAGTTGTAAAATATGAAGTAATCGCAATCGTAAGCGATTACATTGAGATGTTATCCCCCCAAGCCTGTTGCCTTTCACACAGTGTGAACACAATGAAAGCATAGCTCATTTGAGGGCTCAGATCATGTACTGTAACAAACTCAGATACCAGTTACACCCCACACCCCCTTTGATCTACTGGCGTGTCTATGTTGCTTTCTCAAGAAGCATCGTCACAGCATGAGTGAAGGTCTTTTACGTATTTGAATGCGAGAGTTGAACTCAAACCTTTCCATGAAATGCGCATTCAGCAAGAGAGATTTTGTTCTATGCATGTCAGTGTCAAAATTAACTAAGGATTACCAACAGCTAATTGCCCAACAAATTTGGGGTTCATATAACAACTTTCAAATCTGGAAATGCTGTAAGTGCTTGCAAAAAAGGAATCAAATTACTTAAAAGTTCTCTGAAGGGCTACATCCCCTTTCAATTTATTCCAGATGAGATAAAGTGCTAAAATGTCAACCTTCATGGTCATTTTCAAATGCTTAAGTGGGCGTATAATTAGTACTTAGAACAGTTCCTGACGAGACTGTGCTACGTAGGGTATTTTTTCCGACGTGTTGGTCCTTACAGAAGAATCTTGCAACTCTGCATTTAACTGCTTCTAACTTAATATGCTCTAGATAGTAACATCCCAGATACTTTACTCGAGCAGTATTCCAAACTTGGCCTGATGAGGAATTTGAATGAAGCTTCCTTGACTTTAGAGGAACAAGTTTTGTGAAAACTACGTCATAATAAACCAAGAACTCAGTTTGCTTCAGATGTTACAGTACAGTATGTCATTGATGTGATCAACTTAAATTTAATTTTGAAATGCTTGTACTGTACCAAGACTCTCCTACCAGAACTACCATTAAATCCATTGTCCTGCAGTTCATAAAAATTAGTGCAAATAGAACGTCATGAGTACAGTAATTCATTGTACAGTACAGTAACAAGAAAAGTCTACTCCATTACGGTAGGTCTGGTTCACAAAGAAATTTTGTATGGTGAGTACAAAAACCAACGGGGGTGGCAGGGACAGCTCTCCCCCTGGGCACCCAAAGAGGGGAAGGGAGCTAAAACATGCAGAAGGAAAGGGAAAGAGAAAAGAAGGGGAAACTGGTCCAAAATCCAGAAACGTCTTGAGTCTTGCCACCCTGGATGGCAAGGCCCCTGGTTAGGCCCCTGTTTATACTGTAGTACGGAAGCACAGGTGTGAGCATTAGCCCCCCCCCCAAGAAAAAAAATAAAGCTGTTGACTTGGCACAAAGATAATATTTAGGCCCTATTGTTTTTGAGGGTGTGTGGTGGGGGTAGAAGATGCCTGCTAAACGTTGGCTGTGATGCATCTGACTTGCAGGAAGGTCAGGAGCGTAAGTCCTGGGAAGATAATTGTACTGGAAACTTGAGAAATGAAACCTACTGCCATGGTTCTTGGTGCTCAGCATCAACAATGGATTTCGAACACTAAACAAGCCAGTGGGCTTACAACTGCAAAAAAGGATGTGGTCAGCTTGACCTAAACTAATTTCCTTAGAAATTGAGCCATCTACAGTAAAGTATTAACGTGACTGTGATGTATAATTTTTGCTATTACATACAGTATGTTGGTGATTGCTGACAATATTGTGTCAAAACTTTTAAGAATTTCAATTTGGAGATATTGTAGATCTACTGTACTGTTCTGTAAGCAGTGTTCTGTAACTGAGACCTGTATGACTGAAAAAAGAAAAGAGCATCCCTACAAAAATTATATATATATACTCTAGTGTTCTTTGTTAATTGCCGTTTGGTTTTTGTCATACAGATATGGATCATAGTAATTTTGCTTTTAAACATCATTTTGAACTTTTTCAGGAATGTGCAGTTACAACAGCCATTATATCTTCAGCCATCTCATAGCCTTATGAAGAGGTCAGTTTTGGGTGTGTCAGGAGATTTAAGATGTGGAAAGTCTAGTTTGTCAACTACATCAGGAGAGGTACAGTATCATACTGTAATAATATACTGTATATGTATTTGTTGTGTTGTGTTGTGTAATCCAAGTAACCTGTGTACAATATTACAGTCAAGAGGCAGATAAGTTCTTTGAAGTTTTAAAACTGTGATTAATCTTAAATAGTCCCCTGTAACTCTGTCCTCTGTTTTTGCCCATCCGTGAACAAGAAGATTGTTTGCTGCCACCAGCAGAACAACTGATTTTATTTTTATCTTTGCTTATGCTTGGGTTACTTCAAAAGCATAATTTGGTGATTGATACCAATCCAGGGTCCCTGTCTAAATGCCTCATTTGCCTGGTATGTGGTTAACAGAGTTTTAAAGCAACTGTCTTTTTAATGGTGGGCAACTGCTGTCTTCATCTTTTGAAATGGATGCCAGTCATTGCAGTATCAATTGACAATTTTGCTAGTCTCTATCAAAAATGTACAGTAAATTTTGGAAGGCAATTATCTTTACTGAAAACTTGTTGGAAATAAGCAGTGTACAGTACTGTAGGCTGCAGATGAAAGGGCAAGTTAAATAGTAGATCATTGCCACTGGCTGCCACAAAGAACAGATATGAAACACTTGACTGTAGGTTGTTACAGTACTCTAAACCCAATCCTCACTCCCCCCTTAAATGGCTATAATCCTAAGTTTACCCTCCTTTTTGACCCTTAGTATGGTACACTTATACTTACTGAAGGCATACTGTACAGTACTCCTGCCTGAATCCGAAAGGGAAGTTTAAAGGGAAATATTGCTTTTGTTTTACAAGGAAATTTCATCCTTTTAAAACCAATATTTATTGGCAAAAAGTAATAAATAATTAAAAGTATTGCAGTATGGTAGCCTTCTTTTCAAGAACTAAGTTACCTTAGGTACAAATTCAGGCATTTATTGCTCAAGAATAATTCGTTAACTCAAACTTTCAACATTTCAAAAGATGTGTTCTTTGAAATTTTCGCAACTCTTCTTGGGCATAATATTTTGAGGATATGAAGCTATTGCTGGGGTTTATTGTTGAGACCAAATGTTTTGATTATGACCATAGCTTTTTACAGTGAATGCTATTTTGGAGCATTTTAAATGCAATATTTCCCTTTAAGCGAAGACTTAATATTCAGTTTCTTTGTGAAATAGGAACCAAACCTTCACAGTATGGTGAATTCTCTATTCAAATCAGACATGTGTTTCTTGAGATATTGCAGTGAATGAAGTTTGTGTTGCAAAGTGAGCATGTGGGCAACAGAGGTTATGTCACAATAATGCATGAAGTCTATTTAAATTTGTTTGTACATACCCTAATTAAATGGATTCATTTCTTTAAATTTTCAGATTCCATCTTCTGTGCAGCTTTCTTTACAAGGCACAGGACTGAAAAAAATCAGATTGACCAATGACAGCTTACGTGCAACTGAGACAAAATTATCAAGCAAATTTCTGGAAAATCTGAGCATCCTAAAAGGTAAACTGCCATCATTCTTTTTGGATTAAGGTGAAAAAGAAACCTGTGTGCCATCATGGTGGCTGTTCATACTTTACTGTATGTGTATGGGAGTGTACAGTATGTTCATGTGCATATGCCATGATTCTAGCAACAAATACACGCAAAGACGGTTCCACATTCAAACTTGCCGTAGCGTTGTGTGACGTGTATCATAATCTGACGCCACTATAGCACATCAACAATGACTGTTTATTACTCTCTCTCTCCCTACAGAAATACTGTAAGCTTATATCTTACACTAGCTATGTACTGTACTAGCCCAGCTGCATACACTCACTACTCTGCACATTTATACAGTACATCATGTAATGACAATAGACTTTGCAAGCATTCAGGGTATACAGTATAAGGGGATAGTCATTTTTCTAACCAGCTAGTATGGGCAGGTGGGCAAAGGAAATACACAAGTGACTTGGCCATAAACACCAGTTAAATAGATGACTCAGCCCTAAGGCACGATGCATAACGGATTCTAGGTTTTGTGGGTTTCACTGGCTTTTGCATGCAGACTGCATTGTGATCTCTTTCGTTGTGTGTGCGTGTCCAGCACTATAGTAAACTGGGGAGTAATACACCTGACTACCTGTAGATCTGCATTAGCTCTGACTGGCACAGAGAAAGTGATGAATCTTGGTTGCAACTCTGCATTGTGGATTGTCCTGTCATGAAACAAGTGTACACATACCCATCCCCAGGCTAGCATTAAATTATTTTAACCCACCGTGACAATCTATCATAACTTCCTCTTCAGCTACAGTATCTTGAGATCAGTAAAGTTAAATGAAATTGTTGCAGTGAGATTTAGATGATAGTGATAATATGTGTCTTCACTGAATAGGCTACTACTGTAGCACCTCTTGACAAAGATGTGGCTTTAAACTCTTAAAAGGGCAAGAGCAGTCCCCCAACTTGAAATTGTGTAGTGGACTGTCCTGTTTCATGATTGGCTCTTGAGGGTCCCATGACAATATTTTTCCCCTCAAATTTGAAATATACTGCAAATGACCACCTGATTTAAGTCTTAAAATATTAAAAAAAGATACTTTGAAAAGAAATAAGAGTAAAATTGTTAGATTTTAGGTGTTGCTTCAAAACAAGTTTGGGGAACTGCTCTCGGCCTTTAAAGATTGTTTGCTAAAGGGATTATATATTTCGATTGTGGAAAAAAGGTTTTACCAGGAAGTTAGGAATGGTACCTGTATTGGGAGAAATTTTGTATTCAGTTTGAACACTATGTGCTTGCGACAGTTGGAACCATTTAGGCTATTGCTGGAGGTCAAAGGTCATTTGAGATCGTCAGCATCAGGACTAGAGTTTTCAATTTTCCAGGTATGCTTCAAAATATGCCATAAAAAGGTCCCTTTGTAGAAATGCATACTTCTGAGTTGCTGATCTACAGGCCTTCCATCCAGTTTTCAGTTGAATGTTTATTCAAGAGTTTACTGTACATCTCGGACACACAGCAGAGATGATTAATCATGCTTGTGTACACAAGCTGCATGGCATGATGCATGATGGGTGTTTAGATTTCATGGGAAAAATAATCAGCTCAGAGAGATCTTAAGGGAGCACACCACCATTAATTTCTCCATTGACTTACACACTATTTTGCCTTCATTAAATGCCCCCCGCAGCCCAGTCAAAGTTCACACCCCACTAAAGCTACCCCTCACATGAAAGCCAGTGAGTTGGCCAATCATGGCATCACAAATTCACCATAGCATGACCGTTTAGATTTTGAGATAAAAGGGGATGAAGTTTTGGGTCTGTACACCCTACCCTATTAATCCGCAAGGTGACGGAAATAGCCTCTTTTTCACACCAAATTTAACTTTAAAAAATTTAAAAATTAAACAGTCTAAATCACCTTCAATTCTTCCCAATTTGGCAACACTCACACATTTACACGTCCTCTTTCATATCCAAAACAAAACAACCACATCTGATTAGCTTAACTTGTGCAATTCACACTTAAAGAGGACCTAAAATTGACGGTGTACTTTGGAACTACTTTTCCCGGCAAGGCTGTTCTGCTAATGGTGGTGTGCTCCCTTAAGTGTGAACAGGAAATGAGAGTAATTTTCTGGAAGATTCAGGAAATAATGAATGTATGTACAGTACTTGCAAGGTCGCACATTTTCTGTCAAAATCTGTAAGGGACATTGCTTGTTATGCCATACCCCTCATGAAATGTGCAACATGACAACACTTCTCTCTTGGAGACATAAATTGCAGCCTGTGCTGTAGATCGTGAACATGCTCAGGCCTTGAATTTTGAGACATGCCAGTACAATTGCATCACTCACCTCAAAACACTGTGAGGAGTGTGATCTTTTGAACACCTACAAGAAGAATGGGAGCTCAAATAAATCTATTTAAGTTTAATAAAACAGCACACCTACCACACATTTTAATTTTCCGAGGACTGTGATTTGGAGCATACCCACAAAATTTGTAAAATGAAAGACATGCGCCATGGTTCAAGGACTGCATTCAACTACAATTGGATATGTCATGTTGGACTTCAGGCTTAAGACACAATGAAACTCCTTGAAATGATAGTAACCCCACCTCCATGACTACATCCGTGGAAACTTTGTGTCGTCATGTAAAGTGTTATTGCAGTGGTGTGAGCAGCTTGTTATACATACCTCCTTTTAACTTTGTTTCGTTTGGTAATTGAATAGGTTCCAAGAGAACTGATGCACTTACAGACAAGACAAACACCTCAGAATTATCCAGCACAACTCACCAAGGTGCTATACAGTAAGTATATTAGAGTATAAAAAAAGTTGGTGTATGAAAACAGTGAATGTAAATTTAGGGCTTTTTCAGTGATGTTAGAGGGGCATCTACGTAAACCCCTTTCAAGTTTCTTCTCCTTTGGTTAACTGTACAATACCTATTAAGTGGGCCTAACACAAGTTAACTGAAGTGGTTTTTGGAGCTAAGGCTGTGACTGTTAGTAAAAACATGGAAACCACTTTTGGTGAGCATGAAAAACCGTTTTTGAATCAAAACCATCTTTTTTTTAAATCTTTTCTGACCATATGCATAACACGCTTACATCCCCACACTGAGGTCTTTATTGTGGTTCACGTACATACGCTGTATTAGACACCACAGGTTTTGAATAAGAATTGGCATAACTGTTTGTCAAAAGTTGAACAAAGACTCAAGCTTTTTTGACAAATCCTTCAACACATCAGCAATAAGTAGAAACTTTCCATTAAAAAAGTGTGGAATGCCTTATCAAAGTAATATTTGAAATGAAACAAAAATCACAATCGGTTACTAACTGTTTTTTTCCTAGGAACAGGTTTTTCGGTTTCTTGAAAATCACAAAAACTGAATCAAATGAAACTGATTTTAACCGGTTTTTAAATCAAAACCAGTTACCCGAACAGCCTTATTTGGAGCCATGGCTTAAAGAAAGCTACAGTTTTCTCTCTCTCTCTATATATATATGGCCACTCAGAAATAGGAAGTTACCGAAGGCCAATATGTTCTGGATGGTCTTATACATACACCACCAATTTAATGGTCTCATACTGCACAATTTTCAGGGTTTACTATGAGTCTATGACCATCAAATGCTGATTTAAAAGCAGTTCCCATTTGCTGCAACCAGTTCTAGGTCTTTCTTAAAATTATGTGCTGAACATTGAAATTCTTTAATTTCTTTCTGTAATTTAACAATCAAAAGGTCTTTTGAGTTTCCAACCCACCATCTAGTCCTCACCTACTTTTATTCTTGATACACAGTATTGAATATTCATTTATGTAGAAAAGTGGAATACCTGAATTTCCATCATAGTTTTTACTTAACCTTGTAGTTGGAAAAAGAAAATAATTAAAAAAAAGAAATTGGAACAAGCAAACACTACTTCCCTTGAAGTTTGCGACATGCAAATTATTTCCCTCCTGTCAACACTTACTGAAAAGATACCATTTGTTTTCTAAAAGGTTGTGTAAAATTTTGCACTTTCTTGATCCAGTACAGTATAAGTACTATACAGTATATACAGTAACACTTGTTACAGGAGTTGTTGTCATATAGTTCATCCTTGGTACATATGTTCAATGCAACATGCAAGACCAGCCACAATGTATAATTGCAGGGAGTAATAATTCAATGATTATTGTACATTCCAATACTCATGTTGTGATTAAAAAAGGTGTGGCTTCTTCACATTTTAAAAAGTTCGTATACACCTCCACAGTGAGATGTCAGAAGGTGTAGTATTTTCCCTTGTAAGTTTCAGCAGTTTTGTGTTTGTTAAAGTGACTGGTTTTCATTTAATTTAAAAATTCATTGTCATGTCATAAGTTTAAATTATCTCGTTTTCTTTGTTTGCTAAGGAACACTCCAAAATTTATTTTTAACCATGCAACTGCAAATTAGTCATTCATTAAAGTCTTACGTGTGTGTATCAGTGGATATACTGTAGGTTAAAGGTTACTACCGTAGCCTGTGTTTGTGTGTGTTGACACTGTTAGCAGTTCAGTCTAATGCATGCATGGCAACTTCTACTGTACATGCATGCATGAAACTACTGCCATATTTCTCATTAAATGTATGATCAACAAGGGCTGTTAGGATTCCAGAGTTAAAAGTTGTGGTCACCAAGTCAAAAAGTTTATTGATTGCTGCTCTGAGTGGTTTTCCTCTTTGGAGAAACACGTATTAGGCGGAATTATTTTGGTTATGACTGACATCATTTTACATTTTGTGATGTTAATTTCCAAATTCCTTAGCTGAAACACTTCACCTGAATGAGATGCTACTGAATTTTAATAAGAACATTTCTTTATTTATTATTTTTCTCACTAGTTCCTTTTCTTTCTCATTGGTCTCTGTCTCTTTGTTCTCAGTCTCATTGGCACAGATTTTCAGGAGGTCCTGTCCCCTAACCCTAACCCATAAATCTAATCCCTTCTCTCAAAGACTAGCCCATAACACCAACCAAAAACCTCAACCCTTATCCCATGGAGCCATTGGACCAATGAGATGGGGAACTTTAACAGGAGACATGGGATTACAGACTAGACCCTCTTTCTAACCACCAATCATTTAAAGTTATCATTAGCTCATTTAATACAATTTTGTATTGAGCAAATCATTTTCTCTTGATTTTTAAAATCAACGTATAGTGACTAGGGGATAGAAGACATGAAATGAATTTACAGCATAGTGTCTTCAATATTTCACTACATTATTGAATTTTCCAATTTTTACAGAATAAAATCATCCATACTTAAAGGTTGGCAGGTGGTCCTTGATCTTGATAAAACAAGTTTCCAGGAAAAATGTGATTTAAAGAATGAGATACTCAGTCATGGAGGCACTATTGGATTTAGTGTCACCAAGAAAGTAAGTTGGTTTTTAGCTTTTATAATCAGTTTTTGCAGAAGTAATTTATAATGCTCTGTGGCATCCCTTGAGTTTTAGATTTTCCAGCTGTGCTGCAAATCACTCCACAGGAAAGTAAGGAGTGTGGTCGGTGTGCTGTTTGTTAAACTTTAATAGATTCATATGACCCCCCATCTTCATCTACAGTAGCATGTGCCAAAAATCACCCTCTTCACAGCTAGTGATTTGAGGAAAATGATAGTGTGCAGTCACACTTGCTTGCCTCAAAAGTCAAGGCCTGTTGTAACATGCTACTATTGAGATTGTTGTCATGATATGCTATGTTGTGGTAATGTGCACTCCCTTCAACTGAAAATTATGAACTTACATAATGAATGAGAATAAGGGCATAAACAATATACTAAAGAGTATGTGTATAGAGAGGGGAAGGGATGTACAGCCTTTGCTTGTGACTTTTCAGTCTGATATGCAGTACTGTATATCTAAACACTATTCATATTCATTTTTTTTTTTGGAAGGAACATTTTACCATTTTTAGAAAAAAAGAGGATGGTAAATGAATCTAAAATGCAACCCTTTGGTTAGTTTGCCCCTGAAAAGGAGTACTTGCATGCCACCCTATTGGAATGATAGTGAAATGAATGCCTAAAGATGACCCCACCACAAACCTTTTGGTAGGAACATTTGATTGGTGGTAATCAATATAATGTTTGTAAAATTTAGGTTGTGAAGAACAATCCTGTTGACAAGTTTCCACATGTGATAGTTAGTTGGATAAAGTTTATGGGTCAGTTTCTTACCAATTGGTTTAAGCCAGGCTGACCACTGCCCTTTTTTTATTTGCGACTAACTTGTCCTACTTACTTGCTAATTTGCTGAACACCATGCACAATGTCAGTAGGTCCCATTTCAAAAGTCTTCATTATGACACAAGGCATGAAAGGGAGTAGTCCCCCCAAACTTACTTTGAATCAACAGCTAAATCTTATTTTTTCTTCTTATTTCTCATCAAAGTATCTTTGATAATGTTTAAGGCCTTCGCTGTTGCATATTCAAGGTAGCAGTTACTCCTAGTAAATTATGCATTTGAAGAGAGAAAATATTGTCACGTGACTCTCAAGAGCCAATCATGAAACAGGACAATCTGCTGCACTACTTCAAGTTGTAGTTACTGCACTTCCCCTGTAAGCTAAAGCCTAAAGGTGAACTTATTTTGCTAAGTGCTACTTATAATTGATGTTGCATTGCTTGTTTCCTTTTCAAATCATAACCTCCATCTACTTCTTTTGATATTTTAACAGACAACTCATCTCCTTGTGGAAGGGATACAGAAACGATCATTCTCATATAAACGACATTCTGCTCAGAAATATGGTGTTAGCATTGTGTCTGCGGATTATGTCCGTGACTGTTTAGAATCAGGGTCTGTTTTGAATGTTGAGTCGTATCTTGCTGCAGACAGAGTGGTTGAGCATGAGAACAAAGAAAATAATGTCCTTTTATCTGGAAAAATTAAAGGTAAGAGGAAAAGAAGAGCTCTTTAAGATACAACATACAACCTTCTATCTGCTTCAGGTTTAATCTTACTGTGCCCCCATTTTCTTCAGCTGTGGGGTACAGGATTGTTTGTCCTACTTCATTGCTTATGAAGAGCGTCACACAATGGCAGTAGGTTTCATTTTGAAAAACTTTGATTTTTTGGGGTTCTGGAAATCATGTATTTGTCTACTTGGGGGAAGTCCTGGGACATGGGTGCATGGCTGTATGGGACTTTCTCCTGCGGGGGAAGGGGGGTGGTTTGCCTTACATTAGATCTCCAACCAGGGCAGATTCTGCCAACTGAGGCAGTAAAGTTTGGACGATTCAGCAATGTTTTAGCCAATTGGCCTTTTCAGCAAAAACTTGTCATACCTTTACAGACATCAGTGAAAGGTTGAGGTTTTCCATCAAATCTATCCCTTGTTTTTTTTTCTCAAAGTGTTACACAAAAATAAAAATTTATATTTAAAGGAGAGTTATGTGGAAAGGGAACCAAGTTTACATAGGATGGTGAAACTTTATTGAAATTGGTCTTATATTTCTTGAGATATAAATGAAAGGAGTGACTATATATTTGTTTTCCAAAGTAAGCTTGAAGGCAGCAGACTGAGTTATATCATTTCCTCACATTGACCAGGAATGCTTTCTTTCCCTTTGTTTCTCAGAATATTGTGTTGATATTGAAACTGATTGGGATAGGGAGTCCTTGTGGAGAATTCAAAGTTTGCAGTGTTTTCATGTCACTTACAGTATATGCAATAACATTCTCCTTAGGAGAAAATTGGCTGTAAAGTTGAAGAAAAGAGAAAAGACTGTCCATTTAATGTGAGGATATGATGTCATATGTGCTTGCTTCAACATCACTTTTTTGTGACCTTATGTACCCTTAAACCCTTCTTTTCATTATAAAATACGCAGATTGTGGGAAGCAGAGAGGAGTTTTATCAGAAAGACCAGAAAAATTAGTGGAAGAAGAGTAAGTAATGATCAATGCTATAAATTAAAGGGAAGGTTTAAGCAAAAATTTAATTTTCATATGTGAAAGAGAAACCAAAACTACACAGTGTGATGAAAGTTCCATTCAAATCTGACATGTAGTTCTCGAGATATCAGTTAATATAGTCAGTAGGTTTGTGTTCCAAAGTGAGTTTGAGGGCAGCAGAGCTTATATCACTTCTTCACATTGACAAGGAATGCTTTGTTTCCCTTTGTTTTAATAGACTGTTGTGTTGACCTTGGGGTTAACTGGAATAGGACCTCTCTGTGGGGGGTGCAAAGTTTGTAAAGTTGGCATGCCACTTAGGCAATCACATTTTAATAATGTGGTTTTTTGAGGAGAAAATCAACTCTAAAATTTAAAGAAAAGCAAAAGACTGTGCACATTTGTGGTGATATGATCTCATATGTGCCTGCTTCAAGTTCACATTTTGTTGAAAATGTGAAAACTTTACATGCTCATATCTTGAGAACTGCACATCGGATTTCAATGCAAATTTCACCAAAATGCTTAGATTAAGTACCCCTTTGACATACCAAACCCTGTAGTGACCTTAAACCCTTCTTTTAAGTAGTGCCAAGCTCAGTGCACATACAAACACCCCTGAGAAACCATTGTTGTGGTCTTATTTTGGTGTTGGCTAATGCATATCATCCGTATCTTTATATTGCAATTTTGGTGAGATCTGTGGAACTGGAAAGAAACTCTTTTTGTACATGTGCTACACTGTATACAACTTCTCACTTCAGATAATGCCACATTTATTGGACCATATATGTTTTTTTTTCCAATTTTACTGTCACAAGTGATGTGTGCATATCAGTAAGGGGGTGATTGTCTATAGAAGAGATGAAGAGCTATTGCAGTGTTCATTTGATATCAAGGCAGATAGGAAAATGGCACTTTTGGAAAAATTAATTCTGCAGTCATATGAAAGGTACAATTATGATTAAAAACAGGTATATGAGAAGTTTCTTGCAAGGAAATCATGGTATTTGGAGGGCAATTTGTACATTTTGGAAGAAAATTCTGTGTTATATGTACAGAACATCATGGGAAAATTGTTGCAAAATTTGGCCTGGTTACTTGGGAAGAGATATTTTTTCAGCCCTTGTCGCAATATTTTGATTTCCCCATTTAAATGGTTAAGTGAATAGTGAAAAAGAACTTTATTAAAAATTGCTCAAACCCTGTATCAAAACACTCGCAGTTGAGCAGGCACAACAGAGGAATTACAAATAAGTTGGTGTGACATACTGCTTTGTTTTCAGCTTTCAAGGGTGCTTAGATGCAAAATAGTGCCAAATTAACATCATATAAGAAATCCATGACATTCAGACATTCTAAACAATTTTAAAACTTTGCAAAAACGTCACATGGAACCCCTAAAAGGACGGCATGCCCTGGTAATGTGGATATCTGGTAAAACCGATACATACATACATACATGGTATTGGGAGTTTGTGCTCTAGTTGATATTATCATGCTCTTTGAGTGGTACAAACACAATGTTTACATGATGACACAGGGCTTGAAATGACCAATGGCCATGGCTATCAGGCCCTTTGTGATGGGCCTGGTGCCCCTCAAAAATGTCCCATAAACATAGACCAATAGCCATTTTGCTAATTTTGGCTATGCCCCATTTGAATCTTATTTTGAGCCCTGATGACAAATTCATATCAATTTACCCTGACAGATGAAATAACCTCTTTCCAAACAATCACTACAAGCTAAGTCAGAGAGATAGCATTTCTGTCAAGATTATAAGTTTATAACTGTTTACACACATGTGAGACAGTATATTTACGAACAAGTGGATCTTAGCTGCATGTGTTGTGAAAATAACAGATAAAGATCAAAGTAAACACTGTGTGAACTCCCCACTGAAATCCTCTAGTCACAGATATTTTCCTTGACTTGCATATCAGGCATGTTGCAAGCATGAATTCCAGAAAACAGGAATCATAATAAATAGGCATATTGAGTTGAAATTGATACTCCAATTCAGCAAGGATGTTTGAAAGTATTGCTACGTTACAAAGCATATTATAAGCATGATAAGTTAATTCTCACATTCAATAGTTGCACAAAGAGTTAAAAGTTTGGGATATGTATCCTGGCTCGCAACTGTTTTGTGCATAATTTGAAATTTGAAAAATGTCTGGTTATAATTTTTTAAAAACCGACTCAAGTCTTTAGTAACTCGTTCCTTACACTTGTATGAAAGCCATGAGGATTGTCTAGGTTTGACCATTTGCCATTTATGTGAAGGAAACTTTACAGGTTTAGGAAGTATTGATGAATTTCAGGAACCAGTTCAGCACACTCCTTTAAGAATGTGTCCATAAAGTATCCTGTGTAATAGGTACAGTTGCATTTTTGTCATGAACATTCTTGCCTTAATTAAGTGACATATTTGGGCTTGTAGCTATGTTTGTTCAGTTGTATGGTATGTGTTTACCTGTAAATTCTGAAATCCTTTTCATTTGTAGCAATTGTCATATAAATTATATTACTTCCTCATAAGAGGGATATTGTAACATTATTTTTGTCCACCTAGAAGGTTTTAATTATTCAAGGTGCTATACTAATGAGCAAAAACATTTGAGTGCATACAGCTCAGAGGGAAAATTAATGCAAAATTTAATATTCATATGTGAAAGAGGAGCAATTTGGTGACACTTCAAACAAAGTACAAGGAATGCTTTGTTTCTCTTCAGTTTTTTTAGTCCAACATGTTGACCTTGAAGTTTATAGGGATAGGACCCTGAGGGGAATGCAAAGTTTGTAAAGTTTTAATGTTGCTTATGCAATCATATTGTGATAACATGGGATTATTGAGGAGAAATTTTTTTTGTTAAAAGAAAAACATGAGACTGTTGATTAATGTAAGATATGATGTCATATGTTCTTGATTTCAAGTCCACTTTTTATTGCAAAATTTGCAAATATGACAACTTTACTTGCTCATATCTTCAGAACGGCACACATCATATTTCAATGCAAATTTCACCAGTACTTAAAGAAAAGTACTGACCTTTAGAAGCTTTTTTACCTTTGGCCCTTTCTTTTAGATTCTTCCTTGCATGTAATATTTGCTTTTTCTGTCTTTTATATTGGGCACCAAGTGTAAAAGGTATGGGGAGGTTACTTCTTTTTCAGTTTGTTGGCATTATCTAACAGGGAGCTGAGCCCCAAGTTCAGTTCTATAAAAAGGCAGATACACTAAACCACTTGGACATCCAATTGATATTGGTCCTAGGACTTGAATTGTAGCAGGCTTCGACAAATCCCCCTCCCGACAGTCGGGGACAAGTAAAAAGTTACTCGGGCAAGTACACTGCTCAATGTCGTAGCCCACTGGGCAAGTACCATAGGAAAGTCTCCACAAGGGCATATTAAAAGTGGAAAAATAGATATGCATATGGACAAGGAGACTTAAAGAACAGATAGCTCGATGGACAAGTAACGAGAAAAGAATTTGTCGAAGCTTGATTGTAGCTTTGTAGGTTTTCAGCTTTATAGAATTGATGTTTACATTTTTTTTTATCTCTGTTTTTTCTGCTAATTAGGCCTTTCTTTTGGGAAGATTTTGATGTTGCAATAGACTATCAAGTTGCCAAGTTTTGCTTTATGAAGGTAAGTAAGTTTGATAGTATTGTTTAGGTCAAAGACATTGGTTAGTTCATGCAATTTATGTTCAATTCTTTCATTCTAAGACGCTATTCTCAACTTCTGTTTGTTCATTTTGTATGGTTAGGTGTGGTATCCCACAATATAATCACAGTAATGGCTATTAAAATGCATTCATTGTGGACTACTCCATTTAACCCAGGGTTGGCTGTTTTAATGCAGTTAATTACAATTGTATTTTCTCTTCCTAATGTAGTATTATGATCTTAAGGGTAAAATGTATAATGTAGTATTATAATTTTAAGCCCTTGGGTGTTCACCTACTAATGGATACTGCCTTCCTGGTGACAGAATACTACTGCAATATGCCTATTGTAGTCGGTAGCGATTGTCTTATAGCCCACTGTGCTTGTGGTTAATTACTGCATTCAGGCAAGCTATGCTAGCTAGATAAATCAGTGGGGCAAGTCTCGGTGTTAAACTGTTATTTGCTGTTACTACAACTGCTGACATCAAGTATAATTTCCCTTTCTGGTCAGAGATAGGATTTTAGGCTCTTTAATGGCAATTTGACCTATAGCTATTTAAGTATGGTTTCAGTGAAGAGAAGTTTAGGTTTCAAAATTGAAATAGCCTACTGTACAGTGTGCCATGTATTTAAGTACAGTATGCAAGCAGATTACAACAGCTATTACATATGGAAAGAGTGTCAAGAACTTTACATGATATAAATTAAAAAATCACATAATTTAGTTTGTTCAATAAATTGCATAGTTAGGTAGACTGCTACATCTAAGCTTCTTGTACAGATTTTAAAAGTTTTTTAAAAATATAAAAGTGTAGAAACCGAAGTTGTTGCAAGTCTGTGTGTTTACAGATATTGTTTTCTTACACAGCATCTGGAGAATGAAAGTCGATGTGTCCAATTAGAGCTGCATGTTTTGACAGAACCAGTTGCAAGAAGATTTAGAATATACTGTCAGTACCTTGTTGAGGTAAACAAACATTGTGCACTACCTTATAGACCTTTTAACTCGTTTTCAAATATAAATTACAAAGGATTGTGGGATAGGCTGTAGTTTTGGTATTCGTCGTTGAAGTCAATGGCAAGCGACTGTTGCAAAAAGAAAGCTTGCTAAGAATCTCTCCCACAATCCTTTTGTAACTGGTAGCGATAAGAGGTAGTCAAGCAGAGAAGGCGGGTGTAACAAAAAGTAAGAAGAAACATTTCATAATGATGTTTAGTACTACAACTTTCTGCCCATGGAGGGGGGGGGGGGGGGAGTAATCAGGGAATGCAACATATTCTCAATGGTAAATCCAGCTTCATGCAGAAGATAATGGTACAGAGAATTGCTTTTATGTGAAGCTTTCATTTGTTGCAGCCCCGTTTCCAATAGGTTTGAAGAATAACTAGTGCTGAGTTTGGAAGAAGGAAATATTTATTTTGAGTGTAGGCTAAATGGTACTCTATTGCCAAAAAGGGGGTAGGAGGTTTGTGTCAATGGACTGATTAGGCAATATTTGCATTCAAATTGCTCTGCCCTATACTAAAGATAAGGGCTATGCAGCTCTCATGGCTCCATTTTGCGGGATGATTTTGCATGTTTCTAATCTCCCTGATCCCTTGCATAATTCCTACCCTGATAGCCAAAGTTGGAATTGAATTTTTTGCATGGGAGATCTTTCTAGTGTATATTCTCACTGAAAACTTTGGACCCATTAGAAAAACTTTTAGGGTTGTAATTCCACTTGTGTAGGTAAATTTTCTAGATTAATTATGTAAATAATCTTCTGGTCTGCTTTATATTTTCCCTGAAATGAGCATATGCATATATTAAGTGATTTTCATGTTTGCAATTTGTTCACAGGACAAACCCTTGGTAGCAAAGTGCTTCTCATTGTCATCAAGCATGCAAGCTGTAGCAGTATACTGTAAGATCACAAAGTCCCTATTGCCTATGTTCTCTATAACAGATGTTAAATCTGCACATATTGGCTCCCCAAAATTCCAAAAGGTATGTTTTAAGAACAGGCTTAATTTGTGGATTAGGTAGGGTTGAGTAACTAACATTCAGATAATTAAGACACATTTATTCCTTCAGCTATCAGCAGTAAAGTTACCATGTTTGTTTCCCTAAAGACAACTGGAGAGAATAGAGACAAGTAAAGATTACATAACTACCTCAAATTTCATATTAATTGCTTTGTTTTCCTTTGGCTTTTGGTCTGTTGTGTTGACCTTAAAGTTAACTAAGGGCTAAGACCACCGACCACTTTATGGGGAATGTGGTTTGTAAAGCTCTCATGCCCCTTATGAAATCTCATATTAAAAAACATGAGGTTTGCTGGTGAAAAGTGGGTTGTGAGGTCTACAGCAAAATAAACAAATAATGCTCATTAATTTGAGAAGAAGACCATTGTAAGGTCATGATGGTTGCAACTTCACTTTGTCTTGAACATGTGACAACCTGAAGTGCTAATATTATGAGAACGACCTATGGCATTTCAATGCCAAATTCTTTAGATTGATAAGAAGATGTACCTCTCCTTCATATCAAAACTTGTTTTGAGCTTTCTTTTAAAGCTGTTGATCAAACAGCTGTTACCCACTCTAGTCATATGACACCTCAGGTAAGCTACTATGTCTGCTGGTTAGGGGGGGGGTCTGAAAGGAAGGGTAAAAGGCTTAAAAATGCAATGGCTTAACTGTTAACAAGAAAAAAAAATAAAGCAGACAACTCTAGATGTGAGTGTCATGGAATTGTCTGTATTCACTGCCACAAGCCTGGAAGCAGTGGACTTTTGATCCCACAAAATAAATGTGACTTGAGCAAGTTTAGATAAGTCATGTTATATATTGCTATAGTTGCTTAATGCATGCTTGTAAAGAAAAAGTTGAAAGAAATTTTAGTTAACTATACCAACAAGATACTGAAATATGCAGTACAGTTAAATATGAAGAATGTCAGAAAAGCAAAGTTAAGCCTCATAATAGTCAGTGATGTGAGGGACGGTGGGGGTAACCCAGAAAACTTTTTTTTTTTCTCACCTTGATACCTTAGGGTTGGTCACACTACAGGGATTTTTGGATCAGATAACGATCCAATTATTTTTTAGTTTTGGTTAAAATCTTCTCCATCTCTGGGCAGAAAGAGTAAAATAAAAATTGTCAACTAGTGTTAATATATGATTTGTACCAAAGGACAACTTAAAATGAAATGTTCACTCATTTTGTCATGACGTCCCATTGACAGGTAGCTTTTAGAAGGTTTACAGAGTCAATAATATCTGTCTGTCAATGTGACCTCACATCAAAGTAAGTGTAAGTTAGATTTTTGTACTCCTGTGATACAAATAAGATATATATGCAGGTTGGCAAATTTGGGGTTAATTCTAACTAGAGGTAGAGAAGATCATGGCCAAGACTCCAAAAATCAGATTGTAATCCAATCCAATATCTCTGTAGTGTGACTCATGCTTAAGTTACAACAAATGAAAAATACAAAAACATACAGCGGTAAAGATCTTAGAATCAAAGATAATTAGAAGTACATGAAGGGGGAAACCCCTTCATCTCATAGTAGGAAAGTCCAGCTGTGAGTCACAATCTCACCAAATCCTTGCATTTTGTTTTGTAAGGTTTATTACTCCTTTTCTCAAGAAGTCTTAATCATATGTGATTCATAAGGATAGGCAGTGAGGTAAGGGTTACAAGTATTTAGACTGGTAACCATGTATGAAATGGTGTTAAGAAATGTTAGCATTATCTAACTAGATTATTATATTCTTATCCATAAGATACAAATGGAAACTGGCACCATCAGTGCAGACAAACTGAGTGTACCAGTCAAAACATTGGTGGACATTGTGTGGAAAGAAGCCATTGGAACAGCATCAGCATCAGTGGATATCACTTCTGTTACTACAGAAAAGGTGCTAACAGTAAATATATTTGAAAGCATGATTGAATGAGAATGCCTTGCAATGTCTGTTTTAAAGCTGTAATCACATGAAATAGTCCTGATTTACACCTTCCATGTGAAAATGTTTTCTTATAATGACAGTACTTAAGATAAATGGAAAGGGTATGCCTTAAAGGTCTTCATGTGGAACATATTGGACTGAGGCAAAGCAAAAGGGGGAGAAAGACCAACACTTAGGAATTGAATATAAAGATAGAAAAAAAAAACAGGTGGCATGAAGGCCATTGTTGGTAATTTGAAGGCTACTGTAAGTAAAGGCATGCAACAGCCATGACCTCATACAAATGCATTATCTTTTTATTTCAAACGGTGTCATTCAAGAGTTTTTCAGTGGTTGTAAAATATGAAAAACAGATAAACTTTTAACTCTAATTAGAGTGACTTCATAGCAACTATGCTTTAAGTTTACTTAGACATCATGTGTAAAGCCTTAATGCACATCGGTCACAATGGGTTTGTTTTTTTTCATAGTACCTTGTAGTAATCATGAGTCTACATAATCTTAGTGTGTCTTAATTACACAATTATGGGTTTGTAATGCATCAATCATGTGATGAAATCAATCAAACAATAGACACATGCTGCAAATCTTAGGACTCTGATTTGACCCTCAAGTACCACTGGGTAATGGGCTATGTGCCTAGCTCTGTCACCTAGATGATATCTTTGACCTGATGCCATTTATTACCTAGATGTCTTCCAGCCATAACCTAGCTGGTCTTTATGACCCAGATGCCCCCATAACCTAGATGCCCTCATAACCCAGATGCCCTTCATGACATAGGCTTAATGCTATGGATATCATTAGAGTGAATGAATTTTGTTGTTAAAAATCTCTCTCATGCTTATGCTCAAGGATTTGAGCTTATTACATCTATACCATTTTGGAATTACTTACTTTTAGTAGCTTTTGAAATTTATATATTTATTTTAAATGATGCAGTTAATTGGTTCAAAGCTTGATGCAGAATCCATGTTATTCAAGTATAAGTGGAATTTAATGTAGTAAAAGTAACCAATATTGATGACCTGGACATATAAGTATAAGAACCATTTTTGTTGAAAGGCCAGAACAAGAATGGGAAAAATGAATTCATTTCTAGGATCTTGTTGTATAATTATAATTGTTAGGTGAACAAAGCAACAGTGACTCTTGCTCAAATCAAGCAGCTATTGGTTGAGGGAGGAGCCACAAAGAAACAACTTGAAGAAAAAAGCAAGCAGTTCCACAGTCAAATATGTCACAAAGGATCTATCCATGATACAATTAACACAAAACGCAAGATTAATCAGATGCAAGAGCTGTGCACGGTAAGATTACTAGGAGTATTTCTCTTGAATCTTCATATCAGCACAATATCAGCACAAAAATGGAACAATTTGTCATGCCAGCATCTAAGTAATGAAAATTAGGTTTTGATGAAACAGCAATCAATAAATGCAGTTTTAACATGTTAAAGATTAGGATGGTGACCTTTCCTACTGCATGTTTTATTGAATTTTCAGATTTTGCAGTAAGTGATTTTGTAATTTATGGGTGACTGTGGGATGGAGCCTCCAGAAATTTTACACCCCTTCAAAGTTTTATAATGCCATTGACATTATACATTTGTAACAAATTTTGTCCTTTCTCTCCAAAGTATCATCTTAGCTTCTCAATAAGTTTCCTGGATGATATAGACAAATCTGTACAGCCAGTGATGGAATGATTCCAGTCTGCCATAACTGGGGTCTATTAACTTTAAATCTTTCAATTTCTTTGCTTACCTGTACCATGTATGGTTGTACACTAAAATACCTCTAGATTCTCCCTGTTTTACTGATATGTGGGTTTTGAAGTACATTTTGACAAAAATGAAGACGATATAAGGCAAAGAAATCCCACTAATGACTGCCAACAGTCACTAAACACAAGCTCTGATTTGATTCATCTATAGAACAAGAAGATAGTATGGTAGCTTATATCAGCCATATATCTGTCAGCTTCTTCAAGATGTAATGAATGTACAGGAAGCATCAGACTGGAAGAAGGATGTAAATATCACCAACAAGTATCGCACTTTGAGATGTAACATACAAAGTGTTGATACTTTATTATCTTCTCAGTTTTCTTTATATTTTGTCACCTTCTTCAAGATGTAATGAATGTACAGGAAGCATCAGACTTGAAGAAGGATGTAAATATCACCAACAAGTATCGTAGTTTGAGATGTAACATACAAAGTGTTGATACTTTATTATCTTCTCAGTTTTCTTTATATTTTGTCAGCTTCTTCAAGATGTAATGAATGTACAGGAAGCATCAGACTGGAAGAAGGATGTAAATATCACCAACAAGTATCGTAGTTTGAGATGTAACATACAAAGTGTTGATACATACAGTAATCAATATCAAGCAGTCATGGGAATCATTGGCAAAGAAGCATTAGAGTGAGTTTGATTATTTGTTTGTCATTTTGCATTTATTCTCCATTGAAATGTTCGTACTTCTTGGTGTTCTGATAACATGCAAGGTTAGAGGAAGGCAGTCTGGAATGTGGATTTGAACAAGTTGGTTGTTTATCACAATGCTTTATCTGGATGGTAATTAACACTGAGATGTTGAATGTTTCCCCCGAAGAAGTTTTTAAGCCTGCTGCTTTTGAGTAAGTTACATTTTGTGAAAGTTAGTGAAAAAAGTTGTTAAAAATACCAGGTTGAAGCAAGTTTGTGTTGTTTAATTGGTTCAGACAAATGTTGATCTCTTTTGTGGTACTTAATTTAATCAAAACTTAAAACAGACTGTTTCTTTTGAAAAAAGTAGGTATTTTTTCCTCTGCCAAATGATGAAAGGCTAACCAATGATGAAAATAATGCATATATCAGGGTTTATTATGCAGGTGATACATGTACAAGGGCAAGTTTGAGTGCTCCAGGGGTTGCATTGCACTGATATTTCTCTTTACCCCAATTGTTGAAGGAAAAACCAATATTTTGCTTTTCATTCATTTACAGAAGCAGCAGAATAAAAGTCTCTAATATCTATTCTCTGACAAGATGTTTGGAAGATACCATCTTTGCACCGAAAGGAAGAAAAGTTTCATCACTTGTTCATGCAACCAGACCTGCCTCCCTTCTTGGAATTATGTCAAGGTAGAGTTTAGCCTAGGGAAAAAAGTGCTGTCCCTTGCAAATCTGACAATCAAAAAATTTTTTTTTTTTTTTTTTTGGGGGGGAGGGGGAGGGGAAGAAGGTGGTGGGGGTTGAAAGAGAGGGGGGTAGGAAGATGTATTTTTGTCATGATGCTTTTGTAATGTCAAAGATATTCACCAGTGCCTATAATGTGTTACTATTAGTTGATTTCAGTGTCTCTAAATTTAAGTTGGTGAATTTGACATCAGTATTGAGACTGTAAGGTGTTTGTGGTTAATTTGTACAGATTAATTGGACAAAATATCTCTTATGTAAAATTGTTTCATTGTACAGATTGTGTAGCTGTTTGTTGCTGTTGTGGCTTGAGACTTACACCTAGAAAAAAGGTGTGATCTTTGATTCATTATCAATTAATATACACTTTCAGATGTAAACTGCTATATGAAACGATGCTTATATTTCAGGGGACTTCTTCCTCCAAAGACAGTCCAAGAGGAGGTTGGAATTGAGAGAAGAGATTACGGCTTTTTGGGCCAAGGAATATATTTTGGAGATGACATAAGGTGAGTGAGAAATTACAATACAGCATTGTAAACAAGTTTTGTATTGTAGACTGATATTAAACCCTTCATATTTTTATAGAATGGGAATTGAATTGTAAATACAAATTTCCCACTTTTGAAGAAATAATTCAGTCAGCATTTTAGCTCTTCTTTGGTCTCAGACACAGTGATTGCAGAGAGGGGTTCCCAGTTTTTGCAAAAAACGGCTTCAAGAAGTGGGTACATGCAGCTTAGAACACTCAGAAAGTGCCATTTCCAGCCACTTGGGGGTATAAGAAATGAAAAATTTTCTTGTAAACTCTACACCCACTGATGGTTACTTGCACTCAACCTCCCCCCCCCCCCAATATGTTTTCTGTTCCACTGCACCTGCTCAGGCACTCATAAAGACCCCCAGGTGCTTGAGAAATATGACCAAGTTGTATCTAAGCATAGTTTCTTAATTAGAAAGGAATGATGTGTTGCCTTTTCACTTTGTTAGAAGAGATCTTATACATTGACGACACTCTGACCTCACTCTTGGGTGTAAAACAAGGGAACTTGTGACCACAGGCATAATTATAGACAAATCAGCTGAATACATTTGTAAGTGATGCTTGTTTTGCCCCCAAAGGAGAAGGGGGACATACTTCTTGCTCTTTGACATTATATGCATAATGTCTATTGTGAGATGAAACCAGATGGTTTTAAGTTGAGACATAACACCCTAGCAAACTCACTGGAATTGTGACTAACTGCATGGTCAAGTGGTTAGAGCATCATGACTTGCAGTTGGGAGTCCTGGCCTGGTCATACCAAACACTTTAAAAATGGAACCTACTGTCATTGTACTTGGTGCTCAGCATAAGCAATGGAGTTGGGAAAACAAGCCATTGAGCCACAACTGGGAAAAAAGGCTGTGGCCGGCTTGACTTGAACCAAGTGGTTGGAAACTGGACCATAGAACTGTATCCGACTAACTAATTAATTCACAAGAATTGTATGACATCATGCAGGGATAGGAATTTAATAATGTGTTGTTTATGTTTACAGCCTAGCTCATGATATGTGGTACTTCAGACCCATGGAAAATGCGTTACTTTTTTAATCCCAGGAGGACAGAAATTTTATTGCTCTGCTTAATGTATTACCGTAATTTTCCCACAGAGAAGTAGCATGCTAATTGTGGGTGCTGTAGTCTAAGAAGTAATAACTTATATGAATAAGATTTCTTATGGGAAAGACATGAGAAACAACTATTACCTGTCCCAAGCTATAAATTTGCACGAATGGAAAATCAAAGAAGTCCAGCTTAGTCAAAAGTTGTTTCTTTATTTGTCAGATCCAACATGCACTTCACTGAGCCAAACAGTTGCTCGAGGACTCGTTTTGTCTTAGTGTGTGAGGTCATCGTGGGGAACCAGTACAAAACTTGGCAGCACCAGCCAGACTTTGTAAGTCCTCCAGCGGGGTATGACAGTGTACTGGGTGTAAAGAACTCTGATGGAAACCATTCAGTGTTCAAGGTGAGGAAATTAAGTCGTATAATGAATTACGTACTTTGTAAAAAACTTTCAGTTACTCGCTTTTTATTCAGCATATCGACTTATAAATTTGGTGCTTATTGTCTAAGTTTCTATCCATCTCTGTGTGTTGATCTATACATGATCAGAAGTTATAATTCAGTGTTATAGAGCAGTCTTTTAATACACTATTAGGTGACCATAAATGTGGAAAAATACCACTGTCTTATGATCTGAGGATGACAGGTAGCTGCCTCAAAACTCTACACTAACAACATATCTGCTGAACCTGGCCTTTTGAGGGGCACTCTTGGTTAGGATGAATTACCAGATGCAGGTGGAAGCATTTTATCCCAAAATTAAAACAAAGATTGGGAGGAAATAATTGTTTTGCTTAAAGCAAACAACCTTCCTGCTCATTGATGTGAAAGAAAAACTAAAAGAACTATTGCTTGCATTGTTGTTTTGGGCTAGAAGGATGATGGTTTGAAAACTTTAAAGGACTTATTTGCCTTATACATTACAACTGTACATGAATCTCTGACTTACTCTGACAACAATTATGATCAATTTTGTCTAAAAGTGGAGTTCAGATCCAAAAACTGTATATTGCCCATAGATGACCCACCAGTTGTAATATGCTTGCTTCAAAACAATCTATTTGGGGCTTTTCTGTTTATTTTTGCTTATGTCTTGGTCTTTACCTAAAAGTGCTATTACTCAAAAATGTAATGGACAGATATCTAAAGCACTTGCTCTTTTAAAACGCAATTGTCAGTGACTATCCGTAACCTCCCGGAAAATAGTTTGTTGTTTATTATGGTATAGAAAGATTAAAAATGAAAAGGAACCAAATCTTTTGTCTCTCCTCTTTGCACATTTTATTTTCTAATTAAATATAAATACACTGAAACACATCATGGCACCCTGTGCACCATGAAGCATATTTAACATTGTTATGAAGTAACTTTTTTGGACATTACAGCACAATGAGTACACCATATATGATATCAGTCATCAACGATTGAGCTACCTGATAGAGTTTGTTCAAGTGAATGAGACACCTGTCATTTACCAGCCAGAGTTATCCACAGAAGATGTAGAAGAGCCCTCAGTTGAGAGAGGGAGCAAAGAGATAGGTATAAGCTTAATTTTCTGTTTATTTAGTTATAATTTTGTTTGTTTATTTATTTATTTATTTATTTATTTACTTTTTTTGAAAGCCCAACAAATACACCACTTTTGGATAGAGGAAAGAAAGTGTGATCCATTTCGAAAACATTAATTGTCTTCCACTGCATAAATCAGAATATTTTTGTACTATTTTGGTAATTCTGACTAGTTAAAATGTGTCATTATTTTCCAAACTGCAAAATTTTGTGAAACTGGTACACACATTATCTTACATCATGTCGAAAAAAAGTCCATAAGCCAAGTGCAGCACTATCTGTGGCTCTCTCCACCTATCTCCAGAGTTGTTATTTCTGCTTAATCTATTGAGCAAACAAGCTCCCAATTAGTCCTCATTGACCACAACTTCCTTACCAACAAAATACAGCTGAAACTACTTGCTGCTAACTGTTTATTGAATCCATTGTTTGAGATTACACACCACTGTTCAGCCTTCAGGATTAGTACAAGATGGAGAGGAGTGAGGAAGCAAGGTGTGAGATGATGACTCATGCTCAACAACAATGCCCAAAATCCTGTCAAAACAGCCACTCGACAGGATTTTGAGTTTTCAGGAGGTGCAACATTTCAGTAATGGGCTCTGTGAGAGCATGTGATGGCGTGATTCCAGTCAAAACTATCAGTTCTGCCTGAAGTCAAATTAACCAATTGTGGATGTCAAAGCCATTTGATATCATGTATGTTGATTCATAGTAGTGTTCGTTTCTGTGTGCACATTTAAAGGAATATCACTGTAACCTGGTTACTGTGAAACAAACTGAAGAAATGGCATACAAATTTGAAATTGTACGAATAAGTTCACTGCTGAAATGACACTGTCGTATTCAGTCTGACTGTGTTGTATGATTTACTAGGTCAGTGTGAAAGCTTTTTTTTAAATGCAAATATTTCAAACTTTGGTCTGTTTTAGATGTTTCTGATGTGATTGATGTTAGTGACCCTCTTGATAAGGTCACCCCAGGCTTGCAAACAAGTGGAGGTCAGCCTGTCCTTCTTGAGAGGGTTTCTGTAAAGGCTAAGATGATGGATCTTGTGGCACAGGTGATCATGCAGTTTCATTTATTGCCTGTTGTATTTCATCTTTTTTACCACCTGTTGTATTGTACCATTCTTCTCTTTCTCTTTTTGATTTCAGTCTTGTTCTGTGGTAAACTTTGTAGGTGTCTTCAGTAAACTACCAAAGGTGACTTTCATCATTTGTGATGGAATGTGCATTTAAAACTCTCTTATTCTGAAACTCTTGCCTTGTTGCATATATTAAACCAACATGGCAGAAAATATCGTAATGCCTGTTTTAATAGCTAATTACTTTATTAACCAAAAAAGATTTGACTTTGATAACTGTAATGGATGAAATCTAATCTCAAATCTGTTGTGCAAACTGAACTGAAATTTAGAAGAATCCTTCAATTAATTTCTCCTTTTACATCTGTCAAAAAGAAGCAAAAGGGGATTTCGGGCTTAAAGTGTACCTAAAGTCAAAAAATATAAACACATATATTAAAGACCATGAAAAATAAATTCCAACAGTCCAACTTCCATCTTCATAGGACATTCCTGAGCTGAGATATTAAATGTTGAAGTTTATTCACTCAAATTAAAATGGTACATTGCACAATAACTTGTGATGTCATTCTTGTACTACTCAAATTACAATCTTTGTATTTCTTTGTTTTTCCGAACGTTACTGCACCATGTACCAAGGTGTGATAGCACTCCTATTCTTATGAGGTGGTGTAATTAATTCAGCCCTCCATGTGCAACATGCTATGCAAGCAAACAGGAAGTGTTCAAGGTCTTAAAAACATTTGTTAATTTTAAAGGAAAACAAAGCATTTTATGTGAGTTGTACAACAAGAAAGTCACAAATTATTGCACAATAGACCAATTTGTTTTAAGGGAATAAACTTCAACCTTTTATATCTCAGCTCAGGAATGTCATATGAAGATGGGAGTTGGACTGTTAGAATTCTTTTTTCATTTTCTTAAATATATATTTTTAAATTTTTTGACTTGAGGTACACTTTAAATTTATATGGAGAGGCAAAAATGGAATTTATTTACCTGGAAAACATTACTGAACACCAAATGACTTCCTGGCAAGCAATGCTACATACTCCTTTTTCTAATTACATGCTTAATTTATTCTAATCTTCATAGTCTTTGGTTTTCTTCATCAGGTCACTGTGTTTCAAAGGTATCGCAATACTAATACCAAACCCATTGAGGCCAAGTATGTTTTTCCATTGGATGATGCTGCAGCAGTGTGTGGATTTGAAGCTTTTATCGGAGATAAACACATTGTTGGAGAAGTTAAGGAGAAGGAGAAAGCTCATAAGGAGTACAAAGAGGCAGTCAGTCAGGGACATGGTGCATACTTGATGGATGAAGAATCAGCGGTATGTTATGGCATCAGTAGTCTTTCTTTTTTTGTACAAGCTTGGTTACTGCACAGTAGATAAGTCTGGTTTGTTGAAGTTTGCAAAATCCTTGAACTTTGGTCAAGATGTTTTGCCGTATGGGTAGAAAAGCATAAATACCCACGCTATTACTTGAAAGTGTGTTGCTTTACACATGAAAAAATGTACAACTTTTCCTGCAAGCATATTTCTTTATCTTTAATCTTTTTCTTTAGTTTCAAAAGTGGACTTTAAGGTCCAAGTAAAATGTTGAGAGTTTTGAACTGGAGTACCTTCTAGAATAGGAATTACCTGCCCTAATTTTATGCAGCAGATTTTGTGTGTAATTATAACCAAGTGGTCTGCCTATAAGGGTGAGTGCTGCAGGTCCATGTAAGTGTAGTGTCACCTTAGTCTTTTGAAATGCAAAATGCTGTAGTGATGATTGATATTTTTTAATGGAAATAACATGTCTTTGGTACAATAACGTTTCACATTGCACTATGAGTTTTGCTTGTGATAAAAATGGGTAGATTTCGCTCACTAGAAATTTGATGGCACTGGTCGTGCTAATTTATTTATTGCATCTGGGCTTTTGTTCACTCATACTTGGTATTAATCCTCAACTCCTACTGGTCCATTGTGGTCAGGTGACTATGCCTTATCTTCCATATATTGCTACTGAATTAAGTTTGTACAAGGGTATTCTTTGTTAATTGTACAAGAACACTTTTTTATTAACAGTTATTACTGTTAACCTTTCCACATTTAGTAGAAATGTGGTTATTTATAAACAACATTTTCTCACTTTTCATTCAGTTTTAGGGGAAATCTTGTTTTGTATGAATGAACAAGGTTAATCAGTACTGGACCTCTGCATTAAATGGAGGATAATGCACTCACAGGGGTTAATGCTATCACTAGATGCACTCCGGCGACGCCCTCATGCATCGGTTGCATTAACCCCGATCCTGCATTATCCTCCAGTTAATGCACAGTCTACAACCCTCAACCCACAGGGGCTCATTGTTGAGAGTTTTAGATTGCAAAAGCCCTGTGTTTTGATGTTTGAGTGGTCTGTGCAGATTATGGACACTATAATGCAATGCACTTTATAGTAACTACACCCCGAATACTTAAATTCACTATCAAACTTAATAATTGTCGAAGTCAATTTAATTTTCTGTAGCATGTAAGTTTCTCCATTTTCATATTTATAGGCTATTGTGTTTATTCTTTGTTATTCATTTAGGTGCAATTCATATAGTGGGATATACTTTGATACTCAGCTAGGTCAACCTTTTAAGAAAACTTTGAAGTAGCCCCTGGACAACCTCAGATGCTCGTTTCACATAATTTGGTCTTCTTAATGAAGTAAAGCTTTGTAACAACACAGTATAAAATTGCCCTATATGTGCAATGTTATTTATCTGAAACTATTCATTTTCTAGGAAATCTTTTCAAAAGTTTGTTTCTGTCTAAAACATTTCATACTGAAGTAGTGTTTTTATGTTCTTATGACCTTTGACCTCTCTTAGGATGTCTTCACTGTGAGTGTTGGGAATTTACCACCCTCTACAGAAGTCATAATCAAGATAATCTATGTTGTAGAATTAAGTGTGGATGATGATCAGATAGTTTTTCATCTTCCTGGAAGTCTGGCATCTTGGAGGAAGGAAGGAGCTTTGGCAGAAGAAACTCAGAATGTTACATCAACTGTTACAACTGGAGATGATACAAAGATGTAAGTTAACTGGACAAACAGTCTCTCCTACGGATAAAAGCCCATAGTGGGCAGGGGGTTGTAGATTTAGAATGTGTCATGAGTTGCTACAACTGGAGATTTCATTTCATTTCATATATTTGTTTCACCACTCAAGTATATACAATGACATAGTTCAACAAAATTACAGAAGATAAAATGAGAGTGAAAGGAAGTGCAATTAAAAGCCAATGGCTTGTCGAGAGTGCACTCCCTAAAAGGAAAACAAGAAAAAAAAAAAAAGAAAACTTAACTATCCAACAACAAACTAAAATGACATAAACCATCCCAGGAGCAGATAATCCCTACCCACAACAGCAGAGATGGTGCAAAGATGTAAGCTAGCTGGACAAACAGTCTCTCCCAGGTAAAAAAGCCCATATTGGGCAGAACAAATAGTCTATCCCAGGGATAAAAGCACATAATGGGCAGGGTGTGTTGTAGACTTAGAGTTACATCAGTTGTTACAACTGGAGATGATAAAAAGATGTAAGTTAACTGGACAAACAGTCTCTCCCAGGGATAAAGGGATAAAAGTCCATAATGGTAGTGGGTTGTAGATTTAGAGTGCTACATTAGTTGAAACAACTGGAGATGATACGAAGATGTAAGTTTGCTAGACAAACAGTCTCTCCCAGGGATAAAAGTCCATAATGGTAGGGGGTTGTAGATTTAGAATGTTACATCAATTGTTACAACTGGAGATGATACAAAGATGTAAGTTAACTGGACAAACAGTCTCTCCCAGGGGTAAAAGCCCATAATGGGCAGAAGGTTGTAGATTTAGAATGTTACATCAATTGTTACAACTGGAGATGATACAAAGACGTAAGTTAACTGGACAAATAGTGTCTCCCAGGGATAAAGGGATAAAAGTCCATAATGGTAGGGGGTTGTAGATTTAGAATGTTACATCAATTGTTACAACTGGAGATGATACAAAGATGTAAGTTAACTGGACAAACAGTCTCTCCCAGGGGTAAAAGCCCATAATGGGCAGAAGGTTGTAGATTTAGAATGTTACATCAATTGTTACAACTGGAGATGATACAAAGATGTAAGTTAACTGGACAAATAGTCTCTCCCAGGGATAAAGGGATAAAAGTCCCTAATGGTAGGGGGTTGTAGTTTTAGAGTGTTACATTAGTTGTAACAACTGGAGATGATACAAAGATGTAAGTTAACTGGACAAACAGTCTCTCCCAGGGATAAAAGCCCATAATGGGCAGAAGGTTGTAGATTTAGAATGCTACATCAGTTGTTACAACTGGAGATGATACAAAGACGTAAGTTAACTAGACAAATAGTGTCTCCCAGGGATAAAGGGATAAAAGTCCATAATGGTAGGGGGTTGTAGATTTAGAGTGTTACATTAGTTGTAACAACTGGAGATGATACAAAGATGTAAGTTAACTGGACAAACAGTCTCTCCCAGGGGTAAAAGCCCATAATGGGCAGAAGGTTATAGATTTAGAATGTTACATCAATTGTTACAACTGGAGATGATACAAAGACGTAAGTTAACTGGACAAATAGTCTCTCCCAGGGATAAAAGTCCATAATGGTAGGGGGTTGTAGATTTAGAATGTGACATCAGTTGTTACAACTGGAGATGACGCAAAGATGTAAGTTTACTAGACAAACAGTGTTTCCTAGGGACAATGGTGTAGGAGATGTATTTGTGTTTTGTGTTGTTGGAATTTATTTGTATCTACATGCCAATGGTTTATTATGTACTATTGTGTGACACCTGTGAGGTGCATGGTGTGTTAAATGTTTGGACAGTTGTGTAAACTTGATCAATATTTAAACCATTGAGTAGGGGTATGTGCTGTGTTTGTATATGTATGTGTGTTTTGAATTACAACAGAATTCTTTTTCTTAAGAATTTTATTTTTCTTTTACAGAAAGTTCGAAATGTCCTTATCAATGGAGATGCCATTTGATATCAATACTATCAGCTGCTCTACTCATGATATCAAAATTAAAGTAAGTCAGTGCAGGTTTCTTCACATTTATCCAATAAAAACAACAAAAAAAGTGGTGTTGTGAGCAATCTCAAAAGTTGAAGGGGGAAGGGGGTTCATGATAGTGTACATAGAAATATTGTTGACATATCATGTTGTTCTTAGCGACCTTTCTTGTTCACAGAACCTCTATACAAGAATAGATGGGAAGCAAGCATGATGGGAGAGAACAATAGCATTTTTAGTTGGGAGAATGCCTCTCCATGTTTTGCCCTAAACCCCTCATGCCATCTCTCTCAGCACCATTAGTGGAAAAAAGGACAAAGTCTAAAATTTTATAGAGTATTATGAGAGGGAAATTTTCATGTCACATCAAGGGTCATAAACACATTTTATTTTGATACTATTGCAATGTTATACAGGACAGTTGTTCATTTATTACATCCAGTCAGACTTTATGTCACTTAAATGATATACAAAGCCACTTAAATGGAGTATGTTCTCTCGGGCTGTGTTCTATTCAGAGCAGAAAACTTTGTTTTCATATAGTGGAAGAGCTTTCCACTTAGCCTTGAATCATTTCCACTTAAGGCAAGCAACATTTGTTTGAATATTTTACTTTCTAGAGGACTGCTGCTAAGGCATGCATCACTTTAGCAGAGGGTGAAGACTGCCTGAAGGAAGGCTTCCATCTTTCTGTAAAACTACATAAAATACACCAACCACACATGTGGGTCGAGCAGAACCCTAATGACAAAGATAGCCAGGTACTTTTGATTTATTTTGACATAATTTGAAGCAAAGTTTTACTGGTGTATAAGCTTGCATTTCTTGAATATTTTACTATCGGAGTTATAGCTAGCAGGATAGAAGCTACATTGTATTTGATGATTATTGGGAAATTTTCAAAAGGTTTTGTAAATTGAGTCCCATACTTACAAGACTGGTAAACTAATTCATTCATGGGTATGGAAACATAACACTGGTGTTCGAATAATGTTCATGCAGTTTCCCACTTGCAGATTTTTCTTATATTAAATCAGGGAGCTGTTATTTGAATGGAGAAAGAACGCTTTGAAATGAGGGCCACTCAGTAATCCATCTTCTGTATTGTTCTTGGCATTTCTATTATGCTTGTACGGGATTATTAGGAAGACACAAAAAGGCATTTGTTGTCTGCTATGGTTAGAGTAGGACCGGAAGGTTTTTTGCAGAGCATTGCCAGTAGTCAGGTAAATATAGGTAAAATTCGGTCTTTCGAAGCTAGGAGACAAGTATGAAGAAATATCAGCTCGGTCACATGTTGAAATCTGAACAAGAATTTACATCTGGCTATTTCTGGTAACCTGAGGAAATGTCTGATCTTGTTGTCAAAAGTTAAAGTTTAGACTTTTTCCCCTACAGCTTGTATGCATGTCATGCCATTTAGAGGGAAGGGCCAATGGAATTCATTTGTCTTCAGTTGAACAGTCGTTTCGAGTGAGATTGCATCTGTTTTAAAACTGTTGGCAGTACTAACCTACCTATCAAAGCATTGTTCTGCATGAGCCACTTGTCTAAGGATTAGTTGCCTTGAATGAGATGGTGTCTCAGGAATGATATTGAAGTGAAGGAAGGAAATACCTTTGTGGCAATCATACAGCTTATCTTTATTCCTTTAAGTGGGCCTTAAAGAAAGTATTAGCATAAATTAAAATTTCTGTTACATCTCCTTCCAAATAATAGCTCCCTGATTATATAATCCTTCACTATGTACAGCTATTACATAATTTATCCAGTGTTGATATTATTTAAATTACTGTACAACATATGAGAAGACAATACCATTTGGGTTGGTCTTTTGTGGAAAGGTCATTTTTAAATGTATTTTCCATTTTTAAAGTCCCATGCAAGCAGACTTCATGATGGCTTTTAGTCTCTTCTGTTTATTATACAAGTTGGTTTATGATATCAGCCATTTGTTTTGTTCAATCTTACTATCTGCTCATCAGGCCTGCATGTTGAAATTTTACGCGGAGTTTAAAGTCCATTGTCATAAGACACCAGATGTCACTGTGGTATTGGACTGTTCCAATTCAATGAAGGGGGAAAGTTTTGAACATGCAAAGAAAGTTTGTTACATGATTGTTTCTCTTATGCCAAAGAGCTACACATTCAACCTAGTTAAGTTTGGAACAAGTAAGTTATCGGGTCTTTGACTGAAAGGGCAAGAGCAGTCACCCCAACTTGAAGTAGTGTAGAAGACTGTCTTGTTTCAGATTTGTTGCGACAGGGAGACCTGTGTTATCCTTGAGTGCATTGTGAGAACATAAGAGATCTGAGTGTGGCTACCCAGTACAGCCCTCCAGAACCCTGTCAGCAGATTGCTGTTTTCATTTTTCTGACCTTTCTTTTCATTAGGCCTGCATGTTGACATTTTATCCTGAATTTGAAGTCCCTCGACTCAGGAAACCAGATGTCACTGTGGTATTGGACTGTTCCAATTCAATGAAGGGGGAAAGTTTTGAACATGCAAAGAAAGTTTGTTACATGATTGCTTCTTTTATGCCAAAGAACTACACATTCAACCTCGTTAAGTTTGGAACAAGTAAGTGACAGGATCCTTTTCATGCAGAAATATTTCTGAGACAATTTTTCATTTATATTTTTTAAAAGTTACCTTTTTTCTCCTTTCAGCAAAGAATTACTGAATCCCCATCTACTTAATCATATATTGGCCAAAAACATATATTTGTATGACAATGCCAGTGCAGGGCAAATGTATGATCGTCACTGCTATCCCCCAAAAATTTGACAAATGTTCCAGTTGTATGAAGGTGTTCAGGCTTTTAGCTGCATGTTTTATCTTTCCAACCTTTTTGTTACATTGTATGGCACGCCAAAAGGCTCACCAAATATGATGATGTTCTAAAAATACACGTTCATGTACTAAAATTACACGTTCATGTACTAAAATTACACGTTCATGTACCAAAAATATACGATGATGTACTAACTTCATATGATCATGATGTAAATTTACACCATCATGTACTAAAACCATAAGTTCATCATGTTAAATGTTACGTTGTACATGTAAAATCACACGTTGTACATCTTCAAACACACGATTTCATACGATCATGTACTAAATGTCAGTACAGGATCGTATGAAATCAGTACACGATCGTATGAAATCAGTACATGAACCGTAAGCAAACAGTACATGAACGTATGAAATCTGTACATGATCGTAAGCAGTTAGTACATGAACGTGTACTTTTACTACATCAAATTCGGTGAGCCTTTTGGCGGACTTCTGGTACGCCGAAAGGCTCACTCTGTATGGCGTGCGGAAGAGACAATAATAACATGATGATCTTACGTTTTTACATGTACAAGGTGTGTTTTAAGATGTACAACGTGTGATTTTACATCTACAACGTAACATTTAACATGATGAACTTATGGTTTTAGTACATGATGGTGTAAATTTACATCATGATCATATGAAGTTAGTACATCATCGTATATTTTTGGTACATGAACGTGTAATTTTAGTACATGAACGTGTTTTTTTAGAACATCATCATATTTGGTGAGCCTTTTGGCGTGCCATAACATTGTTCATGAACAAATTGATCATAGTACAGAATGGACTTAACCCTTTGAGCTTTCAGGTTCATTTGTATTTTTCATCACATGCCCCTGACACACTCAATGTTACTAAAAAATATTCCTTTTTGAAGATGTTTTCTGTTGAAAGTGAATACATGTAGGGAGTCTTTGCACAATTAATGACATAGAAACACCCTGTAAAAGACCTCAAAACCAGGGTTTTTGGAGTATTGGGTCAGTTAGCTTAATAATATGTTCACATGAAGAAATGAGTGCAATATAAGTGCTGTAAAAATAATACTAACTTCACCATGAAGTAGCTCCATAGTTGGAATGACGTTTGTTTTTGTTTAGTGTACCTCATGGTTTCTAAAATTATGGTTAATATACATACCTCTGTAATGTTGATCACAATTGGTTGTACTCATGTTTTCTGTTTACTGTATATAAGGAAGAGTTTTCAGATGTAGCACTGATTTCATACATAAAAGTCATAAAAATTTATCTTTTCCTTGCACAAAGTCCTGGCTACAGAGATTAATGTGGGATACCTATGAGAGTAGAGTTGTAAATAATTTCTGTATTTCAATTCAAATCATAAATACTGTGGACAAAAAGGATAAGAAAAGAAAGCTGTCCAGTTGAATGAATGGCATTTTTAATTTTCCAACATCCTGCGAAAGCAATGTTGTTCTGCATTAAATTTAAAAGCCTGGCAATAAGGGCTGTCAATTCTTAGAACTTAAGAAGGTTCTGGGGTTTTGAAGATTTGTGCCCCTCACTTTGCTCTTTTTGATTTGAACTGAAAGCAATTTTTAGAGTTTAAAGCTAAGCTAAGATGCAAAAACTTACTTATTTCTGGAAATGTGTCTCAAAAAGGTTATGGAACTTTCAATTTTAAACAAATTTTTATAAATTTGTGTTTCAGATTTCAAAGAGTTGTACTCTTCCTCTCGCCTATCCTCTGAGATTGATCTTGATGAACTGAAAGACTTTTTAGCCAAAGCATCTTCCGCAGAGGGCAATACTGATGTTTGGCGACCTCTTCATTCTCACTACCTTCTTGAAGGTAAAAAGTTGCGCAATGTGTTTATCATCTCTGATGGTCATATCAGTAACGAGATGGAGACGTTGAAAAGCATTACAAAAAATTCTTCTCACACTCGAATTTTTACTTTTGGAGTAAGGTATGACAAGTTTATATTTTTACTAAGATAGTCAATTTTTTGAGTCCCTGCATTACCTACTGTATAATAAAGGTACAAAGTTTGTACATCTCTTTTGAAGAACATACTGTAACATTGTGTGTTTGTATATGTGTGTATAACACAAATCAGCCAGTTTTTCTGTATTTATGAAGTATTCATGAATCAAAAATGATGTAAATATGTAATGAATATTCATTTTCACAACAAAGTTACAACTGTAACATTGTTCTATGACCAAACTGCCTGCACACAGTAAGTCAACAGGAATTCTTCATTCATTCTTCATCTTGAAGCAGGACAAGTAACACACGTAATCCCATTGACAATGTTCTTTTGGATTGCATCCTTATTAAACATACTTAAGTTAATTTTCTGTTGATTATTTATGATTTATTTTTGTTGTGATTGAATTAATAAATAGTGAATATCGTACAGATTTTACTCAGTTGAAGAAGGGTTCTTTCATAGCATTGGCTTTTACAAGTGTGGCCAATTAGTACGTGTTACATACTCATCTGCTGAGCATGCAAGACCCGGAGAACTTAAGTTGGGATGTTGGGAATAATCCAGCTCTTTGTGAAGTTTTTATTTAGACCAGTAAAGTATTTTCAAAATAATGTGAACCAAAAAGTAATGTTTACATTGCATCAGTGTGCAGCAATTTACATTGTATCATATGAAAAACTGTAATAAAACTGAAGTGGACATTTTTGTGCTTCATTGTGGAAGACCAAAACGGTTTTGAAATCATCCTGCTTTTAAGTGTTTCAGAGTACAGAGTGTCCATGTGGTTGTAATATTGTATAATGCATTTTTTCCTGGGATACTTTTCTTTTATTTTTCTAGCACAACTTGCAACAAACATATGTTGAAAATAATGGCTCGTAGTGGAGCAGGATCCTTCGAATTCTTTGATGGAAAAACCAAGTCAGCTTGGCAAAGAAAGGTAAAAGATATTCAGTAATACTATGCAGATATGCATATCAGTGAGTACCATGCTTATTAGTGAATACTATGCAATTAGAAAGAGTTACTTATAAAACCATTGCCCCCTCCCACCCACCCACCCCCCCCCCAAAAAAAAAAACAAAAACAAAACAAAACAAGGAGATTCACCATGCCAAAAAATGTTAAATGTGTTCCCACCTCAGTTTGAGCCAGCAGGCAATCAGATCTGGATCAATTTGCAAATTGGAATGCTCTCCTTCCTAGGATCAGATCCCAATAGCTTGATGGCTGTTTTGGGAAGCATCAGATCACACACAGGTGATCAAGAAAACAAGTAGAAACAATAGGGAGTCAAGATGACCTGAGATCTATGATTTACTTCCGCAGAGCAGCTCCCTGTGCCACACAAACTTGTGTAAACATATGACCTGTATGCAAAATTTCAATGATGCAACTTTCTGTCACTTGAATCTGAGGAGGCGATCAGCTTTTGAACAAGCAATGATAATGGGAACACTCTTGCGGTTGGTCACAAAGTTTTCCAGTTGATTGAGCTTTGGCGATCAGTATCAAGGGATCATATGAACATGGGCCTTATCTCTTCAGTGGTTATACATGTGAGATTATGGAAGTAGAATTTCTAAAATAATAGTAAGCAAATGAAGTGGGTAGATTTTACTTGTCTTAAAGGTTTGCAGGCAGCTTTCATTTTGAATCTGTATGGTACATGACATTGTGTTATAGGAAACAGGAAATGCTATTTACTTACACAGCTATCGTTATTAAGCTGTGAATATGTTTACGTTTTTTCTTGCACAGGTAAAGAATCAACTACAAAGAGCAGGGCAGCCGTCAGTAAACTCTTTGGCGGTTAAGTGGCACCAGTTTGATACTTATGCTCCAAAACCTCGTCAGGCCCCTCGTCACTTGGGAGCCCTTTTCAGTGGAACACGTCTGGTAGTGTTCGGTTTTGTGCCATATTGCACTTCGGTATGTCTTCCATGTTTTCCTATTTAATATTGATACATTACAGGAACTCCTTTGCTTGAAAATTTCGATCTTATGTTTTAGTAATTTGATGTTTATCTCTTACCTAGTCCAGTTTCATTTAGTCTTGGACATCCTGACATAACCACAAATAAACAATTTTTTTACTTTGCACTGGGAGTATGACCTTTTGTGTAACCAACAGGACAAAAGTTCCTCACTGGCCAGGTATTAAGTGTTATTCTAGAAGTGGTAACACTCTCTTGCAACAAAGAAATATTGCTGATATTAAGTTGGATTTCATCACATCTGCCCTCCTCTTTGTGAGGTCTAGGTCTAGTGTTCTGATTTTAAAACAGAACTTCCTATTGTATTATGGACTAGGTCTTTAGCACAGACAGTAAGCAAAGAGTTACAGACAGATAGCCATCAGCTAAAGTAAAATTGTTGGTGGGGGAATATAGTTTGCAGTTTTCAAGGATTGGAAATTGGCAAAGTAGCTCACTTTACACATGCACATAGAGTGTTTGGTTATACTGTATGACCATGTGTAATAACCAGAGTATGTTCTAATTAAGTTGAACAAGGTTGTGTCTGCACGTGAAGAAGCTTAGGTCAGTTTTTAAACAAATTAGAAGATGAATTGTTGGGAATGCAGGGAAATGTGTTTTTTAACAAATTTTTCAGCAAATTGTAATCTATATGGCAGCACATCATGTACAATGCTTTCCAAGTTTTTATTTCAAGGAAATCACACAAGTCACCACAGGAGATACTTTTTTTTCCCTTTCAGGCAACTTTAACAGCTGTCATTGATGGTCAAGAGGTATCAACTATTGTGTCAACCAGAGATTTATGTATCACTAAAGGACTGGTAAGGACATATTAGGATTTGAAATTGAGTAATTAAATGTTAGTAGTACCTTTGTTAAAAGAAGGGTAAACTTTAATATCCCAACAGGATTTGGTGTTTTAGAGTTGTGCTTATTCTAAGCCTTTTGGTGAAATTTGCATTGAAATCCAATGTGTGGTTCTCAAGATATGTGCACGTGAAGTTTACACATTTTCAACAAAAAGTGAACTTGAGGCAAACACATATGACATCATATCCCCACATTAGTGCCCAGTCTGTTGTTTTTCTTTAAACTTTAGAGTTGATTTTCTCCTCAGCAATCTCATATTGTTAAAATGTGATTGCATAATAGTGACATGAGAACTTTACAAACTTTGCATCCCCCCTATTCCTATTAAAGTCAATGTCAATACAACAGCCCGATGAAACAAAGGGAAACAAAGCATTGCTTTTCAAAATGAAGAAATGATGTAAGCATTGCTGCCCTCAAACTCACTTTGGAACACAAATCTACTGACTTCATTTACTGATATCTCGAGAAATGCATGTCTGATTTAAATGGAATTTTCACCACCTGGTGTAGATTTGGTGCCTCTTTTACCATAGATTGAATATATGAATATTGAATTTTGCTTAAACTTCCCTTTGAAAGGTCCATGTAGTTTTGCAACCTTGAATAGTGTTCAAAGTGAACCAAAAGGTTGTGTGATATAGAATGCAGAACACACAAGTGTATTTTTTCATGACTTTAAAAGTCAACCAATGTTAACAGTCTAAAGCTTACTAATGTTACATTTTTTTTAATTTAGTGGTATTCTTTCAGAAAAAAGTTCTCTGCTTTGGCTTCATCAGTATATTTGAACATTTCTCATTCCCCACTAACATTATCCAGATTTTTGAATGATTGGGAGGGACCAACTAATGCATCAGATCACTGTCCTGTGGAAGACCAGGGGCAAAGGGGGTTGGATTACCCCTCCCTTTTTAGTTTTTTTGAATAATTAAGTACACTTAGATGCAATCTGTTGCAACATTTAGCATGATTGCAATCAATTTTTTATTGCAATATAGAAAATTGCCATCCAAAATATTGATTTGAAAGGGGGGGGGGTATAGTTTAAAATTGCATTTGAAAGGTTGCATTAGATGAATGCTTACTGAAAAAATCGGACAGAAAAATGACGTGTTGGTTTCTATCAAACATTTACTTTGGAAAAGTTCAGGGATTAATAGATAGATATTGATCCCCAAAATAATCACTTCCATGGCAGAAGCTTTTAGGAAGGCAATTGTTGACCAATTGGAGAGATCATGACTCCAACAAACTATAATGAAAATTTTCTTTATATGACAGCTACCTTATTTATTGGATTACTCTATTTTGCTTGCATCTGCAAAAGTGAGGATTTATTTTTTTTTAAGCAAAATAGGATCCCTAAATTAAGGAAAATACCAAAATGCAGTCAGTTCATGGAGTGGAATTTGATACATATCATACATATTTTTAACATATCAAGTTGGTAGTAAAGTTAAACAAGATTGGTCTCAATTTCATGATTTCTATTTTTTATGAGATGAAAAAAAAGTTGATAGCGCAATTCTGTCCCAGTTGGGTGGTTTGATGTGGAATGACGTTTTAATTAACCTTTCTTGACAGACATTACACCGACTGACAGCTAGAGCTCTTATTCGTGACTGGGAAGATGGCATGCTGGATGTAGACCGTATAGAAGAAGAGATCACCAAGGAGAAAGAAAAGCAAGCAATTATTTCTTTGAGCAGACAATACAGCATTGTTACTAGTCTTACAAGCTTTGTTGCAATTGAAAAGAGGGAAAAAGTAAGTGTCAGACATAGTGGTATTTTTGTATTTTAAAGGGAGATGTTGTGTTCAAAATGCACCAACAAACATTGCAAAGAAAATGGCTCAGACACTATCCAACGATTCAGTCTTAATCATAAACCCCAGCAATAGCTACATCTCTTTGAAATACTATGCACAAAAAGAGCCACTGATGTTGCATAATATGAAATGTTGAAAGTTGGTGAACAAATTATTCTTGAGCAACAAACAACTGAATCTCTATCTGTTGGAAACTTATTTCTTGAAAAGAAGGCTTCCATACTGCCTTATTTGTGATAATCTATCAACCTATGTCAATAAATATTAGTTTTTAAAGGATGGATTTGTCTTGAAAAACAAACCCAATATTTCCCTTAATAATTAATGGATATTGTCTTTGTGAAAGAGTTTTATGTTTTATGCAAGTCTAGGAATTTGGATCCCAAATTGCAGGGTAAATTCTCTATGGTATCAATATCGTGAATCAGTGATGATTATTAGCACATGGTGGTTCACCAGTTATGTCAATGTTAGTTGTAATGTGGATGTAAACTTTTGTCATCAAAGCAAAAAAAAAAAAGAAAAATGTACTATTTCAATGTAGAACAAAACACAATTGAAGTTACATTACCATTATAGAAGGGGCAGGTTGAAAGGATCCATGCTGCTCTAACAACACTATTTGCACTTATCTTGAGGGTGTGCATGCATGGTTAGTTTAACAGTTAGTCAGTTAGAATTTAATGACATGTGTTTGGTCTAACCAAGTGTTCGGTCTAATGGTAGAGCTTCCCCACTCACAGGGAAGGCTTGGGTTCAATTCCCATGTTGAGTCATATAAATGGAACCTACTGATGTTGTGTGTGATGCTCAGCATAAGCAATGGAGTAGGGAAAACTAGCCAGTAAGCCGCAACTGGAAAAAAGGCCATGGCCAGCTTGACTTGAGCCGATTAGTTGGAATTGGGCCGTAAAACTTCACTTAAACTAACCCTACAAGTGTGTTCTGTAGTCGATTAGGTAATAAGGTTAAGTTCAATTATGGTTTTAGAAGCATTTACCAGATGTCAGGTAAGAATATTCTATAGTTGACGGAGTTGATGGAGAAACTTGGGGGAAGAGATCTCATTTTTGTGCAGCAAAAATTGCATTTAGTCCTGGAGCTGATTTCAATAACATCAATTTAAGTGATCATGGAAAAGTAGCTTGCCAACAAGAAATTATGGCTGGTAGTGATAGAATGAATTTTAGGTTACACTAAATCTATGGCAAATGACATTACTTAGTGACAAAAAATTGATCTCTAAAGTTGAGTGAAATCATTTTGAAAAATTGGTTGCTATAAATTGCGCTCCATTTAAGATTTAGCAGTGGGTTTGGACTTAACCATTAGACAGGGTCATGTTAAGGTCCAGAAATGGGGATTTCAACATTAAAGTATGTGTGACATGAAAATGAAAGATATGTGTATTCCATGTAAAAAGCATTGAAAACTAAGAAATAAGCCACAATTTCCATCAAAATCCGTCAAAAATTGAGCATTGTACAGGGAAATTTCTGATTTGTACTCCATCATTGATGAACATGAGTTGAATATGCAAATTTGTGATGCTGTGAGAGGGATGTGCCACATATGGCTAATGTTATTCTTTGTTTTTACAATCTCCATTTCAAGGACAGTTGTAACATAAGTTTGTCCTGAAGATTTCGTTTTTGAAGTTAAAACAATGTCCTTGTAAATAATCAGTGTCAATTTACCGAACCTTAAACTATAGGATGAGTAATTAAAAGGATTGTTTTGTTCCGTTTATTGTCACTTTCATAACACTTTAGCAAATTTCGTATAGAAACAACAGTTACAACAGGAAAGTGTGGAAGATATACTGGAAAAGAAAAAAAAAGGAAGATTATGTCTATACAAAAAAGAAATATAGGAAGAAATTAACAAGAAAGAAGAACAAAAGAAGAAATAGGAGGAAAAAATTGAAAGCACATTTTCAGGATACTCATGATATCAAAAAGAGAGTATAACTGGCCTCAGTCTATTTATCAGTAAGAAGATCTTCATATGTCTGATAAACGTTTCCAAAGAGGCTATTTTTGTAATAATTGGGGTCAAGTCTATTCCACAGTAAAGCTCCGGATGTTCTGCAGACGTTTTACTCTTTTCTATACAAGAGTAATCAATATGAAGTAATGACGATTGTCTAGTAAAATGGTCATGGATATAAGTGTTTTCTTTAAAGAAATTGTCGAAGATTGGTGGAAGAAAACCACGAAAATATTTAAAGACAAATGTACTAAGCTGTTAAGTAAATATATCCAGGACAGACAAAATTTGTAGATCAATAAACAAAGGTGCAGTATGATCAAGATAACTAGAACCAGATATGAGATGTATCAGTTTCTTTTGCAACAAAAATAACCTGTTTAGGTATGTAAAATGCATATTACCCCAAAGAATATTACAATAAGATAAATGAGGGTAGACCAGCTTGTAGTACAATGACTTCAAGATATTCTGTGGAACAGAAAATTGAATTTAATGAATAATACCAACAATTTTAGCTACCTTAGAGCAAATATTTTCAACATGGGCTTTCCAGTTTAAAAGCTGATCAAGTAAGACATCGAGAAATTTCTCACCCAAGTTTTCATGTATTTCCACACCGTTCAAAGAAAGCTTTTACTTAGGTTTTTTGGAGTTGGGAGGATGAAAAACAATGAAGCTGGTTTTATCAACATTAAGGGAGAGTTGTTTGCTTGGTACCACCTAGAAATTATGCGCAAATCATTATTAATCGTAGATTCAGATGACAAAAGAACTTTGCTTTTGAATAAAATGCTAGTGTCGTCAGCACAAAGCAAAATTTTAGTCTGTGAGTACAGGAGGGAATGTCATTCATTGAAAGCAGGAAAAGAAGCGGGCCTAATATCGATCCTTGTGGTTAATTTACAGGATGAGGTACAGAAGAAACTTAACATGGAAGAAAAATTGAAGGAATTACTAAAAACGGAAGATGTTGATGTTTTACCGTACATGGATTGGCAGCTCAGACAGGAAGTGACTCCTGACCTTGATGATAAAGAAAAAATGGTTTGTAAATGTTTGGAAAAATTTTAAATTCTCAGAGGTGTTAATGTAAAATTGTAAATTTTATAGATAAAAGTAATTACTGTATAATAAAATCTAAAAATCAGTAGTTGTGAATATTCTGGTTTTGGAGCACTGTTAAAAAATATATGCATGTAAAGGTTTGTCTGTATAAAGCAGTTCATTGAGCTGGTCCATGGACTCAATTTTTTTCCAAACCTGTCAAATTTTTCTTCACATATTTATGCAGATGGTCAGTAGACAATACCATTATATCCTGTACAATCAATCAATTCATGACTGAGTATTAAGTAACAAGTCAATTTGCTTTTAAAAAATCAACTGTTTAAAGAGTCATTTATAGTGCCACACAGTGTTCTTACTAAGGAATTGAATATGGGGGAATTCCCCTTCAATCATACTTTGGTGTGGTTTTGAGACATGAAAGGGGATTTGTTTATTCCAATTCATTGTGCAAGGAAGCCATGAAGTTCTATTGTTATTACATCATGCTTTCTGTACTACTCTCCTCTCCATTAATATCAGCAGATGTACAAAAGCTTCAATTGATTTTTGGATGATTCCTCTATTCAATTCAAAACCAATTTAGTCACTTTGTAAAATCTACATCACCCTTTTACTTACCTCCTATTCACATACGTAATCCCCACTTACTCGCAACTACCCCTGGTTAACTAATAGCACTAAGAGCAAGGGTGCTTTTGCTCTCCACAAGGAGTGGCAAGACTGCCCTCGATCACCCTCTTCTCACTTACCATCATACTGTGTAGATGCAACTATTTTACCCCTCTGTTTTCTCTTGGAATCAATTTCTTTGTTGGATTTTTCTCCCTTATGGTTTTGGATAGCTGGCCTCATCCTGGCCCTGAGGGGTTCTTGTAGTTACGATGTATATCACTTTCTTCTTGGGGTTATTTTACATGACCTGCTTTGTCCTGCCCTTTGTGTTACTCAGCATGTGCTTTCCTCCTGAGTTTTCACTGTGGGACAAGTTTTGCAATTTTCACAGTCAGGTGGTGTTTTGGAGTCAATCTCTTTGATCTTGCAAGGGGAGTTTGTTTTATCCAACCAGTGGAGTATGAGTAGTTTTGTGTGGAGCAGAGCAGAAGTTTTTGACCTATATTAATTTTAAAGAAAAATAATAAGGGGAAGTTTCCCCCTTACATTTCTGGTCTGAGTTATTTTGAGAAAAGCTTCTTGAACCCAGCAATCCTGAACCTGGATGTGAACACTGGTATGACACAGTATTTGAATTAAAGGGGCTCATTGAGTTGGTTCTATGAAATTAAACAATTTTTTTCAAACCTACTAAGTTTTCTTTACCTACCAATGGCAAATGGTCAAACTTAGGCAATCCTTATATTCTACATTCAAACAACGGTTTTGTGAGTGAGTACTTAACGGTTTAATGTGGTTTTCAAATAAATTGTCACCAGAAACTTTTCCAAAGTTTGTACAAGACTCCAGAAAATTGAATATTTTAACTTTTTCTGTAACCCTTGGGTATGAAACTTCACTCATTATTCTAACTATAAGCATTAATATTGTTATGTCACAGTGACGTATTACCAACCTCATCAACAACCTTAACAACCTTATTGATATCAACTCCATGTGCCCCTTTATGACAAAGCATTGTTTTGTGGCAGCTAGCCAAGTGAAGTATTAACAACCTCACTGACAACCTTAACAACCTTATTGATATCAACTCCATGTGCCCCTTTATGACATAGCATTGTTTTGTGGCAGCTAGCCAAGTGAAGTATTAACAACCTCATTGACAACCTTAACAACCTTATTGATATCAACTCCATGTGCCCCTTTATGACATAGCATTGTTTTGTGGCAGCTAGCCAAGTGAAGTATTAACAACCTCATCGACAACCTTAACAACCTTATTGATATCAACTCCATGTGCCCCTTTATGACATAGCATTGTTTTGTGGCAGCTGGCCAAGTGAAGTATTAACAACCTCATCGACAACCTTAACAACCTTATTGATATCAACTCCATGTGCCCCTTTATGACATAGCATTGTTTTGTGGCAGCTAGCCAAGTGAAGTATTAACAACCTCATCGACAACCTTAACAACCTTATTGATATCAACTCCATGTGCCCCTTAATGACATAGCATTGTTTTTTGGCAGCTAGCCAAGTGAAGTATTAACAACCTCATCGACAACCTTAACAACTTTTTTGATATCAACTCCATGTGCCCCTTAATGACATGAATCTGTTACTGTGACCGTAACATTTCAGGGATACTTATTCCTGGGGTAAAGAATATATTTTTTTGTGTGCAGGAAGATGGAGATGGTGTTGTTGAGGATGCCACCAGTAGCAGTGATGATGACAGTGATGAGGTAAGGACAAAAGCTACCAGCTTTAACATGAGCACAATATAAAGTTAACGTGTAAGCAGTTTGGAAATGTGGATTGAAACCAGATTTGTTTATGTGGCAAGAAATAGGAAAACAGTAAAAGAAGTAGATCTAGGGTTGCAATAAGTACTTGATCATGTTGCAAGAGGACTCATCAGCCAAATGCAGGACCTCTTCAGCTCTCCCCACCTATCTCCAGAGTTATTATCCCTAAACTATTGAACAAACAAGCTCCAAATATGTACCTATAGACAACAACTTCCTTATCAACAAGTTGCCAGACTTACTTCCTGCTAATTATCAGTTGAGTCTATTGTATGAGGGATTAGATATGCACCACTGCCCAAGCTTACAGAATAAACATTCCAAATAAACCTAGTCAAAAAGCCCACTGAGAAGGCCACTCAGTGGGATTTTGAGTTTCCAGAAAGTGGTGCACATCATTAATGGCCATTCTAGCAGCATGATGAGGGCAGTATAGAGGTAAAGGAATGCTGCAAATATAAACAGTTAATTCTTTAATCCCACTCACTGTATAGTGAGAGCAGTGTTGAAACCCAGAATTAAATTAAGTACGGTGTGATTGAAACTAGCACTTTTGATGAGGACATAGTCTATTATTACTGATTGGTCCCTACTATCAAAACAAATATTAAAAATCCTGCCATTATGAAAAGTATTTGATATTTGAAATCAGTTGCTCAGAAACTGAGCCATAAAACCTCATCTAACATAAGTCACTATTGCACCATCACTATGATAAGTATGCATGAATAATTGCTTACAAAATTTTAGACTTTCTCATAATTTTGGTCTTTAAATCCAAATTTTATCCTGATTTAATGAATAGTTGGAATGTTATTTTTATCCACCATTTTTAGTTGTGCTTATTCAAACTTGTGATACATATGTATACTTTTTGTAAATCTTTGCAGGATTTGCCCTCAGAGGATGAAATCATGGATTGTGCACTTGACGTTATGAGTCACTTTGATAGGGAGGATTCCCTTTTATCAGATGGTGAACGAGATGCAGACTATACTTCATCAGAAAGGGAAGGAGATGAGGGCTCTGTCCTATCAGAAAGTGACGAAGAGTGTCATGGTGTTATTTGGGGAAGTGATATAGAGGTAAGTGTATCATAAAATTAAAATATATCTGACTCTGCACACAAGTCTGTGGATAATTTTGGGCTCTCACCATTTACCAGAGGTGTAGTTATTTTTGGCATTGCTGTGGTAAATGGCAAAGCAAATTGAATTCATTTCAACAAAAATATTTCTGACTGAGGGACAAAATGCGGGACACAGGGACTTTAGTAGAAGTGTTAATGCTGATGATAAGTGTGTTTTGATGAAGTAAATCCACTTCACTTCACCAATATTGTGCCATAGTCAATCTCTGATTTAGAAGATGTGAAGCATGCATGAGAAAGGCTAATCATTTGTGGTACTTGTTTTGAGAGTAGATACATGTGTGTATGCATGGAGTCTAAGCAGTAGTGGTATATCAATATTTCCAGTAGTTTTCAACAAGTAGCTTTGGAGGGTTCTAGGTTCACTTCTTGTGACCTTCACAGCATTTACTGAGATGTTCACTAGATATTGGAAGGTAAGAGTCTGTACATTTATGCTGTATGCATGGGCACAGTGAAACAAGTGCATAGCCAGGATTGTGTATTGGGGGGTGTTTGGTGTCATGGGGGGGGGGGGGCGGGTTTGGGGGGAACGCCACGAGGGAAAGTCTAAGGATAGAGAGAAAAAGCTACTATTTTAGGTGTTTTTTGCATCGCAAGGTTGGGTCATGGGGGGTTCTAACCACTCCCAGTGCCCTTTGGTGAGAACGTGTCATGAGTGCTACAAAATGTCTATCGCTGTAATGCAAACTTGTCATGAACTCCTGTACAGTGTTTACTACAGTATGCAATGCATTCACATGCGCTAAAAAAATAGCTGTTTTCATGGCAAAGTTAAAGCTGCTTAAAACAGCTATTATGTGAAGTTAATCATATCAAGTCATAGTAACTTTGTTCACATCATGTATGTTTTGATAATGTTTATCAATGGTATTCATAGATCAAAGTTTCTTGAATCAATATTGATGCTTAAGTAATTGCAAATGGTAGTTGAAAATTCTGCGTAGCACGTAGTATTTTTTTTTTTTTTTTGAGTTAGGTAGAAGTTCTTAATCAATCAGTTTGAAGTTTCCTTGAGCTGGGCATGACTATTAGTTTTTGGATCCTTGTGTGAGCAAAAGGAACCAATTCAGGTTGGCGTGCGTGTGTGTGTGACACTTGCTTGTGTACGTGATAACTCAACAAGGAAAACTTGGACTAAACTGAAACTTGGAATTTAGATCTGCCATACTGAGAAGGTGTGCCCTATCGTTTTTGGTAGAGGTTAAAGGACATTTGGGGTCAACAGAGGTCAAATACTTAAAACCTTTTAAACATGATATCTTTATGTCGGAAGCTTAGATAGATCTCATATGCAATATGTGGATGCATTATTGCATAAAGAATAATCCTGTAAGTTTGGCTGGAAGTCGAAGGTCATCTGGGGTCACCGGAGGTCAAAAATGCGATATATCAAGGTAGGAAACTTGGATAAATGTCATACTTGGTGTGTAGATGTGTTATGGTGTAAGGATGAAATCTGATATGTTTGGTGAAGGTCAAGGGTCATCTGGGGTCACAAGGGATCAAACACTGAAAAACTTTTATACACAGTATTTTAAGGTAGAAAGGACAGATTTCAAATCAATTTGTGTTTTGTTAAGGTCAAAGGTCATCAAGGTCACTGGAGGTCAAACTTTGAAAACATTATTTAGAAAATCTCGTAAGCAAGATAGTGATATTAGGCTCTATAGATTTTTTATCTTACTTGGTGTTGCATTTAATCAGCTTACACATTCAAATACCTTTATTTGGCCTTTAAGTTTGTTCAGTAATGGCCCCTTCGAGTTGTATACAGATTTTGGATCATTTGAAGTTGTAAGCAGGCAATAAGTGAAATCTTTAGATTTCAATGAGCACAACTGCAGGTCAAACTGTATTAAACTGGTCTCTCTGCCAGTTGACACAATGCATGGATTATATATGTCTCTTTAATAATGCTCTGTTCAGTCAGGTAAGCTATTAAATCCTCATTCCACTATCACAGCTCGTTAAACACTTGCTTTCTGCTTAACTGCTGAATAAACCCTTTTTTCTGTCTAGAGATAGTAAACAGGGCAAATGGTAGATTGTTTTAAAGTAATCATGAGTTCTATTTGAGTGCAATTAAGAATAACTTATGAGAGAAGTACAAGGGGGTGATTTTTCTCTCTCTGCATGACCACATTGTGTATTGTTTATTGGTAGTATTATCAAGTTTGATAACTAGCATAAACACATGTTGAAATGAGGAAATATATTTGAAGGATCACCAACTATTATACAAGCTCAATGTAAGACCTCAAAAATTTAATCTTTTTGATGATTTCACGGAATATTAGTACTAAAATTCCCTTTGTGAATATATTGCAAACATTGGGTATGAGCTTTTGCTTAGCTCTAGTTTGGGGGTCAATTTATCAGCTTTTGTAGTGGTCGTACAATTTTTATAATATCCAACAAGGAACCACAGGGCCCATTGGGCTCTTGTTATTTCTCCTATACACTACTGGCCCAATTGTTCTCTTTTCATTCTTTCTGTTTAGGAGGCAGATACCCTTGAGCCTGTAACAGCTTTAAACACACCTTATGCAGAAAGAGAAGATACTCCAAAGGGGCTCAGTACACAATATCAGGAGATGAGAAAGGAGGACCACTTGGCCGCGCAACGACCTGGGTTTGGACGGGCCAGACCTGCAGCAAGTGCTATGTTCTATGGGAAATCTTTAGAAGAGAATGAGCAAGATGAAGAAGAAGCAGTAACTGTAAGATTAACTGCCTTTCACATCTCTTTGTGCTAGCTTGCATACACTTACACTCATGTATTTGAAATTTTGATATTTAATGGTTGCATGGTGCTGGTAGTTGTTCAATGCATTATATATGTTCTAATCATTATCATCCTAATATATCTGGCTGTACTATATTGTTATTTATGTCTGTCTGTCTGTACAAATTGTATGTACTATGTACAATGTTTTCAAAAGAGTCAATGATTTTATTGTTAACACATGGGTCTGGAACAGATTCCTTTGTGGATCATGCTTTGTGAACTTTATTTAGCTATTAGATAGAACTGCAGAATTACTACTCAATACCTTAATACAACCTGTATGAATAGCCTCAAGTCCACAAGCCTGTGCCAGACAATAACATTGTTTTGACTTGTATTTGCCTTTTCATTTTTGCAGATTCTATAGAAGCCATAATTATCTATAGTGTGCATATCTAGACTAGTGTTAAGGCAGTGTTGGCAGAGTGTTAATAGCTGTTACACATTCCTCATCCCTTCAGCTTTAGGAAAATCAATCAAAAAACAAAACAAGTATGCTCTACAATTTTAACACTTGTTGCAGTTTTGATGTAGTTTATTCCAAGAGGAACAATTGGCCATGGTAACTGCATTGTCAAGTGGTTAGAGCACCAGACTCAGGAGATCAAGAGTTAGAGTCCTTGACAGGTCATGTGGAAGACTTTAAAAATGGAACCTACTGCCATTTTTCTTCTGAGCTCAGCATTAACAACAGAGTAGGGAAAACTACAAGTGAGCCCCAACTGGAGCAAATACTGTGGTCCATTTGACTTGAACCAATTGGTCTGAAACTGGGCAGGAATCATCTAACTAAATAATGAACAACAAATCTAAGAGAAACATGACTTCATGAGCCTATATTAAGGTCTGCAGAGGGAAATGACAGCAACTGGTTTTAACCAGAGTTTCTGTCAACCCATTCTCAGGGTTGTAGAAGTTTGTGAGTTGATCGCATCTCAGTGATTTGGGATGCCATTTGAAGCAAAACGTGAATACCATGATTACTCAAGTCCCAAAACAGTAGACCAAACAAAAGTCACATATAGTACTTTCCTTTCTCCTGTCAGTGAACAGGAAAGAAGACAGGCTGCTTCAGCAAGCATAACAATAATTCCCCAGTCTTTGTTTATCCTTGGGTGACTGTAATTTTGCCCCTCCCTCAAATAATGATGCCTTAGCCAGCATCCGATATACATGGAACCACTTCCTTCATCTAAACATAGGAGATGGGTGGGCAAAACTTGTTGATCAAAAGTTTGGTAAGGCATAGACTGGCAAAAAGGAGATATGCCTGACATGCTGAAGGGGAAACCAGCAAGGAAACATCATCCCCTGGGACTGTCACAGAGAAATCTAAACATTTTAAAGACCTTATGCCATCAATTGCCAGTAGGCATGGTTATTAAATTTCCATGCTTTTCTAAATTGTCATGAATTCACGTACTGCTTAGCATTTACCACAGTGTGAATTGCATGCAAGCATATGCAATAACAGTTGCTATTTTCATGGCAAAGTTACAGCTGTTGGAAACAGCTCAGTGGCGTAGCCAGGGGTGGGGGGGGGTACAACCCCCCTCCACCCCTCGTGACCCAACCTGGCAATGCCAAAGAACGCCTAAAATAGTGGTTTTTCTCTCTATCCTCAGACTTTTCCCCTCATGTCTTGCCACCAAAACCCCCCATGGCACACCCACCCCCTTGTGACACAATCCTGGCTACACCCCTGAAACATCTAGTATGTGAAGTGAATCACATCAATTCATGGTAACTTGGTTCACATTGTGTATGATTTGATGTTGTTATGAATGAGAGATCAAAGTTTGTTGAAACAGCATTGAACCTTAAAGGTTTGCAGATTGTTAACCTGTTGAAAATCCTGGTAGCTGACATTTTTTTTAGTCAGTTGGATGTAGTAGTATGGCTAAGTTCCTAACCAAATGGTTCAAGTTTTTTTTTCTTTGAGGTGTGTGTGGTTACTAGTTTCTTTTTTCTGAATTGATGCTCATCTCTCCACATTCTTCACTTTTAGGAGGAATGTATCCTTGAGGGAACAACAGATTTAGACATACTTTTTGGAGATGCAGGAGAAGACTTTGACAGTGTGAAAAAAGGATTGCAAGAGACAAGCAATGAGGACCACTTGGCAAGTTATCAGACTGGGTTTGTCAGGCCACAGAAAAGACGGCCCAGAGTTACAGCAGTTTGTGCCACTGACAGACACCATGAGGCAATATTAAAGGAATCTGAGCTAAAAGAAAAGAGGAAACCTGTAAGACTAAATGCCTTCCACATTTTTGGGTGCTTGCATATCTTAGAAAAAAGTTCTCTTGAGATTGTCATAAAATTCTCGTGAGAATCTTGTGAGATTCTTAAGAGAAATTGGGACCTCCCCTTACAAAAAAGATGTTCGAAATACGCCCATGTCGCCATGGGTGGTCTTGGTTAAGACATGGTTTTTAACCCTGTGACATGGGTCAGACCATGTCATTCTTTTGTCTTTTAGCAAAAATGCTTGTCATCATAGGATTAACCCAAGACATAACCATGAAATCCCAAGAGAGTGCCAACCCATGTCTGACATGGGTGGTTCTTGGATTAAACCATGCCTGGTGTATTGATGAATTCTTAACCCATGTCAGAACAATGGCAGGGAGAGAAAACACAAGAGTGTAGACCAAGTCAATGCAAGAAGAGTGACATGGGTTGTACCCAAGTCAAATGAGTGTTACTATTGTCATTTATAACTTAATAGACCATGTCAGACATGGGATTAAATCTCAAACAATAGCTGACTTAGTATTTCTAACTGCGGACATGGGTAAACCCAAGAAAATACAAGCCAAACCACTGGTATGAATAACCATGTCACAGTACATGTCAGACATGGGTGATTCTTGGTAGAACATGGCATCCCAGTGACATGGGTGTCACTGACATGGTCTATTTCTTGGGCAAGTTTTGCCCAAGAATACCCAAGAAATGCCTTGGGTGAACCCAAGGAATTCGGCCACCTTTTTTGTAACGCGTTCTCATGAGAAATCCTCATGAGAAATTTCTCATCAGAAATCCTTATGAGAAATTTCTCATGAGATTCTGGTGAGAATCTTTTGAGAAACTTCTCATAAGATTCTCACATGGGAAATTTCTCATGGGATTCTCATGTGGAATCTTATGAGAAATTTCTCAAAAGATTCTCATGTAAGATATTTCATTTTACATTCCAGGAGACATTTTGACTGCAATAATACAGTTCATGTATATAATCTGTTCTTCTTATAGTACTATGGAAGGTCATTAGTTTTCCTGTGTTCATAGAGGAAAACTGCTGGGTAACATTGGGAAGGTGATATATGTGCTTGGTTTGTCCATGCCCTCCTTCAATGGTCTAACAACTGCCTTACTCTTGGGGAAGTTACATTAACTTTTGGAAAATTTGTCAAATACCACAATGGATCAGTCTCTGATATTTGGAGATTTCAATCTTCATATGGCAATCAGAAACTTTCTGTGGCTGCAAATATTCTTTTCACCTTTAATTCTTATGGTTGCATCTACAAATTTGCTGGCCACACTCAACATGTAATAACGTATTGAATGTACTTGTTGCCAGCATGTAATGGAAAGGTACTGTTAGGAACAATTGGAATCCATATTTTCATATGAGTGACTATGACGCTCTTGAGACTTATCCAGACATCAGTGTGAAAAATCTTCAAGATGTTTTAGCTGTTTTCCTGCAGGACAGTCCAAACATGACTTGATAACTCCTATTCCTCAGACATGTTGATGTTGATGCCTGTGTAGGATTAATAGCCTACATTAATTTCTTTAACAATCCTCTGAACTTGCATGCTCCTTTGATAAATCATAAACTTGCCCAGTGTGACCCAGTGCATAGTGGCTATATGACAGTATCATTATAGATTGGGAATTTGGATATTCTTATCTTTAACAAATGAATATTGGATAGAATTGTTTAAATCTATCTTCACGATTGACCATGAAATCTGGGAAACCCAAATTAATGCACAAACGTGATTCCATCAGTTTATATCATTAAAAATAAAGCTGGCATAAAAATTGGTGTTAGATTGGTTTTAGTCAAAAGACTAGTTCAAAGTGACTTCAAGAGTATTGTCCATTAGCTCAAAGGTCAACAGGTAACCCTTAAACATGTGTTTAACCAATGGAGGGATGTAAAAACAGGTAAATCAGTGTGCAATAAGCAGTCGGTGCATTGCGCAGATGTTTTGCTATCAGTTGACTTGAACAGAAAGGTCACTGATGCATGTGCAGGTATAAACTTACAAATCATCTTTAACCTGGGCCCACTGGCTGTCCAGGTTTCACAGTAGCATGGAGGGACCGGAATTTATTCACCCCAACGTTTGAAGTCCTTAAAACAGAAAACAATGAAGTGTTGCCCAAATTTTGTTATGACCGTGTGAGCAATTTATGTAAGTTTCTTCTGAAAGGAACACAACCTTGTTACGTCAATCTTACAGGAAAGGTGGTTGAATTGAATTTGTTGGACAAATTCCAGTCACTGGTTTAGCAAGTAGTGCTCATTCTTTTACTGTGACTGCACTTTTCTTTACAGAACATTGCCTTTCAAAAAACTCAAATGGATTTTAAAACTTCACGTCAGCTTTTCACTTCTCATTTCAAACTAGACATTGTGTTAGGATCAAGGATTTTTCTTTGAGCTCAACAGGGCTGAAAATTAACAACTGTGGTAATATACTTACTGTGGTTTTAAAAGACAAGAGGAATCTTCTCTGTCTGTCTCATTGATTCCTTCAAGGACTTTATCAGGTATCTTTTCGAAAGTTTTAGCGTACCTTTAGTTAGCATGCATGTGTTCAGGATTCATATATATGGTTCTAAACAAAAATTTCAAGTGAACGAATCCTGGGTACTGCTGAATTCTGGTTCCCCTTAGGCTTCTCTTCCATGTAATATTCAGTTTGGTGTTCCTCGGAAATAATTTCTAAGCCCTGTCCTTTTCTTGTTATATACATCATATCTGGGAATAGCTGTGGAATGCTTCAAACATATCAAGCAAAGTTGCACATTTTCTGTCAAAATCCATAAGGGACATTGCTGGTCATGAAATGTGCATTTGCACTGTCAAGTCTACGATAGATGATAACTGCCTGTAAATAATTCATAATGAATCAGAATTTATTTTTTAGAAACTGATTTTGCATGTGATGATTCAAAGTTAGACAACCTATCACATACTCTGTTGGTTTCTGTAATATCTGTAATTGTTTGCAATCTTGGTGTCGTTATGGGTGAATACCTCACAGCAGAGGAACAAGTCAATTCTATTTGCATGTCTACATTATATATCATATCATATCTGGCAAGTTGAAAGGGTTGAGAAAAATCTTGATAACTCCACCACCAAGAGCCTCATCCATGCAGGCTAGACTATAAAAGCTCCCTCCTTTATCATTTAAACATCATTTCACTTGTCTCAACTGCAAAGAATTCAGAATATTGTTCCTAGAAAGTTGTGTCTGTTAAGCACATGTGAGTTGAAACTGGGATATGTAAAGAATTACATTGGCCACCCATCTATGTTTGTAAGGAATACAACTACCATGCAAAAACTGCAGACTGAAATAAAAAACAGAAGAAGGTATGCCTTTCTCTTTAATGTGAGCATTTAAGTGATGTAGCCTCTTCTGCCCTCATGCTTACTTTGGAACCCACATAGCTTTGGCTGATGTCTTGAGGTACACATATCCAGTTTGGATAAAAATTTCACCAAATTGTGTAGATTTAGTTCTTTTTACGTATGAAAACTGCCTTTTTGCTTAAACCTTCCTGAAGATGTAGGGATTTTCTTTCCAACAATCTCCGAGTGTATGTACGTAAAAGCATTTTTTAGAGACGTACAGTAGGTAATTGCCATACCTGTAATTCTCAGTCTTCCCAAAAGTATCTTTCATTGTGCAATGGTTCATGTAGCTGTAGTTGCAATAAGAATCCTTGTTGGAATAAAATAGTTAGAAAGCAAGAAATAAAGTGGCTTCTATAGCATTCCCTTTGGAATTGTTTTTCAACTGAGTATATTCTGCTGTTTGACTGATATGTCATAAATTCTGTTTCATCGCAGATGGGATTATTGTCAAGACTTAGTTCATCTGAAGATTCTGAGGTAGGTTCAATCAAATTAGAATTAACAAGGTCAGTAGTAAGGATGTTGATTTCAGGGGTGTGAAATTTCTGCATTGTAGCAGAATTCCCCTTTTTCTGTTTCCTTTTTTGATTTCAAATTCAACTTTTTGGAAAGTTCACATTGTGATAATTTTTAACTGTGTTAACATTAAAAAGGACTTGGTGTGGAACTAGAAGATTTTGGCAACTTTTCACATTTTACACAGTGTTCAAAGCATTTGCAAAGTTTTTGTGTAGTGTTACCTTATCAGTGCTTAGCATAAGTTAATATTTCTAATAGAGAATGTACATAGGCTAATTGGAATTAAGCAACTTTTGCAGGTTTTTTGTGACTGTTTTAAGTGTCCATAAACAGAAAAGAAAACTTTATAAAAAAAAAAAATAATGTCTGATTTCAATTAATTGGTAGTAGAACATTGCTTTGTGATAGGATTGACTATGGAGGGTTGATTTTGGTACATTCTGAGACCAATATTTTGTAGGAGGGAAATGGATGCCTAGCATAATTTTCTTGTGCCTGTCAGAGGAATGAATTTTCTTTCTTACAAAATTGGGAAATTTCATTATGCAAGCATAAGCCCCAAAAGTTATACTGAAAGGTCAAAGGTCATTAGCAGTCACAAGAGGTCAAATGGTAAATTCCTTAGAAATTGCGTGTAAACAGGTAAGTGTGACTTATCTCATTTTAAGTATTTTGAGTTGGCCATATTGAGTAGATGATCCCTATTTTATTTGGTGGAGGTCAAAGGTCATTTGATGTCATGCAAGGTCAAAAGATCAAAACTTTTGAAACACTATATATCTCACGAATGGTACATGTGACTATGCTCATATTTCTGGTGTAGGTTAGCCTCATTGAGTAGATGATCGATAACGATTTTTGTGGAGGTCCAAGGTCATTTGGGGTCATGAGAGGTCAAAAGGTAAAAACTTGTTAACACGATATTTCAAGAACGGTACATGTGACTAAGCATGGTGTGTAGGTTGGTTGCATTGAGAAGATGATCCCATTTGATTTTCGTGAGGGTCAAATGTCATTTTGGGTCAGCATGGTCAAAGCCTGACAAACTTGCTTGCACAGTTTTACAAGAAAGGTAACTTGTAGGGTCCTGATACTTGTGATGTAGACGGTGCATAGTGAATAAATGATCCCAATAATTTTTCGTGAAGGTCAAATATCATTGTGGTTCACAAGGGGGATCTCAATGTTAGAAACTTGGATGCCTTGCATGTTTACTTTGTGAGTACATTATGGAGCACTGTTAATGTGAAGAAAAAGCCCTACACTTTAGGGCCAAGCAAGCTGCTAGAATTGAATAGGACATCTCAGCCATTGTTACCCCAGAAAAGGTGTATTCTCGGGGGAAGCTTGTTACTGTAATTGTGGCAGTTAGTCCCAATTAAACCAACCTTGTTGCTCCATTGAGCAAATAGTCTTTGAAGAGGGCAAACGCCTTTAACTTTATTGATCTCAAGAAACCTGAAAAGGAAGTTCTCCAATAGATTCTGTATCATTATTTAGTTGCCATCTCGATAGACTTGTGGTTAAAACTTGCTATTCGCTTCTAGCGTCATGGGATCACTAAGCCTTTCGGCTTTCTGATATTTAGATCTTGTTTGTAATAAGAAAAAAATCATGAACATGCTAAGTGATCTGAAAATTACCACTTAAATGGTGCTACCACTATTATATTAAATGGTCTTGATTCTTTCCAGGGAAACTGTACAAAGGAATTGAAAGTATTCTAATGCTCCTCTATTTTGACTCATGGCTGAATAAAAGATCGGCTTAATTGATGAAATTGTCTGTGACTGCTCGAACCTCTGTCTGTTAACGATTTTACCCCAACCATCTCTTGGGTGATAAATTGCAAACTATTTCTCACCGCACCTGAACACCCTCTACTCTCCTGTCCCATCTCGCATGTCTATATCGGCCAGGGAAAGGGGCTATGGGATGGGCACCTCTCTTTTAAAATTTCCTAAAAAGGTAGGTGTCCTTAGATTCAATTGGTGCCACCATTGAGATACAGAGACTACCTTTAAAAGTGAATTTTAGAATTTGAAAAAATTTGCCTATTTTAGGATTTAAATATGAAAAAAATGGCATCACTGAGGGGCATTGGAGAGACAATCCTTCCCCCTTTAAAAATTTTTGAGAAATTAGGCGTCCTTACATGCAATCTGATGCCATATATGATATCTTTTGAAGTAAAATCTGCTGTAATAAAGTATGGCTACCTTTAGGAAAAATGGCATCCGTGAGGGGGGGGAGAAGGTTCATATGGCCCAGTTCTTCCCCCCCCCCGAATGCACCACTGCATATGGTGCACTGCTTTTCTGCTGTCACTCAGTGTTACTTTAAAACGACACTAGGCTAGCCTCGGTATATCTCCATACATAAACTTGCTAGAATAAGATAGCAGCCCATGCAAGTAACTCTGAAGAGAAAAGTATGGTACAGAGAAATTACATTTGCCAGAAAAATTTTTTTGCTACCATTAAACAGGGCTTAGGTAAAATATTTTACACATGATATAACAAGATTTTGTGCAATGAATGCCCTCTAGAAAATTGTGGATGGCATTCAGGGTTACATTTGAATGGGCTACCTTGAGACTGAAGCTTGTACACAGTATTGTATATGCCCACATGTAACTTGAATTAAAACAAAAAGGTCCTAAAGGGATCATAGGCACAGATTTTGGACAACATTCTTAGGGTTAAAAAGTCTCAGAGATTCATCATCAATTTTTGAAGATATCGAAATAAATATTGACAACCTCACTTGTAACCTGTGTCAGATAGGTTTATGGAGTGAAAGGTTTGATTTCTTTTCCTATAAAATCAAAGCAGGTGTGAACTATTGTGGTCACTTGTTTATAGATCCTTGTTAAACATTTGCACATGGATGCCTTTTATACACATCTTTCAAGGGATCTCCAGGAAACTTGCACAAAATGTTCCTTGTGTGGAAGGCCATTGGGTGTTTTCAGAACTTTGTGGTTTAAGGTCCCATGTAGGCCATGTGGCCCATTTTATGAAATTTTGCACAATGCTTCTCTTGCAGATATTTTGTCACAATGTTAATAATTTGTCATCATGTAATGATACCCTCTTAGTGTTACAGTACCTGCAGGGTGTTTAGAAATGTGGTTTGTGACTTTTGTGGTTTTCTGGAATTTTGTTCCAGGGTCTCAGGTGGACCCTATGACCCCATTTCATGAAAAGCTGCAGTTTGGACAACAGACTCTCTTGTACAATGCTGATGGCAATTGTCATAATGATGATTGGTTCACAGTAACCAACATTTTCTGGTCTAGCCATTGGTTGTACTCCACTCGGTCATCTTACAATTCTAAGCCTTCCCCAGTCTAAATTGCAGACTGCAGCATCAACTGCATAAGAAGTTGAAGCACAACCAGGAATCACTATTTTTCAGATTGCACTTGGAAGTGATGACAGGTAATCTGTAGTTGCAGAAGAATTGAAACAGGATGTGTTCTTTGACACTAATACTCCCCAAAATTTAGAAGAGACACATACCTATGACATAGTTCTTCAGTACAGTTATTTTACAAATACATTCATTCCCTACAAAAACTTCATTGCAAATTAAGCCTATTTCTTGTGAATTCCAAGTCAAATCTGTTTTTGTAAGTTTGCATAAGATAATGAACTAGTCTATTGCTGCTTTTGATGAGCATCTCCATTTTTAATAGCTTACAGGCTTCAGTTAATTGATAAAATTGTTATGTTTGTATTGTTGTATGGTTGCAAAACCTGGAGTTTAGGACAGGAAACAGTTGCATGCATTTCACCTTAACTTTTGTAAACAGGTCTTAAAGGTTAGAAATAGTACCCCAAATTGTATGGTCTTTGGTGAACTAGCCTGGGAGGTATAAGATTAGCATAGTTGAACTTTTGGGGTCTGTGATGGTAATTTTTCATGTGGAAGCTCTGTGAGATTCCCTGTATTGAATTAGCCTTGGTTGAAAAAAACATTAAACTATAAAGGTTAAGTGACTTTGCTGAAGAAAGAATGGTCCACTGAAGTTCATAATAACACTCAGTGTAAAAATTATCCAATATTTAAAAAAATGTGAAATTAGAAAAATACCTCACTGCCCTTTTTTTACTAATCATTTAAACTTGTGTAGATTTCGTTGCAGTTACAGCAAAATTCCCTTAGTAATTGGAAGATATCAGAACATTCTGTGTAATGAAAGAATTTGTACCCTTTGTTCTCAGGATTGTGATGAATTTCATTGGAATGTCCAAAATTTTAGTCCGGAGATGTAACTATTTTTAGCCCTATTATAGAAGATATTCCGGTGCCCTAGCTGAAATAAAACCGTTCTTCTAGATTGGTTACATTAATTCTTCAGTTAATGTAAGTTTATTCTGCAGGAAAATTATCCATAGTTTTTGAACTGCCCCATAGCTGAACTTGAGGGTGAAGCTGAATTTTTTTCTAATTCAAATGTTGTATTTTCTTTGTATGGATTTCTTTGCTAATTGACATCTAATGTTATTTTTAAGTTTGTATTGTACTTTCACATAAATCTTTTTCCTTATCATTTTCTCAGTTTTTGAGTTCTTTTATTCTTATTTTTAGTCCTTTGTTTATGTTTTTCATATTTATTTTGTAAATACTGTTGTATGTTAAGTCTCTTCCACCTCATATTGAGGATACAAACAGAATTTTCTGAAGGGGAAAGTGAAACAGGCAAACATAAAATACCCTGTAACTTGGTAAGGTGACTTTGATAACTCAAAGCCATCCAAGCCTGTATGTGATCAGTTTTGTTTACTTCAGTCTCCAAGAATGTTGGCCTAATGTTCAAATCCTGATGTGGGCTTGTTTTGGGATATGACCTGTACATCAACACAATGCAGCCTGTTTGTGAACTTTGTGTGTTCAAATATGGTTATCTGGTGGGACTAATAAAACTGCTATAAATTGTAATAGTTAGTCAAACATTGAAACAATATCACCAAAAAGACTAAGCCATCCTTGGTCTGTCATGCATAAAGGTAGGAATTCTCAATAAACTAATGAGACTGAGGCCAGTCTTCAACAATGCTGTTCTGTATGTATTGTTACAATGTTTGTGATAGCATTGCATCTTTGCATTCATATGAGCATGACCTCATACTTAGTACATGGATTTCTTAGCATATTTTGTTCAACTCAAGGGGAGAGAGAAAAACCGCTTTTTTAGGTGTTTCTTTGCATTTCAAGGTTGGGTAAAGGTGGGGGAAGGGGGGGGGGGGTTTCAACCCCAAACCACCCCTGGTGCTATACCACTTGCTTTCCTGCATTAGTAGTTTCTTAATCCTCTCTACCATTTTAGGAGGACTATTCATCTGTTAGTGAAGATAATTTGTCCAGTGCAAAAAAACTATCTCCTACAAAGAGTGAGGGGCGTCCTTGGGTCAAGCATGTGCCACAGCTGAGGAGAATGAACAGAAGAGCATTTGGGATTGAGTCTGAGGGGAGGACCTTTTCATCTCATAAAGTTTTTGGAAAAATGGATCGAAAAAAGATTGAAGATGGTCTCTCAGCCAAGATAACTGTAAGTTAAATAGAGGGATAGTCAAGATCTTCAATGATCAGTTAGATTCAAGATACATGTATGCTTTAAGAATGTAAAAGAACATGAAAAGGTAACTATGTATTGAAATATCTTTCATTGTCTTTTATGATTTTGAAATTTCCTGTGCATGAGCCAGGACTTCTTTAATTTAATTTTGTTATTAAACTAAACTTTCCTTCTTTTGTTGTAAAACATTTAATTTCTTTGCCTGATTGGATCTTATCACCTCAGGGATGAAATTAAGCACTCTAAATGCACACTTGATGGTTTCACATCTGAAAATTTGATTAGCAGTGACATATGTAGAAGAAAAGACAAAAAGTTGTATTACATTGGGGGTTAGCTAACAGGTCAGTCAAGTATGCTTGATTTGCTTTCCACACATTGTGAACATAATGAAAGCATAAAATCCCTCAAGGGCATTGATCATGTAACAAACCAGATACCAGGTACACCCCACACTGTGGCAGGCTCAACTTGAACCATTCGGTTGGAAACTGGGCTGTAAAACTCCATGTTAACTAGCTACACCCTAATAGATGAAAGGTGGTCTTGCATTTTTGCAAAGAATTTTGTCACAGCATGTGTGCTTTTATTTAGAACCATTGGCTTTTTCTTCGTTAAGCCCACTTGATATAATCTTGTCATGTTATATCTGCAGGTGGTAGGGGTTTAGTTTGAGCTCTCATGATCACATGAAGCAAAAATGAGTGGACACATAAACAACGCTGCATTCCATACAGTGCTGGATGTGAACACTTCACATAGAAAAAAGGCCTTTTTTTGAAATTTAACAAAAGAATGCAAACTGGATAACTTAATTGTACCCTGATCAATGTCAAATAATATCAGTTTGATATGACAAAGGAGGGTGTACCTAGCCAATACGGCCAAGAGACATATCAAATGCCCATAGCACCCAGTAGTTAATCAGTAAGATGAAGTTTAACCACATGCATACAATACCAACTTGAATGTGTTTTATATTCAACCAGATAAAACAGCAAAGATTAGAATATGGTCAAGTTCAAGTTGGGTCTCAACTTCAGGGTCATTCTATGCCAAGTCAACAAATTGTCCCCAGGTGACCATCTCAGATTTTGATGGTCTTCTCATATTATGTTGCTGCCTGCATAGGAAAAAGGAACACACTGAAATTTTTGGGCCCATAGCACAAGCAGTTTGGGAGTAACTGCCTTCTAAAAAGTATTGCACAATGCCATATTTTCATGCCAAATGTTGCTTTTGAGTTTTTTCATGAATTTGAATGACGATAACTTTTCATAGGAAAGAGGTATAAGGCCCATGGTGGCGATATAAATATAATCTGATTTCAGATTACAGTACTTTGCTGATTTTTGGATATGTTGGCCTTCAAAAATGCAGTTTTTCACTTCCAGAAGCATTTTTTCAATTTTTGAGCTCACCTGGGCCCACTACCAATAGTCCAAAGGGCCTTAACGTTAAACCTCATTAATATTTGGTCACTTCACTATATATAAGTAAAAGGTAAGTAATACAACATGGATATCTAAAACGAAGATTTAGTAGGGGTCTTTACTTGACCCCAGGGAAAATTTTAAAAGGGGGCCCTACTTTGGAGAGGTCATTGACCTTTTGGGCAATTATACAGAGATTTGAAACTTTCACTAAGGAAGGAGACAAGTCTGATGCTAATTCTGTAAGAATTTCACCTATGTTTATATACCTCCTTCAAGGTCAAATTACAGGATGAAAATAGCCCCTTTGGCCTATTTAAAGGATGTACTATGAGCCCTCCAGCACTATATTACAAAATATGAACATTTCATCAGAGATGTTTCTGCTTGTACTCATAGCAAGAGATCATGTGCACAGCTACAACAAATTGTAATCCTGCTTGCCTTCTACTCTTTGAGAAATTAATTCCTAAAGTTGGGTATCCAGACACGTTCTTTGCTGAAACACATTCAGGAATAATGGACCACCATATTCAAGGGCCCATATCTTCACAACCAAACAAGATACAACTGTGCCGCATAGTGAGTTAGTTAGAGGCCGCAGCCCTCCCTTTTTCGCCAGATCAACAATAAACAATACAGGAAATTAGCAGTGCAATTCCCTCATACCTCTGCTTTCTCTTAGGTCAGTCTCCCCTTTTTTGAATGTCTGGATCTGCACCTGTCTTGTGTCAACATTTTTTGTGTCCACAAACCGCGCATGAACAGTCATATTTTGCTTCACTCATGGAAAGCACACTCAAGCATGCAATATGACTGCATATTGTGTTCAAAGAACATGCAAAGTTGTACATTCAAACTTGCCTTTTCGTCATCTGATGTGTATTGCAATCTGATGCAAGTATAGCATATCTACAATGGCTGTTTATGAGTTTTCTCCTCCCTACAGAAATATATCTCCCAGTGACACTGTACAACCAGAGAATGATGATTAATCAGGTATTGCATCATAGTGTGTTACACAAAATGAACAATTGCTACACAAATTATCCCAAATTGTGTTGCAAATTTTGTATGTAAAACATGTGGGTTTTTATCAATTTTGTGATAAAGGGGCTCAGAAACCACAAATTTGCCATGCAAGTTTTGTACACTAAATTATTCCTTGACTTCAGTATATACAATACAGTGAAAGACAGATATGTGCACACACATACTACATACATTGTAAACATTGCAGGGAATAATTAAGCAAGCATTCAAATTTTGCTTAGCAGTTTTGAAGATTTTCGAGGTCTTTCACACACTGTTTGTGAAAATGCAAGGGTTACGCACACAAAAAAATTGCTACACAATTTTTCATTTGTGTAGCAACTTGGCCAGCTGCTTGTGTAGCAAATTGCGATGCGTTACTATATAAATTATTCCCTGCATTGTACAAGTCATTGTGTGTGGTCTTTTAAGTATTGTACGTACATCCATGCAAAATGTCAGGTCTACAAATTCCAACTAGTGTGGTTGGAGTGCTGCAGTTTGCAGTGGCTCTGCACTAGCTAGCTGCACTCAGGCTTAACATGTGTAACAACAGTGCATTCAGCATACATATATACCCTACTGTACATATAAACTCTAGGTGCTGTTTGTTTCAGCTACACTATATGCATGCAGACCAATGTGCTCTCCCACATTGCTCAGCAATGGAGTAGGGAAAACAAGCCAGTATGCCACAACTGGAAAAAAGGCTGTGGCCAGCTCGACTTTAATCAATTGGTTGGAAAGTGGACAGTAAAACCCTGTCTAGCCTAACCTAACCCACATCATATGCTCAGTATATGGACAGAACTATTTACTTGTAGACTAAAACACCCCATTAGAGTTGTGCTTTTGCCTTTGCTAAAAACAAATTGAGTCATGAGTACAACTGGGCAATTGGCTTTAACTGCTCACTGAATGCATGTGCTATAGACCCTGCTCTATTATTGGCCTTGCAGATAGGTGGGAAGACAAAACTGCAGATGCAGCATTTCCACCAGGTCTATTAATCTTCTTTTCCTGAGCTTTGGGGAACTATACGGGGAGGCAGCTTTTATGGGCAGTTTCATAGCATGCAGTTAGGGACCTTTGATGGACTGTTGGCTACAGGTAATACAATGGGGAATGTGAGCATTGGGCATGACATTTCTTTAAGTCTGTTGTGGTCATAGTAAATTTGAATTAATGAAATTCCAGCTGTTTTCTACTCCATATATGAAATTTTGACCATCTACTTCAATCTGTTTTTGTGGTTTAAATAGTTTGGCAGCAGCTTATCTGCAGAACCTCAGCATGATGTTGCAGTTCTTGGGAGCGCTGAGCCTAGTCTTCCAGATCTACCTCCATCAGCTCCTGGTCAACCCTTTACTGCTCCTTTATCATCTTTAGGTGGAGGTCAATCACCCTCTTCAGCTGGTCATTACATGGCAATGGCATACAAGGAAAACACAGAAGTAAGAACTTTTGAAGTGTTTTGTGTAAGGAATCCTTGCTGAAGGTTAACAAATTGAAACAGTTTGGTGAGACTGATGAAAAAAGTAGTTATATAATTTATTTGAAAAATAATAAAACTCAGAAATATTGGTAGATGCCAATTGTTTAACAATGTGTTTCTTGATTACCTGTTGCCATTGTATTGCATCAGTTGTATTCTTTGATCTGGTTAGGGGTTAGGTTTGGGATAAGGTTATTGTTAGCCAGTTGGGAAATTTCTTGTTAAACAGTGCGCGCATATTGCCCCGAAAATACTAGCAAATACTAGCAGCTCTTACCAAAACTCATCATATATTGATCAGTGGTTTTAATAGTAAGAAAACCCTATGCTTTCATATGATGTTGTATGTGTATTTGTATAGATGTGTGTCAGGATTTGTGAGTCTGATTGTGGCACTTCTAATTAATATGATAACTCAAGAAGGGTGAGTAGGATAGTTCTCAAACTTGGTAAGTAGATGACCCATATAGATTGCTTTCACTGAAGTCTCAAGTGCCACCCCCTTTTGATGGACAAAAATTGGCATAGCTAGCTGAGAAGCAGCTGAAAACCAATGCGTGACTGTTGCACCCAAACACTGTTGATATTTGCTAAGCAGTGGGCCTGACTTACCTGTTGTTACATCATTTAGAAGAAGAACTCAATTGTTTATGGGGGAGGTCAAAGGTTTTCTGTGGTTCCCTTACAAAAAAGAGTGTCAACCTGTGTCAGTTACCATGCATTATCACCTGTGAAAAACAAATTTAAAGGAATCACACATGTTCCTGGGTTACAAACCTTTTTTTTTTAGAACACTTTGGATGCAGGCTTTGCACATGTTGCCACATCTTTTCTTGCATTTAATATGAAGCCAAAGGTTTTGACTCAAAAGTCTTTGCTAATGTTAGTTTGAATTGTCACAGTTTTAACCAATCAACCCTGTGGTAAACCTATGGTAAACCTGGGACAAAGTGAGGCAACTGGCAAACCTTTGTCAGTTTCACATTAAATCACAGGGTTTCATGCAAATCCCTGGAAAAACCAGTGGCAGAAACATGCAAAAACCCGGAAGATTTGAAGTTAATTGACACATCATTTTTTTGGAGGGTTGCCAGGGGTCAAACTGCAACCTTGTTAACATGATATCTTAAAGGAGGACACTTAATGTTTTATGATAAATGTCATACTTGGTACATATGCAGATGGTTTATGGTCAAAGAAAGAACCCTTTTGTTTTTAATGGGGCTTAAAGGTCATCTTGGGTCACCAGGAGTCAAACCCTGAGAACCTTGTCAGCAGAATATCTTTAAGTGGGAAACTTGGATGATGTAATATTTTGTATGCAGATGACAAAGGAAAATGGCTTTTGATGAGGGTCAAAGTTCATCTGGGGTCACCTGGGGTACGTAGAACCTACAAACCTTGTAAATACATTATGTTGAGATACAAAACTTGAGTAAATGTCACATGTGGTGTCTAGATGTTTTAAGTAGTAAAACCCTGTATTTTTTACGGTCGTCAAAGGTCATCTGGGGTCACCAGGGGTCATACCCTACAAAACTAACATGATATCCTGAGATTGGAAACTTTATGAATGTGATAAGTCGTATGTAAGTGCATTATGGTCAGAGGGAGAACCCAATTGTTTTTAGTGGAGGTCAGATATCATCTGGGGTCACCAGGGGTGAAACCCTTTAATCCTTGTGTCTTGAGGTAAGAAGCTTGGATAGCTGACGTACATAGAGAGTGGATGCATTTTGATTTTCCATGATCTAATATGAAAACAATTGTGTCAGTATTAGGTTGCATTTGAACACCAACAGAAGGAAATTAGGTAACATGGCATTATTTAAATACCAAAACCTCAGTCCATTTTTGCATTCTTGTTTTACTTAAAGGTTGGTTATTGACCAGTTGCACGAAAGTTTTGTGCATGCTACTTTATGCCTTCCCTCTCACTTTAGATGGCGCTAAGCATATAGGTTTCTTTTATGCAGGTTGACTTGCAGAGCAAATCAAATCAGCCTTTTTTAAAATCAGTTGGAAGATGGTGGAGCTAGTATTTTTTGAAAAATGGGTCCCAAAAAGGGAAAATTTGACAATTTCAAAGTTTGTTGATATGACCAACTTTTTTTTAAATTACAGCTAAACTAGTTGACCCTGCTCCAAAAGCTTTTTGATATGTGATTCTTTGATGTATTGTGTGCTGTAGAAATGATTGGGCGTCACCTGTTGTGTTCCTGATGGAATGTTTTGAAAATTTGACCACTTTTTCACCAAAATTTCACATTTTTGACAATTGCTATAACTTTGGCACAATGATTTGAGTGTAATTTTCATTTAAAGTAAACTTATTTGTTGGATCTATTTTCTTTTTTTCAGAATCTGTCAACAGACCTTATTCAACACCCAACAAGATCACATCCCCTCGCTAGGTCATTAGGTGGTCCATCTTTTGGAGGTGGTTTATTTAGTGCACCACCTCCTCCCCCTCCACCCTCAGGAATGTTATCAAGAATATCATCAAGAATGACAGCAAATATATCATCTTTTTCACCACCTCATGGAGAAGGTTCATCTGCCCCTCTTCCGCCAACTCGGAGAAGAGGTCCATCTCTATCTCCACCACCTTGTCCACCAGCATTGTATGGACCACCTTCAGGAGTACTATCCAAGGAGCAGCCGCAATCATCAATGCCTGTTTTTGGTTTGAGTAGACAAGGAAAGGGCAAACAGTCAGAGACAACAATGGTAAGAATCATGGAAACATTTTGACAAAGTCTAGTCTAATATTGGGCAGTGTTGATGAACTGTTACACTACCCAAATCTTTTAAAAAGCAGCATGATGTTGCTGAAGATGCAAATATACTTCTTGGTGCAAATGAAGACTACATTGTTACAAGATCCTTCCCATTAGAAAATGTGCACTTGTTAACTGCATTTTCCCAGATAAAAGTGTGGTATTGCAACTCCAATCCTGACCTCATGTTTTGCTCTTTTGAGACTTTATTATCTTGCCTCATTGCTTGCCCAGAAGGGTTTTCACACAATGATGCCAGGAGGATGATCACACTATGCATTCTTGATCCAGATAGCCAGCACTAGAACTTAAGTACAGGCATCTTGTAACTCATGTTATGAATATATTGCAAGAATGGACAGCAGTATATCGAGCTTAATTACGCAGGTATATTGCAAAGATTTGTGGACTCCCAAGACTACAGCCAATATAGATGAATCTGGACAACAGGTGATAGTTTGATTTCAGTCTGACATAACTGGGGTCTATCACCTTTTAACATTTCAGTTTCCTTGCTTACCTGTATCATGGATGGTTGTATACTAAATTGTACTCGATTCCTTCAATTTCACCCAATATGAGGGTTTGAAAGACGATTTAGGGCTGATGGAACCCACTAATGGTTGCCTACAGTCACTAAACACAAGCACAAGCACTGATCGGATTCATCTATAGGATTGGGGGAAATTTTGTTGCCCTTCTAGGAAAATTGCAGATTACCATTACATGTACAAAACTTTACTCATCTCATCCCTCTCATAAATACAGTGAAAATTAAAAGAGAAAACAATGAATTTTTTCACCTGGACCAATGAACCTTTTTTGAGTAGAGGTTGTGCACTCGCAGTTAATCACCTGCATGTGTCTTTTTCTGAGATGACAATGTTGACAAGTTTGCAGTCTCCCCCAGTTGCTAGAATGTTCCTCTGCTACACCTTTACTATCTTTACTATCTCTAGTTGAATGGTGATGATGTCTACAGTCCCTTGTCTCATTGGTCCCCCATGTCATTAGTTTCCATTGGTCCCCAAATTTTCAAGTTATCATGCCCTGTAACCTTATCCCCTAACTCTAACCCTGTCCCCTGACTTCAACCCTATTTCATAACTTTTACTCACAACTCTAACCCTAACCCTATACTCTCAATGATTTGGGGGGGGGGGATGAAAGGGGATTTGTGAGACAGAGTAATGAAAAGAGAGACTAATGATACAAACTAAATAGGGGACCAATGAGGATGGGGACTATAGATCACACCTTATTGATACATATTTCTTTCAAGTTCTTCTCAAAGAATAGAGGTATTAAGGAATATGGTGAGAACATGCAGTAAGAACTTCTTACACATTTTGTAAAATGGTTTTGGAAGTTAACCTGCATTCTTCATGTTAAGGTTTTGTATACATTTTTCATGTAAACACAGTTTTTATGATATCTTCAGATTCCGTTGTGTGCTGACTCCACACCTTTTGCAGCATCTCAGCCAAGTTTCCAAGATCCTGAGAGCAGGAAAGGCAGTCTTCCAGATCACTCTCCATTAACTGATGAAATATGTTCAGCAGGCTCGGATCTGTTTTTGATGGCAAGAGGAAGAAGGACAAAAAAAGTAAGAACATTTAAATAAGTTAGAGCATTTGATAAATAATTCACTGTACTGAGATCCTTGCAAAGGTGTGGTGAATTGTAAATGGTGAATATATTGTATATGGATCATAAACCACCCACTATGCCTGCCTCCTCCTCCCTTCTCTCTCCTCCCTCCCCCCTCTAAAATATACCATACTTGCCAACTCTTACAGTTTCACCATGAGTCTCATGGTTTGGGGCATCATCTCACAGTCAAATTTTCAAATCTCACTTTAAAATAAAATTATTCAAAGAAATACAAATGCTAAACCACATAGGCCTAGGAAATAACAGGTTTACTTGTCACGCTTACTCGTTAAACGGGATTGCGTTCTCATCGTAAAGCGATAAATGCGTTGACAGGCTGCTTCACTTAGACCTGGCAAGTTGGCATACATACCGTGCATGCAACTTTTTTCAGCCGTGCATACGGCGCATACAAATTAAAATTGCAAAAATTAATAAACACGGCAGTCCGGTCCATTGAGCGATGCGGATGGGGATTTTTTTTTCTGCAGTGCGAATAGTTCAGATCCTTGCCTTCTTATCTGTCCTGCCAAAAAAAAATGTAACATGCGTAATCACCGTGCATGCAATTCTTATGAGTGGCACAGACCGTTTCATACTGGAAATGGAAACCCCGCATAATACCCCTGCATGACATACTGTAGGTCTACACTTCTTCTTTTGCATACAAACAAACTGTTAAACTGGGAGATGCCCTGTCTGTTGAAAAATGGAACGGCTGGAGTAGTAAGTAGTCATGCAAGTTACGGTGGTCAAGGGAAGAAGTCTTGTGAAGAGATTGTGGGGTCACATTTGGAGTCAGTATTTCCCATGACCAGAATCATCCGCAAGGGGGGCACTTGCCCCCCCCCTGGAAAATCAAACTTGTGAAAAAATTAATTAAAAATTAAAAGAAAATGAAAGTAAATCACAAAATATCTTCACTCACAGCATCAGTTTCTACTTGTTAAATATGCGGATATTTGACCAGGAATAGCAAAAGAGAAGATGGTATGATGAATAGTGAAATCTTAATTTGAGGACCATCATTTGTGATATCTATTGGAAATTTGTAATTGTAAAAGCTATGCGAAAACTGTACTAGTTTTCAGGTATGTAGTGTGCATATGGCATCTGACTATTGATGAATGCGTTGGTCTTGGTTTGGTCCCGTTCTGATCTCAAGTGGCGACGTGCAGATGTAACTGTGATGTACAAGATGAATAAGGGGGGGGGATGATTCATAATTGGGTAATGGATATAGGCCTATATAGGCTGTTTGACAGTTGTAAGTTTTATGGTGCATAGGCATTCGAGGCCATGACTGAGAGGAGTATTTCCCTTCAACAATTTTTCACATTGAAAATTCTAAAAATCTAAAAATTACAGACATGAAATTCCTGTTTCAGGGCTGGGTACATGCAGCTTTGAACACTTGCCAAGTGACATTTCCGGCCATCTGGAGGGTCCAAATTTTCTGGTACGCTTCGCGCCAACTGATGGTGGCGCTCCGCTTAGATAGTGTACACAAATTCAATCATTCATGATGACCTTGCCCCCCCCCCCCTTGTAACAATTTCTGCGGATGCCCATGCCAGTGATGAAAACACTCGTCATGGTATAGTAAAGTAAAAATTTCAAATCTCCAGGTTTGAGGTACCAATCTCCATGTTTTGTTACAAAAATCTCAAGGTCTGCTATTTTGGAGGTTGGCATGTCTGATATACTTTTGTTCTAATCAAAATTTATCATATATTGATCACTTTACAGGGTATGCTCACCTGGAAAATGGTTATGCCTTATCTTGTGTAATTTATAAACATTCCTTAAATGCAAATTTGTAATATGCATTATGACACTCTGAAACTCTTGGCTTATTTAAACTTATCTGTGTTGTTAGGTTATTTTCAAAGATTTTAGCTAGGTGTACTAATACATCCATAATTGCTGGTGCTCTATCTACAAATATATTTGTATGCAGTTGGTCAAGCTGTAAGCTTGGTCAATGTCATTCTGCATTCCTTTCTTGTTAAAAATAAATAACACTTGTAGGGAAATAATTCACAATGTGTGTCTTCACAGTAAGTGTTTTGTTTTTGTTGTTGTTACCCCTTTCCATGTATGTGATATTTGAGCTGCTTTTACTGAGCTGTTGAGAGTCTCTATACCCTGTACCTATGCAACTGTTTATATCATAAAAAAAAAGTTTATGAAGTGCATGCATGTCTCTGATATAGACATGTCATGTAGAATAAAACAAAAGTGTCACATAAAAAATAAAAACAAGATCAAATGCACAGCTATTTCTAGAGGCAGTGATATTCTCATTCGATTTAAAACAACTTTTGGTCTGTTTGCCTTTTTTCAGAAACAATCGCTTAGTTTGATGGAAAGTCAAGGAATGTCAGAAGGACGGAAGGTATTGCTTGCTCCATCTCCAGGACACATTTTGCCTCCTCCACCCCCTTTACCACCTTGTGGAAGTGGGCCAACTACACCATGTGTAGGTTCTCCAGCTTTATACCCATTGCCACCTCAACACCAAGCTGTGCTTCCTGACCAGCATATTTCACTGCATTCTTTAGGTTTGAGTGGGAAAATGTGGCATCAACCTTGGCAAATGGTGCGACCAAGTTAATTCACATATGGTGATGGATCAAGCTGATGTGGATTATTAGGGCTGTCAGTTTGCCATTAGTGAAGTAAACATTCAACAGCATCTTTTTGCAATTACTCGGAGGTTGATCGCATCTGATTGTGTATAACCAACCCGTGAAGTAATGTGTAGATATCGGTAATAAACATACACTGTATATATATGTGTGTGAATCGGTAGTATAGTAAATTGCAATCCCTCGCCATTACTGTGTAAGCTTTAATACAACAAACAGGTCCGCCTCGAAGCCGACTCCATTTTAACTATTTTTATCCCCTTTATCTTTATTACCAAAACATTTCACTGAAGGTTGATTCAGATAGCGGTTGAGGTTTAAGTTGTATCGTTAAACCATTATCGTAGCTAGATGGAGTTTCTTAACAGTCAGTGTTGCAAAGCAGCAATCATGCAGGAAGTATAGGCTAGGCCACAGTACAGTATCCATGGCCATCCACAACCCTATGCAGACAGCTGCCCGACCAACTCTGAGAAATTTAATTTTGACACTAACCTGATCTACCCAAATTGTTTCGTTTGTAATTGCCCCCCAAAAATAGTGTGGCTGAGGCCATAACAAAAACTAGGCCTAGGGCCTAGCCACCTAAGTTTACAGTACAAAATGTAACGTTAGAGATATCAATGGGCTATGATCAAATCTAGATATCTTAGTATTAACCTGTCGTTGATTGTATAAGTTACGGCCTGTGTAAATAGAGGTATGTGCGCAGCACCCCCTGCTATACATGCACAGTATAATATACACACTGCCTTCAGCTGGCTGCTCAGCATGTATTGTTAGAGGAGCGCTCATGAACATGGGCAATAACATGACACCCGGCCTCCTTCAATAATTCCATTAAAAGTAGGGAATCCCCAAACTTTTAAGGAAGTGGCTTCATTCATAAATGAAAGAAGCCAATCAGTGAGCATGATTCTTCGTAACAGAGGTTTGTTTGATGTAAAGTATGAAGCAGCTGCGTAATGATTTTCAGCTGACTGTTACCCTGTACAGCTGCTGCTATGTACGTTGTTGGTCATTATAGGAACTTTTGTGAAACTTTTTTCAAGTCATGTCTTGCAAACATTTATTTGTGATGCAACGCACAGTGGCACACAAAATACTTGAAAGACACTACCGTGTATGCGTACATTTAGTGCTTTCAGATTTCATTGTATTAAATAATCATGTTCATTATAAATGTATTGGTGGTGTTGAAGTAAAGCCTGTCACAACAGGTTCCTTGTTTGGGGTTCGCAGATTTAAATGTCCCCCATGACACTGCAACCAATCACATGTAAACTAACGTGGGTGGGGTGGAGAAAAGGTGCATATCATATCTCAGTGCAATTTTTGAGTTTCTTGTTCATACTGTAGACATCGTATGCTGTGATTGTCATTGCAGCTTTACTACTGAAGAACAGTTTTACATTGTTTACTTAACACAAGTCAGCAACCCCGGGGCATGTATGGGATGCGATTTAATTGCATGTAACATTTTACTAAACAATAACTTGGGTAGCAAATTAATCGGTGATTAATCGCTTATCGCTGACATCCCGATGTTGATCAAAGGGCATTTATTTGTCTCTGCCTGTCTGTTTGCCTAACCTAGCAGCTGTCCAAAACTCACAGAGAAATGGCAGTACTTTTTGCTGGATCCTGTACCATGTGAGGGGAACCCTTCAGGACAAATGAAGGATTCTTGCATTTGATAGGAATTCTTACAGGAATTTGCATCATTTATGAAAATCATGCAAGGAAAACTGAATGATTCCTGCATATGCATGTATTTTACCTCCATAATCAACCAAATTTGTCCAAAGTTCACAGCTAAGTTGTAGAATTCCTTCAAGATCCTCTGCCATAGGGAAGAAAATTGGTGGAATGCTGCAGCACTTGTCTGCAGTAATCACAAACAGTATCTCAATAGTGTGGTTGGTCTCTCATTCATATATTCATAGGGCACTATGGATACTGTTGATTTTCTGGTTTTCTTTTTCATATAACCATATCATCAAAAATTCATGAGCATTGTCATGTAGGATCTCCTCTACCATATGAAAGGGCTGTTTTATATTTCTTTAAGGTAATATCCAGCAATTTTTAATTTTCTCCATTTTGCTTGAGTGTAATTTACCTGCTTGAATATTCATTTTTCATTATTAAAAGGCTGCAGAATTTCAGGCAAGAATATTAATGCTTCAAAAGAATGTCCAGGAGAAAGTGGCTCTGTCAAAACCACAAGCCCCAGAAGGGGTGATGGAAAAATCAAAAGCAGGGAGAAGGAAAAATTTGGTGAGCTCTTCCAGTTTTTTATTCCTCCCATTTTTGATTCCTTAACACAGTCAGAAGAATCTAATATGCGATGGTATGGTGTGTGTGTGTGTGCGTGTGTTTGTATGTAATGCTGCTTGGAAACAAGATATTTCAAGGTAACATATTGGCTGACATGCTGCTACAATGCTTAGTTCGGAAATGCAGCACCTTCAAGAAACTTAAAATCATGCAGTGTGGCTGTCTTGTCGGATTTTTTGACGGAGTTTATTTTGAATTTTTATTCTCAAAGGTTGTGCAGTGGTATATATCTAGTCTCTCAAACAATAGGCTCAATTAAAAGTTAGCAGGAAGTGACTCTGCTAGCCTGTGGAACAGACTCTGTAGTAGCCAAAAGATGGCGCTCTGTCAAAATTATAATACACCTCTCTAAACAGTATAATATACAGAGTCTGCAAACCTTCGTCCAGTTTCCATTTACAGGAATCCCCCATATATGGTGGTCTTGAATGAGATTTTCTAGAAAGTTGGCAGGCTATTGTATACGTTATGTATGTCATATGTAACTTAGTTGGAAACGTGGGCTGTTCAACAGTGAAGCTGTTGAAAGACTCATAGTATTATTTATAGTAGCGAAAGTAAGATTTTTGATATTTGAATGTAGAAGTTGAAACACAAACACAATGGCCTGCTTACAGCAGGCTATGGCTCTGTCAACTTGTTGATTACAGGGAGCTGCATGTTAGAAAGCAGTGGCGTAGCCACTGGGGGGGGGGGGGGCAGAGGGGCAAGTTGCCCCACCGGAAAAATTTTGGGGGAAGTTTGATGAAAATGGGGAAATTTGATGAATTTTCTCATTCTTACAAGAATTTCTAAAAATTTTTGTGAGAATAAGAAATTGTGTTAAATTTCATGTAACAAATTAACTCAGATTTCATCAGTGTTGCATGATCTGGCCCTACTTTTCCCCTTGTACACAGTCTCTGCGTTTACACTGTGGGAATTCAGTATTACAGTGTGTGAAAACTGACAAGTCACTACCTTAGCCCCCAAGGTTATTATATTGTGCTACAAGCTAGAAGTAGCTATACCGATTTTACTCTGTGAACATAAAGATGGATGGGGCTGAAACAATCCATGGCCAACGATAAACTTAAAGTTAGTCTAGAAATTAGAATGAATGGGATCCATTGGCATACTTAGATTTTGTTACCTAGCCTAATCCTTGGAGGCTTACAGGCTAGTTAGCTTCCTGCTTTCTGCTTACTTGGGGTGTAAAAATAAAGGGGTCAATGCGTACCTTGTAGCCTTCTACACTTAACAGACTGCTGTTCTAACAGGATATCCTGTGCGATTGAGCCACTATTAGGCCTCCATAGTGGCCTGCGAAGGGGAGACCATTGGGCCATGCCTCTCTCACAGATGCCATTTTTTCTTTGTTCTTAAAAATACGTAGTCTAACTTTAGTAACACAGATTTTACTTCAAAAGATAGCACATGTGGCACCAGATTGCTTATAAGGACACCCAATTTTCAAAAATTTTCAAAGGGGAAGGATTGTGTCTGCAAAGTCCCTCAGTGATGTCAATTTTTTTTAATTCCTACAAATAGACCTAGGCAAATTCTGTCAAATTCCAATTTTTACTAAAAAAAAGGTAGACTCTGTATCCCACGGGTGGCATTGATAAAAAACTACACGTTTAGATTCTCTTTGCAAGCATGAATACGCTATTTCGACCATCTGAGGGGTCTGATTTTTTTAAATTCTTACGCTCCCCGCCAGCTAGTGGTGGGGCTTTGCTCAGTCTTTTGGGCAAAATTACATTTTTGGGGTTAAATAAGCTCTTAACTTCCTGATCACTTTGCAGTTTGTGAACATATTTTGAAGTGAGCATTTTATTGCAAATGACAAAAGAAGAAAGCGACTGGTTAGATTCTTCGTGGAAGTCTGGAAAATGCTTTTTCCGGCCATCTAAGGGGTCTGATTTTCCAAATTTTCTCTAAGCTCCACCCCCAACCGATGGTGGCGCTCTGCTTAGGTAATCTTTATTATGACAAAATAAAATTTTGTGGCCAAGAAAAACCACAAATCCTATGCAGACCAATGCTCTTTTATTTTGACGCCTAAAGGTTTGCAAATTTAATGACAAGTTTTACTTCATAAGGTAGCATAAATAGCATAAGAATGCATGTAAAGACACAAAAGTTTCAGTTTTATCCTCATGAACCACCACGATTCAACTTGTAACACTGTTCCTGTCAAAGTTGAAAATCTTGCACCATTTTGCATCTAGGCTCCTTGAAAACATCAAAAAATTTCCGGACACCCTTCCCCTTAGGCCATACTGCATCCCCCCCCCCATTTCAGAGAAATCCTGCATAACGCCACTGCATTATAGTACATACAAATAAACCAGATAATGTTGACCAAAATAATATTCTATAAAGAGTTCTTATTTCCAATTGCTGTATATTATTTTTTAAGATTAAAATGCAGGTAATATGACATAGTGACATGATAATGCTGTTATAACTGTAAATTTGCATATTTTATGTGAAATACATATACATTGACCGGGAAAAGTTTTGGGGAAATTTCATACCTTTGCCCCTTCTGGAAAAAATCCTAGCTACGCCACTGTACGAAAGCAGATAAAGCCCTTACCTTCCAAAGCTATCAGGATTGCAGACAATAAATCCTAACTCCCCAAAATTTAAGACCACATACAAAAGGGATTAGTAAGGGACAACAACAGTTCTTATCGTCTGCTAAATCTTATATACTTGTGGCATGTTTTCAACCATTGCCATAATATTGCCAGTCCTCAAAGAAATAAAAATATTATTCTGTTTTTGTATGCAAGTGTTTGCTTTTTTGGTGGGTTAAGTTGAGCTTCAATTAATTTTTTAGAACATCATCATATTCTTTGCAGTTTCTGGAACGAACAGGAATCTTTCCAAAATTCATGCAATTGTTAGACTCTGCATTCATTGCTGAAACATGATGTCAGTGACAAATGGAAAAATCAGAATATTAAAAGAATCTGATCACTTGAAAGTGCAGTTAATTAGTTGTTTTGTCTAATAGGCTGACACACTTGTCACACTTGTTATGCTGATAGCTTGGAAGCATTGTTAAGATGAGTTCTTTGTTTGAGGATTAGGCTAGTATGTAGGGGCTGATTTCTCATTAGGAGGGCTAAGTCAAACAAACTTAGAAGAAGTACTAAAGGACCTGTCAACCAAAGTCTCTTCTCATAAAAATGATTAAAGTCACATTGTTTGATTAGATAAAATTGGATGAAGTGCTTGAATTATCTCCTTCTGTAACAGTTCCCTGTTGATAAGGAAGTGGCAGTCAGTTGAGACTAATTTGGAGCTTGCTTCCTAAATACATTAATATGAGATAATAATTATGAGGATAGGTGGAGAGAGCTAGCTGCATAGCTGTTGCATTTGGCTAATTTGTCCTGTTGTGACTTTTACACTTTTCATATGTGGTATACAGAATTCCCTTGTTAAGAGGAAGAACCACCTTGTTAAAACAGGTCAAGACTGCTTGGTGCATGATACTAATTCAAATAAGTGTGAATTGTTTGTAATATCTTTAAGTTTTAAATCATCTGAAAAAGTTTAAATCACTTTTGCTTTTCTGTGTTTTTTATCACAAAGCACCAACTTTACATGGTTCTGGCAGTCCTGAAAAACCTGGAGAATGTAGCCACATTTGGTAAATTATTTCAAGGGTCAAAAAAGACTTGAAATTCAGAAAAAGTATGGTTAAGTGATGAAAAAGTCACAAAAAATTTCTCAAAATAATACTGTGTCATAATCACCAGTAATACCAAAGTGTGTGTACACTGAAAGTATCAGAATTTTTCTATGTCTGGAACTAAAATGTCATATGAATTTATGAAAATGTGCAGAGAAAAGTCATGAAAATTGTTTATTTTGTCTCGGAAAAGTCCTTGATTTCAATGAGAACATACTCCCTTTAGTCTTGATATTTTTTGACACTTTTGCACCTTAATCGTCATTGTTTGGTCTGCGTGTTTGGTCTAACTGTAGATCATTCACCTCTTACACGGAAGGCCTGGGTTCGATTACCAGGTCCATTCATGACTCTAAAAATGGAACCTACTGCCGTTGCGCGTGATGCTCCTCATAAGCAATGGAGTAGGGAAAACAAGCCAGTGAGCTACAACTGAAAAAAGGCTGTGGCTGGCTTGACTTGAACCAATATATTGGAAACTGGGCCAAAAAACTCCATCTGACTAACTCAGTTGGCATTGTAAATGAACTGCAGGAAGTGGTAGAACAATCAAAGAATCTGCATTCAGGGATGAGGTGAAGAATTGATTGGAGGGGCAGGTTGGTACAGGACGGGATGATTCAGTTGAAGGTTCCTAAAAGAGGATGCCCTTGGTTTTTTTCTCTCAATACAACATGACATGTATTGAAATATTGGCACACTAGCCAGTGTATGAAAATTCCTTAGAGGAAGGGAATGTGATTTGATCAGTTGTCAATGTCTTTGAGGATTTGAGGGCATGCTCTTTAGGGTGGGAACAGAAGACATTGAATTGTTTTCTAATTAAAAAAAGTGATGGTTGCTAAGTGTTGCTAAGCTATTTTTGCAAATTTTATGGTGAAACTCCTCAGTTGTCATGGAAAATTCAGGGATGTTGTTGTGTCTTAGCACATAGCACTTTGGTTGCTAGGCACAGATACTGGTTTCTGACTGAGAATGTTTTATATATATTTTGTAGTTTAACTTCCAGATGTTAGAGGTTTGGTGTCACACGTCTGCGAAATCAAGCATGAAGTAACTGTAAGATTATCTCTCTTAATAATCTGACCATAAATCAAGGCTCTGTAAAGAGATATTTGCCCAGTAATTATAACCAAGAGGAATAAGCTTATTTACAATTTATCAGTTACAGTGTAGAGCACAAAATGTGTCCAGGAGGCAGGATCAAAGTGTTTCCGTGTTGTCATGAAAATATTTACCCCTCAAAGGTTCATTGAAGTGCATTTGAGGATCTGTTTACATACTGTATTGCATGGGTGCTGTTTCTACCCACTTATTATTCAGTTTAGCTTTGCAAACACTCAAGGTATCAGCAGAGAAATATCGCTCACTCCTTCAGAAGTTATGAAATATCAAAATATTTGAGTGAGACTGTGAAAACAGCATTAGAGAGAAAATAGTGTTGAATGCAGAAGGAAAACAGTTATCATTAGACTGTTGGATTAATTAAATGTCACTGATCGGCATCTAGCTGCATCAAGGATATTATTCTGCTTTACTTAGTTTCAGTGCAGTGCACATTACGTACATCACTTAATGATAACTTACAGTGTTGTAAAAATTGTTTTCAATGGATTTCATCATTTTTGAGCATGAAATGCATCAGAATATTAATATGCGTAATCTTTAAATGCAAAGCACCAAAAGAGGACTGTATTTACATTAAATACCATCAGCAACAATATGAAAATTGTCTCCTTAACATTCACAAAGTATTGAGATTCTGCAGCAACTCTGCTCTCATTTCTTGGATATGGGAACACCTTGAGAAGGAGAGATCATCGCTTCACACTTAATTTTCAAGCATCCTAGTGGATTGAGCACTGACAGCCAAACCATGGGTTGTGTACAGTCGTGAAATACTGTAGGTAGGCTTTTGGCCAGATGTATTATGTGACCACTACAAGTGGAGTTGTATTAACTTGCAAGTGTGGGATGTGGGTATGGAGAATATGTAGTCCTTGTATTTGTGAGTATGTATGAGGGGGGATACTTTTGTTACTGTTTTACTTCCACTATTCAAAGGAACATCATATTACATGGTCAGGCCAATAACTTTATGAGAAATACACAAAATGCATACATCAGGATGTCAATTCGAATCAGTTAAAAAGAGAAAAGCTGTGGTGCGTGTGCATGTATTTGTGGCAGTGCTTATAAAGGTGATATTTCAAGATAAAAATGCACTTTTTTCTTATGTGGTTCATAGATTCGTCATGTTAAGTGTTAGATTCATATACCTTTTGGTGGAGGTCAAAGACCATTTGGTCACCATAGGAAAAAAATGGCTACACTTCAAAATATGCTCAAGTGGCCACCTAGCTCCCTCCAACCATCTTGATTACATGCGTGGAAGAAAGTTCAAAAGGTGAAAGGGAGAACATATAATACAAAAGATCAAAACAAGTAAAGGGCAAGAGTTCCAATATTCCCAGCTGGAATGTTGAGACTTTTAAAATGATTTGACTTTTTGTTTTTTTGATTTTGATAGGAGCTTGAGAAAATCCGGTATGGTATGAAGGGACGGGAAGTGAGACAAACGATGACAAGATCAAGAGAAGAAGAAGAAATAAAGACTACAGAAGGTAAGAGGTTGTTGAATATACTAGTATCATTATAGGTAATCTACAAAAAGTGACATAGTTGTGTGAGTTTGTCATGATACTTTCATGACAAAAGTCATGAATATTTTTTCCTGTTTGGTGTATGTATAGATAAGTAAATTTAAAGTGTTTAGTTTTGTTGGAAATAAAAGTTTAATTGTGTTTGGTAAACCTGAACTACATAAAAGACCCCAAAACATGAAATCTTCAGAATAACTTTATAAAGGTTAGCTTATACCCATGATAAACAAAAATACTAACAGTAATATTTTGTTTGTTTGAGAGGTCTAATGGTAAAACCATAGAACTGTTACTAAATGTTGGTGATTAGCAAAGCATCTTTTAACTGTCATGAGATATTCTTTTGTGATTTGAGTGGAAAGTTTACCATGAGGAAAACATCCTTTTAAAAGATTTGTAGAAACCTGTAATACCCTAAATTTCAATCTGACAACACACTTTTTTTTTTAGAGCTGTTAGAGCAAGTTAATTATCAGGTCTCTATCTCCAGTAGCCACCATGTCCAGCTCTACAGAAGCAAAGAATCCTTCTGTAGAAACTTAATAACTGTGCACCTAAACTGAAAATACTTCCTATTCTTAGAAATGACACACAGGCAGAGACTGGTTATTCAGTTCTAGCCATGCTGCAACCATGCAGAGTCACCATCAGCAGACCAAAACAATAGGCTTTTCTTTCTGTTCGCTGTCCTGTTTGTACTGTCAATACACCAAGATGAATTGGCTTAAGAAGCAGCTTACTTGTAAGTGGTTTTGGGAAGGATAATAAATAATAATAATAATGGAAATTTATAATGCGCACACATCTGCAAAAAGCGCTCATGGCGCATGCAGGACTCAAAGAGATACAAAACAAAACACACAAAAAAAAAACAACACAAAATAAAAACTAAATAAATTCCTAAGAAAAAGCAATGTCCATCAAATGAGTTTTAAGTCTAGATTTAAATGTCTGTAAAGCTGAACCAAAACGAATATGTTCGGGAAGCTTGTTCCAAAGGTGAGGAGCAGCAGCAGAGAAAGATCTGTCACCCCAGGACCTTGAAGTTTTCAGTTCAGCCAAGAGATGTTGGGATGCTGATCTCAAACCGGGGCGTGTTTGGGAGAAAACAAGCAGTTCCGTTATGCATATCCCCCTAGACAATAGGAAAATTGGGTGCTTTACTGCATGGATACCTATGTCATGTATTATATTGAGACATTGTATGCCTCATCCATAGGGTGTGAGATTGCTTCAAGATGAGCTACTCTCACACTGAAATTATGAGAGTTTTCAGCCCATGATGTAGCAACATCCATCCAACATCATTTGTTACTCTGTCTGGTAATGTGCACCTCACTTCATAATGGTATAAAAGCATGCTTTATGATACCATGACAAGCTTATGGGAGTCCACAATTTGAGCCTTTTCTTGATGTGATGAATGCTAACAACTGTACAAAGTGTACTGAAGCAGTGTCCTCATTGAACTTTGCTGTTATGGAACTGAATTTTTTATTTGAAATATATGCTTTGTCCTGGTAATTACTTGCCTTGAGGAGGAGACCAGTAGGTACTGTACAATGCTGCATAGTAGAGGACTCAAGCCTGTGACTTGGCAGTGGCACACTTGTGACTGGCATGACAGGATCTACCCTATGTTCCCGGGGTTCATTGTTCCCAAGGTTCGATGTTCCCTGTTTATGTATCTCGATGATCTGACGATGGTGAGAAGGTTAGTTATTCCTGGGGTTCAATGTTCCCAGAAGTGCGGATGTTCCCAAGATTTGGGGACGTTGAACATCAAGAACAGCAAACCTTGGGAACAATGACATAGCCCTGGCATGACAGACTTGTGGTCAAACAACTTTAGACCTGACTTAAGACTTGCCCAAAATGTTGGAAAAGACTTGCAGCTTACCTTAAAGACTCTGTAATATTTTACAAGCGATGGACTTGCTCAATAAATGTTGACAGTTGTCAAGACAGGGGAAACCTGGCTTTACATTCACAACACTACTTTGTAAAGCTGGTAGTTTTGTATGTCAGTTCTAAAGGCGACTAATTAAAGTGCTTGGGGTGCGCTCACAGAGTTTCCATTTTGAACCATCTATGGCACTCACATGTAGACATATGGCCTCCACTGCTATACTGCTGCTGTGCTGCAAATTGGATCTCAATTAACCAAAATGTTTACCCACTCTCCGCACGCATCGGACCTAACCTTTTTATGTTGGCCTTATTATCAATATGTTTTCATATCCATCCTTGGATAAGCATGGCAGCAAAGGTTAACTTCTTTGTACTAATCACCAGTTAAAAGATTTATCTCTGATTTTCATATGTTTTGATGGTTTACTATTCAGAGATGTAAGAGTTTAGGAAATGTCCTGATTTCAAGAATTTCAAACTGAGAGCTGGGGCAAAATGTTCAGCAAATCCAATCTGCTTGATAAAAAGATTTGAAGTGAAGTAATCTTTGATTGGAATGGCCAAGAGTGTAGATAGATTTTAGGCTTTTTAACTTTTCAAGTAATTGTAGTGTTTACTTCATTACTTACATACTTGAAAAAAGGAAAAAGCATTGTTTTGCACTTTTGTTTCTGTGATGTGAAACATGTTCTCGATAGAGAACTCTCCCCTTAGACCTCCCAGTCCAACAATCCTGGATAGCAAAATTTCTGAAACCGGATCTTTACTACACTTACATCTCTGTGAATTGGTTTGGTTTGCTGAAGGATGGAAGTACTAATGCTTAGGATGGAAGTGCTCATGCTTAGGATTTAAGTACTCATGCAGTAGGATGTAAGTACTCATGCTAAGGAGATAAGTTCTCATGCTTAGGATGTAAGTGCTCATGCAATAGGATGGAAGTACTCATGCTTAGGATGTAAGTACTCATGCAATAGGATGTAAGTGCTCATGCTTAGGGTGTAAGCACTCATGCTTAGGATGTAAGTACTCTACAATGGGATGTAAGTACTCATGCAATAGGATGTAAGTACTCATGCTTAGGATGTAAGTACTTAGTCTTCCTCACATGTGGAAAGGCCATCAGAACTTACGGAGGAATCTTAGTCCTGCTGGATCAGAAGATAAAATGAAACCAATGTCTAAGTTTATCAACTGTATTAATAAAGAGTTATTGATTTAATTGAAACTTGATGTGAGAACTTGAGATGCAACGTGACAATGTGAGACTTGCTCCTAGACTTGTGACTAGGCATCGAGGACTTACAACTTGACTTTAATTGGTCTCTTACCCAATGCTGGCATCTAGCAGTCACCCTGGGGTCGACCCCTATCTGGGTTAAAAGATGGTTAAAATAGAACCTGCTGCAGTTGTGTTCAGACTTGGCTGCATTTTATCCAAAGTGCAGAATGGAGGTATGGGTTACGGTGACTTTGCCAGCCAAAGAAATGCTGTGAAACTAGCCATAAGATGTACTCCATCCTGAATTGTACCCCATAGCTTGGGGAAAGAGGACTAGCATTTCTAGAAACTTTGCATCTGTGGTTTTGCCACCATACCTGTGTGCTGGACCAATAACAACACATGTTCTGTATAGGGCGTTGTATGCATTGTACAGTTAAAGCCAATACTACTTTTAATACAATACAGTTAAGTAAGATGCCTGGGTTCACTCTTTATGAGTGAATTAGCAAAAAAAAAGCCTGTTTCAATAAACTTTAAGATGAGAATGCTTTGTGGACACAAAGGATAAGATGTTGACCCAATTAAGTGATAGGTAATTGTTACTTAGTAGCTGAATTTTCTGGAACTTAAGCTAAAAGGGAGGAAGCCCCATGTGATTTTGGATATGGACAAGGTTACTATGGACTACTGAGAATTAAGGTGACTGTCATAGGCTTCACAAACTGTGTTGTAGCAAAGTTTTATTTTCTTCTGAAATTTAATATTAGAGGTCACTGTAATTGGCTTCGCAGACTGTGACGTGACAGTGTTTCTATTTTCTTCTGAAATTGAAGGTCAGGGGTCACTGTAATAGACTTCACAAATCATGATTGGAAACAGTTTTTATTTCCTTTTGAAATTAAAGGTCAGAGGTAACTGTAATAGGCTTCACAAACTGTGATGTGACAAAGTTTCATGTTCTGCCACATTTTCGCTCTCCAGTTTGGGATTTTAATCAAAAATGTTTCTGATCTGTTTTAAAGCTTTTACAGAAGAACCTAGTGTTGACTCACAGTTTGAGATGTACAAAGTCCCTCAATTTACAGAAGAACCTAATGTTGACTCTAAGTTTGAGATGTACAAAGTCCCTCAATTGAGGAAGTCAACAGACAGAAGATCAGAATGGGAGTTAAAGAAAGCAGCAACAGAGTTGTGTCTAAAAATGAAAGGGAAGGTAAGATTGCCTTTATGTATCAATTTTTTTATTTTATTACTACGAAAATATTTGATAGATGCATGATCGTTTACATCACTAAAGAGGATTTACTTGGGTGGAAGTAGTCTTTTTAAAATGAGACAGATTCCTTGGGTGCTATCATCCCCCTTGCCCCCCCCCCCCAAAAAAAAAAAAAAAAGAAAAACTGTGATTTAGAAAGCTTTCTTCTACCCAAGTAAGCCCTCTTTAGTGTTGAGAATGTTGTTACTGTAATGATTCCATCAAACTAACCTTGATATAAACAAAAGACTGAATAAACTTAGAGATGGCAAGTTTACACACTGTGTACACACATGGGGCGGGGGGACAGCATGAGTGGGTCTTAGCTGTGTGGTGGGAAGGGGGCAGCATGAGTGGGCCTTAGCTGTGTGGTGGGAATGAAAAAAAAGATCAAAGTAAATGCAGAGTGAACTCTCTTCTGTTATCTGCCACTAAACAGATATTTTGCTTGACTTTTATTTCAGCATGTTAGCAGCATGACTGGAAAACCCAGGTCGTCAATTGGTAGAGGCCACCCAAATCTAATGAGAAGAAAGCAATTTTTTTTTATAAAAGTCTTTCCAGAAGAACTTGGAAGCTAAATCTTTTACAAGACATTGGAAGATTTTGACAGATTGAAAAAGATGGAAAAAGTTAAAAGCCAAAATTGTCTCATATTCCAAACACCCACTGGGTAACATTACTACAAGTCCCACTGGGACTGAGGGTACCTATAAAATAATAATAGTAATACCACCATAGATATTCCAATTCTTAGGGCTCTCTTAACTATATCCAATAATGATTGTAGGCCTACTGGAACAATTTAGTTTGGGGGCGGGCAGAAAAGTTTTTTCCAGGAAGATGTTCCCCTACTGGAATGACTATCTAAGTGCAGCATTAGAGCAAAGGATGGCAAACTACCCGTATGTGTAATTTCGCAGTTGGAAACAATCCCATACTGTTATTTCACCCATTAAGGGCAGAGTGTAAGATTACAATATTAAATTGTGCAGAGAAAAATTTTTCCGTAAGTTGCCCAAATGTGTATCACATCTTTGAAATCATTTTTATTTTCTTTGAAAATTATATATTAATTATACAGGAAGGGTTTTTTGTTTTGGGGGTAAAGTTTGTGAAAAATTTTCAACAGGAAAGGGGAACACCCCTCCCCCAGACCCCTCTATGGAAAAAACAATCCTGGATCTGCCCCTGAGATATTTACCTTATTCTCTGTTTGAGACTTAGTGTTGCATAAGGCTATGTAGTAAAGCTCATGAATAATATTCCCATTGCCTGAATGTGTAGCAACCTTTTGAAATCTTGTTGGATTTTTATGAAAAATTAACCATGATTGTGACCTTTTTGCCCTTTTTCTAGCATACTCTTATCTATTAATATTTCAGGCAAGCTTGACTATTATGTACTTTTAAAACCATGCCTTTCTTGCTCCTCTCCCTCCCTGCCGTGTGCCCGTATGATTACTGCAGCAGATATAGATGGACGGTTGGTCAGTGGATCATTGTACCATTCTCACATTCTCAGTTTAAACATACTGCATTTCAAACATTCACTAATCATTTGGCATTTGTTCTATTGAAGTGTATTTCCAAACCTGAAGAAGTTCTGGAGTTGATTGGAATCCCAGAGAAAATCTTCTATGAGTTCTTCAAGCATGTGGGCATATATTCCCTTGGTAAGTACTGCTGTATGCTAGCTTGCTAACTGTTCTGTTTTGGGAAGAGATGACCATCTTTTTTTTATTATCTCATCACTCCGTGAGGAGGATGAGATATTGTAGTCACTTTGCCTATGGGGCTATATATGGCAATGCCAGCTTAAATCGCAATGGTTACCATGGTAATGGCAAATTTTCCCAATTCACTAGTCTCAAGGTCTAGCCCATGGTGAGGTACCCTGTGTGACCTAAAGGGCTTATGGGGGAATTCCGACCATTTCCTTATGGGGAACAGTTCTGTGTACCCCGTAAGGCATTGAATACGGGTAAGTCCTGTCTGTGTGTTTGTGTCCAATTTTGTTTTCCTAATATCTTGTAAATGGCTGGGCTGATTTTCTTCCAACTTTGTAGGATCGTACCCTAGGTGAAACAATTGCATTTTATTACATAACAGGAAGTGAAGGTTGAAGGTTACAGGTCAAATTTAGTGAAATCACCTTTTCTACTATATTTCCAAAGCGAAACGTCCTCCTGACACGAAACTTCACACATATGATAATTGTATCTAGACCTACAAAGATATGTGGTTGCCATAACAACGGAGATCAAAGGTCAGAGTCAAAGGTCACATTTTGCAAAAGACCACCTTTTTACTATTTTTTTACTATTTTGTACTAAAACTTCAAAAGAAAACATACATTTTACATGAAACTGCACAAGTATAATACGGTAAACTAGTTCTACCAAAATATGAAGTTTCCATGGCAACCAAGATCAAAGGTCACGTGACAGGGGGTCAGGGGGTCAAACACTTTTTGTGTTTACTTTAATCCATAACAGAAGCATCCCACATATCTGAAAGTTTTAGTGTAAAAGCCTAGGCATAACAAGTTGTACCGATATGTGTGGTTGTCATGGCAACTAAGGACATAGTTCACATTACAGATGGTCAAAGGTTAATGTTTTGTAACTAGCCTATTTTTCATCAATTAATATAAATATGCTAGACTGAGCACTTTCCTCGCCATGTGCTAGGATTTCCCACAGGCCAGCACGCAGAAGAGGTTTGGGCGTCAGCCGGGAATCTTCTTGCGCCACGTGTTCAACATGACGCACACGTCCAGTTTCCTAATTGAGACGCACTTGATGTGCATATCAGCTCGACACATATGAATTTTGCCATCGCGTCAAAATGGACAATACTCCCAGCTACGCATGAATAATAGCAATTATCCACTTGTCTAAAGGGTCCTGAAAGCGTCTTACTTTTAAAATCATTGAGTCCATATCCATATCAGTTTAGTAAGCCATCCCTTCTGGGGCCCGTTCCACAAAGAGCTACGCATGATCTTAAGTATGATTTACTGTTGGTTTAAGTATGGTGAATCAAACATAAGATTGTGCGTAACTCTTTGTGGAATGGCCCCCTTATCATGTTAACTTCTAACTTACAAACTCACTGAAGGATTTATGCTTTCCTGTATCCGATACTTTTTCTTTGGAAAATCGAAGGGATCTGACTTTCTGGGAAACAGCATGCTGAGCGGATACATCTAACATTGCAATGTCTCTTAATATATGTAGCCTGGCCTATACAGTGCATGCTATAAATGCACGTACTTACGTGTAGCTATTTTGTATGATATTTCCAATCCGCCTACCTAGACCTAAAGTTGGATATGGAACTGCATAACATGAAGCCATTGATGGATTAAGTTTGTCGGGCGACCGACATCCGAAAAAAATGTTGTGTTTAGTCTTCCGCAACTGATGTCAGACTACCTTCATAGACCTGCACACTGACAAATCCAAGCGTGCAGTTTAATGATGGTGATGGTGAGATTTAAGTCCCCCATTTCTGGGGCCATCCATCATTTACTTTCTATTTTTGTATACCTGTAGACTACCAAAACTCTGTCCCACAGTTCCTTCTGAACGCTAGTTGAAAACGAGCATCAGAGAAGGGCCTATGGTACAGTTATACAAAAAAAAATAAATAAAAAATTAGGAATATAAACCCTTGTGGTCGCCATTGACGGTCATCCTATAGGCTGCGCGCCTGGATTAGTCTGTAAGGAATCAATGTGAGACTGTGTGAGCTGAAAACATCACATAGTATATCTCCCGATAAACTTGACCGCCACAAATAACCTTTAAGCTGTGTTTCCACGAAGGGAATGAGGAACGGGTGGTAGCGCAGCCGCAGGCGAAAAGAAAACCCTCACCGCTACTTTCAATGGAGCTGTTTCCATGAGGCAGACGCGAACACGGTTTTTTAAATCCTTGTTTCAAATGTTGTTTTTGAATAAGGGGTGCACCTATACTGCTATAGTTCCAAGAACTTTATTGGTGTGTGCCACATCTTTCCCCACGCTTTCTTATGAAAAAACTTCCATCTCTTGGAACGAAAAAAAAACGCTTCCCAATTGGACTTCAAATAGGAATTTCAAAGGATTGTCGCATAGACTTTAATTATGGTAAGTTTTGTCAATGACATTCTACTGTAGCATAAAAACAGCACATATAAAACTTAAACACAACTATAGTTACAGTTCTATAACTAACTTGCGCACATGTTAGCGATGAGATATGCAACTCCATGGATTGCCCTGTTGTTTTTGAGTTTTGAACATTGAGCATTTATTTACCTAGAAATGATCAGAGTTATCCAAAACCAGCTGCTTGGAAAAAATGATACCAATCTTTCACATGATGAAACGTTCCTTCTTACTTTTTGAAACAGTTTTCTTCTCAGTTTGTTACATCTTATTGCTTTATGAAGGGAATGAAGCACACTTCATATGCACTTGATATAGTCAGGTTTCACACCTGATTAATATTATAGATGGGCAATGCCTGACATACCAAAATACACAACATGCTTCTACAATTGAGTAGGAAGTTTAAGCCATCGTTACCCGAGAAAAAGGTGTTTTCTTGGATGAAGCTTGTCTCTGTAATTGGGGCAGTTAACCCCGTTTAAACCAACCTTGTTGTTCTATTGACCAAATAGTCTTTCAAGAGGGCTAACAGCTTTCATTTTACTGATCTCAAGATACCTGAGGCAGGAAGTTCTCTGATAGATTTTGGATTATTTGTTGCCACCTTAAGATGGCTAAAACTTGCTATTCGCTTCCAGTGTCACGACAAGCTAGTTACTTTTTCTGTTAGCTAACAGACCAGTCAAAAATATATTAATTGCTTTGAGGCAATGTGAACAAAATGAAAGCATAGGTCACTTAAGGGCACAGATCATGTAACAAACATTTACATTTACACACCACACTGCCTTAGCTTTGATCTTCTTTGGTATGTGTCTGTTCTGCAAGAATAAATGTCACAGCAAGGCATACCCTCACCTACATCCATATAAATTTTGAAAGTTTGGAGAGAAAAAGAGGAATTTTGCTTCCTGGACCCCACTGACTGAGGTGAGCACTTGTGTGCTTACAATGGGACCTAATTGTGTACAGCGAATCGTCTGCTACATTTTCCTTCCCCCCCCCCCCTACTGTGGGCTTGGGGCGTAGAATATGCCCATGGTAATTCTCACCTGCCATAAGGGGCAACTAAAGGCAAAAACTTGCACCGTTTTATCTGGATGACATTTTATAACAAATATTTATGTTGGTGTGTTGTGTGTAGCTAAATCTCATGTTAAGAACTTCCTGCTATATTTTCCTGAGTATGAGATTGGAATGTTTGCATATATATTTTTTTCTACTGCCATGAGTTCCAGTACAGCCCACTGAAGAAAACAACTCATCAAGGTCATCATATTTATTTTGTGAAAAGGACAGCCAATCTGGCTGGAGCATCTAGGCTTTTTAAAATTTTTTCAGTTTGCAAAGGTTTTAAGATGCAAAATGCTGCAATATTTTAAAGCAAAATCAGAAAAAGAACTGTTGAATCATGTGAGAAATACAGTAGATTGAGAAGGTCTGGGAAGATTTAAAATAGTCCAGGACACTGCAGGGTACCAGTAAAGGGAGTACTTGTCTGAGTAAATCTAGACATCCGGAACACTAAATTGGGCTCTACCCAATGTTCCCAGGGTCCAATGTTCCCCATTTTCATATATGTTGATGATTGTGATGATCACAGTTGTTATTCCTGGGATTCAATGTTCCCAGAGGTGCAAATATTCTCAAGATTTGGGGACATTGAACCTCAGGAACAGTGAATCCCAGTAACATTAACATAGACCCCTAATTTACTGGTGGAAGAGTAATAGACTGACACATGGTAGTAAAATAGCTACCTAAAGAACGGTCAGTTGTAGAATTGAACCTTGAGCAAACATTTACCTAAGTAGTTAATGATCACATACAGCTGTAACTCAATCAATTTTAGCAATGTTTTTTGCACTGATACAATAAAGCCATTGGTTCCAGCATGGAGATATTACCAATGGAGTTAAGGGAAGCTCCTTTCTTTTTCAACAATTAAGTTTGCTGACTGTAAGGTCTTGATTGTTAAACTCTTGCAAATTTTAGGCTTCAGGAAAGATATTCAAATAGAGTGACTGTAATGTTCTTGTCATTTGTTAGATCTCACACAGTACTAGGCATGATTCCCTTACAAAAAAGGTGAGGCAACTGGTTCCAAATTCGCAGGTTCTCACAGGTTTTTTCCAGGGGTTATTACAGGTTTTTGCATGAAAACCTGTGACTTCCCTTGACATTGACACAGGTTGATCATTTGCCACATGTTCGACACAGGTTTGACACTGGTTTTATGTGCAAAACGTGTGGTGATAAAAACTAGGGTTAACAAAGAATTCTTCCACAAAACCTGTGGCTTGATATTAAAGGCGAGGAAAGGTGTGCAAAACTTGTGTCAAACCTGTGAGTAGAAGGTTCTCAAAACGCAGGTTTGTCACCCAAGAACAGCCATTTCGGCATTTATACCATTTGTCAAAGGAGGAAAAATGTGCTTTTGTTTTACATGAGTTAACAGGTTTTTTAAATATTTTATTACAGCTTCAATATCAATTTATGCACCATAGATACATATTGCCCTATTTTAGGAACAATGCTGAGTTTTTGCAAAGTTCATGTGCAAAAGATGGACTTTGTCCAACTGCTGAAAAGAATGACCTTCTTAATTGAATATATTAAAATAACAAAGAAATTTGATCACTTAAAAGTGTGTTTCCAGTCATTAGACTATGAGACTGACAGAAAAATCTTGTCGGCAACTTGCCAAAAATTACCTGTCAGCAACCTAGATCACAGTCCAACCACTTGTGACTATTAAGTCTTTGAGGATTATGGCAGTATCAAAGGATCATACTCTCATTAAGAGGGCTATTAAGTCAACAAACTTAAAACATGAACAAATTTAGAACTTGCCAAGCAATGTGTATCTTTCACAAAAAGTATGAAGGCACTCATAGTAAGTGTTGTAAGATTAAATTGGATTGGACTGGGTGCTAATTAAATTCTATCAATAAAAGCTCAATGATTCAAGTTTGTGGTTGTATTGGAGATATGTTAATCCTGCATCACACTACTAAGGCTTGCTTTTGTCCAAACTGTTATAACGGTTAATTAAAGTACTGCCTAGTGGACTAAGGTTGGACTAGGCCTCAAGTTTGAGTTCCTGTGGTCAGAGTCCAAGCCAAGGCCAGAGAAACCCAAGTCCAAGCTAAGTCCAAGCCAAGTCTGAGTCGGCAAACAATGGACGCAACCCTTGGCATGTGTTATACATCATTTTCTGTATTCACTCTTGGAAATTAAAGAGTGGTCACTGTAAGAATGAGAACTTACAGTATAGACTACTATAGACTTCAGTGGGGCTAATACTTTGAGGTTCTTTAGGAGCAGGCTAAATTTGCTCCTTTTATTTGTCTGTGTGCTAATTACCCCATAAGATTATGACTGTTTGACTTATTGATGCAAGGTGTATAATACTTTCAGTAAAACAAACAAATACAAAGACTGTAGTTTGAGTAGAACAACAGTTACATCACAAATTATTGTGCAATATACCATTTTAAAATGAGTAAATAGATTTCCTTTTTTTAATCTCAGCTCAGAAATGTCCTTTGAAAATGGGATTGAACTGTTTTAACTCATTTCAAATGCTCTTTTACATATATTTTTTAAAATTTCAGACTTGAGGTAGACTTCAAAAGCTTTTCATTAATGAAAGTTCAAATATTGCTGCAAAGCCCTTTTCTTACATAAGAAACCAAGATACTGACATTTTGTTCATGGAGATCAAAAGAAGGAATTTTACCCTTCTCCTTCAGAATGGCTCCCTCTTAATTTTTTACACCCTCCCACTTGTTGTTATTTGACGCACCATCCCATTCAGACTACTGTAAGCCACAACTGGGAAAAAAGGAGTGGCCAGCTCGACTTAAACCAGTTGGTTGGAAAATGGGCTGGAAAACTACATCTGACCGAACTTAACCTAACTCATTAAGACTACACAACGTGAAAATTCAGATTTGATATACAAATTAAGACAACCTAAGTCATTTATCTTAACCTTATTGCATACTTAGTGTAATTTGCCCCTCTTTACCTCCTTCGGCATAAAAAATCATCTAGGTCATGATAAAGGATTCACAAAATCCAAGGGGTGCCCACCCCACCACAGGTTCACCTGTGTTGGGAGACTAAAATATTACCAACAACATCCATCCCCATAGCTGGGTATTTGATACAGAGTCCTCTACCCTCCCCTAGATGAATACATATGTAGGTAGGAGGTAATTATTAGGGCCCATAGATACCCAACAAGGGAGGTTTGGAAAATTTATCTACCTGCATTCTGTTCGTTTCAATAATAGGACAAGTTGCTGCTGAAGCTTTCCTGATATTTTTCACAACCTGGCTGGTGTACGTCTTTATTAAGGCACACTCACTGAATAACTTCGGACACATTGTAGCGCGAGTGAAGGAGTGGTTGGATCAGCAAGGAAGCCTGTACAGTGTCAAGAATTATTACCTTGGTCTTTCATCTTGGGAGGAAGTTGCCAGACAAATGCTTGGATTTTAAGTTGACAGCTCTATTACATTTGTTTAAAACCAACGATATTTACGCTCTACGACTAACATCCTGATTGGTTTGACAGTGAGTAGAGACTTTTAGAAGATTTTAATATTTCAAAAACAGAATGATTTAGTGTTCACCAGAAAATTTATGGTAGATATTATGCCTATGCTGATTTATATTACACAGATTAGAAAAATTGTGAAAAATTGAAATATATTGTAGAATTTGGTTGTTTAATTTCTTACTTTTTACAAAATTACTATAAAATAAAGGTATTTAATTTTCATGTTTTTTGTAACATAATGCTTAAGTTGATTTCAATTATACTAATTTAAAGAAGTATTGAAAAGGTGAAATTGATATATTTCAAAATTGTTTTTCCCAAATATATTTTTTCCAAAATTATGTGAAAGTAGGATGTTTTTTATTTTCCTTTTTTTTTTTCACTCTTCAACAGGGAAACATGATTATTATTGAAGTTGAAGGAGTTTGGTTTCATTTGAATAATTTAAATTGTAATTGAAACAAGTTTTGTGTTTAGCTTATCTCAACTACTTCTTAGCCACATATAGTAACTGTAATAAAAATGTTTAGGTACAGATGTACACTTGGGATGCCCCGCCTTGAACTGTTGCTTGCCTTAATCACTTACTTCAGACTGTTGGTAGAGCATTGTAGATGCCACCTAATTCAAATTGTTAAGATGACTGACATGGCCTATTCTTTAGATAGCATTTAACAGTCAGTGCTTTTCATATTTGCTAATGACACTCGCTGTGGCTCTTAATTAAACTTAAGTATGATTGATTTTCCCTAAGAGATCACTCCAAAGAAACAGAATTTTGAAATGCCTGAATATTGCTGACAGCTTGAAGATTACAGGACTATACTATTTGTTCTATGGGTTTTATTACCAGACAGCATCTTTACATAGAAATATTCAGAATATAGTGATAAGTGTTGATACATTGGGGGTTTGCTTTCAATTGCTTTTTGTGTATATCTCAACCATTTTTTAACTATAATATGTAAAAACTGGTTTAAACAAGCTCAATTTTCAAAATGGATTTCCTGCTTCCATCTGGACAGCTCCTTTTGCATAACTTGCTGTATTTAAAAAAAAAATGCCAAAATGAGATCATCCTCTTTGGCTATTCCATACAAACAGGACCGACTTCTTGTCACAAGTGTGACAAGGGGTTGGGATTATTTTCAAAAAGTGGCATTTTCTTAGAAAAGTATGAACTCATTGTAGCAGGTGCAACAAGGAGTCATGCATTATAGCCAAGAGTGACAATTTACCTGACTTTCGTTGACATGAATCCCAAAGAAAACAGATGAATTTGATTTAGATGGTCAGAAAACATGGATTTTGGAAATCCATTGTGAAATTAGAACTTGTTTTTATCTAGGGACAAATAAATATTGGTCTAAGGCTAACTGTAGCTTGAGTCCATTAGTTGTGTGTTCGAAGGGCTAGCTAATGCATGAAGATGGCAAGTTATTCAAGTTGTGAAGATAACCCAGATGGCCCATTCTTTAAACAACTTTAACTGTTTGTTGTTTGCTGACACTTACTATCGCTCTTAAAAATGTGTACAAATTATTTTTCAGTGATTTAAATAACAGTGATTTTAAGAAATCATTGGAATTGATATTACATTTTCATAGGATGAAGGTGTATTCTATTACTCCATTTTTTAGTTTTTATTGCAGTGTCTTGGATGGAAAAATTTGGAATATATTTAGGCATATTAATACATTTCATCATTTATTTTTAACAGGAAAAAATTATTTAATGAAATAATTATTTAAAGAAAGTTTGTCTTATTCATATGGAGCAATGCTGGAGTCAATTTGAAAATCCTTACAATGCCAAATGCTATCACAGTTGTTGTTTCCATTGCTAGACAAAACCTTTGTTTTGACAAATATCAAAATCCCTTATTATTAGTTTTGTTAAATCATGATAGAAAAATTCCTAACATGGTATGTGGTAGTATGCAAGATAATTATGCCTTGACATTATTTATTTTGGATTTAAAACGCATTAGACCAACTTCTCTGAAGGTCATAAAACTCCTGATTTTGGGGCCTTTTTCAAGATATTTCTACTTCATTAAGTACACATTAAGATAGAGACTCCCTGGCCAAGTGATCCTCAAATTATATATAGTGTGACCACCACATAGGGAAGCTTTGTTCTGTTATCTCAGTGTAGTCAGTCAAAAAGCAGAGTGGTCAGTGGAACATGATAGCTTTATTTACACTTCACTTAATCAACCCTGAAGGCGCTATATGCAGAGCATCTGGCTAGATGTTGTCATGCACTAAATTTATTGTTAATTATTAGTCATATGCTAAATTAATTTGGCAAAACAAACCTCAGTAGTAACCCCAAACCTAAACACCAGCTGTAACAAAGAATACAATCATTGGCAACAGAACTGCCTGATCAAGATATTGCAGTAATGCATGTCAGCTTTGTAGGTGTAATGAAGTAGAGTAATGGTTTTAGCAAAGTATAACCTGAAAGTTCATTTACTGTATTCTTTCACTTCAAGGTATTGTGGAGAAGTGTTACAAAATTACTGTTAAAATGACCAGATTTCTTATTTTTGTAGAAAACTTATAGTTTTTAAATTCAAAGGTTTCTTTAACAGAATATATAAATTTTTCTTTTTTTTTTGCAAGCTTTTGTATACATTTCTGTACTTAATTTCAACATTGTACAATGGGGAATTAATAACAACAGTAAAGGCAGGACAGCAACTATGCCACTATTAGTGACTCTTTTAGTGATATGGTATCGAGTGCTTTCACTAAGTCACAACCCCCACCCCTTTTGATGGACAAAGCAGCTGACAACTGATTTGATGTGCTATGCATGACTGTTTTTTTTTTTTTGTTGCTTGGTCTCAGGCATAGTTAACCAGTTACGATTCCACATGAAAGCACTTTGTTATACTGCTTAGCCAAGCAGAATGTATCACTCAAAGTATGTGTTATTATTTAATGTCCTTCATAGTCTTTGGAGATACCATTCCTTTCTGATTTTGATTTTTTTTTCCTTTTTTCAAGGGGGCAGATTATTCTTATACATTTGGAATACAATTGTGAAAGCATGTAATGAGTTAATCATTTAGGTGCAGTTAGTTAGTTAGGTAAGATTTTACGACACATCAACACGAATGTGCTATATAGTGTTGTTGTTTAAATATTGCGCAAATCCTCCCGTTTAGTCGCCTCTTATCACAGGCGGGGAATACCGTGAGCATATACTCTACAACCCACAGCCCACAGGGGGATAACAATTGAGGGACATGCTCGGCTTTGTGTCGCCGACAACCCGACAGTCATTGGATGAGTAGTAACGGTCTTATGTACACATGTTATAGGCGATAGTCTGGGACAACTTCTGGCCACTTACGACCTCCTCAGTGCACCTGGATGCAGTTTTAGGTCAGTACCCAGAATCTATGTCATACTGTAGACATTTGTCACAAAATAAACTTAAGCAACTTTCCTGTACTGGTATTCCATTGACACTGGTGTGCAATGAACAAATGAACAGGGCTTTCATTTTTAGTAAAATTATGAAACATGGCAATACAGCAACATTTTCAACATCATGGAGCATGCTGCCTTATTTAACGATGGCGAATAAAACCAAGGTTTGTGGTTTCTATAACAATGAAGATGAACAATATCCTTGCAGAGCATATCTTGATGGAGATTGAAAGCCTAATTATATGCCTTTTCTCTCCTTTTTACTACCATCCATATTTTCTCAAGTGAAACATTAAAAATTGCTTTTGAAATGATACCTTGATACCTGCTTCACAGGTTTGTGTGACGCGTGCTAACACAACCCGTGCTGCATACTGCCATAGTTGTGTGGTCTGGGTGAGAGTGCGCCTCTGACTAGTTCGGAAAAGACGAACATGTTTTTGGAACCCTCTCTTTTAAATGTTTAGCACAGTTTTGACACAAGATAACACATAGTTTCTTGACAATTTTGAGTCACCGGTTTGAAGGGAAATTCTTCGTGAGTGAAGTTTAGATTGACACGCGTTTAGCCAATCAAATCAGTGGCAACATGTGACAAACTTTAAACATAGTAAGGCAACTGAGAAAGGTGTGTCAATTGTACAGGAAGACTCAGGTTTTCATGCAAATTCTTACCAAAACCGGGGGCAGGAAAAGAAAGATTTGGGATTGGGAATTAATTGACTCACGTTTATTGTAAGGGCTGGAGGTTGCCCCTACTTAAAGACTTAAAGTAACTAGGGTGATGGTCAAGTTGAATTTGGACACAGATAGAAGTGTGGCTAGCTTTGCACTACTCAGGTGTTTACGTAGGGTATGTTTTTCATCACTTTCAACATGTTAATGTAAAATGTATTCTATATTATTAGGCACACATTGGCTTTCGGCGGTTCAGTACGGTACCTTGTCATTGTAAAATTTGAGTTAATTCAGATTCATGTTGAACATTTAATGAGCAGTCTTGCCACAAGCTTCTTCTAACGTGTGTAATTACTTCGCAAAAACGTGCTTTCGGTCACCCCAAAAACAACATGCAATTGAAACCATGTTCAGGACTTTGTCAATGCAAGCGTGTTCATACCAGAATGAAATGTTGAATGATGTTTGGAATCGTCTTAATACTGTATTTCATGAAGGGGACGGGTGCAATCTTTTCCAGCTTTTATGTGTTTTTTTTTTTTTTGCTTTTTCAAACGTATTGTTGGTGTCATTTAATCTTGAGTTGGTTAGAAACTTATCAAGGACTTCAAAACCTAGTGAGGTTTTCGTTTCACACTAATGACAAGCTGTCGAACTTCGATGTACTCTCATATCCTTTAATATAACTGTTACAAGCCAGGGCTAATAGAAGATGAGTATTGCGGTAGTTACCTGGTGCGGCTGTTGAAACAACCCAGATTTTTCTTAAAGTAATGTACAATGATAAATAACGGTGCATGAAGAAAATAATTTTTTAATGTCATCCTAGCTTTAGGGCTTACTGAATAAATATTATGTACTCAGAAATTATTCGCGTGTATTGTTCTAATTAGTGGGCTGTATGTTTTTACTTTGAAAATATATGTAACAAAAAAAAACTTCTTTGGATTCAACAACATTGAAAATGTGAGCATTGAACAAAGTTCCAGCAGCCATAGGAACACAGAAAAGTCAAGAAAATATGAAAAAAGTTCAACCCCTGGAATGGTTTTTTAAGTTCAGGGAATTTGTGTAAACTCCCAGATAAAATGAAAAAGAAAAAGAGAGTGTAGTCTTACTCGTAAAAGAATGTATTGTTCACCTGGTGAACATGCAAGGTTTGTATTACTTTTCGGACGAGGTCAAGAGGAAGGTGACGAAGGTCATTGGAATTCTTTGTTTGTTTCTATGAAATTCTTCGGAGAGTCATGAAAATGGACTCCGAAAAATTGCAGCAACTATGACTTTAATTAGGTGTTGCAATTATGTAAGTTATAACTGATCACCTAATTGTTCACTGATATAATTGTCTAATTTAGATTGGTCTTTTACAAGCTAAAAAAAGAATATTCATGTGACTGTTCCTTTAAAGGGTGTATGTGGTATTTGAACCAGACCTACACAGTGTGGTGAAAGTTCCTTTAAATTGATCATGTACAACTCGAGATATCAGTAAATGAATTCTGCAGATTTGTGTTCCAAAGTGAGTTTCAGGACAGCAGAGCTTTTATCACTTCCTCACATTGACAGGGAATGTTTTTCCCATTGTTTTATCAAACTGTTTTGTTGACCTGGAAGATAATAATAAATAGACATGTGGGGGATGCAAAGTTCTCATGCCACTTATGCAATCACATGTAAATAAAATGGAATTGTGGAGGAAGAAATCGACTATAAATGTGTAAAGAAAAACAAAAGACTGCACACTATTGTGGGCTTTTATATCATACATGCTTGCTTCAAGTTCACGTTTTGTTGAAAATGTGAAAACTTTACGTGCTCATATCATGAGAGTTACACATCGAATGCCAATCCAAATTTCACCAAAATGCGTAGAATAAGCAATCATCTTATATAACAAATGCTGCTGTTACCTTCTTCTCTTCTTCAAACATAACAAACGTACTTTTATAGATCTTTAGCAACTTCATCTGACTGTCCCTTTGGCATTTAATTCATACTTCATTCAACGGCTGACATGCCTTCCTACATCACTTGTACGTCTTGCCAATTAAAACCTTTAAAACCAAGGAATCCACGGCTATTGCCGGAGAGGAATTGAAGGGAGCAGCACTGGCATAATTAGCTTGGTCTATTGAAAAGTACCCTAACATTCTGTTTTAGGTCAAATACTTAAAAAATCAACTCCAATTTAGCATACTGTGTCACCACAATGCAAGTAAGGACACCCACCCTTTAAATGCCACGTGACCCCATCCCCTTATACGGCCGCACGTTCTGAATAAGCGATGGTTCCTTAATATTTATTTATTCAAAGTCTTCTCGTTGGCACCTTATAACTCTAGGTTGTGAGCGCGCAGAACCGCTTATTTTTCGCGTGAAAGAAATTGACGCAGCGAAATATTCAAGTTAAAGTTATTTTTGGACTGAAAATGATAATCTCTTACGTGAGACACTTGAAAGAATCACACAAAACTAAGTAAATTTTAAAAAACAAAAATAGTAAGTATTAGGCGTTCCATTCCTGGCTAATTTTGGCCAATTATCAACCCACGAATTTGAGGAAGTTTCCTAATTAAAAAATGGGCTCTTATTTCAAATTTAAAATATGCTTTACGACAGCATTTTTAACTTCATTAGACATTGCATGGAGCTGTAACGTGAAATTGAGCTGGCGGAACTGCTCAATTTTAGGTCGTGAAGAAAATCACTTGAAACCCTTTCAAATATCCACTCAAATTATATGTGGAACGAAAACGACCAGCCTTTGTTTTAGAAAGTGAAATTTGAGTTTTTTAAGAATCACTCAAAATTGGACAAATTTTTGATAATTACAATGCTTTTGCTTCTCCACAACCAACCGTTTTAAATGAATAACAAAAGTGCACCTCTATCCGAGAACGCGAATGTCTCCTCTCGTTCTCTTACGCATGAAATGGACGCAACTCCAGCACCTTTAACTTTACGAAGAAAGATAGAAAAAACCAAACACTGTATTCGTTAGCTTTTTAATTCTGGCTATGAATCATAAAATCTCGCTCATAAGAGAAGATGTTGAATTTTCCTTTGCTGAACACAGTAATTGTTCCGACCGCCCCTTAACTGTGAGACGACAACCTCAAAATAAAATCCCCCCCCCCCCCCACATCATAAATACTTCGCGCAGCTGGGAGCTTCGGGCAGAAAAAAGCTGTGGCAAGTCTAGCCTAAAAGGGTCATATGTACTTTAAGGATCGCTGACGAACCATTTGACCTTTCCTGAACTGTTTTTATCCGCCCCGCCCTTGAACTGTGACATGGCTAATATAGTGTATTTATTACTCCACAGTTTGTGCGAAAAATTAAACTAATAGGCCGGCACCAAATTTAGGCTAAGGTTTAAAGCCACAAAGGACTAAGTCCAGATTAACCAGTAATTTATCGTGTGTCTCTACATTTTAATCGTAACTCAAACCAAATTTATGTCCAATTTAAGAATAAATCTGTCACTCAAAGACATAACACCGAATGCAAATGAACAATAAAATGTTAAAACTGCAAATTAACAAAGACCCTGGAACCTTCGGGATTTATACAAAACCTACAAAAGATAACCTTCTTCCAGTGGATTTTTAGTTCTTTTCGCAAAGTCCTCCAGACTTGCCGGCAAAGATCTGTTCGGCGAAACGAAACTTGAAACTGCTTCCCGAAGAAGCCATTACGTGCACCAAAGGGCAGCACTTGGATTTTTTTAAGTTCTTTTTTACCTGCTCTAGACAAATCAACCTTTACTCCATATTGGTGGTGATAATGAACACAGAAATATGGACCTTGTGCATATGATGTCTTAGAGCGGATAGTACGCCCTGCTTTGGGGACAAAACAAACCAACACCGAAAATACATACAGCTGATTTGTCAACCAGTCGAATACGCGCATATAGTCTGCTACAGGTGCAGGGCGAGTTCTTACAAAGGATGGCATCAGTGTGTCGTCAATGCGCAAAGTCTATACGTCTGTTGTTGTCTTTATATTTTCTATTATTTTCATCTCTATAACGTTTTCTACTAACCCAGTGTTTTATGCATTATATGTCATCTTTCCTATTTATAAAAGTTCAAATAGGTTTCCATTCGGTAAAGACCACTATCAAGTTGGCATACGGTTTACGGCATACCGTTCAAGTCCTTAATTTTACTAACCTTTTAAAACACACTGACAGGGAATACCGCGTATATTTTACCATCCTGAACCTACAGGGGGGGGGGGGGGGGATAAAGAAGTATCAAAAAATAAAAGATATGAACAAAATAATTACTGACTCAAAAAGGGAACATTTATTTCTTTCAACATCCAGCATACAACGTCAAAGCAACACATTCATTCAATATTGTCAAAGATGAAAATTTTGTGGTAGTTGAACTTAGAAAACTACACTGTAGCACTACAATGTTGGTTTTTGCTCATGCATTACTCTGTACCACATTCCGCTGTAATTTTACATAGCTAAACCTGGACTAGCTTGGGTAAGAATATTTACCAAGGCAGTCACCATATAAGAACATGCATGTTGTCACAGCTGTCCTTATGGTAACTACAATAATCCTGTTTCTCCATACTAAATGGGTTTTTAAACGTAGTTAAATAAAACACTGTGAGATTAACTGCAAAACTACAATCACGGTACATAATATATCCCCGTCTGTCACCACCACTGCCATGACCCCTAAAATGTAAGAAAAAGAGTACAGAAAAAGCTAATTCAGTTATGATCAAGCCCGTTAAAGATCAGGTCACGTTCCTTCTGGATGAACCACTCTGCCTCGAAAATATGGGAAAATATTCAGTATACTTTCTTTTCTGTTTCTTCTGACTCTCCCTTGTGATAAATATTTAGTCCTAACATGTTCACTACTGATCAGGTGCAAAGCCAGGGTAGTTTCGAGGTAGGAATCTCAGGGTGTGACTAAGAGGAGGTGACCAAGGGGAATGAGTGTCCAATATTTGTGCCATTAAACGTAATACAGTTTACAATTGTCACTTTTTGACATTCCTTGCTGCCATTTTTTTCCAAGGCTTGGATCAAGGAAGGCAATGACCTCCTCCCATTTGCTGCACACCTAATCCTTGCCGAGTTTGTTAGCAGCTTTCACCTTAGTAAAATATTCCTGCAAAATGTTGGCTCTCTCGTCGCGTGCACTTCTCACATTTGAAATTACACCACCTAGCAACACTATGAACGAAATTTCCAAAGACAATTATAGCAATCATAGCCATCGAAAGGAAAGTTACTTGCCATGTTCCATTAAACAATCTAAATCATTGAGTACCTGTGATGAATACACATGTAACTACAAGTGTAGTAAATGTTCAGTTTTTCTGCCATGAAGAAATCTTCCAAGTAACTAGAAAGTCAAAAGGCTAAGTTATTTTTTGCTGCTAATATTCTTTTTTTTTTTTCAAATTGATAGTGCTTCATTAAGAGCGGTACCAAAAATGATAAGGTTCTCTTTCTTGATATGAGAAATGCACACCATAAAACATATTGATGACATCCCACAAACATACCCTTATTGAAAGATATCATGTTTACAAGGTTTTGAGTTCTATCTTCTGAAGATCAAATTTTGACTCTACCAATTCAATGATAGGATTAATGTACAAAATATGAAAAATGCATATGCTAACTATGAAATCCCTTACGATTATTCCTCTTGAGATATTGTGTCCATAAGGTTTAAAAATTTGATCTCTGGTACCGCAAATGACCTTTAACCTCCACATAGACGATAAAAAGCATCTTCTGAGTATGGGCAGTGCACATGCTAAGTGGCGGACCCATCACTGTGAACCAATTGGTTGGAAACTGGGCCGTAAAGCTACATCTAATCTAACCTAACCCAACCTTCACTGCCTTAATATATCGTGTTTACTAGGTTTTAACCCTCTGATCTACACTATTATCGAATGATCTTTGACCTATACCAAAACAATAGGATTCATCTACTTATTATGACCAATGCACATGCTAAGTGTGACATCCCTCACTGTTGCCCTTCTCAGGATATCTCATTTAGTATGTTTTAACCTTCTGACCTCTGTTGACCCCGAATTATATTCACCAAAAGCATTATGGATCATTCTGCCTGATATGGCCAACCCACACATCAAATATGAGGATAGTCACTTGTATCCCTTTTGAGATACCGTGTTTTAAAAGCAATTTCTTAAGTATTTACTATTTGACCTCTGGTGACCCCAAATGAACTTTTGTCCTCTTCCAAAAGAGCGACAATCTACGTAATGTGGCTAGCTCACAAACCTAATATGAGAGTAGTAACATTTCCTTTCTTGAGAGATAGTGTTAATGCTACAATGTTTTGGAATTTTGACCTTTTGTGATCCCAGATGCTATTTGACCTTAATCAAATCCACAAAACAACCCCCACCGCTTTAACAGCGCATGATATGTTTGACAGCCTATACGACCAATATCATTTTAATTCACTATAATATTATATTTGGGCGCATTTTTGTACTCCTGCACTGGAGCAAAATTTTCACCACAATACCAAATTAACAGCAAGTTAACCCATATCACAAACACTTCAATAGTTATAATAACAGTAACAGTCATCAAAACCACAGACTACAAGAACCTATTTAAAATTAAAGTAAGCAAAATGATAAATGACCATTTTAATCAACGAAGCAAGTCCAATTGTCATCGTCATTGTAATCCCAATCAGAATAAAATAACGAATGGTCAAATTCATTCATATCAACAACTAGTAACGACAGCAAGAATAATATCATCGGCAATTGTTGAATAATACATAGTTCAACTGATGCTACGAATGTTCCTTACTGCACACAAGATCAATACCATGATGCTTATCTAAAAGATGGAAATGTTTCTTTGTGAAACTGGCAGACAGTCAGTTAATATGCTACAGTCTCACCGACATCCAGCAGGAACTAAGAGGCCCATTTATACACATCTGAAAAGCCAGATATTAATTTGTTTATTTGTTTGTTTGTTTTTTCTTTGATCAAGGTTCGTTCCATATAAACCCTATCAAGCGGGGACTCCAAAAGGTCAAGGTTTGTTGCAAACATACCCCTATGAGGGCATTTTTGAACAGGGCCGGGTATGATTTGTTTGGGAGACCTGTGCATTACAACTTGTTCAGGGAGTTACGGACTGGACAACGTTCCAGCATCAGGTTTTCCAACTGTGCCAAACATGGCTCCAGTACTAATAGAAAGGACAAATGACAATCAGCCGTAATATCCGATCATCACTACAGACGCATTTGAAATATCAAAAGTATTCAGTAGTCAGTTTTTATCAGAACTCTACTGTGACGATTTTGTGACCATGCAGCCGAGCCCCCTGACCCCTGTGTACGTCCATATTGTCTATGGATGGTGCAGATTCAATTAACTGTCGTCAATTTTTCAGGAATATTATCATCACCCCCACCAATGGTTTAACCCCTTTGCCACAGTCACCTTATCATCGTAATTCTATCCCACCTTGGTGAATTTTCACCAGGTTCCGGGTAAGTATGTTCGCACAGAGACACGGAAAATTTAACCGTTATTTCTTATTCAAGTAAAACAAAAAGTGGTTAAAACTACAACAATAACAAATTATATTCTGAATTTACTAAGTTAATTTTAAGCTTATATAAAATTTTGTGGTCATTGGCCGGGCTTCGCAACGCCCGCTCACTCTAGGTATGACGTATAATTATGAAATCAGAGTACAACCTCTAAAAATAATACTCTTGTCAACATTCGTAATGCCATAGAAGTATTTACTTCATTTTTTGTATTACAAATTAGTTTAAACTGTCTCGCAACGAGAAGTCTTCTTGTATTAACTTTTAAACTGATATTTTGCAAAAGCGTCTCTTGCTAACATGCTTGGTGCCTTGCACAGAAATATTTACCTCAATTTCCTCTATTTTGAATAAATTTTAACGGATGTCGTAATGCCAGGTTTTCTTGTATCAACTTTCCAATCGAGGTTTTTGCACGAAAACTCAGACGTCTAGACCATTCTGTTCCCAATTTCCCACCTTCTTTTGAACCAAAAGCTTTCGTTTACCGTCTCATCGTAATTGTTTCACTGTACCAAACCTTTGATTGTTGAAATGGCCAGGTACAAGAGCTCTGGTTTGGCTTCCATTTTGTTTTGTATTACGTAACTCGGGAAGAGGAAAAATATGACATTTTCGTGTAGTTCTTAGCTTCAATTGTAAAATGCATGTTATTTTGTACCGTTGTTAAAAATCTAATCATTAAATCATGATAGATATGTATTGAAGGTAAATATATCTTGTAGTCATCTTGGTATTTTTGGATTGTTGTTTCTAGTATTTACAAGCATGCAAAAAGAACACCAGATGCTATTCAGTGACGATGTCAGCGCCTGTCCATATTGTTTTTTTTTTTAGATATAGACTACTACCGAAAAACCACCATGTATTCGGTCTTCATCTGTTTCGTAGTACAAGTACATGATGTTTCCACTTGATTCAAAAGTTTTAGAGGGTTCATTTGATCCACAAAGCCTGTCAGTTAGAGGCACAGCCTTTCGGTCGGCACCGTCAAAGACCTTTAGAGAAATGAAGAAAGGCTGAGTTTTGAAAATAAAAACTTCTTTAGTTGTCATTTGTCCAGCTGTACCGTTACAATAATGACAAAAAATATCGTACAAACAAATTAATCTTAATAAACGTCATTTTTTTTATGATACAGCAGGCAGTTGAAATTCAAAATAAGATCAGGGAGCTCCCGGGTAACACAGGGTTTTATACTTGAAGTTGGAATGGTCGGTTGGGTGCCCCGTGCGGCTCTATTTTTCTCTCTGGTGTTTCCTTCAAAAAACGTTCCTTCTTTGACACGAGCCAATACTCTACCTTGGATCGGTATAAAATTTATGATCGAATGTATTACTACAACACTTTCGACCTACACGTTCTAACTTTGCTTCGGTCTGCCAACTGTGACTTACTACACACACACACACATAAATATGTGTGTGTGTAATATATATACTTTATATACATATTCATAAATATATATATATATTTATGAATATGTATATAAAGTATATATACTACACACACACACACACACACACACACACACACACACACACATATATATATATATATATATATATACGACCTCGTCAACATTGGAGGCCCAAACGGCAATAGCCTCATTGTCAGACAAAGATTCTCCTGCATTTTCTCTAATGTAGTCTATATTTTAGCTTGTGCAAGTTGCAACTCGTTGTATGTGGGAGAGATCAAGTGCCGCCTTGCGGACAGAGTCACCTAGCATCTAAGGTCCATCAAACAGAATCTCCATGGATACCCGGTGGCTGCACAATTCAATCCCCCTTCACCTTGCTCAATACAGCACTTAACCGTTACCGCAGCTGTAACGTGCCGAGACTCCGATCGTGACCGCCTTAGTGCTGAAAACCGACTTATTATGAGGCAAGGTACTCTCGCTCAACATGGCCTTAACGTTAGAATTGACCTTTTGTGATATTAACCCTCTTTTGAGCCAGTTTTAACTCCTTTTACACCTACTCGCTTATGCTCGCTTTTTACTATGTACCCTTTTTCGAGCTTGGTTTTTTTTTTTTTTTTTCTTTATTCCGCCATGTTCGTTTTAACGTGTATTTTTTCATCTAAGACCCTTTTTTTTTTCTTTTTTAGTTTTGTGTTTCATCTTTCGCACTCATGTTTTCTGACAATCACTTTCGTCCGGTTCGGTTTTTACACTGATCGCTTCGGATTTGATGTTGAAGGGACCGGGAGTAAGTTTGACCCCAGAGGAAGTATCAATGAAGTGGGTAAAGTTATCAATAAAAGTACAAAGTTGACACCTAGGTTTATTACAGAGTCGGTTGCCTCCTGAGGTAGCGCTGCGAAAAGGTTTGGTTCTGCTCATGTGTTATGCTGTATTCCCTGTATTACTAAGTGCTGGGCTTGCTCGTAGTTCAGCTTGTTGACTTCCATTTTGTCGTTAACAACTGAGGAAGAGCGATGTAGCTTGAAATACATTGTTTTCTATGATTTACTGGATATGATGAAGGCCTTACCCTCTCTTTTTTCATTATATATATATATATATATATATATATATAATATATATATATATATATTTATATGTAAATATATATATATATATATGTATATATATATATATATATATATATATATATATATATATATATATATATATATATATATATATATATATATATATATATATATATATATATATATATATATATATATATATATATATATATATATAGTAGTCGAAGTTGGTAGATCGAAGTTAGAATGAAGATCGAATTCTAACTTCGATCTACCAACTTCGACCTACTGATTATTCATCCCGCTTGGGAGTACCATGTTAACAAGGAGAGAAAATTGATTCACGCGGGGTATTTATAGCCTGTTGTCGCTTCTGTGAATCACGAGCTGTTCTAGCATAGTGGTCATTGACTCTGCCCGGAAAGCGGAGGGCGGTGGGTTCGGTCCCCCGTGCGGCTCAATTTTTCTCTCTGGTGTTTTTCTTCAACCGTTCCTTCTTTGATAAGAGTTTATACTCTATCTTGGATCGGTATAAACTTCATGATCGATTTTATCACTACAACACTTTCGACCTACATATATATATATTTTTATATATATATATATACATACATATTCATATATATATAAATATATATATATATATATATATATATATATATATATATATATAAATATATATTTAAATATATATATTCGCCCAATCGACTTATAGGTTAAAATCGGTATTACGTAAAAATGTTTGTCAAAATTATCAGAAGCCTTAAAATTACAATTCCTTCTTACCTGTATACTTTCACACGGACATGAAACATTTCCGGGACCTATGGGGTCGGGCTCAGCTAGAATAACATCTGGATAGTCGTAGTGAGAAATTCCAACTGACAAAAAATCTTCATTCTGATCTCTAGATACACAATCCTCGATAAATAAATGCTCGACAGACATATAAATAGTTTTTCCAACGTCAGCATGGATGACGTAACCACATTTTATGTTTCTGTAAATGGCCTTAGGAGAGCCTGGATGAGTCAATGTAGTAAGTGTTTGGGGTTGTAGAAAAACACTTTCACAAATGACAGCATCGGGAGCTCTGTATCTTGAGTCAGGATCCAGGAATACAACTGAGGCTTCAAATCCAGAAAAAGTTGTTTCCAACTTAGATGTAAAGAGAATCTCCATTATATTACCATCTGAGATTATTTCACCCTGAAGAAATGTACCGCAAAGTGTAGTGGTATTCGCTAAACCATAAATCTGAAAAACGAAAATAGCCTATGGCAGTATGAAACATAATTAAAGCCGACACTAAGGGGCAAGAACAGCTGCCCAAAACTTAAATTAAAGCAACAGCTAAATTTCACTATCATCGCTTTGTTTCTTTCTACAAACTTCCTTTCATAATATCTAGGGACTTTTGTATTGCATGTTCAAGCAGCTACTCATTGAAAGCGTACAATTGAGGAGAAAAATAAAATTACATGATTGTCAAGGAACATCCTTGAAACAGGAGTCTATTAATACTAAAAGTCAAGTTTGGGTGACTGCATTTCTTAGTAAAACATGCATTTGATTTGTTCCTTGACTACATTCATACATAAATCAATCTGGTGTTAGCCATGCGTTACGATGGTTCAAGATAGCAATGATGCATAACTTTCAAACTGAGATTTTGATGTGGTGTGTGACGGATGATTTGAGTTATCTAATGACAAACCAAATTGACAAGATACCCCATGGTAGGACACATGGATGTTTGTCACAGGCGACGATTTCGGGAAAGCAAACAATCAGTCAGGCAGGTGCATTGATTAAAATGCAGACCAGTGGGCCAAGTATTAAAGGTGTAAGTTTTGAAAAACTAGGCTTTGTATAGGCTACCAGAAACTATATTGATATAATAATTGCATTCAATAGCAATCTTCACAAGGTTTTCGAATGTTTTATTCACTAGTACTTCATTGTTCACTGTTCATACTCTATCCACAACGGAATCCAGAAATGCACTAAGGTATCGATGAATAAAATATATTCTATTCCAGATAATTCCATGATGCCTCATATCATCCAGTGTCTGGTCAAATTTTATTTCAACGTACCTCACTGTAAAGCAGTTTTGTGTTTATATTTGATATTGGGAATTATTGGGAAAATTTACAAATTCGTTTCTAGTAAGTCCAGTTTCCTATCATGTTTGACGATTAGGGTTAAGGCTTCAGGGTTTTGCTACCATAGCAGTAATTTGAGAACCATGGGAAATTGGCTTTTTGATCTCTGTTGACCCAACGTGACTTTTGACTCCCCCCCCCAATAAGAGAGGTCTCCTTTTAAACACAATGCATCTACATGCTATATGGGGTTTAAGATACTTCCAAGCTTCCCACATGGAGGTAGCGTGGTAACAAGGTTTTCTGGTCTTTACCCACAACGACATCTGATGATCTTTGACATCCACTAAACTAATAGGATACCCTTTACCATATGACGCAACCATATTCTACGTATGACATTGGTTTAAGTCTCTTGCCTGGAAATATCATGCTAACAAACCTTTCAGCGTTTGTTCTTCAGTAACTCCAGATGACCTTTTACCTTTGGTGATCTCTCATGACTTTTATTTACATCAAAAATCATTACGTTGTTTCCTCTAATTGTGACTACAAACCCTTTAAACATTTTTAGAATTTAACTTTGGTGACCTCAAATTCCCATCACCGCAACCAATAGCAATAGAAGTCTTGCTTTCATTATGGCAAATCTATTAACATTTTCATAAGAATGATGTTCATCATTTTTATCTTGAAATATCATGTTTCTTCGACATGACACATTCAATATAAAATATGTCGGTTATTCAGGCTTTAGATATTGTGTTTGCAAACAGTAGCACAAAACACAGCCACACACACACGCGCGCGCGCGCACATGAAATCACCATAGCATTGGTTACCTATGAAACGCGTACATTCGCATCATCAAATAAATTAGAACTTTCACATAGTATTAGTTAAAAATTTAATAAAAGGACTAATAACTTTCGTTCTAGACCTTATTGATAATAGACATTGCCCAAGCAGGGAAGGTCAGTGTATCACAGATTAGCCAATCATTGCAATAAAAATGTTTACATTTTAAAATTTGAGAATTTTCAGTGTGTCTAGCTAACCCTTGTGGGTGCATTGTGAGTAAGTAAAATAAACAAGTTCCTTGGCGCAGGGAATCGTTGCGTACAGGAGTTGGATGCATAAACCCAGCACAGCACACAGTGTACTTACGTTACGTTGTTTACGTGCATTCACCAGTTAGCAAAAACCAACACGAAGGAACAAACCTTCTCTACGGCAGTAAATGGAAATCACGTACCTTAAAGGCGCAATTTTCTCATCCCAAACAGTATCAATTCTCCTAACCTTCTTAATTAAGCCCCTCCCGCAATAATCTAAAATTCACCATCATCCAGACACAATCTCATTTTGTTGCTTCAGGGGTTATATATAAAGCTCAATGTGTATAATCAAAGCAACATCAGAGCAGTTCGTGCTGTGTATTATAAGTTTTGGTATTCTGCATTGTTTGAATTTGCAGTCAATCAAAAAGCTGAGCCAATTGAGAGGTTCTGTTACCCTATACTAGAAGTGTAGTTTGGGATGAGAGGATTGTCCCTTTAAGGAAAAATTTGACACAGCCATTGCACAAAATCACACTTGTCGGGATAAATACCGTTAGAACAATCTCGTCAGGTACTGTTCTATGTACTAATTATATGGCCATTTAAGCATTTGAAAATGACCATGAAGATTGAAATTTGATACAACTTCATCTCAGAATAAGCTGAAAGGGGATGTACCCCTTCAGTGCACTTTAAGTAATTTGATTCGCTTTTTGCACGCACTTATTTCAGGATTTGTTGTAAGTTGTTATTCTAACCCCAAAGTTGTTGGGCTTCTATTGTACCAGAATGGTAATCAAATCTGTACTTTAGGCACTATAATTGCTCAGAACCGCAGTTTTCCCTAAAAACTGCGGTAGCCATGACTGATCTCCTTAAAGGCTTATATCTCGTAATGAAAAGGATTCCTTATGTTATGAGTAGGTTAAAAAAGAACGATGTAGCAAAATCGTCAAGTAACTCAAAGTTTGGAACACGTCTTGTAGGTGCGGGAATTGGTTGCTTATCCAGACTTTATGTAGGGTTTGTACGTACCTGCACACTCTCTATCTCACAATCATCCGATAATTCAAATCTTGTAAACATGAGAGAAACTCGACTTAGACGATGTGGAGGCTGGATGGAAATCCAGCAGGAGTGGTCGTTCCAAGAATCTGGGAACTGTGGTGACGTAAGCAATGTATTGTTGGTATTTACGAAAAGAAAACGCTCAGGTTCCTCTGGAAAAAAATTAGAAGATAATCACGTTTTGTAATGTGCACTTTTTAACTCCATAAAAATAACAATATATAATTTAATAAACATTAATTTAGTACTGAAGGCTACGTCTGTCTCCGACAAAACCGTCTATTCAGACTTTGCGCATCGTTGTCAACAAATTTAGCTCAGAAAGAGTAATCATTTGTTATCACCTTGGTCAATATCTACCAAGCAGTAACGTTTAGCAATAACGTTTACAATCTGCGTAAAAATCAACAAATCCGTCTAATATTTTGTGTTCCCTGCACCCTCAAGTTTAAAAGTTTTTCGGGAAGATTTGTTTTCCAATATTAACTTTGTTTTAACTAATAATAACCTGAAACAAAATTTTAATTTGAAGACTTTCTTTTGAATATTTCCTTGACCTATCTTCGCATTTGTTTTACATTTGCAAATGTTGAAAGATAAGCAAAGTAATTTGGTAACGTTTTTGTTTGTTGTGGCTCGACGCCTCAACTTCAATGCTTCGGGTTAAATGTAAGTGCATTCACGGGTCTAGTTGTGTGTGACTAAAGTTGTTTTTCCTCCGTCAGTCAGTCAGTCAGTCAGTCAGTCAGTCAGTCAGTCAGTCAGTCAGTCAGTCAGTCAGTCAGTCAGTCAGTCAGTCAGTCAGTCAGTCAGTCAGTCAGTCAGTCAGTCAGTCAGTCAGTCAGTCAGTCAGTCAGTCAGTCAGTCAGTCAGTCAGTCAGTCAGTCAGTCAGTCAGTCAGTCAGATAGATAGGTATGTAGATTTTTGTGGCCCAGTTTCCAACCTATTGGTTCAAGACAATCCGACCACGGCCTTCCAGTTGTGGTTCACTGGTTTATTTAACCTAAGTAAAATAAGGGTAGGCGGTGCGCCATCTGACGTTCCTATAAGTCGGTGAACCTTGTAACTTTTTAGGAAAGGCCCGAGATCATCATTCGTGACCTCATGCGAAAGATTAATAATGGCTTTAAATGTTATGCCGGCTGTGAATATTTTGAAGTTGGTTCTTATGACCAAGCTAGACCGGTTTCTGCTGTCTTGCTCATTCACTTTGAATGGCGCCGCTTCATCAGTATCAAGCCTGTCGTTCGCGGCTTGGGTTAAAATATTCCTGCTTCAAATAGAGCAGTAAGACAAGTATCATTGTACCATTTTATTTTCCGGTCTCTCAAACCTTGATTTTACAAGGCCATCTTTTAGATTTATGCCTTTTCGTTGGCGGGTGAGATTGTCGGAAAAAGAGTGTAGACAGGAGCAGGCCCGTGTTATTCGCAAACCGCTCTGAGTCACTTGGGTTAGGAGAGTTCATTTTCAGCATGGGCCACGGACTAGTGACGCTGTTGTTTTCTCCACCTCGGTGTTACTCATTCGCAGTTAAATGATGAGATTCAATGCTTTTAATTTAGCAGTAAGTAGCGAAATTTTGTTCCTTTGTTGTCCCTAGTTTCTTAATAGGAGGATTTGGCTACGTACAGTGTTTCTCGGAGGTTGCTTTGAAGACCTTTTTTTACCGTAGCCCTCGAACCTTGTAAAATAAAACAAGCTTAAGGCAATCGATAAGAATGCAGCCTTTTCGTAGGCAATGAGAGGTTGTCGGGAAAATCAAATCAATAATTGCAGAACAGTCTTGACAGCACAGTAAATGCTTTGAGTATCTCAGTTAGGAGGGTTCGTTGTTTTGATAGCGCTTTATTCACGCAGTTTGTGACAACGATCTTTTCCCAACACAAGTGATTGCTCATAAGCAGTCAAGTAATACACTTGAATTACACGACGCGTTGCGTAGCGAGTTCTCACTTTTGACTCTTTTTGGAGAGGGGACAGTGTCGGTACTCGAGTGTTTCTTGAAGTTGTTTTGTGTGCCTTGACCCTTTACATCACACAATTATCTCATCTGATAGTCGTCTATCATAGAGGTTTTTAGTGTACTTTGGAGGGTCTTTCGCCGTTTAGGTTATGGGCGTTTGAAGAGACTACGTATTCCTTACAAAAATTCCCAGTACATTTCTTGTAGGAATCCTGTAGGAAAAGTACATTTCCTATAGGTAGTAAGCCATTTCCAGTAGGAATTTTAAGATTCCTACAGGAGTTTCAATTTTCCTATGTGAGAATTTGCTATTTGAAAGACCATTTCCTGTAGGAATTGTGGAATTCTTACATGAATTTCAACTTTCCTACGTAGGAATTGGAGAGTATTTCTAATACACTGACCATTGCATTCATTGGCACATGAAAGGAAGTCCATTGTCATTGGTCAGTAAAGCAGAGAGTTAGAGCAAAGAGTCACAACAAAGAGCTTTTCAAATCTGTCGTTTGTATGTGTTTTGGGCTGTGTAAAGCTATGGACGTGACCATATGTTGTAGTATAGCAGCACAGTGTATTGCTTCAGTGCAGTAACAGGCTTCAGGGCTTCAAGCAGCAAATAATGTTAAGTGGTTCTAGCAATGTTAAGAATATTACCGTTGCTTACATGGTTGACACTCATGGATAATCTGAGAAACATATTAGCTTAGGAATGTGCAGTACAGATATATCCATGCGCTAGTTCAGGTCATGGCATATTCTGACTCTTGATATTGAACATTTCTTTTGGATAAGAAGCTGGGATAACTGCAGTTATCTGGACATATCAAGGAGTGAATAAGCTGGTTGTAGCTTATTTTAAACTGCATTGCTCTGTCTGAAAAGGCCATAACAAACACAGGGAACATGTTCTTTTTTTTCCTTCTATTTCAAGTTTTGGAGATAATTTAGCTATTTTCCTTTTATAAGGAGCAAAAGCATTGAGCGCAGCAATTAATCAAATTCTGGATGTTCATTTATCATCCTCTCATAGAGCCTATACCACATATTTCCGTGGAGGATTGGTGACCTGTTTCAGTAATTGGAAATTGCATGCAACTACGGCCATGGCACTATCGCCTATGCACAAGTCCCCAGCAATCAGCACCATGATGCTCATAGCCTCAAATGTTTATATATGAACAAAGATGCAAAAGACACCCCACAATATAAATGGAATGACCCATGTGGGAAGTCATTTCCTATGTAGGAGAGCAATTTCCTAAGTGGGAATCATTTCTTACAGGAAATTTGATTTCTTACAGGAAGATGCCCAAAATCCTATACATTTCCTACATACCAATTTCCTGCAGGAAATCATGTGGGAAATTTTTGTAAGGGATAGTCTACTCTTTCCTTTGCGAGCTAAGAGATCTTTGCATGTTCTTAAAATGACTTTTAAAGTCGGGTGAACATGCGTCTTTTAATAGACTGGTTTGTAGGTTATTTCCTATGGGCATTTGTTGCCCGGGTTAATTGCAGTTGCCTTTATTAGACGGGATTTTCTTTGTAGCTCTGAACTCTTTAGTTCGGGTAGTAGAGTTGCTTGTCCTATGAAAAGTCTTTGTAGACCGGAAATGACAGTTTAGCAACTGAATGAACGTGTCCACAGCGAGGCTTTTTATTCTGCTGTTCAGACGTGAAAGAAAAATCCCTAGATTCTGCAAGTTGATTGGTCCGTTCTGAAGGGGCGAAGCCGCCATAGGGACAGAAGTAAGATCTCATAGCAAGTTGTGCTTCTGGAAAAGTTTCTTTTCGACTTTTTGGTTTAAAGTTTCCCCCTTACGGTGAGAAAAGGACATATTTCGGTGTCCTTTAGGTAACTGTCAGAGATTCCGCGAAGGAATTCTCGGCGTATCTAAACTACGTCCCATTTTCCGAGGAAAAGGGAAGCATAATTCAAGTAAAATAAGGGTAGACGCTGTGGAAATATTCACACCCGGCATAAAATTTAAAGCCATTATTAATCTTTCGCATGAGGTCACGAATGATGATCTCGGGCCTTTCCTAAAAAACTACAAGGTTCACCGACTTATAGGAACGTCAGATGGCGCACCGCCTACCTTTATTTTACTTTTACTCCATTGCTTTGGCGGAGCCTCACGCACGACGGCAGTAGGTTTCATTTTAGAGCCTTTGGTATGACTTGACCTAGGAATACAGCCCGGGCCGTCCGCGTGAAAGGGAAAAGATGCTCTTACCGTTAGACAAAACGCGCGGTGTTACTCAGGTGGGGAATGAAATCCTTATTTCCCGAAGGGAAGCGAATGTTCTACCACTAAAAATAAACTAACGCTCTTGATGGCAGAACTATAATTATCTACCACTGATAGAAACCACTGATTTTAAAATTGGTTACCCTGTATGAATAACCTCATTCAGGTGCTTGCAGGGTTTGTACGCCTATGTACGCCTTTGTACATCTATTTCTTTAACTAACCTCGCGACCGTTACTGATATTTTCAGGACTTGTAAGAAACATGTAATAACCCGGACTAAGCATTTATTTAGTCTTACCAGTAACGGTAGTACTAGCGACATTAGTAGAAGCCAAAGTGGTTTGTCTTCTTGTAAAGGCTTCATACAATGATGATGCATACGAGCTGCTTGTCACAACTGGTGCGGTATTATTTATTACATAGTCTTCCATAGTCGTTAGTAACTCTAACAAATAGAAATAAAAGTAAAAAAATAAAAGGATATATTAAAAACAAAGTACGTAGCTGGCAAACCATCTTCACACTTCACCATCGAATTTTATTTATCCCATGCTTCAAGAGTTTTGTAGGCAGTAAAATGCTGAAGGAACAGATTGGTAAATATTTAAGCCTTACTACCTTTCTAACGTTGTTGTCATTGAGGTTGCCTGAGAAGGGCAAAGCTGGGTGCATTCCTTCCGCAGAGTCAAATTTAGAAAAAATTTCACCTCGGAGGATGTTAAATTTTTAGCCATTCTTCAAGTATGGGCCTACTGAAGTATTCAAATGTATCTTAAAGTAGAGGAGCCCACGACTTCCTTAAGTTCCTTTCTCAGTCAAACGATCATGGACTGCAGTAAGCCACCAAAGGAAAACTTTCGTGTACACCAGTGGCGGTTGTAATGGAACTGGGGCAATCTGCAATGGAAGCATCAGAGCTAAAGGTATAATAACGAAGATTTCTTTTAAGGTATCAAAGCTGGAATTAAATGTGATATAAACTGAATGCTTTGGTAGAGACTCCATGTTTAGTGACTCCTTGTCCATTGTCTGAAAGACATTTAATCGTAAACGGTTACCTCAGTGCTTCACCTGGGTTTTGTCCAAAATTCCAACAAATGACTTGCTGTGAATATTGTGTAACACTATTTGGTATTCTCGTTTAGACCCCACCTGGCCTTCAGACACCAAATTTCGCTTTGATTTGGTGAAAGAATTGATTATAAAGTTCGCAATCTTCATTCTTAAAGGCAGTCACTTGTCAGTCCGAACTATAATTACACCAGTTGTTTAAAGAAATTCTGAAGTGACAAAACTCATTGATTGGCACCAAATTAAATTGGCAGAGTACTGTCCCTCATGCTTAACAGCATATACCATACTGAAAGTGATCTGATTACATAGTTGCTCCCTATTAACTCACCAAGAACAGCTGAAATATATAACTCAGATAATTGTGTCTGGATGAGGATGAGTTTAGGACAGTTGTCGGAGAGTTTAGAACAGTTGTGGGAGAGGCCAGACGTAAGTAGTTTGGGAAAACTGGGACTATCTGTTTAGGGGGAAACACAGTTTCCCCATTTTGAATAATTTAGTTCATCTCCCCTGTATTCATGAATAAATCTTACAAATCACGTGGCTATATTTTTCTCACAGTATTGGGAAATTTACACGTTGAAACTACTTCTTGAGTATGAAAGTCTAATATTTCATGAACGGACTTGGGTCATTAACAATCTCAACATTTTGGAGATTTTGCTGTAGTCTGAAAGCAGCTTTGGTCAACTGCTAATACCCTTCAACAAATAGAGAGAATCATTATATCAATGTTAGTGAAACATAAGGGTTTTAGTTGAAAATATAAATGCTCTCTTCTGCTTTCTTCACAAAGCGTTTACTTCTGCCTGCTCTTAGTGTATTCTTTAGTATGCTGTAGTGCTTCATTTATTGTTTTCAAGGGACTCTTCTACCTCTGTTTCTTAGTCCCACGGGGTTTGGTACTTTATCTACATTCGCTACCTTACATAATCCATAAATATAGCTAATTTTTTTAAAAATGTTACATCATAGTGGATAGAAAAATAAATAGAATGGAATGAAAAGTTACCAGTAATTGTAAAGTGGACTACCGAAGAAAACTCAGCCACGATGTTTTCATCTTTACAACCGACCGCAAGCCTCGCCGATACAGTCAGGCCTTTCATTTCAGCAGAATAGCATAAACGATCTGTTGAAATACATAAGGAAGTGTGTGAGACTTGCGGTTTGTTCTAAGATGTGATTCCTAGAAGACTGAAGAAGAAACGACGTGTTTATTTTCTAAGAAATGGAAAAGTTCATCACATTCATAGTTCACCTATGCGAAGTCGGACCCCATATGGTTTCAACCATATGACTGAGACCAGTTAAATTTTGTAGGCAAGACTCGTAAGAAGTCCACGTGTGTTAGCACACCTGCGTGTGGAATGTCATCGAGTTAGCTGTTATGGTATTTTTAAACCTGTTGCCTATATGTGCGTCCCAGAACTCTCCTACTTAGGACACATTGAAATAGGCTGGCCTGTAAGTTAATGATCTCATGTGAAAAACCACATGGACCCCATAGTTGGTGAGATATTAGACCCATAAGGAAGAAACTACACGGCCAAGGGGTTTGAGCATCCATACCAAAGACTTTACAAACGGAACCCACTGCCGTGTTTGTTTCTCAGCATCAGCAGTGAAGTAGAGAAACAAGCCAGCGAGCTACTGCTAGAAACTGAGTGTCATGGGAGTTGTAAAGCAATTTAAAATGCCTAAGGTTGTATTCAGCACAAGCACTTTTTAGGTAGCATCGTTTCGAAGAATATATTACACACGGCACAACCGTTTCACTAATATGCTTGATTAAAGAAAGTGCTGCGTTTGGCCCGACGATACGGTTACAACTTTAACATATAAGATTTAGCCATCAAAACTGGATTCCGTTTTCAATATTTTTGTTTTTTTTTTTACAAACTTCCTATTAATCCAGAATATACAGCTTTTTCGCTCTCACGACGTCGTTGGTGAAAGATCATTTTATGGGACGAGCAAAGACACATCTACACAAAGGCAACAATGCTGCTGTAACTCAGCTTACCAACGTCCAAAAACAAAATGTTATCGTTCTCGATCTTTAAACTAAAATCATGTGCCGCATCTGTTCTTTGCAGCGAATCTATAACGCAGTCGCATTTTGGCACTTTAGTTCACGAGGAAGACAGCGACTAGTTTCGGGGCGTTTCGCACTGTTGAACGTGAACTTTCCTAACTGGCTAACGACAACCCTATCCCTATCTCTAAGAAAGAATACAATCGATACAATTTCATGGCAAAAATCAAGAAAAACCTCTTCAAACAGTGCGTATCTGCCTCTAGTTTCAAATAAAATTCTTTCGGCTTCCTGGATGCAAATTTAAGCCGTCTTTCTAACATAACAATAATAACGTCTAAATGTCTAAGAACCTCGGTAACTTCAGGGCCAAAAAGACCACACGAGACGCCTTACAAAATCTATTTTTATCAGGACATATTTGGAGGACCATTTGACCTTGTCTCTTCCACACAAATGCCATTAACGTTAGTTCCTTAAAGTACGTAAAATATTAAAAAGGTCCATAAATCGCACCAAAATTGCATGACAGGACACTCCATTTCGGAAGCGATTTGAGTCTTAAAAATCTGGCATACTTCATTCTTTCTTTGAGAACACGTCAAACAACCTGGATTGCCTTACTAAGACACTTTAAACGGATATACATAAAAGACAACATGGAGCGAGTCAACGCCGTACAAAAATCCAGAAAAACAGAATTATGAATGGAACATGCAGCTCTAGGGAAAACTGGCTATTCATTTTTTCGGCATAAAGGTCACACATCCTTAGATTTATTATTCGTAAGGTTTATTATCTAGGTTCGCTATTCATATTTAAGAAAAGGGTTCGCTTCAATGGTAAGGTTCGTCATGCGTAATTGCAGCAAGGTTTTCGATATTCATAATAAGAAATGGTGTCTTTATTCATATTTTTAATGACGTTCGTAATTCAAAATGAAAAAGGTCGTTTTTGAAAACATTAAAAAAGGTTCCATTTTTAACTTGGGAAGACAGGTTTAATATTCATGACAGGATAAGGGATCGATCTTTATAATAAGAAAAAAAGTCAGATATTTATAATGAAATATTTGGAGTGTGAAACATTTTCGAACAAGGCTATCGAACTTTTTATTATATATATCGAATTCCCTTCTTCGGATTATGAACATCAAACTTTCCTTACCGTTATGAATATTTCTCGAAGTCCTTCATGATTATGAACAAGGAACGTTGTCTTGCTATGAAAATCAACCCTTTCTTCAATTTTTAATACCTCCGTTATGAAAAGTGAACCCTTTGTCGGATTAATTATAACGAACCTTATGACTAATAAACCCATTTTAGAGTAAAGTGTTTAGTTCTTTTATGGCCAACCAAACTTATATATAACAAAACTTATGAATATAGTGTAGACCCCGATGCGGTGATCTTTACGTTGATCCAGCCAAAAGCATTATTACAGAAAAATTGTGACATATTTCTTGGAAGGTTGGTAAAATAACTTGTAAGAAAATCACATCGGGTGTGATTTGCACCCACCGAGAACGTGTATTACGGTACTTATTTACTCCTGCACGTAATATGTACTTCAAAAAAGGGTACATATTGGACCTTGCTTTAAAGGTTTTCTGTTTGCCTTACGATCTTCTCTTTTAATTCACCGTATTTTTCACATTAAGAAAATTGCTTACTTGGTATTTTGTCAAAGGAAAGTAAACATATCCAAAGAAATGGAAGAAAATATCAAGCTGGATTATCAACAAGACTTGTTGCCTCATGCTCTCCCTCCTTCCTGAGAGGACCTTTAAATTTATCGGATAAATCCTTTGATATAAAAAGGCTATTTCAGGTATGAAGTCACAAATAAATATCGCTCTGTTAAAATATTAAGCAAAAAAGAACCATAACCACCACGCTATGAACCTGTGAATTCCCAAACGATACAAAAAATTGACTGTCTTAAGATAATGATTTCTTTCATATCGACAAACAGCTTTAAACATTTTAAGTCGTTTAATAAAAAGACGTCAAAGTTTGATAATGACTTGTTAAAGTACAAACAAAATAATTACACTCACGTGAGGAAAGTTTTTTTTTAAATTTGGTGGTTGATCTAAATCTTTGAACCAAAGGTGCTTCTAAACAACCTCAAGTGGCCAAGTTTGCTTCCACTATTTTGAAGGAACAATCATCTTATGGCAAATTCAAATCGTTGTATGAGAAATTCACTCGCCTTCCAACAGTGATTTGCTCCAAGTTACACGAGTGAACTGACTTATTTGGGATAACATAAATTTGGCTACCTTTATGACAGATTTAAGACACAAAAGACGCAAGTCTGGAATGTGTTAGCAATGGCTGATGGAACTGCCATGTTAAATGAGATTCTAAACTCAAAGGCAGGTCATGATAAAAAGATAATTCTCAGGAGCCTCACATATGTCCTATAGCTTTGCTAGGCACCGCAAATATTAATTACATTTCTTGAGACGAGAGCTAATTGACCATTTAATGGAAAATGAATACGAAATCTCTGTTCCAAACCCACCCTTCCAAATGTCCAACAACTAATTCGTGATATCACGAAAGCTTAAAAAATGACGGAGTAAACGTTGTTTAAAAGAAAGAGGCAGAGCAAGAGAAAATTATCCCTTTCTCTTAAGAGGTCGCACTGGACAAAAAAGAGACCACGTTAGTGTTTTTAGGCGAAAAATGGGAGCACAAAACCACCGGCCACAAATCCAAGTGAAGCAGGGGCGTCGATTTGGTTTTTAAAGTTGGGAGGGGGGGGGGGTCTGGCCTAAATTTTTTCTGCTGTCCTGGTAAGGTATATGTACAGCGGTGTAGCTAGACATTTTTTCTGTAAGGGGGTGGGTCGACAAGCACCCAGGTTTTTTATATTTTTGAGTGTGAACACCACCGTACCAGGGCCGCTACTTGCGGCGCGAGGCTCGCTGAAATTTTGGCCATTTTTTCAAATATTTGATAAAATATATTTTTATGAAAGAAAATTTTGAATTTTGTGAAATAAAACTCATGAAAATAGTACTGTAGTTACTGGTGTCACTTGATGATCAGGTGTTACATATAGCAAATTTTTGTTTTTTAACTTACAAAGTCCAAAGCTCGGAAAATTTTTCTCAAGGTATGAGCAAAAACTTCTGTTCAGGAATCGCAAGTCGTGGCGCCCAAAGCGCGCGGAATATTTTGCTTGTTTGAGACAAATAATGAAGCATTATGGAGTTCTAATGGGGAGATTTCGGAATATCATGAGTTGTCAAAACCACACAACAGGCTGGTTTCAAAAACAGCAATTTTCCGAATTCTTCGTTTTTCAGAGCCTCCTACCCCCTGTAGCTACGCCACTGGGTGTCAAAGAGAAGACGCCAAGATACAAAACGATGCTAAATATTTCAATTTTTTGAGTAACTTACTCCAAAGTTTTCGAAAAATGATATTGAAGGTGTGGGTAATTACTTCAAGTGACTATAGGGCCAATTTAATACCGGATGTACTCTTTAAGTTACTAGAATCACAACTAGTATTGTCATAGTTTGAGAAAATTTTGTTTTAATAGTAACAAACCAATTTTAATGGAAAGAAGGTAAAATAAATCAATAACCTGATCAAAAGCGCACTTCAATCTGCTACGGGAAAATCACATATCGAGGAGTGGGGAATGGTGCCTTCTGGTACGGTGTTACTAGGACACCGTTGCATAGACCTACCGGTGTAAGATTGTTGATACAAAAAACATTAAAATATTTTTTTCGAGCGACACCTCATCATACACTATCTGGAGACAGAGGATGGAGGTGTGCTTCTTATTCTTGATTGAAGTCTCTTATCTAGCAAACATCAGTGTGATTTTTCTTCTCTAAAAATGGTCTAAATCCGAAATGGTCGAATCGCTATACAAATGAATGATGTGAGCCTGTCGAAATTTTGCATAAGAAACCATCACTACATTTTTCGAAAAAAATTACATGGGAGACCAGCACAGAGACATTTTCAGTTTCCTCAAAATGTGTTTGCCAATTTCAACCTGCCAGGCTGGTCATTCACTAAAGACCACAGATTTAATTAAAACATTGAAGGGGCGATTCACCTTCTTCATATTCCTAAATATTGTGTCGCTTCATAACCACACATTTCTGCCTTATGCACACGAACAATCGACAAAATCATAAAGACCGTTGAATAATGCATGTTTGATATCCAAATGAAAAAAGAACATCAATGAGATTGAAAGCGCGCGGAGGGCGCAAAAATTTTGGGGATTTAAAAAGTAAACATGTGGAATTATTGATAGAGAAAGCTAGTCGATCGTAATCGTTACAAGACACCTTTCATAACAAACATGTATAGTCTTTTAAGTTCACGTTTAAGTTCCACGTCAAAAAAGTATGGGACTTTTACGTTAGTGTTCCCTCTACTCAAAAAAGTGCTGGGGGAATGTCCCCCTGTCCCCCCCCCCCCCCCGCAAATCGACGCCCCTGAAGTGAAGTTAACTGAGTTGAAGCTGAGGAACGTGAACTGAGACTGTTGGATTCAGGATTTCCTCGAAGGGGTCAATGTTACAAGCCAAGAGGCAGATAACATCATTTCATTCAAACGTGGAAGAAACTGAATTCAGTTAAAGTATTTTTGAATTATTTCAGGGGTTATGATATAGAGTTTTAACCGCTTGAACATTACAACATCATTGCTCCTTAAAAGAAAGAACGGAATAATGCACTATCTACCAAACGCAAGGAAAACTTTTGAAAAGGAAATAATGAAACTCAAGGCAAAAGGGGTAGTCGAAGAAACTCAACACTCTCAAGGAGAATTTTTCTGGCCTATTTTCTTCCTTCGCCAAACATAGGTCCTTTCGTATGGTTGTGAATCTGAAAAATCTGAGCAACACCTTGCAATATTATCATTTCAAGAAGGATTCAACAAATTTCGTGTTGAAACAGTGGGCTTCAGAGAAGCTTGCTTCATGCGCAAATTTCTCTGGACGTAAATAATATCTGAAATTGCTTTTTAAAGGCAAATTCCTTTTGTTCCTGGTTTGGCTCAAATTAAAGGGTTGTTGATATCATTATTTTAAGGCGTCCAACTTGGCCCATTTTTATTGATAGCTAGAGATGGATAAAATTAAAAGTATGACGATTGATCGTGGTAATTACGATGGTCTAGTAGTATTGGTGTCTAAAGAGGCTCTAGAGGGGTAAACACTGGTGGAATTTAATTTCTTCTGGTGCGTTCAAACCTATTAGATATGCTAAGCTAAGTTCTTAAATAGTCATTGATGCATCTAAACAACTCGATTTTTTACGAGTAATTAAATTGCAGTTGCTTCATTAATGACATGGGTGGCCCTCGCTCACTGTCTTGCAACAAAATATGTAAATCCATCTGGCTGTGGTGAATGGAAAACATAATGTCGATAACATGCAGTCACTTACCTGGCAAATAGAATATAGACTACTGGCTGATACATTGTCTCGAACCTTTCAGTAATGTCAGTATAGAGTGGATGTTGTGCAGAAGAGTGTTTCAAGATATAACAAAAAATGGAACATATCAGATATAGATTATTGGCGTTCAGATTAAATTCTGCAGTTTATATTTTGCGTCATGGAGGTCAGGCTCAGAAACCAAATTTATCGATTATTTTAACTGGAATAAGAACAGTTGTCTAAGCTTTTCATCCTTTTAGTGTGTTGGCCAATGATTTAAGAAGATCCAGGAGGACAAGGCAATCAGTGTCATAGTAGTCCCGAAAAGGCCTTCACCTGGCGTACTCAACTGTTAGGCATGACCATCGCTACTCTATAACTTGCACAAACGACAGCAGTTACGAAGCATTCCAGGAAAAGCACAAGTGCACCCACACTCTTCAAGCTCCAATTATTCGCTTGTTACTTATCAGAAGCTCCTATAGAAATGATAAGTATTTCAGAAGACAATTCTGACATTGAAATGGCATCATGGAAGCATATAGCCACTAGAACAGTAGATTTGTTATCAAGACAAGTGGAACCGCTTCTGGACAAACAGAAATGAAAGCTCTTCGACTGTCTGTAAAGCATATCTTGGAATTTTTTACTGTGATGTTTAGATCATGTCTTGGCTAAAGTTCTTATACAGGGCCAGATCAGCGTTTTCTACGTTGGTCATAAAATCCGAACCTGATTGGGGGAAATTGTTGGAAAATATCTGAAAGGAGGTTATGAATTAAGACCTTCCACTTTCCAGGTGAAAACGATTTGGAATATCGGGATGCACTTGTGCCGAATTACTTGAGATCTGTTCATTCGTTTAATGTTATTAATTTGAAGGAACTTAAATCTTAAATTAATAATGTTCATGACATTGGTTTCAGTACAACGCTCCAGACACTGCAGCTTTCGGATAGCATTTCACTGCATGTTTATGATGAAAAAACTGCTTTTCAGGTGACCAGTCACATTAAGATACCACGTCCTTTGAAATAGTTTTCAAAATATCATACTGGAGTAAAAGGGTCAGTGTTTTCAAAGTTCTACTCTATTATCTGAAGTCAACAAGCCATGTCAGAGAAAATGAAAAAACAAAACTTTTATTAGCTACGCCAAGCCACATAATGCCGCATCCACAGATACTTTGTTGAGCTGGTTGAATAGCGTATGAGCGTAGTCGAGAATAGGCATAGTTCCCTACACAGCCCGCGGTACCAGATCAGCAGCAGCTTCAGTAGCTATCTCAACTGGTGTCCCGATGGATGAAATTCATAGGACCTCAGAATGGCAACGAAAACATCTGCCACATTTTACATTAAATCGATATTAAAAAGGAAAATGTACTCAAATGTATAGTAGCCTCGTCTTAGACTATCTATTTTGCCTGTGTCGCTAATGTGCTTAGATCGATGTACACCTACGATCAAAAAAAAAAAAAAAAACAATTTCTATTTTCAAAATAGATTTTCTACTTTTATCTGGACAGCTTCTTTGCATAATTTTTTTCCTAATTTGACTAAATAATAGCCCAATAAGATATCATCATACTCTATTACGTGGGGATAAAACCAACTCATTGTCACACATGTGTGACATGGAGTCGGGAGTTATTTGAAAAGTGACATTATCTCAGACAAGGTCGGACTTCTTGTCGCAGGTGAGACAAGTAGTTGGGGTGAACGGACTAACTACTTGTAGCATGTGTGACAAAAAGTCACTGATTATTGCCAGTGGCGGAGCTGCCATATGGTCAGGGGGCGGTTGCCCGGTGATGGACCAAAATCATCTGTCGGCATCCTTGTTAGATTTTAACATACTCTACTCTAGCACCATTTTTGGCAAAAGACATAATTTAATAGCGTTGTTTTAAGGCCCAGATAATAAAATGCTCAATCAGCCACCAGTAACTGTACTATCTGCACTTTATTTTGATGAAAAGGGTTATCCTCTGTAATATAGGGTAAGGTTTTGCCGAAACGTATCTTCATGCTTTTTACGCACTAATGAATATGTCGCTGTGCTAAGTTTAATGCTTCCACACCAGGCGTGATTATAAGCTTACAAAATACGCATACTGACATTAAATTAACCCTCCCGGCCAATAAAAGATATTGCAAAGGGCTCAACAATAATTATAGCGCAAATAGCCCTCTTGTTGTCATGGATAATTGTCAACAGAGACAATAAAAAGAGTTTATAAAGATACCAAAAAAAACTTCCACAACATTTTTTAAAATCATTTGAAGAGAACATTTAGGTTAAAATAAAATAAAACTGTTATCATAGTGGTAATGGCGTGAGAGACAAGCAGATCTCATGTCTTGGCTGTTTCTTTAAATGTACTTAACTATTTCAGAGTAGTCACATATTGTAAAGTACGTCAATTAATATTTCTTCGTGTCCTTATCTTGATTTCCAGATGCCAAAAATGTACACCTAACGGTGATTAATTTCTATAAGTTTTTTCCCTCTGTAAAATTGCTTGCTATTAAGCTCTAGCTGGTTTAATCTTTTCTTTCAAAAGTAGCACATTATTACAATAAAATCTTAAATCGAGACCTGAAAATAACACGCAAAATAATTATGACTGCCTTCATACAAGAATGTGAAAGACAGGGATAGAAACATGCGCGTCCGCAAGTGGGGCAAGGGGGAACTTGCCTTCTCCAGGAAAATAAAATAAAAAAAAAAAAAAACCTGAAAAACGAAGAAAACATGAAGAAAAAGACGAAGAAGAATTCACTTCAATATTTCTTAACAGTCCACTCAGTGTTTTCCCTATTAATATGCGGTAAATAAGCTGTAGAAATGTCATTTCCAGCAATCCGAGAGTCATTTTGGGCCAAAATATTCTTGCGCTCGGAGCCAAATCATGGTGACGGGGAGCTATTCCCACTAAAAGAATTTATTCCCCCCTCCTCGAATTTTCTTCGACGGAGACCAGTCGATAGAAAATTTAAACATGGTTAAATAGAAAAACTTGCTGAGGAGAAATGTTAAAGTACAGTAGTCTTCTACCAGGCGCGGAAAATAAAATGGAAAGTCGGAAAAGCCGTGGCTTCGATCGTGTTGAGGCTCTTGATATTTACTCCTTCGAAGCGTCCCTGCAGACCATTTTCGCCCCCTCTGACCGAAATCCCTAGCTCCGCCTCTGATTATTGCAAAATGTAGCACTCTCTTTGGGTATTGTACACATGCATTAAAAAAAACATATTTGATTAAAATGGTGAAAAGACTTGGATTTTGAAAATCCTTTTTGAAATTGAAACTTGTTTAAGATGATTTGTGATTTCCAAAGTTTTCCAACGGTAATGGCAAAGCTGGAGGAGATACAATGTAAAGATTTGCAAGGAGAGATACATTTAAAAACTGTTAAACAAGTACATAAACGTAGAAAAGTATGAGTTCTTGAAGGGGGTGATGGCGTGGGAACATAACAGCAATGGTAAGAACCTAGATTACACATTGGCTAGAAAGCAAAATGCATTTGTTTTATCGTTGATTAATTGGTTTAAGTTCAAAAAGAAAACATTCAGTACAAGAGGTGCTACATATTCTTTGTACCTTTCATGAACACATTAGTTTAAAATTTCATGGTTTACCGAAGTGGAGTGTTAAGGAGAGTAGAGAGCTGTTACGGGGGGAGATGAAGCACTTTCCCTTCCCTTCAAGCCATCAGGATTGCCTTCAGTAACTCTTAATTTTTGTACTCTTGAAAATTTAAGACCACGTACAAAGGAACACGTTATTGACAACAATAGTTCTTGTCGTCTGCTAGATCTCATCAACTTGTGGCATGATTCCAACCATTGCCATAATATTGCTAGTCGTTAAACAAACAATTAAGTTTTAGAACATCATCAAAGTATTTGAGACCGCCAACATTACAAAAATCCCAAGGTGCGTCCAACTGTTTTTACAGAAAGTAAGGTTTTCCACTTTATGAAGCATTCCAATACGTTTCATTCTGAATCCAACTCAACTCCAAAGACACAAATATACAAATATATTACCTTTGCTAACATGATTAAGTTTAAGCCAAACCAGGCTAGCGAAACAGTCAAGCATTCACTTAAACGCAAAGCGAAATGGAGACATATATTTGCCGGGATTCCCGACGGAGTTCCGCTTCGCCATGAAGATACGTCCATTAAAGGACAACACTTAACTGAACAACTTCGTGGCCCTCAGACTCTTTATATTTTAGGTCAGCTGAAAGCTTTCATCTTAGGTAAATAGGTTCCTCTGCGCACCGACGAGAGGAATTATGAGTCTAAGAGTTAGAAATAAACGTTCGGCAACTAGTATGCAAAGCTGTAACTAAGCCTAACTTTTGAATTGAATAATAGGAAATGACGTCACACGACCAAGTACAAACAATTTCACTCCGTGTCCAGATTACTCCCATCAATATTGTACTTCATTTATCTTAGTTAAACCCACCTCATATCTGAAGAGCAATAGTGAATATGCATGAAAGCAGAATGAAAGGTTTTTTCAGCAATATATTCAGAAAGCAGAAAACGCAGTGAAATAGAAATACATACCATAACTTGATGAAACGGACAGTTGAGAGAAAACGACAAATATTATACAAAAATAAGCCATAGAGCTAAAAGAAGGAGAGACTTCGATGGAAAGGTAACATATTCCAAATTATTCGGTTCTGTAGGTTCTCTCTTGAAGCCCGATCAAGAAAATAAAACTCTCGCGGCCAATTCGATTGTCAAATAGTAAAGTGAATTAGTGTCTAGGTAGGTCGTTCTGCTTTCAGCTGTTATCCTTAACTTCTTACTTTTTTAAACGGTACTCACCCTCACAAAGGAGTCGATACTACCATTGTTTATCTGTTTTGTTTGCAACGTATTTTAATATATTCCATCTTTCTTTGAAAACAACTCTGATTTTATGTTTCCTTCTCCTTTTAAGTATGGATTCAGACAGCAAACAAGACAGTATTACAATACTAGTGTTCACTTTTAATATGAATTCTAATCAATAAAAGTACAGAACAGTGCATTGTCCCTGTATGATGAGAAATCACTTTAAAACTCCTTTGAAAATGATCAATTGATAATTAGCCAAAGATGGAGTAAAATACTCTTTTCGATATTTTTTTAATATCAGGCGAAGTTGAGATGCGACAAATCTCAATGACACCCTTTCAAAGTCGAAAAAAGTCCAAGAATTTCCTAGTGAAAGTGTAAAATATGTCGCGAGAAAAAAGACCATCTTCCGCCGCACAAACTGCGTTAATAGACTACAGCGCCTTATCCCTCTGTCTTTGTTCCTCTGATGAAACCATGTATGAACACACTAACACACATACTGTTGGATGAGGTATTGGGTCGTCAATACAAACAGGTAATGCATCGAAGTCAGAGGGTAGTGGGGGCAATCGACCTCAAAATGAAAGGATAAGAAAAAAGAGAATTGGAAAAATTAGGATAGGTAATTGACAGTGGTTTGAAACCTTGCACCAAATGTAGCATCTTCTAGCACACCCCCTGTAGAGTAGAACTTTCCAAAGTGAGGGGGTAAACTCGACCCTCCTTTCGGACGGCAATCAGTCATTATTTCTTCCCCTATCCAAAATAAATTGTTGGCTACGCTCTTGATTCTCGGATAGATTGTTCATTACCGTTCTTGGATTGATGTGTAATGTTTGTATAAGACACTTAATAGTTGGTTTATAAAAAACCTCTAAAATGTCAATTTGAGAGCGACTCATATTCCTCCAAAAGAGTGGAATTTAAAGCTTTTGCTTAAATCATGCATATATTGACATGATGAGTGCTATTCCCGAAAAATAAAGCATTTCACCGACTTGGTAACGTCAGATAGTGAACCGCCTACCCCCCCCCCCCCCACTTCAATTCAGTTCATTTTTAAGACCCTTTTAATGTTCTTTGGATAACGACCCTTAAAATGTCGAAATGGCACATTTTAGCTGGTCTAGAGGAAATGGTCTCTTTCACGTGAAGTAGCTTTGTGTTGCAGACATTTGTCGCATCACTAACAAATCGCAACGTGTATTATTTTATGAGTTGAGTCTTAAAACTCAAAAAAAGATCAAGCCGAACTTTTCAACCACTTCTAAGGCTCAGTCCGCATATCTAGGCGCCGAGTTTACGGAACACGCCACTGCTTATTAGCTTTATTTTTTTTTTACCATACTTCGTGCCTTGTTTCTTTGTGATGTATACTTCATCACTGATTTTGTTGCTATAAGCCAACTCATCGCAAGTGAAGTATCACATCATGTGATATATATTCTCGACTGCACATGTATTAAGGATATTTTACTGCGTTTGATTAAAATCAAGGAGGAGGAAGAAGTTAATATTAATATAACAGTAAAACATTTCATTTAGTTAATCTTTTTAGTACCAGTTCATTTTCACATCAATTATACTTCCTTTGTGCATACGAACGAAACAATGCTACTTTTTTCTTTTGCAATTGCTTTCCTTTTCTTTTAGAGTCTTTGTTTGGAATCATCTTGGTTAAATAACATTTTTTGAATTACTAGAATATACATGTCGACTTCATTTTCCTATTTCGAAACTTCAAGGCTTTTGCGTGTAAGTCTGGTGAACTCTGAAACATCGTCATATATCTTCGAAAGTTATGTTGTAATCCCGAAGTGAACCTTAGTTGTAAGATACGGAAATGTTTTACAAAAACCTCAATGTTTTATGCCCCTTTGCTCCTACGTGCAAGCTCGTACTCCTCAAACAGATTGTTGTTACAACAAATTTGACAGAAATGTTATCTACACGTCTGAATCAATCACTGAAGAGCGTGAAAGAAGACTAGCCAAGTTTTATGATTTCATTATATTTTTAATTAGTCTTTTCTCGTAGGTAAATGAAAGGCCCACTTATTTGACAAAACATGGGTTTGTTCACAATTACTCTTTATATCACTTACGGCAAGATCAATTCAGAATAAAAGACCACCCTTGATGATCGTCTCTGCTTTGCTGTGAATCAGCTCAGTTCTCTTGTTAGTTTTATTCTTTAGCCAAAGTATTGAGGACCTCTCATCTAAAATTATATCTTACTGCAGAGATTTGCATCAAAGTATATGTGTTTTATTTTTCCACTTTTTCCCCATTTTATTATGAATTTATATTATTTTGAGGAATGTGTAAAAAGTTTCGAATGGTTATTAAACGTGCTACCGCTATAAATGCACGTATGATGCTGTTGTGTCCCCTGTCTTTGGCGGTTGTACACAACTTAAGAGAACAACTTTTTTCATAAGACACCCAAGTGGCGTAGCCAGCATGGGATTTTTTGGGGGGCCTGAGAAACAAGTGGGGCGCCTGATACCTCCGAGGGCCAGGCACGGCCAGATTATCTACGCGGAGCGCCCCCATCAGTTGACGCGGAGGGTCCAAGAAAATTTTGGGCTATGAAAGCCCTCCAGATGGCCGGAAACGGCACTTCCTACGTGTTTTTAGCTGGATGTACCCAGCCTTGAAATACGAATCTCATGCCTGCGACTTCTCAAATAATGAGAATGAAAGAATCAATCTATGAAAAATGGTAATACATACACTTTTTGGGAACCCAAAACTGGGCACTTCTGATCCTTGGCCTGGGGGATGGCACTAAATACAACCGGCACCTATCCCTTGGGAAAAATTGAAAAGTTCAGCAGGACGTAGGTCGCAAATGCGGCAACATTTGAATCTAAGGGGAGCGCCACCATCAGTTGGCGCGGGGCGTTCAAGAAAATTTGGGGCTTTGAAAGCCCTCCAGATGGCCGGAAACGCACTTCTCACTGGTTTTTAGCTGGATGTACCCAGCCTTGAAATACGAATCTTATGTCTGCGATCTCTGAAATAATGAGAATAAAAAATGAATCTCAGAAAAATGGTAATACATACACTTTTTAGAGATCCCAAAACTGGACACTTCTGATCCTTGGCCATGGGGGGGGGGGGGGATGAGACCAAAGGGAACCGGTATCTCCCCATCCCTTGGGAAAAATTGTAAACATCTGGAGGACGTAGATCGCAAATGCGGCAATATTTGATTTCAGCTTCCCTAAGGCAGTACTTTAGCCTCTAACAGGAAAACCAAAAGTAGTAGTAGTCCCCCTCTGAGAAACTTTCTTTACGTTAGATTTCCTAGATGCAAAATGGTGTTATGTTTGGCAAAACTCTGAACTGATTATAGGCCTACAGTGTAAGTTGTTTCTCTTATTGGTGAGCATGAAAAATATCAAAATACTCGTTTTTAGTTTTTGTAGAGATTTAACAAGAGACATACATACTACCAAAGAAACAATGTTTTCGTTTTTCAGTGGTGTCTAGATGCAAAATGGTGCAGTATTTGTTCATCGGAACATTGCTTAGTCAAAATTAAAATACTTAGAGTAAATCTCTCAAAATATTAAAACGCAAAGCCAAGTATGGATCATGTGGGAAACATATGGAATCCGGACCTTGTAGACCTTACACAAATCCCCACGGACGCCAGTGCCAACTAGTAAAAAGAGGACTTGTCGAAAAAAATAGTCCTACAGTGTCACTTGTCATGGGCAGGAGTGAGGCACAACATAGGCCTACTTGTTAAGGATGGAAGGGAAGAATTATCCGAAGACGGTACTTTACCCTTACCTGCTTCAGGCATATTTTGTGTATGATAAGTATGGGGATGATCGTGTAAGAATGGTCTCCAGTGTACGATTGATATTTTCAGTAAATCAATCAGCCATCCGAAAGGCAGAAAGGTCCTTAATCTAACAAAGTCACATTGGAGTTTGTCGTCGAGACTTGCGTTTCATCTTCGAAGTGAAATGCAATAAACGACATTGCAGATCACATATGATATGTAATTTATTGCAAATAGGCATTTTGAAGTTATAACTTGAGTTCATACGTGCGCACAAAATGTGTTTTACACACATTCATGCATTTTTGTTAACTGTTACACATTTTATTTATTTACTGTTTGGAAGGAAATAGTTCAAAGTTTATTTCCGTTCAGACATGTTACTTTTTCAATAAATTTACCAGAACGCAGAAAATCTGGGGGGGGGGGCTGAAAAAATCTGGGGACTAGCCCCCCCCCTTCCCTTTGCTACTCCACTGGGCCACCCCTAAGACAGTTACAAGTTTGGATCGCTCTAGTGGAATTTTCGATAACCTTACGATGATGCGAGTTTACAATTAAGCCGATGTTTTGCAAGCAGGTATAACTGACCTTGACGTAGATTATGCTGAAAATTTTCCAAAATAAGACAATAGAAAAATAAGATCAAGCTCGTGCAGTCAATGATTTTATTTTCAACGTTTCCAGTATGATCTCTTTCCCTAAGGCTACTAAAATTCGACTACATTATTTTGTGAAAAGCCAATTACATGGCTCTCGCATTTAAAACACGTCCAGCTATTAAAAGATTATAACGAATGTCATAATCTTTATTGTGTCCAAAGTATGCAGAAATGTTGCATTAGAGATAATTAGTTTCACGACGACCTTGGTCGTGGTTGGTCCCACCACTCGGTTGAAACTGCTGAAACATAAAGTAGACACGGCTGCAGTGATCAATCAGGAGTCATCGCAACTCCCTGGATCAATGATGCTTTAGTGCTATTTAATTATTTGTGAAGAATTGTCGATTACCTTTTTTAAACTTAAAATATGAAACAGGGAAACTTAAAAGCACTTGATCTTGTCATATACAGTACACTAACTAAACATAAGTTCAGTCGGAAAAAACTTGTTACCCAAGTATCAGAAAAAACTCCAGGGGAATTTCAAATTAACCAACTGTCATGGTTCAGAATCAGGGTTGCAGACAACCCACCAGTGGCATAGCTAGGGGTTGGGGGTAAGGGGGGGCATGTTACCCCGGGCGCCACTCTAGGGGGCGCCAAATTGAGATTACCTAAAAAATGTAGAATCTAGCATTTGCATTGATATAGCAATTTCATCTGTTAATAAAATAATTTAGTTATATTGACACAATAAAATGTCAACCTAAACTAGAGAAAGAACGCAAAAATCGGCAAAAATCCATCAAGTTTTGCCAGAATTCTCGCTGGCTAACCATACATAGTTGTTTTTCAGAATAACAACATAGTTGCTATTTAGATTTTGGTCACTGTGGCCATTTCCATAGCTAGTTGTTAACGGTCTTTCAGCAAGTTAAAACTTATTCTCCCTCATCTCAGAGCTACAATAGGACAGCCAAGACTAACTGCATTTGCACTCCTCAGCATTGAGTCTTAAAAAACCAATACATTTTGTTTTGATGATGTAATCGATATATTCGCAGAAGCAAAAACACGAAAGGTAAACCTGTAATCAATTGCTGTTATAGCTCATCGTCAAAGTAGATAATTTAAGTAAATAAAAACGTTGTGATTGTGGTTTTAAACGAGCATTATGTAATCATTGAAGTCCTTTGGTCCAGACTTTAACACAGTAGCGTAGCAACGGGGGCTGGGCCAGATTTTTTCAGCCCCACCCCACCCACCCAGTTTTTTTTTTGCCTCCTGATAAAGAAATTAAAAAAAATACAATGTTTGAACGGAAATAAACTTTGGAGCATTTCCTTCTAAAGCAGTAAAGAAATAAAATGTGTAACAATTAAGAAAACGTGCATGAATGTGTGTAAAACCCATTTTGTGTGCACGTAGGTATGAAATCAAGTTATTGCTTCAAAATGCCTACTTTCACTAAATTAGATACCGTATATAATCTGCACTGTCATTTATTGCATTTCACTTCGAAGTTGAAACGAACGTCTCCACGACAAACTCGAATGTGACTTTGTTAGGTAAAAAAACCTTTCTGCCTTTCGGATAGCTGGTTGATTTACTGTAAACAAGGCAATCATACACTGGAGACCATTCTTACACCATTCCTATACTTTATCATACACAAAATATGCCTTCGAATAATTCTACTCTTCCATCCCTAACAAGTAGGCATTTGTCGTGTCTCACTCCTTCCCATGACAAGTGCCACTGTGGAAAGATTTTTTCGACAAGTTCTCTTTTTACTAGTTGGCACTGGCTTCCGCGCGGGTATGCAAAATGTCCACAAGGTCCGGACTTCATGTGTTTCCCGCATGATCCATACGTCTTCTTTGAGGCTCAAACATTTTGAGAGATTTACTCGTTGCATTTCAATTTGACTACGTAGTGTACGGTACCAATTACTGAACAATACTACACCATTTTGCATCTAGACACCACCGAAAACCGGGAAACATTTTTTTTTTGCCGGGTAGTATGTATGTCACTTATAAAATCTCTACAAAGACTAAAAATGAGTATTTTAAAATTTTTCAAGCTTCCCAAATATCAAAATCCTAAAACATAGGCCTATAATCAGTTCAAAGTTTTGCCAGACATAAACCATTTTGCATCTAGCAAATCTAAAGCAAAGAGAGTTTCTCAGAGGGGGACACAACTAATTTTGGTTTTACTAATAAAGCTGGAATCAGTTATTGCATCATTTAGCGATCTACGTTCTCCTGATGTTCATTTCCCAGGCCACAGATCAGAAATGCCCAGATTTTGTGTCCCTAAAAAGTGTATGTATTATTATTTTTCATAGCTTGAAATTTTATTCTCATTATTTGAGAAGTGGCAGACATGAGATTCATATATCAAGGCTGGGTACATCCAGCTTCAAACACGTGGGAAGTGCCGTTTCCAGCCATCTGGAGGGATTGTAAAACCTAAAATTTTCTTGTACGCTCCTCGCCAAACGATGGTGGCGTTCCGCTTAGATAGTTTTTCCGCGTCTGGCCCTCGGAGGTGCAACCCTCCCCTTACTTGTTACCTGGGCCCCCTAATATTCCATCCTGGCTACGCCACTGCTGTAACATTTGTTCTATTTAAGATCTTGAGTGGTGTAATTATTCATAAGATATCCCCCAAACATGGGGGTAGGGGCGACAATTTCGTTTCTTACCCCGGGCGCGCCAAAACCTAGCTACGCCCCTGCACCCCACCACTTCCCATGGCCGTAACCAGGGGTGCAGAGGGTGCGAAATCATCCTCTCCAGACCTGACCACCCCTCCAAATGGGGGGAGGGGCGTCGCCGCCGGGTGTGGAGTGTATCCGGGTGTGGAGATTTTTTTAAATGAGGTCGGAATTTGTGTATGAAACGGCCTAACGGCAATCTTTCCAACGTTTTTACTACTTCTAGAATGTGGCCAAGTTTCAGCTCGTCGTCGATCCATAACTATTTCATGGATAAATTCGGTACAAAAGCTTACCTATTTTCCGTCTCTCAGTAAAGAAAATCCTAGCTTCTCCAAACAACGACCAATAGTCAGTTCGTAGCTGTGCGGGTTGGCGTTTTACGCTACCGAATTCATTCATTCATTTATTTGTTTTTCCACATTGTCAAAAAATATACAGACAGAAGGAACATAAAATAACCGTGGATGGAAGTGAACTAAAATCCCTATGGGCTTGACAACGAAGTTCACCCCCGACGAAAAGAACCCTAGTTACAAAACTCTTACAGTGAGTACCTTTAATTAAATACCCACTTACTTTGTCCCTGCCCCCCCCCCCCTCACTTATGACAAAGAATAAATCACCATCTAGGGTTGACACCCTTTAGTTGTGCTGGTTACAGTCTACAATTCATAAAAAATAACAAAAGTTTTCAATACTGACGGATGTAATAATGCTGAAGGTATTTTCTGAACGTTGCAACAGATTGTTTTGTAAGAACTCTGATTGCACTGTAAAAAGATACGGTAGATTTACAGAACAATAAAATAAAGAAATAAATAAGGATAACAGAAAAGTTCTGGAAGCTTATTACCAGAGCTTTTCTGTAATCTTTATGTCTCTATTTTTTTTTTATTCTTTAAATTTACAGCGAATTTGAGCCATTTTTTACAGTGTGGTAATGAATTCCACAGAGAAATAGACCTGTACCTGAGACTAAGCTGGCTACGAGATTTACGATACAAAGTATTACGAAGCTTGTATACATGGCGCGTGGCATAATTTTGAATAAAATGATTATATGCATAGAAAGAGGGAAGCGAACCGGGAAGAAGATTATTTAGACAACGGTATGTGAAAGTAGCTACGTTTAAGGTTATATGATCGTCTAACTAAAGTAAATTTAAATAACGAAATATCCTATTTGTGCTACAACGTAGTGAAGCACAGGTGATGTTTCTAACGGCTCTCTTAGAAGGATATACAATTTATTAGGATTTGTCTTGGTTGTGCCAGACCAAATCGATGAACAGTAGGAAAGATGGGTCAATACAAGGCTTAGATAAAGAGATCGCATAATTTTCTGAGGTAGTATGTGCTTTAATTTTGACAAAATTCCAATACCTTTAGAAATTTGATTTGAAAAATGACAAACATGGTTTTCCCATGAGAGGTTTGCATAAATATGAACACCCCAAAAATGTGTTATATCAACCCTCTCTAGATGAATATCGTTCATAATAACATCTACATCAGTATTAACCTTACCGTAATTGAACATGGTATAGTGCGTCTTTTCCACATTAATAGACAACTTGTTTGAAGCAAACCAGTAATAAAATATTTGGATCTCTTTACAACAGTTCTCTCCAAACTATTTAAATCACTTTCAGTGAAAAATATGTTTGTGTCGTCGGCAAAAAGAATTAAGGAACATTTCTTCGAAACAGTACAAATATCATTTACATACAAAATAAAAAGCACAGGTCCTAGGATGGAGTCTTGGGGGACGCCACATTTTACAGTGAGATTGTCTGAATATGTTCCATTGACAGTTGTGAACTGCTCCCTATTAGAATGGTAGCTAGAAAACCCGGAATGGGCTGGACCTCTTATTCCGTGATGTGTGAGTTTATGTGATAAAACGCTATGATCTATCGTGTCAAAGGCTTTGGAAAGGTCGAGAAAAACCCCGATGCAATATTTACTACAAAAGCACTGTAAAGCTTACCAATAGTGTCAGCCAGGGCCAGTTCAGTTGATTGACCATGCCTAAAACTATATCAATTCTCATGTGAAATACCAAACCTACTCACAAATGTGTTCAGTCTATTAAACATTATTCTTTCACGGATTTTCGAAAAGCATGGTAGGATTGATACAGGACGGTAATTGCAAATAGAGTTGTCTTTAGACAACTTTGGAGTTGTCTTTCTTAAAAAGGGGAATGATTTTGGCTAGTTTAAGTTTACCTGGAAAAATTCCTGTTCTGAGAGATAAGTTGCGGATGTGGCAAAGAGGCCGCAAAGTGAAGGATATAACTTTCCTTACAATATTTGGTGTAAGATTAACCACACCAGCTGCTTTTCGTGGGTCTAGAGAACCAGTTGGCATCCTTTCGACCTCCTTCTCAGTTTTAGGAAAAAGAAAAAGAGAACTTGGATTTGGATCACAAAGGTAATTATCAGGAAGTGTAACAGAGTGATTTTTTGTCGCTAAAGAAGGGCCCAAGTTTACGAAATGATCATTTAAGCTGTTGGCAATTTCGTCTTAATTAATGACAGTATTATCGCTTATTTTAAAGTTTTCAGGTAAATTTGCTTATCATTATCATTATCATTATCATTATCATTATCATTATCATTATCATTATCATTATCATTATCATTATCATTATCATTATCATTATCATTATCATTATCATTATCATTATCATTATCATTATCATTATCATTATCATTATCATTATCATTATCATTATCATTATCATTATCATTATCATTATCATTATCATTATCATTATCATTATCATTATCATTATCATTATCATTATCATTATCATTATCATTATCATTATCATTATCATTATCATTATCATTATCATTATCATTATCATTATCATTATCATTATCATTATCATTATCATTATCATAATCATTATCATTATCATTATCCATCAAAATCACAGTGCCTCAGACTTAAACTAGGCAGCTTTTTTCACCGTAACTTCACTTCAGTACTAAATGTCTCATAGGTCCATATACTTTGAGACATGATTGGCTATCGGTTATTGTTAAGCTTCATTGGTAGGTAAACTGCAGTGAGGCATATGAAAGTATTCGTCTGATGTATAATTTCTAGAGGTCCAAATTCTGTAGATACTAGACTGCTTGCTACTTCTGTAGCTTTGGGTTTAAGTTGTTAATCTAAGAGTAATAATCACAATAAATTGAAATAGTCCCTATTAAATCGATCAATAGACCTGAAAGTGAAATAACCTGAGATGTATAATGTACAAATACCCAATAAAAAGTAAACCTTCCCGTAATTTCGTAAAACAAGTACGTATTTTTATGTCTTTCGTTTTGAAAATGGCATTGGACCCCACAACTGAAACTATTCTTCACATTTGTTTTATGCCGTGGTGTTAGGTGATGTGTAACCAACTTATTCTGTACAAATTTCATACCAATAATCCAGTTTTAGAGGCATGATATTATCTTTTAGGTGAAGGCGGAAGTGAAGGAAAAGGCAATGTCGTTTGCTTTCTTTTTAATTTGGAACTCACTTCTCCACTATGGAATCTCAACACATGGTGAGCTCTTTTTAAATCTCTGTTCATGTATTAACAAACCGTGGTGCGGGTTTCTCTAGTTCTTCATACAGACTAAACTCATTAAGAACTATTTGTGATACTAAAGCATTCTTACAGGCGTCATGTGTACATAGGCAGACTGCGTGGAGAGCATTCTGAACTCAGTTAAGAGTAACCATGCATTTTTTCCCCTCCCGTTTTCTCCTTTCCCAATTTCGAAAGACTGTTTGGCCCAATCTTTTCGTAGCTTGAAAATCTCTTTCAAAAAAAAAAAAAAAAAAATTGACCAAAACCGTAAAACCATTTTATATTGTACAGGTCTGATTCCATAGGGCAATCTGCACGTTAGTAGTCTCTAGCAAACAAAACAGCTATTTTAACGTTACATTCGGTGTTGTTCACTTTTATTGGGTAAGTACTGACAAACAGCCGTACTTTGAAAATTTGGGAATCACCTGTTATTAACACGTACCATCCTGATATATTAAGTTACTACATACACATCTCGAGTATCCACCGTTTATGTTTTAAGAAAGAAAATTATTCAGCTTGTCTCGCTGCCTCATTCCTTATGCTTTGCGCATGCCATGTTTTCCCTGCCTATACGGGTAATTTTTTTTTTTTGAAATTAAATTCTTTTGAAGCTCAAGGAATAATAGCTTTCATTGAAAATTCGAATTTCTCCATTTCTATATCTCTAATTTTCCTCGAATAACTAAACACACCCTAACTCCTTTTTTTTGTAACTCCGAAATTTTCCACTTTCAACTTACCGTTATGGCATTCTTCTAGACTCTTCTTCCGGTATCAGTCTTGTTTACACCTTCGACTTGCAATTTTTAGCAGCGTAGAAAAGTAATATGCTTAATCGAAGATATTACTGTCCATACGCTAAACCTGGATCTGTTTCCAAATAACCACAATTCGTGTTGCTGACGTATAAGGTTAACTTGTAGGTCTACAAAGAACAGTGAATTTGTGCATAACAATAGTGTAAAGCCAGTTGGGTTCTTATAGGAAGGGGAGTTCATTAGGAGTGGACACAATCAAGAACGGCTTATTAGGTTTAGATCCTCAGATATCTTAAATTTATGCTAATAAACAGTGGAGTGGCCAAAATGACGAAATGGGGGGGGGGTAAGGAAAATTTTGGGGGCAGAATATTCTAGTGGGCAGAGTGATCAAACGCGAAGCGGGAGGACATGTGGCTGGGGAACACCGAAAAATTCCAGCTGGTAGGGTCTAGGGGGCAAAGTACCTAAAAGCTCTGAGGTCTTAGCATATCTCTAGGTGAAAAGTTACGTCTCAGGAAAGGTATACAATTCATTTTTTCTGTTAACCTAATTCTTTACTGACCTAACTTGGGGAAGGGGAAACTGTGGCGGGAGTAAAGAACACTCTAAAGCGGAATGTCCTTTATGTTCCTGTAGTGCAGCCGTTGCTATGCCAATTAGAATGATCTCTCAGTGGAAACTTATCCTTAAATAAGGATTAATGAATAAACGGTATTAAGTTTCCTTGTCTAATGTATAGCCGGCCCTTGGACCATTCACAGTCAAGAAATTTTACGTGTTGAAAAGGGCACAATCAGAAAACCAAAAGAATGTTTTATAGTATATGACCAACATCCTAAAAACCAAACAACAACAACACTCAAGCAAATGAAACAAAAACATTCAATATTGAACCTGAACAGTCAAAGACACCCGAAGAGAAAAGACAACACAAGACCAACTTAACCATCACTAATTACAACAACAAACTGAAAGTCCAAACCAAACTACCATCCCTCACAAGTAACTGCTCCGAAAGGCCACAACTCCGAAGAGCCAGGGAGCCCACTAGCTATATTTACAGTATATACACGTCTGCATACACATTTACTCCACAACCGGAATGAGAAAGTCATAACTTCATCTTTTAATATCCCCAAAACCAAGAATAAAAATTTGCAAAAGCTTACCAGAATGTTTCGTTTTATGAAACTGTATATTTTTGGACAGTGATTGCTCTGTCAAAGTTAAATCGACTCAGATCAAATGTAAGCTCATTGCATCATTTTCTCTCTTCGACTTGTAGTTCTTATTTTTCATAAATGCATTATGATACACTCATTTTAATTATGCTAAATGGAAGAGGTCCAGTAACATTTCGGGTTAGGCAAAATCCTGAGAATGCTCTACTTTTAATTTATCTATGAATATTCAATTAACAAGGAACATTCAAGTATTCTTCGGCAAAGCCAAACCTATTCGCAAGATAGGAAATGTGTTCTTCCTAGCTAAGAGCGGTAAATTTTAACATATTCATACGATCCTTGGCTTGAACGGTGTATATTACGATTTAGAAATACTTTCTCTGTTGCTTATGGAGGCGAAAAAGTTGACCACACTTTGTCGCTTGAGCGCCACTTTATAAAAAGCCTTTAAAAAGTCATATCACGTTATGATATGTTAAAGGGGTATATTTCGGTGAAATTTGCACTAAAATCTGATGTGTGATCCTCAAGATATGACTAAGTAAAGTCACATTTTTTAAAGTGATTTTGAAAGTGGTTCTCAAGATATAATCAAGTAAAGTCACATTTTTAAGATAATTTTGAAACAAGCACATTAAACATCATATCCTCACATTAATGGGCACATTTGGTAAAGTGGTTTTGAAACTGGTTCTTAACATACGATCAAGGGAAGTCACATTTTTTTAAAGTGATTTTGAAACTGGTTCTTAACATATGATCAAGTGAAGTCACATTTTTTAAGTGATTTTGACACTGGTCCTCAAGATATGATCAAGTAAAGTCACATTTTTAAAGTGATTTTGAAACAAGCACATTAAACATCATATCCTCACATTAATGGGCACATTTTTTTAAAGTGGTTTTGAAACTGGTTCTTAACATACGATCAAGGAAAGTCACATTTTCTTAAAGTGAATTTGAAAGTGGTTCCCAAGATATGATCAAGTGAAGTCACATTTTTTAAGTGATTTTGAAACTGGTCCTCAAGATATGATCAAGTAAAGTCACATTTTGAAAGTGATTTTGAAACAAGCACATTAAACATCATATCCTCACATTAATGGGCACATTTTTTAAAGTGGTTTTGAAACTGGTTCTTAACATACGATCAAGGAAAGTTACATTTTCGTAAAGTGAATTTGAAAGTGGTTCCCAAAATATGATCAAGTAAAGTCACATTTTTAAAGTGATTTTGAAACAAGCACATTAAACATCATATCCTCACATTAATGGGCACATTTTTTTAAAGTGGTTTTGAAACTGGTTCTTAACATACGATCAAGGAAAGTCACATTTTCTTAAAGTGAATTTTAAAGTGGTTCCCAAGATATGATCAAGTGAAGTCACATTTTTTAAGTGATTTTCAAAATTGGTCCTCAAGATATGATCAAGTAAAGTCACATTTTGAAAGTGATTTTGAAACAAGCACATTAAACATCATATCCTCACATTAATGGGCACATTTTTTTAAAGTGGTTTTGAAACTGTTTCTTAACATACGATCAAGGAAAGTTACATTTTCTTAAAGTGAATTTGAAAGTGGTTCCCAAGATATGATCAAGTAAAGTCACATTTTTTTAAAGTGATTTTGAAAGTGGTTCTCAAGATATGATCATATAAAGTCACATTTGTTAAGGTGATTTTGAAACAAGCACATTTAATATCATATCCTCACATTACTGGTCAGTTGTTTGCTTTTCTTTTATTTTTTCAACCAATTTCCTCCTTAACAGTTTCGTATTATCGGAATGTAATTGCATGAAAACTTTAAACACTATGCTTTTTCCACAGGGATGCCCTATTGCTTATCAATTCCAATTTAAAAAAACAGCCTGAAAAAATGAAGGACAATAAAGCATTCCTTGCAACAATGAGGAGGTGATTTAACTTCTATCACCCTCAACCTCACTTTGGCTTCATTTACTGGTATTTCGAAAAATACGTATCCGCTTTGAATGCAATATTTACCACAATGTCCACATTTGGTTTCTTTTTCAAATATGAAAATTAAGGTTTTCTTAAGCTTCCTCTTTAATTTAGAACGAATGCATTTCAAAATCGTAATATATATTTGACGATGAAAAGCTATAGGTTATTCATTTTTATAATACAAATTAGGTGGCAAAGCAATTTTTTGTACCATGCTAACCGAATTGCATTGTGGATAAATTGAAATGACGTATGAATTTCCCCGAAAAAGACGAGCTCCCCTCAGATCGTTATCTCCTAATAAAGCCTTAAGCACTTGTCGTACTTTGGGAGTTTGTGCCCGGTGTTTTTTGTTGCATGTCGTTGTTTCGTTTTATGGTTTAACGTGAAGTAGGTTTTTGTTTCATTAAACTTTAACTTTCACTTTGTTGGGTGCTTTTTTTCTTTATTCTTGTTTGCTTTTTATTTGTACTTTTTATTTACACTTTCTTGTTTTTCTTAATCTTCATTACAATTATTATTTCCATTTTCTATTACTTGTACTAAGCTTTAAAACTAATTGCCTTTCAAACTAACTACCTTCCTTGCAAGCACAGTTTTAGTAATCATTCGAGTCTAAACTCAGGAATTCTGGTGCGAGTTTGTAGTACTGAAGCTTTGCTTACACTATTACTTAAATTGGCCAATTTGATGTAATGGGCATTTGGTAGTTAAAACAGGCGTAAAGTTATGATGATAATTGAACGACCAGACCCAAATTTGAAGTAATGGCAAAAGTTTGCAAAAAGTAAGGGCCGATGCTCACTGTTAAAACAGAATTTTTTTTAACTTGCTAACGATAGAGCTTATCTCCAGGCTAATCCCTAACTCTAGTGAAGAATACAATCGATACAACCCAAAAGCAACAACCACGCAAAAACTTCCCTGTTAAACAGTGAGACAGAGGTGATAACTACCATTTTTCCTTACGTTTGAGGCATAAAATTGACACTAATTTAGATCTGAAGACCTACCCCATCAATTTAGACCCATTCTTATAGTCACATTCGAAAATTCCATTCCATGATGAAATTCCGGTTACGGGTACAGGCAGAACAAATAAATAGTTCCTATGTAAGATACATTGCAGACGATTTCTCTGGTGTTAAAATCATTGACACAATCAATATTGACGAGGGGCTTTGGCCCCCATTTTTCCTGTCGTATGCAATTTAGGCTGCCTTACATTGTTCTTTTATTGTGGAACATATTAAGCCACTTTGTTGACAAATCCCCCCCCCCCCCACCTCAACATTCGCTCCACTGCCCATGTGTTACCGTAACTTTCCGTCATTTAGGAACTTTAACTTCTTATCACTTACTTTGTCACGAAATTTAAACTTTGCGAAATATATTTAAGACTGCTCTCGTTCAGGCTAATTACCTGAATTTTGTTTTCGTTACCATGGCAATTATGAAATTTTCTTCATTCATTAAAGAATCTACCTGCAACTGTTCAAACTTTGCTGCAATGTCTTGGATACTAAAGTTCGTTTAGATAACATATTTTAGCGTACGGAATAACCTGTGCGTCAGAATCAGAAAATTTCCCGAAATTGAGTTTCACCTAACTTTAAAATATTTGAAAGCTTGTAGTTTGTATTAGAGGAAAATGAAATTTCTGGAAGACACTTTGCACATTGTGGGTTTCTCTATAATATGAGTCGGATATTTCGGGCGGGGTTCTGCAAGAGTATTATGTAGGCCATTTCAGAATTCCTCGCCGTGAACGGTGGACATTTATACTTTGACTTTGATATCCGAACCCAGTTGTGAAATGACATATTTTTGTGGTTAACCTTAAGATGCTGGGATACCTTCAGGAAATTCTTAAGGATTGATATTTTTCACGTATAATGTGAATTAAAATGCATTAAGTGGAAAATCAGTTAACAAATGAATCGCGAACCATGAAAATCGGTTCAGACTAAGTGCAGTTATGCACGAAAATGAAATAAAAAAAAAAAAAAAAAACGCAAGAATGAAATTAAAAATTTCTGGACAAAGCTGTCAAATCATTTATTGTTATTTGGGACAAAAGACATATGCAATATGTACCACATGTTCCGAAATCAACGAAAAACGTGTTTATATTTACAAACGAGCATTTTTTTTTCATCAGTGACGTACACTCCGAGTAATTGCTTTGGGTGTGAACACGTGATAGCAATCTCAAGGTCATTTGGTTGTTAGCGATTTTTTATCGTAAAATTACCTGCCAAGCCATGACGCTATGGGCCAAGTCATGACGCCCAGATCCCAATTTTCTCATGCTACAATATCAAAAAGATTGTAGTAAAGACCGACTTTCGTTGAGTTTACGTACTTTATCATGTTTTTTTACTAGATAATTACACGATTCGTCTTAATGGAAGCAATCCGGTAGCCGGTCGAGTTGAAATTTACTACAACGGTCAATGGGGAACGGTATGTGATGACTATTGGGATTTGGATGATGCTATGGTGGTTTGTCGTCAACTTGGATTTAAAACCGCAAGCCAGGCTTTAAGATCTGCATGGTTTGGAGAAGGAGCCGGTCCTATTTACCTTGACAATGTAGCATGCACTGGAAATGAAACTTCTCTTGACCAGTGTTCGTTTATATCTGATCATAATTGTGCACACTATGAAGATGCCGGTGTCCGCTGTGTGCCTAATGGTGAGTTGAGATAAAACACTACCTGTTGTTTGCTTAAACGTAGGTGTAGGTTTCATCATTGTTTGGTTAGATGGTAAGAGACAAATAAAATCCACATAAATTTTGCGTGAAATATTGCTAGAGAACCGTTATCGTACATATAAGTAATAATGAGATGTCAATTGAAAGAAAATATGAATACATGTTTCCACAGTCACTTTTTCCAGTCACATATAAATGCTTTATCCCAAACGAGTAATCTTCCTTGGTTCTAAGCTTTGCACTTGTTTCTTACAAGAAGTGATGTTCAATCGAGTGAAGGATGAAAATTAACTGCAAAACATTGTCACCTGTGGATGGGCAAGTTTTTGTTTTGATGGGTTGTGGTCGAAGATAAGGAAATGCTGTTACAAAAGGAAAGGGAAATTTTTTTGTATTAAATTCCATATTACTTTCGTACAAAAAAAATATGATAAATGTGACATCACTTTTCAAAAAGCCTTTTGAACGTTTCAAAATATTCTGGTAAGTTTAAGAAAAACTTCGAAGGCCAACGTTCGAAAAAACTTTTTTGTTTTCGTAGGTCCTAAAAAACTTTCCGTGTGTTCCAAAAACTCCTTATTCATTCGAAAATCTTTTCGTATGATAGAAACCGTACCTAACGTCCGACCTTACTTACCACTTTATAATTTTTCAGACTGCCTAGAAAAGGTGAAAAACCATAATTTCTTGAAAGGAAGATACAAAATAGAACCAAATTGATCTCGGTCCCATGCACAACGTACACTCAATCCTCCGTACTTGTGCAGTAAAAGTTGTAAATAATATCCTGCAATTTGCAGGGATCAGTACTGTGCGCTAAAGTTTCTTAGCATATGATATTATGTGCTTGTGAACTCTTTACACAAATTGTTATTTTCAATATATTTAACTATGTGTTGTATTTACACGTCCAGACCTATGTTATCCAGAGTAAGCAAGTAGTACGTGTATTGAAACTTAAAGACGAATCTTAACAGCTACTGAAAGCGGGCATCGGTTGGGTGCTTTAGCTTCAAATCGTCTAAATGCTATCGTCTATATAGATTTTAACACCTCATATTCAGTAAAATTGAGGGAGTCAAGAATAATTTTAGTTTGCAATGATACATGATAAAGTGAAGCAAAGAATTTGAAAGATTTAAGCTGATCCACCCCAGTTATATCTGATGAAATCAGTCAGACCATCACTTAAATATTCGGATTTGTCTATACTTTAATTCATACTATGCATGGAGAGATATGTCGACTGACGTGAATAAAAATTTACATCTGATATAAATTCTGTTGAAATCAAATTTGTTTTGAAAACAGTTCGCCTCTCTGGAGGAAGCACGACAACCGGTAGGGTAGAGGTTTCTCTCCATAATCAGTGGGGAACAATTTGTGATGATAAATGGGATTTACCTGACGCTATGGTTGTTTGCCGTCAGCTGGGATTTAGATCAGCAAGTCGAGCTTTCACTTATGGGGGTTCTCTTGAAAACATCGGTCCAATTCACGCTGGCTACATGGATTGTACGGGAAGTGAAATATCAATCCTAGATTGTGATTTTATTTCAAAACACAATTGCCAACATAACGAAGATGCCGGTTTGAGCTGTCTGCCGTACGGTAAGTAACTTGGATTTTTGCAAAGATTTCAGAGAAGGATTCAACAATCGTAGAAGGTACAAGGTGGCAATGAAGTCTTCAACTAGAGCAGCGATGCTGCAGAATCTTTATACTTTGTGGACGTTAAGGAGACGAAGTTTCCATATTGTTGCTAATGATTTTTGATGTTAGTGCAGTCCTCTTTGGTGCTTTGCATTTACAAGATTATCTATCTATTGTTTTCATGCTCAAAAATGATCAAATTCATAGAGAACATTTTTTAAAGCAATACTGTAACACTAAGTGAGGTTCACAATGTTGTGCACCATACTGAAACTTGGTAAAGCAGAAATAATTAACCAAATATGCAGATCATTGACATGAATCACTCTCCTTTAAGCTATTTTCACTGTCGCATTGAAGTATTTTGGTATTTGACAACGTTTGAAGGAGTGGGAGCTATTTCTCTGCTATCTTGAGTGTTTGCATTGTAACATTGTGTGACAAGTGTGTAGACAAAACACCCATACAATACAGTATGTCACAGATCCCCAAAACCACTTCAATCAACTCTTGAGGGGTTAACTGTTTCAGCGCAATTTAGAAACACTTTGATCATGCCTTCTAGACACATTTTGTGTACTAGAGCCAAGACACCAAAACAAAGACTTCCAAACTTTTCTGTTGCTTGTAACCAACTCTAGGAGCTTATTTCTCTCAAAATAACTGCGTGGAAAATATCTGCTTACAGAGCATTTGTTTATGGTCAGACTAAACAAGATTACCTTACAATTACTTCCTGCTTGATTTAGCAGTGGTGTGACACCAAGCCTCTGACATCTGGAAGTTTAACTACAAAATATAAACATTCTCAGTCAGTGGGCCTTGCAACCAAAGTGCTGTGTGCAAAGAAAAATGTTTCCATGACAACTGAAGAGTTTAACCATAAAATTTGCAAAAATAATTTAGCAGACCATCACTTTTTTATGTGAAAAATTCAATGTCTTCTGCCTCCTGGCCAAAGAACATGCTCTCAAATTTTCAAAGACATTGGCCACTAATCACGTCAGATTACTTGCTCTAAAGAACCTTCATCCACTGGCTAGTGTGACAATATCTAAATAAATGTTATGTATTGAGTTAAAAAATAAAAAAAAAAAAATAAAAACGTAAAATAACAGTGTGCATTACCCAATAATCAGAACCATGTCTTCGATAGCGCTGTCAATGTGACCCCTGAGCTGCTAGAAACTTTTTGAGGTGACAAAGCATATGTAAAAAAGTTCTTGAAATGACATTGATACAAATGTATCAATTTCAAGATATGTCCAATTCAGATGTTCAAAGACACTGGAAGTGCTGGAAAAGGCATGTATTAGCACATTCAGAGAGTTATTACATGTTGTACTGTTTAGAGTTATCATTTTTGTAGTTAAAATTATGAATGTAAAGAACGATATCACATCTTGTTCGAAGCAATTGGTCGTTTTCCACAGAAATTGGAGACATCCGCTTACATGGCAACCCAGAAAGAGTGCAAATCTTCTTTGATAGTGATTGGCATTATCTTGGTTCAAGCATCATGCATTCTGCGGTTGCCAAGGTTGTGTGTCGACAACTTGGTTATGATGAACTTAGGGGAATCCATGCTGCTGGGGACAAGATTCCAATGACAGAGAACTTGATATGTGAAGGATACGAGTCAAACTTACACGAATGCTTATACTTCTCTTGGTTCGAAGTGGCCAACTTGGATGATGATGTAGAAGCATATGTAAACTGCTCAAATAGTAAGTATGTTGTAGTCTCAAATATTCTACTTCAGGCTTTTGAGGAGTGAGGACCTACATTACTGGCCCTTACGAAACAGTTCTGTAAAGCTATGTTGTTAAAACCTATTGAAACCTTTCCAATATTGCAGCTCCCTTCACAGGGTTGAGCACCATTACCTGGTTGACATTACTAATTATCACTTTTTACTATTTCGGTAAATATATATATATATATATATATATATATATATATATATGTATACATTTATATATATATATATGTGTGTGAGTGTGTGTGTGTGTATAAATATATACAAAGAAATTAATCCCACGTTGCTCCGAGAAAATAAACTGTAAAACAAGATGCAAATAAAAGCATAACTGGATGACTTGAAGAGTACAAATAGTGTAAAATTTTATATCGAAATTCTCGGTTCACCTTGGGACCTTTTTCAACGAGAACAGGAAGTTAGAACTTCATATAACGCTACAGTCAAACGTCTCCTACAAAAAATTCGTTACAATTATATATTATTCATAATAATGACAATGCAACTTGTAATACCTTTAAGTTTGTTTTTAAGATGAGTACACAATTCTTTTAACATTCTGCAACACATGGTGAGCTTGAATGTATGCATACGATACACCTTAATATTTTAACACACCTTAAACTACAGGTGACAAGAATTCCACTCCGTCTACGGTAATTAGCGAACGTTTCTCAACCTTAGTAACACACGAAACGCGATCATGTGATCCTGTCGGTAAGCAAATTCTCCAAGTTATCTGAACCCAATCGCACCTCTCATACACAGGTAATAATAATGCATGTTAGATTAAATGGAAATGGAAAAGGTAGGATGCAACCTTTTAATTCCTTTTAAAGACTCTTTTGTCAGTTTCAGTATTTCCACAAAAACTGCGGTAAATATTATGCCGATTACGAATTTGGCGCCCTCGTCTTCAAAATATGGTGGAGCCTTTAAACGCCAACTTTTTTGTGACAATTAATGTAGGCTCGAAAGTAGGAACCAGTTGATGGAACTTCCTCCCTCTCTTTTTATACTCTCATGCACAGGAATCAATTGCCGCCATCTTTAACTTTAAGTCTAAGTTCTATTTCAAAGACGTTACTAAAACAATACAAAAAAAAAAAAAAAAAAACATTCTTCACAATAATTCAAACGTTTCTCGAAAGCTTTACATTAGCTGCACAAGTGTGTAGTTCCTTATTGCCCCTTTATGGAGCAAAAATGAACTACGTACATATTTGAAGCTCAGTTTCTTAAAGTGTAGCACAATGTCTCACTTAAGTATTTTTCCCCAACTGATGCATTGTACTTTTGATATTGTCATACATTTTTAAATTTATATAATGAATGTTGATGGAATTTTAATTCCCTTTGTGTCCTTGAAGGGAAGGTGCGTCTCTCTAATGGGAATGATACGGCGGGTCGGGTAGAAATATGTCTAAACGAAGAATGGGGAACCGTGTGTGATGACGATTGGGGCTTGGAAGATGCAGAAGTAGTCTGTCGACAGCTTGGTCACATGAAGGCATCATCTGCACCTCTGGAGGCGTTCTTTGGAGAAGGCGGTGGCCCCATTCATCTCGCTGAATCAAGATGCTTTGGACATGAAACTACTTTATTGTCCTGTAGTCATTCACGGAGACCAAATTGCCATCATAAAGAAGATGCAAGTGTTGTATGCGCACCTTTAGGTAACGACAACTATCTCATTTAACTGCATTCCTTGAAATCAATCTTGCTTATGATCACATATTCTTCAACAGAAGGGGATGGTCAATGCACAAGACTTCTGTCCTCACTCAAAATGACATTTAACTCATGTTCCTGTTCGAAAGAGTTTATCTTAGTTATCTTAGTGTCTGGTAAGCACGGGTGCTTACGTGTGGGTGATATAACGTTGCGGATATCTGGTTGTCACGTTTTAGGGAAATATCAGTTGGCCAACCTCTGTCTTTCTGTGGCAGTGTAACTTAAATACCTAGGCATCCAATCTCTCCTATGAGTAATTGATGACGTCATATGTCAGAAGTGCTGGTTCAAATAAAGTAGATCAAATATTGTCTGAATGTTTAATAGTTTTATAATGTTTGAAAGGGTCATGATTCAACAATATATATATTGGCGGAATGGTAGGAGAATATTGACACAGCGCCCTAAGAACCCTTAACGCTGAATTCGAAGATTTAATGTAAACAGTGAGTAACACAAGGTTTGTGTAAAGTTGTAAAGTATTACCTAAAGTCTACCCTTTTACGGGACTATCAACTCCGCAAAATCCTAGAGAGAATCACACAAGCATTTAAGTTTGGGCCTCGGTACATTGCCGGAAGGTAGTAATTGAGTACATATTTGGTACTCTTTTGAAAAAAAATAAAAAAAAAAATCAGTGGCAGGGGAAGCTCGCTTAGCTGGTGGAAATCTGTCAGCTGGACGAGTGTAGGTATACTTGGACGATGAGTGGGGGACGGTTTGTGATGACGAATGGGATATCAATGATGCGAATGTCTTGTGTCGTAACACTGGTTCCAAAGGGGCAATTTCCGCTCCTAAAAGTGCAGCGTTTGGTAAAGGGAAAGGACAAATTCATCTTGACTATGTTAAGTGTGCAGGGGATGAGCACTATTTCCTGGCATGTGAATATAAACGCAATCCCGACTGTGAACATCACGAGGATGCCAGTGTTATTTGTCAAACTTCAGAAGGTACCTGAAAGCTTTCCTGTTTAGTTTTTCTCTACTTACTTTTTCTTTAAATTTAGTTTTGCAAAGTATTATTGGCTCAATTAAAAGTTTCTGTTCCTGTTTAGAGTGTTTTCCGGTTGTTGACGATTTCCATTGAATGCAATTACACAAAAAGGCTAACCTATTGATATACAAAATGGAAATTGAAGTATGCTTTGTGCCCTAATCGGATAAAATTTCCGTAGCAAGCCTCTGAATTCATTTGTATCAACGTTATCAATCTCTGCGTCTCTTTTCTAATGAGTACATCGGCCGTTGTAACTGCTTATGATTTGGATGAATATTTCTTACATAAGTTACTATTTTAAATGTTTCGTCTTCTATCTCCCCCAAAACAGAAATAAGCGAGGTCTCTAGAGTTCCTCTTGTTCTCTCCATCAGTATTTTCTCGGTAGCAGTAGGGACACTCATCGCGACTATTGCTTATTTTTATTTAAGAATAGGGAGGCAACGAAATTCATCGTCGGAAAATGACAATTCTTCCACCTTACGCCCTCTACCAGATGCGCCAGTTACAAAAAGGTGTGATAGTTTACAAGCTGAAACTGTAGAGCAGATCACTGAAAACCAAGGCGAAGAGGAAAAAACTGAGAATCACACCGGGATATCTCAAAGAGAAGGAACTTATTACAGTAATAATATTTACATGACGGTTATAGAACCTAGTATTGATGGTACGGAGAACTACGAGAAGATGGATTCGTTTCAAAAATTTGAATGTAACGTGGCATCTGAAAAAGAGTAAAAAAGTCCTTCTTCTTCTTCTTTAATACCGAAATATTACTTCAGATTTAAGAGTAGAAGAGTGGTTACATGTAATATTTTGTAGTTTTTTTCTTTACGAAGTAACGCATGTGACGAAGCTCTGTTATCACATGCTCATTGCACTAGATAATGACTTCAAGGGAACACATTCACCACAACTTGAATTGGTATAGTAAAAAACTTTGTCATGGTTTTGAGAATCATGTGACAATAAATTTAATCCTGTATTGAAGCATTCTCCCAGAGGTAATTGTTTGGTAAACATTGCATATACAGTATTTATATCATAAAATATCACTAGGATACTTGAGTTGAGAAATAAGATGAAAAAAAGAGGGATTTAGCTGGCATGTTATTTCAACTTCAGGGAGGGACGATTGCTTTTGCCCTTTAAGTAGAATTTTTTCATTGGTCTAAGTAGGTGTTCTTTCAAAAAAAGGAATCTGATTTTCTCCGCTGGATGAAGCAACGTTTTGATTTTTGGATTGTTAGTAAAACTCACTTAGATTGTGTGAGCTAGGAAGCTAGGTGTTTATACAAATACACGACTTGAGTAGTGCCTTTAAACTACTTCAATCACTACCACTTTACAGTACCATTGAAAATTGGAGGAGTATTTGTTTCCTACAGGATTTGTATCCAGAAATTATTTACTTCAATCAACATGTCATGATGATATTTAGTCAGTTATTCATGCATGATGATAAGATGAAATCAACTTAAAATGACCTGTCGATCTTAAGCAATTGAGCTTAGAAACGAGCGCAAAGAATTGACCAGTAAAAGGTCAGCGTAGCCATGTTTCTGTAGCTGCTCGTTTTCACATTTCATGATTCATGATTACGTAGTATTCTGAGCATTAAAACGACCGGGATTTTGATTAAGCCAATAAACGTGGAAAACTCCGAAAAGCTAACACTGTCTTCCAGTTCCGTTTTTACACATGTTTTTAATAACAAATTTTCCCATTAGAAATTAGCCTCCTTAGCTTTCCAACGTTACCAAATAACTGCCTAATTGTCCGGAAACAAACGACTTGGGAATGCTGAATCTCACGTTTGGGAAGCTTGTCGCTTTAAAAAAAACAAATCATTCTGCAAGCTATTTTTAAATCTTGCGCAACAAAATACCCGATATGGCCGATTGTGTGGATTATATCAAAATTTTGTTTAAAAAACAAAGCATTACTACTTTGTAAGTTAAATTTCGATGGGAAATAATAAAGATAACAAAATTACGCGACACATACGGGCAGATTAAAAATATTTTCTCAGCCCCTCTCTATTTAATGACCTTGTAAAAACATAGCCCGAACTTGTAAAATATTCGGGCGAGGGTTGAAAGAAATGCTGGGGAGTTTTCACTATTAACAAGACTGATAATAACAAAGAATGCAACCAGCTGAGTGTAAATGTATGATTTGCATCTGGCGTCCGTGAAAATAAATGAGAACCGACTCTATCGAGACGTCACGCCATCTTATTATGTTATCAGTTAAATTTTGTTTACCGATGTGACATCACAAAGTTATTAGCATGAATTTTATTTAAAAAGTCCTGCGGAACAACTCACTTATTTACAAGTGTTTGCAAATTTGAGGATTTTTCGGATCATAGGTTGAGAATATTAAAAAAACTGAAAAACAGTCGAAGCGTGACCGTGGTTTTAGGGAAGTGTGGGTTTACCTACAGAGGCCCGGATTTACCCTGACATGTCCTCTACTTACTTGGTCGCGGTTGCGTCAGAACAGATTCTTCAAATAGCCCAGTATGTCGGAATACCATGTATTTCCTTCCATACTATGGTATATTTCCTAATTTTGCAATTTGGCCTCTTGTAAGCTCTAGTTTCCTTTTTAAAATGCCAGAAACCTTTACCAATTTTCACATTATTGACTGAACCATTACGTGCAAATACGCAGAGAAAACTTTAGCTTTCTCTGTTCACGTGTTTCCTGTTTTTTTAATAAATCCAACTGAAGTTGGCTTTTTTTTTGATACGGTGTTTTACCTTTGTGATCAACCTTGAACACTAAATAGCCTACCTTTTCCAAATAGAGTTAGGTATCCCAATCATAATTAACATATTATTCGTAGACTTAAAAATACCCAGAGACACTTTGCGCTTCCTTATGTCAGGTTCTTTGTATAAATGCAACTGAAATATCACAGGTCTTCGATTTTAGTGGGATGTTTTGTCCATGACTCCAAGTTTGAACTAACATTTTTATCTATAAGAACAGGCTCTTATTTTCAAACAGACAGCCTTCATTAATTGAACAAAATTTAATATTGTCATTTCTCCCCTTGGGAGAAACTCAATTTGGGGTTGTGGGACTAAGGGTTTCTTCTAAAAATATCTGATTTATAGTTGTCCATTTTAGGTTATATTTTATATACATCTTTCAAACACCAGTAAAGTCCCTTCCACTTCCAAATCATCTTTATGGAACAATTGGTTAATTGACGTGATATTAAGACAGAAGATCTAGCTTACCTCACACACAGTTTTATCCTTTTTTGCTTCAATGTTTTTGAAACAGCATTGTTCGATGAAAATGAATGTTTGGCATAATGAAACATCAAGAATGACTGTTTCATACTGTCAGGAAACAAATACTGCCATCACTATGGATGTTGCAATTTTCAGCCATTCTGTACAAATTGTTTGTGTTCCAGCTACATATCTGTGATTCTTCAATCTACGTTTGTGAGCCAGAGGACGATGATACATGCACTAAAAGGTGGGTCCCTCTTTTCCCCTCAATTTCCATTGGAGTACCGATTATTTATTCAAGAAATGCCAAAATTACTTGAATGAATTTGTAACAGCTTCACCCAGTGACATTGTCATAAAACAAGACGTCATGCATTTTTTACAGGCCCATAATCGGGTAAGGTACTGGAGGGGGTGAAATGACTTACACTAAGGTAAATCTAAATTTTCAGTATACTCAGTGTAATCTTGGCATAGAAATACCTATTGGTACAACAGAATTGTGCGACATCAAGTTAAAGTTTTTTTTAAAGAAGACATTTTTTTGGTTTCACAATAGCAAATGCCATCCGTATACTTTTCTATACTTCATTTCAAGTATTATATATTCAGTAAAAACGTCAAAAAGTCTTACCTAATGCATCTGAGTTTTATTACAAGTTTACTTTTACTCTCTAAGTTGAAAAAGCATTACCAATATTTTTCAATAATTGTTGAAAAAGTTTTTAGTATATTTGCATGACTTAATCCCCTTTAAATTAGTAAGAAATTTTATTTGTCTTGACTGATGTAGCTTGACTTGAAGTCCTAAGATTAGAATCAAATCGTTAACTTTAATCATTTTTTTACCAAACAATATCTGGCTTAAAGACTCTAACTTCTTGAATTTGATTCCTTACATTGGTATGTGCAATAATGATCAACATGTAGGGTTTTTTAAAGTGTATTATGTGCTTTGAATGTAAATGGATTCAGGGGTGAGCTGATATTTCAAATAATACTCTACGTAAGACTTTTGAGCATGATTTGATCTTGGGACTGCTGCTGGGGCGTAGATCACAGGCCCATCTGTTTGGCGTAGGTCACAGGCCCCCTCTGTTTGGCTCTCGCTCGGGGTTGAGTCATTGGTAGTGTTAAAGTGTTTAAAGGGGAAAAGCTCCGCGCCACAATGAGTTGGCCCGGAGCGTATGAAAAGTTTCGCCCAATGCCCAAATGCCTCTCAGATCGCTGAAAATGGCATTTCTTACAAAGCCTATTTACAACATATAAGCAGGGAAATACTGAGTGAACTGTTAAGAAATGTTGATCGATGTTAATTTTTCTTCGCCTTTTTCTTTATGTTTTCTTCGTTTTTTCAGGTTTTTTATTTTCCAGGGGAGGGCAAGTTGCCCCCCCCTTGCCCCTTTACCTGCAGACACCCATGTTTCTATGTTTCTTCTCTTTTATTTTCTAGTATGAAGGCGGTCAGTATAGTTAAGGAATAAATTACATAAGGCTGCCTTTTATTGGTGAATAAACCGTCGAGACCCCAAATTTGGAAAAATAACGGACGAGGCGCAGCCGAGTCCGTTATTTTGTCAAATTTGGGGTCGAGACGGTTTATTCACCAATAAAAGGCAGCCTTATGTAATTTATTCCTATTCTACAACCCCAAAACTAATAAAAAGTACGAAAAATGAAAGAAATTCTGATAAATTGAGTCTAAAAAAGGCGATTTGCAGCAAGTACAATAACAGGCAGTGATGACAACCAATGAGCAATTACTATTTCTGACGGTTTCTATTACCACCATTCTTGTAATTTTTGCCTTTTGATGTTTCCTGGCGAACAACAAAATGGTGACCTTGACCGCCTTTATAGTAATAGACTGTGTACAGTACAGTATATGTGTCACGTACGTATATGGCTACTATTATGTATAAGCTAATTTCTTTACAATAAATCTGACAACGGCAAAATAAACATTTTATAGATACTTCAAAGTTGATTAATAGTAGAACACTTACTTCCTAATTAGTTTTATCCTGAACTTGAAAAAGAATTTGTTTACTGAACTTGAAATTGCGCAATTGTCAAAGGTCAAAGTTAAAGGTTGACCAAAGTGCAGAATACACTTACTGAAAGCATATTTCAACGATTATAAACAATGTAACCTGTGAAAACTGGTGAAGTGAAATAAGGTGAAACGTTTGATAAATCGACTAACTCTTGAGAAGAAAAGATATGAATGTTCACGAAGACTTATTAACAGTCACATTTACTGGTGCACGAAAGTTGCAGCCCTGAAATATTGAGGATAAAGCTATGCTTTGTTCTTCGAACGACATTGACAGGTTGGTGTTACGGTTACTAGTGCTAGGCCTAACGTTAGGCTCCGCATCGAGGTACTCTAACGACGTTACGTTGATCCGTAGTGTTTTCGCAACTATGTAACACTAGGCTGTTGCCGGTTTGAGTGTACTCGCTAGAACTTACACACTGGGCGCTTAAATTATCTGATAATTGCCTCTTTTGCCCACTGCTCAAGCGGTTTACGTAGGAGCGAACACTACTTTCGCTTTTGTGTCCAGTCACTGCCATGATTTCATGGGTCTTGTGGCCCGCTTTGTCAAGGACTGTGCACGTTGTTACTAGCTAGGGGTGGTAGAATTAAGGAATAAATTACATAAGGCTGCCTTTTATTGGTGAAAAAATCGTCGAGACCCCAAATTTGTCCACATCACATGGCTCAAATATGAGATCAAAGCAGGGAACATCCATTGTTACTGAAGGAGCTGTGGACCTTTGCATGTATACAGTTGTACTGTACACTGTGGTATGGTCCAGTGGTTCCAAACCACCACAATTCTGTTGCATAGCAACAGCAGACAGTCTTGATACCCTCCAAATAAGTAGTGTTACTGTTGACTTATGCATGTTAATGAGGCTAACTGCCTGTTATTGCAAAAATAACGGATTGTTTTTAATGGTCACATGATACTGAATTAGCCAATAGGAGCTAAGAAAGTGAATAACGGATAGCTAGGGGTTGTAGAATTTGTGATAATGTTAGGTATCGATTTAAGATTTAAATGTAATGTTGGGCTACTTTGTGAAAATAAAGATTAAACCTGCTAGGGCCAAATAGAAAGCAGTCTTACGTGGGGAAAAGTTATGGAAATTAATCACCGTTAGGTATACATCTTTGGTATCTGGAAAACAAGATAAGTGCACAAAGAAACATTAATTGACGTATTTTACATCATGTGACCACTCTGACGTAGCCATGAGTTAAGTACATTGCAAGAAATAGCCAAGAATAAAGGCCTGCTTGGCTCTCTAGATACCGAAATCATAATATATAAAAGTAGCCTAAACCTTGGCTAATAAGATGCAATTTCTGGCTTTTGAGACCAAGGAAGTACAAAAAAGGCATTTTCATGGGATAATCGTGCAGTGTCAGATATAGCCATATATCATGAAAATGGTCACTTGAAGAAAAGCAAAATGGAAACTGCTCATTAAAGCTCTTAAACAATTACCACTATGATAACAGTTTTGTTTTATTTTCACCTGAATGTTCTCTCCAAATGATTTTGAAAAATGTCGTGGAAGTTATTTTAGTATTTTTATAAACTCTTTTTATTGTCTAAGTTGATAATTATCCCCGGCAACAAGAGGGCTATTTGCCCTAAAATTATTTTTGTTCCCTTTGAAACATCTTTTATTGGCCGGGAGGGTGATTTTTATGTCAGTTTGTGTATTCTGTTAGCTTATAAACACGCTTGGTGTAGAAGCCATTCATTTAGCACAGCGCAACATCCACTTGTGCGTATAAAACATGAAGATACGTTTCGCCAAAACCTATCCCTATATTACGGGAGATGACCTTTTTTCATCAGAATAAAGTGCACATAGTACAATTTCTAGTAAATGTTTGAGCATTTTGCTATCTGGGCCTTAAAAAAAACAGCTATTAGATTATGTCTGTTGCCAATAATGGTGCAATAAATTATGGTGGAATAAATTATGTTAAAAACCTTAAAAGGGCCCCGACAGACTATTTCAGTCCGTCGAAGGGGGGGGGGCACCGCCCCCTGACTTTATGGCAGCCCCGCCACTGGCAGAATCTGACTGCCAAATCTTACATTTTGCAGGTTTTTTTTTTGTCTCCTTTTCTTTTTTCTTTCTTCAGGTGGTCGTTTTACACAGATTGGTACCCTGTATAAAGGACTTTCTTGGGAATTTTTCAAGAATTGTTCCAAAAGTTTTATTCAAAAATTATGAAAAGCTTTAAAAATCTTCCAGCATCACTGCATGACTAACCACCTGTCTTTACTAATGTAGTAGGCTTCATTTAACGCTATTAAATTAGAATGTATTCGAATAGTTACCTATGTTATTGGTGTATCAATCTGTTTCGGTACCTGTTAAAAATTCTCTTCTTAAATTCAATGGGTCCCTTGTGATTTAGCACAGTTGGCACGTGCAATTTAATATCAAAATGTAAGGGTGCGGGTCTACAGGCACAATGTGTTCAGGACTACGAATCATATACACAGAATATGTGCGTGTGCTTTTATTATGTATATTATGTATTGCTTGTGAATGGCTCACAGATACAAGCAAACATTTGGAAATATTGTTTATAAGCTAAAACCTCGTTTTGAAAAATGCCTTATATTAAGTGACTTAGTACCATTTTCAAAGGTTGGTTGGTTGACCTCAATTAGAAAGAAAAAAGTGTTACCAAAATATGAGTCTAATTTATACGTCATAAAATTTGTCCATGTTTTAAGTTCAGCTATGTTCTATTTTTATGATAATTTTTTATATTATTTTTAGCTACTATACTTGTTATTTTGCCGTCATTTGTGAATTACGCCATCTTGATTAGTTTGAGGTCCAGAAGAAATGTCAAAAAAATGCAAAATAAAAAATTCGCAATAGCCCTGTAACGAAATATATTTTAATGAAATGTATTTTAATAAATATTTTTGGTAAATTTATTAATTTTCTAAACACGTTCTGACCATTGACCTACTTCCGTTTGTCACAGAAATAAATGTTTAGAAAAAAATGAATATTTTTGGTTTACATTTGCAAGGGGATATCGAAACAAGGCTTTCCATTAATTTGACAGTGTTTTGTACAAATTCAGGGTAGGAATGACTGTATCAAAATGGGAGTGTACACGAGACACTACGCGAATTTAACTGTTTTGAAAAACATAGCTCAACGAAACTAAGTTGACCCCACTAGCTTTATTATTTTAATTTGCTGGGTAAGGCTGTTCTCGGGAGTTGGTTTCCATCACCACTCATTCATTTCGGCGTATTCTCTTGCTATATATAACTATATAACTATAGTCTCACCGAGGAACAAATTAAAATTTCAGTTGGATTTCAATCCACCTCCAATTACATATATTTATATTAAATTTAAGCCGGTCAGCAACATATCCATGCACTTAGGCAAAGAATGTTTCCTTGAAAGTTCTAGGAGCAAGAAACACCAAGAATGACAATTCTGGGCATTCAACACTAGCGGGACGATCCGGGCAAACCGATGCTCGTGATGCACATCAGTGGTCTCCTAGCAAATCTCGATCTTCGAAGAAAGGTTTCTGAAGCTTTTCTAGGGTCACGAAATTCAGTTAGTCTTTGGGGTACGACTTCCCACGGGTTCCCACATTTATTTTTGAACGACAACCATGGAAAGTCAGTTTTTGTTCCCCCCAAGAGTTTTCAATTGGTAGAGTAGTCTTCCAGAGTGGGTATTAAATTCTTCATCAGTGCAAATGCTTCAGTTTAATTTTGACAAGTTCTTCTATGACTGTAGTGGAAACAAATTGAACTGGACTGATATCAATGTGAAAGCCTATTGGTTAAGTACCCACTTATTTTAAGAGTCTGAACCACGGGGAATCGTATGGGGCCTTCACCCTTAGCCCTCCTGGGCGCTTTACCCTCTTATATTATGTTATGTTGTACACCACTGAAGAGTCTAAGTACCAGTCCAACATATGTTTGATTCTTGTGCGTAAGAGGTACGTTTTTCTTTCGAGCATCGGGTAGCGGCGACCATTCTTTCCCCCAAGAAACAGATTTTCAATCAAGGTAAATTCGCAAATCGCGCTGAATTTTTCGTTGCGCTCATAAGACTCCATAAAGACCGAACACTTTCTTATGCAACCAGCGACAGGGAGGTTGCTATTTCAGGAAAATCGCAGCTATGGATCGGTGCAAAACGATAATGTGACACCAAACGGAATCAATCTTAAGCTTATGTGAAACGGCGACGACTCACATGCCCACGAAATGAGTACTAAAATTCTTTGTGTAATTCCTCAAAACCGAGACCTTTAAAAGGCATGTAGATCCCGAATAATTAGGCGAAATACCAGAATGCAAGGCATTCATACTCGCAAATGGAGGCGGTCCTTACCGGTTCTAGTGATATTAATAAAAAGTTGCTAAACTTAGCAACTTCCAGACGGCAGTAGGTTCCATTTTTAGATTCGTTGGTATGATTCGACCTGGGAATCGAACCAGGGCCTTCCGCGTGTTAGGGGGATGTTAGACCGTTAGATCAAACACGTGATTTTTTTATAATGAGGTTTCGCATATCAGACAAATATATCAGTGTTGAATATTTATACAGGTGAAACATAAGTGATGGGAGGTGAGGGAAAAAGAAGTGTTTATGATACAAGCTCGAGTTTTAGAAAAGTATATGTGAGTGATACGTTTATAATGATGTTAAAATTGACTGAATAAAACAAGTAGTGGATGATATTATCTATTAGATCTAGAAAATAGAAGTGTTTAAATTGCAGAAGAATTATTTCAGTAGTAATTTCCGGCCGTAGCCAAAACTGTCAGAATTTCACGCATATTATTGGAAGTTCAAAATATCAAAATTTCCTCACGAATGACAATTTCAGTATTTTTTAACTTCCTTAGTGTTCTCAGTATTGTTCGATGATAGTGCTTATACGGTTCGGCAGTTCAACCGGATCACCTGTGAATGCATCGCATGATCACCAACAAAGCAAGAATATGCTTCCAGATCAGAAGAGATGTAACTTAGCTATCGTCTTGGCTAATGAGGTTTAAGGGTAGAGAGAGATAACTACGCAGTCTTTTCTTTTGATACTCCTCATCAGAGATCTCTCTTCCCATTTCTACTGTAATTGTCAACAACAAAAACAGCATAGAATTTCTCACCGTCCTCCTCTTTCTTTGGTTGGATAAGTGCGCAGCTCGTGGTCCTTTCCCTTTCAGAACGGTTGCTCAATGGAACCGTTTTAAATTTGTCTTACAAAATTGCTTAACCTAATTATACCATGCCGTCAAGTACAGCCTCCAATGAAAAAATCTAATTTGAGAATATTTACAAAATGCAGAACAAAAAACTTGGGTTGACGTTAACTAAGTTTATTTAGATGCGGTTTAGCATGCATACAGATATATAGGTCATGCGCATGGCACATTTGACTTTCAACCGAAACATATCAAAATCTCGAAATAGCTTTTTCAAGCCACGGTAGCAATTGATATCATCAACTGTATCATATGTCGTTCGGCTGATCATGTGGTCACCGGCAAACCAAGCGCATATTCGTATGGGCGATTCATGTTTCAGTTGAAACGTCTAGGTCAGAAGAAAACTACGCGGTTAATATTGCACAATTTTTGCATCCGGGAGACTACGCATTCTTATCCGTTCTCTATCCCTAACCCTCTGTGACGGTCTTCAGTTCTGAACAAAATAAAATATAACTTTAGTTTGTCGCTCTTGTTACAGTTGAAAGTTGCTTCATTATGAAAAGAAATCCCCCGTTCAATGTTTTTCTTAGAACAACGCCTAAACTTTTAAGTCAAAAGGTTGCTCGGATGTTTAAAACTGTAATAAAAGAAGGGTAACGACCATGTCATAAAAAACGGCAATTGACAAAAACTATGGAAAGGCCTTCTGAGAACCCCATACAGTCATTCCAAGAGCCATGTGGTTAAAATATCCCTCAAGTAATATACCTCAACGCGTAATGAAACCAGAGACATCCTTAAATAAATTATCTGCTTTCATGGTTATCGCCTTTTAATTTACAAACACTTACAAAGTAACAAAATCAACAAGGTACAGATTGAAAACACTGTAACAAGTCCATAAAGCGACTGCTCTACTTCGCATTCGCTGGTAAAAAACGATGCATTTTCAGTTGGTGCCTACTTCTCACCCGATTACGTGTTCCGCCACTATTTTTAAAGTTTGGAATTTCCAGACCCAAATACAACGAGTTCACGTCAGCCATCAACGATAAACGAAAGCTGTGAAATCCGACATAACTTTTTACAGTACTCGCATACACTGATCACTACTTTCCAAGCCAGCACATTCTATGTTGACATTTCACGAAAATCGCAGCTATTGATTGGTGAAAAATAACCATGTGACACCAAACGGAATCATTTTAAGCTTATGAGAAACGGCAACATTTCACACGCGTAAGAAAATTAGTACCAGAATTCATTCTATAATTCTCAAAGCTGACAGCAAATTATGTATAGAACTTTTAGTGGGCCGGTGTTGCAAAGTCTAATGTCCTCATTTAAACTTTGAAAGGCATGTAGATCCCGAATATTGAAGAGAAATAATACGATAAAGTTTCAGCCGGTGCCTACTTGTCATCCTATTACGTGTCCCTTGCGCAAGGTTGGGGATTTCCAGTCCAAAACACAACTTCGAGCTCACAGTAACGGTCAGAGCAATACATGAGCTGTGAAATCCAACATACCTGTTCACAGCACTCGCATGCATTGACGCGGATCAAAATAAGGCTTTGTTGGTGGAATATTAACTGGGTAAGTACGTGGAATTATTCAATATTTTATTAATTAAGCCTTCTCGTGAACTTCGTAGAGAAATATTAACTGTAAATAAGTAACTTGTCATTTTCATGACGCTTGCTTCTTTGAGTGACAAGGTATTGGTATATTAGGTTCATATCTTGCGTGGCGTGTAGGTATTGAAAGAGGAACTGCACACTTAAACGATTCACGACCTCCTTCACACGGCAAATAGATGTTTACTTTGAAAACATTGCCTGCAGAAACATAGCGTATATCATTTTAAATGTTAACTTCACATGAAACTAGGTATTCAAAATTTCCTTGTTGCTAATCAACGTCAAAAAGCTACCAGAGCAAAATGGATTCGAAACTAGTCGTTGCACAGGGCTGTATACTTAGTATATAAGTAAGAACTACTTAGTAATGGTGAGAACATCCAATTCCTGGCAGGATTATAACGAAAACTGATAAAATGGCAGAGCATGTTGTCATTTTGCTTGGTGCACAGCATAGGCAATGGAGTAGGGAAAACAAGTCAGTGAGCCACAACTGGAAAAAGGGGTCGTGGTCGGCTCGACTTAAACCAATTGGATAGAAACTGAACTGTAAACCCCAACATCTAACTTACTTAACGATACCGCCTTCAGCATTCTGCCGCGTGCTGGAAACAATTCAGGGAGCTACAAAAGGATTTAGAAAGTCCCCCAAATTGCCATATTTTCCAAGAATGATCTTTGTCATTGCATAATATGTCTTTCCACTAAAGGAGGGGTGTGAGAAGGTCAAATTTTGAGTTAAAAATTGACAGAAACACAAAGCCAAGAGATTAGGTAAAAAATTCAGCACTTTCGGCTGGGTCACAAGGCCAAATAAACCATGCAAGGGTTACGTATGTGTGTTTACTCATGTGTGAACGCATATTTAGCCAACAATACGATCGTTTCTCCCTGTTCTCCCATTGTGTTCAGTGCCGGTTAACTGAACAACAGACTGCCACAAAGACTCAAGGTACACTTAATGTATTGGCACAACCATTTCTCAGTTGTTCTTTTACGAGAGCTTAGGTTGCCGCAGTCACAGACCGAGGGTGGTGTAAAAGTTAAAAACAAAGTAGCAATCCAAAAAAAGTACAACATGTGTATATTCTCGACTTTGTGGAACATTTTTCTTTCACCTTTCCTCAACGAGGTACGTAGAAAACGACTCTGATGTGGAGTGACACAAAGTCGGTGGTTTTGGGATGTGTGTGTGTCCTTTTTTGTTTTTCTTGTATCTCTTAAACGGCTGAATTGATTTCCCTCATACATTATAGGTGGAACCATTATGTACCACTTATTACCGGAAGTGAATTTCAAAGGTCCAATTTGATGAAAATTGCTCGCTTAATGTATTTCTATAATGAAACGTCTTCTTAACATGTAACATTTTATATCAGAATGTCTGGGACTACCAAATTGTGAGGTTGCAATGGTGACAGACATCAAAGAGAACGTGATGGAAGAGGCCACGTTTATTTTTATACTAACATTTTAGTCAAAATTCCTCCTTCTAGTGGGTTTTATCGACCCTCTTAATCGATCCTCTTTCCGAAGCCAGGCTGGACTCCAGCTGGACTTCGAAAATTCAAGTCCAGCCCAGTTGGGTTCTGCGTGGGGACACCTGACAAACACGAATGGATCCCATCTGGCATCCAGCTAGTAGCCCAACTGAAGCTCCTTCGAGTTGCAACTGTTTTCAGTTTGTTGCGCAGTTTGGACAGGGTGTACAACAATCTCGAAGACAATGTCATGTCAGTGTTTGAAAAAAGTTGCAGGAATATTTTTGGGATGCTGCTCTTGTATACAGGGCTTTAGATATGGGGCAAATAATAACTTTTCTTTACATTTCCCACTTAGATATAGGAAAGGTTTAATCGATTTTCAGAAACTGTTTGTTTTATGTCCATAAATACCGAAGTACGACGTTCTAAATCCCCATTTGAAATCCGAAAGAGAAAAAACGTATGTGAGCGCGTCTCAAGATGGTAACGTCATTGGAGGAACGGTTAGCAACAATGTACCAAGGAGCTCACAATCATAGAATCACAATACATAGAATCATGTGTATATGGTAGCGCGTTAGCGAGTACATCATTGCAAACACCGGTGCCACGATAGCAGTGAACGTTGCCACTGCTTAGTATTCGCAAAAGTACCTTAACCACAGTGGCGGCACCAAGAAGGGGGGGGGGGCATGGGGGCAATTGCCCCCCGTCAGAACCTTTGCCCCCAGTTGCCCCCCCCTTCAGCTCCGCAATAATAGTGGCCTAACAAGATGTCAGAACTTTTTACAGGCGTGCATATGCACGATTGTATTGTCCAATGATTTGCTGCGAATCCCCACCATGGTCAGCGCCTTTCGCTCTGTATGTTGGACAGGAATGGTGATGCAATCGTTTTCATAAAGTGGCTCAGATAATATAACTTTACCGAGAGTTACATTAGTTCAACATCTAGATGCGCGTTCTTAAACAGGGCGAGGTTTGTGCCGCCTATTGCGTCATAAAAGTCAGGTGACATGTTGAGTCATTTTTCGAGATTGGATTTTGAAAGTTTTCCTTCAAATATCATTTATGCCGAATTGTACAGGTTTTTGAATGGGGTGTGAGATGATATTTGTAAAATACTGTATTGAATCTTTCAATACACAATATTGTGGCCGTGTCATGCCCACTTTAAGCGCTTACACCGAAAATCAGATTGTGTGTTCGTCAGTTCCAAGCAGGCAGTAGAACGCGTCAATTGCACTGGACTATACTCTGAGAACTTTACAGTGCGCGTATAAAACTCGTCTTGAAAATGCACGCACGCGTTTCTGTTAGGCATCCACAGCTGTGAGCGCTGGTCACTGGATAGGACTGTGCCTACATCAAATCAACACCTCCGCCGGGGTAGGAGTTTGGTATCTATCAAAGATGGTAAAGCGTCAAAGGCGCAAAATAGACCACTCAGTTGTAAAGCGAAGTACGTCATGAGGAAAACACAGGCACCATTTTAGGAAGCAAATTCAAGAACTGCATTAAGGCCCACGTACTTGTAACCGCACTGTGTGCAGTACAATGGCTGGGGAAAGTACAAGCTTAGCCCAATGTTCCTGATCAAATAGGCAAAATAAGCGGCCAGGTTTGCCTTTCCTCAGATTTCATTGTTTGCATTTGATGTCATTACTGTTTCTCAAGTTTAAAAGTTCTCTTGTGGGGAGGAGACGGAAAGTGGAAGGGTTTAAGGGACTGCATGCACAGGGCAGTGGAGAGGCCTGTAACTTTCTGATTTCCCGACTGTGCATTCTTTATTTCTTATTTTGGAAAAACATGAAATAGTAAAAAGCATCCTCAGTGTCTTCATCATTAAATGTGCCTATAAGTGACTACTGACTACCAACTTTTGCACCAAATATCAGAAAAAGAAATGTTGTCCTTCATTCATTATGCCACAATGATGTTCATACTAGTTAGGTATGCCACGGTAGGCTAAAGGGGCAAAAGAGTGAATGAAAGGATGGGGAGGAGAATAACAGTACTGGGTACAAAAAGTAAGAATACTCGATAGGATTAGAAGGTGCTGTAATCATCACTAAGTTTTCAACCCCCAAAATCCACAACCATTTTGACACCTTTGTAGAGTACAGAGTACACTAACTGCATGGGTAAGAGAGTAAATAATCATTTATATTGATTATTTCTTTTGCATGATGTGAAAACAGAAGAATGCAACAAAGTACAACCCTAAAGGCAAACCTTGAACGTATCGAGACAAGAAGAAGTCTCTCTCAATGAGAAATCTACAAAAAAAAAAAATATATATATATATATAAATTCACTTTGGGAGTTTGGGAGAACTATTTCACCATGGACTGAGCCTTTTTCTGAGGTTGAAAGGTGCAACAAAGACTGATGCCTTAGACTATCATTAATTACTTGTTAAAACGAAGAAATCGTGCTTTCACTGAAAATGTAACATAATTGGTGCCGGATTACTTTGTTATTAATTATATTTGACCCTGACAAGATTTGTTATTTCCAAAACAAAATATGAAATTCACTCTGCACTGGACAAAACCTGCATGGCATTTCAACTTTCCTTAACCTTCTTTTCTAAACGGGAAAATGTAAATTCTAATGTAGCTTATACAGTAAGTAGGTATGTCATTTCATCTGTTCACAGTTGAAATGTTCATTTGAGTGTGCGTTTGAGAACTGATGGTTACTGACTCTGTGATCTTTTTGTGTGTGTGTGTGTGTTTTATCCAGCAGTCGTTACAAGGAAGGTATTGTATCAAAAGGATTGATATTTACTTCTATTTAAGCGATCACCTCATCAATTGATCCCAAAATTACCAATAAGAAAAGTAGCTTGGTTGTTGCCTTAAAACCATATTTACTGATTGAAAACATTTTTGGACAATAACTTTTCATCTTTTTGTGAATTGTTTTCACTTTAGGAAGGGTAGCTTGATTGTTGTTAATCTATTCTTTGCGTAGGTTAACTTCAATATTGATTCCATAATGATCGCCTTTTTCAACATAATTCCCCTCGATCTTTATAAAATTTAATATCAGTAGCGGTAAAGAAAAACATATGGAATCGGTGAGTTTATTACGTTTATCTTGCTTTGTGACAAGGCATCATGAACATCGATTCTCGGACAGACAGGGGCATATGTCACTTCACTGTGTAGAAATACACCCATCGAGTTGAAGTAGCCAGGCCAGCCTCCTGCATTCGAGTTAAGATTGACGCAAATGCATTGCAATATAACTAAATAAACCCCACATCCATCCGATTTTGAAGTTCTCGCTTTCACAAACAAAATCAGTAAGAATTACTCATGAAAATCCTTGTACTTGATATCATACTAAAAGCACTATGGTCAATTTGAACATTGATTTGATCAACAATGCACCTGCTCAAAATATGGTCAAATTGCTAAAGTCACCCTTGACCAAACACTATATTGTCAAACTTAATCATTAATTGGTAACAATGGACCATAGCGTTGGTCAACAATGTGACCGTAGATTGGGTGGCTAGTTGACTTTAGTGTTATAGTTGTCAGAAAATATTGAGATATGTCAACATCAAGTCACTTACTATTTTGACAAGCCCTGGATAGCCACGTTGCTGACGTGGTACAAAAGTGTCATTCTGTCTGATTAAGTTTTGACTTAATTACACTTCTGTCGGTACATATCGATATGTTGTAAATATTTCGCCCTTTTCATTTTTTCCTCCTAATTCTTTTTTCATTTTGCCACTCACCCCCGCGTTTAAAGGCAAACTCTGTAGTTATTCTGGGATGATCAAAGGTAATGGTTTTAACTTTGAACGGGTATCAGATATTATCTGTCATCGACATGGCCCCATAGAACGGGGAGGGAGTGCATCCCCTATTAACCAAAAACTTTCTGAATTGGACAGACTTCGGTTTTTCAGTGGGACATAGACTACGCCCTGGTTATGGAGTCGGACAAAACGCCACCGCACCCCCTGAGAGGGAGTATCCCGTGCGGCCATGGCCATAGACGTAAACACATTGAAACCCTCTACGGCCCTGCTAGAAATTGATCGAAATATCCCCTTGCATTTAACTTACCTTACTCTACAAGGTAAAGCAAGTAGTACAGGGCGTGTCGTCCACTTTAATTATTGGCGGAAACGTCAACACATTTATCCTTCACTCCGTAGGCTAGTATTTGCATTCAAGTTCAATTTACCAGAGACGGTTTTCAAAATCCCCGAAAAATAAAATGCAAGCGGGAAATTCCCAACTTTATATTTCTTTTTTTTTTAATTAAAGTATTAAAGAATATAGCCCATTTACATCTACTGATCCCCACACAAACCTCGGGCAAATGCATTGTCTCCCACTAGCTGAATAAAACAAACCTTAATAATTCATTAATCATTACAGCGCAGCTATTGTGCAACTGCCAGGAATAATGTGGAAAAGGCACCTCATTGTACATATGGCATGATGTTATAGCAATACGTCATATATCGTTCCATGCTACATGCACTTTATACTTCGAATTGAAATTACAAAATGCCTACCCCTTCTTACCTCAAATCCACCAAAATAGAAATGAACGGGATAATTCTCCCCCACCGCTACATTCAACACGTCAGTGGAAACACTGCTCTAGAGCCCAGGTCACACTACAGCGATATCGGATCGGATTAATGTCCAATTTGTGTGAGTTTTACTTTAAAATCTCCTGCATCCTTTGTCGGAAAGAACCCAAAATTTGCCATCCTGTGTAAATACATAGTTTGTATGAGAGTAACACGGAAATGAAATGTAAACCCTTTATTTCGTGACGTAACACCGACAACTTATTTTTATCGGACTACCCGTATCCGACAAAAGCTGTCTGCGAGAGTGAGGGGTTATGGTAGTCCTGCGATACATACCATGTATTTACACAGGATGGCAAATTTTTGGTGCTTTTCAACCAAAGATGGAACAGATATAAAGTGTGACCTGGGCTTAGGGCAAGAATAATTTCATACTTATGTCCACACATGTATAAAAGGATGGCATTTAACAATGGGGAAATTCCAATACCCTTCTGACTGGGAAAGTTGGCTACACCACTGCCAAGACACAGAGTCACTGTGTAATTTAACGCGTTTAAAAGAAAAGAAAATATCTTGAGGCATCCAGTGTATATGCATGTTTTTAAATGAATGATTCCTCTTTCAGTAAAGGTCAGGGTCTTATTGACACCATTTCATACCGGCTAGACCACGCTTCACACTCTCCACCGCGTTCTTTTTTCTCTCAAAATTTTGGTTTCAACTGTGAAAATCAGCTATGCACCCAAGTGGAAGAATGACTGAAGGATCTCAAGCTAGGTAAATACATAGCTTGTGTTTAGATATTTAATTGGTTGGAAACTGTGCCGTACATCTCCATCTAACTAACTAGATATTGTCATATTTATCGGTCACTAAACATCGTCATGTTGTGACTGTTTAAGTATTGAAAGCAAGTAGTCTGCTGTTTCATGGTCAAAATTTTAGGCCCCTCACTCTGGTCGACCACAGCGTATATAAACTGAGGGTCTCTTGGCCACAACAGTGCCGACGATAAAGGATAAAGTTGGGTAGTTAAATGAGGTATTGCGGCTCAAATACTAACTAATTGACCTAAAGTCCGACCGACCAAAGTTTTTTTTTCCATTGTGGCTCACAGGCTTGTTTTCCGTATTCCATTGATCATGCTAAGCACAAAGCGCAATCACAGTAGTAGAGCCGATCACGGCCTTTTTCCAGTTGTGGCTTATTGGCTTGTTTTCCCTACTCCATTGCATATGCGAAATATCGCTCACAACCGAAGTAGATTTCATTTTTAGAGTCTATGGTACGACTCTACCTGGGAATAGAACCTGGGCCTTCCGCGTGGGAGGCCGATGCTCTTACCCTTAGACCAAACACTTGTAAAAATAGTATTCAACTTACATGATTGTGTGTATATTTACAGAAATCTCCTCATAAAATGATATATATGTTCATTTGTGTAAAAAGGATATTTTTGTGTGATAGGCTAAATGTGTAAATGTATACCAAATTTGGGTTTAGATACCATTTTGACAGGGGTAAAAAATCCCAAAGTAAATGGTAAATGTAAGAACGCCGGGAGAGCAATAAATTTTGGGCTAAATAAACCCATTTTGTTGAGTATTAGTCTTTCTACCAGGCGAGGTGGTTGAAACCACATTAGGGCAAGGAAATGGGTGCTATCAGCTTATCCACGTATATTAGGTTTAATTCACTTTTGCACAACAGACCTTTCAAAGGCACAACTTAAGTCTACTAATTTCCATCAACAAAATAGTGGTTTCTGAAATTTCGAAACATTCAGCTTCCGCCATTTCTTTACACAGGAAAGTATTGATGTAAAAAGAAGTGCCAATTTATAGTGTTGCATTCCACAAGGACAAAACAACATGGGTTAATTAATTTTGAACGGGTACTTATTGGCATTAATCCAAATTGGTGGTAACGTAACTTTGGTGCTTTTCCCTAAAAACTGTTAGAGTATTGTCATTGTGAGAACCATAACCATGAGATTTGTTTTATTGTGCTCAACATTGTTTCATGTCTACAACCCCAAAACGTGGTAAGTCTCATAACCAAAGTGACTTACACTGAAATTTCGACATGTTTCTGAATTTTTATTACCACAAAGATCTAAACAACCATTGTTACTAGTCCTTAAAATAACTATAAGGCATACGTTTTTATCAAAAAGAGCACCCAAGCCATGATTTTTTTCTCTCCATTTTCAGGACTTATGTAAACGAGTTGCCATGTAAAATGAACAATTTCACAATTTTTTTTTTTTACTTTTTTGGCACCAAACACTTTCAGGTCAGCCTTGTTTCTACTTCAGTGTCCCTTTCTAGAGTCAAGAAATGACCAGAACAGGAAATTTCGAAATTTCTGACTTTATCAGTTTTATCAAGCAAAAATGTATTACGGCGATGTACCTGAATACGCAGATAGCACTCACGTTTGTGCCCCGATTTGCCTACTGCTAGACAGTCTTGATTAAGGTCTATAACGGCTGTAAGGTCGTTCATTCCCTTTAGTACTAGTGCTGCTATGATTGTGTTTACAAGAGAATGATTGTAGTAATAAGCTGTGGTGGCTCTAAGCATTGTTTTGCCTAATTGACCCCAGCCGTCGATTACACACCAATATTCGCTTGATTTACCAAAAGTTTGACGGATATCAAATGTTGGAAGTAAAACTTAGGTGTTTACTTTGTCGTCCAGACGGTCGGTCTGGCTTGAAAACTAGTTTTATGGCCATTTTTAGCCAATCGTGTTACATCACATGTAAACATACCACAGATTAATGTTAAGGGACTGACACTAATGGAAATTAATTACATAAATTCTACAATGTTTTCATAAAAAGGGTCAATATGATCCCTAATTAGTAAGTAGTTACTTACAAAAAAGAGTTACAGAGAGCAGGCAAGATAAAAACTTAATTGATCAAACAATGCTTGATATCACAAAATTGTGTTTTAATGTCATTATTTTACAGATCTTTCCTCATCAGTTATTTATTCAGATTGACCTTTCCGGTCCAGTCTTTAACCAAAGGCCCAAAAGGGACTTAAAGGCCCAATTCTCTCATCCCAAACAGTACCAATTCTCCTAACCTTGTTAATTAAGCCCCTCCTACAATTGTTTGAAATTCACTCTCATCAAGACACAATCTCAGTTTATTGCTTTAGAGTAAGTATAGAAAGCTCAACAAGTATAATCAAAACACTCTCAGAACACTCCATGCTGTATAATATAAGCTTTGGTAGTCTGCAACGTTTGAATTAGCAGTCAATCAAAAAGCTGAGCCAATTGAGAGTTTCTGTTACCCTATACTAGGAGTGTAGTTTGGGGTAAGAAGATTGGCCCTTTAAGTAGAGCCGGACACGACCACTTTTCAGTTGTGGCTCACTTGCTTGTTTTCTCTACCACTCATCAAAGGAGGGTTATTTTAATATTGACTCAGCGGCTTGCTAGAACATTATTTTATTCTACTTTAAAAATTTTATTTAAGAGAACATTTTGACCTTTCAGGTGTACAAATTTCATTATTTTACTTAAAAAAAACGACAATGAAATCTCTTGCCAAAAATGACTTTTTTGTTTATTTGTTGGAAATTTGTTAAGTGTTTTTAAAGAGCAGCTGATGATTGGACTTAAAATGAATGAAATACCTTCTAGATTTATTCTAATATTATTAATCATTTTCACCAATTAAAGGTAATTTGTAATGTATAATATATTTTCTACCAATTTTTTTTCTCGGGAAAACACTAATTTATGTAGATTTTACCCTTACTTTGATCAATGATTAAACGATGAAGGTGCAAAACACAATGACAATTTAAACTTTTTATACGCTGTGTAATTTCCAAATTGCATGTCTTCAACTTAATTTTACATGGACGGACGGTTGAAACAAATTCTTGATTAACTGACCAATATAACACATCGTTAAAACTTTCGGGGCTTAAACAATTGGTCAACAAGGCACAAAATAAATATTTTGCTCAAGGAAAAAGTATTCGAAATGAAGTCATATTGTGTAGTAAATTAGCCTGTTCTCGGTATGATTAAAATAAGGTTAGACTTGACTTTGATTTAGAGACAGTGGAAACATTTTACGGAAATGAGTTCAGTGGGTGCCAAGGCATATTGGAGGTAAATTATTCCCTATCAGCTCAAAATTCAGGTACACATTACGTAATTTTCCTTTTTCAAGTCATTTGTTTCAAGCAGGATGTGTGAAGGTGCTACGTTCACTTTGATAGGTTTCAGACCTTCATCTGTATTGACATTTTTAATAAGTTGGAAACAAACTCTGCAACATCATTTACTTTGTCAAAATACTTCATGCCTATCAGATATTACCTATATGGTTGACATGAGGACTTACAGTAAGATAACAGTACGAACCAACAGGAGAGTCGGGCAAAAACTGGCTTATGTTACCCGTTTACCTCCTGCTGGTTTTCACTGCAATGTAGGAATGGTGGAGTGTATGCTGGTTTAAACTATTTGCGCATATTCAACTTGTGAAGTCCGAATGGGTTTATGTTTAATAGACCCACTTCAAACCTCGTTTATTTTCAATCGCAATGATCGAGGAGGTCCGCTTTCCGACTTTTTTTTAAAGTGGCAGCCCCAACATTAATTCGCTTGTATTAAAACAATGCCCACATAATTTATATTGAAGCCTTTAGGATCTTACGGCTGGTGGCTACTATTCTGCGTACACTGTTATCCGATAGGTGCAACATCTAGCACATGCGAGATAAGACCTGAAGACAGTGTGCTTGAATATGCTATACTCTTTAGATAGTTGCTATCAGTTTAAAACACAGTTACACATTCCATTTTGGAAACCTGTGATGTCATACCGGCACATTAATTGAGCGTCTTTGTTCACCCATGCAAAAGTCACTTTCAAAGGTGCAACTTTTGTCCTAACAAAATTTTTAATTCATCCTTAATGAACATTATACATTGTTTAACTAATGTGAACTTTCGAGGAAATCTGCCGGTAGTACATAACATCTTGTAACACTGAAGCAACTGGCAGTCTGTTTTATCTTTTTCGACTTGCAAAGATCTTGGGAGATCTTGGGAAAATTCCCACGTATGAGTGAGTGGCCCTATAGATCGTGCACACCACTGAACTGTTAATAAATCATTCGCAACATGGTGGCAGTTTCCGTGAAAGTGTCTGTTCAGAGGGGAGCATTCAGAAATAATAAACAATCATTGAACGGAAGACCTGTTACTTGAAAGAAAAGGGTTGCTGTCCACGACCTCACTGACAGCACCAGAAGTAATGGAAGCTACCTCTGTTGGACCAGGGAGTTGCAACAGCCTAAGGAATATAAGCGTTTATGTTTTGACGTCAAAGAAAGGTCTCAAAATGAGACTGGGGATAAATGTGGGGATGGGAAAAGTTTGGCTAGAAAGGAAGATGCCATTTACGTTTTTGTTTCTAGACTGGAGCAAGGTAGCCAAACGTGAGGGGTACATTACTGAAGTCAGCAGTCTTATTTGCTTGTAATATTTTGAAAATCCACAACATGTCAAACGGGTAATTTGTATTTTATTTTTAATATAATCTAGAAAGACAGTGTATCCAGGGATTTGAAAGGGGCACATTTTTGGGTGACAAATGGAGAAGGGGTGTTTCATTCAACTTGAGAACTTTTCATTTTTGTTTAACACTCTTACATATGCAATCTGGTTCAATGTTGTGCCAATTTCATCATTATCAAGCACCATATCATTAGCAAATGTTTTCATGTCGGACTTAAGAACATGTTAAAAAAATCAAACAGGAAATAAACACCAAATGTATGCGCCTGAGCATACGCAACCTATGTTACCCCATGGCTACGTCCTTGTTTCAAACTGCGTGTTATGTTTGTTTGCTTTCTTTCAGAGAATCAATTTAAAATTAATGTTGGACAGAACATGGCCATGAATCTTGGACAATCCGGTGTAAGTAGAAAGGATTAATGGGCAATTCATGAACGTATTCTAGCAAGAATTCAGTTTAAGATCTTTGTCAGTTAAAAGGATATACGATTGTAAATTATATCATTAAAATTGAGCACAACCTTTCTCAGGGCGGTTTAAGAGTTAGTCAGTTAGTTAGGTAAATGAGATTTAAATGGGACACGACGTCATGAATGTGTTCAAATTTTCAAATGAAAGTTCAAAGTGTAAATTTAGTTTAATTATGGTTCAAGTGAAGGTTTGGTTTCCCTCATTCCGTCTTTTCCGAAACGTGGGAAATACCGTGGGCATATGCAACAAACCCTAGCCCACAGGGGTGGTTTTAAAGGAGTTTACAATTTCCTAAGCCTTTTTTCGTTTACTTGGTAGATCGGTCATGTTGCCTTCCCGTTTGTTATCCATGCAGTATTGTCTAAAAGTTGTTACAAACAGGCATTTCAAAGTATATAGTTCACTTTTTACAAATAAAATGCAATAGGTTTATCAAAGGTCTAAGCTTTGGACGTACGGAGCAGGGTTCAGGGGCGAAATTCTCCCCAAACTTCCACAAGACCTGATACTCTGAAAAGTTCAGGCAATCAATTCAAATGTGGTGTGTTTTAATAAGACAGAAAGCGTGAAGCGTATCCAAATTCTTCCAAAAGTTTGGTCGAAAAAGTCATAGTCGACGCCCGCCCGGTAAAATTCCGATGAACATTCAAAAGGAACAGCCTAAATATGGAAATCATTTTCAAGTTCGTGAAGTTTCGAACAAAAACTCAAAATAAGAACAGGTTCAGATTCTACGTATATTCCAAACAGGCCTGGGAAATGCCATCTCCGGCTGTCTTAAGGAGTCGAGATAGTCAAAATATGCTCTGTGTCAAATGATCGTGACGAACCGCACAAAAGTATTTTCCTGCAGCATAAATTATTTTCGACCAGCCGACAAAAATTCAGACTGTACATGAGTCATGAGCTGGATCCTTCTTTGATCGGACTTTTAAATACTAGGAAAACCGATCCCCTAACACACCCTGGTCATTGGGCATCGGCGGCTCCTAAAAAGAGAACCTAAATTAGTCTCTGTTGTCCTAATATATGGACCATTAACATTTCATTTTCCTTCGTAACAGGGGTTGTATGACTGTATAAGTTCGGAATTAGACCTACCGATCAGGTGAAAGCGATCAAACGTGGTAGACATACCTCCGATTTGACTCCCATTTATACACAGCTTATACCATTTAATGGGTATCTCTGTTGGGTTGATAAGTTCTTTTTTCTTCATAGATCGGAACTGGCCCATATTTTATATTAGTTATGAGGTTTCAGAGTTTACGGGGTGCAACTCTGAAATTTGTGTAACAAGATATGGTGAGGAGAACCTTATTTCTTTTGATGGAAATCGAAGTTCATTTGGGGTGATTACATAATAGGAAACGCATGTTAGCATGATTTCTTACTACAGGTTAAGCGTGGGAAAATTTCATGCTTGGTATGTGCATGCCCAATGGTCATAGAGAAATTCAACTTTTTGGGGTTGAAGTTTAAAATCACCTAGTATCACGCAAGACTTTGCAAATATTACCAGCGCAACATATGAACGCAAACCTGTAATTTTCCACACGTTTAGACAGCATCTATACAAGGACAGAGAGAAATATATATATTTCATCCTTGCGTTATGTGAAAGCCCGGACAGGGGCAACTCCTTGACAACTCCCTGGTGAGGAACAAGTATAATCAAATCCACAGTGCATTTTTGCATACTGATTTTCTAAACTATCCGGTGTTTCAAGTCTGTTGCACAGATAGCACATAATATATGTTGTGATAGCCACCAGAATTTGAAATTAAAGATGGATAACGATAATCCCTGCATTAAGGTATTAAAAGAAGTAGCCCAATTCGTCGAAAGTTGATTTAAGATACAAAACTGTGACAACATGCCAGTTTATGGTGTTTAGCATGTCAGGCTTGGCCTTACCTTGATTTATAGAGTAAATTTTCAATTTGAAGACTACACACATTGCAGACACCTGTCAACAAGACTGTGCGTCGCAAGCGATACGTACGGGGGCAAGGGAGGTCGCCCTTACACTTGAGCTGGTAGGATGAGTAGTTAGGATGATCTCCCCATGGTGGACTGTGGAGAGATATTCCAACATAGATATAACTCATACTCAATGATCGTCCACGGTATCGGTGGCTGTGGTTTCGTGTCTTTTTCAATACCACCAAGCTTTGAGCCGAACATCAAATGGCAGAGTCTGTCTTTAATACTGATGGTTAGTGTTCTAGTGTTTTTACTTTGAACGATGTTTTCACTATAAAGAGAAAGGGTAATTTTTAAAATAAATTTGTTAAACGAGTACAAATTCAAAAACAAGCATCCCGGCTTATCAAGTTATAGGCATGTTAATCTAGAGGGCTTCTACAGGAAACTCTACTCCGCCCTCGTGCATCGCTTACATTAACTCAATCGTTCATTATCCTACGATAACCGACGGTTCTTCGTTGTTTAACCTATAATCGATATTTGAATACAACCGTTCCTAAATGACTGCATTTCAAAGTACTTGCTGTCTAATTTAGAAATTTTCTACAACCACTACAGATACTCAAATCGATCAACGGATATGATGTGCATAAAAAGCTTGGACAAGGGGGATTTGGGACATGCTTCTTGGTATCGAAAAACGGCAGCTACTATGCAATGAAAGAAATAACCACTGTACCATCTGTAAGACTTTCAACGCATTTACATACTGAAAAATATAGTCATATGTTTAAATATAGCTAGGTGCAGGCCACTACTTGTATTCATCATTAATTTTGTTGTCACAATGTTTGCAAAATCTACACAACATGAATTTTATCCAGAGCTTTAACAGTATTGAAAAATGAACAAAGTTCACTTCTGGTGAACCCAGTAAAACTATTCAACATTGTTTTGACGCAGTCTAATGAAAAGATTGTAAACAAACAGGTCACAAAATTAGTAAAGGCTATATAAGTAAATAAATCATCAACACTCCTAAGAATGTTTTTATTCAAACCAGGGAGGTGGTAGGAAGGAGACACAAAGTTCTATTGACTCTTTGAGGCAATTTTTGATGACGACAATAATCTTCCTTTTGTTCCCGACTATTTTATCTCAATACCTAGACCAACTAGGATCAGTGATACATTGTCAAAATACCAGTGAGAGGGAACGTCCTTACGTTTTATCTCGTTAACTTTTCGTTGCCAGCCGTCATGAAGACATGCAGTTTTACACTTTCGTCTGTATACGTCCTAATAAATGTAAATTCTGTTTATTTCTTTGGACAATTTTAACGCTATATATATTTCGAGTGTGTTGAGGAGTTATGCGGAAAGTTGCAAAAATTGGGTAAAATGATTTAGCCTTTAACAATGCCTATATAAGACGACTCATTGAATTCGTTGCAAAACGAACAAAGTAAACTATTTTAACTTTCATCGACAGTCGTTTAGCTAAAACTTTTGATTGGCGTTTGAAACCCCTCCATTTCAAAGCATCTTTTAACAAAGGCAATTGTTTCAGGATAACTTGGGTGGAAAGAGGCAAATCCTCTTAAGCATGGTTCAGGTCAACAAGGCTTTACAATAGGAATGAAGAGAACTGTCAATGAAAGTTTGATGCTTGAATGGGAATTACTATTTTTGAAGTACCTATTGTGTGACAGATAGGGCTGTTATGTCTCCTTCCTAACACCTCCCTGTTCAAACACTGCGGTGTTTTACCTTACAGTGAATTTAATATGATACAGCTCCATGGTGGTATTCTTTCCTCTCTATGAATGTACAATGCATTCCTGATAAATCTACACTGTTTCTATTGATTGTCAGGAAACTCAACAAGTTTTCCAAGAAGCTGAAAAAGAGGTTTGTATTGATTTAGTTTATCCAGAAACTATTATGTTATTAAAGTAACTACTTTAGTAAAATTACCATGAATACCCATGTCTTTGCTTTGTAATAAACACATTCGACTGGGGGAATACGTCACCTTACATCATTTTCTTATTTGGTACACTGTACAAATGACGTAAATTAAAGTGACTGCACATCCCTGTCTCTCGAGGCTACTAAATGCAGTAGACCTACAACACTGCATGCTGCACGCGGTACGCTTAATTGTGCACTAATTTGAGCGGATGTACAGCACGTTTTACACACAATTAACTTCATACTCTAAAGAGGCTGCCTCTAAAATATCTAGGTGTGAGGAATTCCAGTTGGATGTTGCTATTCTTTCCTATGATTTTAATATTTCCAACTATGTTTAATTGTTGCTTTGTTGCTATACATCTTTCTTTATCAAAGTAAGTTCAACCAATCGTCAGTGAAACGACGTACCTAGCTAAGCCTCACTATCAGTTGAGGCTTAGTGTGATATGTTAAGAAAAGCTGAAATGAAAGAATTCTCAGGATATGAAAGGAATAACAACTCAAATTCATCATTTTTATGAAGCGCTCAAGATGTTATTCCATTATTATCGACTGCACTGTTGAATATCGCCCTTCACTACCTGTTCCCAATACGGAGAAGTATTTCCGATAAGAGACTTTGTTTCGCTGGTCTAAGGGGGTTGGTAAGTTAAACGGGATATTTAGATAGAATTTAGAGGAGCATTTTAGCAAAAAAGAGCTAAGAAAACCAAAGTCCTTGCCGAGAGGGGAATCTGGAAAAACTTATTCTTTTTTTAATCTCAGGTGATCTTAAATGCGAATTTCAAATTCGTGGGAAATTCGAACCCAAATAATTTCTGATCTCCCTGAAAATAACAAGAAATAGGGTTCTTTTGGTAAGTAAACTGCATCCACATACCAAAAAAGAAATTTCTCCAACTGTCCTTCTTGAAGATATCTCGCTATCAATTTTTTTTACCCCTGGTAATCTCATTTGACATTTGACATTTGACCTTTGGTATCTTGGCATTTGAACTCTGGTGACCTTGCTGATCTACACCAAAAACAAAGTTATTCCTCACGCTTGGTTAAGCAAGGTTTTCACAATTGTACGTTTGATGAGATTAACTGACCTTTGACCTTCACCAAAAACAAAATGCTTCTTCTTCTCAATATTGCAAATCTACTTACCAATGTTAAAAGTGTTCACCAATCCTGTCTAGAAGTATAGTGTTTAAAATTCATTAAACAAGGTTTTCTCACATATAGCACCAGGGACCTCAAATGACCTTTGAACTCTCCCAAAATCAAAAGGCTTCTCTATATAAACCAAATATGAAAAACTCTTATCACTACAATGCGTGGGATATTGTGATAACAAACCATTCAGGCTTGTAGCAATAGCATGGCAACGTCCCAGAGAACGCAAATTTTACGAGGGGCAAGTGGTAAAGGGGAAAAGTCTTTTCATCCGGCAAAAATAAGCAAAATTATTTGAAGGAAACTTTAAACTTTCTAGGAGAAGAAAAATAAACATTGAAGCCAATTACAAGTTTTGGTAACCTAATATGACCCTTTTCCAACCAAAACAAGAGGATTATTTAACTCAACGTAACAAATTAATATTACAAATACGAAAGTGCCTGTCATTCCTATCCTGATATAGAATGTTTACAAACATTTTCTGGTTTTTCTCAGTTTTACAGCCGTTGACCTCAAAAAGACCTTTGACCTCCACCAAAAGCAGTATTGTTCTTCTTGTCAGCATGATAAATCTACTTAACAAACATGAAAGGCCATTCCTATCATGTGATACTGTGTTAACAAGCCATTGTTGAGGTTTTCGAAAATTTACATTAAGGACCTCACATGAAAATGAATAAAAACCTTTCTCGCCGTGGCCGGCTCGGCTTGAACCGATAGGTTGGAAACTGGGCCGTAAAACGCCGTCTAACTAATTAACTAACTCAATATGGTCTATACACCGAATATGGAAATTCTTGAGTCTTTCCTAACCTGAATTACAGTGTTTGCGGGTTTGACCCCTTGTGATCTCAAGTAACCGTTGAGTTTAACAAAAACAATAGCATTTTTTCTCTCAATATGATCCACCTATAAACCAAATATGAAAAGTGTCAGTCTTTTCGATCTTGAGATATCGTGCTTACAAGGCATTTTTCAAGATTTTCGCACTTATACTGTCGGGCACTCCAAATGATAAAAGTGTCAGCTACCATGAGGTATAGAGTTTACAAAGTTTTAGGGTTTTGAACCCTGGTGACCTCAAATGACCTTTGACCTCAATCAAGTTCCTTCTCCTGACTTGATAAATCCGTATGCCAGATTTGAAAATTGTTGGTCATTGCTATCTTAAAATATCGTTTTAACAAGTCATTTTTAAGGTTTGCAGTTTTAGTTTCGTTGACCCAAATGACCTTTGAACTCCAAGAAAAACAATAGCGTGCTTTCAATCAACATGATAAATCTACATACCAAATATGAAAAATGTCGGTCATTCTTATTGTGAAGTATCGTGTTTCCAAGCCATTTTCGAGGTTTCACAGGTTCACCCATTGACCTCATATGACCTTTGACCTCCACCAAAAACAGTGTTTTTTTCTGATCATAATCTTTTTTCCAAGTATGAAAAGTGTTGGCCATTCCTACTTTCAGATATCATGCTTACGATTTTTTCGGGCTGTGACCCCTTTTGAATTTAACTGACCTTTCACATCGACATCCACTTAAGCAATAAATAGTCCTCAACATGACAAAAACTATATACCAAATTTGAAAAATGTCTGTCATTCCTATCTTGAGATATCGAGTTTACGAGCTATTTTCGAGGTTTTGGCAGCTTTATCGCTGGTGACCTCAAATAATCTTCGAACCACCGGAAACAATTGCTATATTGTTCTCAGAATGACAAATCTGTTCACAACATATGAAAAGTGTCAAGCAATCCTACCTTTGGGATATCGTGTTTACAACGTTTTCTGTTTTTGACCTCTTGTGACCTAAAATGACCTTTGACCTCCACTGAAATCACAGAATGTTCTCTCTCTCAACTAAACAAATCTTTATAACATATACAGAAAAGTGACAGTCATTCCTACCTTGACATTTCGTGTTCAGAGGGGTTTCAATTTGTACCTCTTGTGACCTCAAATGACCTCCACCCACAATGAAGCTCTTCTTATCAATAACTAATCTATACACCAAATATGAAAATTGTCGGTTATTGCTATCTTGAGATACCGTGTTTCAAAGCAAAAGTGTCACAAACTTATATAAATACACAACCACACCAACGACATCACCACTAAAATGTTCTGTGCCTATGAAAAATGAAATGACGTATTCAGCTTTATAAAACTTTCTTCAGAATCAGGAATGAAACAAGCATAACCCGTGCTTGGAAGATTTTTAAATACTTCTGGAACTAAAACTCGCTTCGCTGCTGGAAATCTGGAAATTATTTACACCTTATTTCAAGAGAAAGTAACTAGTGAGTCCCTCAACTGAAATTTGGTTCAATACGTAATCAAATAATTAGGAACAATTGCACATTTGCTTACAACGGACTGAGTAAACAATGAGTCCCTTTTCGAAAAATATTAGATATTTGGAGGGTGCAAAGGGCACTTGGGGGAACATTTCAGCAAGTATTGAACGAGAATGCTTCAAAATTTTGGGACATTTGTCAGATTGAAGGAAAATTGGAGTTGGCTTGAAAACAATTAGTATTAGGGAACCTCAAATGGAATTTCATGCCATAGTTTAGCATACCTAATGTTGTAATGCCATTTTTATAGTATTCAAAATATAATCTTTGTATTTTTTTTCTTCTGAAAATTACCGCACCTTGAGCCAAGGTGTTACAGCACTATTATTGTTATGGGGTGATGTAATTAAGACCCCCTGTGCAACATGCTATGCAAGCAAACCGGAATGTTCGAGGTCATAAAACATTTTTAATTATAAAGAGAAACAAAGCAGGCTATGTGAGTTGTTCAAGAAAGTCACAAATAATTTGCGCATTGGACAAATTTAGTTTGGAAGATGACCGCTTTGGGGGGAAATTTAGGTTTCCTCAGATCGGAAGAAATTTTGCCCTTCTTAACGGTATGAATATTTATAAGCACTGAGTGTCCACCTCTCCACAGTCATCGCTTTGTTTAACGAATGTGTTTGTGTTCAGATGTGATATCGTAGTAAAGACGCAAAGGGCGAAACCACAAGGTGTCTTTAACACTGTGTTTACAAACACAAATACTAGCACGATTCACTTGCACACCTTTATGCGGAAAATAGTGCACAAAACTGGCAGTTGTGTCGAGTCAGTAAATTAGGCTTAGGACAAAGAACATCGCAAAATTGCTAAATATCTCATAATCGGAGCAGTGAACAATTCTCTTATCAACAGAGATTTTAAATATGACGGAATATCCCTTCCCTAAAATCGTTAAAAATGGCAAGGTTGTTTTGAACGTTATCTCCGTTGAATTTGCGAGGTAGGATCGCAGTGCATCATGGGAGATAGCTGAAAAAGGCGCCACCCATTGCAAAATAGTACCCCAATCGGGTAAAATGGTTTTCTCCCGAAAGCGGTTATCTCCCGAACTGTGAAATGAACATATTTCACCATTTTATTTCTGGGCTCAAAAATGTCCCATGAAGATGGAAGTTGGACTGTAAGGACTCATTTTTTCATGCTCTTAAATATATCGTTTAATTTTTGACTTGACGTTCAGTTTTAAAGAAAGTTGGAAATTTATTTTCATCGCCGCAAACACGAAGGACGCATGCGACGCATAAGTTACTTCAGTTCGTTATGTGACCGCTAAATGATTTTCAAGGGTGTACAAAAGAATATCAGCTGTTTACCTGAACGTGACCGTGAACTTAACATATTGTAAATAAAGATATCGTATTATCCTGAATTTGGTATGAAAGTTCCTTATTAAATCTGAATACTTCTATTTCGTGACAGCATTTGACTCTTTCACATGATCATCTGCATTTTGTTTTTCACTTAAGATATCAATACTGGAATGTTTGAGCCATAACAACATCGTTTCGTACGTAGGGGCCTTCCTTGGTAAGTACTTTTAGATCGTTTAATATATTTGTTCAATTAACAATATTTGTGTAGTTACATTACCATAAGTTAGAACCTGCCTTAGGAACATTCTTCATCTAATTTAGGTACATGTCGTCTACATTTGGTGAATGCTAACAAATGTTAAATCAATTGAACTAAATCTTAAAAAAATATTCAAGCTCAGGATCATCATTCCAGTTTTACCGAACCAGGGAATGGAAAACTGTACCGTAGGCTAACAGTGTAAGAAAAAGTGAGCAAAGTGTACTCATCTGTTTTAAATGTTTTCCCTTTAGAAATGACGAGCAATGTTGTAAATCGTTCAATTTACATTCGCACTATGACGTCATGAATATATAGGGAAAATGATGCGAATCTTTTCATACCTATATAATTACTTTGAAGTGAGAACGACGGAGAAGCTGGTAGTAAGTTATAGTAATTAAAAGTCGGTAACACTTTGACTGCCTGGTTACGACGTCTACAAATAGTCTATACACATAAAATTATACTATAACTGAATTCATACATAAACAAACTTGAGCAATATTGAACGAAAGGCTAATTTCTATCTTACTTTTTTCTTCCAAGATGGTCGTTCTGTTTATCTCGTAATGGAATACTGTGATGGAGGTTAGTGACATTTGGAATCAGTGTTTTAGTGTGAGTACGGGACCATCAGTATGACCACGGGTGCGGGTGCAAGGTCATGAGTACGAGTACGGGTACCTGGTCATGAGTACGAGTACGGGTACGAGTCCCAAGAAAAAAACAAAACATGAGTACGGGTACGGGTACCAGGTCATATGTAGGAGTACGGGTACGAGTACGCTGGTACGGGTATTGGCCAGGTCCAACTAAGGTAGTCCAACTGATCGTAAATGTGTTTTGAGTAAACTACAGTTATAAATTCATCAGTATGAGTATGACATTTGTAACTGGTCTTGACATCCATGCTTTGTCAGACCTCTTGTATTGGGCACTATTGGACCAGGCCATGGCCTATACACAAGTAGTGCCTACATGAGATAAGGTATATGGGGTTACCACAGTATGGGTATATGGATACCACGTCATGACGTTGATTACTGGTAAGCATGCACGACTTGATGGAAACGTGTGATGGAAATCAGGTCTCTCTGGATGATTGTGTAAACCAGAAAGGCTTATACTCTGGAATCAAATCAGGTCACATTACCGTGCTACCAAATAAGTATTTAGTGGTTGTATCTTCTTAGTTTCAACAATGTGGAACCAGCATCACATTGCGGAAAGACATGTTTGTAAGTGGTAAGGTTATGGTGCGAAACTAGGCTACAGTGACATTTGAGTTCATCAAGAAACAAAAATCGTTGACAGTCATGTGGTATATACCCTAAGAGCACAGTCATTGAAGATAAGTGAGAGGCAGAAGTCTGAAAAGGATGATTTCTAAGAGTGAGAGATGCATGGTGACAAAGATAGCTACCTCTTTTAGTGCAAACGCCAATTTTGAGACACTAAGTTAATGTCTGCAGTAGGCCTACAGGCTTACGGCCAATACTATGACTGGAGATATGGATCCATGGGTGGGCTTCATGGTAGTTGTGTGGTGTAAGAAGAATTAATTCAGGGTTGGGGTTAGCAAATGGCTTAACTAAACCCCACGCCGGATCTTCGACGTAAAAAAGACCTACCTCACCTGGTACTGCACAATGGATGGGGGAGGGCTCTTAGTTAAACGAATCAAAGTTTTTCTACCTTCAGATCTGTGTTTATTTACAAAGGTCTACAGTCGGTAAGTACTAACCCCCCCCCCCCCACACACACACATACACTAATGTCTTCCATAATTTTTTCTAACAAATGGTCTTGTACTAGTCATTATGTGCACTCAAGTATAAGAAGTAGGCCTATTCCATAACATAAATTTACCATTACTACTAAAGCTTCAAGACTAATTCTGTTTAATTCAAAAGACTCTCACACCAATTTTTTTCTGGGTCCCTGAAAGTGTTGGTAGCAATATAATTTTTTAAGGCTAGCAAAACTCCAGGCTTATTTGCTTCCCCTCCAAAGTCATTAGTCTGGCTTCAACTAGCATATTGTTACTAAATATTATTAATCTCCTTCCTCCATGAAGAAAAAAATGTCCCGCCATCCTCCTTCAAATGGCCCCTACAGGCAACCTGCAGCCGCACTATGTGAATTAGTAACTCAATAAATGCTCTTTAAATATTTGGTTCACGTTCAGTGTGCCACAGCTGCCACTGCCATGGGGCAGGAAATGGATTAAAATGCCCCCTAGCCACAGCAAAGAGAGTACCATGGAAGGTGGTAGACTCACCAAGTGCACCTTAAAGTGTATGTTATCAGTGTAAGTCCCTATACCACACATACAGTGGAAGTTCTATGCCATGAACTGTCAATTTTCAAACCTTTTTCACTTACTTTTATTATATGATCGACAGGACTGACAGAAATGGGCCTGGGACATTCTGAGAGACAGACAATTAAAACGTGACTAGTAAAAATTTAATGATCACAAGTCACATGGCAGGCCTAGGTTACACTTGTTAGAGAAAATTCAGGTGCAATGCAAAGACATGTCTGTAAGTGGACTGGTATGTACAGTATATAGGGCTTGGTTAGACTGTATTCTTGGGGCTTTGCATGTTCTGTGTAATACAGCTTAATGATTGTAAATTGCTGGTGATCATGAGACTCCACTATCATGATTTGGATTTACCTACTATCACAATTGGCCTGGAGCTGATTCTATTAAGGTCAAATATCTTGCAGCACACTGATGAAAAAATGTCACCCCACTACAAGACAAAGCTAACAGTTTCTTTCTTTCAACAAAAGCAGTCAGATTTGTTGGATCTTCATGTTTCACAAATCTCCAATTTGAATTGCTGGAAGATTCAAAAAGAACAAGCAATCCTGCACAGGAAGGCCTACAATATCTGGAACCTATAGTCCATTCACTGGTAAAGTATGGTTATTGATTATTAACACACCTTTAACAATGCAAACAATTCACATAGTCTGTGCTTCACATTCTTGCAGTACAATATTAGTGAATCTTTCAAAACCTCCCATTCAAATCATAAAGTAATTATGGGCTTTAGAGGGGGTAAATACTTTCTTTGTGTTCATCCTGTTTAATTGTTTGCAACTTCTAGTATAAAAAGAGCACTGTGTATATCGCAGGTGACAAGGCTTGCAAGTTGCATCTAAATCAGATGTGCAAATAAGGTGTTTATAACAGCATGTACAGTAGTTCAATGATAACATTATAATTCTACACAGCAATTTTATTAATCAGTCATGTACTGTACTGTACATCCTTAGCCAAGGTAGCTTGAGATTTACAACATGCAGTTTTTGTACTACGTGTAAAAAGGGGCATGGAATTACAACTAGATGAATTATATACAGACCCCGTGTGAAAATGTTAACATCACAAAGCCTGCTTTTAACCAACAAGGAAAAATGTATCTATTGTATATTCACCCTGAAGAAATAAACTAAGGTTGTGTCTGAATGACGATGAATTTTAAACAGTTGTGGGAGGGGCTTAAGTAAGTAGGTAAGGAGAATTATAAAGTTGTGTTTGGGGTGAGAAGATCAGGCCTTTAATAAGTGACACCCAACAGAGCTCTAACTGCCTTCCTATGAAGCTGCAACTGCACTATGTGTGGGTGATTAGTAATGAACATGTGGGGTGGAAGTTGTTCATACAACCAGAAGTCAACAAAGTTACCTCAAGAGGCCATAAACTCTTCATGTTTAATTTGATATGCCTGCTACACAACTACGCAGCCACCTCCCCATCATCAATGTGTACTGTATTAAGTGCTGGTGTCAGATTTCTTCCCTGTCCTAGTTCACATATTTACCCCTAAGGCAGTCCTTGCACAATCACTGATAGGCCCTGCATGTCATACTTTCTCTGACTCTGTGTTACAAGTATTGAAAACATGAGTCTCAGCTAGAGGTGAGTGTGCACCATGCACTCCTATCACCTCTTGTTCCATATACATGCCCCCCCCCCCCCCAAAAAAAAGAGTCCTCACCAAAAGAAATGTTCATAGTTCTTACCGTCGGCCAGGCTCAGACTCAAGTTCTGGCAGACTCTCAGACTAGGAAAAAGTTTGGACTAGTAGGTCTCGTGCGCTGGGCTTGACTCAGACTGGGACTATTCTGGACTTGGATTTTGGAAAGCCTAAATGGATGCATCCCCAACCAATCCAAGCTAACAAATAGTTAACTGTATGAATCAGAATCTAGAGAATGCAATACAAGCTTAAATTTAACCAGGCCCCCATCATGTATCACTTTTTAATCTTAGTTAAACTCTCATTCTCATAATAAAAAGAACCAATGTATGTCCTGTGTTCCCCTTACTTTTTGGGCCCCAGGATGACTAAAAAATTGATGCCCCAAGAAAAGGAATTAATTACCGGCACCCAAAATATAAAATTCTCACCCGGGCCTGAACAATTTACCCAGAGCATGTTCTTAATAAACACCACCCATGTCCCCCCCCCCCCTTATAGTAAAATTAACTTTATGGACACTACTTCCAGACAAGGTGTAGGTAGCATTATAGTAAACAAAATAGGAACTAGCATGGGGGAGAAGGTACAATAATAATAAACATAGGATTGAGTTTGAAAATCGCATACATGTTCATGTGGAAATTGTAGTGGACAATGATCTGTCTTAATGTCATAAGTGTGTTGATGGGAATCATCAAAATTTGGTGTGGTGAGTAGTTCCATATGTAATGAAATTATACACCCTCTGGGAGTCATCCTGAACCATGGGTTATATATACTGTCAATCATTGAAAACTCAGGTCATGAGTACGAGTACGGGTACGGGTACCAGGTCATGAGTACGGGTACGGTGAAGAGTACGGAATCTTGTACTCGAGTACGGGTATGAGTACGGGTACGGGTACTACAACACTGTTTGGGATTCAATTCTTTAACATCACGAGCAGTTTTCAAAACGCCTCATGCAATGGAGGTCAACAATGGAACAGTTATTGAATACATTAGGTAGAGAGGTTCCGTGTCGGTAGTGAAAGTGAGGTTAAAATACGCTTAAAACATTTAACAATGATACCAGCACTGTCACTCAGTCACTCCCACCTTGTGTCAAGTTTTTCATGCTTACAAAAATAGTTCAGAGGTTAAGTGACCTTATGCGTACGAGACGGGAGTGCAAGAGTGGTGGGGCAATCGCCTCAACCCAATTTAGGCAAAACAAGAGGAAACCATGATAAATCATGCCATTATAAGGGCAAAAAATTCCCCTGGCTCCCCCCATAGGAAATTAACCTCGTATGCCTATGTAAGTGCCCCACCTACCTTTGAACCGATCTCAATGCCATAGTGAGTAGATTATGGGGGTAACTTACCACCCCCCTGAAAGGGCTTTTTGGAAAGGACCGGCGGCCCTTTTGGAAGGCCTGTGGAAGGCCCCTGTGGAAGGCTGTCCTAAGAAACCCGCCGTCGAAAAGCCCGTCAGAGAGGATTGCTCAAGACATTGCTTGCACAATGCGGGGTATTGCACAACCAAAACACATGTGGACGATGAAGTCGGGGATTATGAATACGAAGTTACGAGTGTGTCTGTAGATGATGTAGTAAATATAAAGGAGGACAATGGTGTATAACGCTTACTGGCTAATGGAATGACGTTGATAGCAGCGAGGAAAAAGTGAAAAGTACTCACAGAATGCGGATCTTCACAAAAAATTAAAATCCGAATAGAGCAAAAATTTAACGTTATGTCTTGTTCATTAAAACGAAGTGATGAGGTCGGCGGTCCTTTTGTAAATTTTTATCCAGTGAGTAATGAGATCCCTCGTTTTTAAGTTGCCAATACGGACAATGTTTGAGGAAAATCTCCCACTCAACCACTCCCATACTCAAAATAACAAGTGTCCAAAAAATCGAAATCCTTAATGAAATTTGGAAAATTGAATTACTGGTCTAAAGAAACGATATAAAAATAGAAGGCGGTATGGCTTACACCAGAAGGATAGAAATGTACCACGAGCAGGGACATCAGAGGGCCGGTTAAAGTTCAAATTACTCTAAATATTCTTTAAGGAAGAGAGTTGTGCTCCCAGATATGTCACGCGACATTCTCACCATAAGCCGTCGGAAGTAGACACATTGTACGATGACAGTTTTACCAGTGTTGTCCCACCGTAGCTTCAACAATCGATCGTATCAAGAATAGGGAGTTAATATACACGAGGGTTGTCCTATTGTGCGGGCTGTCTGAGCCAACTAAAAAGTTTTTCTAGATGGCCACATAAGTTTGAAGCAAATGTGTTTTCTTTGTTTTTCTTTTTTCTCCGTGGGTGTCTATGTAGTATGTGCTCACTGGACATGATCCAGTATTTACCACATTGAAGGAATTAACTGTTAACAGAATAAAGCACAGGCCAATACTCATAACAAAATATTTCAGTCGTAAGACACAGTTCTGGCGACGCTGGTTATCAGGTGAGTGTATGAAATTTACACGGTCGTTACGTGACACGTAATTGAAATGCTACTCAGGTCTGTCTACCGTGGGGAGGAAGGGCTCCCAGTGTTGTACCCCACCCGTGGCGGTGTAACCAACACACATTTTTGTGGTATAAAGAGAAGGGGCTAGGGATGTCGACAGAATAACCTACGTGTAAGTGAGTGGAGTGTCATAAGGAACGATCTTGCTCTCCAGTGATGAGTCACTATCAATCGATCAAACACAAAGAATGGGAAATATCCCGAGTGGCTTGTGCAAGGGTGGAACGCATTAAAATACATTCCTTCACCACAACCCTCATAATCGCGGAATATGGGTGCATTGCCACTGGGGCGCAGTTGCATCCATGGGAATTCTCTCCTCAGGGACTCAAATAAACTCGGGTCATGACTGAGGGAAATGAATCACTGCTTGTTTAGCAGAGGACATGTTGAGTGAAAAAAGGAGTATTGTTTTGGGTTCGGGGAACTGAGCACTCCTTTCCATCATAAGGCCGGCTTTGAAAGACCATATAGTTTCATACCTCTAAAACGTGTTTTCCCTTTAGCCCGAAGGACATGATGAGCTTACTGTCGTCCGATGCAGCCCATGGAGTCCTATTCTTACCCGAGGAGTATAGTCAAATAATAACTCGATGACAGGCAACGGTTATGTGAATGGCATGTATTTTTGATGAGTGTTGAGTAAGAAAAGATGGATTTTAAGCATTCATTTCCTTTTCGAGATGATAATCTACATATGGGCAGGACTTGCACAGAATCTCATAGAGACAACTTCGTCATATCAAGGTGTGCCTTTTTGTGAAATCAGCCACACACCACAAGAATGATGACACAGACATGTTGAATAATTACAGAAGAAAACGTAAAGAAATAGTTATGAAAACAGGAAAAATGCAGCTTATATTTGCGAGTTCGCTAGTACATGTTACTTGCATTGATGTGTCATCACTCCCTACTTTTTGATGTTGAATATTGACACAACACATAAGTATCATACACATCATAAAAATGATATTGTCACAGTAGTTCATTAACCCCCCACCCAGAACCAGTACGAATGGCGTGAGAAATGACTGGGTAATCTTCTTTGTCCATCCACCGTGGTATGACATCCTCTTTGAGTTCCTTACGATCGATTCTATCCAGCGATATGTTCTCTAAAGCTTTTCGCTTCAAATAAGGCGACTGAGACCAAGCCATTTTCAATTCTTTCACCTGAATTTTTAACGTAGGGGCGTCAGTCATATAAATGAAGAAATCCCCAGCAGCGTCCATGATCCACTTGTCGTCAACAGCTGGAAGAATATGATCAAATAACTTGTCGCTTACTTCTTTCACCATGGCGAGATCAAAACAGCCGTTCTCTCTATCCATCACAATTCAGACCCGTGTGATAGTCATCGCAGAATTGCGTCAGGCTTTCCAAAGCCAGCCATTCGACCATTGACGCTACTATGTAGGCTACGACTTTCTTTACTTCCTCCGGCACTACTTTTAATGGTTCGTCATTATCGTGGAAATCTGCGTGTTGAATGAGAGCATCCTGGTGGGAAAACACTTTATTACACAAAATACAACAATAAATCCTTTCTCCCGCTTTGTGTATTTGCTGATGTCGCATGAGACTACTTCGGCTTGAAAACATCGTTAAACATGTCTTGCACATATATTCTCGTTCCTTGTAGTGCACATTATTTAGATACCTTTGCAGTCGACTATTCGACTTTTGTCGGGCACAACCGGCTGAGGGAAGTCATCTGAAAACAAGATAATCAAAACGTATACGGTAGGTAATTGTGACACTTCAGCACGGGCATTTTTCACATAAGTACTTACAGAGGATAGGATTAAAGTCGACCCCATCTTCACTGTTTAACTGGTCGATGTCGTCCAACAGAGTATGTGGATGCAGCATAAATTAGTTTGTTTCAAAATGAGCCGAACGGCTGAAAATGACTGTATGAATATCCTTGTTGGGGTCTTGAAAAGCGCAGACGCGACGTCTGGACTCGTATGATGTCATACACTTTAAAAGAAACTCTTGCGACATCCTGCACGTCACCGTTTCGGAAACACCGAGCGTGTTTGGACATGCTGATGCATTCATGTTGTTGCGACATACCAAGGTCTGGCAAAACCGTCTATTTGCGCTCTGTGAGCATTGCCTCTAGCAACAAGGGTGCACCCACGAGCAGCACAGAGCCTCGCCAGTGCAAATGACGAGCATGGCTTGGTGCATATCGAGCAATAAAATGAGCAAGTGTAGCAACACCTAGCGCCCTTGGGGCACGTTTTAGAACAATATGAGCCTGCCCCTAGCAACAGGGATGCACCCAAGAGCAACACAGAGCCTTGCTAGTGCAACTGACGAGCATGGCTTGGTGCATACTGAGCAACAAAAAACTATGTAAGGGCAAAGGACGCACGACTTTGAGACTGCTTTTCTTGAAATGCGTAACCACACCGTAATCGATCCTTACAGCCAGAACAAACTTACACCTTTGGGCTGTAAAACTCCAACTGTCTAACTACGTAATCTTTATTACACTTTTAACTTTACCTTTTCCCCATGACTGCACCATAGTCCCACTAGTATCATTATAAACTTATAAACAAACAAGGTTTACACAATGGTCTTTTAAAGCCGGCCTTATGATGGAAAGGAAAGGATGCTCAGTTCCCCGAACCCCCCAAAATACTCCATTTTTCACTCACAGTCCTCTGCTAAACAATCAGTGTTTAATTTCCCTCCGTATAAACGGCGAATATGAGGGTTGTGGTGAGGGAATGTATTTCAATGCGTTCCACCCTTGCACAAGCCACTCGGGATATTTCCCATTCTTTGTTTTTGATCGATTGATAGTGACTCATCACTGGACAGCAAGATCCGTCCTTATGACACTCCACTCACTTACACGTAGGTTATTCTGTCGACATCCCTAGCCCCTTCTCTTCATACCACAAAAAATTGTGTTGGTTACACCGCCAGGAATGGGGTACAACACTTGGAGCCCTTCCTCACCACGGTAGACAGACCTGAGTAGCATTTCAATTACGTGTCACGTAACGATCGTGTAAGTTTCATACACTCACCTGATAACCAGCGTCGCCAGAACTGTGTCTTGCGAATGAAATATTTTGTTATGAGTGTTGGCCTGTGCTTTATTCTGTTAACATATAATTCCCTCAATGTGGTAAATACTGTATCATGTCCAGCGAGTACATACTAGATAGACACACACAGAGAAAAAAGAAAAACAAAGAAAACACATTTTCTTTTCAAACTTGTGTGGCCATCTAGAAAAACCTTTTTTAGTTGGCCCAGACAGCCCGCACAATACGACAGCCCTCATGTATATTGACTCCCTATTCTTGATACGATAGATCGTTGAAGCTACGGTGAGGCAGCACTGTGAAAACTGTAAAACTGTCATCGTACAGTGTGTCTTCTTCCTACGGCTATTGATAAGTATGTCTCGTGACATGTTTGGGAGTACCACACTCTTTCTTAAAGAATATTTAGAGTAATTTGAACTTTAACGGGTCCTCTGATGTCCCTGCACGCGGTCCATTTCTATCCCTCTGGTGTAGGTCATACCGCCTTCTATTTTTATATCGTTTCTTCAGACAAGTCATTCAATGTTTCAAATTTCAGTAAGAATTTGGATTTTGTGGACACGTGTTAATTTTAAGTATGGGAGTGGTTGAGTGGGGGATATTCCTCAAACCGTTTTGGCCACTTAAAACCAAGGGATCTCATTACTTATTGGATATAAATTAAGAAAAGGACCGCCGACCTCATCACTTCGTTGAAAAGAACAAGACAAAACGTTATATTTTTGCTCTATTCTGGTTTTAATTTGTGAAGATCCGCATTCTGTGAGTTCTTTTCACTCTTTTCTCTCTACTATCAACTTCATTCCATTAGCCAATAAGCTTTATGCACCACTGACCTCCTTTATATTCACTACATTATCTACAGACATACTCATTTCTTCGTATTCATAATCCCCGACTTAATCGTCCGCATGTGTTTTGGTTGTGCAATAACCCGCATTGTGCAAGCAATTCATGTCTTGCGCAATCCTCTCTGGCGGGCTTTTCGACGGCTGGTTTCTTAGGAGGGCCTCCCACAGGGGCCTTCCAAAAGGGCCGTCCGGTCCTTCCAAAACGTCCTTTCAGAGGGATGATAAAGTTACCCCCATAATCTACTATGGTGTAGCTGTTCTAAAGGTCTAGCTGCCTATACGTAAAGCAGGGGCGTCGATCTGGTTTTTGGACTAGGAGCAAGATTTTTACAAAAGTTGGAAACTTGGATCATGTCCCGGACTGGATTCTATCCAAGCAATTCACCTACAGGAAAGCGAGTGAACATGTATACACGCAAAGCCAAACATGCATGTTCACTCACACTGACACTCACCAGGGAGCTGTTGCGCAGTAATCTCCACCAAAAATTCTTCCTCTAATTGTGTTTAACAAGGTTTCCACAATTTTCTTTCTGGTGAAACCTTATGATGTTTGGCCTCTACCAAAGCAATATGTTTCTTCCTATTACCACAATTAATCTGCATAATCAAATTTAAAGTGTCCATTATTGCTATTTTAAGATATTGAGTTTATAAGCCATTAATGAGGTTTTCACAGTCATCACTTGTGACCTCAAATGACCGTTGACCTCCAGCAAAATAATAGCAAATAATAATGAAACCACATATTAAAATTGTCTATCATTGTGGTCTTGAGATATTGTAATAACAAGTCCTTCAGGACTGTGATCAGACAAGGAAGTGAAAGGGCATTTGTTGAAGGGGCAGGGGATATCTTTTTCAGAGCTCAAAAAAAGCAAAAGTGTTGACGGCAATCTTCAAACTCTAGGTTTGGAAAAATTGAAAGTTGAAGCCATTACACGGTTTTTGGAGTGTGACCTCTGGTGGCCTCATATGACCTTTAACCCCAACCACAAACGATAGGGATCTTCCACTTAACATGAAAAATCTATATGACAAATATGAAGAGTATCGGGCATTCCTAACTTGAGAGGTATTTCGGGTTCTGACCGCTGATTACGTAAAATGAACTTTAACCTCATGACGCCCTTCCTCCGAAGGTCAGTGAGTTTGCACTTCCCGCCTTTCTTCATAAAACTGTCCACTCAAGCGTATGCGATCAGTTTGATGATCATTTTATCGTTCTTGCTTGAGATACGATGTTTACGAGGTTTCCAAGTTTTGACCTCAAATGACCTTTGACTTACACCAAACTCAATAAGGTTCCTTTTCTCAACAAAACAATCTTTATAAAAAATATTAAAATAGTTGGTCGTTCCTATTTATGGCTTTATGGGAATGGGTCTGGTTGTTACCATTCAACCGTTTTGTTTTTCTCTTTGCGAGCTATACACCGGCCTACCGTTAATAAGAGAATACAAATTTCGCGATTGATAACCCATACTATTCGTGACATTACGTTGGCATTTCACCGCCGACTTTACTATATCGCTACTGATGAGACCGGGCACTTATCTGCTACGGTCGAAACGCGTCTAGCAATAGCATACCAGCCATGACTTACTACCAAGTAAGGTCACTCAATAACGTGTAAACCAGACCCATCCCTGGTTTCCTGTTTTACTATCCAATTTACCTATAACATGGTAATTTGACAATTTCATATGATACACTATCAGTATGATACACTATCCTGACATATCTTAACTTCAGTCACGTCACTGAGTTCTGGAGAGTCGACCATTCTTTTGAATTCTGAGTTTATTGTTGTTCCGGTTTTGACCCATCTTAGCCTCGAATGACCTTTGACTTTCAGCAAACAACAGGTTTCTATTCTAGATGACGAATCTTTATTACAAGTATAAAAAGGGTCGGTCATTCCCATAGGCGTACGGGAGCATGTCAGTTTAGGGGGCATAGGATTCTCTGCCCGAAAAATGTAATTCTGCCCAAAGCAATCTAAGCGGAACGCCACCGTCGGTTGGCGCGGAGCGTATAGAAAATTTTTAAAAATCGCCACCCCTCAGACAGCCGGAAATGGCCTTTCCCAAAGCTCAGAAAATTCCCAGATGAAACGTACCACTACCATTGGATGACTGCATTAAGCTATAATCATTGGATAATGAGTTTTTTTGCGCGTTCTGCAAACTATTTTTCATCATGCAGCATGAGATTATCATCAATATATTTTTAAAAACTGAAAAACGTCAGAAACCCTCGAAAATCCCAGGCCTCTAAACTGCGAGGGAGGATGGCATTGCATCGCATTCCGGCTGCCCATTAAATATAAGTTTCGTCGAACTTTACAAGGATCCCTTGTGTTTTGGCAGCCTGTTTAGCTCAGATTCAGAGGCCCGAATTACCTGAGTGGGGATGCCATGCAACGAATTGGCAATTAAAAACCGGTTAACTCAATCTTCGCGCGATTCCCTAACAAGGTAGCAGCCTGTTTATATGCATTCAAAGCAACAAGGGCGCAAATTATTTCCTAGTGAGCAAACGATCTAAGTCCATATCAACGGTTATGTAGTAACGATATGATGCTACTTTTACACAAAGTGTTGACAGGGGCATTCTCATGGAGGGCGATAGACAGACTCTCAGTGCTTCGCGCCACCATGGCTTGGCCCGGAACGCCCCAAAATTTTGGCCCAAAACGCCTTCAAGATCGCTGGAAATGGCACCTCCAAGACTATTTAAGGGTTCCCACAACTCAGTTAGTTGAATCAATACGGTGAGACGTATTACCATAGAGTTGTGAAATCAGAAAGAAAGGAAGGGGGAAAGGGCGTTGACAAGGCACTATTCATATATTCTTCCCCGATCCAGCAATCGGTAACTGAGGTTCGTCCATAAAATCATGTGAGATGTAAAAAAAACATAATATAATGATATACCGCACCTGGAAATGTATAAAACATTACCTGGTCTTGTATCTTTCCGGGGAAAACTTTAGAACGGAATTAAAAACATAAGTACCGTATGTCTGTGACTCTGTTGTGACTCTTGCCCGAATTCCAGTTCCTCTGAATTGATACAACTGTCTATATGACTCGGCCCGAACTCTCGACTATATATAAATGAGTTTTCTACTAACGCCGTTTGAGAAAAACCCGGCTTATCACGTTGCTAGATGTTTTCACATGAATTTGTGGGCAGACCTACTTGCAGATTTGTTCACACTAAATTCGTATGAGTGAGCAAACAAGTTACGCTGATTTGTTTACCATTGCCCGAATTTCGGTTTCACAACACTGCAGGTTAAAAAGTTTCGCACAATTTTAAGAGGATCATTTTGAAAAGTGCAAAATCGTCATCTCATTCATATGCTGCCCAAATACCTCTCGACCAAGTACGTTTCAGCCTTCTGGTGACTATTGGTGATTGTCATTTAGTAATATGGTGCGTCACAAGATAGTTTTTGATTGATTTGTCCGGGCAAAATTTTGGGGACTGTATGCATCCTCTCTCCCCTTGTAATCTGGCAATTAAAAATATCCCAGAACTTTTTTGCAACTTTTGCCCAAATATTGTGTCATTTCGGGCAAAGGTTTGCGCAAGAATATGAAGTGAGGCTGACGAAAAATCGTTTTTTCATAAGCTGCCCGAATGTGTCGCAAATTTTGGTATCTTTTAGAGTTTTCATGAAAATTGTACCGTGACTATGATGCTTTTTTATTATTTTTTCGGCCGAGTGTTTGAAGGAATTCGAGCGCGCCTAGGAGTTTTCTGTGTAAGTAGAAACAAACCAGGTTTTAAGACTCAAACGGCTGCCCGAATTTTTCCAGATCTCTGCCCGAATTTTAGGTCTTGAGAAAATTTGGGGGCAGTCTGTCCCCCCTGTCCCCCCTGCCCCCCCCCCCCGCCGCGTACGCCTATGCTCATTCCTATCTTGAAATAACGTATTTACAATCCATTTTTGAAGGGTTCGCAGTTTTACCTCGGTTAACCTCAAACGCCCTCTGACCTTCAACAGAAAGATCAGCACTCTTTCTCTCAACATGACAAATCTATTAACCAAAAATGGAAAGTGTTGATCTTTCCTATTTTGATATATCTTGTGTTTACAAGCCATTTTGGAGATTTTCGCATTTGTACCGCTGGGGACCTCAAATGACCTCAAACCTCCGCCCCAAACAATAGGGTACTTTCCTCAGCATGATATGTGTACATTCCAAATATGTAAAGTGCCAGTCATTCCTTAAGATATTGTCTTTACTGTGTTTTCAGCATTTTACCCCTGGTGACCTAAAATGACCTCTGAGGTAAGTTTCGGTTTCAGTTAATTGTTATTCTCTGTGGTACCTTCCAAGAGGGTGGAGGGACTTGCGATTGGCGCATACATCATAGAGACATGAATTTCAAAACGAGTTTACACAAACATAAAAAAAAGATAGAAGTAAGAAAGAACTAAGAGGAAGAAAAAAGAAAACAAAAAAAAAAGAGAGAAAAGTAACGATACTTAAATGGCAACAACCTGTCCAAAGCACTGAAACAGAAACCACACCTCATGAGATTTCCAAAATTGACATAAAATGGCACTACAAAAAAACTTAAGTTTAACAAAATTTTCTTATTACCAGCAAGAAATGTTTTCCATTTTTATAGTGTTATTGTTTCTAAAGTAATACGGTCTTAAAAACTAAAAACCTTCATTTGTCTCAAAGGATCCTATAAACCTTTTATTGGGAATTAATTTTCACCACAGATATCCAATCTTGAACAAAAATATCATTAAACTTTGACCAGTTGTTTTATTGGGCCAAATGATGTAAAGGGTAACCGTATTTTAAAAAGAATGGTTTTAATCCGACATATTTTATCATAATAATAATGATAATGAATGTACGTTTGTATGTAGTACAGTTCAAATAAACAACAACAAAAAAACAATAAACAGTATCCATATATTTTTGTCGTGCAAAATCCCTTAAGACTTGTACATTATACATGCAAAATTATCATCGTCACCGTTGACCAATCTTTCCCGGTTTGCTACAACCGTATTCTCAATAACCCGTATGACATTGTACTTCCCAAGCTCCCGATAAACCAAACAGTTTAGCATGTATTTGTTGACTTTAAGATGTTGCTTACAAAAGTTAAGATGAAAGGCTTCAAGTTGTCTGATTATCCTCGCTACCAGAATGCAAAACAGGAGTAACTGGCTGGTCAAAAGCTGTTACAATAGATCAAGTGGACATTTACCATTGTAAGAACTTAAGGTGGGCAAACATCTTAATTTGCCTGGTTCATTTTTATACACTTTCCTTTAATTAGTGAACTTATTGTTAAAATTCAATGGTGTTATCGTCAAATTAGATCGAATGTACACGTCTGACTTAACCCCAAGAAAAGACGATAATTTTAGTGTTTTGTTTGTATTGACGGTGACATGCCAATTATCCCAGTCGTCTTTGACACCATATAAGGAGGGCTTTAATTATTCTCATTCTCTCCTAAAACACTTTTCATCAGCATAAAACAAAGTGAACAATTTGAGGTGAAATTCAACATCACCCTTGCTAAGATGGGATCTCATTGCCTCAGATGATATACTCAAACTGTCACAATAATCACAAATAAATTTACTTAATTCATAAAAATATGTAGCAGGGGATCCGGAGAAAGGTTTTCGCTTTCTCTGACCCCTACATTACATTTTAAAAGGGTGATTTTCTCCTATATTGACAACACATGGTTATATGTTTTTATACATAGAGTAGACAACGTTTACTGCATTACCATTGATGCAACTGCTTAGGATTCACCAATTTTAGGTTACGAATATGTTGTGCAATTTACCGTAACAACTTCTGCACTCCTTTTTCAGTTTAGCATAGTTCGATTTCGAAAACATACAATCGGTATCAAACCAAGCATCTATTTTCTTTACGTTTTTGGTATACGTTTTCTTGGTCTGAACCATACCTGATTTAAACGCAGCATTGCTATACAGATTTTCAGTCTATTTGCAATATCATCAATGACCTCCTGTGTACAGAATTATTTTTGAAAACGTAGCTATCAGTAATACTTGAGATATTTTCAATACTCTCAAAATTTAGCGAGCTTACCACTTAACGACTTATGACTAATTAAATTTCAGGACATTGGACAATATTTATCTGACATAAACTGAGGAAATGAATCCACATAAAATTTACTATTTGTGGTAAAAGTCCAATTGAGATAATTGCAGAGGCAATCCCGTACTCAACATCCATATAAAGGCCATAAATGGAAATTTATATCAACCCGTAATGGGCCCAGATATGGAATTTGTATCTCGCTTTATAAAAAACAAATGGGCAAATGTAACTTGATATAATATGGAAGAATACATGGCCAATATGAAATTTTATACGAGACAAATATGGTCCATATATGGCAAATCTATACTTGAATTTGTTTCTGATTTAAACAAGATTGGGCAGTTATAACTTGATATAACATAAAGGAATATATGGCCCAAATAAAATTTGATATGGCTCTATTTTTATATGGGACAGATATGGTGCATATATGTCCCATATAAGGATTCATATCCAGGCCATACCTGGACCATATATGTCTGCAACAAAATTAGTTAGTGCACTACCTTTATGTGAAGCGTCATCAGAAGCCTTGCTGAACCAGTACAATGGTAACGACTATCTGAACACCTCTAAAAAAGTTTAATGTCCACTGTATTTAATTGACTCAAGTATTTGAAGTTGTTAAATTACTTAATAGTGCAGAACAAAACTGATTTGAAATTCCTACTCTTAAATGTTTTCACTGCATTGCTGGTCTAAATTACCGTAAAGGCAACATTCCAACATAAATTTGGTTGAAGGTTTTATGATTTTACACATTTAATATCCTTAATCATGACAAAAAACAGGGCTCTATATTCCTGACCACGAACACATTGGAAAATCATTTGCATATATTAGTATGATGTGGCTGATTATGATTTTAATGTTATGATTTTGGTTTGCTGATACTTATTCAGCTTCCAAAGAAGGCCTTTGTGAAGGAAAGGTACACAAATTAAACCAAAGAAGTATTAATATGGCAATACGAATGTTTACGTGCATATCTGGCATGGTATTTTAATAAGTTATATCTGGTTTGTTATGGCCATATAAAACTTTATTAATATATTTGGACAAACATCTCATCAAGTGATATCTGGCTTGTTATGGCCATATAAAACTTTATGTACATTTCTGGACTGGCTTTTCATCAAGTTATATGTGGCTTGATGTGCTCATATAAAACTTACTTGCATACCTGGAAAAGCATTTCATCAAGTTATTATACCTGGCTTGATATGGCCATATAAAACTTTATTTACATAACTGGACTGACATTTTATGAAGTAATATCTGGCTTAGTATGGTCATATAAAACTTTATATGTTTGGTGAAAGGCATTTCACCATACATGGCTTGATATGGACATATAAAACTTTCTAAGATAGATATTAAGCCAGATATTTCCAGATATAAACCAGATATAAACTTTTTGTAAGGAATCACACTCTTTCTGGCACAAGTAAACTTTCCGATACCTTAATCTCTTCCTATTCGTCTATTGACAATATGGAGGTCAAAATTTTGGCATAATCCAATGAGTTTGAGTCCATAATTATTGGTATCTTGGTCGTGCATGGCGTATACTTGGAGTGCACTTACCCGTCTCAGTTCGCCCTAACAATATGCCTACCGTACACTGTTCATCCCAAACATTGAACGATTTTTACCAAAACCTTACCTCTCTTACCCTAAAGACTCCATTAGAGCCAACATATGCATACAATTCCATTGCCTTGCCCACAATTAATAGGTTTAGTGAACAGGTGTGACAAAACGTCAACCATACGCCATTTTATGTCCTTTCCAAATTGGAAAATGTAAACTTTGGAAATTCTGGGATTCATTGCGTTCTTCACTGTGAACGGTGTTGCATGCATGCAAACACTTTATCCATCACAAATCATTTCAATTAATTAGTTTTTCCTTGCGCGCGTCCGGAAAGCTAGGACACATTGCACATACATCATCGGCTAGCCTATACATCAAATGTGGGACAAAAGATATACATGCCATCCGAATCCGTTTCATTGGATCGATAGGCTGCATATCGCAGGTGGACCCTGGAGTTCCTTAGAGCTCCCGAGGCCGGCCTCCACGACAGACACAGAATTAGAAGATGGCTTGTCCCTAAAATCAGACCGAGCTCTCCCAAAAATTCATAACAATGTCAATTTCTTCCCGACCGATTATTGTGATCTAAAAGATTTCTGTAATCTCTTTTCATTTTTGTTTTTATTTTTATATTCAATTTGCTCTACAATTCTTTGATAACCACATTCACATTCAGCCATCTTAACTGCTATCGTTTTATAAGTGTTTGAATTTCGACACGTTCCATCCATTTTATCAAGGATGGTCACCCAAATGATTAGCAAACTGTACTTTTGTGTCCGACCATATACTCCTATCGTTACTTTCACTCGCCATCTTCACGTTAAATCGTATTGATGCTTAATGTGGTATAAAGTTACTTCTTAAGCCGAGCATCAATAAATGAACGCAAAAAGCCAGCAATGTAATGTGTGCAATGTTAAGAAGAGAGAAACAGCCACAAGTTAATTTATTCATCACCGAAGATTGTGCGGTCAATTCCCACTCAATCCACCGCCCTGCAGAACCGAATGTAAGCCCTGTCGTATCCCCTGTTCTCACGTATAAAAGAGAGAGTTGAGCTTATTTTGTATCCTTTACCCGGACAATGCCGTGATCGTGGGAACCCGCTAAAAGGTACATATTGGATTGATTGCATCATTGGTGTTAAACCCGGAAACCGCTCGGAAGATTGGAAGGTCGTACGTTTGAACAAAGCCATCAAATAAACCGATGCTAGCTTACAAATCTACAACTAAAGGCAAATAGATGCTTTGTGCTTGGCTTCTAAGGAAAGGGTAGCACTTGTGATGTCATCAAAAAGTGTATCCTCATGATATTTTGATCCATCGGGAGTACTGTCAGCTGCTCCTAGAATCAGTTGATACTTTTCTCAAACTCAGTCGAAACCCACGTGACTAATCGAAACATATATTTGGGATCAGCAAGAAAGTCCATGAAACCGATGTTGTAAACAAACTGGCGCTGCTATGGCTTCCAATAAACCGATGTTTGTTACAACGGTTAGCAGAGATAATACTGCATCTTTCAAACCGGACTTCATCGAAAATATCAGTTTTTGTTTTTGTCAAACAAATGATATTAAAATCGTTCACGTAAATCGACAACACACCTTGTTCAATGTTTTCCCCTTAGGCCGCAGACATTTTTCCGAGCATTTCCATGGGTTTCATAGAGTTCAGAATTGCAATAATGATGTTCTTGTAGGTAATTACCTCTTCTACTATCATGTTGCGCCTTCGTATATTCAGTAGGTAATGCAACAGTGGCAGTTTGTGCCAATTCTGCACAAAGGTGTTTATAAACATTCCTGTCTCAACTCCAACATAACTTGTGCATTCAACTGACTGAGTCTATATTTTCCTTCGTGTTTTTCCGTCAATGTTCATCTTACAGAATTTTTTCCCACCTACAGTAAAGACTTTGGACATGTTTTCGTCACCCCGTAACGATTTAGTTACCTTATTTCCCTCTGATGTGAGGTATTCGTTTACGAAAATGAAAAGTTCTGAATTTACTTTCTTAAGTTCTTCTTTGCTTTGATGAAGTTTTCCTTTGTTTTCCTTTGAACAAAACGAGCTATCACAGGCGATCAAGCTTGCGAATAGTGCTCCGATGGGTGTGCTTTGTGCCTTACTAGCAATATGCATTCCAGACACAATTTTTTTTTTATAGGCATTGTCCTCTTGCAATAGTTTCTAAATATGTCATGGTTTCACGAAAAACATTTGAAGCTGCTGGAATACTAACAACGAGCCCCTTGTGACGGATATTACACTTGATCCGAAAAGTTCAATATAATGCCATTCTCATTAATTTGTGTTTGGTCCATCGATAAAGTAATAGGTCTGTAACCTCCATCCTCACAGACCATAAATCCTTTTCCCACAAGGTCTGGGAACTAGTGACAAATTTCATTTCATTTTTTACGCCCCTGCGGCCCCTTCAAGTTACCAACGCCATCTCATCCATCACAAAAATTTGGGCAATTAGTCTAAATTCAGGGCGCTTATGAAAAAAATTCTTCAATAGTTGAATTCACTCGTCACCCTAACCCGTACGGGGACCAAGCCCCACCCTCTTTTTCAACTTTTCCTCTAACGCCGTGTAGCTTTTGCGCAAAACATTTGCATAGTTTTTCATGGTTATCTTTGGCCTGTCGGAAAAAATGTTTTACGCTCATGACGGGTAGGTACCTCTCTCACACCTCCAAAATTCAAAGCAATTTTACAGGTATTTTGTTTTTTAATTATTTTGGCATATATATTTCAAAGCAGTGGCATTGATTCAGGGTATTTGTGAAGGTTAACAAACTTTTTTAAAGTTTTCGAACCACCATCTGAATGGGAAATTTTGTGCTCTTTTTGAAGTATCTCCAATCTGTTTCTTGATTACTGTTAATGGTCAGCCAATTTTTTCCATGCTGCGGCAGTTTTGAGGCATGGGATAATAGAAAATCATATAGGTTGCAATATAAATTTAAATACTACCTGTCTTAACTTAATTAGCAATTTGACATTTAGAAGATTTAGTAGCGCAAAGTGCCATATACATCTCATTTGTATTGGTTTTACTGACGGTCTTTGTTTACAAGGTGTCTTACTTTCAGTTTAGTGTGCATCTTTGATAACATTTACATCACAGTGGTAACAAATATTGAAATAGATGGAACTGCAATTCAATGTAGATTTACAAAAATTTACAACACATTCACAGCTCATATTAGTTCCCTTAATTAGTGTGTAGATGCATCAAATTGGACACGCGAAAGAACGTTTTAGTTTAAACCTGCTTTGGCGCAGTCGACTGACCAAATAAAGCTCACATCGGGTAGAATTGTTGCAAAGCAATGATATATTTCAGACGTTTTAAAATCGCATACTCCTTCGCAAGCAAACTAACGGTTGAGAGCTTTTGTATGTTATATTTAGGAAACTTTTAGTAGGAAAAATAACTTTGTAACATATACAGCTATATTCAATTGAATGTCTTCTTTCATTTACAGGGGATTTGAATGCCAAGATAAACGAAAATCCCTCGACATTATTCCCGATTGATACTATAATGAACTGGTTCATTCAGCTGTGTAATGCCCTTCGATATGTTCATTCAAGAAACATTATTCATCGAGACGTCAAACCACAGGTTAGTGGGACGTATTAATTCGTAAGTAAAACACAAAAACCTGCACTATCGTTCTCGTGTATCACGATTCGGACTTTCGTTTTCAAGTCATTTCTCTACAGTCTCTTTTACATATGATCAGGATCAGATTTCTAAGATATGTACACCATTTGGTTATACCATTTTATGCCATAAAAAGCATGTATACTTGGAACTCTCTTTTAGAGCGAGAAAGGATTATTGGAAAAGAGGTACAACATTGGGGCTTTTATTTGATGGTCATGTCAACTTTAAAGGCCTAATTCTCTCACCCCAAACAGTTCCAGTTCTCCTATCATATTTACATAAAGCCCCTCACACAACAGTCTAAATCTGATCGTCTTCCAGACAAAATCTTGCTTTCCTTTTAATTTTTATAACAAAAAATGTTCAGTACCTACTGTGTAATATGAGGTATAGTGCTCTGCACTTGCTGTCAATAAAACAGCTGTGCCAGTTGAGAATATATGTGGACTACTATAGACAACTATAGTTTAGGGTGAGAGCTGACTACCTTTAATACCAGTCAATTTTTGTTTTCTCTCATTTTGGTTTTGATGATAAGAGAATTGTACTGTACGTATTGACAAAAGCATGTGTGAGTGGTTAGTTATTTAGTTAGATGGGGTTTTACAACGTAGTTTCCAACCAACTGGTTGAAGTAATGTGTGAGTGGGTGTAAAAAACTTGTTATCATGATATTTCAAGGTAAGAAAAACTTGTTTAGTTTGATACATTTAAGTTTATAGGTGCGTTATGGTTAGAAAAAGATCCTGTAACTTTTGATGAAGGTCAAAGTCTGGGGTCATTAAAGTTCAGATCCTGCAAACCCTGCTTAAACGATATGTCAAGGTAAGAAAATTGGATAGATTTGACACTTTGTATGTGGATTGGTTTATAATAGGGAGACGAAGGCTAGGTCGAGACTTAGCCTTAAACTTACAGTTCGGGAGATAACCTCTTTCGGAGGAAAATGATTTTTCACCCGATCTGGGGAAAATACGGCCATGGGTGGCGCCATTTTCAAATTTCTCCCTTGATGTTGTGCGATCCTAAAGTACAATTTAAACGGAAACAAACGTTCAAAACACCTGGTAAATTTAATCGGTCTTAGGAAAGAGAAATTTTGGAATATTTAGAAACTTGTTGCTAGGGAAACAAAAAAGCCGGATCATGTTTGGTGGTTTCCCGCGCAAATTTTGAGATATCGAGCAATTTTGTCATGTTCTGTGTCCTAAGCTTAAATTATAGACTCGACAGACCCGCAGTATTTGTTCAATTTTTTTCTGCAGAAAGTTGTGTAAGTGACATTGAGCTCATTAATACGTTCTTGAAAGTTTTTTGTTTGTGGTGGTGAACAATACCCTTTTATATGAACATATCCACATTTATAAAACAAAGCGACATCTGTGAAGAGGTACACATAGTGCTCATGAATATTCATGCTGCAAATTTTCTCACGATCGGGTGAATTCTCATTTTCATCCGAAAAAGGTTATCTTTCGAATTGACTTAAGGAGACGTATGGTAAGTCATCCGAGATCACCAGAGGTAAAACTATGGAAACACTGTTAACTCAACATCTTAAAGTAGGACACCTAGATATACTTATGTTATTGTGTAGATCAGGTTTCCTCAATTAAATTTTCTGAAGCACCATATTGTTAAATGTTACTAGTTTAATGCGCCTCTGATCGACGTACGGGGGTACAAAGGGAGGGTGTGGCCCCCTCCCCTTTTGAAAATTTTTGCGTTTCAGAAGTAGCTTACATCCAAAACGGTGCAAAGTTTGTTCAATTTTCCCGGCCAAAATTTTTCACAAATTTAACCATTTTTGTCGATTCAACGTTAACGGTGAATCAATCAGCAATGACTCTAATGAATGGAAATAGTGACGTTGATTTTACTTTCTTGAGGAAACAAGTAGGACCATAATATATCCTCGTCTGTAAGTGAAGTCAGTATGTGTGAAGTACTATATTTCACAGTACTTATTTTTTGAGACGTCAAAATTCTTGTCAGAAAACTTATGAAAAGTTGAATTTTTCAATATCCTCTCAGTATTTATTAGAGCCACTCCAAACCACGTCGAGAGACACAGGTGGCTCGCGCGTCGATATTTGAGGAAGCCTGGTGTAAAAAAATACTGTTAGATTTCTTTTATTTTTGAAGGGTCAAAGGTCACCTAAGGTTACCAGGGATTGAATGAAAATCTTGATATCTCAAGGTAGACAACTTGGATAGATTCCACACTTAACATCTAGATGCTTAACGGTGAAGGGGACGATCGATCCCTACAAACTTCCGTGGAGGATGAAGAACATTTGGGGTCGGTCGCTAGGTGCAAAATCTGAAAACCTTGTTTCCACGATATCTCAAAGTAGAAGGCTTCGATAAAATTTAAACCTTCAACATAGCACCATATCTCAAGGTGGGAAGCTTTGACTGATTTCACATTTGGTATGTTGACGTGTTATATGCTGAGGTTGTGGCCTCTGTTGTTTTTCATGGAGGTCAAAGTTCATGTGGTGCCACAGGTGGTTAAAGTGAAAACCATCAGGAAACAGAATGTGAAAGAGCAACATTTTCCGAGAATTCCCCCAGATCACATGTTGACACAAATCTATATTTTTCCAACACCACTAGAAAATTTGCTCCCTTGGCGACAAGGGAAATTCACGTTTTCTTAATTTCAAGAAGTAATCGGGAATTAGTCAAACAAATCCAGTGGTTATCTCCCCTAAAAGACACTCCTTCAGTATATGTTAAGAATTATTTTTACAGTTTTAAAAATTTTGTTGCTATAAATCAACTCTGTGGATATTATAGTATTGAAGCAAACTTTAAAACAGTAAAATTGGTTACGGACTCTAGAAAATACCAATGATGTGTTCCATGGAAAGTGTCGCTCAGTGATGACAGTTGCTGACCAACCAAGTCCAATCAAACAAATTAGTCAGTATCTCACTGTACCTGTGGTTTTGTAACGTCATACTACCGACAGGTTTGAACCATAACCCCTTCTGTTTAATTGACAGGTTTTCATGGGGATCGACTACTGATTGATAAATGGGAATAAGGTAATTAACTGGAAAAATTGAAACATGTAAACTACAATTCTTTCTGGCATGCTTGTTATACGTTGTATATCTGACTGTTTGTAAGCAGTAAGGCACGCAACGTGTTTCATTTCACACTTAATCAACCGAACATGGTATTTGATACATTGAAACGTAGTGTGTCTTAAATAGATTGTGAGGCTCACAGTAGAAACGATTTCATAACTCGTTATGAGCTTGGAATTTTTTAGAGAATATGCTTTTAACTGGCTTACAAATTTAAACCTTCCTATCGTTTTGTTGTAGATCAAAAATTATCCACAAATTACCACGGGTCAAATTATGAAGAAGCTTACTTTTCGTATTTGGTATGTAAATGCATTACGATCCATATTATTTCTGGCGGAAGTCTAAGGTCATCACGGTTCACTGGTAGTCAAATCATTTTACACGACAAAAAATACACGATATCTCAAGACAGGTAACTTAATTTGAATGCATACATTGGCAGGGAAATGATTCCAACCCTATTTGCGCCACAGGGGTCAAAATTTTCTCTTGATTGGGGTGCAAGTTTATTCTTTTAGTCTTGGGGTTCCACGTGGTCTAACTTTTGAACCCGTGTTATGCTCTTAATACACTGCTTCTGTGGTTGCTACCATCGGACATGTCGTATGAAATAAATCAACGGCAGCATCAGCTGAGGTTACCAGCTCAAAGTCTGAAATTCTCGTTAACGCAATAACTCAAGGTAGAAAATCTAAATAGATTGCATATTTGGTATGTGGATCCATTATAGTTAGAAGATGATCTCTATTGTTTATGGTGGAGGTCAAAGGTCATCTTGGGTCACTGGGGCAAAAGTCCGATGATCTCGTTACTGCAATATCTCAAGATAGGAAACTTTAAATGTTTTTCATATGTGGTATGTGAAAGCATTGTAGTTAAAAGATGGCCCATATCATTTTGGAGTTCAAAGTTCATCTAAGGTCATCAGGGGTTAAAGTCTGAAAATTTGTTAATGCGGAATCTCAAGCTAGGAAGCTTGAATAGATTTCATATTTAGTATGCGGTTGCGTTACGATGAAAAGACTGTCCTCGATGCTTTTGGTGGAGGTCAAAGGTCATCTGAGGTTAAAAGGGGTCAAAGTTTAAAAACCTTTTAAAATGCAATATTTTAGGATAGCTGTCTTAGTTGCCAGCCTGCCTGCCCGACAGCCTTCATACCTGCCTGCCTGCCTGTCTGTCTATCTATCCATGGCTTTTATGGAGGTCAAAGGTCCTCTGGGGTCATCATAAAGTTCGAAACTTAAAGAGATTGTACTTTTGGTATGTGGAAGCACATTATGGGAGAAGATGGGTCCCTGTCTTTGCTGGTGGAGGTCAAAGGCCATCTAAGAAAACATTATTTTGTGAACATTCTAGTAAGACGTTTGAGTGAGAAGATATGGCACATGATGGCATTATTAGGAAGTTAGCATTTATGTATCATCGAAACCTTAATGCATTTTTACATTCTGGTTCATTTAAGTGAGCATCTTATTTTAAACGAAAACTCAGAACGACGACTACTTGCAAGCTTTGGAAATTTCGTTTCCGACTATCTGAGGGGTCAGAATTTGCCAAAAGTGTCTGATGGTGGTACTCCGCTTAGATAATCTTCCGAGCAGATCGATTAGTAAATGTGATAGAACCCTCGGTTGCAAAAACCTACCTGCTTCAGAGGCCAGTGTTGATAGTAGCATTGGTACCCTATATCACAGCCTAACGGTATTGACGTTATAGTCACTGCATTTCAAGTTAGACATTCATCCTGGTATCCTGCCTTGGGATATCGTGTGAACAAGGTTTTTGGAGTTTGACCCAATGTGTCCCCAGAAGACTTTTGACCTCCAACAAACTTAAAACGGTTCTTTCTCTCAGTATGGGGTAGCTGTGTACCAAGTTTGAGAATTATTAGATTAGATCTTCCCAAGCAAAATGTCATAAACATAAAGAGACACACACATACACGACACACATGCATACACACGTTCGCCTTCAAAGATGCAAAGGTTTCTCTTTTCATCGGCAGTAAAATTCACTTCACTCTTATGGGGTCCTTTAAACATTTTCGTTTATTAAAAGGGGTCTGTGAATAGAAAAAATTCTTAGTACCTGCCATGCACACTTCGGTCCATAGACTACCTTTACGTTTGTCTTGTGTTTGAATTACTATCTATTAGGATGTTTAGATTGAGGCAGCATGAATGAAAATAAGGTAAATGTTCCAACAGCAAATAGTCTATGTACCGACACTTTTCAAATGGATTTCACTTTTCAAGTCATCCCCTGCATTCTTGTTGCTGTAAACTTCACCCATCCCTCACCCCTTCCGTCGACCCCAACAGGCAAGTCGTCGGGATTTCTGACATGGGGGCTCCAGCATCGCACAGCGGACACCGTCTTATGTTTATTGTCAGTGTTTCAGTAGTGCTCTGGATTTTGTTGCAAGAATGAAAAATACGTAGTTTGTGTTAAGGATAGTTAGGAAACTTTGAGTTTAATGGAATGACAATAATTTCTCGCATTCTTTGTACTTTCAACTTTCCCAACTTAGTTATACCTAGACCACAAAATTGCCTTGGGTCCAAATTAGGTGCAGACCTAAACCCTTTACATTGTTCATTCCACGAGGCACGTAACAAACCATGTATGATATGTGATAATCTGCGATATGAATCTTCCACGTAATAACACAAACAGAAAAAAAAAAATTCCCTAGATTTATTATCGTGGTTCTTTAGAATCATACTCATATGAAAAAACGATATCCTATATGTGAAACGTATACTTTATACAACCAACACACGTGTCAAACTTTACAGGGATTTTCCGGAGACAAAATTCATTGACTCAAAAATATGACGAAAATGTCTTTCAGAAGGTGAAATTCATCTCAATAAACTTTCTTAGTTAGATGGAGTTTTACTGCCTAGTCTTTATCCAATGTGTTCAAGTGGAACCAGCCACGGCCTTTTCCCAGTCGTAGCTCACTGGCTTGTTTCCCCTACTCCATTTTAAGAAAATATGTCGTTCGGAAGATACTAACTGTCAGGGTAACGGCAATTTCGTTTTGAGCCAGAAAGCATTATGGAAAATCTGTGATGTTATTTCGGCACTTTACTTTGACATTGCATTCAATGTATTCGTAATCTGATACCCCTGCATGGAGTATTAAACACCATTGCTTGCTTTTTCCTACATATCCTACATATGGTGGAGGGTTACGTAAGACCTACAGGTGAAAAATATTCCAATAGCATTTACGTCAAGGAAAAACAGGACGTTCAATTATTAAGGATTGGAAAGCGAATCTGAGGCATGTACCGACATTACACAACCTCCTGTGGCATTGTTAACAAGTGAAGGCATTTAAAAGTAACGAAATTGTTTAAAGTGACTTGCCCTGAGTTAGGAAAAGGATATTGAGAAGTCAAGACAGGATTTGGAGGTAATGATCTGTAATAATTTTGTCATTATTATGAGACCCTATTAAAATCAAAGTATTTCTTATAAGCGTTTTCGTGGACGGTCATTAAATATGAGGAATGCCGATTATTTTCCCACAGATCAACCCGGATGGATGTACCGACAAAATCATTTCTACAAAACATACCAAAACTCAAGAGGGGGCAAAATCCCCCTTATCCCTCCCATTACTCTACTCTGATGACATTGGGAGTGAATTACTATGTAATGTATTCTGTTTTACTTGAAATTGGTTTTGAAAACTCGAAGCCAGGCGAGATGAATTTTAACATGAAAAATTGTGCCTTCCAAGCTCTTTTAGGAAACATCATTGTTAAGAACTTAAAAAACTAATGTGTCCTGTTTGTTCCATACCTAATGTTACATTATTTTGGAATTTAGTATGAACATTACAAATTTCAGGATCGGTAAATTTTGGCTAGAAAAGAAATGTTGATAAACTTTAGGGAGCACTGACCTGCACAAAGTATCTAACGAGTTTCAAACGAAGTTTGGAACATACCGAAGCAACAAAAGCTCGCGAGAGAGAGAAAGAGTCCAATATAGCTTCTTAAATAAGTTGAGTCAGACATTTCCGTAGGAATTATTTACTAATCAACCTTTAGGAAATTTTTCACATTCAAGTTTGGTTTTTACATAGCACGTCCCGCAAGACTGGTACTTTTATCTTGGATAAAATACGTTGGAATACCTGCTCCAGCCCGGCTCCCCTGCACAATGTTGGGATATTAATGACAATTTCGGACGCACCATTTTTGTTATCATATGTACAGGTAGAGGGGGTTGAAGGAAGGTGTTCCAACAGTTCTGTCAACGATTGTAGCTTTTCTTCACAGTTTACTACTCTTGCGATGAAAATTTATGTATCCATCTTACCTCCTGCCTATATATCTTAAGATTGGCTGAAAAATGACAAAAAGTAAGGCTGATTTGTTATTCTCGCTACTAACAACGTTAAAAGGTCTTTAAGGCTTACTTCAAACACTCGGGCACTAGATTTGTAGATAGTGATCGCTCATGCTTGGAGTGTTTGATTGTCCCATTCGTGTTTTGTATAGAACGCTTGCGGAAGAAACGTTGCTTTGCAGAAAAAAATCTTGATTGTAAAAAAACGTTGAAACAAAAAAAAAAAAAATGACCATTAAAATCCACTCAAAACTGAGCGTCATGACTTGGCCTTTATTTATACGATACAAACCCGCAAATGAACCTTAAGATTCCCAACAAGTGTTCACAACCCAAACAATGACTAGGGGTGTACCTCACTGCTGAAAATATCACAAAATTATGCGAGCCTCGTTTGTAATTTTTAAAACATTTTTTCCTTAATTGGAGAACATGAAGTACCTATTTGATATGTGTTTGTCCCAAATATCAATACTTTGACAGGTTTGTCAAAACATTTTTTTTTTATTTTATTCCCGCACTTTATAATTTTATTTTCGTGCATAACTTTTTTAAATCCGAATCGGTTTCCATGGTTCGAGATTCATTTGGTAACTAATTCAGCGAAAAAATTATATTTAAATCTCATTATACGTGGAAAACTAAATCAAACCTTTAGAAACTTCTGAATGTGGATACCCAGTATCTTAAGGTTAACATCAAATATACGTCATTTCACAGCTGGATTCGGAAACTAATCTCAGCCTTATAAATATCCACTGTTCAAGGCACGAAATTCTTTAGTGACTGTGTTGCTCTAATTTGTTCACAGGAAAAGTTCTTCACTACAAAATTTATCGATAGGCATTACTACTGAGTCACCCTAAAAAGACGTGTTTGCTTTTGAACAAAATCACAGCCTCTTACTCTAGGTGTCGCCCTACTTTTTGTTTACTGTTTATTCGGTACAGAACAGTTCGTATATACAGTATAGCATGTCCGTAAGTGTGCGCTAACGCATAACGTGCCTATACTGGTAGAGGCGCAGAGAAGAGACAGACAGAAGTCTTTTTCGATGAGTCAAAATATATTCTACGCAACCGCAACCACAAACTTGTCACATGATATTCAAGACTCCGAAACTCCGTGAAATATATCAGTATAAATACCGGTTTATAAGCGTTTTCGCTTTTCGTAAAGTATTTCTAGTATTTCTACACAAACATTAGATTGCACAACTATTTACGTCACAAAATAATATAACTTTCACACACACACACACACCTAAACTCTTTACGCAAAATCTAGGCCTACTCAAAGGCGGGGCAGGAGATAGTGAAGGGAATCATTGCACAAACCATCTCTCAGCAGCACACTGCAAATTACATACATTCAAACATACTCTGGATCAACCCCAAGGTTTCTCTAATCAAACACATACTTACCTCTTTGGCCCTTTAGAGTGACTTCAGCATCGGAATAGTAAAACAAGTTTCCATCCCCTCGTGTACAAGCATACAAATATAATACGAGCACATCGTTTCGCAATTACTTCAGAAAGACACTACCGTGCTTCGTGCAACCTCTTTGAAGATATAAATTCTTTTCTCTAAAAGTCCCCTCGACTCTCTGGCGAAGAGCCAAGGGGCGAAAACCAAACATTTACTCCCGGAGGAGTTCTGCTCCCTTTAGGGGCTAAACGTCACAAATGGACAAGTACGCCCTCTAAAGGGCAAACATGTGTGGTCCTGCTCTAGACTGGCTGAATAGACCAGAAACTACACCCTGGATGCAGTTGAACGAAACAGTTTGAAGATATACATACGATCATCTCCTTTGCAAGTTGGTTTAGAGAGACGCTACCCACTCCACGTGCAAACTCTTTTATATGAACACACTGTATGCTTTACTGGGCAGAAAGCAGGTGCACCAAATATAACAATACATAACCGATCTGCAGGGACACAAAACAATAAATACAGTCGAACCTTAAAGCAACCCACGATATATTCACTACAGTGCCCAGGTGAAAACTCCTGTTGAGACCTGTTGAAATTCCAACCGGTTTAAACAGGTATTGATCAGGTATGAACAGGAAATGCTCCAGTTACCATTTGGAGTGATGAAAGTCAACAGGTTTCAACAAGTAACCCCGGATATGCCAACAGGTTCTTGTTGAAGCCTATTAAAATCCTAGAAATTTCTCCTGGGTGACGGCAAATGCGGGAAAAGAACCACCTACGTATTAAAATTAATTGGTGCAAGCAATAGGTCGATAAGTCGAAAAGCTTACCGTCAAGCACTGATAAATGAAACATGAAACACTTCAAAAAATTTTTGATTGTGATAATTTCGTTGTTTTCCATCCATTCGTACCTAACTAGCTTACACACAATAGCTGTTTCATTTCAGAATATTTTTTTGACCAGTTCTGGGGTAGTAAAGCTCGGAGACTTTGGCATTGCTAAAATTCTGGAACGGTAAGTGTTGAACCTTATGAAGAAAAAATGCAAGTTGGGCCTTTTACACTCCAGGGACCTTATTATGGCACACTTCCTACATTTATTTGTCACTAAGCACGAAATCAGAAAAGTAATGAATGTATTTGCAATTAAAATTATAATTTTCTTCTCAACTAGGAATAGATTTTAAAGGAAGCGGGCAAAAGCTCCAAATTGTGGTAACTCTTATTACTGGGGGTGTAAAATTCTTTTTTAGATCAACTCCTGGACTCCTGGCGTATCCACTGATACATTTTCGTAGATCACTGACAAAGAAGCAGGGCTTCGAAAATAGTTCAACGATTTAACATATTGCAAATATGTTGATATGTAAGGCTTTGGCTGTTTCTTTTGTAACTGTATGTACACTATACCAATACACGGACTCTCCCACTAAATTTTACCATTATAAGAATTTTTGGCCAAAATGGTAAACCTTAGTCTGAATATTTCTTAAGCGGGGGGGGGGGGGGGGGGTGCCTTTCAATTAACTGTTTCAAAGGAAACAGGTTACTGTATGGTAAATGGTAAAATGCTGTGGTAGTTATACATATATGCATATTATATATATATATAAATATATATATAGCATTAATTAATTCCGTGTGTTGGACGTAATAAATGAGGAAAAATGGAAAACAGAGTGTGCATATAGATCCAACGAATGATTTATTGAAACAAATCATTCGTTGGATCTATATGCACACTCTGTTTTCCATTTTTCCTCAATATATATATATATATATATATATATATATATATATATATATATATATATATATATATATATATATATATATATATATATAAATATATATATATATATATATATATATAGGTCGAAAAGAGGTAGTAAAAAGTGCTTAAAAGTTTGCGGAAAACTCCACGACGTTTCGGGTATAAACCCTTCATCAGGTGGCAAAAACCAAACTGAACAACCAGCAGTAACAATTGGACACGACAAACATCAAATCCGAAGCGATTCTGTAAAAACAGAACCGAACGAAAGTGACTGTCGGAAAACATGAGTGCGAAGAATGAAACACAAATCAAAAAAAGAAAAAGAGTGTCCTGGATGAAAAAGTGCACGTACAAATCGAACATGGTCGGAAAAAAGGGGGAAAAAAGTAGACAAAAACTAGGTCCGGAAAAAATAATAATTAGGGCTACACAGTGAAAAATGAGCACGAACGGGTAAGTGTAAAAGGAGTAAAAACTGGCTCAAAAAGGGGTAAGTTTTACAAAAGGTCAATTCTAACGTTATGGCCGTGTGGAGCGAGAGTACCTAGCCTCATGACCAGTCGGTTTTCAGCACTAAGGCGGTCACGATCGGAGCCTCGGCACATTACAGCTGCCGTAACAGTTAAATGCTGTATAGAACAAGGTGAAGGGGGATTAAAATGTGCAGCCACCGGGTATCCATGGAGATTCTGTTTGATGGACCTAAGGTGCTCGGTGACTCGGTACGCGAGGCGGCGATTGGTCTCTTCCACAAACAACGAGTTACAACTCCCACAAGCTAAAATATAAACTACATTAGAGGAAATGGAAGAGAATGTTTGTTTGACAATAAAGCTATTGCCGTTTGGGCCTGAAATGTTGACGAGGTCGTGTTTGCCAACAACTGGGCATGTATTACACCTCGGACGGTTACAGGGAAAGGTACCAGGTGTGTCGTTGAAAGAAGTTTGTGGGTGGGAAACTAAATGGTTGGCTAAATTTTTCTCAACTCTAAAAGCAGCGATGGGGGGTTCCGGGAAAACATCACGATTTGAGGGGTCTTGTGGGAACAACCTAACATTTTTGTAGATACCGCGTAGAATAGGACGGACCGAAGGGTGATATGAAATAACCAAAGGAATACGTAGATTGGTACCAGATTTGTTCTTTTTTAAAGACTTCCTCTCTGCTGGTTCCTTGAATTCTACGTAGGGCATTAGAGAGGGTTTTGGTAGGGTAGTGGCGGTTTTTAAAAAAGGATGAAACTTTTTAAGAGGCAGTGGAGAAGTCAGAATCCTCCGAACATATTCGCCTGGCTCGCAAGAGCTGGGAATAAGGGATAGTAATTGATGTTGTGCTTAATCTATCCCTTATTCCAAGCTAATCTTATTATAAACTGTCCGAGAAAAATTCCTAATGTAAAAAACAGAGTTGTATGACGCATATAAGTGTAATGCACGAATTACATACTATTTGCTAAGTAGTGTTTCAGTGTTTAACGCACGTGGGAATAGCACGGCGATCCTCATGCCCCAATATATAAATATATGTTTATGTATGTATGTTTATATATGTTTACAACAAACTTGTTAAAATCTTGAACTGCTCATGTATTTATCGTAAATTGTTCATTTCTTTGATAAAGTTTTTATGCTACAACGATGTGCGGAACTTATGCGTACATAGCCCCTGAAGTTCAAAGCGGACATTACACCAGCAAAATGTAAGTGGCCTTTAACAGTGAAATAATTAAAATAAAATAAAAAAGAGTTAGCAATTAGAGGAGTTTTGCTATGTTCAATGTACAGATCCATTCCTTTTAATCGTCTCAGAAAAAAATCCCCAAATGAAGGTAATGTTTAATGTAAACAACAACCTATCTTTCTCTCACCCCTCTCTCATCTCCCCCTCCCCCACTCTATCTGTTTCTGTCTCTCTCTCTTTCGACTTTTCGTCTCGTTTTGCATTTTAGAGATAAGATGTGTAATTTCAATTGCTTACCTCGTATTATGGTACATACGTTAATAAGCATAAAAAGACACCTAAATATATTAGACAGACAGATCAGATCTCCCAGGATTGCATAACCATAAAATGCCTTCAGAAATTGGCTTGTTATATGATATAGCAAACAATAGGTAAATCATAGTTTTCAAAATGTATTTTAAAAAAAACATATTGTATTACTTATATTTCTTTTGCCAAGACATTTCACACATACTGTGAACATTAAGGCGAAACTACTTAAGCCTAAAGGTGGTTTTATAATAATATCGGTGAAATCAACAAAACTGTTGCCCAAGACCTACATTTAATTTGAAATACGGCCTAACACCCCTTCTTCCCGGATCAAATAACCTTCTCAAGAACGTAACATAAACAATGGCATAGCCAGAAGTAGGCCACAGGGGAAATGCTAATCAAATCCAAAAAAAGATTTCTTTTAGAGGAACAACAATTTGATTTCAAATAATGCAAAATATTGCACCACATTGAATCTGACGTTGCTTACATATTCACAAATTTCTTAGAGGGAGATCTTCACCCTTTGTCTTAATGACATGGAATAGTCCCTACAGTAAATTGTCCATTTCCAATCGAAAAACATACTTGATGACTCACATGATCACAATAGTGATCAAGTATACCATCTCTTTTAAAACACGGTTTCTATGAATTATTTACCATTAAAGAGGGTTTTGCTGAGCAATGATTGAGTGAGCTCTAAAAGTAGTTCTCAAATTCCTTTACTGGCCATGTCTCCAATTCCTTACGCTATTCCATTTCGGACTCGGAAGGGAGCATTGCAGAGAAATTTCACTCAACGTTCAGGTCAACAACTTTACATACAATGATGGCAGGTGTAGTTTCTCCAGTCCTTTTAATGAGTTTTTGAAGTAATGTTTTCTATTTCTTTGTGACAATGTTGCAAATTGTGCCATTGGCTGGGACCAGTTAATGATTACACAGTGTAAAGTATTTCTCATCGGGTCTTCTTCACCTCATACTTTCACAGCATTTTACATTGCATACGGCATGAAATTTACATAGAATAGCGTCGATTTGTATAAAAACTCTCTTCAAAGGTGCTGCGAGGCTTGAATGGATAAGAGTGCCTTCAATACCAATGTGTTACATGGAAATAGAAATGAAATGATTCCTTTCTAATTGAACCTCTTCGTGCATTCGTCACGGTTTCCTTTTACATTAATTACATGACATAGTTCTGGCCTAGACTAACAGTTATCCTAACAATAGAAGAGCATTCCCATCTTCTGTCAAGAAAAACTATGATGACTTCCTTTGAACGAATAATACCGTAGATGTGTTTCAATCGTTTGTAATTAAGCATGTGTTGCAAATTACCAGTATTTCTGGACAGACCCTTTTCCTTTAATCGCTTCATATTTTATTACCGTTTCAATCGCATTAAGACTGTTCAGTGGCAGATGGATTTACGTTGGAATAATTCTAATGTAACATACTGGCCCGCATTTCCCTCAGTTGCCATGGTTAGCATTCTGTGCCTCAATGGCAACGGCAGGGGGGGGGGGGGGATGAGTTTCTAAGGCTGATGGTGGGTATCGGCCCGAATTTCGGCCCTGAATATTCTCAAGAATAGGTGTAATTTCGATGGGATCACGATTTTTTATCATGCTTTATCACAAATGATTGTCAAGGTATCAAAATCTTCAAGCATTACACGTGCTTCAAGCTTTACTCCAATGTTGTTATTATTATCAATACCTTCTGATCATATTAACTTTCGGTGAAACACAGCAACAAAGTGATGACTTGTGATGTGCAAACAGGCAAATGGGCAAGTGTTGTTGTGTAGGATGAAACTGCAATTTTATGTACACTCCTGAATGAGAGTTTTGGCAAGTGGAAATTTGTAATGTAAAATTCCAGAGCACTTCGAGCATATCGTCATTACTTAGGTAATAGCACAGTTCAAAGGGATAGTGTAAAGCTTAACAATGGTTCCATAGCTACGATACTTTGTTGTAAACAAACAGATACACATACCCATCAATTTCAAGAGCTCGCTTCACTTAAATTTCAAAAAGTCTATTGTGCTTACTCAATGCATTAGGAATCAAGCGTGTTTGTTCTATCCAGCCCTAATACGAAAAACATGTTACCAGTCTCGTGGATTTTTTTCCTAATAATGAATACTCCCTGCCCGATATAAAGGTGGGAATCAGCAAGGCTTCCGGTCACAACCGGTACAACCTACTGTCTTACAAAACTAAAATTGAAAATATACGCCTTCCACTTCTCCTTGATTATTCGTGTAAAACAGAAAATTAACATAAATTTTTAGATAGATAGATTTTGCTATTCTTCGGGCAGACAGGTCAATCTCTGAATTTTTTGAAGATCTACCTTTAACTGCGAGACGACCCCCCCCCCCCCCCCACCTGAAATCCCTCCTCACATCATCCAGGCTTCGTACAGATGGTAACACAGGCAACAAAAAGTGTGGCAAACCTAGGTGTCAGGTGTGCCCTTCTATTATCACAGGCGAAACTTTTACCCCTCCAGGCACTACTTGTAACATCCGCCCCTCCCTTAAACTGTTACACGGCTAATGTAGTTTATTTATTGTGCTGCAACGTATGTGATAAAGGCAACTATGTGCACGTGGGTCAGACCTGCACCAAATTTAAACTGAGGATTAACAACCCCAAAAACTATTCAAGATAAATCAATAAGTTAACCTATAATGAAACATTTCACTAGTTACTCAGACCACTCTTTGTCTAATATTAGATGTAATCTACACAATTCTAATTACCCATCTGTCACTCAAAGGCTAAAATCTGAAAGCAAATGGGTGCTAAAACTTCCCACACATATCCGCGGCCTAAAGAAAGACCTTGGTGTTTTGAGCAACTTTCCTTCTGTGGTTTAGAGGGAAGCCGGTACTGTTTAACATTCTCGATAGGATTTGCATTTCCTATTTTGTTGTTTCTAAATTTTTCTTCACTCCGCATTGACACTGATGACGAAGACAGGCGTCTTTGAAATAAAAGTATCTCTTATCTTGCATGTGTTCTAATATTGTCATGTTTGTGGTGTTAATCTTATATATTACACGGAGCATACGTGGGCTTACTAAGTTGTCAGAAATTATTTAAATTTGACAAAATCTGATAGTGAGGAAAAGGAAATCATGCCCGTAGCCAGACAAGGCCCCAAAGGAAGGCTTAAACCATTCGAGGTGGCCAAAAAGGTTTTTCAGTGGGAAATATGTTTGCGAACGTAAAAAACTTCCGCAAAGTCTCAGGAAGTGAAAAATTTTCCAAGGGGCCTTCTCTTCCTCCCCGACCCTTCCATGGATACGGACTTGAACGAAATATTTGGAAGAATGCATACGTTCTCGTCCAACATTTTTAAATGGTAATAAAAATTTTATCAATTAAAAGCAGTATAAAGATGTTCATCTATTGTTATATTAGTGAGCAAAAGTAATGTCATAGTAAACTTCTAACCTCCCCTACCTCAACTTTGCATAAATTTAAAACTGTATTCCCAAACTTGTTTGAAGTGTTTTGCATGCAGTTATTATTGAAAAAAGAACAAAATAATACGAGAACATAACACCGCAAATGCAGAAAATGAAAGTGAAACTGGCGTTAACAAATGTGTTGAACATACCTGTATGAATTTGCCACTCAAGAATAAATCGTATAAATGGTACAAGTGCAATGTTTTTTTTCCTATTACCAGAGATGTCTGGAGTGCAGGGTGTGTTTTGTACGAACTCACTACAAAACGAATGTGGGTAAGTATTAAATTAAATCTTTTAAGACGTTTTACTTCAATGCAGATTGTGTGATGATTCTAAAAGTTTCCACATGAACACTCCTAGATAGCTGCTTCTCATATAGTGAATTAGTTTGGAAGCAATACCTTGTATCGTATCAACACGAAAAAAAATTCTATTTTAACTTGTTTTGTTTGCAGAATCCTAAAATGTCTCTTGATGCTCAACCAATTCCGTCGAAATACCCTTTAGAGCTGAAAAATGTGCTGAATTGCATGCTACAATATGACCCAAAGTAAGTTGCAACAGTGTAGTCTTGCAGTGAAATAATACTTTGTATTCACCAGCTTGCAGAAGGTAGGCACGGAAACTTTGCCACCATGCCGAGCATGTGTCCGTGTCTGTTTGTGACGCTTCTTGTTAGCACGATGTATCATGTTGACATGAAGAGCTCTTTCATTTTTGGCAGAGGTCAAAAGTGATTTGCAGTCACCGAAGGTAAAATGTAAAAACCCCGTAAATGGATGGTTAGCCCGCTGTATCTAAATAACAATGACCTTTCATATATAAGTGGCTTAGGCATTTGTAATGTTGAAAGGGAGAACGATCTTGTTTTAGTGGAGGTTAAAGGGTTTTGTGAGGTCACCATATAGGTATAGAGTGTCATTTTTGCTATGAACGCAATACTTCTTTATTTAAGCCCTTAAAAAACGGCGGACTGAGTACGTGGTCTAGTTTGTAGTGCACCGACTCTCATTCGGATGGTCCGAGGATCGATAGCAAAAACTTAAAATATGGAACCTATTTCGAGAGCTTTATCCCTGGACCCCCATGTGCCCCTTCGCGGTCCCCTGGATCCCACTGTCAAGAGCTCATGCTTCGCGCTCATTTTGAGGTACGCGAAAAATTTATTTTCCCCAACAATTTCCTTCATTCTCAATTTTCCCTCCCCGACTTTGAAATACTGATGCCGCCTCCATGATTGGGACTATTATCCTTCGGAAAAGCCTCCACCATTCCTGTTAGGAAAGCTTGCCCATCTCGTCGACAATGTCCTCCCGCCAAATTAATTCCAAAAAAGTCTCTAACATTTAAAACAGCCCAAAAGTATTTGCGGACCCTTCCCCAATGTGAGCTGACTTTTCATGGCTTCCATCTGACTGGCCTCCCTCGCCTGTTCTCCACCTGCACTCTTTCCACCCAATCAAATGAAAGTCCACCTCCACCTCCACCTCACCCCCTGCGTCAACATCTTCACCTCTTTACTCACGGACCCCTACCCCATCGTAATGGAAACATTTGAGGAGAAGATAACAAAAAGAGAAGAGAAAAACGCGAAAGGTAAAAAACTGTTGGTGTTGATGTTAAGGTAATGAGACTGGATCCCCGTTGGTGAAATTGTGGGACTACAACTGCTAAATAAGGTACCAACCAGCTAAGCTTATATAAATTTTTTTTATTTGTTTGAGCTGAACTTGCTCATTTGTGGGATCAATAATATGATATCTATCTGTCTTTCTATTTATCGTTCCATCCATCCATCCATCCGTCCGTCCGTCCGTCCGTCCGTCCATCCATCCATCTGATATAATTATATGTGCAATCTTTTTATAGCCAAGTTTGCTGTCGTTTCGTTCTCCTCCTCATCAACGAACGCATTTTTGGCAGTTTTTGCAGCTGCTTCCAAAACATGTCTTCCCCTTTTAAATCTTCCAATTCCCTTCCAAAATAATAATAAAATAATAATTTTATAATTGTTGACAAAGTGTCATATGTGTGACAAAGTGTGCCCGTAACATGTGCCCAATGTACACAGGGACAAAATTTCTGTGCCCAGTTGTCGGGATTGTGTCACAATATATAATATATGTTGACACGTATTCTAAGATATGTTCAATAAATACACAGGAATTTAGTTATCTTAGCACAGAAGGGCAATATACAGAAGGGGTGATATTGTTTGGTTTTTATCATTTGTTCCTTTTCGTACAATAAAAAGACTGTAAACATTTTCCCCCCAAAAAAGAGAAAGAAATAGCCTTACACCTATCAACTTTCATTTACCATCAAAATGAAACAAAGAAATAGATAAATTGAATAAAACTTGCTCTTCTTAAAGACAAATTATAATTCATAATGAAATCCTTAAACTTTAGAGATCTAAACAACTCTAGCAGTTTCATACTGGGTATTTTTTTGCTGCTTCGACAGTGCAATTCAAATCGATCCCAGAAGAAATAGTTTCTCACTCTAATCTAGCGTTGTCTGAGGGAAGAATATCTTTAAGTGTACCGCAAGTCAAAAAATTCGAAAATATATGTAAAAATGAAAATTCTAACAGGCAAATTCCCATCTTCGTAGGACATTCTTGAGCCAAGATATACAATGTTAAAATTTATTCCCTTAAAACAAATTAGTCCATTGCGGGATAATTTGTTACTTTCTTGTTGTACAACTCACGTACATTACTTGCTTTGTTTCCCTGTAAATTTAAAAATGTACTTTTGAACTTGAACGCTTCATGTTTTCTTTCATTGAGTGTTGCACAAAAACGATTCAATTAATTTCATCACTCCATAAGATCAAGAGTGCTATCACTCCGGTTCAAGGTGCAGTGACTTTCAGAAAAACAAAGAAATACAAAAATTTTAATTTGAGTAGTACAACAATGACATCACAAATTATAGCACAATGTGCCATTTTTATTTCAATGAATGGATTTCAACATTTTATATCTCTGCTCAAGAAAGTCCTATGAAGATTGGAGTTGTACAGTAAAAAAAGTCATTGCTTAACAAATATTCTTGAATTGTTTGACTTGAGGTACACTGTTAAGAACATAAACACTGGCGCTAATAGAAATGAAATTCCGCAGCTAATCTGAGACCACGTTGAGACATTACCCCTACATATTGGGGACCCCTCCCAATAAATGAATAGTTACGTGTTTAAAACTCAGTATTCATTGCAAATTTACAATCAAATACGGGGTGCCAAGACTTTATTGTACTTTTTTCCACGAGAACATTTTGTAGCACAATCAAGTTACTGAATAATAGATCATTGTGTAATTTAATTTCTTTCGCAGAAAAAGGGCTGAAATTAAAGACATATTGAACCATTCGTTTGTCAAATCATTTGGACAGGTAAAGAACTTTCTGATTCGTTTATGTGTAATGGGTAGCTGTCTTCTTTCTGTTGAATCTGATTTTTGGTTGTTCATAAATATAAGCAAGTTCATTTAACAGGAATATGCCAAACAATTAATTAAAAGTAATTTGAGTTGATTTGGAGAAACGGTTGCAAATTCAGTCAAATATGTTTATTTCTTCTTATTAAGTCCATGCTTTTTAATTGAAAAGCTTCTAATGCATTTCCATCTGATAACACTTTCATGATCTGTTAGCACTCATACGAACACGAGACAAGATTATCTTTCAACAGCACGCCTCTATTTGTACTAACATGAGCTAACGTTGCACACAATAAGCAAACCTTTAAACTCTGTTGTTATATTTTGTTGCTTGAAAATTCTCGACGTCATATTCGTTATATTTGTTGTCCTCAGAATTTACAATTACAACGCTTAGAACAACTTCTCCTTTGAGCGTATACTCTTAAGTGATGTATTTTTAACTGACAGTTTTCATAACAAAGGCTTTAAAAAGTATACAAATATAGATTAAAAGTTCATAATATGAAAGGCAATTTCTTACAGTTATATAGCTATATCATGCAAATGAGTGTTCCTTAATCCAAATAGCTTCATTTCTTCTTCGATCTAATCACATAGATTAGATACCCCACGATGGAGGTGTCAAATAAGACAATTGTCGAAAAGGGCATTAACACCATTTTTCTGTAGCTCTAAGCTATGATAGATTTTACCCTGTAATTTTCCAGTGCAAAAGGGTTTTAAAGCAAAAAAATCCTATACAAAGATTGCATTAATGCTTTTTATGCATGGTAAGATTCAGATCATTCTCCGGAACATTCACAGCCCTACATCCTACAGAATGGTCTACACCTTGCCGAAATTCTTTTCGAATTATCCCTTTGGAGCAGCATGTAACTTCATTTAAAGAGGAAGATTTCTCTTTGATGTAATGGTCAATAACAGTGTGAAGAACCTTTGCTAGTTTAATAACTACGAAGATATCAAGGGGCTGTGCGGATTGTTTAACATGAAATTTCCTAACTGGCTAACGATAACCCTAATCCTTAACCTAATCCCTACCCCGAACATAGAATACAATAAACACCAATCAAGAAACATCTTGTTAAACAGTGTGCATCAATCCGATATCAATAGGTGTAGACACTGCAGTGGTGGTCAATATTTTCTTCTCTTAGTAAACGCATTTGAATGCTTATGTTGTACAGACATTCTTTTTCGTTAATATTTTTTGAAATGTTTTTTAAAGCCGTTAGCTTCACATAGAAAAATTTTTATGTTTTGAAACCTGGTTTAAATAAGCAGATTTGAAAGCGTCTTGTGACAAATTAAGACTCAATTATGGATCAGGTGCCAAACTTTTTGGTCGATACTTTTTCAAATTTTGCAGTTTTTAACTACAGTAATTGTACCTATTGTATATGCATTAAACGTGAAATGTCTAAGCCCGAAGCTTTCTTGCACTTGTTCAATAGAGTGGTTTCACGTGGGCGTCAAAATTGGATAACCACGCTTACTGCCTGAAAAAAAATCAACAGTGATTTAGTACATCAGTGACAAGTGAGTCATCAGTTGCTATTGAACTAGCTAGACTAGCTACCGGAATCGTACTACACTAGTTTTTGCCCATCAAAAAGGGTTGCGGGGTCTGTGAAGAGCAATCTATGTAAGAGATAGGATGGTACTGATTTACACATGACTTAGGCTACATATATAAGATGTAGTAGTGATATTGAAATTCAATTGGTATTTCCCTTTGTTCTTTTATTTTTACTTTAGGCACAATGACACTATGGAACTGAGTTTTCCGCTGGAATGGGAAATATTACTTTCAAAAGTAATAATTATTGACAAGGAGTGATATATTATTACAAATAAGGTAGAAGGGTATTTTTTCGGGAATAAGTTTCCTACAGATAGACTTTCAATTATTCGTTGCTCAATAATTTGCTTACCCCTTTAAAAATTTCAAATTTCTTCAGAATGTATTTTAATTTATTTTCCTTAATGTAGAAGCTCTTCTGATAAATGAATTGAGATCAACGGTTACTCTTACGGAAAAATATTCGTGCAGTAAAGGAATTATTTCACATTTTTTATATAGGATTATGATAGGAATATACTCGCAGGGTTCGTGCAGGTCCTAGAAATCTTGGAAAATTAGGGAGAATTTGAATTTTCGGGTCTGAAAATTCAGGGATTTTTAAGAAAGTGCTCACATTTTCTGAATGTTTATATACTGATATATGTAATTTTGTGGAAATAGATGAAAATATGGGATATAATTGTTTAAAAAGGTCATGGAAATACAAAGGTCCTTGTAAGGTATGGAAGAGTCATTTTAAATGTATACGACTTCTAATTTGGCTAAGAGCTGTACGTCTGTAATGAATGTTCTCCATTGGCGTTAAATCAGTAACTCTAAGCAGTAGCGGAAGTTGGGTACCAAAATGTGTGGGGTCGGGGCCGGGATAAAATGGAAAATTTACCGACAACAGAAAGTTAATATACCAACACCAATTAGAACCACTTCACAAGTCACCCCATCAGAGGTGCAGAAACCCCCAACCCCAACCCACCCTAAATCCACCATGACAGAAGCGAATTCGGATATACGGGGACTGGCAACGGGCAGGAGGCTCCTAAAAATTTTTTGATTATAGCCAGTCTGTCAGCAGTGACACCATGTGATAACCACTTCGCAAGAACCACATGCTCAAGCCTCCCACAGATAGTTTGACCGATGTCGACAGTAGATGTAGCTTACACATGCGCACGAAACGCACCAAATTTCCTTTTTATCATTAAAATCAACAGCCTCAGTGATATTCCTGCATGTACGAGGAGTGAAAGCACTCACATTTGTTAAAATACGGAAATTTTCATCAACACGGAACACGGTTAAGTTGGTGAAATGGGGGAAAATTCCAATTAATCAAATAGTCAAAATAACTTCGTGGTAGATGAGGAATGTTGGTTTGTTCGTTAACAATGTTTTGGTATGGAGAAATATCCCACTGACAAATTCATACGCCAAGCCAGAACAGAAGGCACAAATTAAATAACGAGCTGGGTAAATCCAACAGGTTTCTATTAATTCTTTGTCAAGTTCAGTGAAAAACCATCCTTCATTGTTTTTATTCAAAAGCTAGGCAATCACTATTGAAAGAGTTATAATTGTAAACGCACCTTAGTGCCCTTCTAGGCATATTCTGTAGACAAAATTCGTGGACCTAAAAATGTGCATAAATTTCTCTTATAGGAGGTGAAAACCAGCCGCTGAACGCTGTTGAACAATTAATTTCTTGTTTGACTGTTTCCATTGTATTTTATCGATTGTATGGTATAAATTGGTTATGGATTAGGTTGTTGATTATTAGGCGTTGTAAGCAAGTTAGGAAATTCCTTGTTAAACCAGGGAGCTAGCATTAGCTCAATGGTTAAAGAGTGCTCTTGAAAACTGCATCTCAGTAGGCTAGAGCTTATAGCATATAGCTTTCAGATAATACTAATTTTCAAAGAACTGCAATCTTTTCCTCAGATATGGTGAATTGTGGGAAATCTCCTATGTCATCACGGCACATTAATTTGACTGTGCATTTCATTTCTGTTGATACTGACGGTGCTGCTAGGAATATTTAGCAACATTGCTTCCTATACCTTACAAATAGGATTTTACTAGATCTGCAGAAGAAGACATCCAAAAGTTCTTAGAGTATCGAATTTCAAGGACAAACAGAACATTCAATTATAACAGAAAACCAAAGGAAGGAAAGACATGCAATGCGCCTATAGTACTTAACATCCTGATATCTTTTTTAAGAAGTGAAGGTATTTTGTTTTCAAAATAAGCAATATTTAATGGTATATCTTGAGTTTAGTAGAATGTATTTCCACAGGTTGTGGAGGAAATGGTCTTGGATGCGGTTTTTTTTTCATATGAGACCTAAAGTAAAAAAACAGATTATGTCTTTATAGTTTCACAACATTTTATTTACCTTTGTGTATTCGTATTCTATTATTCATTTTCTTTCGTTATTTGCTTGTTTGTATTTTACTTTTCCTCTTTTTTATTTTGAGAATGATTCCAATTGTTACGCTTTTAAAGGCTCTTTAGGCTACTTCCTCTCTCTCTCTTTTTTCCCTCATTACAGTCATTTTAAAAGTCTTATGTGTTCTACCCTGTATTCAAAGATAGAAAAGGAGAAAAAAAAAAAACAAATGAACGAAACATAACAAATATATAACCCGTCATCTAATTTTCCCTTTTGAAGTATCGCGCACACACGGTTTTACTCTTTGACCCTCTGAACTATTATATTCTAGAAAGGAACATGCGACATTAATGTTTAGAAGCTGAAGGGAGGGTAACGCGGTGAGAGCAGTTTACTCAAGTCGTTTCTCTTCATTTCACTCCAGACAGGGAGCTCTTATCGGCCCATTGGTTTGAATAACAGTGCTCCTACTTCAACTAAAATACAGTAAAGTCGTGGTACTACGTCGATTACTGTCGTTACACGTTGACGTTGTACATTCCCAGCTAACATACTGCGTGGCTGTTTGGAAGGGTACATCTTCCCCTAATGAAATTTTTTTACCCCTCAAAAAAAAAAGCAGATCGTCTCATCTGGTTTGCTTCTTTCGAAGATCTTACTCTAAGTAGGCTTTGGTTCTCCTAATTTTTTTAAGTTCCCTGATGTAATTCATGTTAACATTGCGTTCTCCTCTATTAAATTTATAACCATCTTGGGCTATTTTTAACATTAATTTTACACCCAATAAGGAAGTTCAAGTCTCAACCATGATACCAGGCAAGCCGGTAACATGCACAAGTCTGGACCACGCGCAAATATTTTAAACAGGGCTTACGATATCAAGGATGTACAATTAAGAATTTTTTTGTCAAATTGATTCAGTAAAAAAGTATCCTTCATTCTTTTCATTCAAACACAACCTTAGCAATCAGGATTTCAAATTGTAAATTCACTTTAGTGACCGTAAGGATTTTCACATAGCTTCACTAACTTGTGTGATATTCTTTCATTGATGTTCTTTCTTCATTATCTTTTTCGGAGAGTGGATCCATTTGTTAACACTTATAAGGCTTTTCACACTAACTCCTTTCTCGTCATTAAAAAAAATTCTTATTTGTTCTACATGTAATGCACACGGAAAAGGGGAAAACAAATAAACGAAAGGAAACGAATATCAGCTTCATCGAACATTCTCTTGTTGAGATATCGTGCACACAAGGTTCATTCTTTGACCCACTGAACAATATGCTAGGAAGGAACATTCCACAATGATTTGATGTGATTGGAGGTCACTTGATGTACGTCGTCAGTTTACTCATGTCCTTTCACTGCATTTCAGTCTGATCATCACCATGGTCTGCACTGTTAAAACCGCCAGTGGAATTACAGATAAATCAAAGAAATACATAAGAGTCCTTACTTCAGCTGCAGCAGGGATTCAAATGTATTTCTTTGTTTTTGTTACTGTAATTTTACAGGCATTTTTAACAGAACAGTTTAAATAACAAAGCCCCTACTCCACTTACGTACATGAGCGTAGGAGGCGAGGGGCTGGGGGAAAATTTCCCCCAGTGAAAAATGAGGGGAGGAAGTATGCTTGGGCCCCACCTCCCCGGTCGGAAACCCATTTTTTTCATTTCCCCAAATCTCAATGAATCAATACAAATGATGATCAAAAACCGTCTTCCTGTTTTATGCTCTCCCCTTCCCCCCATTTGCTCATTTACCATGGAATTTCATCTCATCTAGGCGCTACGACATTGTAGAACAGAAGGCTATAAGTCGTTCCCAGCACGTTTATACATAGGTGGCGTGAGAGGCCAGCGGTTTCTCCGTATGTATCGCACATCGTGCAACTATCCTATAGTATGCCTCCAGGCTCGAGAAATTCAGTCGAAATTCGAACTATCAGACGTAGCAAGAAATATTAAAAGCATCATTATGATAATCATTGTAAATTTTTCATGAAAATGTCAAAGGTTGAAAGAATGCGCATCATTAGCTATAAATTTGTATTCGGTGGTACTGTATTTCGTTTTTGGCAATTGACTGATCTTTTTGCAATTTGCTCATTTTTATTGATTGAAGTGAAAATTTTATTGCAAACGAACGTTGAAAATAGCGGTGAAAATGCTTAGCAGTGGCGTAGCTACATGGGGGCAGGGGGTGATCACCACTGGTTTTGAAAAACAAAAATTTGGGGAATTTGCCAATTGTGACACTAGTCACTGTGGTATATATTATAAACCAAAACAATATTAGAACCAATCTGCACACAATTGTCTCCTTCACTTATCTTAACTGTGAAATCCTCCATATGAAGCTCTTTGTATTGCAAACACGAACTCTGATGTCCAATAGGAAGGGGCCCATCACTGTGTGGCTTTCTAAGCATTGCTTTTCCTTCCACATTATCTAGCCTACAACTCTGTTCTGACAACCTTCGAATAACCTGTTCAAGGGGTGATGTTGGCTTACGCACAAGTCGTTTTAAAGACTTGAGAAAATTTTCGAACGGAAATCCAGAGATGTTGTTCAGGGATCCATGCTGTTGTACATCCTCTGATAAATGAACTAACCCATGAACATTGTATGTTAGCATGTCTTTGCCATAAACAGAACTAAAATGTTGAACAAAAAGAACCAGCAAGTCATGGGCATATTCACAATATGAAGCTGAAAGGGTTGGACACAGTAAAATGAAAACTGCAACATAAAGTAACATGAAATTCTTTTACAGGGTACTTTGCAAATAATCAGAGAGGATGACTGGACCAGTGTACAGAAGAAATTGTCGAAACTCTGTTGCTTTCCACCGTAAATACTCTCTCAAGGACCTCGGTTTACGGGCAAATTCACATGGAATATAAGGCCTAAGTGAAGTTAAAGATGTAGAAATGCTTTCAATGACACGTGGCCCCAACCTTGTTTTCAATGGGCCCTTGACCCAGAGTGTAATCAGCTTTCTCATTACACCAAGGCAAACAAGGTGCATATAGTCTTGTGGAAAGCAGGTTACCATGTCAACACCAAGTTGTGATAATGGAGTAGGCCCATGGTGGTGATTAATATCCATCATGTTCCTGAAATCTTCATCAGTCCGCAAAGCAGCATCAGTTTGTGGGAACGTCATTTTTTGCACATACACTCCAGGCTGAATACACCTGTCACAACCATGGTAACCACTAAACATCTTAATGTTTTTAACTAAAGCACGTGCTGGGGCATCACAAACAACGGAGACAACCCTGATGTTGTAAAGAATGTCATTATAAACTAATCCTTCTTTTTGCAAATTAACAGCTTCTTCCACAAATTGATTGAGAAAGTCAAGTGTATCTGGCTTATGCTGTCCATAAAAAAGCCCTATAACAAAGGGTTGTCTAGATGAGCAATTTACAATTAACCCCAAAATGGGCCAAAATTGATCATTGCTGCTTTTGAACAAGGGCAATCCGTCAACATTGACTTGCAGCTCTAATGATGCACACATGTCAAAATCCAACTTTGACAAGGTTTTAAATATGCCATTTTCAATTCCAAAGTGGTAGTAGGATCCTCCAGAAAGAGTTGAAGTTATGTATTTTACTTTTGTACCCAAAAATGTTCTAGGATCTTTAGGTAATTCTGGATGATGTTTTCTCAGTATTCCTAACAGTTCATTCAAAGAAGAATGTGTAGTACCATTTTTAGTGGCCCAATTGCAAAGGTCTGACCTCAAATTTCCTTCCACATGATCACTATTTTGTACATCATCTGCACTCCAGGATGAATTAGATATATCAGAGTCATCAATGTGACTTAACCTTGAAGATGAGCCGGATTCCTCAGAGTGATCTTCGTCACTAAAACTTGTGCTGCTGTTATCCTCTCTTGGAGGATGATTCCTATTATCATCTGAAATACATTCATTTAAATAAGCACTACCACATCCATTCAGTTCCAAATTTAGAGCATTCACATTAAGGGGGGCAGAGGCACCAATGACCTCTCCTGCAGCATCACCACCTGAAATGGACTGCAAGGGACTCTGAGCTTCATTGTTGGCATCATCTAGGTTTGATCCTTGCAAAATGTTATCTATGTACTCATTAACCTCTCTCTGAACTTTCCTCCGCTTTGTTCTACCAGAGGTCTCATTGTATGCCATAACTTCCCATAAGGTCAATTCACCGCTGAGCAATGGGAATCTATGTGTACATTAGAGAAATGTATGACTGAGAAGTTTTAAGGACTACAAGTGAAAAACTGAATTGCACAGGTTCATGTATAGTAGTGTACTATACACACATATTAAATAAAAAAACTTTTTAAAGTCATATGTCCTTATTTACTATACAGCATGGAAAATTAATGCCTTCAGTTCAACTCTTGCTTTTCTGAGCCAAAATATAAAATGTTGAAAGTCATTCAATTAATGAAACAAATTAGTTCATTGTGCAATAATTTGTCACTTTCTTGTTGTGCAACTGTCATTACCTGCTTTGTTCCCCTTTAATTAGAATAAATGTTTTTTGTCACTTTGAAAAATTCTTGTTTGCTTGAATAAAGGGCCATATGCATAACATCACCCATAAGGGTAAAAACGCCATCACACCCTGGTACAAGGTACAGTAACTTTCAGAAAAACAAAAGAAGTACAAAGATTATAATTTGAGCAGTTCAACAATAACATAACAAATAAATTTTGCAATATTGCACAATATACCATTTTTGGTGAATAAACCGCAACATTTAATACTGTATCTACTGTAGGCCCATGAATGTTGTATGAAGATGAGAGTTGGATGTGAAATTCATTTTTCCATGCTGTGGAACACATATTTTGAATTTTTGGACTTGAAATACCAGTTCTCTCACCCCAAACATTACCAATTCTCTTAATCTTCTTACTTAAAGAGGCTCATTGAGTTGATATCCGTAACTTAAAGAGAGTTCCTAAGGGTCACTACTACAGTAACAATGCTTACAGTTAGCATTTTTAAGTCATGTGTCATGCCCAATAGTTACAGTCTAAGTGGAAATTTGAAGTTTGTGTTGTCCTGACTTGTTACTGTTTTGCACATAATTTGAAAAGTGTCTGGCCACAAATTTTTGAATCTGAATTTAATCTTGAAGTACTCACTCTTGAAACAGTTATTTTCATGAGAATATGGGGATTGTCTAAGTTTGACCATTTGTCATTGGTTTGTGAAGAAAACAAAACAGCTTTGGAAAAATTTGTGGAATTTCATTAACCAACACAATGAGCCTCTTTAAGACCCTCCCACAATTGTCTGAAAGTCATTTTCATCCAATGATGGTACTACATGCAATTCCACATCAGTGGACAAATGACATAGCCTAAGTGCAATTTATTCAATAAAAATCACAAAACCTATTGTATATTTCTTAAACTCGAAGAGAAAATGTAAATTCTGTCAGATATAAATCAAATTGTTTTAAAATGCTTTCCAGAATTTTAAAAATGCATATTAACTCAACTTATTTACTTTATCATATAAAGTGGAAACAAACGTGTTCTGGAACATCATAGAATGTAGTCAGGGTAACCCTTCGGATATGTGACCCTGCACCTCAAGGTGTATAATACTGTAAGGCAGGGTCACTTAGACGCGGAAAGGTTACCCTGACTACATCAAAGTGAATGCACTACTTCATATGATTTGCACTACAGTTACTGTACAGGCATTTTTTATTGGTTTATACCGGTTGTTTTGCCCCCTTGACAGTTCGCCCCCTAAATACCGCTTCGCCCCCTAAGACCTGCCAGTTCGCACCCAAAGACCCACCGGTTCTCCCCCAAAGACCTGCCGGTTCGCCCCCCTAATCTTTCTGAAGCGGGTCCCTTTACAACAACAAGTGAATATTTTAGAACAAACGATGTCCACAAAGTAAAGTTTCTCATTTAATTCTCTTTCAGGATGAGATTGAGTTCATTTCTATAGGTGAGACAAGTTGTTCATTTGCACTAACCCATATCGTTACCGTACACTCATGCGAAATTGCTGAGTGTTAATTGTGTTGATTATGATTGGTAGTACTGATGTTCGCTTTGTATCTGCGTTATCGTCACTACATTGTTCGTATGCTTCTATCTGTAAATGTTTGCAAATCATATTTTGTGGTTGTTTTGTTTGGTTCTATTTATAATTTCCAATAAATGGTGCAAAAATTGAAAATGGTTTAAAAAAACTAAACTAAAAAAGCTACACTTGCTGTGAAACTTAATTCTGGATGTGCAAGAGAATACCAGGTCAACTTAACATATGACTGGTTGGTGCGTCAGATAACGCACCGCCTACCCTTACTTGACTTGGTTTTTGTCACATTCTTGCCAACTATCGTAACTTTTTTAAAATTTATGACAACTATAAAAAACTGCAATTAAAGGTCAGTTTATATGTTGTCATACTAATAAGTATTTGGGGGTGACGACCTCCTCGTTGGGGGCGAAACGACCTGGGCGAACATGGTTGGGGGAGAACTGTCAAGGAGGCGAAACAACCAGTACCCTGAAAAAGTTTTAAGCTTATCAACAAATTTCGTTGTTGTCTTGTATTTGGCACCATCCTGTTCAAGGACCACTAAAGCACTGTATGTTCCGTTATGTGTCCTACTTTGTCTTTTTTATGTCTTCTGTACAAACTGTATAACACAAGGAATCCTGTGAACTAAGTTGTATATACAGTAGGCCTACCAGGTCTTGTCCCAGCTCAGACTGCTTGTTGTTACTACTTTAATGGTTGGTTCAAAGTTCGAACAGGTTCTACTTTCGAACACCTAATTTAAATCATTTATATATCGGTCATGAGACAGTATTTTCTTCAATTACTTAAAACACCATTAAGAAATAATTATGGCTCCATATAGTATGGTAAGACTGACAATCATTAAGCATCGAACAATGAATAAATATTCCATTTCAATGAGGTGTTCGAATTAAGAACCTGTTGGAACTTAGAACCAACTACTAATACTATACTACTAGTGCTAGCCTAACTTTTGGGCTATCGTACTGTAGCTGAAACTGAAAAGAAAGTAGGCTAGGTCTAGTAACTTAGCCTAGCCTAACTTAGTCTTACAGTTACACTTAGGCTAGTCTAGACCTAGTCTAACGTTACAAGTTAGGTCCTGGTTTAAACTAAAGCCAGGTAAATGCAACAAATATCTTAAATGCAAAATGACAAGATTTGGGACAAATTATTTCAGTCTAGCCAACGTCCTATAGGCTACGTTGGTCTATCATTGCAAATTGGCCCGTGAGTTACTCAGTATAGCACACGGCCTAGGCTATGCTCTTTTATGTAGGCCTAATGTAAAATGTAATGCAAAGAACAAACGTAACGTTAGGCCTAGCCCAAGCCGTGTATATAATTGTTAACGTTAGGCTAAGGTTGCCGGAGTCAAAGATTTGGAATCACACTGTGAAAAATCGTGGTTCCATTTCAGTCATTAATTACAACGCTTTAAAATGAACAACTGAAATACATTTTCAAATCTTACCTTAGAAGTTGGGGGTTGAAACTGATGAACGTTATGTTCGTAAACTTCCAGAGAATAGTATCAAGAAAAAAGAGCCTATTCGACGCCGACTGATTGTTTTGAAATGTACCGCAAAGTGACGCTAAAAGATGGAAGAGGCTCGTACGCTGTTGTTGAATTTGCAGAACATAAATTTTTTTTAATGTCTTCTTGAGGAGAAAGAGATTACATAAAGTTAAAAAGAAACTTTAAAAACTATGTTAGTTTTTTAATATACTTCAAAGAAGAACAATCCTCTTAAAAATGATCAAATTAATTTTGTAATATTAAGAGTTGTGGTTGTGATTACATCACTGCTGGCAGCGTTTATCCAGCTTGGAAACGATGGCGGTCGGCCAGCCTTTCCCCACCGGCTTTAATGGACCAGTTTTTGTTAGACCATCATTACATTTTCTGAAGTTACCAGTATTTGCTTTTTTAGTATGAAAATGTATTCTCTGAGATCGTACAAGCAATTTTTTTTCTCACAAAATTTAGCCATCGGTCCTCCGTCGGTCCACTGTCGGCTTTCCGCCTGGGTTTTATTCATCTCTACTTCCGGTGGTCCTCCAGCGGGTAGCTAGCGTTTTTACGCCGGCGTTTAGCGGCGTTAAAACGCTGGCGGACCGCCAGCTTGTTGCGTACTGGGTTACAGAGGGATTTTCCAAACTTTTCTATAATGAAATTCCGAGTTGTTTCTAAAAGATGCTTCATATTTTTAATCAATTGTTAAAAAAAAATCAAATGTTTTGGCACGCTTCGCACGATGCAAAGTGCAATTTTTAAATCCAGTAGTGCTCACTCATAGGTCAGTTTGGTCAACTTTTTCGAAGTGTAGTCACCACAAAATCAGATAATTGCCGTATACGACACCAGATCATCAAGAGACACCGATAACCACAACACTTTTTATACAAATCCTCATAAAGTTCCAAATTTTCTCTAATGTAAGATTTTGATTTTTAAAATATTTTGTCCAAAGGGGAAAAACGTTTGGGAGAAACTTTTGAAATGTCATCGGAGAGCAGAACATTAAACAAACTACCAGCAATAAAGACTAGCATGACCCACTGGTGAAGAAACGTACATGAGAAGAGCAGTATCTAGCTAGCTGGGATTTGCTGGGACGTAGGCATACGGCCAGTATTACTGTTCTTTTTGTTACTTCTGTTGACTTTGTTCGGGGATTGTTTGAACGAAATATACGTCCTTTATTGACTACAGTAGTCATTAAATTTTACAAACCAAACATTTGCAGCGCACACTATGTATTCCTTACCAAGCCTGCCCAATTTATTGCAAAATTATACCCGTCTTACCTACTGATCTACATAGTTACCTGGATGTAAGGTAGTGGAGAAAAATTGAAGCAACAGAGCCACCATATTGCGTGTTGCAAAAGCGTTGTGCAACAGCGCCACTCTACACACAGTTGGATAGGCAATTTGATATGATGGCTTAACAATTTGACGTTTTGGCTTGAAATAAGGCCAAATATATTATGAAATATTCTCATTTTCAACAGAAAATGTCAATTACTTTAAAAGCTGAACAAGATCGTGTTATATTGATACCAAAACTTTCACTTAGTGCAGGTCGTAATGGACTCAAGACCTACTTGATTGAGTGGCTACGGCTTCCGAGTCAGTCTTCTTTCACAGTGACAACTAGAAAATGTGGTTTCGTACCGTACCCACAATGGACATGACATTGTGCTAGTCTTTGGTTGCCCATGTAGGGGAAGGATGGACTGCCTGGTTAATCCGACGGACAACAGGGACGTAGATCTGGTATGTGGTTTGGGTGACAAAAATTTTCCAACGGTCTATGTTGAACCCTATTTCGTGTCCAGGACCAGAATGATCTATAAGCAATCCACCCTATGAAAGCGAGTGCACCCGTGGGCCTACATACACACACAACCAGACACACATACACACTCACAATGACATGCACATACACTCAAAGTGACGTTTTCAAGAAGCCCCCCCCCCCCCCATATCCCAAATGTTATTACATTTTCGTTATAATCCTTTTTTTTATTTTATTTTAAATTTGCCTGAATTATTGGAGGGGCAAGGCCTATGTTTGCTTCCCCCAATATTTTCATTGGTGATGCAATTGGTGTAATTTGCACGGGTAACCACTCGCTATCCTATAAGGTAGCGGACCACTAACTCCAATACTCATGTCCGGGAAAATGTTTAGTGTACAGACAAAGCGCCATAAAAAAAAATTATGGGATGTTGTTTCTGACTGTGTTACATACAAAATATGAACATTTTTGCAAAATTCAAGGCAATCTGACCAATTGTAGTGCTTTTTTTTTATTGTATTACTCCGCTCTGTGAAATGCCGTTTTTGAGTAGCTATTATGGCGGGAAACACATCCCTATCATTCAAGGCTCTCTAGCTCAAAATTTCAATGGTCATTGTATGGAAATTTGAAAATGCCATGAAAGCCGAGATTGTGGGCTTCGATCAGAGGGGTAGCATGTCCTGGTTGAAAACTTCCACTAGGAGCTAGGGGGCACGGAAGTACCCTAATTTAGTGTGTAAGTCAACGGGACTTATAATTAGTGGCCCGCTACCTATAACCCGGTTCCAAATCTACTGCGCGAAGCTTAAATATTTTGCATGCGAAAAGGATTACCCAATTTACGCTATTCCCCACGGTAATGGAATAAAATATTTTACAATTAATTTGGTAAACATTCTCGGGGCCTGAGAATGAAGAGAGCCCTAGAAATTATGTGTAAGTTTGTTTGTGTTTTGTGCTTAATATGTACCAAATAAATTAATCAAAAAGTTTGAAAGTTGTTTGTACTTTATTTCCTGAAGTTGAAATTTTTATCAGCGTGCGGCCCGATCGCGCGTTATCGTCACGTAGTGAGTTACTTCTCAAACATCTATGTACGTCACTTTGTTCGAGCAAGCTATCCGACGGTGATTCAAAATCACTTCGTACTTCACGCAGAAACTAGAAGACACATCCCCCCGCCCAGCTTGCAGAGACAGTGCCCGTAGCATTCGGCATGCTAGGTAAACTGAGCCTTGCATGTATACGATCTTAATACGGCGGTATGACACCTTTATGTTACCACGTCCGGATGTCAACATGAGGCATGCTACGTCAGAACGTACATAACCCGAAAGTGAAAATTCCAACATGCATTGTGCATTACTGTGAAGGAAGTTCACGAGCATGACGTCTTTTGTTTACAATCGGTAATTTTGGACGTGCAAGAGAATACCATAATACAGGGTTCTGATTGGTTGATGTTTTTAAACCGGTGTTTTAAAAGGAGAATCTTCAAGCTCTTTGGATGCTTGCTTTTAGAGTAGGAAAGCGTCCCAAAATTTAATATCAAATATTGATAGAGGCCTTGGAAAGTACTTATTTGACTGTTTTCTGTTACGTTTCTTTGGGATCATGTCCACTACCCAGTTAGCAACATGCTAGCGGTCCACCAGCGGTCCGCCAGCAGTGACTCTGGCGGGCCACTAGCGTAAAACGCCGGCGGACCGCCGCCGAAATGGCCAGCTTTTCTACGGTGGTCCTCCGGCGGAAAAAACGCTAGAGAACGCCAGTGGTCCACTAGCGGACCGCCAGCTGTTACAGGCTTATAGTATAGGGTTATTCCATTATTTTACAGAGGGTGATTTTTCATTCATCATGATATTTCATTCATTTCCTTTATTGTCCATTTTGCAAGAGAGCTAGCTAAAAACACAGATTGCTTGTTACAATGGCCCCAGAGGAGATAATATGACCTTTTCAAACAATATGGTGTCTATGCCAGTACAGAATTAAAATGCCTTCAAACTTTAACTGCCAGGAAATAATCATGCAAAATGGCGTTCATTTCAAACTGGTCAGCTTTACACAGTCCAAAAGTTAATTCAGTCCAACAGAACTTAGTTATAGCCTGGGATAAGACTCTGATCAAGTAACAGCTCTAAAAAGTATTTCCACAAGTAGAAAAAATGTTTAAACCCTCATGTTTTGGTTTCCATGCAAAAAGGAATGTAATTCTTCAGCAGTGGTTTGGCCTTCCGTCAGCAAAGGTTAGGCCGTTTTATGGCCATGTCCTAGTGTCTCAAAGAACTTGTCTGGCTAGCAGTAGAGAATTCACTGATCGTTCCCGTATGAGGTATTAAAATTCCAAGAACAATATAAGGCCTACCATCAACACTCCACGATGACGGATGCGAAAATATCGCTTGACAAAAGTAGTGTTCTTTGCACTGACTCCATTCAACAACTGTATGCAGAAGTTGCTATACCTTTACACTGACTGCCAGCAAATGGTAATTCCATACACTGCCTTTGTTATGTGAATAACCTATACAGACCAACACACTTCATCAGAAGCTTCACACTACAATGAGCTTGCATTTGAAATTCCCTTTGTGTTGTGCACACAATTTAACTGACCAATCACAATGGACTTCCTGGGATAGGCCTATTATTTAGCGTGTTCGATTTGCTTCCCTTGACTTACTCGAGCCTCGAGCTAGGGCAACGATGGTCATGCGCAGTTGGGTGAAATAAACGAACGTTTTACGGTAACTATTGGAGAAGTTGGTTCACAATAGCCAATGACAGAGCCCGTAGCTGGATGGCAGAGCGAACTCTGGTACGTACGTATTACATGCGGTTTGCTTGTACGATGAACGTAGACTCGAAACAATGCCCATTAAGAAAATTCTCGAGAAATAACACTTGAGTGACTTCACTACTTCCGACATCAACCACTTTTCACAAGTCAGAAGTTTCATGTTTACCCCACTGTATTTACATGCTCAGAAATTGTTCACGAATGCATGTTGTTCGTTTAGCTGCCATATTCTCCCAAAGCACGATGGGATATTTACCTAAGTAACCGACTCGAAGGGTCGCTCACTTGGGCCTGGCGCGAGTAAGCGCGAACACTGACGTCATTAGCTAATCGAACGTAGTCGTGCCAGACACGAGTTAACTCGGGCGAGTAATCGAACACGCTAATTGTTAATGCATGAGCTCAGTGCATGAAGTACCGCTAAGGATGTAGGCAAGCTGACCTGTTTATATGGAACAACTCCTACCAGAAGTAGGCCTAAAACTTCTCTTTTATTAAGTCTTCTTAAGTGGATAGTTTGATAGATTTCCTAAGAACAGAAACATGTACTTTAATTGTACAAAAAAATTTCACTAGCGGTCCACTATTGGTCCGCTGGCCGTTTTCCGCCAAGACACGGCTGTACAAAAGCGTCCGTCGGTGCTCTAGCGGGCCGTCAGCGTTAAACCGCCAGCGTTTTTCCGCCATATTCCGCCAGCGGACCCCTAGCATCATGCGTACTGGGTACGCGTCCGGTCGTTCCACTAAAACTAAAATACACTTAAAATAGGGGTGAAGGTTGTTGGCTGTGTGTTGTGTTTTAGGCACAATAGATGTTCCAACAATAGCCCTTTCTCGTTTCTTTCACTTGTCATTTTGATTTAAAACAAAAGGAGATGATAAAACCTTATGGCAAATCAAATGTTTTGAACTTGGGAATGTGATCATCGCCTCTCCAAATCAGCTGTAAATATTATTTTGCATGTCTGGTATGGAGCATGCCTAACAAAATGTTATAATCTTTTAAGTCAGTGTAACACCAGGTACCCGACGGGAATGGCGATTTGGTACCCCGGTCCTATTTTTTAGTAGGGCCTATACCCGTGCTAAAGCACTTGATGCAATTCCCTGGCTGCCACCGAGGATTGACAAACCTGTCCGAAAAAAGTACAGCAAGTGTGTAGTACTAAATTTGTCTCCGATTTAGAATAGTTGCCCGGAATGAAGTGAACCTGCGAATGTACGTGCAGTTAATGTACACTAGCTACGTTTACGTTTGACCTCAGCTGGCCTATGCCAATCGAAAACCTATAATGGTTTATATGTATGGTAAAATAGGAGATTTGCATTGAAAATTCGGACTTGAGGTTTGATTGCACTTTGCCTTCGATCGATCTGTACGACATTATGTGAAATTCTTTTTGTTTATACGTTCAATCGGTCACATTGCTTGTACACGGTCGCAATGGACCGTACATAATGACTTTATACTGCTGAACGCTGCGCCAAACCCGGCACTTACACTGCTGTACACATTTTGTACATTCCTTCACTGAAAGCAGTTCAAACGGAGACATCGTAGCATGCCGCTCAGTCGAACTTCCAGGGAATTGCGACAGGAAAATTATACCCGGATGTTTTCAAATTTACACAATTGTCTTTATAATCACTTCATAAGTCAAATGTAAAATTAATTTGGTTACCAAACAGTTCTACTAAATAACAGTGGCGTAGCTACTGGGGGGGGGGGGCAAGTTGCCCCCCCCCCCTGGAAAAATTTTGGGGGAAATTTGATGAAAATGGGGAAATTTGATGAATCTTCTTATTATTACAAAATTTCACAAAAATTTCTCAAAATATTTGTTAGAATAAGAAATTGTGAGACATTTCTAATACATAACTCGTATTTTCATGCAACAAATGAACTCAGATTTCGTCAGTGTCGCATGAACCGGCCCAATTCGCGTTCCACAGAAATGTCCTCGCCGCGTAGCAGATTGAATGTTCTCTTGTGCTTGTATACGCACGGGGGTTATGATCAGTGCATTTCAGTGCACAGAAAGCTGTTATTCAGGTGATACTTTGGGAATTCAGTAAAATGATGTGAAAACTGACAAGTCACTACCGTAGACCTCCGAGGTTGTTATGTTCTTCTACAACAGGGTTGTCCAACCTACGGCCCGGCCCGCGAAAAGGTTGCGTCCGGCTGGCCAAAAATAATCTATATTGCAAAATTATTCAGTAAGCAGATTAATTGATGAAAACTTTAGGCTTCGTCGTCCGCTATAGCATGCTTACTTTTGAATGAAATACTTCATTTCAAATGTCTGCTACATGTCTAGCCACATTAGAGTGTTATCCACAAGGGCGGGCTGAGAATGATTCAGGAGGAATATGAAAAAAAAAAAACTTTGTTAAGTTTTCCCTCTTTTTTTTCTTGTTTTCCTTTCAGGGAGTGCACTCTCGACAAGCCTTCGGCTTTTAGTTGCACTTCCTTCCACTCTCATTTTATCTTCCGTAATTTTGTTGAACTATGTCATTGTATATACTTGAGTGGTGAAACAAATATATGAAATGAAATGAAACATTCTGCCCAACACCATCAATTTTTGCTAAAATTTATTTATTTGTTCAATCAAAAACGAAAATGAATCAGTTTTCTCTACGCGCAATGATTGCATTTTGTTGCCTTTGGGCGTCGGAAAAAATTGAAAAAAAAAGAAAAAAGAGTAGGCCTATAGAATGCGGCCCCTCGTCCATTATAACCATTACATGTGGCCCACCGCTGCGAAAGGTTGGACAACCCTGTTCTTCAAGCTAGAAGTAGCTGTACGATTTTACTCTGTGTACATAATGATGGATTGGGCTGAAACAATCCAAGGCCAACGATCAACTTAAAGGTAATCTAGAAATTAGAATTTACGGGATCCGTTGGTACACTTAAATTTTGTTACTTACCATAATCCTTGGAGGCTTACAAGCTAGTTCGGGAAAATAGCTTTCTGCTCACTTTGAGTGTAACAATAAATGGACAATGAGTACCTTGTAGCCTTCTACACTTAACATACTGCTTTTCTCACAGGACATCCTGTGTGATCGAGCTACTATTAGGCCTCCTTAGTGGCGTGCGAAGGGGAGACCATTGAGCCATGCCCCCTCACAGATGCCATTTTTTCTTTGTTCTTAAAAATACGTAGTCTGACTTTATTAACACAGATTTTACTTCAAAAGATAGCATATGTGGCACCAGATTGCTTATAAGGACACCCAATTTTTCAAAAATTTTCAAAGGGGAAGGATTGTCCCTGCAAGGTCTTTCAGTGATGCCAATTTTTTTTAATTCCTACAAATAGACCTAGACAAATTCTGTCAAATTCCAATTTTTACTTAAAAAGGTAGACTCTGTTTCCCGCTGGTGGCGTCGATAAAAAAGACTGCACGTTTAGATTCTCTTAAGAAGCATAAATACGCTATTTTGACCATCTGAGGGGTCTGATTTTTTCGAAATTTTCTTTACGCTCCGCGCCAACTAATGGTGGCGCTTCGCTCGGTCTTTGGGGCAAAATTACATACTTGGGGTAAAATTAGCTCTTAACTCTCTGATCACTTTGCAGTTTGCGAACATATTTTGAAGAGAGCATTTTATTGCAAACGACAAAAGAAGAAAGCGACTGGCTAGATTCTTCGTATTAGCCTGGAAAATGATATTTCCTGCCAACTAAGGGGTCTGATTTTTCCAAATTTTCTCTACGCTCCGCGCCAACCAATGGTGGCGCTCCGCTTAGATAATCTTTATGACAAAATAACATTTTGTGGCCAAGAAAACCCCTTCAGAGAAACCTTGCGTACGCCACTGCGTTAGTACCTTCAAATAAACCAGATATTGTTTGCCAAAATTATATACTTTGTTATTTCCGATTGCTCTATGTTATACTTTAAGATTAAAATGCAGGTAATATTACAAAATGACATGGTAATGTTGTTATACTTTTAAGTTTGCATTTTATATGTAATACATACACATTGACCGGGAAAAGTTTTGGGGAAATTTCATACCTTTGCCCCCCTCCCCCTGGAAAAAATCCTAGCTACGCTATTTAGTAAATAAAGTGATGTTGGAAAAACAGGCCAAAGTAGGATAGCATCCCTCGCGTTCATGACTGCGTCATATGTAAAGTAACAGGCATATAACCTACTTAATATTAATATTAGCCTACTTAATATTAATATTAGCCTACTTTATATTACTATTAGCCTACTTAATATTACTATCAGCCTACTTAATATTACTATTAGCCTACTTAATATTAAAATGTCGAGTATTTGGGGAAAAATGTTCCGCATTTCGTAATTAGCGATATTTTTCACACAATCTTGTCACATACCGGTCTCCTTTGCTGTACAAATCTTTTCCCACAAGATCGGTTTGTTTCTCATTGGGAGTCGTCCGATAAACTGAACGAAAGAAATGGGGTCACGTGATCATCAGAAAATGCGACCAACCACAATAATGGACATGCTGTGTCATGTCCATTAACTATAAGTACAAGTTCAATAAAGGTGGTGGGGATGTCGAGTCTCACCTTATAAAGTCGAGCCCACATAGTCACCCACCCCCACCCCCCTTCCTCCAACAAAGTCTTCGCTGACAACTCCAACCCTCAGTTCATACCGGCCCTGTGACTTCAAATCAAATCCTTTTATGAATGAAAAGTGAACTGGCTGTCACTGTCCTTTTACTCCGACACCCTTTATGTTCCGACACACCTTAGTTCCGACGGACAATATCTATACTCTATCTATACGATCGAGTTGTCGGAACATACGGATGTTGGAACAAAGTATGTACTGGAACGTAATGGATTTGTCGGAATACAGGGCTGTCGGAATGTAGGACTGTAACCAACTGAATTAAGCTTCACTCCATAGGTTGAAGTCAATAAACCACGCGACTTGGTCAACTGTTTCTCAGAAATACTGTTCAATATTTCACTGTCCAAATGAACAGAGGCCTGCAATTACTTAATAGTACAATCCGAATGCTGATGTTTCAGTGTGGTCAATAAACCGTATCATTAGCGGCTCGCCATAGGGGCACGGGGACACCTCCCCCCCCCCCCCCCAAACGTTAACTTTCCAAAGCAAGGTCTTCAATTTTCCAAAAATAATGTTATTCGATATGACATGAATAAAAAGTATCCTCTTCCTTAATCTGGGCAAAGTATCACAGCCTTCTATCTCATAAGTATGAATAAATCCGTAAATGTCAAAGATATAGTTCGTAATTTTATCAAAATTATAGCCCAGTACGGGCCGCACAGTTCTAAGCGTTAATAGTGCTACCAGCACCAAAAGCAGTACTGAATCAGTACCGTTTCCCTTGTTTGGGCTCCAGATATTAGAATTGAAGTTCACATATATTTTCTACAAAGAGTGAGCTTGCAACAAGTAGGCGTGATATCATGTGTTCACATTGATGGACAATGTTTAGTTGTTTTTTTCTCTAAATTTATACAACTTAACTGTGATATGTTGTTACCATAACAATGAAAGTTTGAAAACTTTATTTGCCTTAGGGGCAAGATAGTATCCCTAATCAATTCAATGTCAAACAGCAGGATCAAAAGTAAATAAAAAACGAAATATGAATACATTACATCGCACCTGCTTGGTTCAAGACTTAGTTTACTTTTTGTAGAAAATGTGTCAACTTCAATTGCTAATATCTCGAGAATCGAACATGGGAAATGAATAAAAAACTTCACCAGAGTGCTAAGAATATGTTCATCTTAAACATATTAAACAAAAATTTGGTTCTGGTCAATCATTTTTAATGTAGATTCTACTTTGCGACAAAGAAAATGAAAAAAAAAAGCCACATCGTTCTGCAAAGGGACTAGTACATTTTATTTGGTAATTTTCTGATCATTTTGCAATATGATCATTTTCTTTTTATTAAAATGAAGATTAATTGCAAAGGAAAGCGCAAATTAATAACTGCTCTAATTTTAGTTACAAGCATGGCCAATGCAATTTCCGGCCATTTGAGGGGTCGCGATTTTTCAAAATTTTCCGTACACTGTTAAAAATTTCTCTGAAAATTTACATAATTTTTATGGCAAATTTTTTTCCAACCAAATAATGTTTTTTTTTACAGCCAGACTGTAATCATGAAAAAACATTAAGTGTTTGTTTTTTCTCTACAGTTTTTGCATGTAAATTAGTTTACAAATGTCTACTGTAAAATCGAATTACAGAATTGTTCTGTTTTTTTTTTTACCTTAATTTTATGTGAATTTACAGCCAACTGTTTTCATTCTCGGCGTTTTAATATTTATTATAATATCGCTTTTTTTCCTTTCATATGTTATTACGTAACATACACTTCACCATTACGTAGATCAGGTATTTGCTTATCAACGTAATGTGTCGTTACAAAGTTGTTTTCAATCTTTTTTCCAAAAGTCCCCACGACTCTCTGGCGAAGAGCCATGGGGCGAAAACCAAACACAGTGAGGATGTTTTGTTGTCATATTGTTGTCAAGTAGACTGCTATCTCTAGGAACTTTGTAATTGGAAAGTCACATTTTTGTACAATATAATAATTGCTTTTAAAATAAATATGACAAAGAATGCAAATACATTGGTTGCAAACATTTCCAGACAAAGTAAACAATAAGTTTATCACTTCCTGATTAAAAAACGCCAAAAAAGATATTATTCAAAGCAACAGCAATCCTTTTGATAGGAAAATGCCTACAAAATAAGCTCCACCCATTTATGCAAAATGAGATATACGTCATAAAGTGGTAAATTTACAGACTCTTTCAAGTAAATTTGTGAAACGTTTTTAATTCGATCAAGTGCATGAGCGCCTGTGGCGATGAGTTGACATCAGTATACCAATTGTCAGTATAATAAATGTAAGTTAATTTTCAAATGGGGCCATAAATTTGCCAATAATGTTTTCTTTTTTAACTGAAACTTCGCAGAACGATGCATGTTATATATTGAAAATTTTCTGGCTATTTCTTATTTGTTTGTTTGTTTGGGCTTATTTTTGTTTCTTTTTCAGCTTAAAAACAAAATGAATGTTTGTTAAATGACAGTATATTTATGTGAAATCAGAAAAATACAAAATACTGTTAAAATTTCTGTAAATTTACAGAAAAAGTTTTACAAAGCAGTAAAATTTGGTTAAAAAAGCAGACAGAAATGGTTTTTCAAATAAACAGAAAATACATGTTAAACAACCTTTTTTTATTGTAGCAGTACAAAGTGTCTGTAAAGATACAGAAAATCTCTATTAAAAGTAAAATACAAAAAGTTTAAGTTAAAAAAGTCTGTAAATTTACAGAAATTTTTAACAGTGTACTCTCCGCTCACCACTTCTCATGCCCCTCCCCTCCCCACCCCATTTTTTTTTTTTTTTTTTTTTTTTTTTGCACGACATCCTCTGATACTATGTGAGACGTTTTAGTCACAAGCTGAGCTTCCCTCCCCCCCAAACTAATTTTCTTATATCCGCCCTTGAACCGTATATCAGGCGCGAATCCAAGGGGGTCTTTAACGGCCTCAGCCGCCCCTTTATCTGGATCCGTGCCTGTATATGGCAGAGTGGGGACAAAGCAGTAACTCAAGTTGCCCCCTACTAAAATTACTCCTGACAAAGTCGCCTGCGACACAAAGCCGCCCGTAACAACTTGTTCCTAACAAAATCGCCTCAGTCCTGATCAAGTCGACGGTCCCCAATGTTAAAAAAGTGCTATCAAACAAAGACAAAAAAACCTATATGGGTCCCTTTTCGTAAGACCCCCTGTGAACTGGGGGTGGTAGGATATGCCCACTATTTTCACCCCGCCTGTCGAAAGAAGCGACTAAACTTGAGGATTTGTACCGCATTTGACCTATATGACACTGTATATTTATAACACATTCGTGTTGGAGTGTCATTAAATCATAACTATAATTAACCCTTATGGGTAAGCCCATACCGGTGAGGGCATTTACCGATGACATTGATAAGGGGACCGTGTGGGTAGCCCACAAGCAGGAGTGATATTAAAGGATTGAAGATGACCCATATTCTCACACACAGGCTATCAGTTGCTTGAATGAGCCTTAGAACTAGTTTTTCATATGCGTCATTTGGATTTTTAAGGGGCTGTCCATGGGTCTCTTATAATATAATCCCGGATGAGATCCCATATAGACCCTTAGCCGGGCCGGGGGCTATGAAATGGATCCCGTAAGATTCCCTAACGGAAATGTTACCAGGAAAATGGTAATTTTGGGTGGGGGGGGGGGGGTGGTCTGTGGGAGGCATAGAACAGTATAATCTTGTCGTAGGCGCCGGACTTAGCCTTGGGGAAATCTGGCTTGTCCGGCAGAAGATTTCTTCAAGGTCAGATTTTGTTCGGAGGCGAGTTTGTCAGGAGTGACTTTGCAACTGGGTGTCTTAATTTGTTACTAGGGAGACTTTGTAGAGGAGACTTCGTTGCCGGAGTGCATTGTCAGTAAAAAACATGAACTTGAAGTACTCCCATTTATAACGGTACTAGGCCTACCATGAAACCAGCAGAGGCGTCAATGTTTCTAAATTCAAATACTTACAATCTGCGGCTGCATAATTGAAACTTAAATAAGAACTTGATCTAATCTTGGCATTTCTGTTGTCCTTAATTTAGGTTGCATACAATGTAAACGTTTCAGTCAGAAAAATCAAGAAATTTAGCTGGTTTAATAGTTTGTCAGTTGTCAATCAGTGCACATACGGCTATACGAATCAGTAAAGTTTGTGCCGCGGCTGAATGTTTTTGCAACCTGCAAAATGGCCACCGCAAGACTTCCGGTTACTTCAAGTTGTCAATACGCAGTTACGTACACGCCTTATATCCAGGTATGTAGATCAGTGGTCTCACCTGGGTCTTTAAATAATGACTTTCACTTTCTCCCACAGTAGCCGTCATACGGAAGCCGAGAACGGCGCGGTGGGGAGAAAACGCAAATCGATTTCTCTGTACCGTCAGGCGAACAAAAAGAAGAGGGCGTACGTCAAGAACGTCTTGTTGCAGCGTGTATTGTACTTGCGAGATACGACAGTACAGTGTGTGTGCCACAATACTACTGCATATATCCCCAATGTTAATGGAAGAGTCTCAGTGCAATTAGAAAACAGAGCCGTTTAGACATTGCATTCGCACCCGTTTTTGTTTGCAACAAAATGAAAATAAAGGAGTAAGTGTTTTGATATAAGTAACTAAATGCGAGAACACCAGGTCTCGAAGGCTTAAAAAATTATAGCAGGTAATAAAAACATGGGAAGTATCACCTAAACCACCTTTTTGCTCATTAACTCTTTTTCGAGGTTTATTCTGCTAACAATAACTACCTGGTATACGGACAAATTTCTGTGTATGGTGTCATTCTGAGATGTTTGTGTTTGAACTGTGTTTTTTTTTAAACTTGTCTTAGTTGAGAAACTTTCTGACGATAGACGGTAAGATCTACAGTGGAGTACAGTTATGTTTCAACTAGCAAGTGTATTCATTGTATAATTAATAAAAAAAGGTAAGTAGTAGCATCATCTGTTGCAACGTATTCAGTCCCTTTTTTCAAGTTTTGAATTTTAATTCGTTCCTAACGGGTACTCTGTCTTGTAATTAGAAAGGTAGCAACTTTGTGCTGTGGGGATAGGATTGCCGCAAAGAATTTAAAGTACTGCTCTCTTATGTTTCTAAAATCGAAAACTGAAAGATGAGTATTTAGGAGAGAACTGTCGGGGTGGTTAATTATTTTGAATTGTGGTCCAATATTAAAATTTGTATTGTCAATTTTAACCAGTCTTTTTGTAAATTTTAACCAGGACTAGTTGGTTGAACGTTTTGGTTCCTTTTTTCCCAATCTTCCTTAGTCTTTCCTTTCTGTTTCCTTTCTTGTTTTCCTTTTAATTTTTCTTCGAGGGGGGGGGGGGCTGGGACTTTGACGCCATGTACACACGCTTCTTAATAAACTGAAGTACCTGTCGGTCAATATATATATATATATATATATATATATATTGTAAATAACGCACATGACGTCTCTCTTTTAGTTGAAAATTCATTCCAGTCAAAGCTTACAACTTCATCATCTAAACGAATATGGAATCCTTTTAAAATATGCTCCGATTAGGTCAAATGTATGATAATTATGGGTCACGTTATTTGTAATTAGAGCTTTTATGATTGTGGTACATGATTTTCTATCCGTGACAGAGTTTTCTTTTATTTTCTCCTTTTCTTTATTTCATTTCGACTTTTTCCCTGTCCTTTGTCAATCAGGAGAACGCATGTCCCAACAGTCTCCAAATAAATCTCTAAGAGAGTTTGGCCTGCGCACAGCCTAAAATGTCATGCCTTGGTTTTATTTAGTCAATTAAGTAGATTAGAATTTAAGGGATATTCCGATGACAATTTTGAAAACCTAAAAAAATTAAAGTTATTTTATTCTTTATTCTTTATTTATTGGGAAAAATTCCGTCTCAATAGTATGTTGCATTCAGAAGTTTTGACTTTTTATATTAAAAATTCAAACTACAGTATCACATTGCTTTGTGTGGAATCTGTGATGCAGATTAATTTATTGTCTTTTGTTTTTTATGTTTTATTCATACGTGCAAATGAAACATGCAGACAGTTTCAGTGCTGCAACGTTTGTGCTCCCAAAATTTTCAGGTCAACAGGAACATCATTCAATGTCCCACTGGTGTAGAGTTTCGAGCTCAAATTAGTTACTCCAATTTTAAAGAACAGCAAAAGATTTTAGAAGAAATCTGCCGGTATTACATAACATTTAGCAACCTTGGAGCAACTAGGAGTCTGTTTTTGACAAAGATAACCTATCTCCAAAGAGAATTATCTTGAGTGATGAACAAGCCATGATGTGGGGATTTTGCACTAAATACACAAAAACTCTTTCCCTGCATTTTTCATGATTTTCTTGTTTGTTCTATAAACGGTAGAATAAACGGAACCAATAACATTATTCTTGACTGAAAGGCTCTATTTTCTAGTAGCATTGAGACTCGTCTATTTTTTGAGGACACTCAATACTTTACATGCTATAACAAAACGATCTTGAAGAACGCCCTCATCTATTTTGTTGGAATTCATGGTACTGAGAAATTGATTTGGTTTTCTCCCTACCGCGCCGCTCTCGGCTTCCGTACTTTTATGATATTTTGTGGGGGACGAAGGTGTTGTCACGTACACTATGTTAGCCAGTTAGTAAAGTAACTTTTAAGAAAGGCCTGGGCGTTGTCATCAAAGGGGATGTGAAGTCATCTGGGCACTATGCAGCAAACTGCCGCAAGAGCTAATAGGAAACCCGGATTGGTCAATAAAAACTTCAGCAGTTTTAGTGAAAATATTGTTAATAATTACAAATACTCTTTTGTCTTGCACTTTGTTAAATGTTCAAAGTGATCGGGTCCGTAGCCATTGTAAAAAAAAGCTTGAGAAGCACCAATAAGGAAAGAGTCAGTCTCGTTCCCATGGAATTCCCCCTATCCAATAAAAATGCAAGAGGCCCTATCCCTATTCACTTCAAGGTCAACACAACAGTCTGAAAACAAAGGAAACGGAGCATATTTTGTCAGTGTAAGCAAGTGATATTACCTCTGCTCTCCTCGAGATCATTTTGGAAAACAAATCTAGAGACTTCATTTACTTATCGAGAAATACATGTCTGATTTGTGGAAATTTGACCATATTCTTTAGATATCTTTCCTCCTTTACTTAATGAAAATTGTATTTTTGCTGAAATGTTCCCTTTAAGATAAAAGGAGATTAGTTTCTCCAGTCTTGTATGCATAAAAAAAAACTGCATTAAAAATATATCTCATGCATATGTGGATTTCTTGCTTAGTGAACATTAGGCAATATTGGCCACTGTCTATAGACCTACCGAATAAATTACACCTATTCGTCTCTTAGACACAATTTTATCACTAATATATCAAGTTGCCCAGATTCAAACTGCCAGTGCTATCAAAGGTTCCATATAGTCGGTGATGACTTTGTTGCAGAGTTCATAGAGAGCATCACATAACCTTTTTTTTTCTTTTAATTCGCTATTATCCCATGAACTAACTAGTTTCTCATTTGCATTTTCCATGGGTATCATACCACCTCCACAATCAAGACACATTTATGTTAAATTTTAGCCGGTCAGCAATATATCCATACAAACAGGCAGCGGATGTTTCCTTGAAAATTAGAGGAACATAAAAGTTGTAAAATGACAATTCAAGGCATGGAATAATGAGGCAATACATTATTGTTTCCCTAGGAATCTAGAGGCATTTCGGACAATCCGATTGGTAGCGATCTGCGAATTTCCCAGCTCTTTTAAAGAGATGGTCCTCAGTGGAGCTTTCTAAAGACACGATTTTTTTCCTTCATTTTTTATGCTTTCCGCACTGACTGGTGGTGGCGCTTCTTGTTATTTGGGACAAGTACCCATCCCCATCGGTGTTTTTTTTTTTTTTTTTGTGAAGGACCTCCTGATTAGTAGGAAGCTCGGTTTGTCCCTTAGAGTTGTCAGTGAGTGGTCTGCCAGAATGGATACTAATAACCTCCCCCTTTTTAAGCAATGCTTTAAGGATAATATTGAAAAAGTTTGTCCACATGACTGTGGTAGAAACAATTCTTTGGAGCAGGTATAAGTGGATATTGTTTTAGATAATGTTGTTTCTAGGGTTAGATTTTGTTTGTGAGAACTATTTTCTTCTTTCGACCACATGGATGATCACATATGAAACAGATTTTCAGCTTAGATAAACTCGCAATTACATCCACTTCGTTGCTATCTTTGTAGTAAAACTGACGTAAGGGCCGAAAATTTCACCGACGACCAGCCGACTTTTCACCCGCGTAAGAAATGGGTACATTTTTTTTTTTTTTTTTGTAAATTTTCTCAGAGTTGACTGCAAATTACGTAGAGAACTTTTGGTAGGCCTTTTTTGTAAACTTAGGGGCCCTCACTGAAATTTTGAAAAGCATGACTGTCGACTTCGAATATTGTAGTGAAACTAAACACTTACTAGTTTCAGTCGTTGACCTTGTTGTCACTCGATTTTGCATTTCTCACTTATGCCACTATTTTCAATGTTGGGTACTTCCAGTCCATGATCATGTGACACCGAACGTCACTTCAAGCTTATGTGAAACGTCCGACTTTTCACCCGCGTAAGAAATGAGTACCATTTTTTTTTTTTGTAAATTTTCTCAAAGTAGACTGCAAATTAAGTGGAGAACTTTTGATAGGCCTTTGTTGTTAACTCAGAGGTCCTCACTGAGATGTTGAAAGGCATGCCGAAGTCGAATATTGTAGTGAAACAACACAATGGAGGTTCAGTCGATGGCCCAGTTCTCACTGCCACGTATTCCTTAGTTGGAAGTCTGACCTCTTCGCACAGCCGCTAACGCGATACTTTTACAATTCGTTTCATGACCCGGAAGTAGTTCCTCACAGAACCGCGCCAAGATAAGACAGCAAGGACTGGCGAATACCGTACTCGTACTTCACAGTCGAGTTTTCATATTATATTCAACGAATCTACCGCTTAAACTAGGTAGAGATCAAATTGTATAGCTCGCCAAGGATAAAAGAACTATTTTAACATCAGGAATTATTCAAATTTCGTGGAAACTCTTGCAGGAGTGTGACAAGGCTTCTTAACAAGTTCGGTAAGTAGAAAGTATTTTTAGAGGTGGCAGGATTGCATATTACGGCGAAATATGTAAATTGTAATATATCTTCATGTAGCATAGATCCTTTTCTTTCTCTAAGGTTTCGTGTTGGTTCACTCATCAAAAAGGCCTTAAAAGTTATCGATTCCTTTTAAGGGTACATCGCCGAATTACTGTACAGAATTCCATACACTTTACATAGGATATACGCGCAATGTGTGTGGGCCTAAGCAATCGCGTCATCGCATATTTTGTACACACTAAACTAACTAACGTTAGTAGTACTATTATTGTGCCCACAAACGGTTATATTTTCTTGCTTTCATCCTGCTGCCAACTTAATTATTATTAACGCTAGTGCTAACGGTAATAGTATTCAGGCCTATGTGCAAAAAGGGCATTATCTCAATATAACTAGCTTTGTAGGTTAAGCGAAGCAAGGTTTTATTTTCAGGCCAGGGCTAGTATACTACTTACTAGGGCTAAGCCTAGGCTTAGGCCTAACGTTATGGGCCTAACTAAAGCTAGGCAATGTTAAAACACTTGCCTACATAACCAGTTAGAGGGGGCATAAAACATTAATAGAAGAGTAGAAACTAGTAAGTGTATGCCTTCAGTCAAAGTAAATGTTACCGGCAGCCCTAGGCCAAACTGACTGTGGCGAGAAATATGTTGGATGTTTCCTGTCCACCACACAACAACGGGTTTAGCTCAACTTAGTGCCATGAAAAAGCTATGAAATCCGACATAACAGTACTTGCGTGCACTGATACTTATTATACAAGAAGCCCTTAGGAGCTGAAGATTAACTAGGTAAGCAGTTTGAATTATTGAATATTTAAGTACGTTAAGTTTTCTCTTGAACTTGGTACAGAATCATAGGCTAAACAATAAATAAGTAAAGTGTGTTCCTTTTCACGGTGTATGTTTAAACAATTAAACGTCCCCTTTGACTTTTTGACGTACGTGTTCTGGTCTGAATATTCAGGACGGATTTAAGGGGAGGGGACTTAAGAAACTAGTTAAAGCAGTGTCAAATATTGCACCATTTTGTATCTAAACACCCTTGAAAATCATGGCAAATTTCCACAGGGGAGGGGACACCTTCTCGCCTTAGGCAACTCCCTCAGGATGACAATCCATGTCTTCGGCCCCTTGCCAGAAAATAAATATGGTAACCTTACTTTCATCATCCTCACCCCTTTTCTCTGGGTCCTTGGAGAAGTGGAAGCATTGACTAAAGCAGCATTGTATATTAGTCCGCATTTTTCCTCACTAATTGGGAAATAGCAGACATGAAATCCATATTTCTAGGAAGAGTACCTTCACCTAGGAACACTAGGGAAGTGCCATACCGGTCATCTGGAGGATTTGTTAAACCAAAAATTTTCTTGTTCGCTCAGCCAACTGATGGTGGCGCTCCGCTTGCACTCAACTCCCCAGTATTGTCCTGCCCCCCCCCCCTCTTCTGGCAAATCCTGGATCCGCCACTGATATTAAGGGTACATATAAAGTGGAATAATTATTTATCGCAATTTCTACATGACGTTGATAATGCCTGCTCTCAAATGATATGCCTTTGAAACCGCATAGACTTGTATTTTAAACAACAAACATGGTAAAACCATTAACACGTGTGAGAGGTAATGACGAAAGGGTGTTCGGTTAGGAATTGCTCATAGCTTAGAAGTGTGCCTTTTCAGTGTGAGTTTTGAACAGTGTCAAAGAGAACCTCTAGGGGAGATTGGGTGATGTGTATGATGTGTAAAAAGTTGGGCACCCAAAAACTGCACCGATAAACAGGCTAGTTCAAGAGGGCTACACGTGCGACTATTGTAGATAATCTCAACACATTACCTGTTACCTACCCATCTTCTTCGCGACTGCTGTAGCATAAGGCCTTCACAGAGCGTTTCCACCTCTCCCTGTCGGCTGCCACTGCTCGCAACCCATTCCAGCCCCCCTCCCCAATCCAGCTTCCCTTCTTTCCTTCTCTACAGTCCTTCCTTCTCCTAACATCACAATCACTTTCTGGGTCCTGCTTAAGGATATTGCAAATCATCTCCCACCTGCGGCCTTACTCAGTTGTGTCATCTTTGATGTTTGGATATGTTCTTCATTACTGGTGTGATCCTGCCATTTAATTTGATGAATCGGTCGCAAGCAATTATGGTTAAATACATCTATTGTTAGTCGCAACACATTATGTAGTGTTTTTGTGCGATTCGAATAAGCTCAAAAAGTATGTTTACTTTGACCTGCAGTCAACTTTAGTTTACTATAAATAGAAAACAGACGTTTTTTGAATAACTTGAAATTAAAATTAAGAAAGTTTCGTCATTAAGGGCCAAGGTGCCGTAATTCTTTGGTTGCAGACAACCACTTCTCACTTACTGATTGAGCAAACATGGTTCGTAAGAATGGCTTTATTAGATTATCCTTTCCAATTAGAGGATACTTATAATGAACACTGTTTGTGTGAGAAAAAAAAAAATCAGATCATGAGGAAGTCAGGCGTTGTGGTGTCTATAGTGGAAGATACATAACTAGTATTTATGGTGAAGAAAGAATATAAAGTTTATGAAAATAAGGAAATGTGTGGGTGTAAGGTGAAATATTTGATATGAGACGGACGTCTTTTGGAGAACAAAGAGTGTGTGAGCGCAAGTTTGAAAGGGATCGTACCAAAATACTGTTAAAAAAGGCCTATAACCAATTACAAATAATTCATTGATCCAAATCGTTTTGGGAAGGATAAAAAGGGCTGTGACTGAAATATCGTGGCATACAGAATGACAAGTAAATAGACAAACAGGCTTTCTGAAGGATCTCTCAAATTGAAAGACAGTGCTTGTCCCCTAAGTTTGCGCTGGTTGGCAATCGTATTCGAAATTCCAGCGGCTCAATGGCTACTTCAAAAGCTCCTTTGGTTAGTTTGTCGCGAACAAAATGCCAAGTTGCGAAGGGTACGCTTTTCATTGTTTAAACAGATATGTTATTTCAGCATATTAAGTATACAGAGTACTACACGGAAGTCACTGCATGCAAGAAGCGCTTCTATAGGGAAGGTGTTTTGAATCAGGAGAGCGTTAAGTTTCAGAGTTCAGTTACTGTTCAGTCACATTTCATCGGCATACGTACTGCTTTGTTTGGCCGTTCTACTCAGCATTGTTTGACCTTTCATGTCGTGAGAATGCATAAATTACGGTTACATAATTCATATACACCAAAATTTGTTTTAGTCAGGTAAAAGAAACGGGTTTAAATTCAGAATGATAATCACGTATTTGGTCAAATTTACCAGACTGAGTTTATTGGTTCAGGTGATCATGATTTGTTGGTGAAACAACAACCGGAGTTGTGCGAGTGACATATAAACACGGACCTGACAGACTTTTCATTTGGTCAACTTATCTCTGTCAATCACAGAAACGGTTCTAAGGGAATGTACATTTTGGTTTAAATGTAGACGCTACTGGTGAGTACATTTGAATCACTGTTTAAAAGAAAATCCTAACGCACTGTAAATAAAATTTATTGTACTTGAAACGATCCGACTTGCAGTTAGGAGTCCAGCATAAGCAGAACTTTCATTTAGTCCTGACGAAGAATCATGCACGATAAGAGCAGTCTTTGGGATTCATGTGATATGCATACAGACAGTATTAGGGGAAACTTAGGTGAAACCGAACTCGGGGTAAATTCCGAACGCCTTCATATCACTTGATAGGGACACGGGAAGAATATGAATGCCACTCGATGTTTCCACTTACAAGTAGCCTATTAACCCCAAGTTCCACTACATTTTGAAGTCGTTGCTCCGTAATTGTCATAAAAAGGCTGAAACCTGCAAATCGATTTTGGAGATTTCAATGTTCATCACTTGGTAATGTCATAATTTCATAATGTAACATAGTTGAACTGATAGGTAATCCTGAACGCCTTTCAAGTTTTCATTCTCAACATAACATGGCAGTGAATAAAGCATTTATGCTTCAGGTAACACTGTAACCAGAGACACGTCACTCACAAACTCCAACCAAAATGTGAGCTAATTAATTGCTTTCTTTACTAATTAAAGGCAACAATAGAAACGTATGTGCCCTTACCCAGTCCAGTGTACAACAGCACCTAAAGCACTTTCTTTTCTTGTTGGAGTATGCAAGACGTGTCATGACGCCATAGCTCATTTATACGTAATGAGATAAAACTTGCCATTTTCGAAGGCTGATATATCAGTAATTAGGTTGTTGTGAAGTAAACCAATATGGCTGACTTAAACAAACTATGTTCATGTTTTACTTCGCAACTGAAGACATCGACCTGATTTCCACAATTCTGTGTGAATTTTATTAAAAGTGGTGGGCTGATCTTATTTTCGAGTTCACCCTTTATTGGGTTTTACTAACAAATGATCAGCCATTCCCAAGGCATGATAATTTTGGCAAAATATTATCCTTTGTCTTGAGTGTTGGGCTGTAACATTGCGATATAAACTACATTTGACTAGACTAGAGGAGTGTCGGCGAAATAAGTAAAATCGTGTAATTTGAACCACCACGTGGTGTGTATTGGCTTGGGCTAATGGGTAATTTCCATGCAGTCAGCCTATGACCAACCTTAGTCTGTGCTAAATTGGTAAGTGGCGGCACCGTCCTTTGGGGGAGACAAGCAAAGGACAAGTGGATTTCATGTGGAAATAACATCTTTTAGTCCCAGAATACAACGCTAAATGACGGGAAGGGGGTAAGCAGAGTGTTATCAATTTACTAATTTCAAATGATCTGAGAAATGTTGGCAGCAATATTTTGCCCGATCATTTTACACAACAGGAAGTTCATTTTACACACCACGTTGGTTCAAATTGCACGTATGGTGAAAACTGGAGCACTTTTACAACTTTCTCACTCCTCACAAATTCCATGGGGGAGTTATAGCTTATTAGCTACAACTCCCCGAGGAAAAAAGTGACTAGTATAGGTTTTTACTCTTCTACAAATAGAGTGTTCCGTTGCTTTTCCAAAACTGCCCATGAGAGCAGTTGGTTGCGCTTATTTTAGTTTTTGTTGGGTTTGTTGAAATGTTGAAAAATCAACAAAGCGGTTTCTAAACTTTCCAGAAAAGTCGATTTTTTTGGGGTATTTAATCACCCCATTTCCAATTTTGAAAAAATGCAATTTCGATGCATCATTTCTCACCCTACCACTTTAAATATACTGCTTTTCAATCATTGTTAATGGAAGTCAAGTCAACGGTTAATACAAGGCAATTGCTTCACGAATGACTTCGCCAGTCTTTGCCAGTAGATTGTCCTAGATTTCCTGTTACATGATACATCACTTCATGCATTTGAGGAGGTTTCTTTTCACTGAGTCTACATTTATTGACTTTAACATCTTAGAAAATAAACCCCGGGAACAAAGCAATGCAAGTTAAAGATGTAACACATTTTATGAGTTATAAGACAATGCATATATAGTATATATATATATAATCTTTGCCAGTTTTAGCATTTGAATGAGAAACTATATTTCCCTGAAGCTGGGATTTCAATACCACGTGCCTACTTTTCAGTTACTACTGGTAAAGAAAATCTCTGTGAGGTATAACCCTTTCACTTACAGTCCTACTGGAATGCAACTGGAAATTAAGTGTAACCAACAACTCTCACATTAACTCACAGACAAAGTTTGAATTCCTACAAAATATTATTGTGAGTCATGATATCATGGTGAGAATTAAACCCAATAACTGCACTTCACTTTGTTCAGTAAAAACCATAATTGCTTGCTAACGTAATTGATACAATTTGCACTGGACATTACAAAAGAAAATAATTACCGAAATGTCTTAAAAACTTAGCTGAATTTATCGCACAAAGCAAAGCTAGCAATAAAACATTCCAAGTTGCACCACATTAACTGAAAAATAGTAAGAATTCAGCCCTCTGTCAGTTACTTCAGTTTTGAGACTTGGGACAGAACAAAACAAGCGCACACGGCACAGCAGTGACACACTAGTACTAGTATATGGAGTGGGCTTGGCCAATTATTTTAAACAACAGTTTAAAATAGGTGTCTTGTTAAAGACAACACTACAAAGAATGGATTAACTGGTACCCATTAGAACAGGAACTAGCTGTTCTAAGGATTCCCATTTCCAAAAAAGAAAAAAAGGCCTAGACTAGCTGATTAACAAACCTTGTATTATTAGGACTCAATTAGTGTTCCCTACTGGTGTGTATGAAATTGCTTACTGACAACGTTAATAGACCACTAACTTCCCATTCAAACCTATGCAAATGTACACGGAAAATTATTGAATATGAATTTAATTTTCCAGGCACAATTGCACCATCGCATGATCATTTCCAATGACAAACTTGTAACCAATGGGAAGCGAAGACCCTTTTTCTAATAGATTTTACTTAGTCTCTCCGTTTTTATTCTTGAACTAAGTCAAATTCACAGCAAATATGCGTCATCCTTTAAGGCCTTGAAAAAGGCTACCTTACCTCATTTTCTGGTTTCTCAATTACTACGATCAATTGTAAAATTTTGAAAGGGAAATTAGACTTTCGGAGTTCAAATTATCACGTTTTGTAACTTGGTTGCGCCTTCTATTGAATAAGTCATCAACTTTAACCTTAGCATACTTTCAGTATTAGTGCCGCGAAATGTTGTCAGTTGCTTCGACGTTTAGGGGCGGGGCTGTAAGAAAACTAGGTTTACAGCTCATTATCTCTCCTGTTGTCCACTTTCTGTACCCCACTTTCCCCTACTGTTCTTTTTGTAACTTTCGTTCACTTTTCCGGAGATCGATTGCTCGAAATACACGTACACCGTGGGCATTATCAGTTACTAAATTTAACATGCAAAATATTTACAGCGTACGTTTAGCCTTTCATAATTACCAAGCCTGATTTTTTTCCTAATTATATTCACCTCCCTTGCGCCTTGTGGTCGTATTCTGTCACCGTGGCTTTTATGAAACTTTATGACGAATTTACGAAGGTGTTATCACGTACACTGAATACATATTAGAAATGTAGCTTTTGAAAAAGACAGTGACGACGCCAGAATGGCAAATGGGGGAGGAAGAAAACTTAGGGGAAAAGATGATTTTAGGGGGAACACTTTTCGGGCACAGGGCGAAATCGAGCCGAAAGCTCCGGTTACTTAGGAAGGAGACTTTGTCAAGGTAAAAAGCCCCCAGAAGCTTTAAGCATATCTCCGGATGAAAAGATAAGTCTTATGAGAGGTATATTATTTATTTTTTGGTTAACCCAACTTCCAACAGACTCTCTTAATTCAAAAGCTTCAAAAATATTCTTTTAGGGTTAAAATAAACCTATTCGATTGGAGTTAGTGACCAGTCTGACGTCCGATCGGTCACTTAACCCGACTCTAAAGTTAAAACTTAAATTCCAATATTTTAAATATTATATTTAAGCGAGTAACTGAGGGCCAATGGGGAAAAGGGCAAAATCTGTGGGCGAAAGGGCATATGCCCATCCTGCCCCCTCCTGCCCCTGGCCTGAACGTTATCACTACAGAGGATCTTGAGTCATCTGGGCAGTGCACACCGCCAGTGCTACAAGCCTGCGTAGCGCCTCTGGGGCCGCAGCCTCCTTTAGGCTGCCGCCCCTCGGAGCCTGCCGGCGACTGCAAGAAATTCCTTTCAATGTGCCCAATAGCTGATTGTCTTAATATTCATGAGCATTCACCACAATTCGTCTATTCCTGAGGTAGGCGGTGTTCAACGACCAAATTTTTGCAATGCTAGTTGAACACAAAGACGTTTAAACCAAACAAAAACACAGGCTTACTGCGTCCGTTCAGGGAGTTGCTAGCAACTCCCTATAATGTTAAAGCTTTTAATTTAGATGGAAACCTTGGAAGGCCTTTTTCCATCAATAACAACTTTCTTCAAAGAGTTGATTTAAAAAGAATAATCTTTTGTTGAAAAGTATCAAACTATCTTTACCCGTGACTGTGTGATCGGTTGTTCTTAACTAGACATGCCCGTACTTGCAGGCAAGTACATATGGAAGCCATTGAGTTATGGGAGTCTTGTGTTATTAAGCCTGTACGTAATATTGCCGTATTCCATTCAGGTTGTGAAGTGGTGAAATCACCGCGTTTATTTTTTCTGCCACTATTAACTAAGTAGTATGGTTATATGAAAGTTTCGCGCAATTCTGCTCTTTTTCGTAAATATCATCGCCGACTTACCACAAATATCGAAAGCGTTACACTCAAGTTAGTCTTGAACTCTTTGTCTTCAATTTGACAAATTAGACGTTGCAGATTGTTGGAAACTTATAAAATAACGACGGATTGAAAAAAAAAAATGCAGACGGTATTTCCAGCTGGACATGACCTTAAGTTTCGCTCACGGTCTGTTTGGAAGATGGCGTAGTATTATAATGCAAAATCGGAGACGGCATTTCTGATGTGGTGGGTTTATGGAATGTTGGGAATTCCCTACGACCTTAAAGGGTTGGTGCTGAAGGAAAAAAAAACTTCTACAATTCATTTGGCTATATAGTTCAGCTTGATATAGTTAACAAGATTAACCAAAATGACAGTGTTGGCACATTGGCTGTGGCCTTTGGACAGAATGGTGAATGGTTAAGTTAGACCTGAAAACTGATTTGAAAGTCAAATAGTTGGAATTTAGATTTTGATACTAAAAACATTATTAAAGGGAAGGGTTAAATTAATTTTGCTCCTTTTATATAGGGTCTAAATACAAAAAATGAACCTACCTCTTGCTATTTTCTGCTATTCTTCACCTTTGCGATGTGGACAAGTGAAGACTCCATCATTAGTAATATCTTCCACATTTTCTGGGACACAGCATTGAAGGTGTGTCCAGTGGCCACGGTTGCACTGAACCCAGTCTACAAATGCAACCTGCCTCCTTAAAACACCAGGAAGAGTTGGGGGGGGGGGGGTCTGTTACACATGCAACAAACCTCTGTATTGCTCATTTCTGACTCATCAGATTAACTACCTGACTCCGGGGGGTGACATGAGGCTGATGATTCCATGGGGGGCTTTTGAGGACCTACAACTTTTTTGAACTCTCTTTTTCCAAAAGGACTTTCTTTATCTTCAATATTATCTTCTCTTCAGTAATTGCGACACCCCCAGGTCTATATGCTACTTTCCATGTCTTTGCCACTGCTGTTGCTGCTTGCTGTGGAAGGAGATCATCTAAAAATTTTATGAATTCAGGGTTTGAAGTAGGAAGGCGAAGGGCCGGGAAATTTTGACTTGATTTGAGTGTATCACCGAGAAAGTGGTGCTGATCAATAATATCCTTGTTGAAGGGGAATTTGCCAGCCTTTTTGAAAGATGATATCAAATTTGAAGGTGTAAACGCCTTAAGATATGCCTTTGATATCAGCTGACACACCTCATACCTTGTAATGACTTGACCTGGGTTGTTCCTCATGTATGTTTGTAATGCATGGTAGTAGAAGTCCTTGAGAGGTTTGAAAGTGCCCACATCAAGGGGTTGCAGCAAGTGGCTAGAATGAGGGGGAAGGACAAACAAGATAATTTTCTTGGACAGGGCATAATTAATAAGACTGAGAGAAATATGAGAAGCATGCCCATCGTAGAGGAGTAAACTAATGTGTTGATCAGGGTCTCTCGCTGGTAAATATTTTGAGAAATGGTTCTCAAGATAGTTGATAAAGACCTCTCCGTTACTCCAGGCACTTTTTGTCATTTGAAACCCACTCCCTGGGTATGCCCCTGCTTTAAGCCCATCAAATAAATACTTGCCTTTGAATATAAAGTAAGGGGGGATGGCATATCCGGCTGCACTTCCTGCAGCAAGAACGGTTGTATTTGCCCCCTTGTCACTGGTGATTGCATTTATTTTGAGACCCCTTGGAGCAACAACTTTGGTGGGTCTGTGTTCGAAATTAAATCCAGTCTCGTCAACATTGAAGATAAGGTGAGGTTTGTCTGCAATATCGTATTTCAACATAATATTGCTCAGTTTATTGAAATATTTGGAAATGGACTGTTTTGTTGTAGCTTTTGTCCGCTTCATTTCCAGTTTCGAAGGTCTCAAAACCTTAAATTCTGGCCACCTTGAGAGGAAACCATTGGGCCAGTGCTGAGATAGCATACTATGCGGGTCGTCTTTTACTTTGAGAAAAACTGCTGTTTGTGTTGCTATTTTCAAAACATCTGAACGTGCAAGGGGTACCCTAGTTTGGCCATTTGGACGATGTGATCCTTTAGCATTCTTTCCTCTTCTTGTGGAATCAGAGATGGCCGTCCCTTCTGACTATCGCTTTTATCCTTTTTAAGTCGAGATCTCAGAGTAGACTCAGTGATACCACACAGCTTGGCTGCCTTACGTTTAGACCCTTTTTTTTTTTTTTTTTTTTTTTTTTTTACTGACAAGTGTTATTGCTCTTAGTACTTGGTTTTCTTCATACTAGGCCATGTACCGTTTGAGCTGGATTACAAAACGAAAAAAGACACCCCAAAAACATATGAAAAAATCTACTTCACCAATTCAGAGGAATATAGTCTATTCAACACTTCGGTCACTTCAAAATAAGTGGAAAATGTGTGGTGCATAGACCACATTATTTCTCCCTACATCAACGCTACCTCTTTAAGGCAAATGTTTTGATATGCCGCAGTATACACAGCTGTGCGCAAAAGTACAGCTGAACGCCAAAGCCTAAGTGATATGTACATATGTATAACATGTTAGTAAACAGACAGTCGAAGTTGTAGGTACTGACCAGTCTGCCGTGTGAGCAAGAAATCGTCGGCTTTCTGACAATCATTTCTATACTTCTCAAAAAAAATATTGCAGAATAAACCAAGGTAATATTTTTAGACGTTTTGGATTTAATTTAGGAGAAAACTAACCTTAAATGGGTTCATCTTGATGAAAAAATCCCCCTTTCTTAGTTTCAGTGGTCCAAGGGTTAGACTATTGCGTTGCCACGGTAATATGGGGTAATTTTAGAGAGCTCCCTTTACCAAGGGTGCGCGAAACTTAGGGTAGGTAACTACTGGGTTAGGGTTACTACTGGAAAAATACGAAGTAAGTTAAATGCTGAACGAGAAACGTTTGATTACCTTTGCATTCCTTTGGCTAATCTCACTGTTCTGGCCAGGCCTATGTATTTATACCCTGTCACATTGTCAATGCAGTGCATGCATCGCAGCTAGGGCCGCAGCTAAGACTGTCAATGTACTTGCGCTTGGTAGGTTGCGAGGTACGGTGTAACCAAAAATAAAAGATATACTTAGAGTAACCCGTCTGTCGAGGTATTTGGTTTATTCATAACACCATCAGCAAAATGAAGTTGCCGTTGACCACAAGGGTTACCCTGTTTAGGTTGCTTGCGGAACCAGTAAGTTAGCGTAACAGTCGGTCAATCATTCGACCACAGTGTACTTAAGGGCAAGGCACTGAAGTCAGACGGTATTGAAGTACAGGTAAGCAGTATACGTTTTGTTTGCGTTCCCATCCCTATACGTGTACGTCCATTATGAACGTTTATGCTTGATTACGGATGGATTTTGAAAAATTTTGCAATTCGCGTGCGTAGCAGTTCGCTTGGCCAACAATTTAATGTTGTACATGTGCGCAGGAGAACCTATATCGAACCTTGCAAGCAGGCGAAAAACTCTTTCTCGTGCGTAGCGGTTCGTTATGGCAATACGTTCATGCGGAATTTGTGTGCACGAGAAGGTATACCGAGTCGCATAAGCAGTCGAAAAAGCATGTGACAAGTAGAGCAATCCCTACAATCGAAGCTGTAGGCTTCGATTAATTAACTGCTGTACTGTGTGTGTATGCTTGCACGGTACCACACAATACCACAATGTCGAATTACATCGACCGCCTGACTCCATGTGCTGTTGTACAATAGTACAGGCGTTTGCCTGTTAAATAAACATTAACAGCCATGCTTCAACCAATATACGTAGAGTTATGTGAATGAAGTTTCCGTAGGATTTCTACTCAAGTTGAAATGATTTTGGGTCCAACCTCCCGGTCGTTGCCTCTTCGTAGCGATGAGCTAAATGAAAAGACTTCGTCAGCCCCGCGGGCTACCTAAAAGGGTGCTCCGATTTATCAATCGAAATTTCGGCAGTTTGGGTAAAGATATTGGTGTTAATTTGGTTAAACATTGGCAAGACCCCATCTCGACTGAACCGCTCAGGCTTTAAGTCCATTCTATGAAAAGGCTTAAAGAAAGCCACCCTTCTCTAATACTTCAGGTGATGCATCTACTTTATCACACTAGACCTAACCATCTTTGGCTTACCACCCTGAAGATGGGAACTATTCGAGCAGGTATTCTTCAAGTTTTCAAACTTCTTTGTGACACAAGTACTCTTTCGTCTGAGTTGCGCTTTGTTAAACTGGTTCAAAAATGTCGGGTTCGAAACCATTGTAAAACAAAACTTGAGAAGCATTTCGAAAGGCCTGCAGTTAGAAAAAGAGGCATCGTTCCCAATGAAGTCCGCCCCATAAAATGCAAGGGTGTCATAAAATTTTGAATGTTTTTTTTTAAAGTCCTTAACAAGTCGAAATACTATCTATAGGAAGTTACGTGCTTTAGAAAACTTAAATCAATTGGAGTAAACCTATGTTAACCCCACTAGCGTGGTAAGTTTAATTTCCTGAAACAGGCTGTTCCCACGGCTGGCATGTTCCTGGGGTGGTGCCAGCGGGGGGGGGGGGGGTATGGCCCCTCCGTCGGGGAACACTGCCCCCCCCCCGTCAGGGAAGGTCGGCGGTTTCATCGGGGAGGCCTAAAAATAAAAAAAAAAAAAAAAAACCCCACAAGGACTGAAGTTACTGGATGGACCATCTAGAACATATTTTTTGTTTTGTAATGCTATTTTAATACATGTCGGAACTGATTTTAAATCACTTCTTAACTCTGTTAAACCTCATTCTATGTACCTTGTCCTATTTCTTCCCCCGTCGAGGAAGGACGACAATTTTTCTGGCAGGCCTTAATATGAAAAACGTGAAGTACTGAAGTTCCTGGATGGATGACGATGATTTTTTTCTTTTTGAACATTTTTTTTTTTAATCACTTCTTACTAGCTCTTCTATCCCTCATCCCATCTTCAATCTGTGCGCGCAAGATCATGCCTCCGTCGGGGACGGGCTACCTCACCCCCTGTTGTTGCGAAAATCCAATTTCGTCGGGGAGCCTTCCTCTACAGACTCACGATAAAAGATGTTTGTCTGTAGTCACTCGGACGACCTTCTTGATCTTGATCTTTTAGAAGACCATATTCTCGGAAGGAAACTCACAATTCCGAATTCTCCTTACAAAACAGACGAGAGGTTGTTCATGTGCGTGCAGTACCCAATGGTCTGCCATTTGGCCTGTCCGTTCGGACAGTCGAATTCTTACAAAGGTAAAGAATATCGGTCATGTCGTTTTCAGCTACACATAGTGATAAACAGCGGTGTGAGAAAATCTCCCCATAAGTCTGACTGAGAATTTATTTGAAGTCACCTTGTGACGTGCCATATTTTCAAATACCTTGGGAGTTAAACCGTTTAAAGGCCGGAGTTCGGGTAGTCACGTTAAAAATTTCATCTATTCAGTGGACCTTGCAATTGAATTTAACGAAGATCCTTAATGCAGTCTCCCCCCACCCTTCCCGAAAAGAGAAAAGAGACAAGACCACTACATCTAATTTGAGCAGTACCTTTTATCTGGTACTTTTCTGATCATTAGCGAGTTGGATTTTTTCTCTATTGAAGTGAAACTTTCATTTTAAAGGAAGGCTCAAAATAACTACTGCTTCATTTCTAGTTACAAGCCTGGGAAATGCCATTTCGGCTTTGTTAGGGGTTACATTTTTTAATAATTTTCTGTACGCTCCGCACAGATAGTGATTTAGTCGAACAGATAACTGGATAACTGAACAGAACAATGCGTGATTGTAAATTATTCTTCGTATTGGGGCAGTATTATAAAGTGAAAATAATTTTATTGCGAAAGAAATCTAAAAGTAAGGACTTCTTTAATTCTAGTTATGAGCCCAGGAAATGCCATTTCCTGCTTTCAGGGGGTTCTCAATTTTTCAAAAAAATTCTGTGTCCTCGACTTAGATAACCTTTTGGGCAAAGCAGCATTACATTTTTTCGGACAAAAAACAATTCTGCCCCCTCCCAAACTGACACTCTCCCGTACACCTATGACAATAAATAAAATATAAAACTTCAACTATATGCGAAGCCGAATTTTCCCTCGGGAGGATGCTCAAAACCTGCATGATGATATTCAGTAACCTCAACAAAACTAGAAATCACCCCCTACTTGCTTTTCCTCATGAGAATGTCAGATTCCTCCATTAAAACACAAAACTGTCATGAAATTACAATTTTTCTCCAATGTTTGGTTTAGATTGTTAAAAGTGACACAATTTTCCAATTTCTATGGATACTCCGTAAAATAAAGGAGCACTACTTATTCGTGGCTTTATGGCATTGAATTCCGATGCGTGTTTCTCAAGATATGAGCAAGTACCGTTGTCACACTGTCAAAAAAAAGTGAATTTGAAGCAAGCACATATGGCCACGTAGCCTCGTGTGAATGGACAATCTTTTAAGTTGCTTTGAAGTTTGAACTTAACAGTCTATTTTCTCTCCAACAATCCCATATTATCAGAATGTGATTACATAAGTAGCGTACGAACTTTACAAAGTTTGAATTCTTCTCCTAATCCCCAACCCTAATCCCTAACCCTAATCCCTAATCCCCAACCCTAATCCCTAACCCTAATCCCTAACCCTAATTCCTACCACTAACAAAGAACACAATCTATACAATACAATGGCAACAGCCAATCAAGAAACACCTCGTTAAACAGTGCGCGGACTGAGAAACAAAGCATTCTTCTCCTATCCTGTTCATCATACGCACTAGTCTAGAAATGATTAACTTTGTTCATTTATACCGTATGCAACAAGACTTTGATCATAGATACTATAAGGAAAGAAAATTCTTTGTGTGAGGAAGTAATATAACCTCTGCTGACCTCGAGATATTCTAGGACACAAATCTAGAGGCTTCATTCACTGAGAAATACATGTCCGACTTGAATGGTGGTTTAACCACAATGTAGATTTCGTTCGTTCTTTACGAATGAAAATTGAAGGTTTGCTTAAACTTCTCCGGCAGGATAAGTAATCAGTTTGTCCCGTCACGTATCCGTACTAAAAAGCAAGATGCAAAAGATTTCTCAAGCAGATGCGGATTCCTTTGCTTAGTAAACAAGTGACAATATTGCCTATAGACCTACCAAATATTACAAAACCTAATCGTTTCTTACAAACAATTTTAACAATAATCTATTAAACTCATATACGTGCATGTAGTAATTCACGAAATACAAATTCAAGTGCAGTGCTAAAGGATTTATATAGTCCGTCATGGCCTTGTTACAGAGTTCCAACAGATTATCACATAACTTCGTTATAATTCACTACAGTCCCAAGAACCAATTAGTTTCTCATTTTCATCTTATTGGGTGTCATCCTACCTCCTTTTTCAAGAAACATATCAAATTTTAGCCGGTTAGCAATACATAAAATACATATAAATAGGCAGTGGATGTTTCCTTGAAAGTTATAGGAGCACGAAACATCCATGATAACAGATCCCTTACTTTTTGTTACATTTTTCCTCTCTGCCTGATTACCTCTTATCACTTCAGGGAGAAAAAGAAGCCCACTACATGCAGACTTGATTAAGTCAAGTTTGATATCTGATTTATTGATTGACTGTAAAAGATGTGTTTCAATACACAAAACTTACGTAATATTTTGGGTTAGCTAACAGGTCAGTCAGCATGTGTTAATTGCTTTTCACTCAGCGTGAACACAATGAAAACATAGCTCATTTGAAGTCACAGATCATGTAACAAAATCAGATAAGAGTTACACCCCATACCGCCTTTGATGTACTGTGGTGGCTATGCTGCTTTTTCAAGAAGCGATGTCACAGCATGTCTGAAATAGCAATTCTAGGTAATTTAGAGCTAGAGGCATTTGAGACAAAATCCCTTTGGCCGACCCTCCGGGCAATCCGATGGCATTAATCTGCGTCATTAGACTCCCAGCGAATAACGCTCTTTAAAGAAAGATTCTTGGAACTCTCTATGGGTCACGATGTTTCATTTTTTGTACATAACACTCCGCAGTAACAGATGGTGCGCCTCTTGTAAATTTGGGACAGATATCAATTTTCTCGGTGTTTTTTTTTTTACTTTTATTTTTTAGCGACCTTCTGACTAGGAAGTTCACTTTTTTCCTTTAGAGTTTTCAATGAATGTAGTAGTCTGCCAGAGTGGGTACCAGTAAACTCCCCCTTTATGCAATGCTTTAAGGCTAATACTGAAAAAGTTCGTCAATATGACTGTGGTAAAATCTAATTGTTTTGGCCGGTATCAGTGAATATTGGTTTAGTCAATGTTGTTCCTACCATGAAAGTACTTTCAAGTACTGTTTCTACAGTTTGGACTACAAGGAAGCAAATGGGGTCGGAGCCCTCTTTTGCCCTTTAACCGGTTATATTATGTTATATAATATATATTGAAGAGCATAACAACAAGTCCAACAAGTGGTGGAGTTTGTTTAAGAGAGATATTTTCTTCTTTCGACCATCTGGATGGGGCAATTCTTTTGCGCATGAAACAACTTTTGACATTGAAATGACTTTCAACCTTCCGTTGCGAGCATCTTTGTAGTAAAACTAACATAACAGCTGGAATTTACAGTCTCAACCAGCAAAATGAAGTTTTCCATTTTAGGAAAATCACACCTATAGATCGGTGACACCGAACGGAATCATTTCAAGCTCATGTACAACGCACGGCTTTTCACTCACGTAGGAAATGAGTACCAAAATTCTTTGAATATTTTCGCAAAGTTGGCTGAGCTTTTGGTAGGACTTTGCTGTAAACTCAGAGGTCCTCACTGAAACTTTAAAAAACATGTTGACCCCGAATATTCTAGTGAAACATTAAGATGAAGTTTCAGTCGTTGCCCTATCACTGGATTACGTATTCTTTATGAGACTATATTCAATGTTGGGAATTTTCAGTTCAAAGCACTGCTACGAGATTACTTCAACCTTCAGTTCCATACAAATATGTGAAAACCGACATTGCAGTACTCTCATGCATTGACAATGATCATACAAGAAGCCCTTAAAAGTGGAAGATAAGCAGTTTGAATTAGTCGAATATTTTAGTACGATAAGCAGGTTTCTTGTGAACTTGGGACAAAATCATAATAAAAAGGTTACTGTGCTCCTTTTCAATTTCATGATGCTTTTTAAACCATTTGAATGACCATGTACTGTTCGCACAGGTTCATGTCTTGAGGTTGACATAGAGTTATTGAAACAGGGATGGCACAACGTCGATGATTTTTCGTCACATCGGGTATGAACACGGAAATTCTGAGTAGCTACATCGTTTCATATAAAGTCAACTGAAAAATAAGTACTTACGTTCTCCCAACCTAAATACCTTTCAGAGAAAAGTATACTGTTTTACCGCTTAAGGGCAGGACCTACTTAGTCCTAACCGATGCCACTTGAAAAATTGCCCCAGTACCTAGATATAACTCGGGGTTCTCAAAGCTGCAAAAGGTCACAATAAAAAAGTAATTGTGTTTCTTTTCATGTTACTTGTTTGAACCATTTTAATGACCATATACTATAGTCATGTATAGGTTCATGTCTTGCTTTGCATATAGTTATTGAAACAGAAAAAAAAAACATAGCGTCAATAATTCTCGATCTTCTTCACACCGCGAAGAGGTATTTTTATTGGTAATAATACGTCTATCCTTATCTACTGTTGTCTTTACATGAAACCAAGTAGCTAGTATTCAAAATTTCCGTGTTGATACCCCATTTCAAAAAACTACCAGAGAAGAGTAAACGCGACACTAATTCCTATTTAAAGGATTTTTTTTACCGTTTAATGGTAGAACACAGTCACTCAGTCCTTACCGATGTCACTTGAAACATTCCGCTACTAACTGTAAACAACTCGGAAATCCTCACAGCTGCAAAAGGTCGCCTATAATTACCAGATTTGCCATTTAAAGGCCCAGTTCTCTCACCCTAAACAGTACCAATTCTCCTAACCTTAGTTCTTACTTTAGCACCTCCCACAATTGTCTGAAATTCACCCTTATCCAGTCACAATATCAGTTTATTGCTTCAGGGTGAGTAAAGAAAAGCTCAATGTGTATAACCAAAACACTCTCAGTACAGTTTATGCTGTGTGATATAAGCTTTGGAATTCTGAAGTGTTTGAATTAACAGTCAATCAAAAAGCTAGGCCAATAGAGAGTTTCTGTACCCCCCTACCTCCCCTGCAAGAAGTGTAGTTTGGGCCCCGGTTTGGTTTTTAGTATTGCATCAAGTTTCTTTGCCAAGAAAAGAATTAAAGAAGGTCATATTCGGAGGAGAAAATTGACTGTAATGCTACACCAGTTGATTAAAAGTTAGCATTTAATGGGATCACAAGGTCAAAGTACACAGTAAAAGTTTACGAATGCGTGTAGGTATCTCTACCAACAAATTTTATTAACCTGATCTCTCATTGTGTTCAGTGACGCATCGTAGGAGCATTTCTGACGCTCTGTCTTAAAAATACAATAATGTCTTTTGTCCATTTTCCCATTTGTCTATCCTGTCGGATTATTATCCATGTACATATCATATGCTGTATATGCAGACTATAAGTCAGGTTAAAACAGTAAAAACAAAGCAGGAAGTTGCTTTTAAAACAAGAGGATAATATTTCATTCCTCGGACGGATATACCGGATATCCAGTATATACACAACTACATAATAATTATAGCCTTGTCGGTCCTCGGTGTGATAATATTTTCTTAAACTTTAATACACGGGAAACACACCATACATAGAAGGCGGGATGTCCCTTTTTCGAATCTCGGTACACTCAATTTGTGTTTGGCACCTCAGCCAGATTTTTCGACTTTGCCGCTTATTCAGTAATATATAGGCTATTACAGTTGCCGCTGGCGTTCATTCACCTTCACCTTCTGTGCTGTCACAGGTTTCAGCATCTCTTCGGTGCATGACCAAATTTTGAAACTTTGCACCATTTTGGGGTTATGCAAATAAGTTTACGCAAATTAGTATGTCTGCGTCATTTAATTATTTGTGAAGCATATACGTATTTAACTTTTATTTCATAGAAGAATAACAAAATAATAGATCTAAAAAGGTTTTAAAATGGCAGTAATACTCCATTTAAAAATATATATATAGTCAAAAGGAATATTTTAAAACATCAGCGGCAACGCATTTTGTTTAAAAATGAAGATGTGCTAAATTCATATTGAAGGACATAACATTCCGTTATTTTTTAAATTGCAATACAAAAATTTGTTTGTAATTGACATAATTTTATAAGGAAATGTTAAATGCTTTTCTGGTCAGGGTCTAATTCAAAGGTTTTCATTTGAAAATAACTAAACAGAGCATCACACGTCTACGTAGGGGCGGACGTTTGGTACAACATCCCCCAATGAAAATGAGGGGACATGCTTCCCCACATCCCCCTTCCACTTCCCGGGTCAGAAAACCCCTTTTTTCCAAATCTCACTTTTAAAATTCACACAAAGTATGTGATTGTGATATCATCAGCACTCTCGGTTCTCGGTGGGCAAAAATATTCCGAGATCTCAATGTAGGAAACTTGGATGCTTTGCATGTATACTTTGTGGGTGCATTACGAAGCACTGTCGATTTAAAAAAACATTACTAAGCACTGTCAATTTAAAAAAAAAAGATAGGCTAAAATTTCAGCGGCAAGGGATCACTACGCCTTTTGGCTTTCTGGTCTGAGTTCTGGAAATGACAAAATCGGATATTTACCATATGTGACACCAAATCATCAAGAGACACCGGCAGCTATATTGCTATTTTCATAAACTTTCTTACATTGAACTCCAAATTTCTCCAATGAAAGGTTTGATTTTGAAATGAATTTTCTAAAAAAGACAACAACTTTTTGAAACTCTTGAAATATTATCATAAAGTGTCAGTTCGTAGGTCTTAGATAACACTATGTAGCAACAACTATTCAAAGTCGAGAAATCATTCTCAAATTTGCTACCAATGTATGAATGGAGTGCAGATTCTTCAGTAATCCCCTAATTCTTTAAATTTCCCTACAGGACACCAAGAATCCCAAGCTTTCTGCAATACAAGCTCCATATCTACTTACATTTGTTTAAAAAGGGGCACGATTTTCGGCGCATTAAGCACGTCAAATAACGTCCCTTATTCGGTGGTGTTCACACCTACAAGAAAAACTCGGAAAACTTAGCTACTTAGTTACTACTTACAAGCCCGAGACATGCCATTTCCGACTGTCTGAGGGGTTGCGGTTTTTCAAAATTTTTTGTTCGCTCTACCCCAACTGAGGATAATGTTCCGAGCAAGACTTCCCAATCCGGGCAGGGAAACAACCCTACGGTACTCAAATGCCTTCATACACATCTATCATCAGATATCTTTCAACCCTGTAAGTTTAGCCTGTGTAGATGGATTTTTTAGATATTGATTGTTATCAATGTTCAATGATGAAGAGCAGTGACGTAGCTACAGGGGGTCAGGGGATGGTCCCCTGGCTCGAAAAAGTGAAAGTTCGGAAATTTGCAAGTCAACTACAGTGCACAATATTTGTAAATATTAGTTTTAAAAAGGAGAAATTTTTCGCGCGTCCTATACTGCAACTTCTAATACAGTAAATCGTCGCCCATAAAGCAGTCAGTGGTAACTTTTCCAAGCCACACAGTGCCTCTTCCCTTAATTTTCTTCTTAAAATATTTTGTCTATAAAAGGCAACAAAATTTTTTAACAAAGCTTTTTTAACTACGCCGCACTACTTAAATAAAGTTATGTAACAACAACGATCTTCTGTCGATATGCTTTTCCAGACATATGTTAATAGGAAGCCCAGATTCTTCGATAGTCGCCCAAATATTCAAATTTCCTTACAGGAAACCCTGAATCTAAACTATTTGCTGCAATGCAATTCCCATATTTAAAAATTTGTAAAAGGGCCAAAAATTTTTGGCACGCTCCGCTGCAGGCATATTACGTGGCTAATAGAGTAGTGTTTACGTTTAAGAGAACGTCAGAAGATTTGGATGCTTGCCCCCTCTGAAAAAAGTTTAGTTACGCCACTATTTGAGAGGGCATAGCTATACTGGAATTGCTGTGTGGTGTTGCATGGCTGGTAAAATTTTTTCAGTGCGCAGTTTCATTTAACAAAATAAAAATAAGTAAAAAAGTTCTTTCTCGTAGAAAAAACGAAAAATTTAGCAAGAAATATGTACCTTTTGGTCAATGGGGTAGGGTAAGGTGCGCAGTCAGAAATCCCCCCACCCCCCCCCCCACACACTTTCTAATTGCTTCGTTCGTGACGAAGGAAGTAATAAGAAAGTGCAGCTATGTACGGTTGGAATATAAGAGTGCAACAATCAATCGTAAGGAATTTAAGACACATAATATACAAAAAGCAGATTAAGAAAGATATAACTGAAAAAAATGACATTTTTGAAGTACTTGAAATAAATATTAGGGATATTTCGTAATTAAGGGTCAACGGACGGCAATTCCAGGGGTGCAGACCATAACTTCGCACTTGAGGGTGGGCAAAGCATGGTTCGTGTAAAAGCTGTATTAGATTACCGTATCTCTTACCCAGTGGCGTTGCCACAGGGTGGAGTTGGGGGTCAGAACGGCATCCATGACCCAACCTTGCAAAAAACACCTAAAGTAGCGGTTTTTCGCTCTGACCCAACATGACATCAGCCTAACCCCCCTCCCCCGACACAATCCTGGTTACGCCACTGATCTTCCCATTATATGATAGTTATGATGAACAATGTTTATGTGGCAAAAACAGATTCAGACAGGAAGTTGGTCCTTGTGGTGTCTATAGAGAAAGATGCCTAACTAAACTACTATAGTAGTTTAAGTAATCCTTTAAAGTTAGAATATAAAGTGTTCAAAAACAAGGAAATATGTGGGTGTAAGGTGGAACATATAATATTAAACGGACGACTTCTAGAGAACAAAGAGTGTGCCAGTACAAGTTTGGGAGGGATCGCATCATATAGACCGGCAGCCCAGTGCCTTTGGGGTAGATGAACTAGGTACCAATAACGAAGTATATCACCATGAAGCGAGTCACCTGGGATGTTCAGATATGTTAGTCTGCCGTGCACCATTCGTTGCTAGTAGTTCTGGCAGCCATTTATCAAAATGGCGGCCATGTTTTAGTAGGCATCATTATGTTTGATAATAAAACCTTCTATCAAAACGTGTAAGGTGTCATATGAAAGAAAATTTAATTTCTTATCCAATGGTACCATATTTGATGGATATTGTGCTGAATTAAGTTACACTTTGGGGCAAAAAGTGTAACTTTTAGCCAATTGTTCACGAAATTTAGATTACATTAATTTACATATTTCTTCATATTTTTTGCAAATCTCAAGATAATATTTTGAAACTTCCCTAAAAATGTTTCTCATAAATAGGTGCTATTGTGTCAAAATAAAAAGGTTATCGCTTTTTAAAAACGAAAGTTACAGTCTTTCAAAGTTAACAATTTAAAATTTCAGGAAATAGAATTTTGTTCCTAAAATAGTATCTCGCCCTGTTCTCATTTCGCATCAGCTCAAACAGTACAACTGATTGGGCCCAAATACAACCAGTATTGTAAACTTTGGGTTTCAAATATAACATTCAGGATTGTGATTACAAGATACATGCTTGTGTTGATTTTCAGACATCTTGTATCAAATCCAAGATAGCCGCCATCGGTGAATGCACTTTGGCCCATTTTTCTTGAATTCCAGCATTTAATGCTCATTTTCGATTAGAACAACGGCGATATTTGGTCAAATGGCACCAGAAGATATAACCCAGGACAAGGGCACACTTTTTTATACACATAGCTTGTAAACCAAAATGGCGGCTAGGGGTCAATGTACTATTTTCTCCTTATATCTATCTTTGATTCAGAATTTTCGATCAAGAAAGAAATGACCACTCGTTTGTTTGTGCACTGGGATGCAATCTTCAGCAGTTCTAAACTTCGCTAAGTACATTTTGGATCTATTCTATGGTGGTATACTTAACGGTCTAAGTGGTACTTAACGGTCAATCGATGCACTCCCATCACTCCACCACCCCCACCATTCCTCGAAAGTTACCCTATAGGGGCATAACTAGCTAAGCCAATTTCATTGCTCACTTGGACGGCTTTCAGATATATTCGTAGTGTTTGAACAAAATATGGGCAATAAGAGCATAAATCCGACATAAATAGGATACAGTGTTAATTAATTCCACTCTCTGTTTATATATGTTGTTTCTGTGTCAAGATGGTGGCTAGGGGTCAATGCACTTCTTACGGTTCTTCCTCATTTCTATATTTGTGTGGAAATTCTCTATCAAAGAAGCAATAACAACCTTCCACATAGTGCAATGAATGCAATCCATAGGATGTCTAAACTTTGTTTTTTAGGAGCAAATTATATCGATTTTAAGATGGTGGTCATAGATAGGTCAATTAACTTTCATCCCTGTTTTTGTGAAATTAGCTCATAATGGGGGCAGTACTGGCCAAGTTTACATTCCATTGCTATGGTTTTCAGAAATTTTCAATGTATTTACAGGGGTTATATGTGACATTAGCAGAGAAAGTACCGGAGTCTCTTTTTCATTGTATACATGGCTTCTGTTCCAAGATGGCGGTTTAGTGTTAATGTACTCACTTAAGGAGTAGAACAGGCCACCAGAGTACAAATTTGACAGACTGTAGAATAAATTCCTCTCCGAGCGATTTTGTTTTATTTAACTTTGTCTGGTTTGGTGTGATGAATTTGAAATAGTCGCGTTTCATTAATTACTGTACTCTATCATGGGAAGTCGCCATTTTGAATTTCCAAATGATAGACTTTATATATTTTCTGAACCGTAATACATGTTGCAATGTTAGTTTCAATCTTGTTATCAACTCATTTAACCAATTTTGAGATAGATTAGTTTAATAATATAGAAGATTGAAGACTTTCAAATAATCTTGGACTGTTATATGGGCTAGAGATGAGTACAAAGAAGTGAAAACTTCCAAAGAACTATAGATATTACTGAGAAGAAGAGTTTTATTAATATTTTCTTATTTTGATTCCGCAAAGTATATTTCTACAATAAGCATAGGTTCAGATATGGAAATGAGCTAGTTACCTCAATTGGGAAAATCCAAATTGCCCGCAAAAAATAATGGCATCATGATGGTAGGTGGTTTAATACCACTAAAATTATTATGGCCAAATCAAAAAATGTTCTAACACAACAAAAAATGTTCTTACACAACCCCTAGTGCTCATTACATGCCTTTTGAATCTAAAAATGTCTTGTTAGCCATTTCGGTGTCACCGTGACTATATTAGAGGCCTAATTTGTCGTTACGGTTACTATATTGAGCAAGAAACATCTATGGGCTTGATAAATACCATGTGAACCCAGCAAAGTATGGTCAACCATTAGAAGTCATCAAAACTATATTGGAGACCTAATTTTTCTTTATTTTGACTTTACAGCAAGTGTCGTTTCTAGCATTTTATTACTTGACTTTTGCATGATTCCTTACCCTTTTTGTAGTAAATATAGATTCAGGGCAATTGTTATGTCATTATTGGTGTTTAAACACTTATTATTTTGACACAAAAAATATTACTGTCTTAGTTATAATAATTACTTTTAAGTAAACTTGATAATAAGATGACTTACAAAAGGCTTGTTCCTGTGGCTTCGTAAGTTATCTTTAGAAAATCCTTTCTCTTTTTGATCTTTATTTTTATCTCATTACTTTAACTTTATTGGTTGTTATCTGAATTTGAATGTCAATATCTTCACAGTGAAAAAGTGACAAAGAGTTTCAATCATATATTATGGACCTTTAGTTAGGGAGGTGGTAATAACAACTCCCTGCTTTAATTAAATGTTTCTTTTAACGTAACTTTGTATTTCTGATTCAATTAGAGAGGAAATTTTTATAGTTATTTAGGGAAAGTTGGGCCTTAAATAACACATTTATCTTACTTTGTATCCTATAACAAACACATTAAGAGTGGCAGTTTTAAGTAATCCAACTTGCTCTATTAAAATTGAAGTCATTTGTTTGATCGCCAAGATATTAAACTCATTAAAAAGGAACAAGTGATGTAAAAAGTACCACTTCCACGCCATTACAATAACTTGGAAAGGTAATGGTTTGCTTTATATCTCATGATTTCTAGTTGTGATACCTTTATTTTACATGAATGTCACATTTTCATCTTTATTTTTTGGGGTACTAAGTTCAAAATGTGAATTTTAACGTTATAACTGTACTATATATTTGCCTATATAAATTTGATTCTTCTAACTGTCAAGTAAAGTTTTCCAACGAAAGTCAGGACCTTACTTTGCGTATCATTTGGCTTTTTGAAGCACACTTAGAAGTTGGTAGTTATATATTAATAACCTTGAAATCCAAATTGCTGACTTTCAAAGTCGAAGTGTTACAAACAAATTTGATAGCTTGACCTTTTGTCGATATTGTGAAATGTAATCTTAAGATTATGCCACTTCATCATATTTGTGACTTTCAGGTCTTAATAAGGACTTAAACTTCAAAACAATGACCTTTAATGTCAAAATTTAGAAAATCAAATTTTGACTAAGTACTTAAGTCACATATAAAATGAAGTGAATTAAGTTAAATTTAAACCCCAAAGTTTACCACTACAGTCACAGTAAATAAAATATTTAAAGTAAAGTAAAGTGAGGTAAATGTAGAAGTTTTCTATGAAATTATAAAATGGAAACTGAAATTCAAGGCATGAAAAAGTCTTTTTTTTTAATTTCAAGCCTGGATAATGGCGTTAAAATTGGATAGTGGATACAAAACCTTGGAATGGGAAGGTAAAAAACCCCGTACTAACATGAATATTCTACAGTTGACATTAAATGTCACAAAATGAAATGTTAAGTCGGCATACTGTATATTCTATTCAAAAATCAGTGTTGTAACTCTTTTGGTGAAGAATTTTTCCTCAAATAATGATTTTAAACACCAGGAATACCACAATATCTGTACTTTCTAGGTAAAAGGTAAGGATGGAAATTTCAATAATCACAATTTAGCATTCAAAGTCAAAATTAAGACAAATTAGATCTATATTAGTTATTGTAACACCTGATCACCAAAACGGCAAGCAAGACATTCCTAGCTTCAAAAGGCATTAAAAGAGCTCGTAGAACTGTTTGGGAACATGTGTCCATCTACCCATAATATATTTAGGGGTATTAAACTAAAGCTAACTGTATAACTGTAAAAGATACCATCAGGCTAACATTCCTTTGGCAGATTATTTGGATTTTCTAAATTGTGTGAAGTAGCGCATTCCAATATGTGGACCTCTGTCTGTTGTAGAAATAATATTTTGCGAAATCACAATAATAATAATAAGTAATTATCATAATGATAAGTAATTATGGAACCCTCCTTTTCATCAATTCTATAGTTTTCCGGAAGTTTTCACTTCTTTATATTCAGCTCTAGCTCATCTAACAGTTTGGGACCCCAAATGGCGTCCAAGAGTAATTGAGAATGTTCAATCTTCTATAGCCTATAAGTTAATCTATCTCAAAATTGTTCAAATAAGGTGATAAAAAGATTGAAACTAACATTGCAACGTGTATTTCTGTGCAGAAAATGTAAAAAGGTCTGTCATTTTGAAATTCAAAATGACGACTTCACGTGATAGAGTACAGAAAGTGAAACCCGACTTTTTAAAGATCATTACACCAAACCAGAGAAAGTTAACTAAAACAAAATCGTTTGGAGAGAAATTAATTCCACAGTATGTCAAATTTGTACTCTGGTGGCCTGTTCTGGTCCTTAAATGGGTTCTTTGACCCCATACAGCCATCTTGGAACAGAAGCCATGTATACAATGAAAAAGTGACTGCGGTACTGTAGGATGTGTCCCCAGTATTCGTAAAGGTTACCCTGCTTATGTCAAATATATCCCCTGTAAATACATTGAAATTTTCTGAAAACCATAGTAATTGAATATTAACTAGGTTAGGCTAGTACTGCCCCCATTATGAGCTAATTCCACCAAAACAGGGGTGGAAGTTAATTGACCTATGACCACCATCTTAAAATCGATATTATTTGCTCCTGCAACAAAGTTTAGACATCCTATGGAATGCATTCGTTGCACTATGTGGAAGGTTGTTATTGCTTTCTTGATAGAGAATTTCCACACAAATATAGAAATGAGGAGGAATCGTAAGAAGTGCATTGACCCCTAGCCACCATCTTGGCACAGAAACAACATATATAAACAGAGAGTGGAATTAATTAACACTGTATCCTATTTATGTCGGATTTATGCTCTAATTGTCCATATTTTGTCCAAACACTACGAATATATATCTGAAAGCCGTCGAAGTGAGCAATGAAATTGGCTTAGCTAGTTATGCCCCTTTAGGGTAACTGCCAAGGAAAGGTGGGGGTGGTGGAGTGGTTGGAGTGCATCAATTGACCGTTAAGTACCACCTTAGACCGTATCAAACATAATGGTGCCTACTAAAACATGGCCACCATTTTGAAAAATGGGAAAAATGGGAAAAATCTGAACATCCCAGGTGACTCGCTTCATGGTGCTATACTTCGTTATTGGTGCCTAGTTCATCTACCCCCAAAGCACTGGGCTGCCGGTCTAATAGTAAAATACTGTAAGAGAAAGGGCTTTAAAATTACAAATAGTTCATTGCTCTAAATAAGTTTGTGAGAAGAAAATTGAAAAAATGCGCAATTGTTCAAATGCCTTCCCATACAGAATGTTTAGTTAGTTAACCAACGGGATTTTTAAAGGATCTTTCAGATAGGATGGGAATGTTTGTCCCCTAAGTTTGCGCTTGTTGGCAAGCAATCGCATTTGAATTTCAGCGTCTCAATGGCTACTTCAGAAGCTCTTTTGGTTAGTTTGTCGGAGGCATAATGCCAAGGGGTAAAGGGTACGTTTCTTATTGTTCAAAGTGATAGGGTGAACACCTAGTTATTCTCTCCCTGAAAATCAGCAAAATTACCTTACTGATATATAATCCAGAGAACTCCCCGGATAGTTTTGGGAGTGCAAAGGTTACAGCCTACGTAGCGCCTCTGTGGCGGCCGCCCCATCATGCTGCCTCCCATCAGAACCTGCCGGCGATAGTCAATAATTCCTTTCAAAACATAAACAAAAAATTCATTAGTATTCAATCGCCTCATTCTGGACAACGGCAATTGGTCTAGATCTTTATATGAATACGGTTATTATGATTCTTAAAGGAAGTTGTATTGAATATTCATACATGAAGATATCGTTGTACTAGATGTGTCTAGTTTAGCGTTGAACAATTCATTGTGAATAGTACTTCAGCCGTAGTATGGGATACTCGGTGTGAACGGTATAACAGTTAAAAGCTTGAGGATGCGAATAAAATTTAAGAGGCTTTAGCTTGTAACTAACGGTGAGTCATCTTTTTTTTACATTTCTTGTGATAAAAACAGATAATAACAGGGACGGATCCAGACATTCAAAAAGGGGGGGGGGGGGGGGGAGCTGGGCCTAAGAGAAAACAGGGGTGTGACGGAGTTGCACTGCTAATATCACGTTTGTTTTATATTGTTCATTTGGCGAAAAAGGGGGGTTCGGCCGTAAAAGCTCCCCCTGCCCTTGGATTTGCGCCTGGTTTAAATAGTTTCCCGGCAATTTAAAAGAGTATTAGAGCAGAACTTTTCGAAAAAACAAAATCTTTCTCGATCCCTTCTTCGAAAATGAAGACTCGTAGTACTGAGAGAGATGTTTAATAGTTGTAAATGTCCATGTTATAAAAGAACGCATCCAATTGTTCTCCTAGTATGTAAATGAATATTCCTTAATTTTTCTATGCATTTGAAACGCTTGGGTCTCTAACGCCAGCGGACGTTAGTTTTCTCTTTACAGCGGTTCACTCTAAAAACTGTTGGGTAAAAAGCGTTGGGCAAAATACAAAATGTCCAACATGGGCAAATTATTGCCCAACAAAAGGTAAACAACTGTACCCATATTGTTGGGCAAATTAAGGTTGGGTAAAATCCAGGTATTGGTAAAAGGTGTTGGGCAAATTTTAAAGTACCCAACAGTTGGGTAAAATGTATTTGACCAATCAGATGATTAGTTATGTTTTACAGATAATTAGTGTAATATAAGTGGTTAATTAGAAAATCTCATGGTTGAATAAGGTTGTATTTGGTAAATAAAAGGCTAACAGTAGAATAGCAGTGAAAATCTGCACGAAATTACTTAAAGAGCAATGGCGGTTATAGAAAAAAAAGTTTTCACTACTACGTAATCATGGGAGAAGATATTACAAAGTTCACGATTGAGTATGTTATTTTCAACTACACACTTTACTGTTTACTTACCAAGTGCATCGTCGCTGGTGCCCCCAACCACTTTTGGAGGACAAACTGTGTATGTGTTAGCGTACTTTGTTAAATCTCCGTCTTAACCAAATCATGTAATTATACAGTGGCGGAGCTGCCATATGGTCAGGGGGCGGTCCCCCCCCCCCCCCCCCGACTGACCAAAATCGTCTGTCGGCGCCCTATTTAGGTTTTTAACATACTTTACTCTTGCACCATTTTTGGCAAAAGACATCATTTAATAGCGTTGTTTTTAGGCCCAGATAACAAAATGATCAAACAGTCAGCAGTTACTGTACTATCTGCACTTTATTCTGATGAAAAGGGTCATCTTCTGTAATATAGAGATAGGTTTTGCCGAAACATAGCTTCATGCTTTATACGCACTAATGAATGTTGTCGCTGTGCTTACTTCATTGCTTCCACACCAAGCGTGATTATAAGCTTACAAAATACACAGACTGACATTAAATTTACCCTCCCGGCCAATAAAAGATTTTGCAAAGAGCGCAACAATAATTGTAGCGCAAATAGTCCTCTTGTTGTCGGGATAATTGTAAATATAGACCTTAAAAAGTGTTTATAAAGATACCAAAATGGCTTCCACAACATTTTTCAAAAATATTTGAAGAGAACATTCAGGTTAAAATAAAATGTTAAAAGAAACTGTTGTCATAGTGGTAATGGTTTAAGAGTTTTAAAGAGCAGTTTCCATTTTGCTTTTCTTAAAGTGACCATTCTCATGATAATTGGCTAGGCCAGGACACTGCACGATAATCCCATGAAAATGTTTATTTCTGTACTTTCCTTGTCTCGAAAGCCAGGAAATTGCATCAAATAAGCTTAAATTTAGGCTACCTTTATTTATTATGAATTCGGTATCTAGAGAGCCAAGCAGATAGACCTCTTGGCTATTACTTTAAAGGGCCAAACCTCTCACCCCAACTACAATTCTGGTACCCTTGTACCGAAATTTTCAATTAGCTCAGTTCTTTGATTGACAGCTAATTTAAACAATTCAGAGTGCCAAAGCTTATATTTCGCAGCATGAACGGTACTGGGGATGTTTTGATTATATAAATTGAGTTTTTCTATACTCACCCTGAAGCAATAAACTGAGATTGTGTCTGGATGAGGATGAATATCAGACAATTGTGGGAGGGGCTTCAGTAAGAAGAATAGGAGAATTGGTACTGTTTTGGGGTGAGAGAACTGGACCTTTAAATGTACTTAATGGCTATTTTAGAGTGGTCACATATCTTGATTTCCAGATGCCAAATATGTACACCTAACGGTGATTAATTTCCATAATTTTTTCCGTCTGTAAGATTGCTTGCTGTTTAGCTCTAGCATGTTTAGTCTTTACCTTCACAAAGTAGCCCATTATTACATTAAAATCTTAAATTGAGACCTGACAATAACACACAAAATATAATGACTGCCTTCATACTAGAATGTGAAAGAGAGGAGTAGAAACATGCACCTCCGCAGGTAGGGGAAATGGGGGGGACTTGCCATCCCCTGGAAAATGAAAAACCTGAAAAACGAAGAAAACCTGAAAAAACGAAGAAAAATCAACATCAGTGTTTCTTAATAGTTCACTCAGTGTTTCCCCTGTTTATATGCGGTGATCAGGCTTTAGAAATGTCATTTAAAGCGACTTTGAGGCAACTTGGGCCAAAATTTTCTTGCGCTCCGCGGCAACTCATGGTGGCGACCACCTAGCGTAATGATGTAGATCTACACACTGACTGCGGTATGATAAGCCTGTAAGTTGTAACGTTAGTGCCTACTGAAGGTCCCTAGCGAATCTCTCCAAACGCCAGGCCTCGGAACCAGTATTTTACGTTTAAAAAGAGAAAAAGAAACCCGAGAATATAGTATTTCTTCATTTATTCAAAAATCTTAAAAAACTCACTGATTAGGAGGCCTCTTGCGGTTCCCTTTTAGCCCTTGGGCCAACATTAATTTCACTTCCCAGCAGAAACAGTACATCACTCAATGGAGCCATATCGCTACCGTTCGATCGTGTGCGTCTTCAAAGTCACATATTGAACTTTTTTGAAGAGCTCAACATGATTTTACTGACAGTTACGGACGCACCTTACAAAAACTATCAACGTACATACATGTTTTACGTCTGTGCATACACAGTGTACGCAAGGTATAATAACTATGGTGCAATCCATTTCACAGGCAGAAACTTGATGCCGACCGTCCGACGAAGCAAATGAATCAATCATCATTCGTGAGTGCAGGCACAGATTGAGCCTAGAAAACCTCCCTGCTTTTCCAATGAAATCCCAAGGAGAGGGCTCTCGATTCCCTAACGAAAATGTACACACTGTATTTAATTGTGTATTTACTGAAGAAAATGAAATATTGGCCTACACTGGGTAAATGATCATGGGCGTCCGCAGAAATTTTTAAAAGGGGGGGGGGGCAAGGTCATTTATGGATGATTGAATTGTGTACACTAAGTACACTATCTAAGTGGAGTGCAAGAAATTTGTGGCCTTACAAACCCTCCAGATAGCCGGAAACGAGTCTTGGCGAGTGTTCTAAGCTGCATGTACCCAGCCCTGAAACAGGAATTTCATGTGTGTAATTTTTAGATTTTTAGAATTTTCAATGTGAAAAATTGTTTAAGAGAAATCTGCCTCTCGATCACGACCTATGTACGATAAAACTTACAACTGTCAAACAGCCTATATAGGCCTACGTCCGTTACCTAATTATGAATCCCCCCCCATATTAACCTTGTTTATCCCAGTTACACCCGCGCGTCGCCACTTGAGATCAGCACGGGACCAAATCAAGACCAACACATTCATCAATAGTCGCATGCTTTATGCACACTACATAACTGACAACTGGCTAGTACAATTTTGGCATAGTTTTTACAATTACAAATTTCCAATAGATACCACAAATGATGGTCCCCAAATTACAATTTCACTATTCAGCATACCATTTTCTCTTTTGCTATTCCTGGTCAAATGTCCGCATCAAGGGCGGATACAAGGAAATTTGTGTTCTTTTTTTTTTGGGGGGGGCACAACTCAGCTTGCGACCAAGACGTCTTACATAATATCAGGGGATGACGTACACAAATATTTTTGGGGGAGAGGGGCATGAGAAGTGACTGACTGCCCGAAAGACTATCTAAGCGGAGCGCCACCGTCAGTTGGCGCGGAGCGTACAAACAATTTTGATACAATCTCAGATACCCGGAAATTGCATCTGCCAGGCTTGAAAGTAGATTTTAAGCAGTTGTTAGTTCTGAGCTTTCCTTTGCAATATAATCTTCATTTAAATAAAAAGAAATTGATCAAATTGCAAAATGATCAGAAAGTTACCAAATAAAATGTACTGGCTCCTTTACAGGGAGGTGTGACATTTTATCATTTTCTGTGTCGCAAAGGAGAATCTCCATTAATAGAATAGACCAGAACCAATTTTTTTTTCATATGTTAAAGACGAACATAATCTAAGCTTTCTGGTGAAGTTTTCATTCATTTCCGGATATTAGCAACTGAAGTTGACACATTTTCTACAAAAAGTAAACTTGAACCAAGCAGATGCGATGTCATGTATTCATGTTGATGGTCAATGTTTTGCTTTGTTTTTTATTTATTTTTGATCCTGCTGTTTGACCTTGAATTGATTAGGGATGCTATCTTGCCCCTAAGGCAAATTAAGTTTCTAATCTTCCATTGCTCGGAATGCACTGATGGTAACAACATATCACAGTTAAGTTATATAAATATGGTGTTATATTTTAGAGAAAACAACAGAACATTGTCCATCAATGCGAACAAATGACATCACGCCTACTTGTTGCAAGTTCACTCTTTGTAGAAAATATGTCAACTTCAACTCTAATGATATGTCGAGAACCAAACATGGGAAATGAGTACAAATTTCACCGCTAAGCAATTCCTAGAATATGTTCCTCTTCAAAATATCAAACATAAATTTGGTTCAAGACATTTTTTGTTTCTAGGAACTGCACACCCCCTGAAAATTAATTGAAATCATGACTTTTCGAATCACATTAACTCATATGACCAGTGGTCGAATGAGCCTGTAAACCTGAACCGGCCGCACAGAAGCTACTACTCGGGCTGCACCGGAACCAAAATTTGGATCCGGCCGGAACCGGAACCTGCCGAAAATCTTTTAGAGTTCCGGCCGGAACCAGTATTTTGGATGCATTGTTTAATGCCTGTAATAAATTTATGTTACTAACTAGAAAGGGATAACCTTCATCACTAACGTCTACACCGTATGAAGCTGACTTGTAGCAGGTTTAAGCTTTTAAAACCAGAAAGGCTCAGTGATTCCTTGCCATTGAAATTTTGTTTTTTTTTTTTCAAATAGACAGTATTTCATAAAACAGCCACATACAGTAGTATGTACCGAATATATTCAACCTTCCTACATAGAGATGTCATGTTAATCAGAATCGAAGATGTGGACCCTCTGACACCTCTGATGACCTTTGACCTCAAAAAAGTAGGATCCTGTTCACTACAATATATCACATCCACACACTATGAATGAAATTTAGCACTATTCAAGACTCCCAACTTGAAATATTGAGTAAACATGGTATTGAGATGGTGACCTTGTATTACCTATGACCACGGCCACCACAAACAAAAGGAATCAACTACTAAATATGAGCCATCTGCATGTCAAGTATGAGGAACCTATAAGTTAATAAAAATGTACATTTGAAATATATAAAGAAAGGGGAGTGCAGTCATGGCTGTACTGGACCGGGACGCTGCACCCCCCCCCTCTCCATTGGTCAAAACCTTGCTTAATCAGGCAGACTTCGGGCCGGGCCCCAGTCGGGAAGAAATGATTATGTCCTGGTTGGGGATATGGAGTCGGACAAAAGTAACCGCCCCTCTGAGAGAAAGCCTGGGTCCCATATGGCCATTAGTGCAATAATAAATTTATGCTCAGTCTCAGGGTACTTCTTTTCTAATCAAGCATGGATGTCATCTTTAACCTTTTGAATCCTTTTGAATTGTCGACTTGTTAGTGCATGAAATGACAAAGTTGGGTATTTGATGTGAAAAGCATTAGAAACTAACGTTTGTCTCAATTCACATCAAATTCGATCAAAACTTTACCATTTTACAGTGCAATTTCTGATTTGCACATAATCATGCATACATATGAGCTCAATATATTGTAATGTTTAGGGGAGGACATGCCATATGGCTTAGGTTATCATTTGTTTTTGCAACCTTTTTTAAAGGACAATCATAAGATTAGTTTGTCCTGCAGGTTGTCGTCAGTGTATCAATTACGAAATAGTTAAGTATTTAATGAGTAATTAAGAAATAATTAGTATAGGGCTAATAAAAGAAATGTCAGCATTGTGCAACACTCCACATCATTATTTTAGCATTTACAAGTTTCTTCAAAAACATTCAAACTTTGAAGAGAACCGTCCAAAATACAGACATAATTGCAACTGATTTTTCCTTAGGAAAGCTAATTCCCTAACTGCCAAGTGGAATCAGAAGTTTTGTTGACATATCAAGCTACCTTTCAGCTTTAAAACTTTTTCTTTAAATTGAAAATAAGGAAGTATTGTGTTGCCATTACTCTTCACATGTTCAACATAATGTAAATATCACATGGACACTTTTGACATAGAAGAATAAAGTTGGGTACAATAGCTCTGAATGCTCATTAAAGTTAAAGACCTCAGTTCACACATAAAGAAGTACGACTGTTGCATATCTGTTAAAAGTACCCTGGACTCTGAAACAGCATTTACCAATACTCTTTCTGCAAACTATTCATTATTTGAATGAAACTTCATAGCAAGACTGATATACAGTTAAAAAAGCTTAATACTGTTCCTTAAAATTAAGGGAGAGCATTGCATCTCATCCCTCAGTTATAAAGATAAATCAATTGGTCGAGAGTTCTCTCAGTAAACAAGCCAAAAACTGCATGAAGTGCAACCTCAAATTGATTTCTTTACTGCTATCATATGTAGAACTACACATGTAATAGTTTTAACAGTTAGTTAAACAAAAAAGGAACTGGAAAGAAAACTCTCTTTTTTTTTTTTTTCATTTGCCTTGTAATTATTTAAATCAAAGTTTGCAAGTATGTGACTTGAAGCAAGTATAAAGTTCCGGCCAGGTACTTTTAAATGGATCCGGCCGGAACCGGAACTTAGCAAAATCTTGGTTCCGGCCGGATGTTCCGCCCGGATCGTAGTTCCGGTGCAGCCCTAGCTACTACAGCGCTACCAGCACCAATAACAGTACGGTACTAATTCAGTACTTCTATTAGTGCTGGTAGCGCTATCGACGCTTCTGGGCGGCCGGTACTGGGCTAAAATTTTGATACAATTACGAACTATATCCTTGACAATTACGCATTAGTTTATACTTTATAAATAATATATGACATTTGTATGAGATAGAAGGCTGGGATAGTTTGCTCAAATTAAGGAAAAGGCTACTTTTTGTTCATATCATATCGAATTACGTTATTTTTGTAAAATTAAAGAGCATGCTTTGGAAACGTTTTTTGTGGAGGGGGGAATTAAGTGCCCCCCCCCCCCCTTCGTGCCCCAATGGCGAGCCGTTAATGGTCCGCATATTTCGGGAGAAAAAACTAACGCTGTGAGTGAAGATATGTTGATGATTAATTTTAATTTTTTTTATTTTAATTTCAAATTAATTTTTTCACGTTTGATTTTCCAGAGGGGAGGGGGTGCAAGTCCCCCCTTGCCACCCCCCCCCCTTGCGGACGCCCATGTTAATGAAACCTCACCAATATAAAGCAAAGTGCATAGTTCTTAACTTCTTACAATTTAAAGACTGTTCGTGCCGTGACGTTGCTACTTGAGAAAGCAACATAGACACCCCAGTAGATTAATGGCGGTGTGGGGTGAAACTGATATCTGAGTTTCTTGCATGATCCGTGCTTTCATTGTGTTCACACTGCTTGAAAAGCAAATAAAACAAATCACAAGCTTGACTGACCTGTTAGCTAACCTTAAAGATTACGTAACTTTTTGTCTATTGGTGTCTGTTACTGTTAATCAATTAATCAGATGTGAAATGTGACTGACTATATCATGTGTGCGTGTAGTGAGCTTAATTTTCCTCTCTGAAGCTAAAAGAAGTAACCAAGCAAAGAAGAGGATGTAACAAAAAGTAAGAAGAACGTCTCATCATGTATTTTGATAGTCTTTCGAATAACTGGGCAATGTAGATTCCCTTTTGAGATAGGTTCTACAATCGCCGCCAAAACAAATGAAACAAAATCCCTACGTAGCAGATGTTTCATTGCCTTTTATCCATCTCACATGGTCGCCGCTCTTCCCCTTTCCCCCACTTCAATGTTGGATGGGAAAAACTGACCAGTCCTGAGTAAAACAACATTGAAACGGGGGAAAGGGGTTTGTTTCATTTACTTTTGGCGGCGATTGTAGATAGATGGTTGGCACATGTTGCCTCATCTCTCAACAGTTAACTATAAGGAGGCTTCACTTCCGTTTATAGACCGGCAGCCCAGTGACTTGGGGGTAGATGAACTAGGTACCAATAACGAAGTATATCACCATGAAGCGAGTCACCTGGGATGTTCAGATATGTGAGTCTGCCGTGCACCATCCGTTGCTAGTAGGTCTGGCGGCCATTTTTCAAAATGGCGGCCATGTTTTAGTAGGCACCATTATGTTTGATAATAAAACTTTGATACAACCTTCTACCAAAATATGTAAGGTGTCATATGAAAGACAATTACATTTCCTTTCCAATGGTACCATATTTGATGGATATTGTGCAGAATTAAGTTACACTTTGGGGCAAAAAGTGTAAATTTTAGCCAATTTTTCTCGAGATTTAAATTACATTAATTTACATATTTCTTCATATTTTATACAAATCTCAAGATAATGTATTGAAACTTTCCTAAAAATGTTTCTTATAAATAGGTACTATTGTGTCAAAATAAGAAGGTTATTGCTTTTTAAAAAAGTTACAGTCTTTCAAAGTTAACAATTTGAAATTTCAGAAAAAGAATTTTGTACCTAAAATAGTATCTCGCATTTCGCATCAAGTCAAACAGTACAACTGATTGGGCCCAAATACAACCAATATTGTACACTTTGGGTTTTAAATATAACATTCAGGATTGTGATTACAAGATACATGCTTGTGTTGATTTTCAGACATCTTGTATCAAATCCAAGATGGCCGCCATCGGTCAATGCACTTTTGGCCCATTTTTCTTGAATTCCAGCATTTAATGCTCATTTTCGATTAGAACAACGGCGGTATTTGGTCAAATGGCACCAGAAGATACAACCCAGGACAAGACAAGGGCACTCTTTCCTACACACATAACTTGTAAATCAAGATGGCGGCTAGGGGTCAATGTACTATTTTCTCCTTATATCTATCTTTGATTCAGAATTTTCGATCAAGAAAGAAATGACCACTCGTTTTTTTGTGCATTGGGATGCAATCTTCAGCAGTCCTAAACTTTGTTAAGTACATTTTGTATCTATTCTAAGGTGGTACTTAACGTTCAATTGATTTAGGCACTCCCATCACTCCACCACCCCACACCTTTCCTCGACATTTACCCTATAGGGGCATAACTAGCTAAACCAATTTCATTGCTCACTTCGACAACTTTCAGATATATAAGTAGTGTTTGGACAAAACATGGGCAATTAGAGCATAAATCCGACATGAATAGAATACAGTGTTAATTAATTCCACTATTTGTTTATATATGTTGTTTCTGTGCCAAGATGGTGGCTAGGGGTCAATGCACTTCTTACGATTCTTCTCATTTCTACATTTGTGTGGAAATTCCATATCAAGAAAGCAATAACAACCTGTCACATAGTGCAACGAATGCATTCCACAGGATGTCTAAAGTTTGTTGCAGGAGCAAATTATATCGATTTTAAGATGGTGATCATAGGTCAATTAACTTTCACCCCTGTTTTGTGGAATTAGCTCATAATGGGGGCAGTACTAGCCTAACCAAGTTAATATTCCATTGCTATGGTTTTCAGAAACTTTCAATGTATTTACAGGGGATATATGTGACATAAGCAGAATAACCATTACCAATACTGGGGATACATCCTTAAGTACAGTCACTTCTCCATTCTATACATGGCTTCTGTTCCAAGATGGCGGTTTGGTGTCAATGTACTCATTTAAGGAGTAGAACAGGCCACCAGAGTACAAATTTGACAGACTGTAAAATTTATCTTCTCCGAACGATTTTGTTTTATTTAACTTTGTCTAGTTTGGTGTGATGAATTTGAAATAGTCGGGTTTCATTAATCACTGTACTCTATCATGGGAAGTCGCCATTTTGAATTTCAAAATAATAGACTTTATTTATTTTCTGACCCGTAATAGATTCTGCAATGTTAGTTTCAATCTTTTTATCACCTCATTTGACCAAGTTTGAGATGAGGTAGATTAGTTTATATAGAAGATAGAAGATTTTCAAATAATCTTGGACTGTTAAATGGACTAGAGCTGAATACACAGAAGTGAAAACTTCCGAAGAACTATAGATATTACTGAAAAGAAGATTTCTATTAATACTTTTCTTTTTTTTGATTCCGCAAAGTATATTTCTACAATAAGCATAGGTGGGAAAAACCAAATCGTCCGCAAAAAACAATGGCATCCTGATGGTAGGTGGTCCAATACCACTAACATATTATGGACGGATCAAAACATGTTCTAACACAATCCCTAGAGCTCATTACATGCCTTTTGAATCTAAAAATGTTTCGTTAGCTAGTTCGGTGTCACAGTAACTATATTAGAGGCCTAATTTGTCGTTACTGTTACTATATTGAGCAAGAAACATCCAACGGGCTTGATGAATGCCATGTGAACCCAGCAAAGTATTGTCAACCATGAGGAGTCATCAAAACTATATTGGAGACCTAATTTTTCGTAATTTTGACTTTACAGCAAGTGTGGTTTCTAACATTGCATTACTTGACTTTTGCATGATTCCTTACCCTTTATGTAGTAAATATAGATTCAGGGTAATTGTTATGTCATTATTGGTGTTTTAACACTTATTATTTTGTCACAAAAAAAGTATTGCTGTCTTAGTTATAATAATCACTGTAAGTAAACTTGATAATATGATGACTTAAAAAAGCTTGTTCCCGTGGTTTCGTAAGTTATCTGTAGAAAATCCTTTCAAAATAGTATTTTTATCTCATTACTTTAACTTTATAGGTTGTTGTTTGAATTTGAATGTCAATATCTTCACACGTTTGAGTTAAAAATTGACATAAGTTTCAATCATATATTATGGAGCTTTAGTAAGGGAGGTGGTAATAACAACTCCCTGCTGTAATGAAATGTTTCTTTTAACGTTAGATTGTATTTCTGATTCAATGAGAGAATAAATTTTTACAGTGATTTAGGGAAAGTTGGGCTTTGAGTAACACATTTATTTTACTTTATGTCCTATAATTTACACATTAAAAGTGGCAGTTTAAAGTAATCCAACTTGCTCCATTAACATTGAAGTCATTTGTTTGATCGCCAAAATATTAAACTCATAAAAAAGGAACAAGTGATTTATAAAGTACGACTTCCACGCCATTACAATAACTTGAAAAGATAATGGTTTGCTTTATGTCTCATGATTTCTAGTTGTGATACCTTTATTTTACATGAATGTCACATTTTCATCTTTAGTTTTTGTGTACTATAGTTCAAAATGTGAATTTCAACGTTATAACTGTACTATTTATCTGCCTATATTAATTTGATTCTTCTAACTCTCAAGTGAAGTTTTACAACGAAATTCAGGGCCTTACTTTGCGTATCATTCTGGCTTTTTGAAGCACACTCAGAGCTTGTTAGTTACATATTAACAACCTTGAAATCTAAGTTATTGACTTTCAAAGTCGAAGTGTTACAAACAAATTTGATAGCTTGACCTTTTTGTCGATGTTGTGAAATGTAATCTTAAGATTATGCCACTTCAGGTCCAAAGTTACACAAGAGATGCAAGAGACTGTAATTGTTACAATAACCACAAAAGAAGAAACCAAAAGTTAAAAAAATGAACCTTCAGAATACTATTTTAATTTTTATATGTAAAGAATAAAGGTAAAAAGCCGAATTTGTAGCACTTAAAGTTAAAAATGAAATCTTAGGAATATTAACTAGATTGCAATGTTAGCCTTTCAAGTAAATGTGAGCTCATAGTAGGTCACAAATTTTACGCATAAGTCATAATTTGTGACTTTCAGGTCTTAATAAGGACTTAAACTTCAAAACAATGACTTTTAATGTCAAAATTTGGAAAATCAAATTTTGACTAAGAACTTAAATCACATATAAAATGAAATTAAATAAGTTAAATTTAAACCCCAAAGTTAACCACTACAGTCACAGTAAATAAAATATTTAAAGGACTGTGAAATGAGGTTAATGTAGAAGTTTTTCATGAAATTATAAAATGGAACCTAAAATTCAAGGCATTAAAAGTCTCTTTTTTAATTTTAAGCCTGGATAATGGGGTTAAAATTAGATAGTGGATACAAAACCTTGAAATCAGAAGGTAAAAAAAACCCGTAAAAACATTCATACTCTACAGTTGACATTAAATGTCACAAAATGATATGTTAAGTCGGCATACTGAATATTCTATTCAAAAATCAGTGTTATAACTCTTTTGGTGTGCAATTTTTCCTCAAATAATGATTTTAAACACCAGGGATACCACAATATCTGTTCTTTCTAGGTGAAAGGTAAGAATGGAAATTTCAATAATCACATTTGTATTCAAAGTCCAAATTAAGACAAATTAGATCTATGCTAGTTATGGTAACAGATGATCACCAAAACGGCAGGCAAGACATTCCTAGGCATTAAAAGAGCTCATAGAACTGTTTGGGAACATTTTTCCATCTACCCATAATATCTTTAGGGGTATTAAATCAAACCTAACTTTATAACTGTAAAAGATACCATCAGGCTAACATTCCTTTGGTGGATTATTTGGATTTTCTAAATTGCGTTAAGTAGCGCATTCCCATTTGTGGTCCTCTGTCTATTTCAGAAATAATATTTTGCAAAATCACAATAATAATAAGTAATTATCATAATGATAAGTAATTATGGAACCCTCCTTTTCATTAATTCTATAGTTCTACGGAAGTTTTCACTTCTTTATATTCAGCTCTAGCTCATCTAACAGTTTGGGACCCCAAATGGCGTCCAAAATAATTGAAAATGTTCAATCTTCTATAGCCTATAAGTTAATCTATCTCAAAATTGGTCAAATTCGGTGATAAAAAGATTGAAACTAACAATGCAACATGTATTTCTGTTCAGAAAATGTAAAACCATCTGTCATTTTGAAATTCAAAATGACGACTTCACGTGATAGAGTACAGTAAGTGAAACCCGACTATTCAAGATCATCACACCAAACTAGACAAAGTTAAATAAAATAAAGTCTTTCGGAGAGGAATTAATTCTACAGTCTCTCAAATTTGTGCTCTGGTGGCCTGTTTTACTCCTTAAATGGGTTCACTGACCCCAGACAGCCATCTTGGAACAGAAGCCATGTATACAATGAAAAAGTGACTGCGGTACTCTAGGATGTATCCCCAGTATTCGTAAAGGTGACCCTGCTTTTGTCAAATATATCCCCTGTAAATACATTGAAAGTTTCTGAAAACCATAGCAATGGAAAATTAACTTGGTTAGGCTAGTACTGCCCCCATTATGAGCTAATTCCACAAAAACAGCGGTGAAAGTTAATTGACCTATGATCACCATCTTAAAATCGATATAATTTGCTCCTGCAACAAACTTTAGACATCCTATAGAATGCATTTGTTGCACTATGTGACAGGTTGTTATTGCTTTCTTGATATGGAATTTCCACACAAATATAGAAATGAGAAAAATCGTAAGAAGTGCATTGACCCCTGGCCACCATCTTGGCACAGAAACAACATATATAAACAAATAGTGGAATTACTTAACACTGTATCCTATTCATGTCGGATTTATGCTCTAATTGCTCACATTTTGTCTAAACACTACGAATATATCTGAAAGCCGTCGAAGTGAGCAATGAAATTGGTTTAGCTAGTTATGCCCCTATAGGGTAAATGTCGAGGAAAGGTGTGGGGTGGTGGAGTGATGGGAGTGCCTAAATCAATTGAACGTTAAGTACCACCTTAGAATAGATACAAAATGTACTTAACAAAGTTTAGGACTGCTGAAGATTGCATCCCAATGCACAAAAAAACGAGTGGTCATTTCTTTCTTGATCGAAAATTCTGAATCAAAGATAGATATAAGGAGAAAAAGTACATTGACCCCTAGCCACCATCTTGGTTTACAAGCTATGTGTGTAGGAAAGAGTGAGTGCCCTTGTCCTGTCCTGGGTTGTATCTTCTGGTGCCATTTGACCAAATACCGCCGTTGTTCTAATCGAAAATGAGCATTAAATGCTGGAATTCAAGAAAAATGGGCCAAAAGTGCATTGACCGATGGCGGCCATCTTGGATTTGATACAAGATGTCTGAAAATCAACACAAGCATGTATCTTGTAATCACAATCCTGAATGTTATATTTAAAACCCAAAGTGTACAATATTGGTTGTATTTGGGCCCAATCAGTTGTACTGTTTGAGTTGATGCGAAATGCGAGATACTATTTTAGGTACAAAATTCTTTTTCTGAAATTTCAAATTTCAAACTTTTTTAAAAAGCAATAACCTTCTTATTTTAACACAATAGCACCTATTTATAAGGAACATTTTTAGGGAAGTTTCAATACATTATCTTGAGATTTGTAAAAAATTTGAAGAAATATGTAAATTAATGTAATTTAAATTTCGGGAAAAAATGGCTAAAAATTACACTTTTTGCCCCAAAGTGTAACTTAATTCTGCACAATATCCATCAAATATGGTACCATTGGATAGGAAACTTAATTGACTTTCATATGACAACTTACACGTTTTGGTAGAAGGTTGTATCAAAGTTTTATTATCAAACATAATTATGCCTTCTAAAACATGGCCGCCATTTTGAAAAATGGCCGCCAGACCTACTAGCAACGGATGGTGCACGGCAGACTCACATATCTGAACATCCCAGGTGACTCGCTTCATGGTGATATACTTCGTTATTGGTACCTAGTTCATCTACCCCCAAGTCACTGGGCTGCTGGTCTTTTTAGGCTTTCTAACCATTTGTAGGGAAACTTTTTCACTGAAATAATGTGTGGAATGTGAGGTTCGATGATAGCTAACGAAATGTCAGTGACCTTCTCCCTGGATATTGCCTGTAGTGTGAAGGTTTCCGTAGACCCACTTACCCCTGAAATTAAATGATCAGCAGGCACATGACGCAAAATTCCATTAAAATAAAAAAAATGAAGCATTATGAACCCAGCCACTGCATCACGATAACCATAATATAACACCTAGCTTTATTTTCAATATTATGGAGAGCGCCATCATATAATTTGTTAGGCATCCAAGCTCAGCCTTATGGAATTGTTCGTACGCCCTCCGAGGTATAGACAATTTTGGTAGTGTATTACACCAGACACAGTTCACAGCATAATTTATGTATTTTTTTTCAGTCGCCCACATATGTCCCGGGCAACTGCGTAGACACACTTTCAGTTCAGCGCATAAATAATGCATATCTTACTATTAACACATGACGTGACGTTTTGTGTAAACAGTGATGTGAGGGAAGTCAATGTCAAGGCCGTTTTATAATTTATCGATGGTTTTTGTCTTATTAGAAAAATTGAAAATATGTTATAATGAATGTGAATCAATACATACAGCGTCACTAAGACAGTAAAGGTTAACATATGTAAGGCACTTTCTGTTCCTAACACTGAGTTTGTAGCGTTTCAGAGCATATGTTCCTGACCTTTTTGTGTTTAAACTTTCCACTTGAAGAAGCCGTAAGATAATCAAAACATGCGCCGTATTTTTTAACTTCTTAGTTTCAAGGAGTTTTCCCAAAGAAGGAATTACTACGTAGCGTTTGAATTGGGTTTTATCTCCAATCGTTTCTAATTTTCTACACGGAAACGACTTTTTAGAGAAAAAAACCACTTTGATGAATATGTCAACACGATTGGTAATAGTTTCACGGGAACGCTTAATCACATAGCAACTGCACACTGTTAATGGTGGTCAACAAGAAACGTACGCACACGTCCTACTTACTAGCCACAAGTTAAAAATTATCATCAATCTTACCAGCCAAAACATTCATTAAAACCTTAACTTCAGATATAAAAATGTTCAAATGGTAGGTGGATCGACATGTAGCTGGCTGTTGCATTGGGAGCACAACGTGAGGAAGGGGGCTATATCGCCCATTAAATTTGGTTTGAGCTTCTTCAAATGGGGTTATGCCCCCCCCCCCCTCTTCAAGCACCTGTAGTGAATCTTGGGATCGGACAATCATCTGAACATCGGGACCGAAGGTCTACGAAACCAATAATGTAATAGAGATCACAAGACCGATTCCACGAGACCGGAACCTGTCACATTTTTGCCCCCCAACCAACCACCTTCTCTTACTTTTGGTCTTGTAGACCCTCTCTCATTTAATTTTTCGGTTTCGCGGACCTTCAGTCTCATGCATGGAATCCCCACTGGGAGTGGCAGACCTTGTTATCACCGCAACCATGAAAACTGGGGAACACCAAACTCTGAAAATATCAACGCCAGCCGCTCCCCTGGACTGAGAAGAAATATACATGCATATTGTCCAGGGTTACTGCGAGAATCATGTTTGTTAGCTATGTGCTGCACCCCTCCTCCCCCTCCCATGTTCAACATTATGTTGTACCTGTAAAGAACATATTAAATTTTAATTTCCCAAGAAAAATATAAAATATATATTCTTCACTGTTGTAGGCCTTACGTACTTCCAGAAAAAATTGTCAACTTCATGTTCAGGAATACCTGTAGCCACACAAAGCGTTACAATGGGTTGAGAGGGACAGATTTTTATCATAAGGCATACTAAAAATGCTGTAAGGTAATGAAGGCTTTATGTGCAAGCCCCCTTGGCATTGACTTGTAATCAGCACATTGGCAAAGTCTGCGGTTTTCCTCCTATGTTGCTTCGCGAAAACGCAAAACGCAATGTAAAATTCATTAGGTATCGCTTATAAATCAGTTTGCAAACTTTTCAGAGCACTGGATATGTCAAAATCGGATATTTACCATATGTGACACCACATCATCGAGAGAAAGCGGCAGTTTTATTGCTATTTTTGTTAACTGTCTTTCACAGAATACCAAATTTTCTTGAATGAAAGCTCTTGATTTTGGAATATTTTGTCTAAGAAGGACAACAAAGTTTCGGAAACGTTTGAAATGTCACCGGTGAGTCTCAGTTCGTAGGACTTAGAAAACACCTAGCTTTCGAATGAGTGAACGTGGACTTCGTTCTAGTCAACCAGCTTGCCTTCTTGATCGCGTCCACTGCTATTGTACATCGACCGTTCAAGCCTGTTTCGATTTCCCAGTGAAAGGGTCGACGTGGACGAGTGGTATTAAAATGGCGAATTTACAGCCTAGTCTTGTGTAAATTTTCTAAATTCTTTCAACGATTTAAATGCAGGTCTACTACATGAACGCCAGTTAAGTTGTTGATATGTTTTCGTTGAGAACACAGCATATTTCAACTTCAAGTCTCCGCCTGTTGAAGTTACAAAAAAACGTACAAAGTAAAGCACATTTCCCCAATGGAACATCAATCTCGTATGCATTTTGGCGAAAAATCAATTTTTAGAAATGTTGTGACGTCAAACATGTGAACGTTCGTTGCAGTTTGAGACGAACGTCAAAACCACGGTGGGCACGTTCTCGCATTTGGCCAGCGGACGAGGGAGACGACGTGATGCATTCGCAGAGGCTACAATTGACGTAATCTCGAAGCAGTCGACCAGGTGAACGTGCAAATCGAAAGCTCCCTAACATTACGTAGCAACAACGATTCAGTCGTCGTGCAATCATTCTCAGATTTGCCACCAATATATGAAGGACGTGCAGATTCTTCAATATTCCCTCAACTCTTAAAATTTCCTAAAAGAAAAACGAGAATCCAAAGCTTTCTGCAATACAAGTTCCATACCTCCATATATTTGTTTAAAAGGGGTAAAATTTTGGCAGTACGTCCCTAATACATTGGTGTTCACATTTGACAGAAACATCGGGAAACCTAGCTACTACTTACGAGCCCGATACATGCAATTTCCGGCTGTCTGAGGGGTGGCGATTTTTCAAAATTTTCTGTACGCTCCAACTGAAGATAGTCTTTCGAGCAAGACTTGATATTCTAGGCAGGGAACCATTGGTCCACCGTACTCAAATGCTCTCATACTCACATATCATCAGATAACTTTCAAACCTGTCAGTTGAGCAGTTTGTGTAGATGGCGTTTTTAGTGACTGAAGTGTCAAAATGTTATCAATGTTCATCGTTGCAGAGCAGTGACGTTGCTATAGGAGGCAGGGGGCGATTGCCCCGGCTCAAAAAAGTGAAAAATTAGGAATTTTGCCATTTGAGACCCCAGTGAACTACAGTGCGGTTTTCCCTACTTTTCCTCTTAAAAATTCCAATTTCTTCCTAATAAAAGCTCCATATTTGTTATTATTAGTTTTAAACAAGGCAAAATTTTCCGAGCGCTTCGCGCGCCTCAAATTACAACCCTTAAGGCAATAAGTGGTCGCTCATAAAGCAGTCAGTGGTAAACTTGTCCGAGCCGCTAAAATGCTGCTATTCTAAAATTTTCTTCACATAGGCTTTTAATATTTAAATTATATCTCTTCAATAAAGGCAGCAAAGTTTTGGAAGCTTTTTGAATGTCACCGAAAAGCCTTGATCTGCACTCTTTCAAAAACATTATAAATCAACAATGACTTCCAGTGGACATGCTATCTCAGATAAATGCTAATAGGAAACTCATGTTCTTCGATAGTCCCCCAAATATTCAAATGTTCTTACAGGAAACCCTGAATCTAAAATATTTTCTGTTGTACAAGCTCCTTATTAACAACTTTGTGAAAGGATCCAAATTTTCGGAGGACTTCGCGCCCCGCAAATTACGTTCCTAATACAGTAGTGTTAACACTTAATTAAAAAAAACAGAATTTTTTTATTAAAAAAACGTTTTTGATAGTAGAAAAATACAAAAAATGCAGCATAAAAAATGTACTTTTTGGGCAAAAGGGTAGGGTGAGGTGCATGGTCCAAATTTGTTCGACCGTTTCATCAGGAAGTGATGCTGATTTTACTCAATCTATAATTTTCCAGTGATGCAATCTGTGTGAATTAAGTCAATATTCGACATATTGCAGCCAGAAGAAATGTCACAGATATCAAACACTAGCCACCGAAAAAGGTCTATCATCACGAGAGATGAGCCAGGGTTGGCGAAGAAAAGTAAAAGGAAGCATAAAAACAATAGTTAGAACAAATTTTACATTCTTTTATTGTATGGTTGTCTATTAAGTATTTCCCCAGCTCTTGGACCAGCTCCTGTTCAAACACATACATAACCATTGCATTAGTTTATCCTATTACGTTAGAGCAGGGAGCTGCTTCTTGCTCCCTGGTTCGAGTACCTGCATGTTCAACTCATGCCCAGATAATTCCACAGAGCTGACAGTCGTCTGAATTGGCAATGAATTGGTAAAGTCTGGCAACGAATTGGGAGATTCGTCCTTCACTGCAGGTTTATTTTATAGACTTCTCAATGTTGCGTGTACTGGGTGTATTTTCTTTAAAACGATTCATTGGGAAATAATTTTATCAATAAATTCAGATTCTATGAAAAATTTACCCCTTTCTTGATGTTAACTTTGTCAAGTTCTAGTTTCGTGAACAATTAAGCTGGAAGGGGAAACGTAGACTAAAGATCATAATACCTGTGCACCTGTTGAATTATGGATTTATGACTAGATACTTAGACTGTACGGCTGTTTGTCCTGGGAGATCAGGGAGCTGGAACTCTCTTTAGTGGGATCTACCTCTCATGAATTAAACCAGCTAACACCAAAACATATAGATGTAACAGTTACATTGTTAGCCCTAGCTTTAGCCATAGTTTACATTTGGATACATTTGACTCTCCGACAATGAGCCTTAAAGAGAAAAAAAAAATATCCCGATGGAGTGGTGCTGCTCCCAGAAGGTGTTAACTGGTCCTTCGAAAGAAACAATCATCTTTCCACCTCTAGACCTATTAGTACTGTACATCAAAAACCTCTCATGCGGGTCCTATATTGGATGCAAACATAAATACCAAGCTGAATTTACAATGGAAATAATAATACATTCCTTAATACAAAGCTTGGCTGAGTAGCAATCCCAGCATAAATCTATCATCTCATGCACTGTACAAAAATAAGGCCCAGGCTTACCCTAAGATAAATTCCCATTATGTCGAGGTTATCTGCCCAAAGGGACTGTCAATGACACCTACCCCACTTAAAAATTTTCTTTGCCGACCCTGTTAGTGCAACTTGTAACAATTTAAAAATTCATATTGATTAGCCTAGTGCAGCCAAGCCTCAGAATTAGTTATAGACTATAATTTCTGTCGGTTTACCCATTAGCTTCAAACGTTTACAGTCTGACAGAACTGAAATTGTTCTTTGTACTTGAACACTGTATGTTCTGTACACTGTAAACAAATTCCATTTTCAAAATGGATTTTCCATCCCAAAATGGACAGCTTTAAATGTACTATATCACACATATCTTGTGTATTTTTGAGAAAATGCTGAAAATTTCTGTGGTAAATACTCATAGGTATGTGAAAAATGAAATATTTAGCTTTTACACCACAAAAATGGACAGGGGTTGTATTGCATGATATGAATGGAAAAAACATGAATTTTGGAAATCCATTTTGAAATTGGAACTTGTTTGTAGGCCTTATTGTATTAACAACACAAGTTTAGACTGTTATTCAATCTCGCAAGAAGGTTGCTTTTTTTCTGTGGATCTTGATGACATTTCGCGATAAATTTCAAAACGAAGTGATAGTACATTGAAACCGTAAAACCTAAAGGTGTACACGAACCATTTAGGGGAGGGTTCAAAACGCTCACGATTTTAACCAATATATGCTCAAAGGAAGACTAAAATATACATTTTCGTGAAGGGCTATCTCCCTTATCTCAGATCCATCCCAAAAGTATAGGTTATACCCATTAGAATGGTCTTATTATACTCAGCATAACAGAAAGTTGTGTACAGAGAACATACTTGTGAGCCCCCAACAATGATATATGGTTTGGTTGATACCATTACTTGGAAGGTAGTTAAAATTTCACCATAAAGCAATGTGGATGTTTGTATCTGCCTCTCCTTATTTTAATCCAACGATCAATGTTTTGTATCTTTAAAAAATGGCATTAACCATTCACGTCCATAACCAAAAAAAGGGATGTTTAAACCCGACATATTTGCCTGCAATGTTGCATAGACATTTCATTGGTAGAAGTTACGCGAATTCACGGGCCTAATAACGTAGAGACCTAACACAACCTCTTATTACCTTGTCACATTGAAATACGTTCACAAATTTCTCAAAACGTGATATTTCATGGACAGATTGGGGGAAAGGTTGGAGGACTCGGTATATTTTCGACACCACTTTGGATCGGATATGTTGCACTCACGGGCTGAGTTTCGATAAGATTGACTTCATTCATGATAAAGTGGACATGAGCTTGTGGACTAGGGTGTCCATTGATCCGGCTTTTCGCCGGACAATCCAGCTAAAATAATTAACCTACATTTGCAGCGAAATATTTAGACTGGTAGAATTCTCTACTATGGTAGAATTCTCTGCTATGGTAGAATTCTCTACTATAGGTGGGACTAGTCAGTCTGTAAACTATGTCCCAAGGGCATCATGAACCATAGGCCTACAAGTGTTTGGGGTATGGGGGGGGGGGGGGGATACGTGCGAGGGTGGGGCTAGTTCGCTAGGTAAGGTACTGTTCAAGCATCACATACATGTAGTATTTCCATCGAGATTTATTGTGTTTGCAACATGCAAGGAATACTGCATGTCTAAATTTGCCACCCTCAGTCTGTGTACTTTACTTTGAGATGGGGCAGAAGGCTGCATGGTGGTTATTGCTGTAGGGGGTCTACCCATGTTCCCGGGGCTCAATGTTCCAAGGGTTCTATGTCCCATTTTTCGTACAATTTCAACTGTTGGTGATGATTTTAAGGTTCGTCATTCCCACGATAGGCAGGCAGTGCATGATCATGGGCATATTCTAACTTTCCGAGCTGAGTACAGCGAAGGCCCAAGTTTGATATCTCAGTCTGGCAGTTGGGAAATGCGGCATGACAATTCTAACCGCCCCCGGGCCAGTGCACAGAGGGTAATGGGATGATTGGAGATTGGCCGCATATCTTTGCTTTTACACATACTTTTTTAAAAAACAAAACAACCTTTTTTTTCTTTTTGCTATCATTTTATTAAAAAACATTTAAAAATTTATTTTGAAACATGCTACTGTACTCTACTGCTCTACTTCAATAGTAAAAAAAAGGCAACATGATATGAAAATGCCTGAGCTGAATGATACACAAAGAGTTGTGAAATTATTGAATACTTTCATCAGGTTTATTTCAAATGAAACCTAATAGAGTTATGTTATTCTGTATACTCTATCAAGGTGTAAACATGGTATAAGAATAACTAAAAATACATACTCTATGGAGGTTTATTCATATGGCTTATGAAATGAAAGAAGTTGACCACAGCACACTGATTATTGTTGGCTGACCCTCAGCCCAAATAACTCATGAACTTCAAATAGTAAAATGGACAATGTAAGACAAGGCTTAAGTTGTAAGAAATATTAAATTTCATTTGCAATTTGGATTTTGTGTTGTTGTCACGAGTGCCAAAGAAGCGGCTAAATTGTTTTACATTCACCAGGTGTTTTTAGACATGGGACACAATTTCTGATTTTGGAGGATATCGGTAATTATCATGGACTAATCTCACACAGATGCTCTTGACAGTGAATATATGCACAGTAAAAATTGGAAAGATTGATTACACCTCATATCAATAAGCAGTTTCTTCATGATGGAGATACCCTGACCCCTACTGTACAGCTACAGTGCTGCTTACAAATACTGTCTTGAATTTGTCTTATTCCTACACTGAAAAGTGTAAATTGCAACAATGAATATAGTGAGGAAAACAACCAGTGTTTGAAAGGATGTAATGACACTGCTACTTCATGTACATGTATTATGTAAGAAATATTTGTTAAGAAATTGTATAAAATATGAAATCTGAGATATTAAGAGCACCCCATCACTTAGGACCAGTGTCCTAATTTTGTACTTATCTGACTTTTGGGGCAAGTTCTCCAATTATGACCACGGTTTTTGCATATTTGACAAACAACCCTTTCGTAGGTACTACTACTACTACAAATGATGAATTCGATTTTGTTTTAGCATAACTTGCCGAAATGCATCTAACTTGATGTGGGAGGACGTTCGGAAAACCATGGAGTTACATTGTCATTTAATTTCTCAAGACCTTGTTGAGAGAAAGTAGAAATATTTCTATGAAGACGCAAAGCATCAGGCAAATGTTTAATGAGGACATGCATATAGGGTGTCAAATCCTTGCTTAAATAGACTTCAGTGAACATGCATGCACGGTCATTCATCTCGAAATTCTCAACCTCTGACAAAGATAAGTCTCCTTTGATACATCCCATTAAAAAAAAGAAATCTTGCAGAGTTGACTTAATTTACTTAGCTAAGGATGACCGGGAATAAACTCTTCCAACTTTATATTCCGGAAATTTTTCAAATGTTCCGGTCCAGTAAAATCTTGTGACGAGATCATCTTGGAAGATTTAGCCACATTAAATTCCCTTGGGATACCCAAGGCCGGTATGAAGGTTTCAAACGTTGCCACGTGGGAATATTTTTTTCAATGCGAAGGTTGAAGTGCACTTTTTTAAGTTCGACTTCAGCTCAACTATGAGGTGATTAATCAGCTGGTGTGCAATTCTCAAGAAGAGATGGAGAGAATCAGGAACCACATTAATGACATCGATATTTGGGAAAAGTGGTGGGGAAAAAATTTCAACCTCTCTTTACCCCTTTTAAAGGAATTTGCAGTTATATTTTCCACTGTTCTGGCACCACCCTCAATGTCATCCATAGACCAAAATTTTTGATAGTCCCATCGGAGTTCACTGGGGCAGACACACCACAAACAGCAGTGTTTTGCACTGAAACCCTCCATACCCATTATTTGGTTAAGGAACTTCAGGTCTCTACCCAAGTATAACTTGACTTTTACACTTTCCTTACCAACAACAATTGCATCTGTGGTGTTTATCTCAGCAATCAATGGCCTGGGTGCATCTGCTAGTGCAGATTGTTTCTCAGTAACTCTAACAATTGCCAACAGATAGCTTCCACTACTGAATGAACAAGATGGTTTTCCTATGACACTAAACGCAATGTTTGTTACATGTATACGCTTGCCTATGGTGGTACCTTCACCCGTGATCTTGACCTTGACAAAACCATCCTGAAATATCATGTCTCTACTAGAGTTACCGAATAATACTGATAAACTGGAACATAAGGTTTGTCTAAAGGATTGCCCAACGCTAACATAATTACTTACATCATTTCTTGTTTTCAAATGTGCAATCTGTATTCTTTTAGGAGAGTTCGGCAGTGCATAGTCAGCTCATGGTAGGCCCTTCGTGAGATGCTCTACGTGTCTCTTTATGATTAGAAGTTTGTCAATGAGTTGTTCAGAGTCATGCTTCCGGCTTTGCTTCCTGGTATTCTCTACGTCAATAGCAACTTTACGACCCAATCTGTCTTAAACTTCCAGGCTTACTGGAGAGAAATATCCTCGGGCGAGCTCCTGCACACTCTTCTTGATCGATTTAATCCTTTCGATTTCCATTGTTCTTCTGTAGGGTGTGGAGTAAACCAACTTGTTTCTGGTCTTTACTTTTCCTGATGGTTTGTTAGGCAAAATATTCTCCATTTTCGTTCCAGCTCTCGATTTTCTGTCAGTAGTCGTGCTATTTTGTGTTTCGCCTCTTTCACCTTCTCAACAGACTTTCGCAACTTCTTCCCTTCTCTCTTGACATCTTCTTTCAACTTCCGCTTGGTTGGTGTATCAGTTTTACAGGGCAACTTTAAAATGTAGTTTTATATTTTTCAGTCCTCCGTCACTTTCTTCCTGGAGTGGCCCCCCTTGCACTTTTGCAATCTTGACAGCATGTTCTTGAGCTTTTGGATGACTACCCTGGCCACGGATGGAAAGTCAGCTTTATTCACACCAACTTAGTGATTTTAAAATGTCTTAAGTAAGACTGACCCTACATTGGTTTGGTCTATTGAGCTGCCATGTGAAATTCCCAACTGATAGAGAAGGAAGTTGTTGATTGGTATTTCAATAGTATTTTGTAATATTGATCATCTTGGCTAGGGGCAGCAGTGACAATGTCCATTTCTATGAGCAAGCACACTCTGCTTGCAATATATGCCAAAGTGAACTAGTGGAGTAGTGCCATGGTTTCAGGATGCATTTATTAGCGATGAATGATGCAAAGTCAAACTTATTTCCCATTCCTGGTACAAACTTCACTTTCATAGTATAACCTAGATGAGTGTGCTTTGAAGACAGGTCACTGTTAGTGGAAGTGTACTCATGCAATGGCGATTTTTCTGTCAGCCAGTATATAAATGATCCGCTTTTCACATAACTAAAATCCCCAAATCTGTTAACAAAACGAAAATATCAGTCCTTTCCAATGACGTCGTTCAAGTCTGTCAGTTCAAGTAATATCCACTTACCAGGCTTACTCAAGACCTGGATACCACAATCAGTCATTACTTTAAACGAATCTCTGGGCAGCGGTATACTAAGTTCTACAAGAAGATCAGACTTCCTGTTGCAGTGAAGTGACTCCTTTACTGCTATCTGAAGTTCAGACTTAAACCTGGATTCTGCCTCTCTTGAGGATTGGATCAAACTTTGGGGTATATTCACAACATCTGATGAGACTCGCCACCCATCAAATTTGCTGGACCTGCCTATATAGTGTACTTTGAGCATACACTCACCATTTTCAACTTTTTGGTCGATAAAGCCTTGGAATTCCCACTGTATTTGCACCTACTCATCCATACTATATTTTAATGCCCCTTCCTGCTGTACCTTAGTGGGCCTAGTATCACTTATGAAAATCCACTACAAACAATGTGCATACTGTCAGGCTCTTCACATTATGCAAAATCATTACAAAATAGCTTACCCAATTACACCCACCAGAATGTTTCTTTAAATTTTTTGTTTGATCAGGTTAACAACAAAGGGTAAGATAATAAAAATTGAAGCAATTAGGCTACTAAATTAGAACCAAATGTAAGCTATGTTTGTCTAAAAACTGTAATTACATGCAATTTGTCATTAACTATTTCATCTTTCTTTTTTGATTCAAACCATGTCACATTCTGCATTCACATGGTCCTGTGATATTTGGAGGTAGGGTCCAGGTTTTTTACAACTGAGTGTACGCACTCTATGCAGCGACCACAGCTTTTAGTAGGCTAGGCAGAAGGTGTTATATCCTGTCATTTTTACGTTCAAATTACTCGCAAAATCTGAATACATGTAGGTTTTGTAAACGGACAACATCTAGCCTCACAAAAATGTTCATCAAACGATTAACATACTTTAGTCTAAAGTGAATTGAAAATGGCAGACTTATTCGGGATACCACTAGTTACTGTGGGAGTGTGTATAAAGAAGGAGCATTCTGTCATGGACGGTGAACATTCAGAGGGTCGGTATTTTCCTTGTGCGTACAGCCTCGATTTTTTTTCAAAACAGTTCTAGGTAGCTCCAGGTGCCTTCAGGCTATGGATACCCCCCTCCCCCCCCCACACACACACACTGGAAAATACGTTACCGTACGCCAAAGAATTATGCCAAAGTAGCTTTGAACCTAATCTGGATTTGGACGCCAGACTAGCATTAAGCGGGGCGCTGGACAAACTGGCACTTCTACAGTACACCTACCACATATGTGGATATTGTGCATACTCAGTGTACCGTCGGATGCGCATTTAAGAGCTGTCACATTTCAAGATTTTTACACATTATGTCAATGCAGGTGTCACTCAACGGGCCCGCACACTCGACGGTCACCCCACCATACACTCACACTGCACCATGTAATTTATCTTATGCAATTCATGGCACAAGCAAGGTTAATCAATAAATTTAGGCCAACTGTTGTACCATTGTCCTGGAGGAGTGAGGTACGCTGTTCGCAAACTTTATATCCGTACACCAAAGATCTCTGTGAGAAAGGCGCTACTTTCCAGTATGTCCCCCTTCCCCTTCTCAATACACACCCCTCACAGCCTCAGGCTTGGCTCTGCACAGAAGGTCTACTAGTAGTTAGCCTAGTAGGCACCACAAGCATTTTGTAATGAAGCATGCTGTGTGTAAAAAATAAACAGGGCACCATACCTTGGCTAGGCAAAATTAAATTTACAGAAACATTTTTAAGGTAAGGCCTAGCTTATGGGGAGTTATCGTATTGTTACTTCTGTGTTACTGTTACATTGATAGGCTAGGCTAGCACATTAACAATAACGCGTTAGTGAAATTTGTAAACAACCAGTGACTCAAGTGTATGACTGTGACACGCAGCATGTGCTTGGGGTATTCCCTGTTAATGATAATATCAACTTGGCCTACAACCTGGCGTGCGAAACCCATAAGAAAAACATCTTTTTCTCTGGTTTAGTTCCATAAAAACTATGAATCCCGTGGGGGAATTAGAATAGAAAGATTTCATCAATACGTATGAGAAATATCTAAATTCATCTTTTCTTCAATTGGTAGAATTCTGTCTGGGAAATTCTTTAGAGAAGCGTAAGGTGAGTTTTACTGTGAATTACGTGCAAGAGGTATGTAATTCTGAGTTTTTTTGAGAGCGTTGTTCTGATTTGTTCGCAAAAACGCTGAAGGTTCCACTAGACCAATCAGATTCAATGTTACATGATTAGACGGAGCTCGAGTAGAGCTTTCGGTTTAAGCTGGTTTCGTACTTTACGGAGTTTTTGAACAGTCATGACGTTACTGTTTGATGGACGGAAAAAGGAGGATTTTCCACCGAAACGCCATTGAAGAAGAAACAAAGTTCAAACTTTTTCACTAAAAAACGCCGAAACTTGGCTATAAAGTTTTATTTTACAATAAGGAGAATAAATTTTTCTGCATTTTTGTGGATAAACTGAGTTTATGGGTTGTAGATATCAAGAAATCAATGAATGAAAGCAGCAATTCATAGCTACAAAACGCATTGTTACACACTGAACGTATCAGAAGGCTCTCACAGGAAGCAAAAGCGAGTATAGTTCCGTTTAAGTCTGCGAAACGAAACAAAAAAAATTGCTGCTGATACAAAGTTGCACACGTACACTGAATCAGCAGTGCCCATTAACATACAACGTCCGCTGGTGATATGGTCGTGTTATCAAGTTCGAGCTTTAGCCACACCCTAGGTAGTAGAATAGGGGCTACAATATTCTGATTTTCGGATTTTGTAGTTCTCAAATACGTCTCGAAGCAAGCTTATCACAGTCCGTGAGTATTTCTTACTTACGTGTTTCGTTAACTTTACGAGTTGAAATGGATTTTAGAGGGCTATTTCTCTTATTTCTTTTCTACTTTTCCAGTAAGTTTAAAGCTCGTGCAAGGCTAAGTCACAGTTTGTCCTAGCGTTATACAGTATATATAGGTGAGTAAAGATGGCCGCTGGGCCTGTTTACATTTCAGAGCGCGTGATTACGTAAACACTTAACATTACTACGATACGGTAATATGGATATTTAGAACACTCCTCTGTTCCTTATCGACGTATATATATATAACAATGATTGAAACTTGTTTAAAGGCTGGTAATGGGTAACTGGTAAAAAGCTAGGTAGTAGGCTTAATCAGGGATTGTGGAAACTGTAATCACTGATAATCCCTATTTCTGTATTCAGACCCTCAATACGAGAAGTTAAAGCTAAAATCCATTTAGTTTCTGCATTACGACGGGCCTGTTCAGTAGAATACGATGAGCCCAATAGAATAGATTTAAGGTTGTTGAGTTTGTGATCAGGTAAGTTGTACTGCTCCCCGACTGCAAAGCCCTGAATATTGTCTCTGATCGAATGTTTATGATTATTAAACCACAGACGAAATTTTTAGCCTGTTTCACCAACATTTTTGCCTCTTTCACATTGTGTACAAATTAAAGGTAAACAGCATTGGTACTGTCACGTGTCAAAGGGGGGGGGGGAGGAATCTGCTTTATAGTGGTGTCCGGAGGGGGGAAGAGGGGATCAGTGATGATGTTTTTACATATTTGACATCTAGTTTTTCCACAAAGTTTGCTATTCTAGATCCAATTGATAATGTTGCAGATGATTTTAGCAATAAACGGTACGGTCTAGGTATCTTTCTTGACTTTTCAAAAACCTTTGAAACTGCCAATCACAACATTTTACTTACACAGCACTATTATAATGGCATTAGGGGTTGCTTTGGAATAGTTTGAAGTTATTTACAAAACCGGCAGCAATTTCTAAGCTTTCAATTATATTATCCAAGTTAAGGACAAATAACATGTGGCGTTCCACAAGGGACCGACCCCGTTATTTCCTTTTATAAATGATATTAGAAAAAAATTCTAGTATTGTATCTTTCATTTTATTTGCTGATGACGCTTGTATTTTCTTCCGTCTTGCTAATCAGAATAGTGCGGCTGAATAGCCGGTCAACAAGAAATAAGAACATGTTTCTGCATGGTTCAGGGCTAATAAGCTTAAATTGAATATTGATAAGGTCACTTTTATGATTTTCCGCCCTTATCAAACAGCAATTTGTTATAGTGTGCTTTATAAAGATAGCCAGAATATTTCTTCTGTTAATACTACTAAGTTCCTCGGTGTAATAATTGGTAGAAATATTAAATGGACTGATTCATATTCAGAAAGTTGAAACCACAGTTTCGGTGCAACGAAAGGACTTAAGTCTTATGTCCCCAAAGGTGTCTTGCTTTCTCTGTAAAAAACCTCTCCTTACTTACTTATTCAATTGATTCTAACTACAAGACAAATTATCAGTCAAGGATGCTTTTAAAATTTCAAAACTTCTGAAACAAGGGACTACATACGTAGTATGAGATAATGCTACCGCCTATGTATTTTACTTTACCCAATTTACCCAATTTACCCAAATTACCCAGTTATGGCCTTTGAGAGGGCACTCAAATTAAACAATCAGTCAGTTGTAGGCTTAAATTAAAGTGACGGTGAACTGGAAACAAATCACGAAGAGGATGAAGATTGCTCCCTCGTTTCTCTCATCGAGGTGCTCCAAAAGAGCAAATATTCTATCGAATTTAGACCAGGACAATCGATACGTCCAACTTCTGATGAGGCTCAGCATCTAAAAAACAAGACCAGAATTATGTCTTGTTAAAAGTTTTAGAAACCTTACAGATCAGTTCTTCAAAGTATCTGCGGTCTTCAATTCCACCCCACAGCACAAAGATGCTACTTGTCTTATTACAAGACATGTCCGTTAAGAACGCATAAAAATTCAAAAGTTGAAACAAGGGACTCCAAACGTAGTATCAGGTAATGCCACCGCCTATCAATTTTAACTGAAGGTTATAGAAACCTTACAGAGCAGTGCTCCAAAGTATATGCGGTTTTTCATCTCATTCTACAGCACATAGATGCTCCCTGTCTACCTGCAAGACAAATTATCCGTTAAAAACGCTTTCATATTTTAAAACTTCTAAAACAAGGGACTGTTTACGTAGTATCAGATAATCAGATAATGCTACCGCCTACCTATTTTACTTACTGCACTCTCGTGGGGTGATGCTATCGCTGGATGCACTCTGGCTGCACTCTCGTGCATTATCCTCTCCCAATGCACAGGTCCAACGTTGATTAACCTTGTCCATTCATACATCACAATATTTTTTTATTTTAAAATACGAAAAAAGAGAAAATTTTATTGTTAAGCTCTCAACATCTTTATTAGAAGCACAACTCTCCACACCAATTGAATTCTATTGCATAAAGAATAGCCTAACCGCTTGTACTAGTTCGCAATTAATGCTGTGTTTCAAGTTCACGTGCCGTATGAATAACGTCAACAGACTAGATCGTTCTTTTGTTGTAAAATACTCACGTTCTAAGTAGCAAAACAACTCTTCACAACTGTTGAAAAGAAAATGTTCCGCGCAGTTCAAGGAGTGCTACGCAAGAAAGATTTCAAAAACATGATAATTATTTGATCAAGTTAGTAAAATCAAAAAGGACAAAATTAGTAATTGGTTATAATAAGATTACATTACTCATTGCTTCTTGCAATCCGGTAAAAGTTTGTTGTTAGCTTACGTACTACATTGAAAATTTCATTGCATACTGTGTTTTACCTGCCGTATGAGTAACGTAAAAAGACATACTCAGTACACTTTAAAAGGTATGTAAAGGTGATTGCATTTGTGCTATTGCTAATGATATAACTGTTTATAACGATAACATTACTGCATTTTAAAACAGCGTTACCGCGTTGTTAAGTTTGTTGACTCATTTTTACTAACCTAACGGAGCTAACATTTTAGGACGTTTAAAAGCTTGAACTTTGCTTTGGATGAAAACCGCGTGTTCTACTTATTTTGAATATAAACATTTACTGATTTCTGAAAGTGGCATTTGGTAAACAATTTGGAGAGGGACTGAGCAGCCCTGTTACTCTTAACAGCAGTGCTTAAGTTTGTGGAATAATCAGTAGCAACGTTAGATGAAGAGCTGCCATGCAAGTTGTCGTTGTGCGGCTTAGGTCTAAGCCTAGGTTGTTTGCCTTTTGTTTTGGGATATTGTGTACTGTTGATCCTTGTCTGTTATTAGGAACTCATGCAGAATTTTGGAACACATTCGTTTCTGGGAAATTGAAGCATCTTGAAAGTAACCTTGAATGCATTTTTCGTTTCTGTGGTCGCTCGTGGCCATGATGACACGTGTTTCAAACCCAGCATTATTGAGAGCTGTGATAGTTGTGGCTTGAATGATGTGGTTGGCGTACTTTTGGCTTTTGGCTTGCCTTTCCAGAATCTTCACCATTTGGCCCAGTGAATTGATACCTACGGGTGAATTGTACCATATGTTGTCTGGTTCCATTTGTTCTAACAAGTCACGACTCGAGTCACTTCCTCTCAAAATGAAAGTGACTCGAAAGAATTCAGGAGTAATTTCCCAATTGAAAAGTTGAATGACTCGAGTCACTTAAAAGTTTGAAAACTGGTGACTCGAGTCACTAATCTAGACACTCGATTACAACACTGTCTGATTGCAACACAAATGATTTTGGCCTGTGAAAGAAGTACTCGCATTTTGGATTTAATTTACTCAAGTACGTTTTGGTAGGAAGAATTAGGCTTAGATCTACAATAGCCCTAGCAATACACTAACTTTTCAAGAGTTTAACACCCCATTTGGTGGAGTTATTGGTTGAATTCTCATTCCTTGCTTCACTAATTTAATCCCTGTCCTCATCTATTGGGTTTGCAGAGTCTGCAGAATTTTCGGCAGTCTCTTTATCGTCTAATGTGTTTAAATTAAAGTTTAGATCAAAGTTTATTCCTGATCGAGAAATCCATTGTTTGTTGATATTATGATGTACATAAAACAAACACACGTACCATATATGGTCAATACATCAAAAACACCGTCCGTGCTAGTGTCATAATTACTGTATTCATCCGTCGGTGATTTTTACCGTGTTTTATCCATGGAGGATAAAGAACGTACTATGTATTTTATCCGTGGAGGATAAAGGGGGTCTGGGGGTCTATCACGGATTAAGCACGGTCTCTTGACCAAAATGGACCAACGGGAATTCAGAACTATTACCAAGCATGAATGAACTCTCTGCTTATATCACTAGAACCGTTACACCGCCTCCATTCGCGAGTATGAATGCCTTGCATTCTGAATTTTTCTAAGTGTCGGTCAAGGTTTAAGAATAATGTTTAGTGTATCTTCTTTGTAACAGATGTGATATTCCTGCTCAGCATTTAGCTTTAGGCCTTTATCTGTGTTCTTCCTCTCTCCTTTGATATCCCTTTCCCGTTTTGTGCCCCCCCCCTTGTTTCCTTTTACTTCGTACGACTCATCTGTCTATCGCTTGTATGTTGTGATTACATAGTTAAGGTGTTAATCGCTGTTTGTTTGTTTGTTTGCTTGTTTGTTTGTTTGTTTGTTTGTTAGATGGCGTAGCCTTGATACGCTTTTTATTCGGCTCGGTCTCGTCCACTTTATCTTGTATATGTAATTAATATGATGTTAGTAGGTTTAGTATCAGAATATGTTATAATGAAACTGCAAACTGCAAAATAATAAAAGACAAGGTAGGACACCTTACCGTACACCGCCGTAGGGCTTAGCACAAAATTATTCATGATTTCTTACTGTATACTTGATTTAACCTCTTATAGTACCACTTACACCTGTCGGTGAATCAATTACTTTGGTTGAGCCAGCATGAAACTTCTGCTCAAAGTTTGGTACCAATTTGGAATGTTCATAGTAAAAAATACCGCTTGCTTAGCTTGAAAATATGCTTTGCTGTCCCCACCCCGCCCTAGATTTTTGAGGGGAGAAGGTATTTGCTGTCTTGTCCCCACTCCCCCAGCAATATGGGGGGGGGGGGGACATATATTTCTCTGTCTTGCTAACAAAAATTACTACAGCTAATAATCATCGTTCAAAGCCAACGTGAAGCATTTTCCTCCGTGGTGTCAGTTGAATGTAAATGCAGTCGATGACGGGCTGTGATTGTACACTTGGATACAATTAATATGTCCACGGGGAATACAACTGATGCAAACGGCAGTTCAAATCGACGTTTATTGTTCCACAAACCGGTATCTTCTTCGAATGGAATTCCACCAGTAGGATCCTGCTGGTAGGTTGATGAACAGCTAAAAGATTCAATCCTCCCACCCCAAACTATAACTTTTGTAGGGGTTTATCGAAATTCTCCATTGACTCACCTCTTTGATTGACAGCCAGTGGCGGAGCTAGGGATTTCGGTCAGATGGGGCGAAAAAGGTCTCCATGGGCGCTTCGAAGGAGTAAATACCCTGAGCCTCAGCACGATCGAAGCTACGGCTTTTTAGACTTTCCATTTGATTTTCCGCACCTGGTAGAAGACTACTTTGCCATTTCTCATCAGCAAGTTTTGTTATTAAAACATGTTTAAATTTTCTATCCATGGGCCTCCACAGAAGAAAATTCGGGGGGGGGGGGCAAACTTCTTTTAGGGAGAAAAGCGCGCCACCATAATTTGGCGGGGAGCGCCGCAAGAAAATTTTGGCCCAAAATACCTCTCAGATCGCTGGAAATGGCATTTCTAAAGCCTATTTACCGCATATTAATAGGAAAAACACTGAGCTTACTGTTAAAAAAATGTTGATGTTAATTTTGTCATCTTTTTCTTTATGTTTTCTTCGTTTTTTCAGGTTATTTATTTTCCAGGGGAGGGCAAGGTCCCCCCTTTCCCCTATCTGCGGACCCGCATGTTTTTATCCTTCTCTTTCACATTCTAGTATGAAGGCGGTCGTCATATTTTGTGTTATTGTCAGGTCTCGATTTAAGATTTTAATGTAATAATGGGCTACTTTTTGAAAATAGAGAGTAAACATGCTAGAGCTAAATAGCAAGGAATCTTACAGGGGAAAAGTTATGGAAGTTTAATCACCGTTAGGTGTACATTTTGGCATCTGGAAATCAAGATAAGTACACGAAGAAACATTAATTGACGTAATTTACATCATGTGACCACTCGGAAATAGCCATTAGTTAAGTACATTGAAAGAAACAGCCAAGAAAAGGGTCTGCTTGGCTCTCTAGATATCGAATTCGTATTAAATAAAAGTAGCCTAAACCTAGGTTTTCTGGCTTTTGAGACCACGAAAGTACAGAAATAAGCACTTTCATGGGATTATCGCGCAGTGTCAAAAATAGCCATTTATCATGAGAATGGTCACTTGAAGAAAAGCAAAATGGAAACTGCTCTTTAAAACTCTTAAACCATTACCACTAGTAACACTTCTATTTTATTTTAACCTTAATGTTCTCTTCAAATGATTTTGAAAAATGTTGTGGAAGCTATTTTGGTATGTTTATAAATTCTTTGTATTGTCTATGTTGACAATTATCCCGACAACAAGAGGGCTATTTGCGCTACAATTATTGGTGCGCCCTTTGCAAGATCTTTTATTAGCCGGGAGGGTGAATTTAATGTAAGTCTGTGTATTTTGTAATCTTATTATCACACATGGTGTGGAAGCAATTAACTTAGCATAGCGACAACAATCACTAGTGCGTATAAAGAATGAAGATACGTTTCGGCAAAACTTATCCATATATTACAGAAGATGGCCCTTTTCATCAGAATAAAGTGCAGATAGTGCAGTTACTGGTGGCTGTTTGAGCATTTTGTTATCTGGGCCTTAAAACAACGCTATTAAGTCATGTCTTTCGCCAATAATTGTGCGAGAGTACAGTATGTTAAAAACCTGAAAAGGGCGCCGACAGACGATTTTGGTCCGTCGGGGGGGGGGGGGGGGCGACCGCCCCTCACCATGTGGCAGCTCCGCCACTGTTGACAGCTATACTCAAACAATGCAGAGTACCAAAGCTTCTTTTGTATTATGCAGCATGAACTGTACTGGGAGTGTTTTGATTACACACATTGAGCTTTTCTATAGTCACCATTAAGATGGGGCATTCCGCAGTAAATTGGAATTTAAAATTTTAAATGCTTAGTATCAAAGTTTTTTAGGGGGAGTTGCTTACCATATGTACTTCTTACTTGTAAAATTTTTATACATGTGTTATGCGATTAAGGGTGTCTACCTTGTGCTTAAAGCTAACGAAGCCGGTAATAGTGCCACAGACGGCACATCACATGTTTGATAACCATGAGGCAGTGCATCAATGGAATGACATAAAAAAAGTTGGGACCTGTTAAGGATGCTGTTAGACAGATTTGAGTGAATTACTGCAATTGTGAAATTTTTCTTTATACGGCCTATATTAATTAACCGGACAATATCATAATGTCCCGTCCGTGACAATTTCGGACATTTTTTTAACCTCAATGAATACTTGTGGACCGGACTGACCAATCACACGCACTTTCGTAGTGATCAGGCATGCAACGGTCAGTAAGTCTTCACTAGCACCAAGTCAGCGACGCTGAAAAGACGTGGACAATTAACTGCGCAGAAGTTTCCAAATTTACCGTCCTTGACTACAATTCGACAGTACTTACTGCACTTAGAATAACCTACCAAAATCTCGGAGGTATCTACAAGAAATTATTAGTCTCACCAACCCATGAGTCTTGTGTAGTCGGGCAGCATCTGACAGCTCGTCAATTATTCCTTGGAACTGGGGTGTTGCGTGCGGCGATAATTGTGCGCTTAGGATTACGCAACGCGGACGACATCTGCAGCGTAATGACGCCACAACCCGCGTATCCCCTGTCATTAAACAACTGAGTGTAGCGTTATTTCGCGTTGCGTTCGAAATGGCATAGGTACAAATGACGTCATTTCGTTGTAGATGGGGCCCACGTCGTGAAATCTAAAGCCTTCTAATACTAGTTCCACTACATCGCCGAGCACGAGGTCTGGACAGTGACGCCACTTTGTTGCGGCCCAAGGATTAGATTCTTCGTATATGGAGGTGAAACCATTTCATTTCACATCTCTTGAAGTAGAGTTGGGCTTCAATCCGATAGACTTTGGCAAGTTATTTATTGGTATGAAGGAATATTTCCTGGGCCCCTGAACCATGGAGGTATAGAGATAATAGACTAGCCAAGTGTGGCCTAAATTTATGCTTGTGCCAACCTGGCGCTTCCCTATTGATTACAGTCAATAACCTACTGTATTGAATTAAAACAGTTGTTGTCCATGACCTAATTTTGGTGAACCAACTGCATTTAGAATTAATACAGTATGTGCATGTGAACATTGTCTCTGCAGTTCAAAGTACAGTTTCAACACATGACCAATAATACAGTATCAATAGTAAGAGAGAAAAACGTATGGGGCAAAATTAAGAGCAAATTATAATAATGAGCAGCAACACTCCCTTTTGATCTCAAAGGATAGACAAGGGAAGACAGAGCAAAGGAAAGCTGCCAAAAGGAGATCCACTGAATCATAACTGTTAGTGATCAGAAGCAGAGAAAATCTGAGAGGGAGAGGGAGAGGTAGCATAGAGGAGGGTTCAGAGGCAACAGCACAAACAGCGACACCGACTTGGATCAACATCAACCAGTGGCGTAGCCAGGATGGAATTTTTAGGGGGTCTCTTTACAAGTGGGGGCCTGGTATCTCCGAGGGTCAGGCGCGGCAAAACTTTGTAAGCGAGGCGCCACAATCGGTTGGCGCGGAGCGTAAAAGAAAATTTTGGGTTTTAAAAACCCTCCAGATGACTGGACAAGGCACTTCCGACGTGTTTGTAGCTGGATGTACCCAGCCTTGAAATAGTTCAGTTAGTAAGTTAGTTAGTAAGTAAGTTAGTTAGTTAGTTATTTGGTTAGTTAGTTGGTTAGTCAGTCAGTCAGTCAGTTAGTTGGTCGGTTGGTCGGTCAGTTAGTTGGTCGGTTGGTCGGTCAGTCAGATGGAGTTTTACGGCCCAGTTTTCAGTCTAGTGGTTCAAGTAAAGCTGACCATGGCCTTTTTCCAGTTGTGGATCACTGGCTTGTTTTCCCTACTCCAAGACTTGAAATACGAATCTCATGTCTGCCATTTCTCAAACAGTGTAAATTAAAAATCAATTTATGAAAAATGATAATACATACACTTTTAAGGGACCCCAAATCTGAGCTTTTCTGATCTGTGCCATGGCCTGGGGGATGAGACTACAGGGAACCGGTATCTCCCTTTCCCTTGGGAAAAGTTGTGAACTTTAGGAGAACGTAGATCGCAAATGTGACAATATTTGAATGGATTTCAGCTTCAATAGGAAAACCAAAATTAGTTGTGTGCCCCTCTGGAAAACTTTCTTTGCGTTAGATTTTCTAGATGCAAAAGGGTTGCTTTGTTTGGTAAAACTTTGAACTGATTATAGGCCTACGATTTAGGATTTTCCTATTTGGGGAGCATGAAAAATTTCAATTTTCATTTTTATCTCAATACATCTCAAACCATAACATGTATTGAGATATTGTCACATTAGCCATTGGAAGTGATATCTTCAGAGCAAAGGAATGTGACTTAACAAGTGGTCAATGTCTTTGAGAATTTGAGAGCACGCTCTTTGGCTGGGAGGCAGAAGACAATGCATTTTTTCACATTAAAAAGTGATGGTTGCTAAGTTATTTTGGAAATTGCATGGCCAAATTGAGGTTAAACTCTTTAGTTGTCATGGAAACTTCAATTTTCCTTTCACATAGCACCTTAGTTGCTAGGCACAAATACCTAGTTTCTGAGAATGTTTACATTTTGTAGTTAAATTTTAAAATGTTAGAGACTTGGTATCACACCTCTGCTAAATCGAGCCTGAAGTAACTGTAAGATAATCGTCCTTAGTCTGACCATAAACAAAGACTCTGTAAGCAGATATTTTCCAGGAAGTTTTCTTGAGAAGAATAAGCTCTTTTAGTTGGATACAAGCAACAGAAAAGTTTGGTAGTTTTTGTTTTGTGTCTTGGCTCTAAAAGCTTATTTACAATCTATGGAGTTACTTTGTAGTGCACAAAATGTGTCTAGTGGGCATGATCAAAGTGTCTCTAAGTTGTGATGAAAAAATTTACCCCTCAAAAGTTGATTGAAGTGTTTTTGAAGAACCGTAACATACTGTATTTAATGCGTGTTTTTTCTACACACTTATCTCACAGTGTAACAGTGCAAACACTCAAGATATCAGCAGAGAAATAGCTCCCACTCCTTCAAAAGTTGTGAAATACCAAAATATTTGAATGAGACTGTGAAAATAGCATTATGGAGAGTGATTTGAGAGAACATAGTGTGGAATGCAGAAGGAAAACAGCTGTCACTGGATTGTTGGATTAATTAGCAGATGTCACTGATCTGCATATCTGGTGAATTATTTCTGCTTAAATACTTAGTTTCAGTATGGTGCACAATTTTGTGTGCCTCACTTAAAGTTACAGTATTATTGTAAAAATTTTCCTCAGTGAATTTGATCATTTTTGAGCATGAACTGCATCAGGATATTAACAATAGATGGATAATCTTTTAATGCAAAGCGTCAAAGGAGGCTCGTATTTACATTAAATATCATCAGCAACAATATGGGAGCTTTGTCTCCTTAACGTCCACAAAGTATTGAGATTCTGCAGCATCGCTGCTGCAGTAAGTAAGCCTTTGTGGAGATTTTACAAGTGACATACGTACTACCGAACAAAAGGTTTTCCGGTTTTTAGTGTTGTCTAGCTGCAAAATGGTGCAGTATTTGTTCAGTCATCGGTACTTAACATAGTAAAAATTAAAATACTACGAGTAAATCTCTCAAAATATTTAAACCGCAAAGCAGAAGTAAGGATCATGCGGGAAACACATGCAATGCGGACCCTGTGGACGTTTTACAAATCCGCCCGGACGCCAGTGCCAACTAGTTAAAAAAGGACTTGTCGAAAAAATCGTTCTATAGTGGCACTTTTTATGGGAATGAGTGAGGCACGACAAAGGCCTACTTGTAAGGGATGGAAGGGAAGAATTATTCGAAGACAGTACCAAGGCATATTTTGTTTTTGATAAAGTATAGGAATGGTCGTGTAAGAATGATCTCCAGAGTATGATTGCCTTGTTTTTAGTAAATCAGCCAGCCATTCGAAAGGCAGAAAGGTTGTTAACCTAACAAAGTCACATTAGAGTATGTCGTCGAAACGCTCGTTTCATTTTCGAAGTGTTATGCAATAAACGACAGTGCACATTATATGCGGAATCTAATTTAGTGAAAGTAATCATTTTGAAGTTATTACTTGATTTCATACGTGCACATAAAATGTTTTTTTACACACATTCATGCATGTTTTCTTAATTGTTACACGTTTCATTTATTTACAGTTTTTGAAGGGAATACTTCAAAGTTTATTTCCGTTCAAACATTTTATTTTTTCTCAATTAATTTATCAGGAGGCAAAAAATCTAGGGGTCCTGAAGAAAATCGGGGGGGGGGGGGGCTCGGCCCCCTCCCCCACCCCCCCCCATGTGGCTACGCCACTGACATCAACCCACGGGTGCCCCTTGGGATGTTGTATATAAAGTTCACTATACATAACGCAGAAAGGTACAGTAAGTCACAAACCTAGCTCAGAAATAGAGGTTTCTGGCAGTAGAGAATTATTCCTGGCAGCAACTGCTGTGCATGAATACCAACACCCAACTGTTACTAAACTGAAACTTCATTTTGACAGGGATAGTGTACAGTATGTGAAAAGAAAAAAAAATGGAAAGGAAGACTGCCTTGATATACTGTTCCCAATGAGGAAATAAATCAAAACAGACAAATTTGGTCAAAAAAGGGTGGTAAATACTGTTGCCAGAAACTTTAGTTAAAATTGCCCGAGCAATTAGATGTGTGACTTACCTTTCCGTGTTTTACGTACAGGATGGTGTTTAGTCGCAAGATGCTCCTGTGTATCAACCATTGACCTTTAGGTCAAACACTGTGTAGTTTTGAGAAAAATTGTTTGAAGTCTTAAGTAAACTGCATGAACTTTTTCATAGATAATCTATTGTAGACCTGTCAGACCGCGGAATCTGGAGTTCTCCAGAGAGATCTAAGAGACTATGTACATTTGGTATGCATGTTGTTCATATTGCCCTGATGGGGATTGGGGGGATGAAACTGTACTTTTGACAAGGATGAATGCCTTTGACATGAGCATACACTTTTGGCAGTAGGCTAGGCTACTGTACCTGTTCAATTTGTTGTACAATTCACACTGGATTTATAACAGACTATTGCAACTCCCTGCCGGGTTACATCTTTTACCCCTTCCTCCCCCCTCCCCACCGGCCTCAGATCCTACAGTCTGTTGATTTGGTGCAATATTTTTAACATTTCTATCCACATATCTCACACCAATTTTCTTAAGGGTGAGCAAAATTTATAGTCTTGCATAAAATTTTTAAAAAATAAATTATTTGTTTGTGACTTCACAGGTTCTCTAGTTTGCCACTTACTTTTCAGAATTTTAATATTCCTTGTATTTCCAAAGCATTTCTGATTAACATGTACCCATAAAAAGTCCTTAACGCACCTTAACGAGCATATGAAACAAGATATACATTCTAGGTAACTCAGGCAGGCTAATTAAATATTTAATAAAAAGTAAGAGAATACATTCTACTGTTGTTGAGGTAATTCTATTTTCATTGCTGCAAAATGTCCCGTCCGTGACAGAAAATTTCTGCGGAATGCCCCAGAAATAAACTGAGGTTGTGTCTGGATGAGGATGAATTTCAGATAATTGTGGGAGGAGCTTAAGTAAGATGGTTAGAGGAACTGGTACAGTTTGGGGTGAGAAAATTCGGCCTTCAAATGCAAGACTGTTCATTGATGCTTTTAGTGTATGATTCCGACAGCAGACTTGGGGAGAAAAATTTTGTCCTTTAGTGTTCCTGGTATATTACCGGTGTGCTCAGGACAACTTTACTTAAAGAACTTCTATCTCTTTAACATAACAAATTCTTCAGCACAAGGAAATTTAGAGGGGACAACTTTCAGCCTTAAGTCGCAGAGCTGAATCGGGGAGGTGTTTTAATCACACTTTCCTGGCTGAATGCACTCAGTTCGGTAATGTGAGAATTGACGTTTTAGTGTATGATTCTGATAGCAAACTTAGGGACAAAAATGTTCGTCTATTAGTTTCTGTGGAATATCCTTTGGTCTTCTTTAATAAGATCTTACATTACACGATAACTGACAAAACTATCATCTGTCAGTAACAACCCCTTATTGAAATGCTTTTTTTTTTTTTTTTTCATTTTTCTCCTGCACAAAACAATTTTCTTGGGTCTTTTAAAGGTATTGTATGAGCGGTTTTCGCAAGTATTGTCAGGAAAAACATCCTTATTTACACAGTTTTGGAGACCATTTCAAATGATTTCCAGTATGCCAGTAAGACTTATGAAAATTCAGCCATTGGCAGAGTGGCGGTGTTTTATTCATGGCCTGTAAAAATCATACATGGTATAATCAGGGAGGTGTGATTAGTAACATCTCCCTGGTAAAACAACCTTTGACGATCTTTTAGTTAACTTACCTACTGTTAACTAACAGTTATGTAAAAGATCGCCAAACGTAAATTTTCCGTGTATGAATCTAACAGGCCATGTGTAAAACAAACCCACTCTGCCATTGGCATTGTATTCCATTGCATTTTCATAAGCTCTACTGGCATACTTGTTTCGAAAAAGAAAGTTCTATTAGCCCAGTAATACCCTACCTTAACTGTGGGCTATCACAACATGGGCATCGCTTATGTATGTGCATTGCTCTTGAGCCTAGCCTGTTCAGTATACCTATGCTGTAGGTCAGGCGCGTAGCCAGGATTGTGTAATGGGGGGTTTCGGACACACAATGAAGGAAAAATCAAAGGATAGAGAGAAAAACCGCTAATTAGGTGTTTTTTGCATTGCAAGGTTGGATCATGGCGCATTCTGAACCCCCCCCCCCCCCCCACACACACACACGCTGACACACACCCCAGTGGTTACGGCACATCTGTATGTTTCTGAAGGAGGAATTCCTCCAAGATCTTTTGGAAAAAGTTCAAAACATACCGGTACAAATTTTCATCCAGATAGTATAAAGAGGGCTACCCAGAATATAGGCCTACGCTATGAACAGATGTTTTAATATCTAGTCTAGACATGGTGGTGTTGGCCCATGTAGCTGTGTGAACATTTTGTTGAAATTACGATACTGAGAATTTTTGACCTTTTTCGAACTTTAAAAGCCAGCTTCTTTGGTCCTTAAGAAATTTCAGAAACACAATAGCCACCAGAGATTCTGTCTCCTGGACCAGGTATTGCCCTTGTACTCCACAGGGGCCCTAAGAAGGCCCCTAGACCCCACGTGAATAGATTCGGGACGCCTTCGGTGTCACTTTGTTGCCTATATCCACAAGATGATTTTTTTTTTAACTCAGCCTGGTTCCTGCACTACGTAAGTATTCGAGGCTGGGGATGAGTCTTCGAGGGATTTCTCTTTTAAACCTTTGAAGCAGCACAAATTGGGCAAAATCTGTTTGACTTATCTGCTCAAATAAAGGCTAAATGACTGCCAAATTTAAGTTGAAAATGGAAATTTTGCAACCTGAAATAAGTGCAAAATCAGCAAAAGATTGCATCATTTTCCATCTAAACGCCCATCATATTGGCAAAACTTTCCAAAGGGCAGAGCGTCTCCTTCCACTTAGACCACTCCCCAAGGCCGGCTATCAGCTATACCGTGTGTCTTTTGAAACAAATTATTACTTTTTGCCAATGACAAATGTTGGCATCTGTGCATTATGAAATAGGCGTATGCCGGCTCTTTTGAAATGAAAGAGAAACGTGATCCTTTGTTTATCGATATCATACAACGAAATTGAAAATATAAATATCTAGCTCTCAAGCCAATTGAATGTGTAAAATTATAACATTGGGACAAATGAAAGGAGTAAGTACAAAGCACACATCCACGAATAAGCTAATTTTGCCTCTGTCGCACACGGTTTTTTATTTCTATAACGAAACACATAGATATTATACAGTGTAGCTAAGCGTGGAAAAAAATGATTACAGTTAAACCATTTTGTAATTTCAGTGAGGCACGGACATTTTACTTTAACGTTAAAAACGTTAAAAACCTTACTTTTACTATAATGCCGGCAACTGGAATTTCGGTACTCTCCATATTAAAGTTGCGAGACAACCAAATATAAACGGTTCCTGTGCAGTCACTTTTTCTTCCTGAACACTAAAATGGCCTTAAGTATTAAGTGAACAAAATGGTTGCATATGTGCATTGCTATAAGATCTGGCTGGCGAATGCAACCAGTAAATAACGTTCGTTACTCTAGTGTCCATTTTCTGTCCTGTCCGTGACGGTGTGTTTGGTTGTGGCGGTGTTTAATACATGGCCTGTAAAAGTCATACATGGTATAATTAGGGAGGTGTGATTAGAAACATCTCCCTGGTAAAACTACCTTTGACGATCTTTAAGTTAACTTATTTACTGTAAACTAACCGTTATGTAAAAGATCGTCAAAGGTAAATTTACCATGTATTAATCTTACAGGCCATGTGTAAAACACCCCCACTCTGCCATTGGCTGCGTTTTCATAAGCCCTACTGGCATACTTATTTCTAAAACGAAAGTTCTATTAGCATAGTTAAAAACCTACCTTAACTGTGGATTATCACAACATGGGTATCGCTTATGTATGTGCATTGCTCTTGAGCCTAGCCTGTACAGTATACCTATGCTGTAGGTCAGGCGCGTAGCCAGGATTGTGTAATTAGGGGTTTCGGACACACAATGAAGGAAAAATCAAAGGACAGAGAGAAAAAACGCTAATTAGGTGTTTTTTGCATTGCAAGGTTGGATCATGGGGCATTCTGAAACACCCCCCCCCCCACGCACACACACACGCACGCTGACACACACCCCAGTGGTTTTGCCACATCTGTATGTTTCTGAAGGAGGAATTCCTCCAAGATCTTTTGGAAAAAGTTCAAAACATACCGGTAAAATTTTCATCCAGATAGTATAAAGAGGGCTACCCAGAATATTGGCCTACGCTATGAACAGATGTTTTAATATCTAGTCTAGACATGGTGGTGTTGGCCCATGTAGCTGTGTGAACATTTTGTTGAAATTACGATGCTGAGAGTTTTTGACCTTTTTCGAACTTTAAAAGCCAGCTTCTTTGGTCCTTAAGAAATTTCAGAAACACAATAGCCACCAGAGATTCTGTCTCCTGGACCAGGTATTGCCCTTGTACTCCACAGGGGCCCTAAGAAGGCCCCTAGAACCCACGTGAATAGATTCGGGACGCCTTCGGTGTCACTTTGTTGCCTATATCCACAAGATGATTTTTTTTTTTTTAACTCAGCCTGGTTCCTGCACTACGTAAGTTTTCGAGGCTGGGGATGAGTCTTCGAGGGATTTCTCTTTTAAACCTTTGAAGCAGCACAAATTGGGCAAAATCTGTTTGACTTATCTGCTCAAATAAAGGCTAAATGACTGCCAAATTTAAGTTGAAAATGGAAATTTTGCAACCTGAAATAAGTGCAAAATCAGCAAAAGATTGCATCATTTTCCATCTAAACGCCCATCATATTGGCAAAACTTTCCAAAGGGGAGAGCGTCTCCTTCCACTTAGACCACTCCCCAAGGCCGGCTATCAGCTATACCGTGTGTCTTTTGAAACAAATTATTACTTTTTGCCAATGACAAATGTTGGCATCTGTGCATTATGAAATAGGCGTATGCCGGCTCTTTTGAAATGAAAGAGAAACGGGATCCTTTGTTTATCGATATCATACAACGAAATTGAAAATATAAATATCTAGCTCTCAAGCCAATTGAATGTGTAAAATTATAACATTGGGACAAATGAAAGGAGCAAGTACAAAGCACACATCCACGAATAAGCTAATTTTGCCTCTGTCGCACACGGTTTTTTATTTCTATAACGAAACACATAGATATTATACAGTGTAGCTAAGCGTGGAAAAAAATGATTACAGTTAAACCATTTTGTAATTTCAGTGAGACACGGACATTTTACTTAAACGTTAAAAACGTTAAAAACCTTACTTTTACTATAATGCCGGCAACTGGAATTTCGGTACTCTCCATATTAAAGTTGCGCGACAACCAAATATAAACGGTTCCTGTGCAGTCACTTTTTCTTCCTGAACACTAAAATGGCCTTAAGTATTAAGTGAACAAAATGGTTGCGTATGTGCATTGCTATAAGATCTGGCTGGCGAATGCAACCAGTAAATAACGTTCGTTACCCTAGTGTCCATTTTCTGTCCTGTCCGTGACGGTGTGTGGGGTTGTGGCGGTGTTTAATACATGGCCTGTAAAAGTCATACATGGTATAATTAGGGAGGTGTGATTAGAAACATCTCCCTGGTAAACTACCTTTGACGATCTTTAAGTTAACTTACCTACTGTAAACTAACCGTTATGTAAAAGATCGTCAAAGGTAAATTTACCATGTATTAATCTTACAGGCCATGTGTAAAACACCCCCACTCTGCCATTGGCTGCGTTTTCATAAGCCCTACTGGCATACTTATTTCTAAAACGAAAGTTCTATTAGCATAGTTAATAACCTACCTTAACTGTGGATTATCACAACATGGGTATCGCTTATGTATGTGCATTGCTCTTGAGCCTAGCCTGTACAGTATACGTATGCTGTAGGCCAGGCGCGTAGCCAGGATTGTGTAATTAGGGGTTTCGGACACACAATGAAGGAAAAATCAAAGGATAGAGAGAAAAACCGCTAATTAGGTGTTTTTTGCATTGCAAGGTTGAATCATGGGGCATTCTGAACCCCCCCCCCCCCACGCACACACACACGCACGCTGACACACACCCCAGTGGTTACGGCACATCTGTATGTTTCTGAAGGAGGAATTCCTCCAAGATCTTTTGGAAAAAGTTCAAAACATACCGGTACAAATTTTCATCCAGATAGTATAAAGAGGGCTACCCAGAATATGGGCCTACGCTATGAACAGATGTTTTAATATCTAGTCTAGACATGGTGGTGTTGGCCCATGTAGCTATGTGAACATTTTGTTGAAATTACGATACTGAGAATTTTTGACCCTTTTCAAACTTTAAAAGCCAGCTTCTTTGGTCCTTAAGAAATCTCAGAAACACAATAGCCACCAGAGATTCTGTCTCCTGGACCAGGTATTGCCCTTGTACTCCACAGGGGCCCTAAGAAGGCCCCTAGACCCCACGTGAATAGATTCGGGACGTCTTCGGTGTCAGTTTGTTGCCTATATCCACAAGATGATTTTTTTTTAACTCAGCCTGGTTCCTGCACTACGTAAGTATTCGAGGCTGGGGATGAGTCTTCGAGGGATTTCTCTTTTAAACCTTCGAAGCAGCACAAATTGGGCGAAATCTGTTTGACTTATCTGCTCAAATAAAGGCTAAATTACTGCCAAATTTAAGTTGAAAATGGAAATTTTGCAACCTGAAATAAGTGCAAAATCAGCAAAAGATTGCATCATTTTCCATCTAAACGCCCATCATATTGGCAAAACTTTCCAAAGGGCAGAGCGTCTCCTTCCACTTAGACCACTCCCCAAGGCCGGCTATCAGCTATACCGTGTGTCTTTTGAAACAAATTATTACTTTTTGCCAATGACAAATGTTGGCATCTGTGCATTATGAAATAGGCGTATGCCGGCTCTTTTGAAATGAAAGAGAAACGAGATCCTTTGTTTATCGATATCATACAACGAAATTGAAAATATAAATATCTAGCTTTCAAGCCAATTAAATGTGTAAGATTATAACATTGGGACAAATGAAAGGAGCAAGTACAAAGCACACATCCACGAATAAGCTAATTTTGCCTCTGTCGCACACGGTTTTTTATTTCTATAACGAAACACATAGATATTATACAGTGTAGCTAAGCGTGGAAAAAAATGATTACAGTTAAACCATTTTGTAATTTCAGTGAGACACGGACATTTTACTTAAACGTTAAAAACGTTAAAAACCTTACTTTTACTATAATGCCGGCAACTGGAATTTCGGTACTCCATATTAAAGTTGCGAGACAACCAAATATATACGGTTCCTGTGCAGTCACTTTTTCTTCCTGAACACTAAAATGGCCTTAAGTATTAAGTGAACAAAATGGTTGCATATGTGCATTGCTATAAGATCTGGCTGGCGAATGCAAACCAGTAAATAACGTTCGTTACCCTAGTGTCCATTTTCTGTCCTGTCCGTGACACACCTTAACGACCTTATGATTAGGTAATTAATAGGGACATTTGAAACAAGAAATACTTTCTAGGTAACTCAGGCAGGCTAATTTAATATTTGATAAAAAGTAAGAGATTACAGTCTACTGTTGTTGAGGTAATTCTACTTTTATTTCTACAAAACGAGAAAAATTTTGTCTTTTAGTTTTCCTGGTATATTACGGGTGTGCTCAGGACAATTTTTACTTAAAGAACTTAGGACGGAAAATTCTCAGCCCTAAGTAACAGAGTTGAAAGCATTCCGTTAGCTGATATAAAGAGAATATTGACACTTTAAGTGTATGATTCTAACAGCAAACTTGGAAACGAAAATTTTCGTCTTTTAGTATTCGTGGGGTATATCTGTTTAACATAACAAATTCTTCTGCACAAGCAAATTTAGAGGGGACAACTTTCAGCCTTAAGTCGCAGAGCTAAATCGGGAGGTGTTTTAATAACACCTCCCTGGCTGAATGCATTTAGTTCGGTAATGTGAGAATTGACGTTTTAGTGTTTGATTCTGTTAGCAAACTTGGGTACAAAAGTTTTCCTCTATTAGTTTCTGTGGAATATCCCTTTGTCTTCTTTAATGAGTTCTTACATTACACGATTACTAACAGAACTATCATCTGTGAGTAACAACGGTTACCCCTGATTTAAATGCTTTTTAAATTTTTCTCCTGAAAAAATGACATTTTCCTGAGTCTTTTAAAGGTATTGTTTGAGCGGTTTTCGCAAATTTTATCAAGAAAAAAATCTGTATTTACACAGTTTTGGAGACCATTTCAAATGATTTCCAGTATGCCAGTAAGACTTATGAAAATCCAGCCATTGGCAGAGTACATACATAATAAAATTAGGGAGGTGTGATTAGTAACATCTCCCTGGTAAAACTACCTTTGGCGATCTTTTAGTTAACTTACCTACTGTTAACTAACCGTTATGTAAAAGATCGTCAAAGGTAAATTTACCATGTATGAATTTTACAGGCAATGTGTAAAACACCCTCACTCTGCCATTGACTGTGTTTTCATAAGCCCTACTGGCATACTTATTTCGAAAACGAAAGTTCTATTAGCCTAGTTAAAACCCTACCTTAACTTAAGATAGTCAAAGGTAAATTTAAAAATGGATGATTTTTTAATGTTTTTTTTTCTTTTGGTTTGGAAATTTGTTCCATTTCTGTTTAAATAATGACCCGCTTTGTAGGCACACTGGGTGGACAGGTAGAGCAGAGTGTCCCCACATAAATTTGTGGGAACGCAATTGACAGTATTGAAAAAATGGAACTGAACAAGAAAAGGAAACGGCGAGACAATGGAGGGGTGGAAAGTCGTTAGTTCAGAGTGGGTCGGAATCGAGGGCTTAGGTGAAATTTGAAATCTTGGCTTAACAAAGGTTTTGTTGTAAATTACGACGAAACTGCTGTAGCTCAGAGGAGAATTAGTTACTTGGGATAATTAATATTTTTCAGACAAGTATATTTCCCCTCTATTAACTGGTAATGCTCGTATCGTGTTCTTGTTGAACGTTTAAGTCGGGACTCGAATGTATATTCCCATTGTATGTAACGGAATTCAATACCATGTGAAGGTCGGATACGGGGGCTCGAGAGTTTCAACCCAACCTTTGATTTTGATGATTTCTTTTCATTTTTTCGAGTACGTTTACCCCACTGTTAACCTATATCGATTTTTCCAACGATATCAATCGCCGTAGACTTTTCACAAGCTTATTTGTTTTATAAAGTTAACACCATAGAGCCCCATTTCTGCGAACCCTCCTCCGCGTGCTTCGGTCCCATTGATGTATTAACTATCAATAGCATCTAAGACATGTAAATTACGCATCAGTCCGATTATGGTTGATTGTTTGAGTGCATATGATATGCTGAGAGGGTGTATGAAGGAGCTTATCATTCGTGAATCGCACTTCGAACCATTTTCAAGAAAATATATGGTTGAGACAATAATCGAAGATAAAAGGTTTATCTCCATCCTCTGTCTATAGGCCTACAGCGAGGTGTCTTTTGACGTACGAGCAATAGAAGTATTTTTCTTCATTTATCTAAAACTTCCCAAATAAAAATAATTTTCGTGCACTTTGCACACTTGAGTCTTCTGCTCTATTGTTTTTCCTTTAGTGCCGTGTCAGCATCAATCGCATTCAGATTTTTCAACTTCCATGATTTCGAAGTGAGCAAGAGTCCTGCCGGTTGTGTTCGCAAATTTCCACAGTTTACACTCCGTTTTGCTATTTCATAGGCGTGTAATAAATCAGTGAGCACGCCCCTGCCCCTCCCATCGATACCCCGTTTTCAATAGAGAAAATACCCCGCGGAGTGGACTCTTTTTTCAGGTTCTCAGCTTCCAAAACCAACGTCCACCTAAGTGGAGAGGACTGCGTCCAATTTTAGACGAAAACTTTATTACCGCAATATGACTTAATTCAAGTACTCTCCTATGAATCATGCTATTGTTTATGAGTGAGTGTTTGTATTCCTGCAGTCGTTAACTGGAAGTCTAGACTGAAACCTGAGACGTCCAATCATTACTGTGTTGCATAACCTCCTGTGCAGCGGGCGTGGGTATTACAATGACATACAATAATAGTGGGTGGCATTGGCAACTGCATGATTCCAATGGGACCAGATGCTGTCTTCTTATGAATATTCATTAACATTCAACCAGTCTTGAGGCCACATATATCTGTAAATGTCCAAAAGAATTTGTTCGGTATGCACTTTGGCAGGCGTTAGGAATATGACCTAACCAGGAATATGCCGTACAGCCTGCTACGCAGGTAAGGAAGTAAAGGGCTTTCAAACAAGGAGCAAGTTTTATCCATTTCTTTTCACAAAGGGTTATCAACATATCCAGTCTTTACGGACTCCGTGCGCTTCAGACCTTAGTCGGTGATGTAATATATGTCAATGTTCGTTTTGAAAACAACTCTCACAGGTACATACCTATGGAACGCCAAAACCGCCATCGCCTATGACGATGTACTTCCATTAGGTGGCGTTATTTTACATGAAGATGTTAGTTCAAATGGCCATCTATCCAGGAATGATGACGTTCTTCCGTTTTGCGATGTTACCATCGTAAACGGCGTTCGATCAAACGGCGATGTGTATCCAAGACGTGTATCTAAGGCGTGTATCCAAGGCGTGTATCCAAGGGGAGTTCCTGTTCTCAGGTATACATATTCAGCAAAGTAAAATCAAACCAATCACAATTGTTGTCATATAAAGAGATCTAGGTCTCGCACGTGTGCGCGCGGTTTCATACTAGTTACTCAATATACTAGGTTAAGTTAGTTACCCACATGTCCCATATGCATGCTTAATAACCTCATACAACCACCTGTGTGCCCTAGGCAAAACGTTCAAGTTCAACGATCAGACGATGGATGAAATAATTGAATCCCTTCACATCGTAAATGAAGACGAGGTGAAGGAAAACTTTCGGAGGGAAGCAGTAAGTTTGATCACTCATTGCAATGATAATGCTCGCCTTTACGTAGCTCAAGCCAAACCTGATTGGCTGCATCTTTTACAAAACCATGCTTTAGATGGAATAGTCATCATTGGTAACTCCCCTTGGATACACGCCTTGGATACACGCCTTAGATACACGTCTTGGATACACATCGCCGTTTGATCGAACGCCGTTTACGATGGTAACATCGCAAAACGGAAGAACGCCATTATTCCTGGGATAGATGGCCATTTGAACTAACATCTTCATGTAAAATAACGCCACCAAGTGGAAGTACATCGTTATATGTGATCGAACGCCGTTTGAGTTGGTAACGTCGAAAAACGGAAGAACGTCATCCTTCCTGGATAGATGGCCATTTGAACTAACATCGTCATGTAAAATAACGCCACCAAATGGAAGTACATCGTCATATGCGATGGCGGTTTTGGCGTTCCATACATACCAGTCAAAGTTAAAAGCATGTTAGGATTAATAAGGAAAATGAATGTCTCGTCACCTCGTGATTTGCATTGGGTTTTGTAGAGGGTTTGAACTTTCTCCGTGAAGATTCTGAAGGCAAATTTTGACATTAGTGCTCAAGCCTACTGTATATTTGTCGTCATGCCTGTTAAAACATGCTCTGAAAGTAAAAAAAAACTGCATCTCATCCTTTTTTCCAAAAGCATTTTTTCAATAAGGAAGGTGTCTGGGTAAGAGTGGCCCCTCCCCTTGATCTCTCCCCAGGACAGTCATACAGGGAGCAATTTGTTTTTGAAATTTTGTTTGCAGTTTTGCTACTCATTATTCAAAATTGATTAGCAATGCCCCAAAAATGATTAGTAAATTTTTACTTGACATTTTCCAGTTTTCTGTGTTTTAACAGCAGCTTCGAGAAAGGAAAGAATCAAACACTGAAGGGTAGGTCTGACATTACAGGTAATGTAGCACCATGCGTCATGCATCCATACGACCTTCATCACGTATGCAGTATGACTACACTCAGGCCAAAAATAACCCTAGATATGTCTCCAAGGCAATTTCTGTAAAATAAACTGTGGATACAGCAGCTCTCGACAACATTTTATAGGATCTTCTCAGCATTTTCCCCAATGTTCTGCTTTGCTACATTTCATTTCAAAAAGATGTTAGCTTGTCAAGCCACTTCATTAATAGCAATTAATCCCCTCATTAGATTGGTTTGTACCAACTCCCTAATGAAAGCCTTACGAAATGCACTCCCTTTATCCCATTCATACAGCAGTCCTGCCAAGTGCCATTTTACTAAGGACGAACAGGGGGAGCAGTATGAACATAGGAAAGCAACCAATTTGAAGACAGTGATATCTTTTATTGACATTCATAAGATGCAACCACCCTTATATCCACCTTATCACTGCCCTGATTGTCCCTTCGTGATTTTCCTTTTTTCGCTCATTTTCCTCACCGAAAATTAGGCCACCATGCACTTACATGTAACCATCGCATACTGACTTCCAATTGGCTGAACACAAACCCACTATGACTCAAAGTTCCATTTCCTACACTTTTCAACTAAGCCGAGTAGCTGCCGATGCGCTGAATCAAGTTCATCCTGTGACTTTAGGAAAGAGATTCATCCAAAACTGTTCCAAAACATTTTATCCCTTTTAAACTAAAACAGCTGAGAAAAAAGATTAAGTGGATTTTAAAACTTAAGATAATCAGCAAGTTTTGAGGCTTCGTAAAGTCCTTATAAAGTTGTAGAAAACTTGAACGTATGATCTCCTCAGTGTCCCTTACAATTTGACTTCAAGATAGTGCACTACTTGGCCTACATTCTACTGTGCAGGTATTTCCGTTAGTTCTCAGGGTAGCCAGTCCCAAACGTAAAACCTGGTCGATTGCAATACAAAATTACTTAGATGACATTCACTTAACTAAACAGATTCACGGCATGTGTAAAGTACTCAAACTAAGCCCTTCCCAATATTTTCAAAACTTTTCTTCGGGAATTTCCATGTACGATACCCTTTTCCTCTGAGTTACCTGCTTTGGCTACTTTGTGCCATCTTAACAAGATTTTACATTAAGATTTCTGAGCCTAGCCTAGTCTTATGGGCAAACTTGCCTTAATAGGCAGTTGCCGATTTGGAGCGAGGTTTGGCTTGGCGCTGGGTTGCTTTGCATGCAGTATAGCCGCACAGTACGGAATCATGAGTTATGCAACGTGAACGAAAGCAAGAAATATTTATGCAGTTATTTATCAATTCAAAGCATATTTAAGGCCTAAAATATACACCCTTAAAGAATTTTAAACTGGCAGTGTGATTTGAGAGTGCTTGACAGAGAATAATGAAAAGATTTGATCGACGGCTAAAACCTGCTGTCGTTACCAGAATAATAACGGCAAAACCAGGGGCTTTCGGCGGCTTCAGTGTTGCCGTCAATGCCGTGGATGCCCTGTAACAATGCCCTGTAACACTGTTACGGCCCAATACAGAATCTGTGTATTTAGTATTAGTAAACAATGCATCTCCTGCGAAGCGAGTTGATGTGTTAGAACTCTTAAAAGCGGAGAATTTCGGTGGTTTTATTTAACCAAAACGCAAAAATGCATTGAGGTTTTGATGATACATAAATGTTCCGTTTCAAAGAGTGCCATCATGCACCATTATCTTCTCATTCAAATGTTATACTAGCATGTTCAAAAAATAATTTTATCATTCCAGATGACCTTTTCACCTCCATAAAAGCCAAACATAGCTAGACAGACAAACAACAGATAGACAAATGGAAAAACAGCTATCTTGAAAGATCATATTTAAAAAGGTTTCCAGACTTTGACTCCTGGAGATACCAGATGACCTTTTATCTCTGTCAAACAAATGGGGACAATCTTCTGACCATAATGCATCCACATACCCAAAAATGAAATCTTTCCAAGTTTCCTATCTTGAGATATCGCATAAACAGGATTTTTAGGCTTTGACCGGCAGTGACCCCAGATGACCTTTGACATACACCAAAAACATTAGGTACTATGTCCTTACCATAATGCATCCAGGTACCAAATATGAAATCCATCCAAGCTATGTAACTTAAGATATTACGTTAACAAGGTTTTCAGACTTTGACCCCTGGTGACCCAAGATGAAGTTTGACCTCTGCTACAAAAAAAAATGTGACCGTTTTCTGACTATAATGCACCCACATACAAAATATAATATCTATACAAGTTTCATATCTGAAAATATGGCATAAACAAGATTTTCAGACTTTGACCCAGGTGACCCCAGAGGACCTTTGACCTCCACCACAAACAATGGGGATCTCCCGACCATAACCCATCTACATACCAAATATGAGATTTCCAAGTTTCCTGTCTTGAGATATGGCATAAAACAACATTTTGAGACTTCGACCCCCTAGTGACTCCAGATGAACTTTGACCTCCGCCACAAAAAAGAGGGACCATCACCTTTTTCATTACTTTTAAATTTTACTTTTTTTATTACTTGTAAAGTGCATGTGAATGACTTTGTCACATCATACGCTATATTAGGTGTAATCTATACATATATCACCTACCCATAATGCATTAACATACGAAATATGTTGATGAGGTTTTCCGACTTTGACCTCCAGTGACCCCAGCTGACCTTTGACCTCTGCCAAAACAATACAGACCATCTTCTGACTTTAACCCATCCACATATCCAATATGAAATCCATCCAAGTTTCCTGTCTTGAAATATCACGTTTACAATATTTTCAGACTTTGACACGTGGGCCTGGGGGCCCCAGATGACCATTGACAGAGATGCCAAGTTCCAGAAATGAGAAGTAGGAATCATGCCAACCTCAATTTAGATTGACCCCTCTCATGGGCACGCGAAGCATGTGCCCCTACGGTCAGGGCTCTGCAAAAAGTCTTAAGAGTTCACAACACTCTAAATAAAGCCCCCATCCCACCCAATCCTTTTAAGCTGGAAGACTTTAAAACTTTGTTGACAGTTAGATTATAGTGCAGAGGCTTGAACCAACATACCCCATAAAGACTGTAGAGTCGAGACAATATTTTGAAATGACACAATGTAACACTAATATAAATAAGAGAACTTTTGAACAGCTTCTCGTAACACTGTCTAATACATATAGGAGAATTTTTTTAAGTTTTCTCCCGCTGCAGATACCACCCTGCTAGCAAAATATGCTCCTGCCTGCTTTACATCATGTTCTAGAACAAATAAAATATTGGGAGATGAATAAATGTAGATGAATATTGGCTTATGAATAAAAATGAAAAGAAAACATTCACCACTACACAGCTGATTTCCCAGTAGGCCTAGGCAAGGATATTACAGAGAAACATACTGTACATGTTTAGGATAGGCTCAAAATGTACATAAATGCTATACGTTAGGCAATAGGAAAAGTGCCAAGACATACTGAAGAAAATTATATCGTAGAGAAATCTTTACACCAAAAGCTCACAAAAGTATTGCAGATTGTTGTATAAGGGTCTTTTACACATGCCTTTTAAATATTTTTGATGTTCTTGGCCAAGTGGATTTTTCTTGACCTCCTTCAGTATTCGATCCTGTCAGGTCTAGGCAGAAAGTACTAGCCCACTTGCTCAATCGAATCATACATTTTCGGCTTGAACTTCTCAGTTTAGGGAGCTAGACACTTTGAGTTTTCAATTCTTCCTAATGTCAAGAATTGTCACTGTAGAATATCGTCAATTTGGTCCGTCCATAGTGTTAACATTTTAACGTAACATGGGATGACACGATCGTGTTGTCCGTACCAAAAAGTAATACCCGTTAGCTTTTACGTCTCGATTGCGTCCTTCATACAGACGTCGGCTTTGACTTTGCAGGATGTTTAGTGTTCGACAAAGATCCTTAACGTGTGAAAAGCGGTTTTGGGGGGATTTTCGTAATGGCGAAATTGAGGGTGGAAAATCGTAATTATTCCGCCTAAATCGGGATGCTTGGCATCTCTGCCTTTGACCTCCACCAAAAACAATATGGAACATTTCCTGACCATAACCCATCCATATACTAAATATGAAATCTATCCAAGTTTCCTACCTTGAGATATCGCTTTAACAAGGTTTTCAGACTTTAATCCCGGTGACCTCAGATGACATTTGACCTCCACCAAAAACAATACGGACCATTTCCTGACCGTAACGCATCCACATACTAAATATGAGATCTATCCAACGTTCTTACCTTGGGATATCGTCTTAACAAGATTTTCAGACTTTGAGCCCAGTGACCCTAGATGACCTTTGACCTCCGCCAAAAACAATATGAACTATCTACTGGCTATAATGCATCCACATACCAAATATGAAATCCAGCCAAGTTTCCTACCTTGAAATATCGCGTTAACAAGATTTTCAGGCTTTGAACCCTGGTGACCCTAGATTACCTTTGACTCCACCAAAACAATAGGCTCTTCCTCTTATTATGGCGCATCCATGTACCAAGTTTGAAAACTGTCGGACATTCCTATCTTGAGATATCGTGTTAACAAGCAAAGTATCACAAACGCACACGCAAACACGCACACACACATACATACATACACACATACATACATACAAACATACATGCATACATACATACATACATACACACACCATTATGAATGCATTGGTTTCTCTTATCATCGAAACCAAAATCAAACATAGTTTTCGGAGTGGGCATTGGGCCGATTTTTTGCCTTCCGTGATTTTCATGACTTCCCAGTTTCTGTTTTTATGTTCCCTAAGTTCTGTGAACATTCAAAATGACACAAGACATGCTGAAATTTTGCATCGCAATTTTGCGATTCAAGATTGAATCTTGTATAGCAATTCTCAAATTTTCCTCATTTTTGCATTGCAAATTGCGATGTGAATCCGAACAAATTGCTCCCTGTCATATCAACAGGCCTAATTGCAAACACTCTATTGAGACTTTATGGATACAGTAGTGGCAGGGACAGGCCAGGTTGAACTGAATAGAATGTCCCTTCATTGGTTATCATTGGTGTTCAGGTAGGCTACAGGAAGAATACGGTCTCAAGTACTAGCCTAACCTGGAGGAAGGGACTGGTCTTTGCCAACCCTCACGATGCCTCTTTAGTTTGTTAAATCTATTATGTAAAATATTTACAAAGAAAAGAGTGACAATCCCTCCCCCCCCCGTCGTCGTCATCGTCGTATTATTATTGTTTATTTATTTAATAAAGCGCACTATAAGCCCTGGAGTTATCTAATGCTCTGTACATTTAAAGTAAAAACAGTAACAAAACCCAACATCAAAACAAATAGTAGCTAGAGAACAACCAAGTTTCTAGCTTATTCTTGAAAACTTGAAAAGATGGAGCATGTTGTATGGCACTTGGAAGATTATTCCAAAGACGAGGGCCGGCAACTGTAAGAGAACGATCACCAAAAGATTTACATTTTGTCTTAGGTAAAAGGAGGGTTCTTTTGGCACTAAATGTAAGAACTCGTTGGCTGTTTCGTAAGTTAAACATATCAGTCAAGTACTCCGGAGCTTGTTCATTTAAGCATTTCCATACTAAGGTGAGAATTTTAAATTGAACTCGAAGTGTAAAAGGAAGCCAGTGCAATTCTTTTAAACAAGCAGTCGAACTATATAATCTATTTCTATTCAAAATAAGCTTAGCAGCCAAACTTTGATTTCACGGCAATTTTTTAATCTCACAGTTGGGGAGGCCATAAAGAAGGCTGTTACAGTAGTCAAGGTGAGATATTATTAAACCATATACAATTTGCTTGCACGCTTCAGTGGTAAGATATTTCCTGATGTTTGCTATTCGACGATTATTTGCCATAGCAGTTCTACATTTACTCTGTATGCGTGATTTCTTTGTAAGGTTCTTATCCAGGTGAACGCCTAAATATTTTATAACATCAACTTTTGACATTTCACAGTTATTGACTGACAATGTTTGAGTAACGCATTTACATAGTTGCTAAGCAGATCAAAACTGAATAAACTCAGTCTCTGAGTCATTCATCTTTAGTCTATTGTCTTCCATCCAGGTTTTAGCTTGACTTAACGACTTTTCAAGAAGATGAGTAGTTGACAATTCAGAGTCCCTGCATTCTCCTAAGAAATTTATCTTTAGTGCATGATCATCGGCGAACCCGTGAAGTTCAACAGTGTTAGGGATACATTTCCGCATTTTTGATTCAAAGGCGGAATATCCTTGTAGAACTGAAAAACCAAGAATCTTAGGAGACGAATATTTATTTTCAATTTTCACCTTTAACTCTCGTGGTGCCAGATAACTCATGAACCACCCAAGACATTTGCCTGAAACACCAAAATTTTCAACATGCACTACAATTATTGCAAATTTGGCAGATAATCCCCTGCCAACAGCCTAAAACTGAGCTCAGGGTTGACGTTCTTGACTTTCTTACCATGAAAACGCACTAACACGATTACAAGCCATTATTTTCACTGACAGCTTGTTTAGGATCAAAGAGCCCAAGAAACGCGTGGAAAATGCAACTTCCTTAAATCTGGGGTATAATGGATCAAACATTTCCTCAGTACGCTTCACACCGACTTGTCTTAGATACTGACCATAGGAACTTCACAATTACGTCACGGATCCGTCATGTGGACAACCATGCTAAATACACATGCCTTTGTGTTAAATGCACTGCAGAGTGAGCACTGCGGTACGCATTCAAGGAGCAAAGGAATCTAGTGTGTCTACTGGGTAGTGCAAAATGTGTTATACTATTGTAGCTGGGGAGTACTGTCGTCATAACAAAACCCTTTATATCGCAAACCCACTGTTTACTCAAGACCTGCACCCTTCCCTAAATGTTGATCCAAGGATTTCTACGTACTATACGCAGCAGAAGCAATGCTATCATGAAGTGCCGCATGGCTAGTCTGGATTGAAGTACGGTGGCAAAAAAGTAGCTCATTTCTTTTAGTACTAGCACTGCTCTGATTGTGTATTCCAGAAAATAGTTGTTTACCGTGATAACACCTAAGCTGTATGAGTCTCAGGATTTGTGTTGCCCTGGACAAATTTATGGGACTTCAACTTCTAAAGCATCACATCCAAGAAGTTACGCCACTGACTTTATACATTTTTCCACCTGTGTTGTGGCTTTATCAGGGGGGCGACCTAAAGTGCAAAGGCGAACCAGAAAGCCAAAAGGCTAAGTGATTTCTTGCCATGAAATACCTTCTTTCTTTCAAATTACCGTGATTCATTTAACAAAGATCAAAACACATTTATATCATGCTGATAACCTGAAAATCCCAACAAACACTGACCCCCAGCTACCCCAGATGACCTTTAACCTCAACCAAAAGGGTCATTTGATTCTCTCGTGACCTCTGAATACCTGACATGGCCTCTGGTCTTTATCAAAAAATTTCAAAGTTCTTATGGTGTTAACAAGCCATTTGAAAGCTTTTGTAGTTTAACCTCTGGTGACCTCAAATGACCTTTGTCCTCTACCAAAATCAAAACGCTTCTTTCTCTATCTATATACCAAATATGAGGAGTAGCAGTCACTCCTATCTAAAGGTATTGTGTTGAAAAGTCATTTTCGACGTTTTCGTAATTTTACCACTGGTGACCTCAAATGACCTTTGACCTCTACCAAAAACAAAAAGATTCTTTCTCTCAGCATGACAAATTTATATACCAATTATGAAGAGCATCAGTCACTCATATCTGAAGATATTGTGTTTACGATCCATTTTCGACGTTTTCGTAATTTTACTATTTGTGGCCTGAAATGACCTTTGAACTCTATCAAAAACAATAGGATTCTTTCTCCCAACATAATAAATCTATATATATACCAAATATGAAGAGTATCAGTCACTCCTATCTGAAGATGCTCGTGCCTAGAAGCCAATTTCAGTGTTTTTGCAATTTTTCCGCTGGTGAACTCAAATGACGTTTGACCTCTACCAAAAACATTAGGGTTCTTTCTCTCAACATGACGAATCTATATACCAAATATGGAAAGGGTCGGACATTCCTACCTTGAGATATCGTGTTTACAAGCAAGTGTCACAAAAACACATACACACACACACGCACACGCACATACACACGGCATCACCATCGCATAGATACCTTGCCTGCCTGTGGCAAGGAATCAAAAAGACCCAGAAGAAAGAAAGAGTAAAATCGATCACTACCCTGGGAATGTGCGTAACATTTCAGCGATTATTTAAGCTAAATGTCAAATTAATTATTCAGCCAAGAACAGGCACTGTTTGATTAAATATTGCAACCTCTGCTATTGACCATTCTACCGCACCTTCACACTGTCGCATGGGATGGGGAAATTAGAGATGTTTATTATTGCTTTATTCAACAGACCAAATGGCATTCTAAGAACTTGTGAAAAAAAAACCCCGTGGTTTGTACCTACTGTACATATCTCGGATGTGATGGAAGTATTTACCTTGAAATTCACGTTGGTTCAGGAAATTTATCACCCCTCACAGTTGGTATTCCCTAACATATAAGCTTTTAGCCTCTCTTTCAGCGGTCTTATCCATATATAATCATATTGTATAAAGGCAAGAGATGTTTCATTTAGCAAAAACTAATACAAAAATTGTACATTTTTAGGTTCCAGAATTATCGACCCGGATGCTTAAAGATAGTTATGTACATTAATACCTATTTTTGTTTTACGAAAATTATACTTTTTGCCGTTGTACTCACCAAAAAAGCTACAAGTAAGTTGTAAGAATCATTAAATGACAAAGGCTATAACGAACATACTCACAAAAAAGTCTTTTGCCTTCATTTTGTTAGCACATTCGTCTTTTTATTATTGACTGAAGTTACCGTGATATCAACTTAAATTGGTAAACATTTGGAAGGGAATTTTTTTGGAAAATGAAAAATGTTAGTCAAAAAAGTTAATAGTTATCGCAAAAGTCATATCTTCGCAAAAATTGGTCCAAATGCAGTTATAATGTATTTAATAATGATACTAATATATCAGATTGAGCAAAATTCAGTTTTGGTGAAAATCATCTTTCTAGTGGTTTAAGTCATAACAGTGTAGTTTTTTACCTTGGAGGCCAAAATGATCACGGCAGCAAGATGTCTGAATCGAAATATGTAGTTTAAGGCTTTTCAAAAAATATGAAGGTTTACGTGGGAAAATTTCTCCAACGTAGAAAGTAGCTTACTTCATTGCAATTTCGGCTACAGTGTATTCCTTACTGAAAAGAAGCTTTCATTAAAAAAACATTTATTTTCTGCAAAATTGGAAATACTAGTAATTTACACTGATACACAACCATCGGTCTTTCATGTGTGGTTCCATTGTAGTCTAGATAAAAAGAACAGATACAACACATGATGGTAGCCAAAAGGCCGAGAAGCGATTGCCAATATTTGTGTGAACAGAAACGATCCGAAAGCAACAACCCAAAAAAGGGTTACCATGAGGTAACATGACAAAAAGCACGCACCCCCAAAAGTTTTACCTTGAAATCTGAAATCCTATAATGGAGTGGCCACGCCATATATGCTACCCTGAACTTGGCCTGAATCGTGTCCATTGGAGTGTGGTGCTATGGCAGATGGGAACTGAGCACGAAATCTACCTTAGGGGTGCAATATATTTTAATAATGGGTTTTGTGACCATCCTAGGTCGACGTAGGAGAATGAAAGGGTGTAGTGCGTTTATTGCATTGATGTATTTGGGGAATTTGTGTTTGAGAGTGGTCAAACTGGTTGTTCGTTGATAGTAGGAGACCCTATCCCTTTGGAGAACCCCTTCTCATGTGAAAAATGTTCATACGCTGATAGCCCTTAGAACTTTGGTGCAACAAAAGTGTAAACTTTTAAGGATTTTGTTTTATCATGAAAGTTTAAAGTTTATTTTAGTCATTTGAAGTCTCCTTATTACAGTTTATTTCTTAATTATTCAACAAAATTTCGAAAAAAAACTTTTTGACCTATGCTTGGGTGCAGACATGTTCTAAAATTTTATTTATGGTATACAGGCTACGTGTTTAGTGTCAATATTAATTTGGTACATTTCCTCTAAAATGTGTTTTAGTGGAACCTAGAGAACCCTCCCCCACTAAAAATTTTAGGGAGGGGGAAGTGTTTACGCTAAACTGCTATGACACAGTTTTGACGCAGTGGCTCGTAACTTTGACGCACTGATGTTTGTGGGCAAAATAAAAAAGGTTTATTTTTTTCTAAAGTTGATTTTTGTACGGTTTTACAAAACTGAAATTTCCAATGTGACAAATTTTCTTATACTAAGTGAATTGACCCAATTAATAATTTCTAAAAGGAAACAGTGGAAGGAGACATATCTAGTCAATACCAAGTCAATATCATTGAAAGAAGAGCTTAAGGTCAAGGCACGTTAATTTTTGATGTGTTAGAGGGGTACTTTTGATAATTATTTCTGTAAAACCTGCATTGAAATTCGATATGTGTTTCTCAAGATATGAGCACGTTAAGTTGGCACATTTTTTTTGAAAAAGTGAACTTGAAGCAAATACATATGATATCACATCCTGACATGTATTGACAATTTTTGTTTTCCTTTAAACATCAAAACCAATTTACTCCTTAACAACCTCATGTCATCAGAATTTGATTGCATAAGTGGCATGAAATTTTTAACAAACATTGCGTTCTCCAGAGGGAGGTCCGTTCCCAATTAACTAAAAGGTAAACACAACAGTCTAAAAAACAAGGAGAAACGAATCTTTCCTCGTCAAAGTGGGGATGTGCAAAAACTTTCACTTTGGAACACAAGTATCCTATAGTGACTTCATATATTGCACTTCACCCACACAAAATTTGCAAAAGAGTTTTAGCATCCGGACAAAACGTTGATCCACGCGAACAAATGTTTTGAAACCATCCAAAGAAGCAAAGAACAAAATTTTAGTGTTAACATTGGGTACTAATAATCAGAAAAGTTGTAAATCAAAGAAAGCTATGACTTCATTCATCATTCATTTTAGCATACATTTTCCAGAAAACAATATTGTCCTATATTATACCACTTGCCAACTTGAGAACATGGTTACGGTCTCTTTTTGGAATGGAGATGCCATTTACTATTTTACCTTTATTTGGAGTGGGATGAGGTAGCCAGAGGTTAGTGATATATCACTGTTGTGAACAGTTTGAAAACTGATAAGTTAAACAACTACAAGTTGGGCGTGCATTTCATCATAATTTAGCCAATTATGTGTTGTTTTTTGTTTGTTTTTGTTTCAGAACATGTCGTCGGTTCCTGGAATACCGTCACAACCAATTTTGCAACCTATCTATGTAAGTGAAGAATTATCTTCAACACTTGGGGGGGGGGGGGGTTAAGAATCATACTCCCTCCATTTTAAATTTTGCATTAACATAATTTAACAATAACAAATTTTCATTGAATCAGAAGTAAGGTACATGCCGTCTCTGGTTAAAATATAAACGAAAATTTGCTGCAATTTACAAGATTCAAAACATCATTTGTTTTAATAGTACAGGTATAGATATCCCTTTTCTTTCATAATAACTGGGAATCCTCGTCCTTTCAATGAAGTTTTTAGCTACAGTTTAATCATTGGTTAAAAACAAGCTATCACTGAAAAAAAAAAAATTATTTATCAGAAAATTGAAAATACTAGTGATTTACACCAATACATTATCATCGTTAGTCCTAAAATTTCCCACCTATATTCAGTCTATTGAAAATTTAAATTTCCTTTCCAAAAAGACAGACATGGTAAATTATTGAAAGGTACACATTCTACAAACACACTCAGTTTCTAAAGCGGTCTGCTGTTGAATGAACAGTAGAGGGGAGCACTTTACGTGGTACACAATCATCATTCTTTGTAGCAGTTACTATACCCACATTCTCTTTCCTCGTAAAACTTCAAGGCACTCGGTCGTCCAATGACATTAATAGCTAGAACCTTTGGCTGGAAACATTAGCGGCTCGCCATAGGGGCACGGGGGGGGGGGGCACTTGCCCCCCAAACATTTCCAAAGCATGGTCTTCAATTTTCCAAAAATAACGTTATTCGATATGACATGAGTAAAAAGGAGCCTTTTTCGTAATCTGCGCAAAGTATCCCAGCCTTCTCTCTCATACAAATGTCATATATTATTTATAAAGTATCAACTGATGCGTTATTGTAAAGGATATGGTTCGTAATTGTATCAAAATTTTAGTCCAGCACCGGCCGCCCAGAAGCGTTGATAGCGCTATATACCAGCACCAATAGCAGTACTGAATCAGTGCTGTTATTGGTGCTGGTAGCGCTACCAATGTTTCTGTGCGGCCGGTTCAGGTTTACAGGCTCATTCAACTACTGGTCATATGAGTTAATATGATTCGAAAAGTTATGATTTCAATTTATTCCCAACGGTGTGCAGCTCCTTGAAACAAAAAAGTCCAGAACAAATTTATGTTTGATATTTTGAAGAGGAAAATATTCTAGGCATAGCATACTGGGGAAATTTTTTACTCATTTCCCATGTTTGGTTCTCGAGATATTAGAATTGAAGTTGACATATTTTCTACCAACTGACAAAGAGTGAACTTGCAACAAGTAGACGTGATGTCATGTATTCACATTAATGGAAATGTTTAGTTGTTTTTCTCTAAAATTTAACACCATATTTATACAATTTAACTGTGATATGTTGTAACCATAAGTGCATCCCGAGCAATGGAAGTTTAAAAAATTAATTTGCATTAAGGCAAGATAGCATCTCCAATGAATTCAAGATCAAACAGCAGGATCAAAAATAAATAACGAAAAACATTGACCATCAATATGAATACATGACATAGCACCTGCTTGGTTCAAGTTTACCTTTTGTTAAAAATGTGTCAACTTCAGTTGCTAATATCTCGAGAACCGAACATGAGAAATGGGTGAAAACTTCACCAGAGTGCTCAGAATATGTTCGTCTTTAACATATTAAACCAAAATTTGGTTCTGGTCTATTCTTTTTAATGGAGATTTTACTTTGCGACAAAGAAAATGATAAAATGTCACATCGTCCTGTAAAGGAGCCAGTACATTTTATCTGGTAATTTTCTGATCATTTTGCAATTTGATTTTCCTTTTATTAAAATGAAGATTTTATTGCAAAGGAAAGCTCAAAATAACGACTGCCTAAGTTCTACTTACAAGGCTGAAAAATGCAATTTCCGGCTATCTGAGAGGTCGCGATTTTTCAAAATTTTCTGTACGCTCCGGGCAACGGTGGTGGCGCTCCGCTTAGATAGTCTTTCGGGCAGTCAGTCACCACTTCTCATGCCGATCCCCCCCAAAAAAAATATTTTTGCAGGACATTCCTGATATTATTTGAGACGTCTTGGTCTCAAGTTGAGTTTGCCCCTCCCCCCCAAACAAATTTCCTTATATCCGCCCTTGGCTAGAAACATGGTGTCCTTGAATAACTTGCAGTAATGAATGGAAAGTTAATGTGTTATGATACATGATACATACCTTGCACCACTACGTAATAAATTTAAAATGGGGATGTAATAAGATTGTGCATTATGTCATGAAATGAGGTGTGAATGTCAAAGTATAAATGTTTCAAGGTCATCGGATCGTCAATGGCTTTTTCTCTTAAATCCCCGACTCTCTGGCAAATAGCCGTTCGGCGAAGGCAAACTTCCAACTGCTTCAGGAAGAAGCTATTACGTCCACTGAAGGACAGCACTTGACCAACCTCGTGATCCTCAAACCATTTTTATCATTGGTCTGTCATGTATGGCTCCATTCTAGACTGGACGAAAGGAACAGATACTACACATGATCTTAGAAAAAAGGCCGCGAAGCGATCGTTAATGGTTGGGTAAACAGAAAGAAATGATCCGAAAGCTAGCAACCCTCCAAAAGAAGGTTTCCATGAAATCGGAAATCCTGTAATGGAGTGGCTACATCATATGATACACTGGACTTGGCCCCAATTGTGTCCATTGTGGTGCTATGGCAGAAGGGAATTGAACATCAAATCTACCTCTAACGATGCTATTAATATTAATAATGGGTAGTGTGTTTTTGCATTGGTGGATTCGGAATTCGTCTTTGAGAGTGGTCACAAGGGTTAAGCAGTGATATGCGGAGACCCTACTCCTTTGAAGAACCTCCTCTCATTTGACAAATGTTCCTTCGCTTATAACCGTTAGATCTTTGGGGCAACAAAGTGTACACTTTTATGTTTATTTTGTTCATTAAAGTTTGAAGTTTATTTTGGTCATTAGAAGTCTTCCTGTTAAAGTTTATTTCTTAATTATTCAAAGTTCGAAACAGTTTTTTTTTTTTGGGGGGGGGGTCTCTGCTTGGTTGCAGCCATGTTCTAAATTTTCATTTATGGTATGTAAGGTATGTGTTTGGTGCCAATGTTCATCTGGTCCATTTTTCCTATAAAATGTGTTTAAGTGGAGGGTAGAGAAATTTTCCCACTGAAAAATTTAAGGAAGGGACAGTGTTTACGCTGATATGACACAATTTTGACGCTGTGAGTTGTCCCTTTGAGGCACTAATGTGTGCGGAAAAAATAAAAGAAATGATTTATTTTTTTCTTAAGTTGATTTGTGTACAAAGAGCCGTTTTTGGAAAGGGCCCGAAAAACAGTTGACACAAATGATAACACCAAGGCTGGCCAGCAATATCTCCAGTGCAGTTAAAAAAGGCCTATATAATAGGCTTCTTGTGATTGGTTAGCTGATCCATACAATATAATTCCACTTCGTATTGTCTATTCCATTTATTTCTCTGTACTTCTATATTCCATATTCTTTATATTCCACGCATTCTTGTATATTCCATTCACTTTTAAATTGCCAGGTATATATTCCGTGAAACTGCAAAATACAAAAATAGATCAATATTAAGTACAAGCTAGAAATAAAGGTAAATAATGACAAAAATAAACTTCGGATCAAAATACGAAAGACACCGTTTCCACCAAACCACGTACCTTGCAAACTACAATGTTGTAAATATTAACAGCAATGCCGCACTATACATTAATTTGCCCACTCCCTGTGGCAAATATAAACTATGTGAGTTTGAAAAAAAGTCCCCTCGACACTCTGGCGAAGAGCCAAGGGGCGAAAACCAAACATTTACTCCCGAAGGAGTTCTGCTCCCTAAAGGAGCTAAACGTCCCAAATGCAAACCATCTGCATTTCACAAAACACTAGTTTTAGCTCTGCAGTTAATGAAACAGTTACATACCTCTTTGGGTCCTCATTTCGCTACTCAAGGAACACACCCGGGCCATTACGTCAAGTTCTGCTAATTTACGTGCAGTGTGCCACGTTCCTCAAGCAGTAAATTAAGTCACCCTTTATAGTGACCTATTGTCCCTAGCTACAACAAAGGCTTGACCTAACCTGAAGCAGGTGCAAGAAGGACTTGATCTCCTAAACTATTTCTTATTCACGTACGATACAAAGGGCTCACTAAGTATGCTCAGACTGCAGACTGGACAAATTCCCAATTCATTGCAGTACAGTCCAACCAAACTGAAATTTCCATATTTTCTCATACTTAGTGTATTGAACCATTGCATAATTTATTCATTCAGTCATTCACTCATTCATTCATTCATTCATTTTTGGTTTATCACTACACAAGATTGAAAACGAGTATCACAAAGTAAATAAGTAACAAAAATTTGAAAGGAAGTGCACTTAGAAACCCTTTAGGGCTTGTCGAGAAGTGACACTCATTAAAAAAAGCAATAACAAGAGGGCAATCCGCGGAGTTGCATATCTCATCGCTAACATGTGCACAAGTTGGTTACAGAACTTGAACTATGTATGAGCTAGAAGGTTTATCTGTGCTGAATTTTATGCTACAGTAGAATGCCATTGACAAAAATTACCATACGAAAACTCCATGCCACAATCCATTTGAAGTCCAAGGGAAGCGATTTTTTTCGTTCCAAGGGACGGAAGTTTTTTTCGTAAGATAGCGAGGGGAAAGAATATGGCACAGACCAATCAAGTTCTTGGAACAAGCGCACCCTTATTCCAAAACACATCATTTGGATATTTAAATTCTGACACGGGATTATATAAGAACTGGAGAAATAGGCTACCCAACCTTTGTAACGCTTGCCCTTTTAATCCAGTAGGACTGTCTAAGATTTTGGATCAAATTTATTTTTAAGATGCTGTTATCCCCTTGCAACACTATGAAAAAAAAAACAACGAGCTTGGCTGTTACACTAAACTGATACGATTAGATATGGACGCAACGATTATAAAAGTAAGACGCTTTCGGGGACGCTTTAGACAAGTGCGTAATTGTTATTATTCAGGCGCCAGCTGGGCGTAATCTCCATTTTGACGGAAGGGCAAACTTCATGTGTGTCGAGCTGATATGCACATCAAGTGCGTCTCCATTAAAAAACTGGGCGTGTGCACCATGTTGAACGTGTGGCGTTAGAAGATTTCCGGGCAACGCACAAACCTTTTCTGCGTACTGGCCTGTGGCCAATCCTAGCCCGTGGCAAGGAAATTGTCACGTACGTTTTTTGTTTTTTGGCGATACTTCAGAACCGACAAGTTTTAAGGGCACTAATATAGATAGGTAGGCCCTATGCCTAACCTAATGTTAGTCACCCACAGTTTCATATCTTGGGTTATAACTCAAGCCTATGAATCGCGTAGGTTTAGTCCTAGACCTAGCCTACATACTGTTAACCAGCTTGAGATTTCACGTCTAGCACTAGGTTTGACTTTAACTTTCATACTACTAGGCCTAACAGTTACAGCAACTTTGGAGTGAAAACAACTGTCTGCATAGACCATATGAGAACACTCTAGATATAAGGGCCATCAAAGTGAAGTGCGAGCAGGAACTTAAAAATCTCACTGCAGCATACCAGCTAGTGAAAAAAGAATTTGAGACTGTTACTACGAAGTACTAACCTAGGAGTCTAGCTTATTTATATTAATTGATGAAAAATAGGCTAGTTACAAAACATTTAAGTGGGGATGACACGGCCAAAGTAAGTTCCTCGGTAACTGTTCTTTGGGTACACCTTGACATAAAGTGAATGATTTCCGTACTAAATTATGTCCATAAATACCGAAATACGACCTTTTGAATTCCCAATTACAGGCCAGGCTCAGACCATTTGATATTCGAAAGCGAAAAAACGTATGTGAACGCGTCTCAAAGTGATGACGTCATTGGAGGCACGGTTAACAACACTGTACCAGAGAGCCAAAGATATTATAAACATAGATACCAAACTTAAAATGGCGCGGTGACTCCTCACGGAGACCGAATCGGAGGGGCGGAAGTGCTGATCACTGATCAGTCGTTTTGAAATCTAACAGTTAATTGATATCTTCCGGTGGTATAAATACGTGTGATTTTAAAACATTGCAATTATTGCAAATTACGCTCTTCAATAAATTTCACTTACATGAAACAGTTTTAGGCTTCTTCGTTGGCTTTCTACCTAAGAACTTTTGAACATTAACGCACAACGACTGGTTTGAAGTTCATTGGCTTACTGATTGGTCAGTTTCTATGGTATCTTTACAAGCGCACATCTTCACACGCGTTTACATTCTTACGCGCTTACAACGAAAAACCAACCACTGCGTTCATTTTCCCAGCACGCAGAAGTGCGCGTCTCTTTTACTCCGACTATACACAGAGAAAAGTATTGTGCGCGTGTATAACTCGTTTTGAAAATGCACGCATGCTGACATCTCGTCACAATGGAATTTTACGTCATGTGTCCATAGTTATGCAAGCAGATCACCGAATAGAATTGTGCGCATGTCATATGAACACTTCCGCCCTCCGATCGAGCCTCCATGACGAGTCAGTACGTCTAACAGTGTAGGGATAGGAGTTTGGTATCTACGTTTATAATATCTTTGCAGAGAGCTCACAATCATCGAATCATGTGCATGATAACGCGTGTTAGCGCATACATAATTGCAAACACCGGTGCTCCGATAGCAGTGAGCGTGGCCACTGACTACATTGTGAAATGTGCATTGCGCGGTGACTGCTAGGTATTCGCAATAGCATCTTCATCAAACAGCTCATACAGTAAAGACGCGCTCGTAGCGGGGACGCGCTTGTTTTGGTCTGCCCATACATATTCATAGCTGTTCTTTATAGCGACCGAACCGCGTCTTTCTTGCACAAAAACAGAACTATTTTTACCCGCGCGCATATACACTCTAACATATTGACCAATGATTTGCTCCGAATCCGCACCATGGTCCGCGCCTTTCGCTCTGTATGTTGGACTCTGTATTGTGATGCAATCGTTTTCATGAGGTTGCTAAGATAAGATAACTTTAACGAACGTTACATTAGTTCTATATCTAGATGCGCCCCGTAGGGCGGGGTTTGTGCCGCCAACTGCGTCATAAAAGTCAGGTGAGCTTTTGCGGCATTTTTTGAAATTGTATTTCGAACGCAGTTTTCCTTCGAATATCATTCAGGCCTATGCTGAATTGTACGGGTTTTTAATGGGGTGTGAGATGATATTTGTTAAATACTGTATCTAATCTTGCAATACACAAAAGTTTTTGTGGGCGTGTCATGCCCACTTTAACCTTTGACAATCTGTGACGTGATCTATGTCCTTGGTTTTCATGACAACCACACATATCGGTACAACTTACAGTATCATGCCTAGGCTATTACACTGAAACTTTCATATTTGTGGGATGCGTCCGTTAAGAGTTAAAGTGAATGCAAAAAAAGTATTTGACCCCTGTCACGTGACCTTTGACCTTGGTTGCCATGGGAACTACATATTTTGGTAGAGCTAGTCTACCCTATTATACTTGTGAAGTTTCATGTAAAATGAAGGTTTTCTTTTGAAGTGTTAGTACAAAATAGGAAAAAAGTGTTCTTTTGCAAAATGTGACCTTTGACCTCTGACCTTTGACCTTTTCCTTCGAGGGTCTGGGAGACACAAGTTCCAACCCTGGGGTACCCACCTACCAATTTTGAAAAGAATCGATCCAGCCCACTAGGAGGTTGAGGAACAAAACGTTTAACGAACAAATTATCACTTGAAAATTTTTTGTTCCACTCTACCACTTGACCTTTGATCTCTGTTGCTATGGCAACCACATATTTTGGTAGGTCTCGATGTAATCATCATATGGGTGAAGTTTTGTGTCAGGAGAACGTTTCGTTTTGGAAATATAGCAGAAAATGTGATTTCACTACATTTGACCTTTGACCTGTAACCTTTGACCTTCTCTTCGGGTTGTGTATCAGAATGCAATTGTTCCACATGAGGCACCATCCTACCAAGTTTGAAGAAAATCGGCCCAGCCGTTTACAAGATATTAGGAAAACAAAATTGGACACACACCCACACACACACTCACTCACCCAATAACACACACACACGGACAGGTTTTGACCCCTCTCTCAGCCCTGGACCTTCAGTCACCCCGGGGTACCTCACCATGGGTTAGACCTTGAGACTAGTAACCTGGGAAAATTTACCGTTACCATGGTAACCATTGCGATTTAAGCTGGCATTGCCATATATAGCCCAACAGGCAAAATGACTACAATATCTCATCCTCCTCATGGAGCGATGAGATAATGAAGAAAACACGAAGATAGAAGATAAGACTAGGAAAAACAAAAGAAAAGTCATAATAGACACGCAACCCACCGTCCCACCTCATCCGTCCTAGAACCCAACCACCACTAACCCCTCGGGCCAAACAAAGAAGCTAAATAGGCAGGAATACAGTATAGCAAACAAGTTCATGGGCTTAATACAAGCTTATATAGAACCTTTGAAAATTTTTCCTAAAAGAAGCTAAGGAAGGCTTTGTCTTAACAGTAGAGGGTAGGTGATTCCAAAGAGTGGTGGCACGGCAATGCAGACTGTTCTTGTACAAATTGTTGTGATGCTTCCTTGTATGTAGATGATCAGCTCGTCTTGTGTTATGTGAATGTATGGATGAGTTGTGTGTAAAGAGAGAGTTTAGTGAGCTTGGAAGCATTTCATGTAGAGAACGATAGACAAAACTGGCTACATGTAGTTTGAATAGGTCAGTAAGTTTAAGTTAATTCATGGATTTGAATAAATTGTTTGTATGATCTCTCGAATTGGAACAGGTGATATGATTGATTGCCCTTTTCTGTAGAACACCTAACTTATTTAATAAATTCGTGCTTGATCCAGACCAAATAATGCAACAGTAAGTGAGATGTGCGAGTACAAGTGTTTGATAAAGGGACCTGAGAATGCTTCTAGGGAGGGTTTGTTTCAGTTTTGAAAGGATTCCTACACTTTTTGCAACAAGAGTAAAAATATTCTTAATGTGATCATGCCAAGTAAGTTTAGAGTCTATGAAAACACCTAAAAATTTAACACAATCTACCTTTTGTAGCAATTAACCATTAATATCAATATTAAATTTAACCATATCATCATTTTCATCATTTATTGAAGGAAATAGTGGGAGTGAGCATAACCCGCGCTCCCGCCTATGCTTATAGTCATTATCAAAGAAAAAAATCACTATAAGAAGGGCTTAGGGTCACATCAGGTTTTGACATGTCAGATTGGTACTTATAAGTATTTCGGTAAAACGTACATTGAATTCGGTATGAGGTTCTCAAGATATTGATATGAACAGGTAAAGTTGTCACATTTTCAACAAAATGTGAACTTGAAGCGAACACATATGATATCACATCTTCACATTAATGGACAGTTTTTGTTTTTCTTTAAATATCACAACCAATTTGCTCCTCAACAATCTCGTGCCATCAGAATATGATTGCATTAGTGGCATGAAAACTTAAAAAACTTTGAATTCTCCACAGAGAAGTCCTCCCCCCCCCCCCGCCCATAACTTAAAGGTCAACACTAAAGTCTGAAAAACAAGGAGAAATCAATAATTCCATGTCAAAGTGAGGATGTGAAATTTTTTTTTGCTGCACTTAAGATCACTGTGGAACACAAGTTCAGTACAATGACTTCATGTACTGATATATCAAGATATATCGATCCGATATGAATGGGAGTTTTACCACACTGTTTGGATTCAGTTCCATTTTCACATATGGAAATTGATTTTTCTCTTTAACTTCCCCTTTTGAGTTAAATATATTCCTACATTTTGAAATTGTATTGAATAGTAAAAAGTACATTATGATATTTCTTCCTGGAGCCTCAAAGTATCTATAACCTTTGAGCAGGACGAGTAGTACTTTCATACGTTACAATAAGTTACTGCAGTTAGCAGTTTAAAGGGTTATATTCAGTAAATTAAGGGTTCACAGTCATTCACTTCATGGTCATTTACTTCATCAAGTAAAAGAAAAGAACGACATTAGGGATAGAGAGAAAAAACGCTATTTTAGGTGTTTTTTGCATTGCAAGGTTGAGTCATGGGGCGTTTCTAAACCCCCAAACCACCCGGTGACTACGCGTAAGCGACTGCACTGGAGGGACCTCCTTCAAATTTTGTGTATTGATCTGATGAAGTGAATGATCCCTATCATCTTTGGTGGAGGTCAAAGGTCATTTGGTTTTACCAGATGTTAAAATAGGAAAATCTTGTGAACACAATATCTAAAAAAGGTAAATATGAGGGATCTCATACTAAGCATGCGTACGTAGCGTGTTGCCATATGGAGAAGCCATTTGGCATCATTTTATTGGAGATCAAGGTCAATTTGAGTTGCACAGAGGTCGAAATTTTGTCAAAAACAATGTCTCAGCAGTCATAGCTAATAGGGGCCTCTCACCTTAGACTGTGGCGGACAAATATAGAGTAGATGATCTATATCGTCTTTTGTTTAGGTACATATTTTATTTTATCCTACGCATGACCGTAAGGGTTGGGGACCGGGGGCTGGAGCCTTCCCCACCCCCTTCCCCGAATTGGCCAAAACCTTGCTTAATCTCGCAGACATTGATTCCTCAGTAGGGCAGACATTATACCGTGGTTGGGGATTTGGAATAGGGTAAAAAGTCACCCCTTGAAAAAAGAGTCCCATACGGCCATCACCATATGACAAACGTGGAATTAATCACTTAACTAAATCCAAGTATTTTTCTCATGTGGGGCACATGGTCGTACCCGACTCTTTTTTGAAATTGTACAGCTGTGCAGGTGCTTTAACTGGTCGGCGGTCTTCTATATATGCACTGAAGATTCCAAAACGCCAAACTAGGGCAGAAAAAAGATCACTCACAACCGAACACGTGCAAAAATGAAATGTGTAGTACGTCAAGGTGTGTTATTTCCGCCATTTTAGTACGCAAAATCCCCTCGAACTCAGTGCCGCGCAAATATGTCCGTTTCGGCATGGTTCATTGGTTTTACGGGTTGGCTCTGGAAAGTGCCACTAGTAGGGGTGGGAGCTTTAATCAGCTCGAGGGAGGAATAAGAGGGGCCGGGGAGGAGGGGAGAGGAGATGGGTGGATATTTCAGACCGCCGCCATCGGCACGGATCCCTCCCCTTTGAAACCTGTTTTGGTTATTTGAGGGTCACGCAATTCGGAAATTTAATTTGTCTATTGTATATTTTGAAGTAAATTATGAGTTGTAGGCGGTGGTGTAGCCACGGGATGGTGGGGGGGGGGGGGGTTAGAGCCCCATGACCCAACCTTGAAATGCAAAGAACACCTAAAATAGGTTTTTTTCTCTTTTCTTAGTAATTTCCCTCATTTCGTGGCCCCAACCCCCCCCCTCCTTTTTTACCAAATTCCTCCCCATGACACAATCCTGGCTACGCGCCTGGTTGTGGGTAATATTATCTAGAATCATTTTTCTTGCTACCTGCCCCTCTGATTTACAAAAGTGAATGCTAAATCACAGCCCCTATTTAGTAAGCATAGGTTTACATGCGTAACACTTCTCACTTCAACTAAGCCGATGTGTGTGACAAAGGTGGGCAAAATATGTGTGACAAAAGTCGTGTCCTGTCAAATTGTGACAAATATGGGCGATTGTCGTGACAAAAGTCGTGACCTCCGTTGTGACAAAAGTGGGCGATGATTGTGACAATGGTGGTATCTGTGACAAAAGTGGGCAACAATTTTGACAAAAGTGGTTGGTGAGACAAGAGTGGTATATGTGATAAAACTACTTGCTACAGTTGCCATGTCCTGCTAAAGGTTGTATTTGTCGGTACAGTCACGCAAACTTGACTACATATGTTCCTTTTGCTAATGCAAGGAACCAATGAAGGAAGTCGCAATCTGAATTATGTTCGTCGTTCAAACTGCAGCTTAGAGTAATCAGACGATGAGCAATCAAACAACGAGTACAACAATACAAGATTATAAATTTCAAAAGTGATGTCATATTGCTAATTTTATTTTCCTGTTTTATTTATAAGTTTTTTTGTCGAAGGAAACCGAAGGAAGTGAGTGGGGGAATGCAGAGGAGCTCGAAAATATCACGGGGCTTGCAGTCCCCCCTCCGTTTTTAGGCCACTACAAAGGGTATTTGATTACACCTATTGTAAAGTTTTTGCAGCTTTGTGTTTTATCACGTGAGATAATGTAGATGAAAACAACCTTCTTAATATTGGTATTGCATTTTTGCATTTCCCCATTTTTTACTAGATCAATCAATACAAGCTGGTAGGACCCCTCGGGTCTGGCACATTTGGAAACTGCTATAAGGTGCAGGAATTCAACACATACTTTGCGATGAAAGTAATAGATCCTCCGCCGACGGTAAGACGTGTGATGCAATTGCTTCGCATACAGGATTAATATAGTCAAAACTATTGCAAATCGTCACCAGCACATACCGGAAGTGGTCTAAGTTAAATTTGGAAACAAGGCTGAATGAAACCTCCAAGATTAACATATGAACGTGAATGGACTTTTGGTTCAGTCTAAGTAATCTGTACTATAAGTGACCCCCAGGGAGTTCTTTCAACCTTTGACCCAACCATGCTATAACTGAAGTTTTTTAAATAGCACGTCAGAAAGCTAAAAAATGGTACTGTAATACAAGAGTTCCTGAGCTTATCAAGTACTGTACCAAATTTCTGTTAACTCTAATCTTACCGAAAGTTAGTCTGTCTTTTGACTTTACAGATAATTCGTGTAATAAATATATATAGTAGTTTCACAGTGTTTTGCTTTCCTCCATATAAATCCGAAAAAGAAAAGTCCTTCTTAATTCAAATAAATACAATATCTTCATCATTTATTTTCTTTGCAGAAGCTTCAAATTGCTTCAGAAATCAAACAGGAAGCAAACAACTTTTTGGCTTTTGCCTTACGTGAGGTTTGTGCTCTATAACAACTTAAAATTATAAAACTAAGCTGATCACATTGGTATGCATTGAGATCCTCCTGAAAGTGTGCCGGACAAATTGCTTTTACATGTGATTTAATTTAACAATGTTTTCATCCAAGTGGTGACCCCATCAATTAATCATAATGTGTTGTAGGAAAGTGTTTACACCTGGTTGTGGATTAAACTAGAGTTCCAAGCACTCGGCATAAAATTAAACTTTCAACTCTCCCATGTCTTGCATAATTTCATTTTATTTTTTATTTCACTGATCAACAAGTTATTGCTTACTACAATCTCCACTTCCTTTAACAATCAGATATCTATGTTGGTCAGGGAGGTGTTCGGGTTGAGACACAGCGATCGTAGACTCTATAAATTCACTTCCGACGTTAATCTTGCTTTTCAACTCCCTCACGTTGGTTTATTGTTTAGCAATCTCAAAGTTGGCAATCTCATAGAATTTTTGATTTCCTGCCGAAGGCAGGCAATAGGCGATGGTGATGTCGTGTGTGTGTGTTGGTGTGTATGTGTGTGCGTACACGTGTACCTTTTGCTTTAAAGTATTATGTCCCTTGTGCCAAACATTTTTGAAAGAGGTCAAATGCCATTTGTGGTCATTCGAGGTCAAATGGTAAATGCCTTGGGGGAATTTCTTGTAAATACGATATCTCAAGATGGAAAACTGTGAGGAATTCATGCGTAGCCTGTGCATTACTCATACCAAGAAGATGAATGCTGTTGGTTTTGGTTGAGGTCAAAGGTCAATTAGAGTCACAATAGGTCAGAGGGTCAAATCTTGTTCACATATCTCAAGAAAGATAACAGTCAGGGATCGCACACTCAGCATACACATTGCCCATATGAAGCAGAAGCAGAAATGCTATCAATTTTGATGGAGTTGAAAGATCATTGGGGCTCAATAGAGGTCTAAATGTTTATAGATTGCAGACATGATATCTTAAGAAGTGAGGGATCTTATACTAAGTATATACATTGTCCATATATCGAACATGAGTCCTGTCATTTTGATGAAGTCAACAGAGGTAGGAACACAAAACCTTTGCAAAAACAATATATCAATAAGGATGGATAAGTGATGGATCTCATACATGTTTTAGCATTTGAATTACCCACTTTGAGAAGACAATCACTATATTGTTTGTGGTCACTTTAGAAACACTGTCATAATGAAATAATACTTACATTTCAGCGACAAGGAATCACTTAGCCTTTGGCTTTCTGATAAATACTAAGTGAAAGGTTTCATGAACTCCATCCTGGAGGAGCATCCTGGAGGAGACATTTAAGATGAATTCAGATACTTAAAAATATACAGCAAATTGTAATTTTAGAAATCTCAGTTACCTAAGTTCTAATTGAAACAACAGCATTGAATCTGAACATTCCCCTCTGTAATATCAATTAGTTCTTTCCGATGAAAAAAAAAACATTTTTTTTATTTTCAGGTGCAGGTACTGCAGCTGTTGAAGCATAACAATATAGTTTAAATCAAAGAATCATTCATTCGTAAGTACATTAATAGGTCTTTATCTAATCCAACATTGTTTGGTTGCTTTTAGCGACTGACCTGACCATATTCCTTGAACCTTACGAATTCTTATTCTTGTACTATCTAAACTTTTCATTTTCCTTTTTCCTTTTTACATTAATGTGGTGAATGCTTCTAACTAACTCATAGCAAACCTTACAGTCTACGTTTTGGTGTAAAGAAGTGTTTTAGAATAAGGTAATGGAAAATGAGCCGACCATGAAAGGTAAGGGAGCAAATGAGTGAAATATTTCCTTAAATGGCATTCGGCATCATCCTTCCTTACCTCCTATTTACATCATGTAACCCTTAGTACCTGCGGTAATCCTTTGGCAAGTTACCAGTGTGATGGGATGGACATAGGTAGACCTCAAACGGCGACCCATCATTTTATTGCAAAGAAAATTTTTGCACGCGATTTTTTATTAGCTATCCAAAAGTTGGATTATTATGGGATTATTACTGTTAGAATATGACTTGAAATATTTCTTACCGTTCCTCAGTGAGCATGATCTCACTGGCCAAAAGGGAATTCCGATCATTTCCTTAGCGGGTACTTTTTTCAGTACCTTGTAGAGCTTTGAGAACGGGTATGTCCTGAACTTTTATTTTGCATTGTGTTCACCTACAAACACTAGCCTTAGCAGGTAGCGGTCGCTTGCAATAGGCCAAGCCTCGCACGTCTTCCCTCGCTTACTTCGAACTCTAAACTGGCGTAGCTACCCGAAATTTCGGACACTGCACTATGGCCTGTCAGGTGGTATTCTAGAGCCCACCCTTGCCCAAGGTATTCACGTGCTGCATGAAGTAACCGGCTGAAGGGGGGCTCCGATGATTTCCTTAAGGGGAACTGTTCCTTGAAGTTAGTCAGTCGGTCGGTCGGTCGGTCGGTCGGTCGGTCGGTCGGTCGGTCGGTCGGTCGGTCGGTCGGTCGGTCGGTCGGTCGGTTGGTTAAATGGAGTTTTAAGGCCCAGTTAAAACCTATTGGTTCAAGTCGAATCGGCCACGGCCATTTTTCCAGTTGTAGCTCACTAGCTTGTTTTCCCTACTTCATTGCTTATACAGAGCATCACGCACAACGGCAGTAGGTTCCATTTTTAGAGTCTTTGGTATGACTCGACCTAGGAATAGAACCCGGGCCTTCCGCGTGAGAGGCGAATGCTCTTACCGTTTGACCAAACCTGCAGTCTCTGTACAACGTAAGGCTTTGAGAACGGGTATGTACCGTACCTAGAGTGTGTGTTAGCCAATTTATAAGCGTATGTGCACTAAACAACAATGCCTTAGCGGGTACAGGCCGCACACGGGAGCTCAAGTCTCCCACGTCTTTCTTCGCTCACCCGAAGCTCTAAACTGGCGTAGCTACCCTAAAATTCGGACACTGCAATAACGTCTGTCAGACGATATCCCAGAGCCCGCCCTCACTCAAGGCAGTCACGTACTGCATTACTTAACCGACTAGGTGGGTCCGATGATTTCTTCTACCGGGAACTGTTTTCAGTATCCGGTAGGGCTTTGAGCATGGGCATGAGCTGTATCAGCGTGTGGGCACCTACAAATATTTCTGAGAAAATACCATCCACTCGCCCTATAGCTCAAGCCTTGCACGTCTTTCCTTTTTCATGAGGAGCTCGTTACTTGCAAAGCTACCCCAAATGTCGGTCACTACAATGAAGTCTGTCATATGATTTCCGTGAGTCCGCCTTCGCTTCAGGAGTTCATGTGCTGCATGAGCTCACCAGCTAAAGGGGAGTTCCGAGGATTTCCTTACCAGGAAGTATTTTCAGTAGCCCTGTAGGGCTTTGAGAAAGGGTATGTTCTTTATATAGGCGTGTGTGTACTCTGTGTGCTTGTGTACACGATGTCTTAAGAACGGTTACATGGAGGGGCGTCAAACTTGGCATGTAGACGTCCTCTATTGAGTGGCTGATCCCTATTGTTGGTGGAGGTCAAATGTCATATGGGGTTACCAGGGGTCAAAGTCCGAAGTAAAAAGCTTCTTTTGCTAGGAAGTTGGACTCCATACTGACCAGTTCCGAGTCGGCAGCCAGGACGCCGTAAAGTGTTTCTCATCTCTTCTATTGATTGCTGAAGTTCTTAGCAAATTATCAAGTCAATCAGTGTTGGGGCATAAACACTATCCGGTCCGGTTGCAAGGTAAAGAGTTTATATCACCGCTCCAGAGAAGATGTTTCCTAAAGACAGGTCCCATTGATTCATTCACACCTGAAACAGAGATGAGCTTTGAATTATGATATTCAAGATCTGTTGACAAATGAAGCTGTCCACATAGTACCTCGGAATCTTTCCAACCGCCTATGCCGTTCCTCGATCTTCCTGGCTACCAAGAACTGAATTTCGGTTCTCAACCTGAAACCTCTTAACCAAATTGTCATCAGACTAAAGCACGTATACAGGATGAAGACTCTCATTTCGATCATTCAAGTTATGTAGCCAGGCTTATGGGCTACCTTAATCGATCTGAAAGAGGTTCATCTACATATTCACATGTACTCTCTCCCCAACCATACCAAGCAATCAGGTACAAGGGAATGGACTATCGCTTCAATGCTATGCCTTTTGAGTTTTCCACAGCCCCAAGGGTTTTCACACGTATTATGAGAGTCATCTTTGCATGGCCAAGGTCCAAAGGAAGGACAGACTTTCTCTATCTATACGATTGGCCTCTCCTAGCCAATTCTGAGAAGCAGTCTTAAAGAACAAATGAAGTTGTTTCACCCATAAGTATCTGGGTTAGGTCATCGATTTCCAAAAGTCAGTTTTAGACCACGAAAAGGGCATTGCTTTCCAATCGACCACAGGGATAGATCCCACGATACGCTTAGACTCCGAAGTCATTCGCTGGCACCCTGTCAGACTATCAGATCTCGACTAGCTCTCTATTGCATCTGGTCTGTAGCGGAGGTATTTCACGTATGTTGACTGGGGATGAAACCTTCACATCTCCTTTTATTTCGGCACCTCAAGCCGTTCGTAAACCCTCCATCAAGAGGATTCCATACAGTCACAATCCCTCCCGCGATTTTCTTTGGTGGTCCATTTTCCAAATGGGCAGGCACTTCCAAGAGTCCAGACCCTTGTCTTGCATGTTCACAGATGATCCTCAGACAGAATGGGGTAAAGTCCTGGGTACCCTCTAGATGAAAGGATGTTGAAGCTTACATATCAATGTGTGGAACTCCAGCTCAGTGGTCAAGCAGCTATTCACTGGAAATTGGTACGAACGGACCACTTCCAAACATGTTTCACAAACAACCCGACAACGGTGGCTTACATCAGTCGTCAAGGGATAACCAGCTCAACTATGGCAAAATGCTTTAAATCTGTTACACATTCCTCAGTCAATCAATCTGGAAGTGAAGACATCCGAATCAGTAGGTGTGCCCAACATGATGGAGGATGTTCTTTCGAAGGTTTCGAATGCCTCTTCAGTTCCGGAACACCGGTTGGTTTGTCCAGTCAGCGCCCCATAGTGGTTAATAAACAAGAACACGTAACAAGAAGTTACAATCAGACGGTCTTTCATCCTACCGGGATCTGCCTATTCCGCTGCCTTAAAGCACACTGTCTCAATGTGGCTGGTTCGGCTCATCCTACCTCATGCGTCGCCTAACAAGTCATGAAGTTTCCACAACATATTGGCCCACGACAAACGGCCCAGACAATGCCAACCGCCTGATTCATGAGGATTTTGCCACCGGACATGTTTTTAGGAACCAGCTGGAAATTTCAGTCAACGTTTGTCCCCTGCAATGAGAAGGACATAATTGTACAGGAAGTTACTTTTTCCAGCCAGGGTCTACTTATGCCAGGCGTCCGGCAATCCCTCGCCCCCCCCCCCCCCCTTATAGAGATGATGTGGTTACAGAATGTAAATAGAAGGTAACGACGAGTGATATAAATTCCCCAAAATTGACTTGAATAGGATCTATGAGCCCAAATACTTACCTCCTGTTTACATTTCATCTCCCTCCCCACGGAATCTGAGTCTTTGACTCCTTACCTCCAGTCAGTTTGGCTGTTTTTGCACCCCTCTGCACCTACTGACTGAGGTGGTGAGTCCACTTGCTGATCCAGAAGCTTCTCTCTGTTCTCAGTGACATTACGGACCTCTTCGGTTGAGAAATCTAGTTGCCTTATTCAATAAACGTAGTATCATATATTTCGTCTTACTGTGATTACACTGGTCCTGTGGGCTGTTAGATAATTGTGTTTCTGGCTTTGTATAGATGTACTAATCACACACTTTGTACTTCGTAGCTGTTGCTAAAGGTAGTAGGGTCGTCTGTGTGGGACAGTCTGGGAAAGTCTCCCTTTTCTGAGACTTGTATTTGTCTCCAAAAATGGAGATAATTTTGACGCATAATTTTGACGCCATTTTTAATTTACCCACAATGCTGTACGGTATGCATAGTGAAAAACATAAGGCTATACATTTGAAACCTTTATAGAAAATGAGTTTCAGCCTAGAAAAGATAAAAGCTTAGATGTTCGTGGTGCCGTGCACTCTTTAAAAGTCCACTGTGAGATTTTTGAGAAAATATCGAATAAAGTAATGACACCTACAGTTGATCCCCACTATTATACGCAGTACAATCTTCTGACTCACACACGTTTATTGTTCATGATTGGTCATCGGTGTTAGCACTGAGAGAAAGCTTGCAGTCGTAGGTCCCGGTTTGGAAACCCTTTCAGTTACATTAGAGTGGTTCCCCATTTTCTCCAAATTAACCTGCAATTACAGTTACAAAATTCAGGTTCAGCCTCTAGGAATTTGGGCCATACGAAACATCGTGCTGTTTTTTCCCTTTGTTATAAGCATACTGTTATATAACGAATCATACAGGTGGGTGAGTAAGAAACAACGGCTGTGACTAGAAAAGGGTCTTGAACATTCATATTTCACGCTGAACAAGAAATCTCCATTTTCGGAGACTGCGGGTGTCTACGGAAAGGGAGACTTTCGCAGACTGCAAGATGAGAGAACAAGGGGGCTCCCCAAGCCCATTTACAAGGTAAATGAAGAACAACATAAAATGAGTATAACTTCACTCAAATTCAAAAGTCAATTGATACTTGGTAAGTTTTATCCAAACTTAAACACATGTAAAAACAGTTCATGGTGTCCAAAATCATGTAATACGCACTCATATGCAAACACACTAAAGACAAAAAATATAGCTCGTTGTAATTCAAATGTAGGGTACACCCTTCAGTAAACTAAAGGAATGAAAAAAATCACAGTGTAGGTTTTCTTTCCAAGGAAGAAAAAGTAGAAAAATTATCGAAGAGAATGTTTTGTCCATAGTAAAAAAGATAAACTTCTGACTTTCAAATTAAAATCAAAGTTCGGTCAAAATATTAAAATGGTCCACCAAGTAATTTATACTGTAACTTTAAGCACCAGTTATTTCACATTTGCAGTTAAAATAATGGGGATTTCCATGGTAAAATGTATTTCATGAAAAATCATAGAGTAGGCTTCATTCTTCTCACACTTTCCAAATAAAACAAAGTTTGGTAACTGTTTGGTCCGTGAAAAAATATTCTCATGGTTATCCAAGTTGAAAAAGTAAGATGTTCTTACACAATTAAATGCCTTTAGAAGTTGCACACAGGGCACATGAAAGGTCCACTAAGGGGTCCAAACCCAATGGCTGTATTCTTCGTCCGATCCTCCCATCGACTGCTGAGTAAAGGAAATATTCCACACCAAGGATTCAACACTTCTTAATTACATCATCCTGACAGTTTAAACGAGACCGTTCAATTTATCAGATTACAATAAAGGAGGCACAAAACCTAGGACACCAGCATTTCCTTGGTTAATTGTTACTGGTCCACAGTCATCTGTAGCAAATATCTTTTTGAGTGTTGTGGTCAATTCAAAGATGCCTCTCATAAGTTGTCCTGTAACTGCTTTACAGTATATACTTCAACACTGTTCTGTAGTTCTCCAAACTCAGGACTCATTCTCACACCACAGCAAGAACATCAAACGGTACAGTAGCCTGCATATCATGGATACGTTATAATTCAACAATCAGGACTGCTCATATTATGTGATAACAAAAACAGGCTTTGTAGTTTCAAACAAGAAAATCGCTATTCAAAAGGAAGCAGGCCATAAAAGGTTACCAGTACATTGGTGTCACAGTTCAATAGCAGGATAACTTGTTCAGTCCATTTCTCCATGTATGCAGTACAATTTCCTCACTCACTAAAATGATTATGCTTGACTCTGCTACATGGTACACAGCAGTCCAGACATAAATGAGAAGTATTTAAGACACACTGACAAATAACTCCATCAGCTGTGCAGGAGACAGTTTCAATATGATGTCATTCTGTTTGGGAAATGAAAAATAAAATTTTAAAAGTACATAAAAAGTTGTACAACTATCTTGGCTTTAAAGGGTAAAATGTTCTTGACAAAAGAAAACTTTAGCTTTTAAGGTCAAGAACAGTTCCCCCCCCCCCCAAATTAATTTAAAAGCAACAGCTAAGCATCACAATTTTGTTCTTATCTCTCTTCAAAGTATCTTTCATCATATTTTTAGACTTCAATATTGCATATTCTGGGTAAACCAAGCAGTAAATTTCATATTTGAAGAGGAACAATGTTGTCACATAACTCTAACAGCCAATCATGGAACAGGAAAGTCTACTACACTACTTCAAGTTAGAATGACTGCTTTTGTTTTATTAAAGACGGTGTCTATTTGTTTGGGATTGTGGTATAGGCCTAGGCCTGCAGTCAAATTTTTCTTGAGGCCATATACGGGGACTTAGTTGAATTCGAAAACTAATTATTTATCATACCTACACAAATAAATCATGAAAAGGTGATGCACAATACTGAGTCGAATGACCAAACAATGCCGTATGCCGATGAAATGTGAGCAAAGCAGTAACTGATCTCTGGAACTCTCCGCTCTTCTGATTCGAAACACCCTCCCAAAAAGCTCCACTTGCATGCAATGGCATCCGTTGAGTACCTTGTATAATATGCTGAAATAGCGAGTCTACATTGATGTTACCTGTACATAAATATGAATATCGACACATGCTCGCATACTAGGCTGTGCAATTCAGACCATCCTAGAAAATTCCTTTTTTCTGTATTGAGTATGTAACACAGAAGAGCATTTGGGTAGCCAATAGGGGAGTACCTCGTGCTGGCTGAGTTTGTTGACAAGAGTCCAAATATGTTACGAAAAGTCCAAAAATGTTACGCATCTCAGAACGTGGAAGCGACTTGGCATGTATAGGCCTAGGCCTGCGTCAAATTGTGTACAGGCTGTTTTTTATTTGGGCCCGGTGCTACAGAACTGTACATACAGGTAAAGATGGAAACATGCAAAAAGGAATTCCTTTTCCATCCTGTTATTTTTGAGTCAGCACCCAAAAGGAAAGAAACAGACTTCATAACCAACCACCCACCCCCCAAAAGAAAGAAACATTCTACCCCAACTATAAATTTTACCATGATCTGGGGTCAACTATTTTGAGTACGACTAGGCCGAGGCCAGTAATAGGTCTATGGCTCTGGGCTTTTCAAAACCCTAAATTTGGTTAACAAACTGGAATCAATAAAATTAAGCTTGGTTTCCTTTTGTAGAGGGTTTTACGTGTATTAATAACATATAATACGTCTGTCCCTCTTTTCCTTGTAGGCTATAAAATGTCCACCACCCCCACCCCACCCCCTAAAAAAAAGGTCTGCTTCATAAATTAACGTTAGTCTTTGTATACTACCACAGTACTAGTGCTGCGAATTGTCTTGTGGAACCGCTACTATAAACATTAGGCCTGACTGTTAACACAGCAGCAACCATTCATTGATGCAGTCTTTGGCTCTTAATTTTCCCTAACATCTGTTCATTGCTTATTGGTTTCTCTGGTGCAATATTTTAAAAACACTTTTCTTTACTTACTGTGCTTCAGCATTTCATTAAACTCCTCTACGGAAAGCAGTCTTGCCCTTTCACTTCACGTTTCTTGAATTCATGACACCTGCACACACTGCATAGGCTGTAAGTACTGTAGCTCTTGTACTAGCTGTGCCGCGCTATTATGTTACATTGTACTGTACATGTGATGTACACATGGGTGTACAGCATCTGTGAGCTTTGTATGGTGCAGTGCTGTATCATGCTTTGTGTGCATGCCAAGCTATTACGTAATATAGCTCCATTCAAACAAGCATTGCATTGTGCTTTGATCCTGTTCAGTGTCGACGGTTATAATAAAGATGAGCAACTTGAAAGGCAACAAACTGACAAAGATATGCATTAGCATGATGGGGTGGGGAGGGGGAGGAGAAATCTGTATGGAGAAAATGGAGAGAAGAAATGAGTACAATAATTTAGGAGGTTGTGCCTCTGGACTCTAGATGATACCAGGCTGCAAAGCTACAACAACAAAAACTTCAAGTGTTATTGGGGTATACGAGGATATAAAGTACGGGCTAAGAAAGTGCCAGAAAGTGGAGTGGGGCAGGGAGTCAAGAGGTCTCGGGCGTGGGTCGAGTATTGGAATGACAGGAAGAATTTCCTGTTCCAGCAGATATCCGTGCTGTGCATTACAGTATCTCTGTGTATCCTTTTCAAGGTTTAGGGGAGGGGGTTATACTGTTAGGGAAACTGAAGGTACAATTTTCAGGGAAATCCAGGGGTGCGGTTTGTTGCCTACTCGAATTGCTATGGATGGCTTTACTGTAACCCCCAATTCATTTGAGCCCCCAAAAATTTGATAAGTGTGCCCCGCCCCCTCCAAAATCCCTATAAATAAAATGTGTCTGGGTAAATGATCAGGGAAATATTCAGGCTGAGGAGAATCTAAACTGGTTTAGGTAAATACAAAGTTTTTTACTTTCCTGTCTACACCTTCAGTTGTACCTTGTACAAATTGTGAGAGATGTATCAAATCCAGTTGGTTATAAATTTATATCATTGAGCTTTCATATTCTTTTAACTGAATTTGCAGCAGGTAGGCCTATACCAACAGACAACTTGACCATTTGCATCATGTACATGCATGTTGAACTGGACATGTTCCATTGATGTACATAATATATACCATTCACTGAACATCTGCATTCCATTCAGCTATGTGATCAGAAAACCATTCAGATGTACATTTCCATTCATATATCATTTGAAATCCATTTGAGACCATTCAGGTCCATTAGGCTCCATTCAGAACCATTCGGAACCATTCAACTTTTCCAAATGGTTTCGAATGGAATTAAACCCTGGGCCTGCAGGCCTTCCAGGTGTCCATCTAGCTCCCCTATGTTCTTCCTATCTAACACACTGATTACTTTCTTGAAAAAGTGTGCTTAAACTGACGCTTTCAATGTCACCAATTCAATATTAATGTCATTGATATACAGAAGAAATATTTACTTTGTTTGCCTAAGTTTCAACGCTGCAATTCTGCTGCAAGAAAATTTCTTTTCTAAAATACTTTCCGATTCAGACGTATATGCATTTACCTTTCAATAAATCTACAGTTTGTTTCATGCAGGAACATCAGGCACGATCACTTCTGCATTGTGGAACAAATATTTTCTATTTTTATATTTGTTCTAGGGGGCGTTACTCTACATATTGTAATGGAATATTGTTCTAATGGTAAGTAGCAGTTCAAAGAGGCCTTAGGTAAAAGCATCGGCGGTGCGGTGCTGGATTATTATTAAGTGATATTATACATTCTTGTATACATTTCGTAATGAAACCAAATTGTGACAGTTTATGGACATAAAACCCAGGGGTGTTACAAATGGATTTTCAGGCTCACAACATTTTTTTCCTTGCTGAAGGCACGAGAGGAATCTATGCGAAGGTAATGCCGTGTGTGTGAGTGACAATGTGTGCATAGGTGTGTATAAACGTTTTTGCTTATAATAGGTTTCTCAAAAAAATACATGCAACTATGCTCATATTTAGTGTGAGGGTTAGCAGTATTAAGTAGATGGAGCCCTATTATTCTTGGTGGAGGCAAAGGTCATTTAGGGCCATAAGAGGTCAGCTAGTAAATATTTTGGGAATCTCTTGAGAGTTGCCTCTAATCAAGTTATCTCAAGTTGGATAATAGTGAGAAATCTCACATTAACTAAGCATGTGTATTGGTAATACCGTGTAGATGAACCCATAGCGTTTTTGGTCAAGGTCAAAACTCATTTTGGGTCATAAGAGGTCAAATGGTCAAAACCTTGTAAACACGATATCTCAAGAAGGGTAACAGGGAGGGATTTCTTAATTTGCCTGTACACATTTCCCATAAAAAAAAACAAAAAAAAAAACTGACGGACCATATCATTGTTGGTGGAGGTCAAGGATCATTTGAGATCATTAGAGTTCAACTGGTATATACCTTCGCAAATGGGTGTAACATGAAAGAATTGCACGCCTTGAACGGTGACATTTATATTTTGACCTTGATTTCCGAATCCAGCAGTAAAATTGTAAAGATTACTTTGTTTTTCCACGTAAAATGTGAGTAGAATAGAATTCAGTGGCTAAATAAGTTACTAAAATGAAACTCGAACCATAAAAATCGTCCGATTTAGGAAAGCTATGCACTAAAATGAAACTAAAAACGTGGGAATAAAATTAAAAAATTTCAATACAAATCTGTCAAATAATTATTATTTGTTACAAAAAACATATCAAATGGGTACTTCATGTTCCAAATTAACGAAAACGTGTTGATAATTACAAACGAGCATTATTACTTGATATTTTCAGCAGTGAGGTACACCCCTAGCTATTGTTTGGGCTGTGAACACTTGATAGAAATCTCAAAGTCAATTTATTAATTGCGGTTTTCTATTGTTTAAAATTCGGCCAAGTCATTAGGCCCACTTTCAAGCTGGTGAATTTTCTAATGAGCCCGATATCTCTAGTTGGATAACTGTGAGGGTTCTCACACTCAGCATGTGCGTTGGTCAGACCAACCTAATGGAACCTCATTTAACTTAGTGGATGTGAAAGGTCATGTGGAGTCACCAGAGGTCAGAAGGTTGAAATGTTGTGAGCACAATTTCTCGAGGAGGGTAACAGTGAGGGATCTCATACTTAGCATGTGGATTCCCCACAATAAGTAGATGAACACTTTTGTTGCTGGTGGAGGTCAAATGTCATATACATTCAACAGAGGTTAAATGGTAAATTCCTTGGGAATCGCTTGAAACATGATATCTCAAGTTGGATAATACTTAGGAACTCCCACTTAGCATTTACATTGTCCACATTCAAAAGGTGATCACTATTGTTCTTGGTCATTTAAGTCCTTTGGCTCTTGGTTTATTCCTCTAATTTGAAACTTTTTAGGAGTCCTGAACTTGTATTGCTTATAAATAATGAATTGCATATATAGGCTAATCCCAGATATCACAGTTCAGTTTGAATTTGCACAGACAACAGATTAAAGTTAGAATAATAATCAAAGATAAGACTATAATGATTGACCAACCAGAACAGAGATTTCATTTCATTTCATTTTTTTATATTTTTTGTATAGGGTGGGTCTGTTGCCACATACCATTTCTATTATTATTATCATTATCAATATCATTATCAGTTTCATTTTCATTATCATTATCATTACAGTATTGTTGCATTTAGTTACGTCAAATAATATCAACCTGGAGAAAGAAAAAATTAAGTACTTGCATACGCTATTGACTTTGTATGCGCCCATAGTAGGCCTAGACTTAAGCTAATTGCACACTACGAGATTTGAGCGACGCATCTCTACCTAAAATCAGGTCGCCTGAGGCCTTGTAGCAGTGTGTGCGTGGGTTTGCTATTGCAACTGGAAGTTTTGACTACTAGTTTTCGAAGGCGTCGTTTTTGGAAGTCAGAAAACAAATACGCTGGTTTTCCTGACTAATAAGGGGCAAGATTTTTGAACTAAAAAGAACAGAAGTATCGATTACTATGTTTCAACCCCTTCAAAATGGCAAGTGTTATCAATCATGAGAATACGATTTGTCTCAGCTTTCTCAGTTTTAAGGAACCGGGTCACAACAGTGGAACTGATATTGGTCCCTGAAACGTATTGCAGCTAGTTGTAGGAGCGCACTGTATCGGTACATGATACAGTAATACATCATTGCCATGGGAAGTCTTTTCTCAAAACAATGTAGCCAGGTTTAAGAGAATATCTGTTTGGAACAGAGGCGTTGATTTGACTTTGAAAGTGCGGGGGCATCTGTCCTGAAACTTCCCTCCTATCCAGGTGAGGAGTCTAAAAAAGGGGGTCAAAATGCAAGATTGTGCAAAATGTTTCACTGCTTTGAAAATTGGGGGATACTTCGGTGGCTGAGGAAGGGAATTCAGTCAGATGGAGCAAGAATGGTCTGTAGGGTCACCTCAAAGTTTTTTGGGCAAGAATATTTGGTCAGAGCGGTGACAAATAGGCAGTACTGGAGCTTTCATGTAAGTAGATACATACCCCTCAATACGGTAAAAAGAGTAAAAAGGGCGCTGACAGGCAATTTGAGTCATTCAAGGGGGTAAACGCCCCTCTGACTACATGGTGGCTCTGGTAGAAACTGGTATACTTCATCGCGCAAAAGGTAAACTGCAATGATGCAGATTCACAAGGAGGTGATGCTGGATTTGACGGCATGGGTCCAGCCAAACTGAATGTGGGAAAACTACTCTTAAGTCTCGGCAGATGCCAAAGGTTGCCAAAATTATGCAGAAATCGAAAAACAAAGCGTGTGAAATGCGCCAAAAATTTGTAGTGAAAAAAAATTGTCGGATAATCGGGGAGAACATTGCAGTATTAATCATTAAAAATAATGAACAAGTTTAACTGAATACATAATCTACAAATCAAATTTAGTCTTCCATAAATAACCCCCAGCTTAAATCCTACTGTACAACTGTTGAAAAGGGACCAGTGATGTAAACGGTATGAGGGCCGTGAGGTTGGTCAGTTGAGTGTTGCACTTTAGCGATGTTGCTTTCTTTGAAAGCAAAGCATTCTTTCTTTTTGCCAAAAGTATATTCACTCTTCACCAGAAAATCGGCAGGGACTAGCACTCCAATGCTGTAACTTTAAATTAATTCGAAGGTAAACGTCTTTGAAGTTTTTGGTTAAAATTTGGACAATTTTTTACCCACCTTTTTAAGAGTGTATATCTTTACAGGATCTTTGGCAGACTGGCTAAAATCAAACTTAATTTTGCACCACAAAACTGTACAAAGGATGTCCATCGAACTTTGCCGTGCCCTCCGTTACCTTCATCAATTTGAAATTATTCACAGAGACGTGAAGCCAGCAGTAAGTAAGATACTTTTGTAAATAGATTCAAAAACATCCAAAATGTTTTAATCGACTGGGAATAGTCTTTATTCGTTATTTTTATTTTGAGGCGTTCTTTGAGAATGACGTTGCGGAGTTTGTCTGTAAGGTGCAAACAAAATTCAACAATTCGGTTGAAAAAGGAACATCGTTATTAATTTCTCAGATGGTAAAGATTGATCGCTGTTTCGTATGTAAAAATAAGTCCTCTTCAGTAACATGGCTGCATGTTGTAACTTAGGTACAGTGTGGACAGCGCCTGGTAAGATTAAGAACTCTGGTCTGTTTGTATCGTATTATTAATTAGTTTGATAACGCTGGTCTGCGTATTACTGATCATATATGAAGGAAGGGTTCTACAAAACTGTCCCTCCTCTGGAAAGTATCAAATTTCATACTCTTGTTTTGACATTTTTTTGTTGTTGTTTTGTTTTGGTGATTTCACAAATGAGTAAGTCAGTAGATTTGGTGTCCCATTTTACAAAGTGATATACTTACGCTTCAAATTGGCTGTACATGAAAGCACTGAAGTAGACGGAGATGGCCTCAGTCACAAACTTTAGTGGTGCCTTATATTCAAAATTCTAAAATGTACTAAACATACGAATAATTCGTTATAATAATATGTATCACAATTGATTTTATCTCCAATGGTAATTGGACATCACCAATGTTGTTACATTTACAGATTACTTAAGCGTTTTTCCTTATTAAAATTGATTAAGTCATCGAAAACAGTTATAATAAAAATGTTAGTAATGAAAACTTATTATCATTTGTATTGAAAACATTTCTTGAAAAATAACTAAGTAGAACTTTTACATAGGGTACCAATCCGAGTACCTGTGTACTACAGCCTATGAACAACACCCTAGCAAGGGAGCCAAGATCAAATCATGCTCTAAATAAATGTATAATAGTTGTGAAAATATAAGCCAACATCTGAATTCATCCACTTGCAAATTACGCACACACATATAAATACACTTTCACATGCACACCTATGTGTATAATTCGCTGCCCTGAAAAAGGAGCCGAATCCTTTCAACATGTTAATAATAATTGTGCATTTCAATATGGGAATAAAACTCTAGACGAGACTTCACATGAAATATTGTTTGAGAAAACAGTAATATAAGTATACTATTAAATTCTACTTTTTGAACCTAAAGTGAAGGTGCTACATCAGTTAAAACAAATATAATCTGTTACTAATTTTAACGGGTGTTATTCATGCAGATGTATTGAAAGCTTCTACCAGCTTATCGTAGCTTATGGTCTTACTTTTTGCAACAATTCTTGAAAAAAATGGTTATCATTTTACAACTTGAAGAGCAAACTTAGACTTGTAATTAAACTCACATACATCAGATAGGGCGTTTTGACTCTTTTCACTGTGTATGTAATACTTGAGGCGAAGGATGAGAATATTATACGGGTGACTCTGGCTACTATGAAAACAAAAAACTGTTCTCTTTAGATAACACAAATTGTTTATTTGAAACTTTGAATTCAAAATCTGACTTAACTGAGAGTTGTGACTACAGCCCAGAAAATGTGATCTAGTTTTCCACCTTTTATACGCAAAAAGAACATTTATTTGATGCGGCCTTAACCATCATGGTGCGTAACCTTTTTTGCTGGGAGAATTCTGTGTAAGAATTTTAATTAAAAATAAGCAAGTTTGTTCCCCTCACAGATCACCATGGCATACTCCAAATTTTCTCAATAAAAAACGTCCCACCTTTTAAGAGCGGTGTGCTGTGCCCTACTGCTTTGGATACTGTTGGTTGTATATAAATTGGGACAAAGATGTGGAGCTTCTTAAGCCTCGGTTACATTGATATTAATGTAATCAGGACCTCATCTCTCCACGTTCTAGGTAAACAATTCACCAAACCCCAATAATTTGTGAAAGGAAACGAATCTGAATTAAATTTATGTTTGAAAGAGTTAAAGGAAAGTAGATTAACTCTCAGATCAAACGGATCCTATACGTTGTCACCCCTTTTAACGAACATGGAATGGTAATGCAAAATGTGTTTGTCAATGCAAATTCAACTTTTCTAATCCTACCCATAACCCCACCCTAACCACATTTGGTAGAGATACCTTTCAGACGATAAGGAAAATTTAAGACTATTTCTGACAGAAAATTGTTCTCCTAAATGGTATCGAATACATTAAGGTGACAGTTAATCGTCGACTTAAAGGTCAACTTACTGTCACCTTAATGAAATTAGTTCGCATGAAATGTTACGTCAGAGTGTAATCCATGCAAATAATAATAACAATAATATTAATGATAATGATAAAAAAAGCAATAGCAACCTACTGCTCTTTCTTAGAAAAAAATGAAAGATTTGCCCAACGCTATGTTTCTCATATACTTCGGAAAACTTTGGTTCTTGGTTTTAAATATGTACAGGTTCATCATGGCCACAACCTGTTTTCACTCATTACCTTAATATATAATTCTTTTTGAGGTGTTATTCAGTCAATGCCAACCTTTTCATTAACTATGCTAGATTTGAAGATAAGACATACTTGTTGCGTGTTTAAATGTATGCCAGGGAATAATGACACTTCTTTCTCCAATACTGTTTCACTACAGAATATACTCGTGAGTGCAGACGGTACCATCAAGCTTGGAGATTTTGGTTTAGCCAAAATTCTGGATAAATACGTGATTCCGTCACAGACAAGGTGCAGTATTCTCCTGGTGGTTTTAGTGTATATATATAATGCTACCTGCTGACTAAGGCCAAAAATAGTCTGAAAAAGGGCAGCATGGGTCGTATATGCCCTTAGGGCGAAGAAACCGTCTTAACGTTTTGACACACATTTAATGGAAATACATAACTCTGTGGTAAATTTCTATATACAATACGTACTACATGTAAGTACTTCGATGTATACCAATGTATTTTAAATGTTAGAATTGATCCTAAAAACGTTAACTTCAATAGGACCCACTGCTTTCATTTATCTGTTTATTTTATCGGTAATTGTTCCTTTCTTTGATTAGTATCTACTCCTATGCTTACCTCTATGCTAAAACTAAGTGTGGAACTGAGCGCTACATGGCACCTGAAGTTGGAAAAGAGGCATACGGCCGTAAAGTGTGAGTACGTTTTACTTAAAAATCCGTGTATTAACAATTTATGTGTACATTACATTCTCTCAATTGTCTCTGAATGAGCCTCCGGGTGTTGGATATATTTGAAGCGGACAAAACAAAGTAGGGGAATTCCTTACAATGATTGCGATCTCTGAAAAGCATTTCTTACAGTGAGTTGGAGGTTAGTGGTGATGGAATATAATTCTGAAGCAGTGTTGTAACAAGTCATGACTCGAGTCACTTCCTCTCAAAATGATAGTGACTTGATAGAATTCAGGAGTATATTCTAAATAGAAAATTACAGTGACTCGAGTCAATGACTCGACTCGAGTCACCAGTTTTCAAACATTTAAGTGACTCGAGTCGAGTCGAGTCGAGTCACTAATCTAGTGACTCGATTACAACACTGTTCTGAAGGGGTAACATGTTTTGTAATTCAAACTACTTTCCCTTGAAATATTCTTTGGCTCTCTGCATGTTGTTCCGAAGGGATTTGGGAGGCTACCTATTTAGCATGAAATGCTTTTCAAGTTAGTTGAGTCTTTAAATATTCATTATTTTTTAGAGCAAATTCATTTGTAACGAAGAGTCTGACAATAAATGAGAGAGATTCACTTTACGAGAGAATTTGTATTGGAAATAAAGCGCCTGAATTATGATGAAAAATGGTTTCAGAATCTTTGCTTGGTCCGTTTTTAAACCTTACCTACTTGAATCATTTTCTTGCGTGCACTGTGATGGTTACATTGTGAGACCCCGATACAAAGTTCATGAGGCTGAGGACCAAAAAAATGTGATTCTACTCAACATACCATCTGAGAAGAGCAGACCCTGTCAGTGAGATAAAGAAAGAATTTTCCATGCGTTTTAACAGATAATCTTAAATTATAAATCATTATTTTAAGCTTTCTTCAAAAGAGCACTTATTACTTCAAAAAAATGAGCAAATTAATCACTGGTCATGCTATATAATACATTGACCAAAGTGCATCGAGCAAAGGTTTAGATTATGTACCAAATATTCAAAAATCAACACAGACATGTTTATGCATTAATATTGTAATTGCAGTACTAAATTTTATATTTAAAACCCAAATTTTGTAAACCCTTTGAAAAAACCGATGTGCACATAGCAATTATTATGAAAATAATTAAAACTTCGTAAATTTACTATTATCCTGAAAATACTCCCAAATAGTTCAAGCCAATTCACAATTTCAGCTAATTATATTTATATTATAATTCAATTAAATATTTATATGGAATGCACTGATTTGAAATAGGATGGATATTCAAGAAAAGAGATGTGTATAAAAACAAAATACCTCTTCCCGTGATGGATCGAGAGCCTTACTGTAAGATTTGAATCTTAATGAAACTCACTGGAAAAAGTTGAAAAAGCAGACGAGTGCACAACACCCTCGTCACATGTTTTCAAATATTTTAGAAAACCAGCAGCAATTGGGCTACCCTGTAGCTCATTGCATACAAAGTTATGGTCAGCAAATATTAAGAGATCCGTGCAAAGTAGTAGGTTCCAAGAGGTCGTCTAATGGTCTGAATATGACTTGATCTTTAAGGAGTAAAATCTGACACTGCTGCTGGAAGTCCACGAGTGTAAATTGTGTAAATTGTCTGAGCATTGCACAAATTTTTAGGAACTACATTGATTTGATAAAACCTCGTACTAAGGAAAGGAAATAGTTGGAAGATAAACTCAATTCCTCATCCAACATCTTCGAAAAGATATGTTGGAAAATATCATCAATAGAAGACAATATCAAGACAAAAGTAAGCCAAATTTTCATATAAGTGAGCAAAATTAACCCCTTAGTACACTTCTAACCTCTTCATTACACTGCATTGAACTTAAAAATGTTTTGTGAATATTGTTTGGAATGTTTTCCAATTCTTAACAAGAGCAAAATAATACTACAATATAACGCTGCAGGTGCGGAAAAGTATAAGAAAAGTCAAAAACCAATTGAACGTTTCTTAGATGTAGGAAGCAATATGAGAGTGGGTTTTTTTTTTTTTTTTTTTGAATTATGCACCTCGATTTTTTACCAGGAAGAATGATGTAAAAATATAAAAAATGAATTAATGCATTGATTCATTTTTTTTTTCAAATGAAACTGTGCCGTAAAAGATGTTTCATCTTCGTTTTTTGTAAGACATGCTATACTAGAAAACAATCCCAGTACATGTTTACCTTCTGCAAAAGAATATTAATAACGTTTTGGCACTTCAATAACTAAAGCATCCATCTGCAGAGACTGCTCAGTTGACGGACGAGGTTACAAAGTATCTCATAATAGGGGTATGGCAGCTTTTGCATTGGGCAGGCAAATGATTTTCTGCATAGGCACAGCCCTCCAGTGAGAATGAGGGGCGGAAGTGTGATTCCGGGGACTATGTTGCAGCGCCTCTGAGATACAATTTCAGATTGGGGATCTTCCGATGCGCGAATGGGGAACAGGAAAGATCATTTTAATAGGGAGACAGGGATATCATCATAACTTGTATTGATTCATTGAGATTTGGAGAAATGAAAAAGGGTGCTCTCTGACTCGGGAACCGGGAAGGCGGAGGCCTTCTTCCGTCGCCACATTTTCAAATGAGAGGCTGTGGCCTCTCACCCCAATTTCACTGGAGACGCCCTTGGAACATTATTATATGCACACATTTCTCAAAATAGAGCGCACAACTGCAGTTTTTGTTCTTTTTCTATGACCAGGGATGTCTTCAGTGCCGGATGTGTTTTGGAGGATCTCATTCAGAAAGTGAGTATAACATTAAAAGTTGTAAACATTTCACTTTAATGCAGCTATGCAGATATTGATATACACTAGCATGTAGCTATTGCACGGTTCTGATAATGACTTAGGCCTATTTTGTAAGCAATACCTTGTTCCATCATCATCAAAAAGTAAACCAATTTTCTCTCAAACTTATTTTGTTCTCAGGCAAGTCTGTCTCAGGTTCAACTTATATTGATGAAACATCTCTCTAATTGGATGCAAGAACCTAATCCAGTGTAAGTACTCTTGTAGTTGAAATAAATATTTTTTATTCCTTCACATGAGGTAGACAAGGAATATATTCGGTGGTGATGTGTGCTAGCAGGTGCTTGTGCTGGAGACGCTGCTTTCAAGCATTATTTCTCAAGAAAGGGAAGTCCGACGCATTTCGTACTTGGGATTTAGAGTCATCACGTTGAGAGAAAGAACCCATCATACACTGTTTTTGTTCGCGGCCAAGGATCGTCTAAAGGCATCATGAGGTCAAAAACCAAAAACTTGTAAACATGTCAATAATTTTCATTCATAGTCTTACGTAATTAAGTAATTGTTTGCAATTTTAGAAAAATAGAAAGATAGAAAAATAAAAAGGAACTCGTATTATAGTAGATAGTAATCGTCAGGTAGTGAACTTCAGCTAAATCTCTCCGTCATACTCTTTTCGAAGAAAACTGAAGGAGTGAGAACTCATTTGTGAAGTTTCGAAATGCCCATTCTCCGTCTTCGAGATGCGAATAAGTTGAATTGCAATTTGAAAGAGAGAGAAAAATTTCCAAAATACAATGGAAATTTTCTTGTTGTGATGCTACCTTGTTGTGTTGGATCTTGTGACGCAATGCTGCTTTCTTCATTGCGTTTTTGACCATTCCCCAAACCTTCAGAAAGGGTGACCTAAAATCTCCCCCTGATTTGGGGAACGGTTGCTGACGGTTTCGCTAGAAGTTGTGTTTATATGATAGCTTTCGAAATTATTGCGGTATGTTTCAAACTTTCCTTGATCATTATTGGAAGTATACAGAAGGAAAAAGCTATTCTTTTTTCCAAGTGTACCCTTCCAGAAGTCACTAAAATTCAAAATTTTGTGGCGTCTCCAGGGCATAATATATTTCGGTGACCCGTAGGTCAGCTTCCCAACTGTTATGATCAAAAACTCTTTTATATTTGATCAAGATAAAGATCAAAAGCCATTTGAGTTCAACAGAGGTACAACTGTGAAAACCTGTAATTATAAAAGGCTGGTTACAAGGTTTGTTAACCCGCTATCTTGAAATAGCATTGACTGACACTTTTATGTATATGTATACATTTGTAATGTTGATAGAAAGAACGCCCTTGTTCTTAGTGGAGGTCAAAGGTCATTTGAGGTCACAGTAGATGTTTGCCAGTGATTTAATACATTTTTAAACATTTCCATCCTTTAAAAAACTACAGTACCCTTCCACCAAAATATATATACATCTCCATCACCTATCCATCGGTCACATTTGCCTAACCCACGCCTATGTACCCCTGACATGTGTGGTCACCTCCAAACACATTCTAGCTGACCGTACATTGTGTGATACCTTGAAAATCAAGTGATCAATTTCTCTCACACTTGCTAGACCTTGTATGATTTTGAAATTAAATATCCCTAACGCCTTTGGTGAACGTCAAAAGTCATTGCCAGGATTAAAGGTCATATGATGCCTTCCCTTGTTACTCCCTATATATCCAAAATATCTCAAACACAAGATATCCATAGTGTCGGGGGGGGGGGGGAGTGATGCGCACTGTTTAACAAGGTGTAAGTTACTTGATTGGCTGTTGCCATTGTTTTGTATCGATTGTATTCCTTGTTCGGGTTAGGGATTAGGTTAGGGATTAGGGTCATCATTAGCCAGTGAGGAAATTTCTTGTTAAAAAGTACGCATCGCCCCATTGGGCTATTGTTTTCATTACCATTTTTGAAATATAAAATTATCCGAAGCCTTTGTTGGGTAAGGGTTGTGACCAGTCATTGATTGCAATGTTCCAAAATTATTTAAATTTTTACACTATTTTCGGTGTATTAATTTTTCGGTATTCAGCCGATGATTGTCCGACACTACCACATCACTTCTTCCCTGCTCTCGCATTTGACATGCACCCGAAAGACCATCTGAGCGGTTTGGTCGTAAGCATACGGAAAGCTATGAATCGAGGTCTCTCGTTGAGGTGGAAATGGATGTTTCCAGGCATGTTAATAGGAATTCAAATGACCATTATTTTGAACTCTCTTTTGGCAAAAAAAAAAATACATCATAACTTCAAAAAATTACAGCAAAAATGGCAGAGAAGCTAATTCCTTCAATTGAGAGTACATAGACAATCTTTACCAGTACACCAGAACATGTATCATATAAGTATAAATGACCTCAATCTACATATAACCGCAATTACCCTCACGTCATAACGGCAGCTTAAAGAATGTCGCAAAAAAACTACCCTCAGCGCAATTTCTTCTACTTCCGTCAGAGAGTTACAATTAAAACAATCAAAACTACAATAATGAATAAGTACAGTATAAGGGAAAACAGTGTAAGATAATGACACCTTAACCCTGTGCTGCCCGCTGTTTGACTTCAGTAACATGGTGAGAGCACAAGGTAAACATATTTTCATAGTGTTACGCTGAGCTAAAAACTGCCAAAATGTACCTCAATGGTTAAGTCTCCGGTCTAATTTTGTTGTAATGCGTACGCTTCACCAGCAATTTCAATATTTCAATTCATCTCTATTTCAAGTAAATTATGATAATTATGTGTGCTGTAATTGGCCTTTTTGTTCGCTATTCAATTGAAGATCATCTTTAAAATCAAACTTGTCCAAGTGGCCATTCGCTTTGTTTGCCTATTACAAGTCATGAAATTCATTTACTGGAAATCAAACACAGAGTCAAAAGTCATTCACTTCTATCTAAATATGAGATAAAGGTGTGACACTACAAGGGAGCTTAAAGGTCCAATACATTATCAATCCACCTCAACATGTGTTATAAAGGTAAACGGTATATTGGACAAGAGTGACGTTGATCTTGCAAAATTGTGACAAAACCCCTATTGTGACAAAAGAGGTAGTTGTAACACGAGTGGTTGCGATGACAAATGGGGTTGAAAGTGTTTTGTCCTGTGTTCCATTTACGCTATTGTTTGCGTGCTTATAAACTTCAAGCATCACTACATTAAAGGAAGAAGTTAAAATGTTCGAACATCAATTTGAATTGTATTGTTAAAGTAGCAACAAATACCCGCTACTCTGCATACATGAATAGTTATGTGTTTGAAACTTAATATTTGTTACAATCCAATATGTGTTGCCAAGAATTTATGGTGTGCTGTGCCAAAGGAATATCGAGTAGCACAGTCAAGCTAACATCACCGTACGCGTGTTATTTTGTTTATTTTGCAGTCACAGGCCTACAATTGGAGAAGTGTTGAACCATCCATTTTTCAATTAGTTTTTCCCATAGAAATAAGGGTAGGTAAAAACTTATTTATCATTTATGCATGGCTATTTTCTTTTTGTTCTATCTGGTTTACGGTTGTTCCTAAATGTTAAACATCGAGTACCTTTAACACGAGATGGCAATCAGTAAATATTTACTAGAGATTATTTGGGAATCCAGTAGCATATGCAGCCAAAATGCTTATTTGTTCTAAGTGTGTCCAAGGGGTGTTATTTAAAAGTGTTTGCTGCATTATAACACCTCCATGACCCGTTTTTACTCTTAGGAACGTTTGTCACATGTGTCTTGTAATAACATGCCCCCTATTTGAACTTACATGAGCTAACGTTGCAACAAATCTACATTGGGCAAAGCCCTTTTACTCGGTTGTTATTTAGTTGCTTGAAACTTTGCAACCCTTATATGCTGTTTTTCTTGTCCTCGGACTTAGCAATTACCGCACTTTGGACAACTTCTCTGTTGAGCGTAATTGAGTGATGTATTTTTAACTGTCTCGACAGCTTTTATAACGAGGACTCTTACAATTTTACAAGTATAGATGTCTGTTTCTGTAATTCTTCCTGTAAAAGACCATTCATAAAAGTAAAAACGTGCGATAACAGATTGCCAATATCAGGTAAAATATTTTCCTTAATCCGAATAGCTTCATTGTTTTTTAGATCTGAGCAAAAAGATACAAGATACCCCTTAATAAAGGCCACGTGAAAGAAAGTTCCTAATAAAGAATTCCACACTGTTCTACTTTAGCTTTAACCTACAATATAGTTCCCTCTTATTCAATAAATTTTCCAATGCAAAAAGGGTTCAAAGCAAGCAAATTCATTAAACATGGTATTAAAGCTGTAAGAAATAAGTTTTATTTTCTACAAAATTCGTAGCGCAAATAAGTATCACCCCTACCTCGAAAGCATGTCCACACCGTGCCATAATTATGTACGAATTGTCCTTTTGGACCAGCATTTTAGTTATGAAAACATCTGTTGGTCGATAACTGTTTAAAGAACCGTTGCTAGCAGTAGCTACCAAGAAATCAATGAAGTCACCAAGTGGCAGCTAAGATATTCATTAGTATAGTGAACTCCGTTTAAGCCCAATACCAGCCAAGCTGGTGTAAGCTATTGTGATCACAGCGCGTCTATCTGTCTGTCTGTCTGTCTGTCTGTTTGTGTGCTAACAATCGTTCATAATGCTTCTCCTCCCCACATGTTTTCAAGGATTTTTTGTAAACTTACGGGCAATACAGGGTGCTCAGGGCTTTTTGGTCCAAGTTTCTATATGAGCCCTATGGCCATTTTATGAAATTCTGCAACATGCAACTTCTCCTCGAGATTGTGTTGTACCAAGTTGATAGTTTGCTGTAATGATACTCTGGTGCTGGTTCTTTCGAGGTGGTCAGGGTTTTTGGACCTGAGGCCAAAGATGGGCCCTAGGGCTCATTTTGTGAAATATTGCAAATGGTTCCTCCTCCTGCTAATTATCTTGTACCACTGATGGTTGGTCATTATGCCCGTAGTTGTTGGTACCTTCATTACGTAAGAAAGTTTGGGTCCGATGTCCAAGATGCGGCCCCAAGGTCCAATTTTGTAAGGTTAAAAGTCAGTAACTCCTGGTTCTTCATCAGGTGTACTACAGTCTCTTTAAACTGTTATCTGTCAGTGGAAGTAATGTGTGGATCATGTCTCTGACTGCGTTTAGGGAAGTAGCATTTGGATTTTGGTTTCAATGATAAGAGAAACCAATGCAGTCATGATGGCGTGTTTGTGTGTGTGAGTGTTTGTGACACTTTGCTCGTGAACAGGTTATCTCAAGATAGAAATGTATAACAGTTTTCAAACTTGGTACATCGATGACCTGTATAGACTTTATGCATTGATGGCACATTGGATGAGTGGTAGTGAAAGAATAGTCCCTATTGTTTTTGGCGGAGGTAAAAGGTCATGAAGGGTCATCAGGGGTCAGCGTCTGAAATCCTTGTTAACACAACACCTCCAGGTAGGAAACTTTGGTATATTTCGTACTTAGTATGTGAATGAGTTGTAGTCAGAAGATGTTCCTTAAAGTTTTTAGTGGAGTTTATTGGCGGTCAAGTTCATCTGGGATCACCGGAGGTCAACGTCTGGAAACGTTGTTAACACGTTATCTCAATATAGGAAACATGGGTAGATTTCATACTTAGTATTTTGATGTGCTATATTGAGAGGATGGTCCCAAATGTTTTAGGTGGACGTCAAGGGCATCTGGATTTTAACACATTACCTCAAGATAGAAAACCTGGGTAGATTACATTCTTAATGTGTGGATGTGCTACAGTTAGAAGATGGTCTCTAAAGTTTATAGTGGAAATTAAGATCATCTGGCATCACCGGGTGTCAATGTCTGAAAATGTTTTTAACACGATATATCAATGTAGGAACATGGGTAGATTTCATACTTGGTATTTGGATGCTTTATGGTGAGAGGATGGTTCCTATTGTTTTGGTGGAGGTCAAAGGTCATCTTGGGTCACCGGGGGTCAAAGCCTGGGAAACCTTGTTAACTCATTATCCAACTTTGTTAACGGGCTATGTGTCCAACTAGGAAATTTGGATAAATTTTATAATTGATATATGGATGCATTATGGTCAAATGATGGTCCCTATCGTTTTTTGGTAGAGTTCACCTGGGGTCACTAGGGGCCGATGTCTGAAAATCTTGCTAATATAATATCTCAAGAAAGGAAACTTGGATACATCCTCATTTTTAGTATGTGGTTATGTTACGGTATCAAGACGGTCCCTTTTCCTTGTTGGGGAGTTCAAAGGTCATCTGGTTGACAGGAAATTATTTTTCCAACATGTTAGTTTAACATTTGACAGAGTTAGAGATTTGGGACATCATGACATTATTTGGATCATAACAAACATTGGTCACAAAACCTCAAGGCTTTTTTGCATTCTGACATTCTGTTGTCACAGCCCATTAAGCTCGTTTTCTGCTTGGTTAATTGCTGACAAAAACATTATCTTCTGTATAAACTGTGAACGGGGCAAATGGTTAATTGTATTAAAGTGATAGCAAGTCTTCTTTGAGTATCATCTGTAAACTATAATTGTTGACTTTGACATTTATCTTGGGTTTAGTGACAAAAAGTTATGAGATATGCACAAGGGGTCTTTTATCTCTCTTAGCACATTCATTATATTCCAGGTTGGTGGTTTTGTGCAGTCTGGTACAAGCTTATTTAGTACGTTAGTTACTACACCTGGTAATGAGGAAATGAATAGAATCACCTGAGTGTTACACAAGTTCAATTTAACTAAGGTTTCAAATTAAACCATTCTGTCCCTGGACACTATGTTTGCTTGGGCATTGATATATGATACATCAGAATGCCACCTTTACCTTTCCTGAGCCAAGTAATGTTGGGGGTAAAAAGGTCAACAGATTTGAGTTTCTGCACCAATGGTGATCAGTATGAAACACTGGAACATGTTTATTGATTTTCTTTTGACAGTTTTATTGTTTACTAAAATGATACTTGGTTAGCGTTTCCTTCAGGACATTCAGGAATTAGAGGTCCTAGACCCTTCTAGTTAAATGGTAGAAAAGTTCATATTGGTAGTAAAAAAGCAAGCTGGGAGGCTCCTTGCAGGGAGGTCGTGGAATTTGGAGGGAAATTTGGACATTTGAAGGGAAATTAGGCTTGCTGTCCATAGAGTATTTTGGAAAAGTTGTGGAATATTTGACTTTCTTCCAGGATAATAAATATATTTGCCAGCCCTTGCAGTAACCCAGATGTATTTTGAAACAACAGCTATTGTCAAAATTTTACACCCAAAGGTACCGCAGCACTACTGTGACAAACCCTGGGGTTATTGCTACAGTGGAGGATGTCAGAGAGTCGATGTCAGCAATCAATATTTCATCTAGCACTCAGACGCCAATCAAGAACACAACATTAGCTTAATAGTATTGTAATTCAATCTGAACAACAAGCACTTTTCATGAATACACCTAGTATCACCCATGCATGTTTATTTTCTGGCAAGAGAATGGATGACCGATTGAGAATGAGGTCTAACAGGAGGGAAAAGGTTGGTGTTCCCCTCCCCTTTGTGGTATGAGCTACTGCAACCTTGGTGCTAGCTCTAGTTAAGTTTATGTTGTAAAAACATTCTTCTTTGTTTATAGGTTTTGCAATATGTCTTAATATTAATGTAGGTAAGGCTTACAAAGTAAGGATTTAGTTTTGAAGCCTACACACCTAAAACCAAAGAGAGAACTTAGTAAATCTTGAAAGGAATGAGAAGTGTAAACCCACTTCATTAAGAGTAGAAAGCCACTCCAAGAGGAGTGACGCTCACTTCAAGGAGAGTGAAATTCATTCCAGTAAGAGTGAAGATTCACCATTTAACGAGGGCCTGCGGGGATCAATCTTTTTAGGAGTGGCCCCTGCAGGTATATCCATCAAGACTAACACTTCTCTCTTTTGGAGGGAATGTCACTCTTCTTGGAGTGAAATGCCGCTCTTTAAGGGTTGGTTTTGCAACTTTCACTCTTCTAACGACAGGAATTTCACTCTTTTTTTAGAGTGGAGTGTTTACAAGAAAAGTGCATAAGCATTCAGTCATTATAACTAAAATTAAAGTAAAAGTGTCTTGTTACAGATTTTGACCGAATTATGTAAGGTTCCGAACTATTAAGTATGTACATTTTCAAATGTCTGTACTTTTTAAGGCAATAAAGGTAAGTGTTTTAAATGGGCGTACAACGAGAAATGTCTTAAAGTGTACCTAAGTCTACAATTTAAGAAATGCATATTCCTAAGGAGAAGAAATAAATTCCAACAGTATGCAAAATCCACCTTTTTAAGACATTCTTCAGGTGTGATATAAAATTTTCATGTTTATTTACTCAGTTTAAAATGGTAGATTGCGCAATAATTTTGATGTAATTATTATTCTCTTCGTTTTTTTCGAAAGCTACTGGGGCTTGTGCAAAAGCTTGACCCTGGTCTTAACGCAGAGAGGTGACTTGACTAAACGAGCCCCCCCCCCCCCTCTATCTCTCTCTCTCTCTCTCTTTACTACAACAGATATGTAAGAAAACATGGAAATGTTCAAGGTCATTTATACATGTTTTAATTTCAAAGGAAATCAAAGCCGGTAATCAAGACAGTTGCACAACAATTAAGTCACAAATGAATGCACAATGGACTATGTTGGTTTAAAATGATAAATCTCTACTTTTAATACCTCAGCAATAGAACAAGTTATGACAATGGGAGTTGCATGAGTAAGATTAATTTTGCCACCATTAAATTAAATATTTTTACAATTTTAGATTTGAGGTACATTTTAATTCCTTTCTCAAACTTGCCTGATATATGATAAAAGATGGTATTTATTTAAGCAGTCGTGAATTACATCACAGAGTTCAAATGAGTGGCGTGCATACGGTATCTTATTAATATTGAAATGTAATTGGTGTTTCTCTTTGATTCTTTTTTCTCTAGGCGCGGTTAGCCTGAAGTTAGCAGAATATTCTGCTGGCAGGATATTTTTCTGAAGTTAGCAGGATATTCTGCTAGCAGGATATTTTTGGGAGGGGCAGCAGAGTGCACAGTTTAATTTACACAATACTGGGGTGTAATAATCCTCAACTCCTGTTAAACTATTGTGGTCAGGTGACCGTGCGTTATCCTGACATGACCAAGTAACCTTGGGTTATCCTCCAAGAATAACCCACGCCTGTGCATACAGCGCGATTAAGGCATGCCCTTTATAAGGTTGGAAACGACGTTTTCTCTCTTTCCAGTCTCTATTTTAAGGAAATCTTGTTGTATATGCCTATGAATGAACAAGGTTAATGAACGCTGGTCCTGAGCATTAAATTAACGATAATGCACTCACTGGGTTAATGCTTATTTCTGGATGCACTCGAGCTACGCCCTTAAGTTCGCTTGCAATAACCCCGTACGATGGGGGTAAAAGCAAGCGAAATTGAGGTCTAAGTAGCTTGTTTACCGCCGGTGGCCCAGCAGCAGTAAAGAGTAGGCATGCCGCCGGCAGTGGCAGCATCCAACGGCGGTGAAAAGTTTGTAAACCGAAGGCGGTTTTGTGGCCACCGGTGTCGCCGGTGGTCCAAGAGAGATGACAGGGTTGATTACCGCCGACGGGATTGTGACGGCATATATGACGCCAGTGGTTCAGTTGCAACAGTGGTAGAAAGTCGGCATCCCACTGGCGGGATAGTCACGGTGGTGGCATACGCCAGCGGACCAACAGTGACGTGGCTGTTAGTCGGCAAAGCACTGAAAGATGTTGAGAACATGTATGCGTCCAGTGGATGAATCCCCGAAATCAAAGTGTAAAGAGTATGCCTTTGACCTACTTAGATCTTGGGGTGCAACCCCGATGCAACTCAAGGGGTGTCGGCCCCAAAGAAGGTGATAGGCTATTCTTTTTCAAATCATTACCTGCCTTGATTGTCTTCTGAAAGGGAAAAAGCATCACCCAAACGTACTTCAATACCCCCGCAGTCCTCACTTCTCTTAAAATGATCTTTCATTTTATCCTTACGAATTATTTAATAATATTGCATATAATTTACATTTAGTAGGCTAATTAAATTTCAAACAGTATTTTGACGGTTGACCAGTTTTATTGAATTCTTGATGAAGTATTGTTTACTTAAGTATCTTTTAGGTAACGAGTTACTTAATCTGTCAGATTTTTGTTTTATACCTGCAGAGACAAGTCTGAAGAACTTGAGTGCACTGAGTAGTCTGCAAAAGTAGAGGGCAATTCATGAACATTGAAGACCAGAAGGATATTACAGCATCCGCCACATATGTCATATTCTGGACTTCATGAAGATTTCTTTCATTTTCAAAGTTCTACGGCAATCAGAAGTTAATGGACACTATTTGAATAAAAGCCTGTATTCGACTCCTTATTCTCGAACAGAGGACAGTGTTCCTATACGAGTGGAACACGAAAGAACACTTTCGGGAACGTTTCTTATGTCCAAATCTCACACCATCTCACCGGCGGTGCAGCGAGAACGAATAGTTAACAAGATGGCGGATATATATTCTCATGGAAGGATTGTAAGGAAAAATGAGCAGCACATTGACTAATCGTAAGCAGAAAATGTAACCAAAAGGAGTAAATCACCATCACAAGACTCTTTAGGGCATATCTGAAAATTAAACTCAACGCGGAGTTGAAAATATGACACGATACGGGTGGCACGTTAGGCCTAAATGCATAGCGTGACGTATGCGTATGATAACTTAAAGAGGCTCATTGAGTCTCAAAGGGTCACTACCACATAATAATGCTTTAAGTTAGCATAACAAGTCAAGTTTCAAGTAAAAAGATCACAGAAAACGATAAATTTTTAATTTTGTAGTATCCTGACTTGTAACGGTTTTGTACATAATTTGAAAAAGTGTCTGGTCACGAATTTTTGAAAACGGATTTAATTACTCACTCATAACACAGTTATTTGTATGTAGGGTATGGAGATTGTCTACGTTTGACCATTTGTCATTGATATGTTAATAAAACTTTACATGTTTGGAAAAATATGTTGAATTTCATGAACCAACTCAATGAGCCGCTTTAAGGCTGAGAGCGTTCGACACTGTAGCAGGGGTTTCTCGACATGCTCCGGAACAGTTAAGAACAGGGTGTCAATACAGCCGAAAGTCAAACAGTGTCCATTGTTTGCCGCTTTTGCTGAAATTGGGAGCCTCAGTTAAGAATTGATTTCTGAAAAGCTCTAGCAAATTGCCACCACCCTCATCATGGATATTTGTAGATGTATGTTTTACATGCTGTGTAGTGTTGAAGGGGAAATAGACCTGTCTTCTAACCCTTGCGTTAAATTAATTATCATATTAGAAATGGTAGGGAGAAGTTTTGTGTGTGTGTGGTTTCCATATTATGTGTGACTTCTGCTCTGTATTGCTTTGATATCTTTTCTTTACAAAGGACTGGTAACTTTTATACACTCTAAAAAATTTTTACACAAGTTGTGTAAAAAACTACTCAACCTATGTGTAACTAGTGCACATAGCTAACGTTGTAAATATGACACAACGTTGTGTAAAAAAAATTACTCAATTGTTGTGTGAATTCTACCATTTGCTGTAGAAATTACTCATCGTTGTGTAAAAAAATTACCCATTTGTTGCGTAAATTGTACATTTGCTGTGTAAAAATGACACATCTTTGTGTAAAACATTTCTCAATTGTTGTGTAAATACTTCCATTTGCTGTGCAGAAATGACACAACGTTGTGTAAACAAAAATTCAATTGTTGTGTAAATACTTCCATTTGCTGTGTAGAAATGACACAACGTTGTGTGAACAAAAATTCAATTGTTGTGTAAATACTACTAATCCCTGTGTTAAAAATGCACACCATTGTGTCAAAAAATACACAACAGTTGTGTTAAAACTGCATTTAGTTGTGCACTATCCCTGCTTGATAACACAACGTTGTGTCAACAAATTGACAAAACAGTTATGTTAAAACTACATTAAGTTGTACATAACCACTATTAGGTTACACAGCAAGGTGTCAACAAAGTTGCACACTGGTTGGGTGAAAAGGACAACTTAGTTGTGTAAAACTGCAGAGGGATAATACAATGTTGTGTCAACAAATCTACATTATAGTCTTGTCAAAACTACATTTAGTTGTAAATAACCTCAATAGGCTGAAATAGCATCATGTTAAGTAAAATGCACAACAGTTGCGACTGTCTATGCCAGTTGATATTTTGTCAAACAATGAAAATGATATATATTGAATTATAAGGTATGCAGCTTGATGTTACCAGTTGTTTAAGAAGTTTCACAAGTATAACTCACAAAAACCAAAAGGAAAGATGTTATAATTCGGGATGGATGAACCATTTATTTACACTCCATACCTACATTAAAGTAAAATACATACTTTGTATTCGGTGCAGTTTTTTATTACTTACACCTCTAGCGGATTGACTTCCAGTATTTGCTACCTTTTTAAAGGCAGTTGACACAGCAATCCAGCTAATTAGCACACGTCAGAAAAAAATAGAACAAAAATCTCAAAATATCACAGGAAAGAACGGTATTTTAAACCATGTGACAAGTATCTATGTAAAAATGTAGTGTATCATTAAATATATTTTGACAATTTTCACATCATAATATACACTGTATCATAATTTATATATTGACTTTGCTCATCATAAACCTTCCTCTTTTCACATGATGTACCATTCATTGGTATCTCAACAGTTACAAGTCTCACAGTATTAACTTCATTGCGACCGTTTTCTGGACTAGAGAAAATGCAATTTTTTTCAGCAAAGCACATTAAATAACTTAAAGAAGACTATAGTTTGACAGAATATATTAACCTTTTTGCTCGAGCAGCTCCTTTTCCCTTCTGAAGTAATCTTTTACCAGAATACTGTTCATTTAAGAGGTCTTTCAGGTTATAAGAGACCTTAATTTTGTGTACGTAGAATGAAAGCTTTTGAATATTTGTCAGTTACAAAGAATTCCACACAGATGCAGGAGTATACAGCCTCAACTATACCGTAACCAATAAAGAAATTTTTAGTTACAGTAGTGTAAAGTTATTGTACAATTGGGGTGCAGAATTAAGTTCAGAAAAAATGTAAAAGAAAAATCTGATTGGATTGCCACAGTCAAATAACAAAGACTTCAAGAATTTCCTTTTAAACAAATTTACATTGAAGTATTATTGAAACTTTGAAAGAATCTGAAACCAGTGCAAAGAGACACTGCAACCAGCTTGTCTTCATTTGAGGAGGAAAGCTACCTTTCTATGAAACTGTTTATATATTCTCAAAATCTGGTCTTTCACAAGTTCCTACAAAATAGGTAATGAACAAGCTTTGAACCGATATATGTCCAAATAAATATCCATTTGGAGCAGAAGATGGACCATACTATATTAGAACTACCAAAGTGCTACGCTTTTTGTCAGCACCAATCCTGGAGTAAATGTGGAGTCACATTTTCAAAGAACAATCACTTGAACAGATAGGTCATATAAGTAGAGTAGAGGAATGCAAAATTGAGTTACTTGAATGAAGTTGAGGAATTCAGGCTTTGAACTGAATCAACTGAGTCAGTAAATTTGCAAACTTCCGCGATTCCTCACGGGAAATTCACGTCTCCGCTCATGCTCTTGTTTACCAAGACACTGATACAAGTTTGTTATGACCTGCAGGTAGAGAAAAATAGAAAAATGTTAGACGGAATTCACAAAAGTGCAAAAACATAACACTTTTCAGCAAAAGAGTGATTGCTTCAAATTTGTGCGATGCCAATAGTGTAATTTACAGGGAATGATAATAAAATTGACAAGGACGAAACTTCCAAACAGTTGCCAATATGTGCACTGCATCAGACTTTGGTAGAGGGTTGGGGAACATTTAAGCATTCCGAGGATGCTCTTTTCACCAAATTTGCACAGCCACAGAAATCTGTCAGCATGCATGAAAGAGTTACCACATTTAAAGTTTGGCATTCGGTCCGTTCGGAAGAACAGAGCAATTGGCATAACATACAGTACACAAACCTTATAGTTCAAACACATTAAAAGGAATAAAAATGCACATAGTGCACACCAGGAGAATTATTACACTGTGCAATTTTTCTATCACCACCACCATGATGCAGAAAAATGTGCAATCTCACATATCATACTCACTCCTGAGGCCTTCAGTTTAAGAATTTCCAGGAGTGCTGCAAATCACACTCCTCAGGGAATTAAGACTCCTGAGTGTGGTAGGTATCCTGTTTAATTAACTTCAATAAATTGAACACTCTCCATTTAGGTAAGCAAAAATATCATAGGCTAAAAGCATAAAGCTGCAATCACATAATTATGCATTCTGATATGATTGTAACTTGAGTCTGCATGTTTTAATCAAAATTGTCTCTAATTTTGTGTGTCCAGAAAGAACCTTAAGTTTACCAGCCTGTGTAAATATGATTCCAAATCCAACCCAAATTTGTTTAGGGTGGCTTTGACTGAACAGAAGAGTTTCGAATTTACAAGTTCTAACTCGAGTCCGCTTGACTATAATCTAGAGCTCTACAGACCACTCTGCTACTCTATGATGTTACATTTACAAGTACTGACTCTTTTGCAGCCCCAATAATAAGACACTTATAAATGCTTACCAATTTATGTGTGCACCTTGTCCAGGGTAGGCATTTGAACAGGCTCCTGGTTTCCCTTAGTTTGAAGTCTTCTAAATTTCTACCATGATATAGCACATAAAAGGCATGCCCACTGCCTAAAGAGTTGATTTTCTATGGGAACAAACAAACAACATATACATAAGTCAAAAGCCAGCTGATCCACCTTCATCTGAATAGTCATCATGAATGCATTGGTTTCTCTTATCATAGAAACCAAAAACAAAAAACAAAAGAAAAAAGCAATGAACTGCTAGTGTTACCAGAAAATTACAACTGTACATAAAGGTGGAGCAAACTTTTTTGTACAACATCTGAATGATCTGAGTTTTAACCCTTTTTCGATGTGTGCCAATAATCACACTCCTCACAGTGATTGGAGCTGAGTGGTCGTGTGTGATCCTATAGCTCTTTCATGCCTCAAAATTTAACGTCCTTTACTAGTGCCGCCGAATAACTGGTACGTACTGATCGCTGGTGGGAAGCTTCAAAATTCAAGTTCTGCTTCCCTCAATAGATTATCATTTGGGGGTATGACACTGTGACTTCAAACTATCACTTGCTTCAAATTACTGTGCAAAGTGAATTTTGTGCACACTACTCTAGTCAAAGAATAGGAAATGACTCATTAATGTTTCTACAATCCTCAGGCTTACCAATCAAAATGTCGGACAGCATGGGGCAGACCAAAATGTTCCACACCAAAGCTTCCCCACTCTTTGTCAAAACATCCTCATGTGGAAATGTACTGTTTATGGTATACATTCTACCATGAATGTGCTGGTTGGTTGTAATGCTGTGAATTAAGAAAGGAAAAGAAAACTTGTCAACAGTTACTGTAAAACAAATGTAATAATATGCAATTACTACAGTAATTTCTACAATTGACACAGGCCCCTACTACAACAATTAAGCCTAAGTATGTTACAGCTAAAAAAGAACCAGTGTACATGTGGCCCTAAACAACAGCTGGGGTCAATTACTGCCTTACTTACCTTTATTGGGCCCCATTTTGTCAGAATTAACTAATGTCCATGATAGAGCTGAACATTATTCACCTCGCATCACCCATAGAAAAAATATTCTTCAATAGTATACTTGGAACTTTCATTAATCTTCAAAACCATGTCAATGAATGCCTGTTTTTATCGCAGATATATTTTAAACACAGGTATTCGCCATATAATGGTGACAATTCACCTGTAAAATTAAAATTCTCCAGTCAGTTACAATCTAGAAAACTGAGCAACTAGGCCTAATCAAAAATCAGTTTAAATTCTGTACTGCAGGCCTATGTCTGATTGTCTGTAACGTTACACTTTAGCTAATTTGTTTACTTTTTCCAGTCCTTCCGACCCTCTGGCAAAGGGCCGTTCGGCGAAACCAAACTTGGAACTGCTTCTCAAGAAAATACTGTTTAGGCCTAGGCCCTACATTATTGTACAGTATAAATTTACACCTTTAGGCCTAGGCCTAAGTTGTAACAAAAGCACTGTATTATTATTGTTTAGTGTAGGCTATATACAGTGGTAATTTAGGCTACAGTACTTTTGCCATAGCCTAGTCTAACGTTAGCCCTATTGTGTGCCGCTACGGCTTCCAGCATGTCTTAGCTTGATCCTCAACGAACAAAATAACTGAAAAGTCTAACTTCTCACCCAATCTTCAAAAACCATTTGCAGGGAAGAAAGTTTCACCTTCTGCTTGTCAATTGTATCCATATTTTGAAGAGAATGTTAAATGTATTGTGTAGGTTGATTTCGGCGGTCACGGTGCTGCGCTGCGCTGGTTCAGAATACGTATACGTATGTATACGGATAACATAGACGCGCGCGAAGACTATGTACACTGGGATTGTGTAGCCTGTGTGCAGTACTGTTACTGCTAGAGTTTGAAATTGAAATGCTGTGAAAAAAATTGTAACCATGAAAATGATCTTTTAATTCTAAATTATAATTTTAAATGTTTTTAAAAACTAATTTCAATTTAATAATATTTTATAAACTTAAAAAATCTCTTTTTAACATTTTTGTTATACGAATCAATTGTTTTACTTTTTTATACCTTTGCATTGATCACTTCCTTGAACTTGAAACTACACAGAGGTGTGTAAAATTAACTCAACGTTGTGCAAATTGGCAGTTACACATGTGTTGTGTAGAAATTTTTACCCAACATTTTTTAGAGTGTAGTAATGACTAAATCTATCTTAGAGTTTCTGCTAGTTTCTGGAAAATAAATTATGAGGGCAAATTAAAGCAACTATTTCTTATTTCAGGGTCAATTTAGGGGACCAATGACAAAGGGGACATTCAGTGTTATGTGGTACAAGTATGTGTAAGATCATGCGTATGATGTGCAATTCAAATATTAATCGATAATTAAGTAACTTCAATGGGTGGATTAATCAACTTTGTTTCAAACATATTGCCACATAATTAATTATACACAGTAATTCACCAATCAGATTACTCAAAAAATATTCATGTTTTGTGTCACTGCTAGCATTTCGACTAAAAAATACTATATGAAGGCACTTTTATCATGCTACCAACATGATAAAAGGAATGTCAAAAAGCGCATTTTTTTAAAGAAACTTCCTTGGGACTGGCTTGGAAGGAGCAAAAGAAAAAACTACTACTTTGTAGTAAAATTTTTTCCTCATTTATTTATTTGTTATTGGTTGATTGATTCATTATTTCATTACTTAGGTAATAAAGTAATTCATTCAAGTAAATTTACAGGTGGAATAAACTCTGATTATATGCCATGTATTAACTTAAAGTTGTATTGAATACGTATGACGTAGTAGAGGGCCACATGATATAAATTATAATCATTAAACCCAGCCTAAACAGATGCATCACCAACGCTATATTGTTTTATGACACCAAAGTTTCACGGTCAATAATATAAGCACAAAGATGGCCCCATTCCACATGATAATTACAATATTCTCGCCCACTCCGACATTTCAGAATAAACGGTTATATAGTTAAGTATCCCTTTAAACATGATGAGCCTCTATGGTACAGTATTAGCTGAAGACGATTCAAGAAAATGTAAGACGGGCCCTATGTTATCTTTGTCTCCCAAAACTATTAATAAGTAAATTCAAAGGTGGAACAAACATTGATGATATGCAACGCGACCATGTACGCTATAAACTTAAATTTGTATTGAATACAGATTAGATAGTAGAGTGCCACTTTTGGCCCTTATATTTAGCACCATCTAGCTCGGTAGTAACAAATGTAAAATTATAATCATTCAATCCAGCATGAACACATGCACCACCAACACTACTTTGTTTCCTGGCACAAACGTTTCACTGTCAATAAAATGGGCCCAAAGATGGCCCGTTTCAACATGATAATCATAGTATTCTCGCTAAATCTGACATATAAATATGTATAGTACGTATCCCTTTCAACATGATTGTCCCTTTGGTACAACATTAAATGGAGACGATTCAATGACATTTAAGACGGGCCCTTTGTTACCTTTGTGTCCCGAAATAAACGATAAGTACATTAAAAGATGGCATAAACACTGACGATATGCAATGCGGTCATTCATTCACTTAAATCTGTATTGAGTTCGGATAAATAGAAGAGGGCCAGTTTGGGCCCTAATATTTGGTACCACCTCGACTGTAACAAATATAAAATTATAATCATTAAAAGTATCTTGAATAGATGCACCACCGACACTATTTTGTTTTCTGACACAAACGTTTCACTGTCAATAATATGGGCCCAAAGATAGCCCCTTTTCACATTATAATTAAAGTATTCCTTCCAACTCCGACATTTAAGAATAAATAGTACGTATCCCCTAAATCATGATGGTCCCTGTGGTACAATATTAGTTGAAGACGATTCAATACCATGAAAGACGGGCCCTATCTTACCTTTGTTTCCCAAAATTAATTATAAGTTAATTTAAAGGTTGAACAAACACTAATGATATTGAAACCATGTATTAACTTACATTTGTATTGAAGATGTATTTCATAATACAGAGCCAATTTGGAACCTTTTATGTAGCACCATCTGGGCAGTAACATATATAAAACTATAATCATTAAACGCAGCATGAAGAGATGTATCATCAACACTATTTTGTTTTCCGACACAAACTTTTCACTGTTAATCATATGGGCTCAAAGATGACCCGTTTCAACATGATAATTTAAGAATTCTCGCCTTATCCGACATTTTAGAATGTACAGTTCCTTTAACATGATGGTTTTTGGTACTATATGCGCTGTACTATATTGGTACTATATTGGCTGAAGATTCAAAAACATGTAAGACGGGCCCTCTGCGAAAATTAATACGTAAACCTTGAAGGTGGAAAAAACATTGATGATATGCAAGGCGGTCATGTATTAACGGCCATTTGTAATTTTAAATTTGTATTGAAAACGGATTACGTAGTAGAGGGCCACTCTGGGCCCTTATATTTGACACCATTGCGGCAGTAACAAAGAGAAAACTATAACCATTAAACGCAGCTTGAATAGGTGCATCGCCAACGCTATATTGTTTTCTGACACAAACACTTTGGGCCCCTATACTTCGTACCACCTCAGCAGTAACTTGTTTAAAATTAAAATCAGTAAACGCAGCTTTAATAGATGCGTTACTAACACTACATAGCTTGTTGACACAAACGTTTCACGGTCAATAATATGGACCAACAAATGGCACACTTTCAACATGATGATTAAGATATGCTTGCCTGCTCCGATATTTAAGGATTAACGGTTATACAGTTCCGAATCGATTTAAGCTTGATAAGAGCTTATGGTACAGAAGTGTTTGAAGAAGATTCATGAACGTGTAAGACGGACCCTCTGTTACCTTTGTGTACCAAAATAAACAATAAGTAAATTAAGAGCTGGAACAAATATTGATGATATGCAACGCTGCCATGTATTAACTTAAATCTTATTGAACACGCATTATTTAGTGGAGGGCCACTTTAGACACATATTTTATTTAGTACCACCTAGGCAGTAACTATAAAATTATAATCAGTAACGCAACTTGAATAAATGCATCACCAACGCTGTATTGTTTTCTGACACAAACGTTTCAAAGATGGCCCCATCCACATGATAATTAAATTATTCTCACTGACTCCGACATTTAAGCATGAATAATACGTATCCTTTTAAACATGATGGTCCCTATGGTACAATATTATTTGAAGAAGATTCAAGAACATGTAAGATGAACCCAACGCTACCTTTGTCTCCCCAAATTAATAATAAGTAAATTTAAAGGTGGTAAGCACCGATGATATGCAACGCGGTTATGCATTAATTTATATTTATTGGAAAACAAATTAACTAGAGGAGGGGCAACTTTGGGCCTTTATATTTGGCACCATCTCGGAAGTAACAAATAAAAAATTGCAATCATTAACATGCTGGAACAGATGAATCACCATCGTTATATTGCTTTCAGACACAAACGTTTCACGGTCATCAAAAGGGACCCAAATATGGCCCCGTTCAACATGATAATTAAGGTATTCTTGCCTACTTCGACATTTAACAACAAACGGCTAGGTAGTGACGTATCGATTTCAACTTGAAGAGCCCCTATGGTACAGTATTAGTTAAGGATGATTCAAGAACATGTAAGACTGGCTCTCTGTTACCTTTGTCTCCCAAAATTAGTAAGTTAAAAGGTGGAACAAACACTGATTATATGCAACGCGGTCATCTATTAACTTAAATCTTATTGAACACGCATTACTTAGTATAGGGTCACATTGGACCCTTATATTTGGTACCACCTAGGCAGTAACATATATAAAATTATAATCAGTAAACGCAACTTGAATAGATGCATAACCAACGCGATATTGTTTTCTGACACAAACGTTTCACGTTCAATACTAGGGACCCAAAATGACCCCATCCCGATGATAATTAAATTATTCTCACTGACTCCGAAATTTAAGAATGAATAATACGTATCCCTTTAAACATGATGATCCCTATGGTACAATATTAGTTGAAGAAGATTCAAGAACATGTAAGATGAGCCCAACGTTACCTTTGTCTCCCAAAATTTATAATAAGTAATTTTAAAGGTGGGAAAAACACTGATTATATGCAACGCTGTCATGTATTAACTTAATATTGTATTAAATACCGATAAACGAGAAGAGGACGAATTTTGGAACTTATATTTGGCACCACCTCGGCAGTGATATCAATAAAAAAATAATAATAAAACTCAGCTGTAATATGTGCATCACCAACGCTATATTGCTTTTTGACACAGACGGTTATATAGTTACGAATCAATTTCAACTTGATGAGTCCCTATGGTACAAAATTAGTTGAAGATGATTCAAGAACATGTAAGACGGACTCTCTGTTACCTTTGTTTCCCAAAATGAGTAAGTTTAAAGGTGGAACAAACACTGATGAAATGCAACGCGGTAACGTATTAACTTAAATCTTATTGAACACGCATTACTTAGTAGAGGGCTACTTTGGGCCTTTATATTTGGTACCACCTATGTATAAAATTTTAATCAGTAAACGCAGCTTGAATAGATGCATCACCAATGCTACATTGTTTTCTGACATTAACGTACGTATTCTTTTAAACATGATGGTCCCTTTGGTACAATATTAGTTAAAGACGCATCAGGAACTTGTAAGTAGGGCCATATGTTACATTTTCTAACAAAATTAATAATTAGAAAATTTAAAGGTGGTTGAAACACTAAAGACATTCAACACGTGCATGCATCAGCTTAAATTCGTATTTAACACGAATAACAAAGTAGAGGGCGAATGTAGGCCCTAATATTTGGTACCACCTCGGCGTAACATATATAAAGTTAAAATAATTAAACAACTCATATGTAATATATGGATCATCAACGCTATATTGCTTTTTGACACAAACGTTTCACGGTCAATAATGTGGGTCAACAAATGGCCCTCTTTTAACGTGATAATTAAAGTATTTTTGCCTACTCCGGCATTTCAGAATAAACGGTTATTTGGTTACGTATCGATTTAAACTTAATGAGCCTCTTTGGTACAGTATTAGTTGAAGATGATTCAAGGAAATGTCAGACGGGTCCTCTGTTACCTTTGTGTCCCAAAATAAACAATAAGTAAATTGCAAGGTAGAACAAACACTGATGATAGGCAACGCGGCCCCGTATTAACTTAAATCTTATTGAGCACGCATTACTTAGTAGAGGGCCACTTTGGGCCCTTATATTTGGTACCACCTAGGCAGTAACATGTATAAAATTATAATCAGTTAACGAAGCTTGAATAGATGCATCACCAACGCTATATTGTTTTCTGACACAAACGTTTCACGGTAAATACTAGGGACCCAAAGATGGCACTATCCCCATGATAATTAAATTATTCTCACTGACTCCGAACATTTAGGATGATGGTCCGCATGGTACAATATTAGTTGAAGACAATTCATGAACATGTAAGACGGCCCTATGTTACCTTTGTCTTCCAAAAATAATAATAAATCATTCTAATGGTGGTAAAACACTGATGATAAGCAACGCGGTTATGCATTAATTTATAATTGTATTGAGAACGGATAAACTATTAGATGGCTAATTTGGGCCCCTATGTTTGGCACCACCTCGGAACAAACGACTACAAAATTATAATAATTAAATCCAGCTGAAACAGATGCATCACCAACGTTATTTTGCTTTCTGACACAAACCTGTCAGGGTCATTAATATTGGCCGAAATGGGCCCTTTCAACGTGACATATAAAGTATTCCCGCCGAAACTAACGTTAAAGAATAAATAGGTCGTATCCCTTTAAACATAATGGTCCCTATGGTACAATATTAGTTGAGGACGATTCAAGAATATGTAATTCGAGCTTAACGTTACCTTTGTCTCCCAAAAATAATCATAACTAAATTTAAAATTGGAAAAAACACTTGTTATATGCAATGCGGTCATGTATTAACTTAATATTGTATTGAATACCGATAAACTAGAAGAGGACGAATTTGGGCCCTTATATTTGGCACCACCTCGGCAGTATCATATGTAAAATTATGACAATTAAACTCAGCTGTAATATATGGAAACGTTAAGGTGCCGTCAAATTGCAAACATAGTCCCTATATTATCTTAGTATTTTGCAACAAAATGATGAAATGTTCACTTATTATCTTAACAATTTGGAGATAAATGATGAACTACAAGCTTACCATTTTTCAACATTTCAACATTTTGCAGAAAATTGATGAATTAACTACTTATCACAAGTAATCAATTCAACATTTTGCAGAAAAATGAAGAATCACAGACTAAACGGATTTCGACAATTCGCCATTTTGCAGATAAGTGTTTAATTGCACATTTATCGGATCTCAACAATTAACCAATTTGCAGAAAAATCACGAATTCCACACTTACCAGATGTTAGCAAATCAACATTTTGCAGAAAACTGATGAATTACTCAGTTATTGGATCTAAGCAATTCAACATTTTGCAGAAAAATATTAAATTACACATATTAAAGATCTCACCAATTCTACATTTTGCGGAAAATTGATGAATTACACAGTTAATGGATCTTAACAATCCTAAATTTTGCAGAAAATTGATGAATTACAGACTTAACGGATTTCGACAATTCACCATTATGCAGATTAATGTTTAATTACACATTTATCAGATCTCAACAATTAACCAATTTGCAGAAAAATCACGAATTCCACACTTACCAGATGTTAGCAATTCAACATTTTGCAGAATACTGATGAATTACTCAGTTATTGGATCTAAGCAATTCAACATTTTGCAGAAAAATATTAAATTACACATTTAAAATATCTCACCAATTCTACATTTTGCAGAAAGTTGATGAATTATCTGATCTTAACAATTTAACAATTCGCAGAAAAATGACGAATTACGAACCTGCTTAAGATTCTATTTCCACATTTTAAAGAGGTAGTATAAAATGTGCTGTCATTGAAACTTATCAATTACACGCTTCCATACCAAAACATTTTTGTGTATCTGTGTGTTTGGGGCAATCCGACCTCTTGAGGCGGGGGGGGGGGGGGGGGCGTAAAACTTGCACAGAGCCCGTTTGGGGTTGTGGCAATCCCCTCTTGTAATGCTACTGGTTTGATATGTGTAAAAGGTGAAGTAGCATATCAGACTCTACAATTAAATCACTTTCTTTAAATTCTCTGCTATCTTCTTAAAAGGACCCCTATAATTACTTGTTTTCGTTGTTATTGGGACGTTTAATGTCAGCAAGGTCTAAACACCCTAAAAATTGAACACAACAGCTACAAATCTAAAGTTTGTTATAGTTTTCACTTAAAGGCTGTACTAATCCGGGCTTGGTTTAAGACAAAAACAACAACTGGCATTTAATTATCCTTTTTGAAGCAGGATTCCTGAACCTACTTGTACCCCATTAATTCTTTAAGGCCGAACCATCGAGCAAAATTTCGTTTACAAAGTGCAGTCAACGATTATCATCTCATTTAAAGGGCAGGATCAGTCATCCCAAAATGAAGTAGTGTAGGAGACTGTCCAGTTTCATGATTGGCTGTTGAGGGTCACGTGACAATGTTTTTTCTCTTCAAATGTGAAATTTACTGGAAATAACTGCTTGGTTTACCTTGAATATGCAATAGTTAAATCATAAAATGTAATGAAAGATGCTTTGTAGAGAAATAAGACGAAAGTTGTGCTATTTAGCTTTTTCTTCAAAATAAGTTTGGGGGGACTGCTCTTTACATTTAATTCGGACTAGTTTCAAGGAAGAACTAAAAGATTACAACCTTTAAACACGTAAAGCGTACAGGTATGAAGCTGTTTCGACAGAAGGGTGGAGAGGGAAGCTGACAGATTTTCTTCGGACAACCGTTATTGCCACGGGTCTAAAGAAAGAGGGGTAGAGAGCAGGGGCGTCAATTTGATTTCCAAGGTGGGGGGGGGGGGGGCATGTGGCCTACATTTTTCTCCTTTCCTGGTAAGGTATCAACATGTTCGTAGCTAGACATTTTTGCGGGAAGGAGGATGGGCAAGCATCCATATTTTACGATTTTTAAGTGTGAACACCACTGTACTAGGACGTTTTTGCCCTTTTTCCAATATATGAAAATAAAAGCTTGCGTTGCAGAAAAGTTCGTCGGAGAGCATCATTTCGTAGGCTTTGGATACCATTATGTAGCAACAACGATCTTTGGTCGCCGCTCAATCCCAGATTTGCCAATAGGAAATGCAAACTGTTCAGTAATCCCCCAAATTAATTTTTCATGTCAAGGGCTTGAATTGGAGAAAATTTGGAATTTTAATGAAAGAAAATTTATGAAACTTATGAAAAGCACTGTAGTTACCGTTTGTCAGTTGATGATCTGGTGCAGTAGCGTAGCTATGATTTTTTCGTGGGGAGGCTATGGGGAGGCGGCAGACTTCCCCCTCCTATGGGGAGGGGGAAGTCTGGAGTTTACTATCTAAGCGTAGCGCCACCATCAGTTGGCGCGGAGCGTACAAAGAAAATTTTAGATTTTAACACCTCCCAGATGGCTGGGAAGAGCATTTGCCAGGTTTAAATGTCTTTAATTCTGGTGAGAAAAATTTGTGATTTTTGTCAGTTTCAAACACACTTTTGAGATACTGATTAGCTCAGTTCATTACCCCACTGGACTATGTATCCTAGGATCGCAAATCCAAAATCCTGCTGTATATTGCAAGCAGCTGTTCCAGTGCACGCATGAGTAAGGTATTTCCATAGGCGTAGGGGAGCATTTCAGTATGGGGACAATAGATTTTTGCCCGAAAAGTGTAATTCTGCCCGTAAGACAGTCAAAACTGAGCGCCACCACTGGTTGGCGCGGAGCGTCCAGAAAATTTGAAAGTTCATACCTCTCAGACAGTCGAAAATGACGTTTCCAAGGCTTTTAGAGGGGATCCAAGCAGTCGCTATTAAAAGTTTCAATTGCAGATAAACGTTCACTCCAAACTAAAATTCAGCCGGAAAGACTAAGCGGAGCGCCACCATTGGTTGGCGCGAAGCGTACAGAAAATTTTGAAACATCCGACCCCTCAGACAGTTGAAAATGGCATTTCCCAGGCTTATAGGGGGTCTAAGCAGTTGTTATTTTAAGTTTTCTTTTGCAAAAAATGTTCACTTGGAACTTAAATTCTGTAATGAAGCGGTCTAAGTGGAGCACCACCATAAGTTGGGGCGAAACGTACAGGAAATTTTGAAAAATCTGACCCCTCAGACAGTCAAAAATGGCATTTCCTATACTTATATTGGGTCTAAGCAGTCGCTACTTCGAGGTTACGTTTGAAAATATGTCCACTTGAAACTAAAATTCTGCTGGGAAGACTATCTACCCGGAGCGCCACCATTAGTTGGCGCGGAGCGAACAGAAAATTTTGAAAAATCGTACCCCTGAGACAGTCGAAAATGACATTTCCCAGGCTTATAGGGGGAGATCTAAGCAGTCGCTATTTGATCAGAAAATTACCAGATAAAATTTATCACTACCAATCGATGAAATGGTCCCGCATATTTTCTGGGGAAACCATAAAATGGAATTGAAAACATGCTAATGAATTTTACTCTATTACGTCTCTTGGCTAATTTAATATATATTGATAAAATTGTGTGACTGCAAGAAATTCCGACTTTATATGATTTTAATTTTGAAAAATGTAACATTACAAGGTGTGTTTAAAGAATTTTCAAGCAGACTTATGGGAAGACATTATCACACTGCGTCATTAAAGTATCGAAAAACAAATTACCCGATTTTCATAACATTGCCCGTATTCGACTCTAGAGCAGGATAGATGGCAAACTTTTGGGCACTGCACCTAAACACCCTTCTGTCCGTGCGTTGAATTAATTTGGCATTTGAAAACGTCTCAGCATCTTTTTTAACCTGTGCCCAAATATTTGACCCTTTCGGGCAATTTTTGCAAGACTACAGTATGAAGTGGGGATGGTGAAAACTTTTTTTCACATTCTACCCAAATGTGTCGCAGATCTTTGTTAATTTCCATGAAAATGTCACTTTAAAAATAGCTTTTTTTGTTTTGTGGTAAAGATTTGAAGCTATTAAAATAATCGGCCATTTCGAGTACCGTATTGTGTTGCACAACATTTAAAAACATGCTCAAGGACGATTGTTTCCTTTAAGCCACAGGCTTCCCAAATGCGCCATGATTTTTTGATATGTTTGAGTTTTCGTAACTATGTTACCCTCACTTATGGTACTTTTCCATTTTCGGGAATTTGCTTGAAAGAATTTGGGTATTCGACAATTTCGGGCATTGTGTTGTGATTATAAGTGAAATAAAAGTCACTAATAAAAGCTTTTTGCACTGCCCGAATGTGTAGCGATTTTTTGGAATCTCGACTTGGGTTTTCATGAAAACGACTATATGAAAGCGACTATATGACGTTTCTTTCCTTTTTTCGGGCAATCTAAGATTTCGGACACATTTAGGAATTTTCTGAAAAAGCATCCCTTTTTTCCAAAATTAAAGCGCTGTCCGATTTTTTTCCAAATTGCTGCCCGAAGTTTTCCCAAATTCCTGCCCGAATTTAGATTTTGCGGAAATTTGGGGCAGTCTTCCCCCTGCCCCCGTCTCGTGCACCACTGGGTTTGTCCACTCCTCCCAAGGACTAAGTGATGTCCTATGAGGTAATTGTGGTAAGGTTGCGACCCTTGAGACTGCATTGACCCAACTTGGGTTTGGTTGTTGCACTGGCCTATGAGTGGCAGCAATGGCCGTGCAAAGTGCAAATTTCTTCCAACCTAATTTGACTCAAATATCCTACCCACCGCACTAGGTATGATTTTGGAACAAATTTGTGCATCCCCAGGAATTGAAAAAAAAATCCCTACAGGAGATAGAAACAGGGTAGATGCTAGGAGCACACTTTAATCCACACCAAGGTACCGTAGCCAATTTCAGCCACTCCAAATCTGCTAGGAAATTATCCATCCAGAAACCCGACGAGTTGTCACAGTCTACCTGAATTTATTCCGACATTCAGAGTGGATCTATCGCAAGTGTACCTATGTCATAGTAGCCAGGTAGCTCGGATTGAATATTATCATCGGCCAGCGTGAATATATTTTTTCCCAGGTCGCCAGTGGGGGCTGCTGGGGGGAGGGAGATAGACGATTCAGTGAGGGGGGGGGACTAGAGCCCCCAGCCCCCTCCGTAGCTACGCCACTGATCTGCATGGTGTCACATATAGCAAATTTCCGATTTTGTCACTTCAAGAGCTCGGAAAAGTTTACCAAACTGAAGGTATGAGTGAGCCCTTCTGCTTGGGAATTGCAATTTGCGGCACGCGAAGCGCCTGGGAAATTTTGCCTTTTTGAAACAAATAATAACGAATAAGGAGCTTTTATTAGAGATAATTGGGAGTTTCGTAATTTCATGAGTTGTCAATCCACACAGTAGACTGGTTTCACAAATGGCAAATTTCCGAATTCTTCATTTTTCAGAGCCGCCTTCCCCCCTGTAGCTACGCCCATTGGCGGCGCTACGGGGGGGGGGGATGAGGGGGCATTTCCCCATCAAATTCTTTCCTTGCCCCCAGTTGCTCCCCCAAGTAAAACTGATGGAATGGAAGTGCATGTGGCCTATGAGTGTGTGTGTTGGGGTGGGAGTGCACTGGCTCCTGGGTGAACGTGCAATTGATACTGACGAAAATTTTTCTAATTACATCCTCTTGAAGTAGGCCCACATCATCCTTCCGGGTTAGGGTAAGGTGTTTCCAATCTACATGTGGTACGCATATCACTTATGATATAAAGTTGCCTTGTCTTGGCAGTTCGCGGTTTGGTACATAGCGTGCTTCTTTTATTTTTCTATTGTTTCTTATTCTCCCTCATACATCCATAAATTATTTATGTAGGCTGCACGCCAACTGATGATTGCGTTCTGCTTAGATGGTGTCATTACAGCTTACACTATATAATGATACTCTCAAAGAAAAAAAAAGTTGTTAACCTTGGAGTTAGATCAACCGAAAAATCAAATAATATACCTCTCCTGGGACATAATTTTTCACCCAGAAATATGGTACAACCCCAGAGCTTCCGGGGGCTTTGCCCCCTGGGCCCCACCGGGACTTTGCCATTGGACCCTACCAGGGGCCCTAAGGCGGGCCCCTGGACCCCACCCGCAAGACCTCGCGCTTTGCGCTCGGTTTCGCCCTGGGCACGAAAATCTTTGCTCCCCGGCATTTTCCTTTGCCCTCAGTCCCCCCCCCCCCCTCAATTTGACATTCTGGCGCCGCCGCTGGTTACGCCACTGGGTGTCTGAGAGAAGGGGTCCAAATGCAAAATGGTGCTAAATATTTCAATATTTTGAGTTACTAGGAAACTCCAAAGTCTTAAAAACATGATCTTGATGGTGTGGGTAATTACTTCAACGGACTATACAGTCGATGTGAATTTACCGGGTGTACTATAAGTGAATAGAATCAAAACGAAAATTGTGATAGTTTGCGAAGGATTTTTGCAAAAGTTTAACAGTAAAGAAAAATTTTTAAAAGAAGGTTAGATAAATCCATGAACTGATGAAAAGCACACTTCAGTCTACTGCGGGAAAATCACAGATCGATGGGGGAGGGGGTGGTACCCACTGGTGCTACTGAGACACCGTTGCATAGGCCTACCGGTGTAAGATTGCTGATACAAAAAAATTAAAATATGTCCTTTCGAACGACACCTCATCATACACTATCTACAGACAGAGGATGGAGGTGTACCTCTAATTCCAGATTGACTTCTCTAATATAGCAAACATCAGTGTGATTTTTCTTCTCTGATAATGATCTAAATACGAAATGGTCGAATCGTTATACGAATGTGTGATGTGCGCGTGTCGAAATTAATTTGCATTAGAAATCATTTATTTTTTGAAAAAGTTGCATGCAGACTGTGCACCGAGGCATTTTCAGTTTCCCTAAAATGTGTTTGCCAATTTCAGCCTGCCAGGCTGGTTATTCACTAAAGGTTACAGATTTCATTAAAACATAGAAGTGGACGATTCCTCTTCTTCAAATTCCTAAATGTCGTGCTCCTTCATAACCACATCTGCTGCCCTATGCACACAATCAATCGACATAATCATTGAGATCGATGAATAATGTATGTTTGATATGCAAGTGAAAAAGGAACATCAATGAGACTGCAAGCGCCCGAAAATTTTGGGGATTTGTAAAGTAAACATGTGGAATTATTGATACAGAAAATCGATCGTAATCGGCAGAGCACACCTTTCATAACCTACATGTATATATTTTTGGGTTGTATCTAACTTTTAAGTTTCAGGTCACCAAAAGAAGCGGGGGAGGGGGACTTTAACGTTAGTGTCCCCTCCACTCAAAAAAGTGGGGGAACATGTCCCCCTGTTCCCCACAGATCGACGCCCATGGTAGCGAGAGGGAGTATCCCCTTTCTTTTTTGAAAAAATTAATAATATTTGATTGTCCCCAAATGTAATGTAGTGAAATATATTATTAGGTAATATTTATAGGGAAATTACAATAATTTATTTTTACATTTTTTCAAAAAGGAAATATTAAGGGGTATTCAATCTTAAATAGTGCGAAAGCATACTTCCGCCAATGGTCTTCTAGAGACCTCACACCTATAGGAAAAGTATTGATCATAAAAACATTTGCTATTTCCCAGTTAGTTTATTTACTGTCGGTTTTACCTGATCCCCAAAAACATTACTTTCGTGAACTAGATACCCTTTTTCATAATTTCATCTGGTCAAATAAGCCCGACAAAATCAAACGCTCTGTTTTGTTAAATACAAAATGTAATGGTGGACTTAAAATGATTGACGTAGAACTCTTTTCGAAAAGCTTAAAGTGTAAGTGGGTTAAACTTTATCTCGAAGATGGTTTCAGAGGGTGGAAAGCTTTCTTTGACCTGGCTCTGAGACCTTTTGGTGGTAAATTTCTCTTTGAATGTAACTTCAAAAAAACTGACATTGTCATTTCTAATACTTTCATTTATGAAGTTTGTAGTGCTTGGTCGGACTTTAATTTCCGCCCTCCAGTTCATTATTCAAACCAATATGTTTTAAATAATTCATGCATCAAAATTAATAAGTGTCTTGTTTATTCAAATTTGCTAATGACGAAAGGAGCCTATATTGTAAAAGAATTTTTTCATGATAATGGTGATGCATTGTCGTATGATGAATTTACCGCAAAATTTAATATCACCAGAAATTTTCCATTTACTTTTTATTACGGAATCCTGAGGGCAATCCCAAGGGACTGGAAAGCCGATGTTATTCAGACTGAAACTCCTTCTGATAATGCCTTACGTCTTATAAGCTATACAAGCAGCCCTCGTCCTACTAAGGTCGTTTATAACCACTTACTTAAGTCAAAACTTACGACCCCTAGAGCGGTCGTAAAATGGGAAGAAAATGGTATAACTAACATTAATTGGAACAAGGTTTTCTTGTTACTTTACGTTGCTGTTCGTAATACTAAAGTTCAATATTTACAATTTCGATATATTCATAGAATCATTGGCACCAACTCCTTTTTACACAAAATTAAAGTTAAAGAATCCCCTATGTGTAGTTTTTGCAATTCTGATATTGAAACCCTTGAACACCTATTTTGGTCTTGTAAAGTAACTCAAGGTTTTGGCAATCCATCTTTGAACTTTGTCTCTCACACAACTACTCTCTTACCTCAGATTGTGTAATGTTTGGCCACTATAATGATATTAATAATCCGATTAACTTTTTAATATTGCATGCAAAAAATTTCCTATATAATTGTAAGCTTAATAACATTATACCAGAGGCACAAGCTTTTCTTTACAAATTCAAGTTTTTGTTAGAGGTGGAGTACCATATACTCAGTAAAAGAAATGAGGACTCACGTATTTTACGATTCCACGAAACTTTTAAAGGTATACATTAATTTACTTATAAGGGTTAGCAATGGCACAAAAGATTATGAAATGTGGTTTTGTTTCTTTTTTACTTCTCCATTTGTTGAAGAAAGCCTTGCTCCTCTTTTGCATATGTAAATAAATGCGTTTGGAGGGCTTGTTTGTTTGTTTTTGTATGAAATGATTAATAAGTACGTATACTGTGTATACATTATTCCTTCCAAATTGCTAGCTTCTGAACTGTAAATATGTATATACTCTAGTTAACTTTTTAATTGCCTCTCAACTGTAAATATGTATATATTATAATTTTCTGTAATAAATATAGTCTGTAATGTCTATACAACAAAATGTCATGACATAATTGAAATGTTATTGAACCAAAATGTTGAAAAAGCTATTGTATATATTTACTTTTAAGAATTCATTATGTAAAACATTACTCAACATCAAATGACACACTGTATGGATAACAAAAGAAAACTTAATAAATGAGATGGTATAAAAAAAAAAAAAAAATACTTCCGCCACAACATTTCGACTAATGGATTTTAACAATAATTTAAAAATATAAATTTTACAGTAAATAATGTCATATGACGTCCCGGATTTTACAGTGAATAATCACTTTTACTCTAAGTAAAAATTGTAAGTGCTAGTTTCAAAATGTGACATTTCTATTTAGATGTATGTAGTCATTTCATATTTGCACTATTTTTCATATTATTCTCACTCGAGAGGTGCCGTTTCCGACCATCTGAAGGGTTTGTGAAGTCAAAAATTTTCTTTTACCCTCCGCGCCAACTAATGGTGGCGCTCCTCTTAGATAGTCGTGCTGACTGCTCGGAGTTTCCCAGTAACTGAAAATATTGAGACATTTACAACCATTTTGCCCCCCCCCCCCCCACTCTCTTAGACACCCAGTGGCGTAGCTACAGGAGGCAGGTGGCTCTGAAAATGAAGAATTCGGAAACTTGCTATTTGTGAAACCAGTCTACTGTGTGGTTTGACAACTCATGAAATTACGAAACTCCAAAATCTCTCCAATAAAAGCTCCTTATTCGTTATTATTTGTTTCAAAAAGGCAAAATTTTCCAGGCACTTCGCATGCCGCAAATCGCAATTCCTAAGCAGAATGGCTCACTCATACCTTCAGTTTGGTCAAATTTTCCGAGCTCTTGAAGTGAAAAAACCGGAAATTTGCCATATGTGACACCAGATCATCAACTAACAAAGGTAACTACAGTGCTTTTCATAAATTTTCTTCCATAGAATTCCAGATTTTCCCCAATATAAGCCCTTGACATGAAAAATTAATTTGGGGGATTACTGAAGAATTTGTATTTCCTGTTGGCAAATCTGAGATTGAGGGGCGAACAAAGATCGTTGTTGCCACATAATAGTATCCAAAGCCTACGAAATGAGGCTCTCCGACGAACTTTTCTGCAACGCAAGCTCCATATTTTTATATATTGGAAAAAGGGTAAAAATTTCAGCGCGCTTCGCGCGTCACAAAGTACGTCCCTAGTACAGTGGTGTTCACACTTAAAAAATCGTAAAATTTGGATGTTTGCCCATCCCCCTTTTCGGAAAAATGTCTAGCTACGAACATGTTGATACCTTACCAGGGAAGGAGAAAAATGTAGGCCAGATTCCCCCCTCCCCCACCTTTGAGGATCAAATCGACGCCCCTCTTTCTTTAGACCCGTGGCAATAAATGTTGTCCGAAGAAAACCTTTCAGCTTCCCTCTCCACCCTTCTGTCGAAAACAGCTTCATACCTGTACGCTTTACGTGTTTAAAGGTTGTTATCTGTTAGTTATTCCTTTAAACTAGTCCGAATTAAATGAGGTGATAATCGTTGACTGCACTTTGTAAACGAAATTTTGCTCGATGGTTCGGCCTTAAAGAATTAATGGGGTACAAGTAGGTTCAGGAATCCTGCTTCAAAAAGGATAATTAAATGCCAGTTGTTGTTTTTGTCTTAAACCAAGCCCGGATTAGTACAGCCTTTAAGTGAAAACTATAACAAACTTAAGATTTGTAGCTGTTCTGCTCAATTTTTAGGGTGTTTAGACCTTGCTGACATTAACGTCCCAATAACAACGAAAACAAGTAATTATAGGGGTCCTTTTGAGAAGATAGCAGGGAATGGAAAGAAAGCGATTTAATTGTAGAGTCTGATATGCTACTTCACCTTTTACACATATCAAACCAGTAGCATTACAAGAGGGGATTGCCACAACCCCAAATGGGCTCTTTGCAAGTTTTATGCCCCCCCCCCCCGCCTCAAGAGGTCGGATTGCCCCAAACACACAGATACACAAAAATGTTTTGGTATGAAAGCGTGTAATTGATAAGTTTCAATGACAGCACACTTTATACTACCTCTTTAAAATGTGGAAATAGAATCTTAAGCAGGTTCGTAATTCGTCATTTTTCTGCGAATTGTTAAATTGTTAAGATCAGATAATTCATCAACTTTCTGCAAAATGTAGAATTGGTGAGATATTTTAAATGTGTAATTTAATATTTTTCTGCAAAATGTTGAATTGCTTAGATCCAATACCTGAGTAATTCATCAGTATTCTGCAAAATGTTGATTTGCTAACATCTG